>CM060945.1:59525578-61931769 GCA_030765085.1 Allium cepa
TCGAATACCGAAGGTGGAGATAGGAGATTACACTCAACTACCAATTTTAATGGAGGCACAAATCTCACAAAACAAAAGTTTATTCAAAAATAACCAACCCAAAATGATACAACTCACCCGCTATTTATAGTGATTACAACTCAACACAACACATCAGACCGACCTAACATAGGTCGTTAACGACCTAAGTACAACACGGTTCAATACAGGCCTCACGCGACCTAACACAGGAACGACTTAACTAACAACGACCAACGACCTAACATTTGTACAACATAACCAAATACAACACAGAACTCAGCCGACCTAACAAAACACGCGACTTAACAGGTCACGCGACTTATAACTTAAAATATATACAAGTTACAACACATTACAACAATGAGCGACTTAACCACAGCATACGAGTTACGATCTAACACCTGGAACGACCTAACCAACCCAGCAGCAGGAACTCTTCATGCGACATAACTCTCCAGCGACCTAAGGATCTTTGGCATAAAGACCAGCGACCTAACATAGGTCGTTATCTTGCTTGAGCGACCTAAAGGAAAAAACTTTAAAGCGCTAGGTCGTTAGCGACCTAAAAAGAATGTGTTGCAAGCCACTTGATTCTTTTGAGCCGTTAACTCGTTAGCCCGGAAGACGTTAGTTCGTTCGCGACTTAAGATACGCGACCTATCATTGGAACGACTTGAGACCTGCTTTGTTGACTCTTTCCTTCGTATGTCGTTAGCCTTTAACCCGTTAGGTCGTTCAAATGACTCACCATAGGCCGCTGCCTTGTCCTCCACTGTTTCTCCTATCTTTTGTACCTCGTTATTCTTCAACACGTTAGGTGGCACGAGACTTAACAGCTCGTTAGGTTGCTCACAACCTAAGACTTCATCATGCTGGGCTGCATCATCCTCCCCTGGTTGGGAAAAAATCGTCCTCGAATTTAAAAGCTCTTCCCCCTTGGATTGTTCATCTCCATAGTAAGGTATAAGTTGTTTAAAATTAAACACGTCAGAAGTGTACACATCCTCCGGCAGCTTCAACCTATAAGCGTTTTCATTGATCCGTTTCACAATTTTTACAGGACCAATCTTTCGAGCTTTAAGTTTATTGTATTCTCCCACTGGAAAACGATCCTTCGTTAGTACAGCATATACTAAATCTCCTTCATTAAATTCAAAACTTCTTCGCTTCAGATTCACAGATCGTTTATACTTCTCATTCATCTTCTCCAATCGTTCCTGAACGATTCTATGGCATTCTGTTAACCCATCAACACAATCAGCAGCCCGCTTAACTGTTCCCTTCGGTTGTTGTACTATCGTTAAATCCAACGGCCCCTTTGGTAAGCTTGAATATATAATTTGAAATGGACTGAATCCCGTACTACCGTTGATAGCATGATTATGAGCAAACTCCGCTTGACATAACTTCACATCCCAACTCTTCAGATTATCTTTCACAAGACACCGCAATAAATTTCCCAACGATCTGTTCACAACCTCCGTCTGTCCATCTGTCTGCGGATGATAAGCGCTACTAAATTTCAACTTTGTTCCCACCATTGTAACGACCCAGAATTTCTGTCAATTAAAATTCGAATATTTAATTAATTTTAAATATTAATAAGTGAAATTTATAAGTCAAATAAATTTTATTTCGAATAATTTGATTTAATTGGATAATTAAATCGATAATTTAATATGTTAAATTATGGAAAAAAATTGAAAATCGAGTTTAATATGATTGAAAATGATTTGTAAAATTTAATTTTATCATATTAGAGTTAGAATGATGTTATAGAACTTTTAAAATTGAATTAAGAGTTCATTTGTGAAAATTAAATATTTTAATATTTAAATTGACTAGTGAAATTAGCCATTTTTCGAACAGTCTCAGAATTGGACGAAACTAGTTCCATTGAATCCGTAATAGTTTGTTATTGTCGGATTTCAATTTTCGTAGCAATTGGAGTTTTCGTTTGACCGTGGCAGCTCGAAACGCATCGAAATTGTTTTTACTATTTAATTGGCGAGTTAAAATAGTCATTTTTTAAACTGTGTCGGATTTTGACGAAACTAGTTTCATCGGATCCGTAATGTGATATTATTATATGGTTTCAAATTTCAAGTCAATCGGATTTACCGTTTGTCCAGGGAAAACTAAAACGCCTAGAAATTTGATTTACCGATTTAATTTTAAATCGAACGTTTATTGCCATAACTCGCACAGATGATCGAATTAGCTCCCGAAACACGTTCCATTGTGTTCGGAACACGCGGTAAACCTTAGAAACGCCAACCGGCACGCTTCGTTTGGAGTTCGAAAAATCCGAGGTGAATAGTGTCGCGTAAAATTTTCTATAAAAGCCCTCCTAATTTCATTATTTGCAAAAAAAATAAACCCTAGGGTTTAGAGACCTTCGGGCTCCGCTTCTATTAACATGAATGGCCGAAAAACTATCTCCTTTCCTCCTTAATTTCTTCAAATCCACAAAGAAATTCGAGAAACTTTCTAAATGAAAGTTGTCGAGCGTCTCGAGATCGATAGATCCATACAGAGTTGATCGTAGATGGCGCAGCGTGGAGGGAGCTAGAGGGCCGCTTTCACTTGGGTTTGTGCATGCGTTTCGATGTCAGGTCGAGACCGAGTTGCATGAAATTCAAGCCGAAGGTGTAGTGGCGGATGCTCGTTTGAATGGAAGTGGTTGATCGTCCTAGAAGTCAACGAAGGAGGTCGCGTGATTAGGGCATATACGGCGGCGATGGGTTCTTTGTCGCGTTTGTTTACTGGGAAGGGGAAGATGAAGATGACGGCTTGGATTTACAGTGGGGGGATCTAACGAACGAGATCAAATTTGGTTAAGAAAATTAAAATATAAGTTTGTAAATTATTATATAAAAATTCGTGTAATCTTTGTAACGCGATATCTTTTTCATACGAGGTCGAAAACGCGCGAAACTAGTTGCGTTGGGATTGTATTGATGAATAATACGCTATGTAAATGGATTGGAGTTGATTGGAGCAAGCAAAAATTTTGGATAAAATTAAACGCGCGTTTAATTTTATTCGAAATAAAAGCTGAAACAAAATTGAAAGCAAGGTGAGAACTTCTCACTCAATCGAATCGGTTTCGATTTTAATTTTAAATAGTTAGATTTAAAATTCTTGAATGTATGTTTGAATGATGATTTTTATCTATTGATTGTTAAAATAGACATTTTACGCCGTTAGTAAGCGGAGGTTATTTATTAAAAACATATACCGCGAATATTTCACAGTACAGTGAAATTGGTATTATATATTTACTTGGAATTGATTTCCCGCATTATATAGCGGATGGGACCCTATTGCGACGTCTATTAAGCGGATAATATTTTAAATCCCATATACCGCGATAATTCCGTAATCGAACGGAATTGGTATTGTGCTAATGTTTGTGGATGCGGAAACAGGTTGGAGGGATCCAACTGGATTCCTCAACAGTATTTATTCGATTATGGATATTTTGATATTCGTTGATTATCATATACAGATATATGATGTCTTTGTTGTCGTGATTGACTATTTGGTGTGTAGCATCATTGGACCAATTTTGGGATTTTAAAAAAGATTTTTAAAGTGATTTTTGAAAGTATACGTTTGCAAAATATTTTTGGAATTGATTCATTTTAAATAAATAAACGTATAATTTTAAATGTTATAAAAATTTATGATTTTTGAGAAAGATAGTTAAAAGTTGATTTTTGAAAATATGGGGTTAATGATTTTACAAAATAGTTTAAATCGGGATTTTTGAATTTATTGTAAAAAGTTAAATATAGGATTTATAAAATTTGATTATTTTATAAATCAAAAATGGTGAAATTATAAAGGAGTTTAAAGATGTTTTAAGATAATAGTATAAATTGATTCATATAAGAGATTTATAAATTGATATTTATAAATTAAAATATTTGAATTATAAAACGAGTTTTTATACGTGTTAGAATGAATTATAAATGAATTTCATAAATGAATGAAATTTATAGAATTATAAACGATGAAGTTATAAATGGAATTTTATAAGCAGTAGGTTTATAAAATTTGTAAAGTTATTGAAGGAATAGATTTGGGTAAATAAATGAATCTTATAAGTTATAAGATTTATAATTTGGGAAGTTTAAAGGAATGATTTCGTAAACAAATAAATTATAAGAAGTTAACTTATAATATGAACCTTTAGTATATCATTGAGATATAAATTGAGATAGGTTAATAAAGGAGGTTTATAAAAGGAAATTGTTATAAAATAAATAGAAATGGAATTTATTAACATTTTTTTATAAATCCGCAAATGACTTATTTTGATAAGTAAATTGTTATAACTTATTTATGGAGTTATATTCACGTTTTAGACAGTGAATAATCCTTTAAAATAAAATGTATAGAAATGATGAAATTGGTTAACGATGTGTATTCACGTTTTTGAATAGCGGATAATATGTTAAAGAAATGTTTTGAATGTGATATTTTAAATAGAATTAAAACGATCTAACGATGTTTTTAAAATGTGTTAAGATTCGAAACCATAGATTTCAACATTCATTGTTGAAATAGACGTTTTCGAGAAATAGAAGGAAATGGTGGACTATAACACTGTTGTTATAGTAAATGATTTCCGAAAGGAAATGTTTTGTATAGTATTGGGATTTATATAGCTATTTTAACTTCGAATCCCTATACTAAGTGATTTTGGGTTGTCGTAACGATGTTTTACACAACATTCGTTTTGGCCCAAATAAATATGTTTAAACGAATGATTTCCTTAAAGAATGAAATATATACTTAATTTCGTATATCGAATATTCCCCAAATGTTGAAAATAAATAGATTTGGGAATTACTTATTAATAAGTAAGTATGGAAATGTTTTTCCAATGTGAAATGAAACGTTTTTGAGAATTTATCTTTTTGAAGATAAATTGAAAATGAAAAAATTGAAATCGTATATTCATAGATATTTTGGAAATATAAATTCACTATGGAATTTATAAAAGAAAAGGGAATTTGTTTAAAAATAAACGTTGATTTATTTTTGAAGTATGGGAATTAATTTACGGATTTGGAACGTAAATATAAAGTAAATCGTTAAGGATTTATTGAATTGGTTTAAATGAACCATGTTGAAATGAAAGTATTTCAGCGTAAGGAAAATATTTGAAATTGTTTTCAAAAGTTGTAAATGTGAAAAGTGATTTGAAAATTGTTTTCAAATGGTTGAAGTGTGAAAATTATATATCTTGTAAAGATATTTTTGGAAAATAAATAATTTGAAAAATTATTTGGAATCTGGTGATGTTGTGCATATCCATTGATAGTTCAATAACTGACTATCAATATTTACCTTTGAATAGGTATTTGTTGTGATTTGCTTGAATTTGAATGCCACACTTATTTTTAAATAAGCGCTCACTATTCGGGTTAGACGGGAAAAGACGTTGGGATCATATAACCCATTTCGAATATGTGATACGTCGTTATGAATTGCATTTGAAGACCGGTGTTTAAGACCGGATATTTTTGAAAACGTAAGGACAACTCGTCGAATGTCTTTGCATCGACTGGTCCCCGGTATAGAGACTTCATATGTGATGGGAAGTCCGGACGTGATTAGTGAATATCCAGATTGCAAGGACTTCTTTGTAAGTGCCTTCCGTTCTGTTCGATCCCGGAACAGACTTGTATGGATAGTATGTCTGACGTTACAAATTGAGATATAAAGCCGATTTCTTTCAAATATATTTCTGTTGGTGGCGGAGAATTTATTCTCTTAGCTTAACACCCTTCTCTGAGACGTACGAGCTCAGAGGTTATGTAGTTGAAGGTTATTAGTGATATACTCCCAATTGGTAACGTGACGTGCTAAGTGTTGCTGTGAAATGATCAATTGTTTGGTCATTTGTGATATGATCATTTGTTTGATCATTTATCTTTGTGATCATTACTTTGATCATTTGTTGACCCGATGCATGGCTTTGTACCAAAGCGTAGCTTTGTGGACGAGACTTCGTCGGACCTCACACCTCGAAAATGGTCAAAACAGGAAAGATGCAGCAAGGTTATTAGGGGTAGCGCCCTTTAGTGTATGTCATTCCTTCTGGATAGAGGTGGTATCATGGCATGGAACCCAAATATTTAACCTATGTTGTTGATGCAAACTCATTACTTTGTGGTTGTTGGAAATCGAGGATCCTCGGATGTAGATCAGTTACGATCGGGGGATGGCATATTCGTGTCAGTAGTTACCCAGTTAGGGGTAACCCGGCCTTGTGTTGGCAGAGATCCGGTTTGGTTCTCGGGACGTCATTCCAGAGGCGTTTCCATGTGGCAGTGGGAAGTTCCTCGGCCTGACCATTTATCGGAAATCCAAAGAAACAATACGATCTTGTACGGTTTTAGTTGTATTACCTGCCACGGAATGTGGCGGTAACCTGCTATTGAACATAGTAGCTATAGTAGGCATACGATAATGGTCGTATGTTGGCTAAGATTTGTATCTTTATTTTCGAAATGATTTTCTCTACACTATGCACTAGTAATAATATCAAATGTTCTTTTTAATACGTATCGAGCATATTTGACTATCATAAGGAGAAATCTCCTCCGATTCTGCGTTTGCATTGTGTGTGTGTGTGCGGGAGGCCTTATGGTAGTCTCATTTTTAAAAGCATTGCGAATTGACTTTAAAATATTCCTCTAATTTTTTTTTGAAGATAAAATAAACTGTTTTGAGTTCTCACACCAGTCACATGACTGACTCGGAGTTTATTATTTTCCTTCCTAAACTCTGGGTGCCCACCAATTTCCACACGGGCAGTCAAGAGTTATGGTTTATCAGGATATTCTGGAATTCAGGAGTTGCTGGAGGCATGCTGAATGGCATGGCGTATTATTAGTATATAGTATTTCTTTTCCGCTGTTTGTTGTTGTTTGTTGTTGTACACTCTGATGATGATGTAATGTAATGTATAAAATGTAATAACTGATATAATTCTTTGTTTAAAGATTATTCATTTATCTATTATATGTTGTTCCGCTGCGATTGTGAGATTCTGATATTGTTCTGTTGTTTTCTATTCTTTCTCTTTTCTTCTATCTTCTATCTCTTCTTCTACCTTTTTCTTCTTTTTAAAACCCTGAGAATGAGTATTTCCGTTCATCTTGAGTTTAGAATAAAGATTAGTGTCTATTCAAGGAGTACGGATTTGCGGGTCCTCACAACCATCTTCCACAAACTTAGCCAAAAATGACTCAGAAATCTGGTATCCCTATCCGAAACTACAGATTCTAGTAATCCATAAAGACGATTAATCTCCCTGAAGTATAACTGCGCCACATAGACTGCATCTGCCGTCTTCTTACAAGCAACAAAATGTACCATCTTCGAGAAGCGGTCCACCACAACATAGATAGAGTCATTTCCCCGTTGAGTCCTCGGTAAGCCCAACACAAAATCCATGCTTACATCTACCCACAGTTTTGTAGGAATAGGTAAAGGCATATACAAACCCGCATTTGTAGCTGTCCCTTTTGAAACCTGACAAACATGACATCTTCGAACAAATTTTCCAACTTCCCGCTTCATCAAGGGCCAATAATAAGACTGAGAAATCAACTGCAATGTGCGATCCCGTCCAACATGTCCTTATTCATGCAACTCTTTTACAATTTTCATTCTCAAGCTGCAATCTGGTACGCATAATCGATTCCCCTTGAATAAGAATCCATCTACCAACACAAACTCATCAGCACTCCCATCCTTGACTTTCTCAAAAATCTTCGTAAAGTAAGGATCTTCTTCAAAGAACTCTGGCAATAGTTCAAATCCTGTCACTTCAACCTTCATCGTCGTCAACAAATGATTCCTCCTACTCAAAGCATCAGCTACACGATTCGTCAACCCTGATTTGTGCTTTACAAAAAAAGTAAACTGCTGTAGATACGCGACCCATGAAGCGTGCCTAGCTGAAATTTTGTCCTACCCTTGTAAATGCTTCAAAGCTTCATGATCCGTATAAAGAACGAACTCCTTCTGAAACAGATAATGTCTCCAGTGCTTCACAGCTTGAACAATCGCGTAAAATTCCACGTCATAAGTACTATATCTCAACTTGGCTCCAGACAGCTTCTCACTGAAATAAGCAACTGGTCTTCCATTTTGACTCAATACTCCACCAAACCCAACCTTTGAAGCATCAGTATGTAACTCAAACAACAACTAAAAATCCAGCAGTACCAGGATTGGTGCTGTCGTCAAAAGAGTCTTGATCTTCTCAAAAGCTGACTCTGCTTCCTTTGCCCACAAGAACTTCTTTCCTTTCATGCAATCGGTTACAGGTGCCATCACACTGCTAAAATGTGGAATGAATCTTCGATAAAAAGATACCAACCCATGAAAGCTCCTCACTTTAGTAATTGTCTTGGGTTGTGGCCAACTCCTGACAGCTTTTACTTTACTTTCATCCACTTGAATACCCTCCTTTGACAGAACATATTCCAGAAACAAAACATTGTGCGTCATGAATACACACTTCTTCGTTGCGGCATAGAATTGCTCCTGTCGTAGAATCAACAACACTTCTCGCAAATGTTGGACATGCTCTTCCATACTCCCACTATAGATCAAAATATCATCAAAGTAAACTACTACGAACTTCCCAATGAATGGTCTGAAAATCTGGTTCATCACTCTCATGAAAGTACTAGGAGCATTTGACAAGCCAAACGGCATAACCAGCCATTCGTATAGACCTTCTCTAGTTTTAAATGCAGTCTTCCACTCATCACCCAGTCTAATACGAATCTGATGGTATCCACTCTTCAAGTCAATCTTCGAGAACACGACAGCCCCACTCAACTGATCAATCAAATCATCGAACCTCGACATAGGAAACCAGTATCTCACAGTGATTTTGTTTAGAGCCCGACTGTCCGTACACATCCTCCACGATCCATCCTTCTTCGGCACCAATGAAGCTGGCACTACACAAGGACTCAAGCTCTCCTGAACATGCCCTTGTTCTAATAATTCCTCAACCTGCCTTCTCAGTTCCAAATGCTCCTTAGGACTCATCCTGTAATGTGGCCTGTGTGGTAATATTGCCCCTGTCACAAGATCAATCTGATGCTGAATATCCCTCAATGGTGGCAACTCCGTTGGCAACTCTTCATGAAACACATCTCTGAATTCTTCCAATACTGGCTTTAATCCCTCTGGAACTTCAACAGGTTCAGTAGCTTCATGTCTAATCAACAAGAACACCTCTGGACTCTCCTTTACTTCTTCAACAAATTCCTTGAAAGTCAACAAAGTCTTCAGCTCCTCAATCTCTTCTGACTTGCTCTCTTCTTGTTGTCTCTTTTTCGGAACTAGAATAATCTTAACGCCCTCAAACATAAAGCTGTAGCTATTGGTCCAACCGTCATGCTGCACTGCTCGATCATACTGCCTCGGTCTTTCCAAAAGCAAGTGAAAACTTCCAACTCCACAACATCACACCATATCTCGTCTTTATACTTCTTCCCAATAGAAAATGGAACATTAACCCGCCTATCCACCTTCACCTCTCCTCCTTTTCTTAACCACGCTAACTTGTAAGGATTTTGATGCTTCTCCGTCCTCAACTTCAACTTTCTCACAGCTTCGGTAGAAATGATATTGTCACAACTTCCCGCGTCAATAACAAATTTACAAACCTTCGCCAGAATAGTGCATGTGGACTGAAAGATGTTACTCCTCGACCAACTAGCCTCGTCTTCTTGCTTCGGTGTTAAACAAGACCTCCTCATCATTAGATTACATCCTTCATCTCCCGACGCGATATCCTGTTTATCCTCCTCAACTGGACTAGAATAACCTTCCCCAACATCCTCACCTTCCACTTCAGCAATCATTGTTCGCTTCTTCGGCTTTGGACATTCATTACTCTTGTGACCCATTTCCTGGCAATTATAACATTTGAAACTGTTGTTGACCTTCGCCTTCGCAACCTCATTCACAACTGGTTTGCTGACAGCTTTAGAAACATTGGAATTCCCACTAGCACCTTTGCTCTAAGTATTGGAACTTGGAAACATACCACCTCCTCGTTTTCGCTGCTTCTCCAATGCCAACGCTTTCTGGTGCACCTCAGCCACAGATCTAGGGTCAAGCATGTTCAACATATCTTGAATCTGCATTCTCAACCCCCCAACAAACCTAGCAGTCAATTGTTCCTCCGTCTCCATAATGTCATTTCGAGCAATCAGTTGATAAAATTCATCAGCATAACCATTAACAGTCTTCGTCCCCTGCCTCAGATTCTGCAACCGCTGATACATGAGTGATTGATAATTGTAAGGTAAGAATGTAGCCTTCATTAGCTTCTTCATCTTCTCCCATGATTCAATCTTTGACTTCCCCATTCTCTCCCGTGTAAGTTTGGCTTGCTGCCACCATGCTAAAGCTCTCCCTCTCAACCTTGTAGCAACCAACTTAACTCTTCTATGCTTACGAATTTCTTTAAAGTCAAAAATTTCTTCGACATTAGACAACCAATCCAAAAATTCTTCAGCTTGCATAATACCCTTGAATTCTGGAATTTTGGTTTTCATGCCCGACTCCCAACGTCGATCATCTTCTACATCCCGGTATGAATTTCGAACTTGGTCTCGATCTCGATAATGAATGCTAGCTCTATCACCTTCTTCATCAAAATCAAATGTACGTCTATATCGATCTCGACCATCAACATCCCTTCGATCACGCATGTCTCTTCTACTATGTCTCTCTTCATCTCGATATGGCTCATCTTCAAACTCACGTGGAGTTCCTCTCTCTTCATGTCAATATTCATGGTGATCTCTTCTCAATGAAACCAAAGATTCTTTTCTATCTCGGAAAGATTGCGGCGACACCCTCCTCGCTTCCGTAACCGATGGCGAAACTCGGTTTCCTCCATGGTTCGAAACTGGCGACCTTCTCCTTTGACCTTGATTCATGTCAATCATCAGTTTCTCCAATCTACCATTGCCTTCATCTAACTTCTCATTGAATTTATTGCTAATGCATTGTTCCATCTGTTCAGCATCTTCTCTCTTGTACAAATCTTCAACATTCTGATGATGGTTAGCACTTCTCGAAGGCAAAATTATCTTTAACAAATGAAACACAACTTCAAAAACTTCAAACTCTCGGCCTTGAACAACAAAGTGATGCACGGCTCAAAACTTCAACACTTCAACTTCGACTCCTTGGCTCCAAGACTCGGCTTAGCTATGATTGGATAAGTCCAGCTTTGATACCAAAATGATGCAGCGGAAATGCGAAAAATAGATGAAAACGGTGAAAGTGGCAATCGATGGGTTAAAGATACTGAAATGCCCAAATTCGTTGATCACAAAGATACCAAATTCTAGCTATCTTCGGCACGTTGATCGCGCACGATACCGTGAAAGAAGATCTACAAATTATCAAACGTTGATCAAGCGCACTTGATACCGTGAATTGGCTTCAACGATCGTTGATTCGAGCGCACTCGAATACCGAAGGTGGAGATAGGAGATTACACTCAACTGCCAATTTTAATGGAGGCACAAAGCTCACAAAACAAAATTTTATTCAAAAATAACCAACCCAAAACGATACAACTCACCCGCTATTTATAGTGATTACAACTCAACACAACACATCAGACCGACCTAACATAGGTCGTTAACGACCTAAGTACAACACGGTTCAATACAGGCCTCACGCGACCTAACACAGGAACGACTAAACAAACAACGACCCACGACCTAACATTTGTACAACATAACCAAATACAACACAGAACTCAGTTGACCTAACAAAACAAGCGACTTAACAGGTCACGCAACTTACGACTTAACATATATACAAGTTACAACATATTACACACTGAGCGACTTAACCACAGCATACGAATTACGATCTATCACCTGGAACGTCCTAACCAACCCAGCAGCAGGAACTCTTCATGCCACATAACTCTCCAGCGACCTAAGGTTCTTTGTCATAAAGACCAGCGATATAACGTAGGTCGTTATCTCGCTTGAGTGACCTAAATGAAAAGACTTTAAAGCGCTAGGTCGTTAGCGACCTAAAAAGAATGTGCTGCAAGCCACTTGATTCTTTTGAGCCGTTAACTCGTTAGCCCGGAAAACGTTAGGTCGTTCGCGACTTAAGATACGCGACCTATCATTGGAACGACTTAAGACCTGCTTTGTTGACTCTTTCCTTCGTATGTTGTTAGCCTTTAACCCTTTACTCCGTTCAAACGACTCATCATAGGCTGTTGCCTTGTCCTCCACTGTTTCTCCTATCTTTTGTACCTCGTTATTCTTCAACACGTTAGGTCGCACACGACTTAATAGCTCGTTAGGTTGCTCGTGACCTAAGACTTCATCAAGCTGGGCTGCATCACCATTGCACCAAAAATCAAAGAAAATGAAGATTGAAGCAAGCAAGAATCAATCCCTCTTCAATCTCAATACAAGAAGCTTGAATCCAATGTCTTCTTCTTGAATTAGGAGTTGAATGATGGATTGCAGTTGAATTTGAGCGTGGAATTTTAATTTCCCATTCCCTCCTCCATTTTTGATAAAGCTTGAATGCTTATTTTGTTAGGAAATTATGAAGAGAAGAGGGAGTGGAGGTTGGGCCTAATAGGCTAAGTCCAAACCGAAGTCCAAAGTGTAAAAAGTAGTGAAATTCCGCTAACTCCAAACATATCAATGTTTATACTTAAAAAGTTTTAAATGGCGTTTCAAACTCAATGGAAGTGGTCTCGAGTCCTAATTTGACCGTTTGCAAAAAGTAGCTTTTCGGACCAAAATCCGATTGACGATAAAATATTTAAATAAAATATTTAAGTATAAAATCGATAAATATGCGGGTTGTTACAACCCCCCAATCAAAAGAATCAAAAGTGGCCACCAAATAAATCTCCAAGTTAGAATATAATAGCGAAGGAGTGCGTCCGATAAAAGGAATGACCTCATTATCCCGTCAATTGCTCCTGTTTTAGCCACCTTATGCCAACTCACGAGAGTCGGGTCCACATATTTACCTCAACAAAACGCCGCCACCATCCTACTTCATTCTGGAATCTCCTCCGCGTACACGGTTGTCAAAGTGGTTTTTGGAGTTGGCAGAGAGTATGACAACTTCCGATCTCGGTCTCTTCAACAACCAAACGTTATTATAACACCACGATCTTTTAAAAATAGTTTATACTTTTAAAACCAGAATAAAATATCCATTTCAAAACCATATAAATACGATATCATTTTTATTTCAAATATATCTTTTTCAAAAATCGTAGTACTATCAAATATATATATACCTTAAGCCCATAGCTTCGCAACATAATTTTCAATACATAAATGGTTTAATAATAAATTCTTTATAAAGTAAATTAGCTTTTAATTTCTCAAAACCATTCCAAATACAGATTTGAATTCTTTATAAAGTAAATTAGCTTTTAATTTTCAATACCCACAGCCACCGTTCCGATCATCGCCGAAGCCTTCGACATGTCGCCAGTGACCTTGCCGACCAACCCGAATGCCTAGATTGATGATCTCACCTGAAACTTGAAATCGAGCTACATGATCACCACTTGAACTAACCCAGTGTAACGTTCCACATTTTCGCACGCGTTAAATCGACACACGTGCCAATTCAAACCATACGGAAGGGCGGATTGTTATGGGGTAAATAAGAAAAAGCAGAGAAGAAAAGAACAAAGTAGAATCTTGCAGCGGAACGATAAAATATAATAATCAAATATACGGTTTATAAAGCTGTTTTACAAAATATTCGATTATACTTACAACATTTATCAGAGTTACATATACCATAGAATAATAATTATGCAGCGGAATAACATGGTGTAGTGGAATAATATAGTAGATAATAGTGCTACAAATCTTCGTCTTCGTCCTCTAGAATAAAATCTTCGAATCCTGAAACGCTCGGACTGACCCAAGTGAATTGAAAAGACAAAACACTCGAGTCAGAACTAAAATATCTTATGTGAGTTAAATCAACAGAAATAAATATGAGTGCAGTACCTCAAGAGATGCTCGGGATTCACATCTCCTAAGGATCCGTTAAACTATTTACTATGTAGTAATATTTCGCTATTATAATAATGTCTATTTATAAAATAAACTTACTTTTTTCTTAGCATTAAGGGGTTACCCATATAGCCCTTAACACGTAATAGTCCCAGTAGTCCATCCAATATCATGGTCCCTCCTGATCGGGAAGCCCCCAGAGGATGCCACACGGGCTACGGGAGAAATCCAAACTCGTACAAGGTCGGTATGGTAGGTGAAACGGCACCACTAGCAATGCCAGGGTAGATATACCAATTACACTTTCGGGCCGATGGAAACGCATAGCAGCTACTACCGCCCACCTCGGACAACACCTCCAAATCAAAAAAATCAAAAGTTGCCACCAAATAAATCTCCAAGTCAGAATATAATAGCAAAGGAGTGCGTCCGATCAAAGGAATGACCTCATTAGCCCGTCAATTGCTCCTGTTTTAGCCACCTTAAGCCAACTCATGGGAGTCAGGTCCACTTATTTACCTCAAGGAAACGCCGCCGCCATCCTACTTCATTCTGGAATCTCCTCCGCGTACACGGTTGTTTAAGTGGTTTTAGGAGTTGGCAGAGAGTATGACAACTTCCGATCCCGGTCTCTTCAACAACCAAACGTTATTATAACACCGCGGTCTTTTCAAAATAGTTTATACTTTAAAATCCAGAATAAAATATCCATTTCAAAATCATATAAATACGATATCATTTTTATTTCAATTATATCTTTTTCAAAAATCATAGTACTTTCAAATATATATACCTTAAACCCATAGTTTCGCAACATAATTTTCAATAATTAAATGGTTTAATAATAAATTCTTTATAAAGTAAATTAGCTTTTAATTTCTCAAATCAATTCCAAATATAGATTTGAATTTCAAAATAAACCATTTAAATTTTCATATATTTCAAAGTTTAAATATTCCATCATTTCAAAACTAAATTTTTAATTCATGTATATATGCCAAATTCACTTTAGTATTATTTAGTTTTGAAATACTTACTTAATAAATCAAGTATCCTTCAAATAAAACTTTAAAATTCAATAATTGAATATTCCTCAATTTATTTAGACTAGATATATTCACTTAAATCATCTTAACCCGAATTTTTTTATAAAACAATATTCTTTTAAAATCTCAAACTCAATAAGTTCCAAATGGACTCTTATTAAATATAATTCTTAATTAAATAAAATCTAAATCAATTTCAACTATATTAAATAGGTACTTAACCATATAGTATAAAACAATCAAACTTTATTTTATACTTTAACCTAATTTTATACATAGCTTAAAACAAAAAATTTAACCATATATAAAATAACCTTTATCAAATATCCAAATCAATATCTCAAAAATCATATATATTCTTTACAAACCATAAATATCATTTCAAAATATTATTATTATTATATATATATATATATATACCGCGGTGTTTGCACATAATTTACTATCCTATGGTCAAGTGATATGGATATTTATCATTTCAATTCGAAATTTAAAATTTAAAATGCGGTTGTATATCATTTCAAACCGCAATCCCGAATGAAATGAAAATGCATAATAACTTCCAGTTTATAACCATATAAAATACAGCATCCATTCATCCAATATCAATCATCAACCATTTATAACAATCATCATCCAATATGAACAATAACATCACTATAGAACGGATAATAAACAACAAGTATTAACTAGCAGTTTATAACCAAAAATAAATTAAAACTGTTTAACTGGCAGTTTATATGCAATAATAAATAAATAAAATTTTTACTGGTAGTTTATATGCAAAAATAAAATAAATAACAATTAATTTTAAATAAATGCAATCTAACTGAGATGATGATTAAATATATGCCCAAACAATTGTAGATAAATTTTAAATCACATCAAAAGTTAATTTAACAAACATAAGAAATCTTAGAAGTTGTGAGTGGGTTAAAAACACTCACCTTTACACGAATCTGAAAATCATAGATTTCTAATCAATAGCTTCGCTCTACGTTTCCTTAGTCTTCTTCTTGATTGCTAGCTTTATTTCGTAATTTTTCTTTAATTTTGATTTACTTTAATTTCCCTCCTTATTATACTAATATATATATATATATGTGTGTGTGTGTATTTATGTATGTATTTTTAAAAGGTTTGGAAAAGATTTGAAAAAGAAGAATTGAAAAAGAAAAGTATTGAAATAAGAAGAACTGAAAATTACAAAGAAGATCAAGATTTGAAAAGAAAGAAGAAAGTTTGAAACAGAATAAAATTTGAGAAGAAGAATATTTGAAGAGGAAGGAAAAATTAAAATGAGACATAATAAGGAGATTCGAAAAAAAAGAAAAAGAAGAAGAAGATTAGAATGGAGGCTAGGGTTTCATTTGCATCATATCGTATTTATAAGGTTAAAGTTAGGTTTAGGGACAAAGAGATATGAAAAGAGAGGCTGCTATTAATTAGAAATAAATGAAATGACGTTTCGGAAAAATGAAGTTGGAAATGAATGAAAGAAATAAAAATAAACTAAATATGAACAAACTTGGTATTGAAATATAGTAAATATGAAATGCCTTTTTAAAAGTAGCAGGTATTAAAAAGAGGTAAGTATTAATTAGAAAGGGAATGAATGGACTAACTCTATACTGTAAACAAACTTTTAGAATTCAAATTTCAAAACAACCGTTTACTTAATTAATTGGTTAACCCTAAACATACCAAAATTAACATCTTTTAAAGATTTAATTAACACACAATAAATGAAAATAAATTCTCCACACAAATTTGTGTCATAAAAGAATATACAGCATTAAGAAATCTTCATTTTTTCCTCTTTGTGAATACATTGGAAATTAAACAACATGTTAATATTTCGATTGAATGTTTACAAGGAATGCATTAACATACATTCAAAAATATGATAGCCTAAACAAGGTAATATAAACAGGTGTATAATATATATGTACATCTTTATCGCCACTTATAGTTTACATTCATAAATAAAAGGTGTGAAAATAATCCACATAATGAGGCAATGAATGTAAGAGTAAATTAGAAAATTGAAGATGGATAGGTAAGTTATGTTGCAATAAAAATCTAATAAAGTCTAATTGGAAAGGAAATAGTCAAGAGTAAATCTATTTTACCCCCTTTATCATCTCCTACTAATATTTAATGTAACAACGTATGAGATTTCAATATAAACTAGCATTAAATTTTGATCTAAAACATAAGTTTGAATTTAGGTATAAACATATATGTAGTAAACTAGCATTAAATTTTGAAACATGAACTGAATTAATATATCTCAATATATGTTTAAAATTAATGTCTTCCCACTTAAAAAGATTCCAATCATATTAATTGTCATTGATTTATAAGGTAAAAATGAATGAGACAATTCAGTTCCTTTTTATAGCAATTTAACGTATCTACGGAAATATTGTATACAAACAAAATGTAATTAATTTCTTATTTCCGTAATAAATTTTTCAGCTACCAACATTTCAAATAAATAAACATATGATTTTTTTATTTAGTAATGAAACGTATATCCATCTTTTTATTATGTTCATTACTACTCTAAATTCTGGTTAACCTTTGTTCAACCTTTCATTACTTTACTATACTCTAATTTGACAACTCCTAACATTGTAGTACATTTCACATTAATGTAATCATTTATTAAAATTTATTTCCAATCCTAATTCCATCAACTATTTAAACAGGTAACTTATAATATTTGTTTACAAGCCAATTGTTACACATAAGTTTCTCATACTTCAACCAATTGTCATATTATGAACGGAATTAACATAAATTTCAAATATTCACTAATTTATTCCATTCTTTTTTCATCTTTTTTTTATTGGCATAACATTTAATTTCAACTGCGGCAATAATTACAGCTATTATATGCTAGATTTCAATGGAATGATTTGTTTGTCTTTCATTACACTACTATATCCAAATATCCATCTTTCCTTTGTATTAACTATTGTTTTAACTTAATTTCAAATTAAATTTCTACTTAATTTCCTTTGATCGCAAATAGATTTCCAATTTTTATTTAATACACTAAAGAAATATGTAACACGTAATAATAGATACCATTAACTTTTATTGCTTCATTTCCCTTTCTATTCATATAAGGATTCATCCATAAAGTTTACATTTACTTTTTACCACTTTTACTTTTATTCATTGATTCAATGTTTATTTCAAATATTTTCATTTATTACTCACAAATATTCGTTGTCATTTATAAATGTCATGTCAGTTTCTTCTTTTATTGCATTATATTTATTCATTCCTTCATTATTGCATAACCTCATTTATTGTCATTCATTTATCTATAGTATTTATGCTTAATCACATTTCTTAGCCTCCCAATTGTTCACTTATGTTTCTAACCATTTATTTATAATACTTCCCTTTCTATTATATTCTATTAGAAGCAATTTCAATTTATACCTAAGTTTATAATGCTAGAACAACAAGTTCTTATTTATTAAATAATTCCATCAATTACCTCATTTGAGCTTATTTCCCAATTCACCAATTTCTACCTAAAAATAAATTACGTTTCTATAAAGTTTTCATTCCCACTTCCGTTACTACATTTATTTTCATTAAAGTAACGTTTATCATCAACACAAACATTATGAATACTTATCAACCTGCATCATCCTTATTCCATTAATTTACGTTCAATTGTTATTCAATATATATTAATTCATAAATCAATATTTAAGTTCGTTTTCCTATATTAAATTTATTACCAAATATTACTTAAATTTGTACTAACATTGATTATATCTAATTTGCACTTTGTTACTTATCATTCCAACAATTTATATAACTTGGAATCTATTTCCCTAATTACAAATTACAATCAAATGAAGATTTACAAAACTGTTTCAATTAATTTGGATGGCATTGAATTAGTATATTTATTATCTTACATCGACATTTTTTATAATTTATTCCCGTTATAAATTCAATAACAAGTTTCAAACTTCTTTTATTTAGACAACACTTACCTTAATCTATTTTCAAATTTTATACCCAGGTGCACAAATTTCCCTATTTCATTTAAAATGTGATTTCACTTCAATAGTCAAAATTTAGTTTTTTGTTTAAATAACCAAATTAATTATTAGAAATTTTACGGGTTGTTACACCCAGTCACCAAAAACTATCACGTACCACCACCACAGGCCATCAGAGGCCTCACAATCACGGCCAGAGCACTGCCTAACTTTAAAGTTTCGATCGCCACCAATGCGAACTATTCCTGTCAACCGAGGATGACACATCACTAAGATTTCCGACCCATGTAAAAATGCTAGCTCAAACCCTAGATCATCAAAGTCCGATCATTATATTACATTATAAATTTAAGTATTATTTTTCCCACGATCTTCTTCCTTTCAGCTAACTTTGACCTCAACCACAACCCACAATTCAACGTCGATCGCCAGAGATTGGCAAAAATGTAAAACTCGATCAACATTCAATTTCTAATAAATTATCAAACTAAAAATTATGAAATGATTCTCTAAATTCATCATTTCCTAAGTTGAAACTGTTTATGTGACCGAATTATGAAATTAAATTGTTTCTGGCTAAATTTAAATCACCACTGTATATATATCATTTTCTAAATAAATGTTAAACTTAAATACTTGAATTTACTTTTAAAAATGATGTTATACATATACAAGTATATTTCATTCAAAAATCAAAGCTTTAAATGGTTTGGATGGGATGATTTTTAAATTTCTTATCAAGTTTTAAAAACCTGTTGTTAGACAGAGATAGCTCTTTATGTATACACAGACACACATCAAATCATTTCAACACATATATATATATATATATATACATATAAACCATCAGATACATTCATATCCATCAACACCATCATCATAGACATAAGATTTAGAGGAAACTATTTTAAAAAAATTAAAGTTTGCTCGCCTGGAGTTTGAAAACAGAGAAGCAAAGAAGATGTTTGAGCCTGTAACTTGCAATTTTAAACTGCTCCGGCTTTTGATTTGAGATTTTCCTGATTTTGATCTTTGTTTTGATTATCATTTCCTCAGGTTGAAAATACTAAATTTAATTATGGTTTTAATTGCTTCGGATTTTAAATTTTAATTTTAATTATGGGTTTACTTAAATTACCTGGGAGATGAAGCAGAGCCTAGAAATAAAATTTGAAAATTGGAAGATGATTCTGATATTTTGAACTAAATGTTGCTGAGATGAGTTATGGCCTCAGGATTTTGAGTTGTTGAATTTAGATCTGAAGCTTGTTCTCGAATCAATTATGTTGATTGAGATGCACCTGAGCTTTGAATTCTTTTGTTCTTCAGATTTCAGTTTTGCTTTGAACTTAATTTACTTTGCAGGCTTTGATTTGAATAACTGATCTTTGCATGCCATATGATTTGTTCCTGGTTTTGATTTTTTTTAGAAAGAAGAAAGAATTTTAAGAAAGAAATCTTTTGCACTGGAAAAGAATAGAGTTTGATTTACTTTCAGATTAGAGAAGTGAGGAGAAACTTAGCCTGTTTCTTTCTTTTTTTCCTATGCATGTTTCCAAAGATTTAATTCAAAAGAAATAAATTTTCTTGCCACTTTTTGACACTTATGTTACTTGCATGGCCCATCGCTTACACTTGTTATTTCTCTTGTCTTCATGGTTAACACTTGTTAAAACTAACCATTTTATGTTTATATCCTCGTACAAAATTTTATTTGTAAACTATGGTTTAAACCTTAACTTTAATAAATTTACAAATCATGTTTTATTGATTTATGACTTCTATCTTTAATGTTCAATATATATATACAAATCATATTTAACTTCTTAATTCAAATTATTTTGTAAATTTGTTTTTAACCCTCATTTCATTTTCATTTATAAACATGTTTTACATTAATATGTTTATTACAAAAAGGTATATTCATAACAATGCCTTTATATTTATTCTAACTACATTTTAAATTATACAAATAATACTTTAAATATAACTTTATATCATATTTCTTATGTAAATAAATACATCTCTTTATTAATCATTTATATAATCTTTTAAAGAAAAAGATGGTTTTTACAAATTTTAATCACACATGAATAAATAATTTATTCTTAATTGGTCTTTCAAAAATTTATAATCAAATTCAAACATCTTTATAAAATTATTATGCATATTTAAATAATTAGAAACAAATTCGTATTACTTAAAAATAAGATTTTAAATCCAATTTAATTTCAATATTTATCTATAAAATACTTATCTTGAAATTTCAAGCCAAAGTTCTATTTAAAATCTAAAATATTTATTTATTTTGGAAATTTCCTAATCAATTAACAATTAATTTCACAAATAAATTCCAAAATTAAATTAATTGCCAAAATAAACTTGGTTAAAATTCGGGAATGTTACAGATTTCCCCCTTAAGAAAATTTTGTCCTCGAAATTTGTAAGGGAGACAACGAAGAATAGATGAACACACAAAGATTGAGAAACAGTTTTCCAAGTCAAACTGAATATTTATTCCGCATTTGGCTTACCAAATCAGAATGTCAACAATAGATATGAGAACAAACTCATTCAATATTACACAAGGCACTCGGGTCACTGAATCTACGAAATATGCAGGGGCATTGGTTAGTTTGAAGGAATAACTAACCACTCGTAGAATATATCTAAACCCAAACAATAGATAAATGGATTCAATCTACCACAATTCTCAAACACTAGATATGGATTCCAAACTCAAGTCGGAACACGCTAAAGTATATATAACTTGTCCCTCTTCGGACTTTGATATACACAAGAAATTATAGTAGAATTTCAATTTTTTTTGTTTTAATCGAAATTGTTTTATTGATACAAATTAATTATTTAATTTACCAATTTACCAATTTATTCCAATAAAATTTCAATTCCGTTAAAGTTGAAACGATTAACTGATAACTAGAATACGGGATAGGAACTTATCTACACGGTTCGTAGGGCCACCATTACACCGAAGCTTCTTCCTCGAGTTGCCACGGAGATGTTAAAGAAATTGGAAAGACGAATCAAAGGAGATTGATAAGAAAGTTTCCACTATTGCAGGGTATTGAACATTTGTAGCGGTACTCCCCTGTCCCCTATCTCGTCTTCTTCTTACAATCGTACTCACTATCAGTGGATAGTAAGAGAATTTACTAAGGCACACGAATGGATATTTGAAACGACCCAGAATTTTTATTAATTAAAATTTGAATATTTCATTAATTTTAAATATTAATAAGTGAAATTTATAAGTAGAATAATTTTATTTCGAATAATTGGATTTAATTGAATAATTAAATCGATAATTTAATATTTGAAAATATAGAAATAATTGAAAATTGGGTTAAATATGATTGAAAATGATTTGTAAAATTTTATTTTATCATATTGAAGTAAGAACGATATTTTAGAACATTTAAAATCGAATTAAAAGTTAATTTGTGAAAATTGAATATTTTAATATTTAATCGACTAGTGAAATTAGTCAATTTTTGAACAGTCTCAGAATTGGACGAGACCAGTTCCATTGGATCCGTAATATTTTGTTATTATCGGATTTCAATTTTCGTAGCAATCGGAGTTATCGTTTGATTGTGGCAGCTCGAAACGCATCGAAATTATTTTAATATTAATTTGGCGAGTTAAAATAGCCATTTTTCAAAAAGTCTCGGATTTCGACGAAACCAGTTTCATTGGATCCGTAATGTGGTATTATTGTATGGTTTCAAATTTCGTGTCAATCGGATTTACCATTTGTCCGGTGCAAGCTAAAACGCCTAGAAAATCGTTTAATCGGTTTAAATTTAAATCGAACGTTTATTGCCGTAACTCGCACAGATGACCGAATTAGCTTCCGAAACCTGTTCCATTGTATCCGAAACGTGGGGTAAACCTTAGAAACGCCAACCGGCACGCTTTGTTTGGAGTTCGGAAAATTACAATGAATAGTAAATTGGGCGATTTTCTATATAAGGGCTTATAATTTTCATTTTGCAAAGTAAAAACTCAAACTACGGTTTGCAAAACTGCAGGCTGCCTCCATATCAATGGATGGCCGAAAATGACAGCTCTTCCCCCTCTCTTTTCTTTTAATCCGTGCAATATTGCAACAAACTTCCAACTAGAAACTTGTAGAGGACGACGAGGCGAACCTATCCAACGGTCAAGATCGTCATCGGAGCATTGTGGTCGCCAGAAACTGGCTGTGAAGTACACACGGTCGGCCTCGAGATACGTGCAAAGGAGATGACCGAGTTTCGAGCCATGGCAGCCGAGCATGGAGTTCGAGACGCTCTTCAACATGACGCTACCTGATCTTGTTCATATCGCTTGTAGTGGTAGTATAATTAAACCCTAATTATGTAGTTGACGGGTTCTTTGTTCGGCCTGGGAACGTGAGAGGGGAGAGGGAGTGCGCACGGCCTGATGGGGGGAGACCAGATCTAACGGCTGTGATTAGTTTAGGTTTGAAAATTTATTAAAAGTTGTAAATTAGTTATAAAAATTCGTGTAAAACTTGTAAAAATCATAACTTTTTCATACGAGGTCGAAAACGAACGAAACAGGAAGCGTTGGGATCGTATGGATGAGCACTACGCTATGAAATTGGATTGGAGTCGTTTGGAGTTAGTGAGAATTTCGGGTAAAATTAAACGTCCGTTTAATTTTATTCGAAATAAATCGCTAAAACGAAATTGAAATCAAGGTGAGAACTTCTCACTCAATCGAATCGGTTTCGATTTTATTTTAAAATAGTTAGATTTAAAATATTTGAATGCATGTTTGAATGATGATTGTTAACATTGATTGTTAAAATAGACATCATGCGCCGTTAGTAAGCGGATGTTATTTATTAAAAACATATACCGCGAATGTTTCATAAACTGTGAAATTGGTATTATATATAATAGCAATATATATATATTGGCATATGTATATATTGGAGTTATTGATTTCCCGCATTTGTATAGCGGATGAGACCCTATTGCACCGTCTATTAAGCGGATAATATTTTAAATCCCATATACCGCGATAATTCCGTACTGGAACGGAATTGGTATTGTGCTAATGTTTGTGGAAGCAGGAAAACGGGTTGGAGGGATCCAACTGGATTCCTCAACAGTATTTATTTGATTTCAGATATTATGATATTTGATTGATTATCATATCGATATATGATATCGTTGTTGTCGTGATTGACTACTTGGTGTGTAGCATCATTGGACCAAATTTTGGAATTTTAAAAGGATTTTTAAAGTGATTTTTGAAAGTATACGTTATAAAATATTTTTGGAATTGATCCGTTTTAAAGAAATAAACGTTATAAATTTTAATGTTATAAAAATTTTGATTTTTGAGAAATATAGTTAAAGGTTGATTTTTGAAAATATGGGGCTAATGATTTTATAAAATAGTTAATCGGGATTTTTTGAATTTATTATAAAAAAGTTGAAAATATAGGATTTATAAAATTTGATTATTTTATAAATCAAAATGATGAAATTATAAAGGACTTTAAAGATGTTTTAAAAGAATAATAGTATAAATTGATTTATATAAGAAATTTATAAATTGATATTTATAAATTAAAATATTGGAATTATAAAACGTGTTTTTATAAGTGTTAGAATGAATTGTGAATGAATTTCATGAATGTATGAAATTAATAGAATTATAAACGGTGAAGTTATAAATGGAATTTTATAAGCAGTAGGTTTATAGAATTTGTAAAGTTATTTGAAGAATAAGTTTTGGATAAATAATTGAATCTTATAAGTTATAAGATTTATAATTATGAAGTTCAAAGGAACGATTTTGCAAACAAATAAATTATAAACATTTAACTTATAATATGAACGTTCGATATATAATTGAGTTATAAATTGAATAGGTTAATAAAGGAGGTTTATAAAAGGAAGTAGTTATAAAATAAATAGAAATGGAATTTATAAACTTATAAATTCGCAAATGACTTATTTTGATAAGTAAATTGTTGTAACTTATTTATGGAGTTATATTCACGTTTTAGACAGTGAATAATCCTTTAAAATGAAACGTATAGAAATGATGAAATTGTTAATGTAGTATATTCACGTTTTTGAATAATGAATAATATGTTAAAGAAATGTTTAGGATGTGATGTTTTAAATAGATTAAAATGATCTAACGATGTTTTAAATGTGTTGAGATTCGAAACCATAGATTTCAACATTTATTGTTGAAATAGACGTTTTCAAGAAATAAAAGGAAATGGTGGACTATAAAACTGTTGTTATAGTAAATGATTTCCGAAAGGAAATGTTTTGTTTAGTATTGGGATTTATATATCTATTTTAATTTCGAATCCCTATACTAGTGATTTTGGGTTGTCGTAACGATGTTTTACGCAACATTCGTTTTGGCCCAAATAAATATGTTTAAGAGAATGATTTCCTTAAAGAATGAAATATATACTTAATATCGATTTAAGTATATTGAATATTTTCCAAGTATGGAAAATAAAAAGATTTGTGAATTACTTATTAAATAAGTATGGAAATGTTTTCCAATATAAAGTGTATGTTGAGAATTTATCTTTTTGAAGATAAATTAAAATTGAATATTGAAATCATATATTCATAGATATTGTGAAATATAAATTCACTATGGAATTTATAAAAGAAAGGGGAATCTGTTTAAAAATAAATATTGATTTATTTTTGAAGTGTGAAAATTATTTATCTTGTAAAGATATTTTTGGGAAAAAAATTATATGGAAAATTATTTGGAATCTGGTGATGTTGTGCATATCCAATGACAGTTCAATAACCAACTATTAATATTTACCTTTGAAAAGGTATTTGTTGTGATTTGCGGAATTTGAATGCACACTTATTTTTAAATTATTGCGCTCGTTATTCGGATTACCCATTTCGAATAGTGATACGACGTAATGGATAGCATTAATGACCGGTGTTGAAGACCGTATATTTTTGAAAGCGAAAGGACAACTCGTCGATTGTCTTTGCACCAGTAGCTACGGTATAGAGACTCCCTATGTGATGGGAAGTCCGGACGTGATTAGAGATTATCCGGATTGCAAGGACTTTTTTGTATGTGCCTTCGGTTCTGTTCGAGCCCGGAACAGACTTGTATGGATTGTATGTCTGACATTACAAATTGAGATATAAAGCCGATTTCTTTCAAATATATTTCTGTTGGTGGCGGAGAATTTATTCTCTTAGCTTAACACCCTTCTCTGAGACGTACGAGCTTAGAGGTTATGTAGTTGAAGGTTTTTAGCAATATATTCCCAATTTGGTAATGTGACATGCTGAGTGTTGCTGTGAAATGATCATTGTGTTGATCATTTGTGATAGGATCATTTATTTGATCGTTTATCTTTGTGATCATTTCTATGATCATTTGTTGACCCAAAGCACAGCTTTTGTATAAAGCGTGTTTTTGTGGACGTGACTTCGTCGAGCCTCACACCCCGGAATGGTCAAAACAGGAAAGATGCGGCAAGGTTATGAGCGGTAGCTCCCTTTAGGGTATGTGCATTTCCTTCTGGAAAAGGGTGGTATCATGGTATTGAGCCCAGATACTTACTCATGTTGAAACACTTTATTTATGATTGTGTGATGTTGGTGATGAGCGCTCGGTTAAAGGTCCCAAAGGACCGGGGGATGGCATACTCGTGTCAGTTGTTACCTAGTTTGAAAGGTAACCCGGCCTTGTGTTGGCAGAGATCCGGTTAGGTTCTCGAGGACGTCCTTCCAGAGGCGTTCTCATGTGGCAATGGGAAGTTCCTTGGCCTGACCATTCGTTGGAAATCCAAAGAAACAATACGAGACTTGTAAGGTTTTAGTTGTAGAACCTGCCATCTAATATGGTAGCTATAGTAAGCATAATATAATGGTACCTATGCTGGCTAAGATTTATATTCTACTTTTGAAATCGCTTTATACACTATGCACTAGTAATAATATCAAATGTTTCTTTTTAATGCGTATCAAGCATCTTTGACTATCATAAGGAGAAATCTCCTCCAAGTCTGCGTTTGCATTGTGTGTGTGGTGGGAGGTCTTATGGTAGTCTCATTTTTAAAAGCATTGCGAATTGACTTTAAAAATATTCCTCTATTTTGTTTTCAAAGATAAATAAACTGTTTTGGGTTCTCACACCAGTCACATGACTGACTCGGAGTTTATTGTTTTCCTTCCTAAACTCTGGGTGCCCACCAATTTCCACACGGGCAGTCAAGAGTTAAGGATTACCAGGATATTTGGAATTCAGGAGTTGCTGGAGGCAAGATGGATGGCATGGCGTATTATTAGTATAGTATTTCTTTTCCGCTGTTTGTTTTTGTTGTACACTCTGATGATATGATGTAATGATTGTGATGTAATGTAATAACTGATATAGTTCTTTGTTTAAAGGTTATTCATTTATTTATTATATGTTGTTCCGCTGCGATTGTGAGATTCTGATGTTGTTCAGTTGTTTTCATTCTGTTTCGTTCTATTTTTTTCTCTCTCTATTTTCTATCTTTTTCTCTCTTCTTCTATTTTTTTTCTTTTTCTTAAACATTGAGAATTCGTATTTCTGTTCATCTTGAATTAATCAATGGAGATTAGTGTATATTCAAGGAGTACGGATTTGCGGGTCCTCACAGGTGGTATCAGAGCATATGGTTAAGCGACAACCATGGTTCTGTTGGGTATTACTCATTAGAGATAGAGTCGGTAGTACTCTAGAATGAGTTGAGTGTAATAATAGCTATGAGAGCGTATTTGTTAGTGAATATAAAATTGTTTTATATTGTGATGATTGATTTATTGAGTGGCATATGAACTTTCGTCAGCACGGTATGCAAAACTATGCCGAAGGGGTTTATAAACACTTGAATAGAATAATTCGGCACAATATTGTTTTAAATTGGGTAAATGAAATAATTTTTACCTTGATTATATTTTTATATATAAAGGAATAATTTTTCAGAATTATTAAAGTGTATATAAGTTGATTGTTTGGTTGTTTAAATAATCTAAACAAAAGAATAATTGTATAAGCAAAAGAATTATAAGAGTTGAATTATAATTAAAGTGATTTGCAATTGTGAAATAAACTTATATATATAAGAAGTGAAACTATATTAATATATTTATGAATATGAGTTGTAAATAAAAATGAATTTAAAGTTAAATGGAAATTTACTTTAGAATTGGAATTTGAAATTTATTTATAAGTTGGAATTTGAGTTATGTAAAACCAAGTAATGTTTGTAAAATGGAATATAACTTAAATGATGTTGAATGAAGTTGATATTGGTATCAAAGTAAAATAATAAAGTTAAGTGATAGATATGAACTTAAGTTATGTAAATGAAATTCAACTTTTGTAATTGAATTGAATTAATGGATTGAATGTTAATCAATTAAATGTGAATAATTGGTATGAAATAATGGATATAAGTGTTAATTCATTAAAAATCTAATGTTATTGAAAGTTGAATAGTTGAATGAAAATCAATTTAATTAAACCAATTGAAAGTGATGGTGTTAAACCAAATTGAATGAATATAAGCAAAGGAATTTGGTTGTAATTAATATACATTGGTTGTTATATGATTGTTGGTTGATTGTATATAATTCATTAAATATTAATGAAATTGAAAGCTAAAGTAATTGAAATCCAATTGAAAGTTAAGTGAATCTTAAATAGAATTGAATTTGATTTAGGAGTGAACCAACTTGAATATGAATTAGTGAATATAAACTAATTGAAAATGAATGTTAGTAAGAACATCCACTGTTAATGAATCAAGTGTGATTAAATTGAAAACCATTTCATTAAATATTAATGAGAATATGAATGAATATTTATTGGTTATGAATTTGTTGGATGATAGTTGATTGATAGTTGCATTTGTTGCTTTTGTTTCATTTGCTATGTTGGCATGTATAGTTATTATGTTGCTATATGATGTATATTGAGATTATTTTCATATATGCATGTTCTCATGTTGTTTGTTGAGTGTTTAGTAGGTGCGGATCGCGTTTGCTTCGCATTTGGAGCTCGCTTTCGCGCTATATTAGCCGTATATGCTCGCTAAATAAATATAAGGTACATATCTCGGATTAAATATCGTACTTTTACACTTTTTTCTCTGCGGGATGCCTCACTACTTGATGAGATGTATATTTGTGATATATATACTGTCATTTTTTTCGGATCGAACCGCGCAAAGAAGACTATGGTGAATTTTTTCGAAAATTTAAGGCGTTAGAAAAAATTGAGAAAATAGGGAAAATTTTGAAAACTTTAACTTTGATTTGGAATTGAAAGTTAAAAATGGTAGTTGTTTTTGAAAAGATAACTAAGTAAGATTTGAAACTTAGTCAAGATTTATAAGAAGTTTAACTATGGATTTTGGAAAAGTTAATTAATTCTGTAACTTTTCTTACTTGGTAATTTCGAGGACGAAATTCTTTTAAGGGGGGAAGTATGTAAGGACCCAGAATTTTTATTAATTAAAATTTGAATATTTAATTAATTTTAAATATTAATAAGTGAAATTTATAAGTCGAATAATTTTATTTCGAACAATTGGATTTAATTGAATAATTAAATCGATAATTTAATATGTGAAAATATAGAAATAATTGAAAATTGGGTTAAATATGATTGAAAATGATTTGTAAAATTTTATTTTATCATATTGAAGTAAGAACGATATTTTAGAACTTTTAAAATCAAACTAAAAGTTAATTTGTGAAAATTGAATATTTTAATATTTAATCGACTAGTGAAATTAGTCAATTTTTGAACAGTCTCAGAATTGGACGAGACCAGTTCCATTGGATCCGTAATAGTTTGTTATTATCGGATTTCAATTTTCGTAGCAATCGGAGTTATCGTTGGATCGTGGCAGCTCGAAACGCATCGAAATTATTTTAATATTAATTTGGCGAGTTAAAATAGCCATTTTTCAAAAATCTCGGATTTCGACGAAACCAGTTTCATCGGATCCTTAATGTGGTATTATTGTATGGTTTCAAATTTCGTGTCAATCGGATTTACCGTTTGTCCGGTGCAAGCTAAAACGCCTAGAAAATCGTTTAATCAGTTTAAATTTAAATCGAACGTTTATTGCCATAACTCGCACAGATGACCGAATCAGCTTCCGAAACCTATTCCATTGTGTTCGGAACGCGGGGTAAACCTTATAAACGCCAACCGGCACGCTTCGTTTGGAGTTCGGAAAATTACGATGAATAGTAAATTGGGCGATTTTCTATATAAGGGCTTATAATTTTCATTTTGCAAAGTAAAAACACAAACTACGGTTTGCAAAACTGCAGGCCGCCTCCATATCAATGGATGGCCGAAAATTACAGCTCTTCCCCCTCTCTTTTCTTTCAATCCGTGCAATATTGCAACAAACTTCTAACTAGAAACTTGTAGAGGACGACGAGGCGAACCTATCCAACGATCAAGATCGTCATCGGAGCATTGTGGTCGCCAGAAACTGGCTGTTAAGTACACACGGTCGGCCTCGAGATACGTGCAAAGGAGATGACCGAGTTTCGAGCCATGGCAGCCGAGCATGGAGTTCGAGACGCTCTTCAACATGACGCTACCCGATCGTGTTCAAATCGCTTGTAGTGGTCGTATAATTAAACCCTAATTATGTAGTTGATGGGTTCTTTGTTCGGCCTGGGAACGTGAGAGGGGAGAGGGAGTGCGCACGGCCTGATGGGGGGGAGACCAGATCTAACGGCTGTGATTAGTTTAGGTTTGAAAATTTATTAAAAGTTGTAAATTAGTTATAAAAATTCGTGTAAAACTTGTAAAAATCATAACTTTTTCATACGAGGTCGAAAACGTGCGAAACAGGAAGCGTTGGAATCGTATGGATGAGCACTACGCTATGAAATTGGATTGGAGTCGTTTGGAGTTAGTGAGAATTTCGGGTAAAATTAAACGTCCGTTTAATTTTATTCGAAATAAATCGCTAAAATAAAATTGAAATCAAGGTGAAAACTTCTCACTCAATCGAATCGGTTTCGATTTTATTTTAAAATAGTTAGATTTAAAATATTTGAATGCATGTTCGAATGATGATTGTTAACATTGATTGTTAAAATAGACATTATGCGCCGTTAGTAAGCGGATGTTATTTATTAAAAACATATACCGCGAATATTTCACAAACAGTGAAATTGGTATTATATATAATAGCAATATATATATTGACATATGTATATATTAGAGTTATTGATTTCCTGCATTTGTATAGCGGATGAGACCCTATTGCGCCGTCTATTAAGCGGATAATATTTTAAATCCCATATACCGCGATAATTCCGTACTGGAACGGAATTGGTATTGTGCTAATGTTTGTGGATGCAGGAAAACAGGTTGGAGGGATCCAACTGGATTCCTCAACAGTATTTATTTGATTTCAAATATTTTTATATTTGATTGATTATTATATCGATATATGATATCGTTGTTGTCGTGATTGACTATTTGGTGTGTAGCATCATTGGACCAAATTTTGGAATTTTAAAAGGATTTTTAAAGTGATATTTGAAAGTATACGTTATAAAATATTTTTGGAATTGATCCATTTTAAATAAATAAACGTTATAAATTTTAATGTTATAAAAATTTTGATTTTTGAGAAATATAGTTGAAGGTTGATTTTTGAAAAAATGGGGCTAATGATTTTATAAAATAGTTAATCGGGATTTTTTGAATTTATTATAGAAAAGTTGAAAATATAGGATTTATAAAATTTGATTATTTTATAAATCAAAATGATGAAATTATAAAGGACTTTAAAGATGTTTTAAAAGAATAATAGTATAAATTGATTTATATAAGAAATTTATAAATTGATATTTATAAATTAAAATATTGGAATTATAAAACGAGTTTTTATAAATGTTAGAATGAATTGTGAATGAATTTCATGAATGAATGAAATTTATAGAATTATAAACGGTGAAGTTATAAATGGAATTTTATAAGCAGTAGGTTTATAGAATTTGTAAAGTTATTTGAAGAATAAGTTTTGGATAAATAATTGAATCTTATAAGTTATAAGATTTATAATTATGAAGTTCAAAGGAACGATTTGGCAAACAAATAAATTATAAGCATTTAACTTATAATATGAACGTTCGGTATATAATTGAGTTATAAATTGAATAGGTTAATAAAGGAGGTTTATAAAAGGAAGTAGTTATAAAATAAATAGAAATGGAATTTATAAACTTATAAATTCGCAAATGACTTATTTTGATAAGTAAATTGTTGTAACTTATTTATGGAGTTATATTCACGTTTTAGACAGTGAATAATCCTTTAAAATGAAACGTATAGAAATGATGAAATTGTTAACGTAGTATATTCACGTTTTTGAATAGTGAATAATATGTTAAAGAAAATGTTTAGGATGTGATGTTTTAAATAGATTAAACCGATCTAACGACGTTTTAAATGTGTTGAGATTCGAAACCATAGATTTCAACATTTATTGTTGAAATAGACGTTTTCGAGAAATAAAAGGAAATGGTGGACTATAACACTGTTGTTATAGTAAATGATTTCCGAAAGGAAATGTTTTGTTTAGTATTGGGATTTATATATATATTTTAATTTCGAATCCCTGTACTAGTGATTTTGGGTTGTCGTAACGATGTTTTACGCAACATTCGTTTTGGCCCAAATTAATATGTTTAAGAGAATGATTTCCTTAAAGAATGAAATATATACTTTATTTCGATTTAAGTATATTGAATATTTTCCAAGTATGGAAAATAAAAAGATGTGTGAATTACTTATTAAATAAGTATGGAAATGTTTTCCAATATAAAGTGTATGTTGAGAATTTATCTTTTTGAAGATAAATTAAAATTGAATATTGAAATCGTATATTCATAGATATTGTGAAATATAAATTCACTATGGAATTTATAAAAGAAAGGGGAATCTGTTTAAAAATAAATATTGATTTATTTTTGAAGTGTGAAAATTATTTATCTTGTAAAGATATTTTTGGGAAATAAATAATTTGGAAAATTATTTGGAATCTGGTGATGTTGTGCATATCCATTGATAGTCCAATAACCGACTATTAATATTTACCTTTGAATAGGTATTTGTTGTGATTTGTTGAATTTGAATGCACACTTATTTTTAAATTATTGCGCTCGTTATTCGGATTACCCATTCCGAATAGTGATACGACGTAATGGATAGCATTGATGACCGGTGTTGAAGACCGGATATTTTTGAAAGCGAAAGGACAACTCGTCGATTGTCTTTGCACCGAGTAGCTTCAGTATAGAGACTTCCTATGTGATGGGAAGTCCGGACGTGATTAGTGATTATCCGGATTGCAAGGACTTCTTTGTAAGTGCCTTCGGTTCTCTTCGAGCCTGGAACAGACTTGTATGGATTGTATGTTTGACATTACAAATTGAGATATAAAGCCGATTTCTTTCAAATATATTTCTGTTGGTGCAGAGAATTTATTCTCTTAGCTTAACACCCTTCTCTGAGACGTACGAGCTCAAAGGTTATGTAGTTGAAGGTTTTTAGCAATATATTCCCAATTTGGTAATGTGACATGCTGAGTGTTGCTGTGAAATGATCATTTTGTTGATCATTTGTGATAGGATCATTTATTTGATCGTTTATCTTTGTGATCATTTCTATGATCATTTGTTGACCCAAAGCACAGCTTTTGTATAAAGCGTGTTTTTGTGGACGTGACTTCGTCGAGCCTCACACCCCGGAATGGTCAAAACAGGAAAGATGCGGCAAGGTTATGAGGGGTAGCTCCCTTTAGGGTATGTGCATTTCCTTCTGGAAAAGAGTGGTATCATGGTATGGAGCCCAGATACTTACTCATGTTGAAACACTTTATTTATGATTGTGTGATGTTGGTGACGAGCGCTCGGTTAAAGGTCCCAAAGGACCGGGGGATGGCATACTCGTGTCAGTTGTTACCTAGTTTGAAAGGTAACCCGGCCTTGTGTTGCCAGAGATCCGGTTAGGTTCTCGGGGACGTCCTTCCAGAGGCGTTCTCATGTGGCAATGGGAAGTTCCTTGGCCTGACCATTCGTTGGAAATCAAAAGAAACAATACGAGACTTGTACGGTTTTAGTTGTAGAACCTGCCATCTAATATGGTAGCTACAGTAAGCATAATATAATGGTACCTATGCTGGCTAAGATTTATATTCTACTTTCGAAATCGCTTTATACACTATGCACTAGTAATAATATCAAATGTTTCTTTTTAATGCATATCAAGCATCTTTGACTATAATAAGGAGAAATCTCCTCCAAGTCTGCGTTTGCATTGTGTGTGTGGTGGGAGGTCTTATGGTAGTCTCATTTTTAAAAGCATTGCGAATTGACTTTAAAAATATTCCTCTATTTTGTTTTCAAAGATAAATAAACCGTTTTGAGTTCTCACACCAGTCACATGACTGACTCGGAGTTTATTGTTTTCCTTCCTAAACTCTGGGTGCCCACCAATTTCCACACGGGCAGTCAAGAGTTAAGGTTTACCAGGATATTTGGAATTCAGGAGTTGCTGGAGGCAAGATGGATGGCATGGCGTATTATTAGTATAGTATTTCTTTTCCGCTGTTTGTTGTTGTTGTACACTCTGATGATATGATGTAATGAAATGTGATGTAATGTAATAACTGATATAGTTCTTTGTTTGAAGGTTATTCATTTATTTATTATATGTTGGTCCGCTGCAATTGTGAGATTCTGATGTTGTTCAGTTGTTTTCTTTCTGTTTCGTTCTATTTTTTTCTCTCTCTATTTTCTATCTTTTTCTCTCTTCTTCTATTTTTTTTCTTTTTCTTAAACATTGAGAATTCGTATTTCTGTTCATCTTGAATTAATCAATGGAGATTAGTGTATATTCAAGGAGTACGGATTTGCGGGTCCTCACAATATCTTAGGGATATACTCATTCTAGGGTATACTTCACCCAATCTCTAATGAGTTACCTAATGTGTCATAGACCTGAGTTAAATTTTCAATCTTCAGCTCTGATACCAAATGTAACGGCCTTGACTCGACCTTCGAAAATCAGCACCGAATACGTCCCTCGTATTTAAATGCCACAGATCAAAACGTCGAATCTGGTTCGCCGGAGCTTATAACACATTAAGTAAAACAACACAGCGGAAGAAAATGAATAATACATTTGATATACAACATTTGATACAATATCTTATACACTCAATATCAATTACAAATGACTATCAACATATCCAAGATAGTGTAACATCTTCGATTTTTCGTCGCTCGAAAATCGACATTAATACATTCACTGTATCAACTGCCGCATAATCGAATGCCGGAAAACTGAATAGTTAGGGTTAAAGAAGAAGAAGAGGTAGAAGATAGAAAAAGAAAGAAGAAGAAAACAACGGACACAATAACAGAATCTCACAAATCGCAGCGGAACAACATATAATAGATAAATGAATATCATTAAAACAAAGATCTATATCAGTTATTACATTACATCACATTACATTACATTATCAGAGTGTACAACAACAAACAGCGGAAAAGAAATACTACATATTAGTAATATGCAACGCCATCCAGCTTGCCTCCAGATTTCTGCAGCAACTCCTGAATTTCAGAATATCCTGATAACCTGACTCTAGACTGCCCGTGTGGAAATTGGTGGGCACCCAGAGTTTAGGAAAGGAAACAATAAACTCCGAGTCAGTCATTGGACTGGTGTGAGAACTTAAAACAATTATTTATCTTTAAAACAAACAACAGGAGAATTTTAAAATCAATTCGCGATGCTTTTGAAAGATGAAACTGCCATAAGGTCTCCCACCACACACACAATGCAAACGCAGACTTGGAGGAGGCTTCTCCTTATGATAGTCAAAGATGCTTACTATGTAAAAATCAAATCATTTTTGATATTATTATTAGTGCATTCTGTAGAAAACATTTCGAAAGTAGAATATAAATCGTAGCCAGCATACGTACCACGATGGTATGCTTACTATAGCTACCATATTAAATGGCAGGTTCTACAACTAAAACCGTACATGGCACGTATTGTTTTGTTTGGATTTCCAACAAATGGTCGGGCAAAGGAACTTCCCAAATAAAATAGAATGCCTCTGGAGAGACGTTCCCGGATCTAATGTTACGGTTAGATCTCTGCTACACAAGGCCGGGTTACCTTTAAGCTAGGTAACAACTGACATGAGTATGTCATCTCCCGGTCCTTTGGGACCTTAAACCGAGCGCTCGATAACCAACATCACACGGTAATATATATAGTGTGTCCACAAAGTAAGTATCTAGGCTCCATACCATGATACCACTTATAATCCGGATAGGAAATGACATACGCTACGGAGGAGCGACCCCCCAAATAACCTTGCTGCCACGATCCTGTTTCGACCATAACCGGTCTGTGAGGCTCGACGAAGTCTCGTTCACAAAGCAACGTTTTATATAAAAGCTATGCTTTAATTCAAAAATTCTCAATAGCACTTATACGTCACATTACCAACTTGGGAATGTATCACTAGTAACCATCAACTACATAACCTCTGAGCTCGTACGTCTCAGAGAAGGGTGTTAAGCTAAGAGAATAAATTCTCCGCCACCAACAGATATATATTTGATAGAAACCAGCTTTACATCTCAAATTGTAATGTCAGACACACATCCATACAAGTACGTTTCGGGATCGAACGTAACCGATGGCACTTCCAAAGAAGTCCTTGCAATCCGGGTATTCACAATCCCGATCGAATTTACCATCACAAAGGAGATCTCCATACCGTAGCTAACGGTGCGGAGACAATCGATAGGTCATTCTATCATTTTCACAAATACCCGGTCTTCAACATCGGTCTTCAAATGCTATCCTTTTCGACATATCACTTATTCGGATTGGGTTTTATGACATAAAGGTCCTCACCCGGCTAATCCAAATAATAAGCGCTTATTTAAAAATAAGTAGCATTCAATTTCAAACAATCACAACAAATACCTATTTACAGGTAATTATTGATTGTCGGTTATTTAACTGTCAATAGAAATGTGCAACATCATCAAATTCCAAATAATTTCCCAAATTATTTATTTTTCAAAAAATATCTTTACAAGATACATTTTTTTCCACACTCCAAAAATAAATAAACGTTTATTTTTAAACAAATTTCCCTTTTCATTTATAAATTCCAAAATGAATCCACATTTCTAAAATATCTACTGATATATGGTTTTCAATAGATTTCAAATATTCATTTTCAATTTATCTTTTAAAAAAATAAATTCTCAAAACGTTTAATTTCATATTGGGAAAACATTTCCATACTTATTTCGTTAACTCCACTTTTTCAGCAAGGCCATGATATCAAAAATCGACCGAGAAAGCAATGATAGTTCGTCTCGAAGAATAGTCAACTCAGCATCCCAACGAAGCAAGTTCCATTGAATGGCTTTTCAGATAAGATCCCCTATGGAGGTGGGGTCCAGGGGGGTGCCAACCCCCCAAGGTGGGGGTGCGGGGGCAACGCCACCGCTACGGTGATCGACCTGCCCGGTCAGGTCGCAGGGGTCCAGGGGGCAGTGCCCCGTCCAAAACGGTATACGACTTAGAGAATGGAGCGACCTATCTTCTACACAAAGTCAGCGACCTAACACATGAAGCGGGCCAAGCGACTTAACTTCTGAAGTGGGTTACTGACTTAACAAGGTTGCCGACTTAATAAGGTTGCCGACTTAACAAGTGGCACGACCTACCGACTTAAAAGGCATCGCGACTTAGCGAGTTAAGCAACTCAGCGACTTAAGGCATAAAGCGGCTCAACCGAGTTAACGAGCTAACAGGAGAAGCGACTTAACAGGTAACGACCTAAGTACTCCGCGACCTAAGAATCACTAAGTCGCTCGTGACCTAAGTATCACTAAGTCGCTCGCGACCTAAGTATCACTAAGTCGCTCGCGACCTAAGTAGGTCGGAGCAGTTCCTTTAGGCTGTATTTGGTAGGTCGCATCTCTCTCCCCTACCATTCCTTAGGTCGCCCACGACCTAAGTTATAGCCGACCTATCCTAGCCGACTTATCCCTAAGTCGTCCATAACTTGTTAGCTCGCTCAGAAGAGACCCACAACCTATGATAAGTCGCAACAACCGACCTACGACTTACCTTAAGTCGGTCACGACCTAAGACCTGTTCAGAAACCCCTATAAATACGCCACTAGCTCCATCATTCAGGGGATCTTCTTCGGATTCAGGGAGGACGCCATTACTCCGCTGCATTCTCAACTCAAACAACACTTCAAGCATTTCTAACATCAAGGACACTGCAACGAACTTAAAAAGAGAATCAACATCATTCAACATGAATTCGAGAGATTATACTTCTTTGAAGTTTGAGCTACTAATCCAAAGTGTATTGTAATTGAAGAATATTGTAAAGGGTTGTAATCAAATGAGCAGTTGCAACATCCTGGAATTTTTAACACGGGATTTGTGAACATTTAATTCATTTTAAATGTTTACTATGGGTTTAAGATTTATTTTGAATGAACAAAATTGGTTTAAATTAAGATAACAAGTTAGAATTTCTAATGTGGACATTCAATTTGAAATTGAATAATAATAATTAAATATTGGACTGAGAGAATTTGGGAAATTGGATGTGAATTGTTATAAAAATGATGTTTAAATGTATTTTTAAGTTCAATTGGTCATAATTGATACTATTGGATTTTTGGTAGAATTTAAAAGTTGATAAATTAATATTTGGAATTTTATATTAATTTAGAAATGAATTTAATATTATTAAAATGCAAATAATCACTTTGGTCCGAAATGAGCTGAAATGATTTTGAATGTGCTTATAAATTTTATTGAATTATTGTTAGGTTAATAAAATTTTAAAAGTGAAAATTTAAAATGTTTTGATAATTTCAGCAAATCGCTTGATTTAATAGACGAGTTAAAATAGCCTTCCGGGGCGCAGTCTCGGAATTCGACGAAACTAGTTTCAATGGATCCATAATAGTTAGTTATTATCGGATTTCAATTTTCGTAGCAATCCGAGTTGTCGTTTAACCCCGGCAACTCGAAACGCATCGAATAGTTTTAATCGGTTTAATTTTAAATTGATCGTTTAAATTCCGTAACTCGCATCTACGACCGAATTAGCTTACGAAACATGTTCCATTGCGTCCGAAACGCGGGAAAACCCTAGGAACGTCTGTCGGAACGCGGAGTTTGGAGTTCGTTTGCATATAGGGTTAAATTGCTAATTTTATAAATTAAATAATATTAAAATAATATTATATATACTCTTATATTAGCAAAACCCTAGTTTATATCTCAGGCCGCCGCAGTTTTATTCTAATGGCCGAGAATTGTTGTCATTTGCCTCAAATTATCAAGCAATCCGTTGGGTTTTAGGAAATTCGTTCAATTACGAAGATGACGAGCTCGCCAAGCTCTTCTAGTTGAACGGTGGAGATCGATTTTAACGTATCGTCGAGGGAGGTTTCGTGCCGCGTTCGCCTCGAGATGGTGCTCGTTTTTCGCTTCGAGCTTGGCACTGAGTTCAACGTGCTTATGGATTTGGGTGTGTGTCACAGTGGGCTTCGTGGTGGCGAGCTCAGATCGAGCTCGATAGCGTCGGGGTAGCAGCGATTTGGAGCCCTAATTTTCGTTGATGGGTTCGTGCTTACTGATGCCTGGCCTCGTGAGAGAGGAGACGAGCGGGAAGCTTTGCGTGCGCATTTGGGAAAGTTTTGATGAGCGGCTTGATTTTGTTTGGTAATTGAATAAAGGAAATTGTTTAAAATTCAAATTCAAACTTTAAAATTTGATAACTCATCATACGGTGTCGGATTTCAATGAAATTCGCGGTGCCGGAATCGCAGGAAAGTACTCTACACGATGGTGCAGATCCGGATCTATCCTAGGAAAGTAGAAATTTAGGTTAAATCGGACATCGTTCAGTTTAATTTAAATTTCGAACGCTCGCCGAAACTCAAGGTGAGTTATTCTCACTCACATCTGGATATTGGCTGATTTAAATAATAAATATTTAAATATCTGTGTGATTGGTTGCATATAATTGTTATTATCAGTCTGGATTGATATTATATATGTGATGTGCTAATATTTGTGGATGCAGGGAAAACAGGTTGGAAGGATCCAACTGGATTCGTCACTCGATAGTAATTATTTTATAATAATTGATTATGATGCCTGTTATATATTTTGATTGATAATTTTGGAATTAACTGGTATTGTGATATTGTGGTATAAACTTCAAACCCAAAATGTTAATTATAAAGAAATTTGGAGTTTAATTATAAAGAAATTAAATTGGGTTTCTAAAAAGAAATTAAGGAATTTATAAATAAGGAATTTAAAAGAATATAAAAATTAGAATCAGTTTGGATGGAAAACTGAAATAAAATTTTATTGGAATATTGCTGGATAAATTGTAAATCCATAATTTAATTATAAAGGGATAAATTGAATTCTAGAGAAATAAAAGATATTGTGAAATAATGAATTTAAAAGATTTAAAATTGAAATCTATTTACAATGGAAATTTAAAATTTGTAAAATCTGGAATGATAACCAAAGAAAACGTTATCAGTTGATAAATGTAAAAGTAAATTTATATTATAAACCTGAATTGAATAAATCGACAGAAATCGTGAGAAGGAATTCTGGGATTTTTGAGTAGGAATGAGATTCCCTGGGAAAACCAAATTCGAGTTAAAAATGATTTTATGAAAAGAAAGTTTTAAAATTTCAAAATTTGTCTAAAAGAGTGTTTTGAAATTTATTATTTTAAAGTAACTATTTAAAATTTAGCAATAGTAAAGTAATTATTCTTTTACAAATGGATTTGTTTTAAAAGGCTAGTTTTGACCTAAGATATTTTAAATTAGCGTAATCCTTTTACAACTCTATTTATAAATTTAGTTTACCTAAACCTTATTTTAAAAATCAAGTTATACCTTATAAAATAGTTTTACTTTACGTATTTGGAATTATATACTTGAGTAATAACTAATAAGTAAATTTCTATGTTTTAAAGTGTATTTTAGAATAAAGTATTTTAAATTGTTTTTAACCCAAAATTTGTTTGAACTTGGTTATTCCAATGGGAATATATGGTAAAGGATTTACCTTGTAAAGGAAAGAGTTTTGGAAATTGTTTTCAAACGAGTTGGAAAATTTGGAAATATATCTTTTAAAGATATTTGAGGAAAATAAATAATTTGGGAATTATTTATTGTGTGATGGATGCTTATGGATGTTTATGAATATAAATTGATAGTTAAATCACCGACTATCAATATTGGACAACGCGTTGATCGTTTCGAAGAGACCGGGATCGAGATTTATTTCTCGAATACCACTTCGATCCGGTTTGCACGTTTCGTGCGGAAAAAAAAAACGTGTTCGGAGTCGATGATGGAGCAGTGAAGTGTAAGGGCTAGTTGCTACTAATCCTGAGGATATTTCCAAAATGGATGTAGTAGGAGTAGTGCCTTCGGTTCCGTTTGAACCCGGGACGGACTTGTATGGACGAATGCTTGCGAAACATCGTCAGGTGGACGATGGGCATTCTAAGTGAAAACGTTCTAAAGGTAACGCTTAGCCTCAAGCCTCATCAACCGGGAATGACTGAAAGTCAGGGGATATGCAGCAAGGTTAGGTGGGTCATGCCCAAGCAGGACAAGATATTTCCCCTGTCTAGATGTCCCTTATATATTTCGGCTTAGTGGGTGGTTGGTCGCGCCAACCACGGGGTTTATCTTGTTCGGGACTGTTCAGTAAGGAATGGTTCCGGCCTTGTGTTGCAAGGGATGAAGGGAGTAGTCCTCGGTACGGTGATCTAGGCCCCGTACTGTGACAGGTTGTACCCCAGTACCTAGTCATTGTTGGAAATCCATTCTCCCTACGAGCCTTGTACGAGTTTTGTTTGTATTACCCACTTTTGTGGCTAGTAGCTGGAATTTAATAGATGTAACAATTTCGGCTATTTTATAAGTATTTGTAAATAGACCCTATTATAATATCAGAGGATTTCTATAAAAAAGTGTTTTAGCTATCGTAAGGTAAAAACCCGACATGTTTATTTGTGGCGTGGTCTTACGAGATGCTTTTGTTTTCAAAGGATTTTTTAAACTTTAATAATCAATTTGGATGCATTATTATCAGCTGGTATTCCAGACTGACTCGGGTGTTATTTCATTATAATGCTCGGGTCAGACCGAGTATTATTTGTTCAGGTCAGGATGCTATGGAGCAGGAGAGGAGCTGGAGTCCGAGACGTCTTATATGTACCTATATATAGATATATCCGCTGCTATGATTTCATGGTATGTCTGATTTGTGATTGTTGATGTATGAGACACTCTGATGACATGATTGTATAAAACAGTTATAGATTTCATTTTGTGTAAAGTTATATATTTACTATTATATTTTACTCCGCTGCGACTGTGAGATTCTGATATTGTTTAGTTTCTTCTTCTTCTATCTCTTCTTCTTTAACCCTAATGGTTCGTAATTCTGTGCCACTTGAGTTAATAGAGGAAGAATAGTGTTGATTCAAGGGGTATGGATTTGCGGGCTGTCACACTTGGTATCAGAGCTTAGGTTGGCGACAACCTAGGCTTTGGTGGGGTAATTACTCATTAAACAGAGTCAATAGTACTCTATAATGAGTTGAGAGTAATAATTGACATGAGAGCGTACTTGTTAGTGCATATAAAATTGTTTTTATACTGTGTTGACTTATCGGTTGAGTGTTTATGAATTCTGGTCGGTACGGGAAGTACAACCGTATCGATAGGGGTTTCTAAACTCTTGAACAAGATAAAACGACATAGAATTGTTTTTAAAGGTGGGTAAATGAAATAATTTTACCCAAAATTATATTTTGACATAAAAGAAATAATTTTCTGAAATTATTATATATATTTGGATGACTGGTTGTTAATGTCTAAATCAAATAAGAATATAAAATTTAATCTGGAAATGTGAAATAGTTATAGTGAAAATAAAATTCTACAAACATAAATTATATAAAAGGAAGAATAACTAAATTTGAGTTGAACCAGGATTTAAATCCCGAAAGTTTTGGAAAGGATTTTAAATAAAATAAAAATAAAGGTTTGGAAATTTAAAATCCTGGGAAAGTTTGAAATGTTTGTTGGGATTTGAAGGTGTTTGATGGCAATGATTGGAATATTGTTTTGGGAAATATTTTTAAATGGAAACTGTTTTGAAATGAATTTAGAAAAGTAAGAAGCATTGAACTCACTTCAGTCGCTGGAAAATAATCCTGATGATGCTGGCCACATCATTAGAATTCATTTTTGAGTTTCTAAAGTGATGGATTGCCTCCCTAATATTTGGTTATGGTATTGTTTGGGGCTTGTTGGATATAACAAGTGTTTTGGGAAAATTCACAATGGAGAAATTGTTTTGATACAACTAAGTTGTTTAGAGATCTGGAAATTTGATATGAATATCAAATGGGAATGTGTTGATTTTTGTTTCAAATTTGGTTTTGAAATAAAACCGGGTAAATTTAAATTCTGGAAAATTATATTTAAAAAAAATTTGTAAAATTAAAATAAATTAACTATTGAACTTATTAAGTGAAGTTGATATTAATAAGAAGGAAGAAATGAGAATTTTAATCTTGGAATTAAAAAAATTTAACTTGAGTAATTGGAAGTTAATAAAATATGTTGAAGTGAATGGAAATTTGAATTTAACTTGGATGAGCTGAAAATAAATTGGACTTAAAATAATGTTAATATGGATTAAATTAAAATGTAAGATGACTTGAATTGTGAGTCATTGAGAAATGAGTTATACCCATGAGCTATTAAGTGCTATACTTATAATCTGGAAGTGTGGATTTAAAATTTGCAAAGGATTAAGATTGAAAAATTATAATTTTGAAATTGTAATTATATGCTGTAAATGGATTCAAATGAGAAATATGAGCTTTGAAATAAATAAGTTGGAGAACTTATAAATTGAAAGTGAGATTATAATCACAAATGGAAGTAGTTGAATGGTATGGTGAATTCAAACTTAATCTCAAATGAAATGTTAATTGAGATAAGGTAAAGTGAGATATAAAAGAAATGAATGAACTTAAATTAGAAAACAAGTTTTGTACTTGTATATGGAGAATTAAAGTGGAGAATTTGAAATTGAATGAAATCTAAATGAATTAAAAAAATTAAATTGAATTAGATATAAAGTTGAAATGTAAATTGCTTATAATTACATAAAGAAATTCATATTCTTAAGTTATTGAATGTTATAATTTAAACTTGTGATTATAAAATGGAAATGAACTTCAATAAGAAATCTAAACTCTTGAATGGAAGTGAAATTGTAATTCATTAATGAAAAGAGTTGAATGGTGTGGCAAATTCAAAACTTAACCATAAAAGAAATGTAAAGTGTAATAAAGCGGTGAGGATAAAAATGTGGATGTTTTTAAGTTAGCAAATAAGTCTTGAACTTATGTGTGGGAAAAATGAAATCTGTTCTGATAATGAAATTGAAATTAAATTCCAGTTGTGTAATAAATAATATTGAATGGAGTTCAATCCTTATATGAGTGGTTAAAGAAGTGGGATGAATTTAATTTGGCTAAGCAAATTTTTAAGTAAACTTGGAAGAAATTTGGATAAGAACCAAATCGAAAGGAAATATAATTTGGTTGAAATGATGCTAAATGAAGTAAGTGTGTACTCAATTAAATCCAAATGATTATTTGGAAATGAACTCTGTGTAGGCTAAATTATATGGAATTTGTATTAGCAGGAATAGAATTTTGATAGTTTGATCAAAATTTGGAAAGTAAATAAAAATCCTGATTTGGATTTGGATTTAATTTGTGGTAATAAATATTGAAAGTGTGAATGGAAAATGAAATTAGATTATAATGGTGATAGTTGAATTGTAAATAAATTCAATGGAAGGAAATAATTTGAAGTGGGTTCTTTGCTAATAAAATAAATCTAAAATGGATTGAATAAATAAGCAAAGTGCATTAAAATTTGTAAACGGATTAGAATTGATTTGGATGAGAATCAAATGAAAATAAAATTTGATTTATAAGAAGATAATGGAAATATTGTAAAAGAATTTAAGCAAATTGAATAATAATTGTGATTAAGCTTTTTAATGTTGTCTTGAATAAGATTTGTTTGGGAAATAAAGTTGAATTGCAAGTGGAATGGTACTAATTAATTATAGTGATTAAGTAAGGATGTCTGGGTTGTAAATAAATCCAGGATGGAATGATAAAAGGAAACTTAAGTTGAATAATGGATTTGAAATATGAAATTCAAGACTTGGTTTTAAAATAATAATTAGAAGAATAACAAATGATAAAAACAAACTTAAGATAAATAATAAATTTGAAAGTGTGAATAAGAATGTGATTTAAAAGTTGAAATGGATGTTTCAGAATGGAGTAAAATTAATATAAATTAAACAAGAATGAATTATAAATGGTTCTAAGCTTACGTGGTGATTATTTGCTTGAAGAAGCATTTGAAATTGATTCTTAAATAAAGTGAACTGAATTGGAATCTAGTTGGTGATTTCGTATGTAGATGCATGTAAATTAAAAAGAAAAGTAAATGAATTAAAAGCATATATTCATATTATTGAAATAGAAATGAATTGGTTGAAATAAATATAAATGGTATATAATGAACTTGAATGTAAATCATTCGAGTGAAATAACATGAAGTGGTTTGGATGAAAGTAGAATGGGCTAAAATCTTAATAAATAGATTTGAGTATAAAGGTAAGGTAAATGAATTAAGTGCATATATTCATTATATTGAAGTGAATATGAATTTGTAGTAGTAATTATGAATTGGAATGGCCGAACTTGTATGTAATCCCTTTATGTGAAATAAAATAGAATTTGGCATTAGAAAAGGGACTTGTGCATGTTATAAAATATAGTTTACCTATGGAATTATGCAAATTGTTGATTGGATTATGAAATGGACATGTTTGGCTTGCATTTACATTGGAAATGTTATTAAAATGCTCATATCTTGAAACTGATGAGTTTGTTTGAGTTTAGTACAAGTGCGGGAGGCGTTCGAGAGAGTTGGAGCGCGTATATGCGTTATATTAGCCTCTTGCTTTTAAAAATTTGCTAAAAAGGTACGCCTACGCTAATAAAATTGGGAAATGATATATATATTGTGATATATTTTGGTTTCCGACCGTGTGGGTCGATGTATATATATTTCTTTGAATCGCGATATCGCGAAAACTCCTCCATGCAGGGGAGACTCTGCCAAAAATTTTCGGGAATTTTGGGAGTTAGAAATTTTTTGGGGTTTTGGGAAAAGTTAATTAACTTGGAAAGTTATAAGTTAAAATTAAAGCTTTAGGGAAGTAAAGCAAATGAGTTTTGGTTTGAGAAAAAGGATTTTGTGAAGTATATATAAGCTTTTAACTAAGAAAATGGGGTAAGTAAATGGGTTTGAGAGTATGTTCTACCTTATACAAATTTCGGGGACGAAATTTTTATAAGGGGGGAGGAATGTAACATCCCGGAATTTTTAACACGGGATTTGTGAACATTTAATTCATTTTAAATGTTTACTATGGGTTTAAGATTTATTTTGAATGAACAGAATTGGTTTAAATTAAGATAACAAGTCAGAATTTCTAATGTGGACATTCAATTTGAAATTGAATAATAATAATTAAATATTGGACTGAGAGAATTTAGGAAATTGGATGTGAATTGTTATAAAAATGATGTTTAAATGTATTTTTAAGTTCAATTGGTCATAATTGATATTATTGGATTTTTGGTAGAATTTAAAAGTTGATAAATTAATATTTGGAATTTTATATTAATTTAGAAATGAATTTAATATTATTAAAATGCAAATAATCAGATTTTGGTCCGGAATGAGATGAAATAATTTTGAATGTGCTTATAAAGTTTATTGAATTATTGTTAGGTTAATAAAATTTTAAAAGTGAAAATTTAAAACGTTTTGATAATTTCAGCAAATCGCTTGATTTAATAGACGAGTTAAAATAGCCTTCCGGGGAACAGTCTCGGAATTCGACGAAACCAGTTTCATTGGATCCATAATAGATAGTTATTATCGGATTTCAATTTTCGTAGCTCGGAGTTGTCGTTTAACCTCGGCAGCTCGAAACGCATCGAATCGTTTTAATCGGTTTAATTTTAAATTGATCCTTTAAATTCCGTAACTCGCATCTACGACCGAATTAGCTTACAGAACCTGTTCCATTGCGTCCGAAACGCGGGAAAACCCTAGGAATGTCTGTCGGAACGTGGAGTTTGGAGTTCGTTTGCATATAGCGTTAAATTGCTAATTTTATAAATTAAATAATATTAAAATAATATTATATATACTCTTATATTAGCAAAACCCTAGTTTATATCTCAGGCCGCCGTAGTTTTATTCTAATGGCCGAGAATTGTTGTCATTCGCCTCAAATTATCAAGCAATCCGTTGGGTTTTAGGAAATTCGTTCAACTACGAAGTTGACGAGCTCGCCAAGCTCTTCTAGTTGAACGGTGGAGATCGATTTTAACGTATCGTCGAGGGAGGTTTCGTGCCGCGTTCGCCTCGAGATGGTGCTCGTTTTTCGCTTCGAGCTTGGCACCGAGTTCAACGTGCTTATGGCTTTGGGTGTGCGTCACAGTGGGCTTCGTGGTGGCGAGCTCAGATCGAGCTCGATAGCGTCAGGGTAGCAGCGATTTGGAGCCTTAATTTTCGTTGATGGGTTCATGCTTACTGATGCCTGGCCTCGTGAGAGAGGAGACGAGCGGGAAGCTTTGCGTGCGTATTTGCGAAAGTTTTGATGAGCGGCATGATTTTGTTTGGTAATTGAATAAAGGAAATTGTTTAAAATTCAAATTCAAACTTTAAAATTTGATAACTCATTCATACGGTGTCGGATTTCAGTGAAATTCGCGGTGCCGGAATCGCAGGAAAGTACTCTACACGATGGTGTAGATCCGAATCCATTCCGGGCAAGTAGAAATTTAGGTTAAATCGGACATCATTCGGTTTAATTTAAATTTCGAACGCTCGCCGAAACTCAAGGTGAGTTATTCTCACTCACATCTGGATATTGGCTGATTTAAATAATAAATATTTAAATATTTATGTGATTGGTTGCATATAATTGTTATTATCAGTCTGGATTGATATTTATATATGTGATGTGCTAATATTTGTGGATGCAGGGAAAACAGGTTGGAGGGATCCAACTGGATTCCTCACTCGATAGTAATTATTTTATAATAATTGATGATGATGCCTGTTATATATTGTGATTGATAATTTTGGAATTAACTGGTATTGTGATATTGTGGTATAAACTTCAAACCCAAAATGTTAATTATAAAGAAATTTGGAGTTTAATTATAAAGAAATTAAATTGGGTTTCTAAAAAGAAATTAAGGAATTTATAAATAAGGAATTTAGAAGAATATAAAAATTAGAATCAGTTTGGATGGAAAACTGAAATAAAATTTTGTTGGAATATTGCTGGATAAATTGTAAATCCATAATTTAATTATAATGGGATAAATTGAATTCTAGAGAAATAAAAGATATAGTGAAATAATGAATTTAAAAGAATTATAATTGAAATCTATTTACAATGGAAATTTAAAATTTGTAAAATCTGGAATGATAACCAAAGAAAACGTTATCAGTTGATAAATGTAAAAGTAAATTTATATTATAAACCTGAATTGAATAAATCGACAGAAATCGTGAGAAGGATTTTTGGGATTTTTTAGTAGGAATGAGATTCCCTGGGAAAACCAAATTCGAGTTAAAAATGATTTTATGAAAAGAAAGTTTTAAAATTTCAAAATTTGTCTAAAAGAGTGTTTTGAAATTTATTATTTTAAAGTAACTATTTAAAATTTAGCAATAGTAAAGTAATTATTCTTTTACAAATGGATTTGTTTTAAAAGGCTAGTTTTGACCTAAGATATTTTAAATTAGTGTAATCCTTTTACAACTCTATTTATAAATTTAGTTTAACTAAAACCAAAAATCAAGTTATACCTTATAAAATAGTTTTACTTTACGTATTTGGAATTATATACTTGAGTAATAACTAATAAGTAAAATTCTATGTTTTAAAGTGTATTTTAGAATAAAGTATATTAAATTGTTTTTAACCCAAAATTTGTTTGAACTTGGTTATTCCAATGGGAATATATGGTAAAGGATTTACCTTGTAAAGGAAAGAGTTTTGGAAATTGTTTTCAAACGAGTTGGAAAATTTGGAAATATATCTTTTAAAGATATTTGAGGAAAATAAATAATTTGGGAATTATTTATTGTGTGATGGATGCTTATGGATGTTTATGAATATAAATTGATAGTTAAATCACCGACTATCAATATTGGACAACGCGTTGATTGTTTCGAAGAGACCGGGATCGAGATTTATTTCTCGAATACCACTTCGATCCGGTTTGTACGTTTCGTGCGGAAAAAAAACGTGTTCGGAGTCGAAGATGGAGCAGTGAAGTGCAAGGGCTAGTCGCTACTAATCCTGAGGATATTTCCAAAATGGATGTAGTAGGAGTAGTGCCTTCGGTTACGTTCGAACCGGGGACGGACTTGTATGGACAAATGCTTGCGAAACATCGTCAGGTGGACGATGGGCATTCTAAGTGAAAACGTTCTAAAGGTAACGCTTGGCCTCAAGCCTCATCAACCGGGAATGACTGAAAATCAGGGGATATGCAGCAAGGTTAGGTGGGTCATGCCTAAGCAGAACAAGATATTTCCCCTGTCTAGATGTCCCTTATATATTTCGGCTTAGTGGGTGGTTGGTCGCGCCAACCACGGGGTTTATCTTGTTCGGGACTGTTCAGTAAGGAATGGTTCCGGCCTTGTGTTGCAGGGGATGAAGGGAGTAGTCCTCGGTACGGTGATCTAGGCCCCGTACTGTGACAGGTGGTACCCCAGTGCCTAGTCATTATTGGAAATCCATTCTCCCTACGAGCCTTGTACGAGTTTTGTTTGTATTACCCACTTTTGTGGCTAGTAGCTGGAATTTAATAGATGTAACAATTTCGGATCTTTTATAAGTATTTGTAAATAGACCCTATTATAATATCAGAGGATTTCTATAAAAAGTGTTTTAGCTATCGTAAGGTAAAAACCCGACATGTTTATTTGTGGCGTGGTCTTACGAGATGCTTTTGTTTTCAAAGGATTTTTGAAACTTTAATAATCAGTTTGGATGCATTATTATCAGCTGGTATTCCAGACTGACTCGGGTGTTATTTCATTATAATGCTTGGGTCAGACCGAGTATTATTTGTTCAGGTCAGGATGCTATGGAGCAGGAGAGGAGCTGGAGTCCGAGACGTCTTATATGTACCTATATATATATATATATATATATCCGCTGCTATGATTTCATGGTATGTCTGATTTGTGATTGTTGATGTATGAGACACTCTGATGACATGATTGTATAGAACAGTTATAGATTTCATTTTGTGTAAAGTTATATATTTACTATTATATTTTACTCCGCTGCGACTGTGAGATTCTGATATTGTTTAGTTTCTTCTTCTTCTATCTCTTCTTCTTTAACCCTAATGGTTCGTAATTCTGTGCCACTTGAGTTAATAGAGGAAGAATAGTGTTGATTCAAGGGGTATGGATTTGCGGGCTGTAACAGTAGTAAAGAAGAATGAAGTGGACGTAGGCTTGAACTTAAGCCGAACCACTATAAAAATTGTGTCTTTTACTATTTTTCTGTGATTTTACTGCTTATCTCTGATTCCCGTATTAACGGGTGGTGCTTTCATTCAATCTCTATTTGCATCGGGGTGTTTGCGTCTGATTTTCACGTTAACATTTTTGGTGCTTTCACTGAGAACCCAACTCAGGAATACTTTCACCATTGCTTCGTGAAAGTTTGTTGAAAGAATCTCTCTAAAGACCAGAAGTTTATCCGAGATAATGGCTACTGGAAGACAGCTCAGATCTGATAGATCCGGTGATGCTCATGAGAATACTACCACTTCTCTTGCTCCAAATGAAGCAGCTCCGAGTGTTGGGATTACACAAGAGGTGTTTGATGCTGCAGTTTCTGGGTTATATCAGCAAATGGATGCCCAGAACGCTCTAATGCAGGAAAGAATGAATGCTTTACTTGGGGGCAACCGTCAAACAGAAAATAATGTAGAGACCTTTGCAGATGATGCCCATGATTCCCAAGAGAAAGGTATCCCTCAAAGAGCAGTTGGCACCGCCGCAGGGGCACCTTCTCAAGCTGAAGGTTCAAGGCCGCAGCCAATTTTTCGCGAACATTTTCCCAGGCAAACTTCTGAAAGAGTAGCTGACTTCTGCCCGGGAAAGCCTCTTAACGATAAGGAGTACCTATCAGGGATGATTCGCTCAATTATTAAAGAGAGCATGCAGAGGCAAGAGGATGAAAATGATTGGGGGTTTGCTCCAAGTAAGACACCGTTCACCGAAAAGATCTTGAAGGCAGAGTTTCCAAGAAAATTTGTATCTCCTACTATCCCGGCCTATCGAGGCACAAGTGACCCTAATCAGTTCCTGTACAAGTACGATTGGCATATGACCGGGGCAAGAGCAACAGATGAAATCAAGTGCCGATACTTTCCGATATACTTAGAGGGAGTGGCCTTACTTTGGTTCACAAAGCTGCCAGTTAGATCCGTGGATCAATTTTCCGACTTAACACGAAAGTTCAAAGATTAGTTCAGGCTATATGCTACAAAGGCCAAGGATATAATGTCACTCTCTAGTCTAGAACAAAATCCCGGGGAGTCTATCAGATCGTTCTTAAACCGCTTCAATATAGCCTTGGCCGAGGTTGATAACGCAGATCCACGGATGGTTTTGACTTGCCTGATGCGGGGTATCGATAAATCGAGTGAATTTGGCAAATGGCTAAAAATGAAGGAGCCAAACTCACTTGAGAAATTCTATAAGAAGGCCGACGAGTTTATGCGCTTGGAAAGCTTTCCTGTGCCAACAAAAGCAGTCGTGACCGAAATTCAGAATGTCAATGTTGCTTCTAATAAAGGAGAATCTAGAGGATAGAAAAGGAAGAATGATGATGGGAGAAAGCAGGAAAATCCAAAGAAAAACCGCCACTTTGAACCGTCGGATTATACTCCCTTAACTGATACTCCAGAGAACATTTTCTTAGCAACAAAGGATATGGTTGAATATCCTAAACCACAAAAGTTGAGACTTAGGAAAAATGCCACGCAAAGTGAAAGATTCTGTAAATTCCACAATCAACCTGGCCATGACACTGACGAGTGTCGCCATTTGAAGGATCTGATTGAGAAGCTGTTGAAAGAGAATAAACTTTAGCAATATGTCCGGAGAAACAGGAATGATCCATCCTCATCAACTCAGGGGCAAATACTTCTCACTCATCATTACGGCCCAAATGAAAGAACTGCAACGCAGGGATCTGAGAGGCTTATCATTAATGCTATCACAGGGGGCCCTCACCCAGCGGACAGAAGTTGGGACGAGATGGAAAGATATGCTCGTGCTTTGAGACAAGCCCCAGAGGGAGAGCAATCAAAGCAAAGCTCACCTAGTCAACACATCACGAAGCCAAGCGATTCCTACAAATCGCTTAACAGGCGAATATCAGGCCACAAAAATTCCAGACCCAAATCCTACATAAGAAGTGCTTCAAGCAAACAGTGAGTGATTCAACCAGAGGTGGGCCCTTGCAAACTAATTGAGATCGTTTGTGCAAACGAACATTCAATTAAGTAGCTTGTGTCCGCCCCTGCGAGCTCACTTAGCAATGAAGTACACTTCTTTTGATGAAATAAACTACATCCAAAAGAAGGAAACGTGGGTTTGGAAATGATAACGGGGAATCACTGAGGATCAAATGCTGAAAAGATATGGGCGAGCAGGCAGGAAATAAATAAAGACCTCTTCGGGGCCACATTTCACCAGAGTTGAAGTGCAAACTCTTCGGAGGCCCACTTTTCCAGAGCTGAAATGCCAAATAAAGAACTCTTTGGGGACACATTTCACCGGAGCTGAAGTGCAAACTCTTCGGAGGCCCACTTCTCCAGAGCTGAAATGCCAAATAAAGACCTCTTCGAGGGCACATTTCACCGGAGCTGAAGTGCAAACTCTTCGGACGCCCACTTCTCCAGAGCTGAAATGCCAAATAAAGACCTCTTCGGGGGCACATTTCACCGGAGCTGAAGTGCAAACTCTTCGGAGGCCCACTTCTCCAGAGCTGAAATGCCAAATAAAGACCTCTTCGAGGGCACATTTCACCGGAGCTGAAGTGCAAACTCTTCGGAGGCCCACTTCTCCAGTGCTGAAATGCGAAATAAAGACCTCTTCGGGGGCACATTTCACCGGAGCTGAAGTGCAAATTCTTCGGAGGCCCACTTCTCCAGAGCTGAAATGCCAAATAAAGACCTCTTCGGGGGCACATTTCACCGGTGCTGAAGTGCAAACTCTTCGGAGGCCCACTTCTGCAGAGCTGAAATGCCAAATAAAGACCTCTTCGGGGGCACATTTCACCAGAGCTAAAGTGCAAACTCTTCGGAGGCCCACTTCTCCAGAGCTGAAATGCCAAATAAAGACCTCTTCGGGGGCACATTTCACCGGAACTAAAGTGCAAACTCTTCGGAGGCCCACTTCTCCAGAGCTGAAATGCCAAATAAAGACCTCTTCGGGGGCACATTTCACCGGAGTTGAAGTGTAAACTCTTCGGAGGCCCACTTCTCCAGAGCTGAAATTCCAAATAAAGACCTCTTCGGGGGCACATTTCACCGGAACTGAAGTGCAAACTCTTCGGAGGCCCACTTCTCCAGAGCTGAAATGCCAAATAAAGACCTCTTCGGGGGCACATTTCACCTGAGCTGAAGTGCAAACTCTTCGGAGGCCCACTTCTCCAGAGCTGAAATGCCAAATAAAGACCTCTTCGGGGGCACATTTCACCAAAGCTGAAGTGCAAACTCTTCGGAGGCCCACTTCTTCAGAACTGAAATGCCAAATAAAGACCTCTTCGGGGGCACATTTCACCGGAGCTGAAGTGCAATCTCTACGGAGGCCCACTTCTCCAGAGTTGAAATGTCAAATCAAAGCCCTCCAGCGAGGCGCAACAAAAAAAAAAGGAAAGAAAGAAAGGCTTCTCCAACACAAGGTGCACTCTATTAAAGCAAGAATAATATTTCCTCAAAAATGGAAAATTATTCTTTAAAGAAAGAGTGCATGCCTTCTCAAAATGGAAGAGTTATTCTCTAAAGTAAGAGTATAAGTCTTCTAAAAATAGAAGAATTGTTCTCCAAAATCTCCTCAAAATGGAGAATATTACAATGAGTTGTGGTATGGGGGCAATATAATATTGCTACATTAATAAAAGCAGTACCCAAGCAACGTACCACAAGCTCACTGCAATATCATGCAAAGAGAATAAAGAAACTTGTATGAAAATGAGGAATAAATACATTCTCAAATACAGACAAAAATTTCTATAAAATTTGTTATGCACGTGCGGGTTTCAAAAGGCAAAACAAGAAGGATGACCCCACACCGACAAATGGAGTTAAACATTACACCAATAAGGCTTTCGCAATAGGTTCCATTGATGCAAGTTCCTTTGCGAAAGCTGGGGAATCTGAAGTTTCTGCTTGAAAACCAGGGCATCGTGAAGCTATGTCGACCAAAAAGAGTGCAAAAGTCCGAATTAGTGCAAAAATTCATCTTTCAGCAAAAAATTTAACGCTCCTCTCATTAACCGTCACAGCACTTAGTCTTTTAAAAATTGACTTGTGACTGGAATATTCGAAAAGAGGAAGGAAGTGCTGCAAAAGTAAAGAATGAAATTAGTACCGGACAACTTGGATTTTGAAAATCCCAGAAATGGAAAGATCCAGTTTGCCCCACTACTCTTCTTATCGAAAAGACATTCTATATGAAGAACTGATTATTCAAAAGTAATGGTGCACGTTTTCTAAAAGCGTGTGAAGTGTTGTGCAAAGCTACTAAAATAACAAGTAAATAAAGCAATACTTGAAATAATACTGGTTGGCATATGTCAATCCAGAAGAATTCGAGGCTTGTTATTTGAAAGTAAGTGCGGTGTCAATGCAGATAGCAGTTATAACTATGTAAACTTTGTGTTGATACTTCATTCAAGACAGTTGATTCGCAACACTTCATCAAGACCATATTAATTTGCTTACAGTAAAATACCAGCTCTTTGATCTAATCCATCACTCGATATGGGCAATCGGTGATGAGTATATTCGCCCTATTTTACTGCAAATGTTGCGTTTAACAGGTTGTTAAAATAATATGTAAAGAGATGCAACAAGTTCAGGTCAAAGTTCCCTTGAATCGCATTGGTCAATTTTAAAAGGCTTCAGGTCAAAACAAAGCAAAGTTGCCTAAGTACAAGCTCAGCAGCTCGGTAAAGCACGAGTTAAGAAGAATCGAAGCACACGACCTAGTCCCTAGGCGTATACTTCGAGGGGCAAGTGTTAACTCCACTTTTTCAGAAAGGCCGTGATATCAAAAATCGACCGAGAAACCAATGATAGTTCGTCTCGAAGAATAATCAACTCAGCATCCCAACAAAGCAAGTTCTGTTGAATGGCTTTTAAGATAAGATCCCCTACGGAGGGGGGGGTCCAGGGGGGTGCCAACCCCCCAAGGTGGGTGTCACGACCCGAAATCGATGTCCGATAAACAACATCAAATTCGTATCGCGGGAGCTTGCAACACCATTAAATGATAAATAACACAGCGGAAATAAAAGATGATATCACTGATATAACATGAATACAATATCTGATACATCAATATGATACAATGATAATCATCAACATCAGAGAATATACAACATAGAATACAGCGGAATATAACATGAAAGGAGATAAGTCTTCACAGATCCAATACTGCAACTCTGATCCAAAAGCTTCAAAAACAGAGCTCCAAAACTCCTAGCTCGATCCACCATCAAAATTGCACCAAGATAAGCAAGTGCGGTGTGATCCAGAGACTGAACCAGCTCCAGACGATCTACTGAACCTAACTATCTGAAAAATAAACTCTAGACTGCCCGTGTGGAAAAAATTGTGGGCACCCAGAGTTTAGGAAAGGAACAATAAACTCCGGGTCAGTGTGGGACTGGTATGAGCAAACAAAAACAGTTTGTCTTTAAAAACAATCAAAAAATTTATCCTTTTGAAAATCGCAATGCTTTTTGAAAAAATGAGACTACCATAAGGCTTCCCCACACACACACCATGCAAACGCAGAATCGGAGGAGATTTCTCCTTATGATAGTCAAACATGCTTGATACATGAATTTCTTTGATATTATTATTATAAGTGCACAGTGCAGAAAACATTTCGAAAATAGAATATAAATCTTAGCCAGCATAGACATTTCGAACTATGCCTACTATAGCTACCATGTTCAATAGCAGGTTACCGCCACATTCCATGGAAGGTTATACAACTAAAACCGTATAAGGCACGTATTGTTTCTTTGGATTTTTCCAACAAATGGTCAGGCTAAGGAACTTCCTATTGCCACATGGGAACGCCTCTGGCGGGACGCCCCGAGAACCAAACCGTTCTCTGCCAAACAAAGCCGGGAACCCCTTTTCCCAAGGGATATTACAAACCCTCAGATATGCCACCCCCGGTCCTTTAGGACCTTTAAACGAGGATCCTCTAAACCAACATCACACATAAATAAATATAGTGTGTCCATATGAGTAAGTATCTGGGCTCCATACCATGATACTACCCTTTTCCAGAAGGAATGGTCATACCTAGGGGAGCTACCCCTGAAACCTTGCCGCACAATTCCTGTTTCCACCATTACCGATTTGCGAGGCTCGACGAAGTTTCGTCCACAAAGCTACGCTTTGGTACAAAGCTATGCTTTGGGTCAACAAATGATCAAAGTAATGATCACAAAGATAAATGATCAAACAAATGATCCTATCACAAATGATCAAACAATGATCATTGCACAGCAGCACTTAGCATGTCACATTACCAAATTGGGAATATATTGCTGATAACCATCAACTACATAACCTCTGAGCTCGTATGTCTCAGAGAAGGGTGTTAAGCTAAAATAATAAATTCTCCGCCACCTACAGAAATGCATTTGAAAGAAATCGGCTTTATATCCCAAAATGTAATGTTAGACACACAATCCATACAAGTCTGTTCCGGGCTCGAACAGAACCGAAGGCACTTCCAAAGAAGCCCTTGCAATCCGGGTATCCACAATCCCGATCGGACTTCCTATCACTTAGGGAATCTCTATACCGGAGCAACTCAGTGCAGAGACAATCGATAGGGCGTCCTATCGTTCTCGCAAATACCCGGTCTTCACCACCGGTCTTCAAATGCTATCCATAACGACGTATCACATATTCGGAATAGGATATATGACACAAAGGTCCTCTCCCGGCTAAACCGAATAGTGAGCGCGGTATTTAAAACATATGGATATGGGATTTCAATTAAGTCATAACTTAAAAATTAAAAACTTTCTTTCAAATAGTTTAAACCAATTTCCATTTTAAATCTTTTAACAAAAGATTTATTTCACAAAGTTCACTTAGTTTCACAAAGATCCAGTTACGGATTTCAAAACAATTTCCATTCAAATTGATTTACTCATTTAAATCATTAAGTCAAGATTTTAGTTTTTAGCTTTTGAAACTCGTTTCCAAAGATTTATCCCTAACTTGAAAAATTAATTTCAATTCAAACTTGAAATCCCTTTAATATAAATTGGAATTCATTTCTCATATGAAAGCCTTTTATCATTTGAAAACAAATACTTTTCGTTTCGGAAAAATCTGATTTCATTTATATTATAAATACTGAATATAGAATTCAATTTCAAATATTGAATTCCAATTTAAATCAAAATTTTCAAATTCCAAATCTCTATTAGTTATTCAAAATAACTTTTATTCTTAAAACACTTTTTCAAAAGCTTTTCATATTACACTTAATTTCTTTCCAAAACTATTTGAATTTAAAATTCAAATTCAAAACTATTTAAAAATCGGTGACTTAACCGATTTCCACGAGAAATCCATATTTGTGTGTATAGTGTGGTCCAGGGGTTCAACACATTAGTGCACAACATCAATCAGCACAGATTCAAATACAGCAATCTATTTAATAAGCGGTATAAACTATAACGCTTATATTTTTGACAAGCGGTACAAACCAATTGTAACGCTTATCCCATATTCACAATCACAGATGTGCATATCACAGATAATAAATTACAGTAAACATTGCTCAAATCAAAACAGGGCATCTCAATCAGAAATATCAAACAGTTCAATCATCAAATAGAATCCAAACATTCATATGTAAGATCAGGTAAGTGTCTTATTAATTCAAATCAGATTAATCACTTATGGATTACAAATCCTGGTTAAATAACATTCATTACAAATTATTTCGATTAATCATCCTTTAACAATAGGTTAATTAACCTCCTTCTATTATTATTAATTCTTAATTAATTATCCTTAATTAATTATCATTCTTCATTAATTAATTAATTAATTGTCTTAAATTAATTACCTTAATTAATCACCATTTAATTAATTCCCATTTAATTGTTCTCATAAATTTAATCTTCATTTATTAATTATATTAACTAATGAATCCTTAATTATAAATTAATTTACCTTATATTAACATCTAATTATTTTTAATTAATTACAATGATTAATAAATTAATCCTAAAAAATGATTCCTTAATTACTGCCATAAGTTAATTTACTTTTAAGAGAATTATCATTCTTAAATTAGTTATTCCTTACTTTATTTGACTTCTAATCGTTGATTAATTGTCCTTAATTACACAAGTTAGCTTAACCTTTATGCGGACCATTTAGAGACAATTGATTAACTCCTTTATTACATAATTAAGCTTATGTAAAATGTATCTCTTTTAAAATTATACGTTTAAAACATTTTGAACTTAATCAATTTAAAATATCTTTGTTTTAAAGCCTTTAATTACATGTTTCAACTTAACTATAAGCATTAATTTAAAAATGAAAGTTTAGAAATTAAGTTTTCTTGGATTGTCATAGGCTTCAAAACTGAAAATTTTGGAGCCTGGGACTGAACATCAAGACCTCGTGCCAACTACCAAATTCCTGCTTGAAAACTTAGTTGACCCCTTACCTCACTTTTTCTAATTTTTATCAAACATGTTTTTATTTACTTTTTCCTTTATTTATTTTTTTCAAAAACTGTTAACACGCCTAAGAACATGGGCCCAAACTCCAGCCCATCCGGCCCGATCCTTCTTCCCCCTTCCTTTTTCTTTACTCCCCTCCCAGTATTTACTCTATCCAAGCCTATTCCAACGAGTAGACCTGTGCACGTATACGTGCACTTGCACGAATGCAGCGACCATCACTGGCCGGCGTCGCAACCTTCATCTCATCGGCAACCTCACCAACATCCACCCTGACAACTCGAAAACTCGAAAACACAACCCACGCGAAATCGAACAATATTGACCAACAGGGATACAAATTCGAGCCACCAAAAATACTCGCCGACGTCAACCCAATCGACCAGAAACCTCGGCACTTTTTCCAGAGCTGCCTGACACATCCACTCATTGATTCCCATGCTTGCGACACCCTCCGATAATCCCACGATGATGCACGAGACCCAAATCCAACGTCGAACAAAATGGGTCACTAAACCCTAAAATCACATCGTCCTCTCAATCCACTAAATAGAAAAAATATGTGACATTTTTCTCAAGATCAGGGATGGATAAGCTTGCTTTAGTCCAAGTTTCATTAATTAAAAATGAATCGATCGCTTGAAATAGGAAGAAATGCAAATTTAGTTTAATTCCAAACTGCTCTTTGAATATTAATCTATAAATCTTGATTTTTGTTTTAAAAATCATATTTTGCAGCATGGATTAAATATATAATCTCAAATCAATATTTTGCAACAATCAAATATTACAAATTTACACTTGGTTCAGCTGTACATCAATGTTACAGTAAAGTACTTGATGAAAATGGTTGTAACCAACCTTAAAAAAATCTTAGTTTAAGTTTAGAATCTTGTTTTATTGAGGAATCAAAGTTTATCAAAGATTTAAATGAGAATAATTTTAAGTCTACACTTGAATATGACCTGTAGAGAACGCAGAATATCTCAAAACCTATGCAAACTAAATCATATACAAATCAGTATATCCAATGAAGTTTGAACCATTTATATTAACTTAAAACTATTTAAAAATTTAGTTTACTCACTTCAAAAAAAATGAGGGTAAAGTTTGCTCACCTAAAACTGTTGAAACAATGGACAAGATTTGAAGAGCAGAGCCTGGAATTGGAAAGCTTGATCCTACATGCTTTTGAAACTGAGCTTTGATCTTTTTCCTTTGAATGACTTTGTGTTTCTAGTTTAAATTGAGCTTTTGTTTTGCTATTTGCTTTTACAGTTTCTTTTTTTCTTTCTAGGCTTGCTAAATTTGGTTTTGAACCAAATGAAGATGAGGTATATTAGTTTTACAGGGTGTACAGAAATTTAGTTTACAGGTTGCTTATAAAAACTTACACGTGATAATAATTTGTACAAAGTAGTATATTTTTGTTTGTACAATAATCAGTGATTTTTTTATGCTTTGCTGGTTGATAACATAGTTTGGTGGCCATAGCAGCTTCTCCTGGTGGCTAAAGTTATGTGGCATTGATTGCCTTTGTGCCACTATATGTTTATTCATCTATATGCTTGTGTACAGTCTACATGTACATGCTGTTGATTTGTTAATAGATTTTTTTTCTTTGCTTTGAAATACTTACAGCATATGCTGTTAATTTGTTTACACCAGTACAACTCGTGAATACTTATTATTATTATTTTTCTTGTTTTCTTTGTTGTTTGCTGTTTTGGTCTTGCCTCTTCACGTTTGTAATGTTTATTTTTTTTGAATATTTTGTTTCTTCTTTTGTCAACTACATATATTATGTTATAAAGCAAATCTCGGCTGAGAGATTTTATATATTTGCTAAGAAGATTGGCATTAAATGCCTTGGTCTAACTTCATGTTTACAAACTTACTTTGTACAGTTCATTATTTTACTTTGTACTTATTGCTTTACAATATGAATGAATTCAATGTTGTTATTTTTACCTATCTAAACTTTAAATTTTTCAAACATTAAATGTATAACATATATTTTATTTTATTTATATTTTACACTTATCTCTTATATTCAATATTGATACGTATTTTTATTTTATTTTAAACACTTTATTTATAATTCAATTCAACTAAAAATATTCATTTTTGAGTTTCAAGTCAAATCCAAAAACAAATAAATATAAATTTCCTATTAAATTTCAATAATTCAACCAAATCCTTAATTAAATCTAAAATTCATTTAAATTATAAATTTAAATTCGTCTATAAAACTGGGATCGTTACAGACTTCCCCCCTTAAAAGGAATTTCGTCCTCGAAATTCGCCAAGGAGATAACAAAGATAGATGAAAGATAGAGAAATATCTTTCCAGATTAAACTGGATATCAATTCTGCATTTGGCTTACCAAATCAAAATACCAACAATAGATATGAGAACAAACTCCATCAACTACGAAATAATTGGGTTATCTGATCTACGAAGTATACAGGGTTATTGGTTAGTTCGAAGGAATAACTAACCGTTCGTAGAATATATCGAAACCCAATAAAATAGATAGAAATAGATTCGATTATGTTTTCAGATTCAAGATTTAATTCATTTACGAATTGCGGAGAATAAAACCAAGGATAGTTCTAGTGTCGAACAAATTTCGAAAAATTTAATTGCAAACGAGAAGATTACCTTATAATATTCATTTCCTTAATCAGATGTCGAGGTTGAAGAATTATCTCTGATTGCATACGCATTTCTTACTAGAGCTTGCTTCTTTGCTGGACAGTTGCTGATCCTATGTCCCGGCTTACGACATTTATATCATCCTATAGATTCCTGATGCGGCCTCATAAATGGCTCTCTCAATCCTGGCTTCCAATCATTCTTGCATTTATCCGAGTAGTGACCTTTCTCCAAACAATTGAGACAAGTAACATCCTTCTTTTTCTTCTGCTTATTCTTCTTTCCTTTATTTTTCTTCAATTTCTTTCCGCCAAACTTCCTTTTTCTCCAATTCAGATTACTTATATCTTCATTCCCCTCTGGATCTTTTTGCTTTTCCAGAGTATCATATCGATAGCCCATATCGATTAATTCAGAAAAAGATTCCTTAACGTGAGTAGTCATCTGTTCTTGAAATTCCTTATTCATTCCTCGAATAAACTTTTCATTCTTCTTCAACGGTGTATTCAGCAATTCTGGGCCAAATCGAGATAATTCAATAAATTTGTTCAAGTATTCCTCAAACGATAAACTTCCTTGCTCTAAATCCATAAATTCCTGATACATTTTAGAGATACCAGCAGACGGCATATATCGCTGCTCGAACACTTTTTTGGAACGACTCCAAGTAAATTCATCGGCCGACTCATCCACGGTAACAATTTCCCACCAAATTAATGCTTCTTCTTGGAGTTGCCAAGAAGCTATCAATCGCTTTTGATCATCTTCTAACTTTAGTCCTTTAAAAATCTTTTCACACGATCGAATCCAGGCTTGTGATTCGATAACGGTTTCTTTGCCAGTGAACGGCCTTCCATCCAGTCTAGAAAAACTTTGATATAAATCAAACAGATTTGATTGAGATTGAATGGGAATATCTGTCGTTGCAGGGCTTTGACCAGCTGAAGTGGTACTTTCCTGTCTCCTATTTCGTCCTCTTCTTCCACTCATTTCTGACCATCTGTGAATAGTAAGAAACCGATTTAGGCATTCAGATGAAATATCTTAGAGAATATCAACAGACAAAAAGAATAGATTAAGAAATTTGGATTTTAATTCCACTGGTTGCACACATTCTAGGGTATACTTCACCCTATCTCTAATGAGCCATCTAAGGTGTTACACTCCGTAGCTAAAGTTCTTACTCAACCTTTAGCTCTGATACCAATCTATCACGACCCGAAATCAATGTCCTATAAACAACATCAAATTCGTATCGCGGGAGCTTGCAACACCATTAAATGACAAATAACACAGCGGAAATAAAAGATGATATCACTGATATAACATGAATACAATATCTGATACATCAATATGATATAATGATAATCATCAACATCAGAGAATATACAACATAGAATACAGCGGAATATAACACGAAAGGAGATAAGTCTTCACAGATCCAATACTACAACTCTGATCCAAAAGCATCAAAAACAGAGCTCCAAAACTCCTAGATCGATCCACCATCAAAATTGCACCAAGATAAGCAAGTGCGGTGTGATCCAAAGACTGAACCAGCTCCAGATGATCTACTGAACCTAACTATCTGAAAAATAAACTCTAGACTGCCCGTGTGGAAAAAATTGTGGGCACCCAGAGTTTAGGAAAGGAACGATAAGCTCCGGGTCAGTCGTGGGACTGGTATGAGCAAACAAGAACAGTTTGTCTTTAAAAACAATCAAAAGATTTATCCTTTTGAAAATCGCAATGCTTTTTGAAAAAATGAGACTACCATAAGGCCTCCCCACACACACCATGCAAACGCAGAATCGGAGGAGATTTCTCCTTATGATAATCAAACATGCTTGATACGTGAATTTCTTTGTTATTATTATTATAAGTGCACAGTACAGAAAACATTTCGAAAATAGAATATAAATCTTAGCCAGCATAGACATTTCGAACTATTCCTACTATAGCTACCATGTTATATAGCAGGTTACCGCCACATTCCATGGCAGGTTATACAACTAAAACCGTACAAGGCGCGTATTGTTTCTTTGGATTTTTCCAACAAATAGTCTGGCTAAGTAACTTCCTATTGCCACATGGGAACACCTCTGGCGGGACGCCCCGAGAACCAAACCGTTCTCTGCCAAACAAGGCCGGGAACCCCTTTTCCCAAGGGATATTACAAACCCTCAGATATGCCACCGCCGGTCCTTTGGGACCTTTAAACGAGGATCCTCTAAACCAACATCACACATAAATAAATATAGTGTGTCCACATGAGTAAGTATCTAGGCTCCATACCATGATACTACCCTTTTCCAGAAGGAATGGTCATACCCTAGGGGAGCTACCCTTGAAACCTTGCCGCACAATTCCTGTTTCGACCATTACCGATTTGTGAGGCTCGACGAAGTTTCGTCCACAAAGCTACGCTTTGGTACACACCTATGCTTTGGGTCAACAAATGATCAAAGTAACGATCACAAAGATAAATGATCAAACAAATGATCCTATCACAAATGATCAAACAATGATCATTACACAGCAGCACTTAGCATGTCACATTACCAAATTGGGAATATATTGCTGATAACCATCAACTACATAACCTCTGAGCTCGTATGTCTCAGAGAAGGGTGTTAAGCTAAAAGAATAAATTCTCCACCACCAACAGAAATGCATTTGAAAGAAATCTGCTTTATATCCCAAAATGTAATGTCAGACACACAATCCATACAAGTCTGTTCCGGGCTCGAACAGAACCGAAGGCACTTCCAAAGAAGCCCTTGCAATCCGGGTATCCACAATCCCGATCAGACTTCCTATCACTTAGGGAATCTCTATACCGGAGCAACTCAGTGCAGAGACAATCGATAGGTCGTCCTATCGTTCTCGCAAATACCCGGTCTTCACCACCGGTCTTCAAATGCTATCCATAACGACGTATCACATATTCAGAATGGGATATATGACACAAAGGTCCTCTCCCGGCTAAACCGAATAGTGAGCGCGACATTTAAAACATATGGATATGGGATTTCAATTAAGTCACAACTTAAAAATTCAAAACTTTCTTTCAAATGGTTTAAACCAATATCCATTTAAATCTTTTAACAAAAGATTTATTTCACAAAGTTCACTTAGTTTCACAATGATCCAGTTACGGATTTCAAAACAATTTCCATTCAAATTAATTTACTCATTTAAATCATTAAGTCAAGATTTTAGTTTTTAGCTTTTGAAACTCGTTTCCAAAGATTTATCCCTAACTGGAAAAATCAATTTCAATTCAAACTTGAAATCCCTTTAATATAAATTGGAATTCATTTCTCATATGAAAGCCTTTTATCATTTGAAAACAAATAGTTTTCGTTTCGGAAAAATCTGATTTCATTTATATTATAAATACTGAATATAGAATTCAATTTCAAATATTGAATTCCAATTTAAATCAAATTTTTCAAATTCCAAATCTCTATTAGTTATTCAAAATAACTTTTATTCTTAAAACACTTTTTCAAAAGCTTTTCATATTAAACTTAATTTCTTTCCAAAACTATTTGAATTTAAAATTCACATTCAAAACTATTTAAAAATCCGTGACTTAACCGATTTCCACGAGAAATCCATATTTGTGTGTATAGTGTTGTCCAGGGGTTCAACACAATAGTGCACAACATCAATCAGCACAGATTCAAATACAGCAATCTATTTAATAAGTGGTATAAACTATAATGCTTATATTTTTGATGAGCGGTACAAACCAATTGTAACGCTTATCCCATATCCACAATCACAGATGTGCATATCACAGATAATAAATTACAGTAAACATTGCTCAAATCAAAACAGGGCATCTCAATCAGAAATATCAAACAGTTCAATCATCAAATAGAATCCAAACATTCATATGTAAGATCAGGTAAGTGTCTTATTAATTCAAATCAGATTAATCACTTATGGATTACAAATCCTGGTTAAATAACATTCATTACAAATTATTTCGATTAATCATCCTTTAACAATAGGTTAATTAACCTCCTTCTATTATTATTAATTCTTAATTAATTATCCTTAATTAATTATCATTCTTCATTAATTAATTAATTAATTGTCTTAAATTAATTACCTTAATTAATCACCATTTAATTAATTCCCATTTAATTGTTCTCATAAATTTAATCTTCATTTATTAATTATATTAACTAATGAATCCTTAATTATAAATTAATTTACCTTATATTAACATCTAATTATTTTTAATTAATTACAATGATTAATAAATTAATCCTAAAAAATGATTCCTTAATTACTGCCATAAGTTAATTTACTTTTAAGAGAATTATCATTCTTAAATTAGTTATTCCTTACTTTATTTGACTTCTAATCGTTGATTAATTGTCCTTAATTACATAAGTTAGCTTAACCTTTATGCGGACCATTTAGAGACAATTGATTAACTCCTTTATTACATAATTAAGCTTATGTAAAATGTAACTCTTTTAAAATTATACGTTTAAAACATTTTGAACTTAATCAATTTAAAATATCTTCGTTTTAAAGCCTTTAATTACATGTTTCAACTTAACTATAAGCATTAATTTAAAAATGAAAGTTTAGAAATTAAGTTTTCTTGGATTGTCATAGTCTTCAAAACTGAAAATTTTGGAACCCGAGACTGAACATCAAGACCTCGTGCCAACCACCAAATTCCTGCGTGAAAACTTAGTTGACCCCTTACCTCACTTCTTCTAATTTTTATCAAACTTGTTTTTATTTACTTTTTCCTTTATTTTTTTTTTCAAAAACTGTTAACACGCCTAAGAACATAGGCCCAAACTCCAGCCCATCACCTTACCGGCCCGATCCTTCTTCCCCCTTCCTTTTTCTTTACTTCCCTCCCAGTATTTACTCTATCCAAGCCTATTCCAACGAGTAGACCTGTGCACGTATACGTGCACTTGCACGAACGCAGCGACCATCACTGGCCGGCGTCGCAACCTTCATCTCATCAGCAACCTCACCAACATCCACCCTGACAACTCGAAAACTCGAAAACACAACTCATGCGAAATCGAACAATATCGACCAACAGGGATACAAATTCGAGCCACCAAAAATACTCGCCGACGTCAACCCAATCGACCAGAAACCTCGGCACTTTTTCCAAAGCCGCCTCACACATCCACGCATCGATTCCCATGCTTGCGACACCCTCCGATAATCCCACGATGATGCACGAGACCCAAATCCAACGTCGAACAAAATGGGTTAATAAACCCTAAAATCACATCGTCCTCTCAATCCACTAAATAGAAAAAATATGTGACATTTTTCTCAAGATCAGGGATGGATAAGCTTGCTTTAGTCCAAGTTTCATTAATTAAAAATGAATCGATCGCTTGAAATAGGAAGAAATGCAAATTTAGTTTAATTCCAAACTGCTCTTTGAATATTAATCTATAAATCTTGATTTTTTTTAAAATCATATTTTGCAGCATGGATTTAATATATAATCTCAAATCAATATTTTGCAACAATCAAATATTACAAATTTACACTTGGTTCAGCTGTACATCAATGTTACAGTAAAGTATTGATGAAAATGGTTGTAACCAACCTTAAAAAAAATCTTAGTTTAAGTTTAGAATCTTGTTTTATTGAGGAATCAAAGTTTATCAAAGATTTAAATGAGAATAATTTTAAGTCTAGACTTGAATATGACCTGTAGAGAACACAGATTATCTCAAAACCTATGCAAACTAAATCATATACAAATCAGTGTATCCAATGAAGTTTGAACCATTTATATTAAATTAAAACTATTTAAAAATTTAGTTTACTCACTTCAAAAAAAATGAGGGTAAAGTTTGCTCACCTAAAACTGTTGAAACAATGGACAAGATTTGAAGAGCAGAGCCTGGAATTGGAAAGCTTGATCCTACTTGCTTTTGAAACCGCGCTTTGATCTTTTTCCTTTGAATGACTTTGAGTTTCTAGTTTAAATTGAGCTTTTGTTTTGCTATTTGCTTTTACAGTTTCTTTTTTTTTTCTTTCTAGGCTTGCTAAATTTGGTTTTGGACCAAATGAAGATGAGGTATATTAGTTGTACAGGGTGTACAGAAATTTAGTTTACAGGTTGCTTATAAAAACTTACACGTGATAATAATTTGTACAAAGTAGTATATTTTTGTTTGTACAATAATCAGTGATTTTTTTTTATGCTTTGCTGGTTGATAACATAGTTTGGTGGCTATAGCAGCTTCTCCTGGTGGCTAAAGTTATGTGGCATTGGTTGCCTTTGTACCACTATATGTTTATTCATCTATATGCTTGTGTACAGTCTACATGTACATGCTGTTGATTTGTTAATAGATTTTTTTTCTTTGCTTTGAAATACTTACAGCATATGTTGTTAATTTCTTTACACCAGTACAACTTGTGAATACTTATTATTATTATTTTCTTCTTGTTTTCTTTGTTGTTTGCTGTTTTCGTCTTGCCTCTTCACGTTTGTACTATTTTTTTTTTTTTTGAATATTTTGTTTCTTCTTTTGTCAACTACATATATTATGTTATAAAGCAAATCTCGGCTGAGAGATTTTATATATTTGCTGAGAAGATTGGCATTAAAAGCCTTGGTCTAACTTCATGTTTACAAACTTACTTTGTACAGTTCATTATTTTACTTTGTACTTATTGCTTTGCAATATGAATGAATTCAATGTTGTTATTTTTACCTATCTAAACTTTAAATTTTTCAAACATTAAATGTATAACGTATATTTTATTTTATTTATATTTTACACTTATCACTTATATTCAATATTGATACGTATTTTTATTTTATTTTAAACACTTTATTTATAATTCAATTCAACTAAAAATATTCATTTTTGAGTTTCAAGTCAAATCCAAAAACAAATAAATATAAATTTCTTATTAAATTTGAAAAATTCAACCAAATCCATAATTAAATCTAAAATTCAATTAAATTATAAATTTAAATTCGTCTATAAAACTGGGATCGTTACAGTGGGGGTGCGGGGGCAACGCCACCGCTACGGTGATCGACCTGCCCGGTCAGGTCGCAGGGGTCTAGGGGGCAGCGCCCCATCCAAAACGGTATACGACTTAGAGAATGGAGCGACCTATCTTCTACACAAAGTCTGCGACCTAACACATGAAGCGGGCCAAGCGACTTAACTTCTGAAGTGGGTTACCGACTTAACAAGGTTGCCGACTTAATAAGGTTGCCGACTTAACAAGTGGCACGACTTACCGACTTAAAAGGCATCGCGACTTAGCGAGTTAAGCAACTCAGCGACTTAAGGCATAAAGTGGCTCAACCGAGTTAACGAGCTAACAGGAGAAGCGACTTAACAGGTAACGACCTAAGTACTCCGCGACCTAAGAATCACTAAGTTGCTCGCGACCTAAGTACACTAAGTCGCTCGTGACCTAAGTATCACTAAGTCGCTCGCGACCTAAGTAGGTCGGAGCAGTTCCTTTAGGTCGTATTTGGTAGGTCGCATCTCTCTCCCCTGTCATTCCTTAGGTCGCCCACAACCTAAGTTATAGCCGACCTATCCTAGCCGACTTATCCCTAAGTCGTCCATAACTTGTTAGCTCGCTCAGAAGAGACCCACGACCTATGATAAGTCGTAACGGCCGACCTACGACTTACCTTAAGTCGGTCACGACCTAAGACCTGTTCAGAAAACCCCTATAAATACGCCACTAGCTCCATCATTCAGGGGATCTTCTTCGGATTCGGGGAGGACGCCATTACTCCGCTGCATTCTTAACTCAAACAACACTTCAAGCATTTCTAACATCAAGGACGCTACAACGAACTTAAAAAGAGAATCAACATCATTCAACATGAATTCGAGAGATTATACTTCTTTGAAGTTTGAGCTACTAATCCAAAGTGTATTGTAAATGAAGAAAATTGTAAAGGGTTGTAATCAAATGAGCTTTAAAGAAGATTGAAGTGGATGTAGGCTTGATCTTAAGCCGAACCACTATAAAAAATGTGTCTTTTACTGTTTTTCTGTGATTTTACTGCTTATCTCTGATTCCCGTATTAACGGGTGGTGCTTTCATTCAATCTCTATTTGCATCGGGGTGTTAGCGTCTGATTTTCACGTTAACATATTTAATAATAAGTAATTCTCAAATCTTATTTATTTTCAACATTTGAAAATATTCGATATACTTAAATCAAAATTAAGTATATATTTCATTCTTTAAGGAAAACAATTCTCTTAACACATTCATTTGAGTCAAAACGAATGTTGCGTAAAACATCGTTACGACGGCCCAAAATCACTAGTATAGGGATTCGAAATTAAAATATATATATAAATCCCAATACTATACAAAATATTTCCTTTCGGAAATCATTTACTATAAAAATAGTGTTATAGTCCATCATTTCCTTATTTCTCGAAAACGTCTATTTCAACAATGAAAGTTGAAATCTATGGTTTCGATTCATAATACATTTTAAAACATCTTTTAAAATAATTAACTTCATTTTATAATATCGCTTCCCCAAAACATAACCATTTTATTCAATAATGTATTCACTCTCCAGAATCGTGAATATATTTCCTTTAATAAACTTCTATATTCAATTTATCAAATTCAATTGATTTCGAATTTATAAACAATGTCCATAAATTCAATTTCTATTTATAAACTTCGACTTATAAACCTCCTTTATTAACCTATTTCTATTTATAAACCAGTTATATACCAAAGGTCCATATTATAAGTTAAATACTTATAATTCATTTGTATACAAAATCGTTCTTTTTAAAACTTCACAAATTTTAAATCTTATTACTTACAAAATTTCATTTATGTTTTATAACAACTTCAACTTATAAAATCTCCTTTATTTACCTATTTCTATTAATATCCCATTTAAACGCCAAAATCCAGTTTATAAGTTAATTACTTATAAATCTTTTATTTTACAACATCTTATTCATTTTATAATACTTATAACATTCGTTTTATAATTCCAACATTTTAAATTCATAAATATCAATTTTATAAGTCTTTTATATCAACCATTTATAATAATTCAAAAATCCAAATTTAAACCATTTTATAATTAAATCAACTTTTTATTTCAAAAACCATATTTCACAAAAATCATAATTTTTATAACTTTAAATATTATAACGTTTATTTATTTAAAATAAATCAATTCCAAAATTTAATAAAACATATTGTCAAGATCCAAATTCCAACGTTCGAGAATCGACATCCGTACTCCACTGTACTTGAATGCCGCAGATTCGAACGTTGAAATTCGAGTCGTGCCGGAGCCTATAACACATAAAGTACAACACAGCGGAAGAAAAGAATAGCATATCAATATACAACATGATACAATATCTCTTACAACAGAATGATATAATAAATATACATCAGAGATACAAGAAATAGCAGTGGAAAGAAAAAGACAACACTAACAGCGGAACAAAAATCTCCAATATAGTCTTCAAATAAGAACTCCATCTTCAAAACACCAATCTAGCAATAGCTCGAACTCCCAATCACAATACACAAAGAAGAGCAAGTCTCATCCGCAAAGGATTGCCAAATCCTAGGCTGAAAGCTATTGAATCTACACCTACTATTGATTATCTGAAAACCACAACTCTAGACTGCCCGTTTGGGAAAATAGTGGGCACCCAGAGTTAGGGAAAGGAACAATAAACTCCAGGTCAGTCATGGGACTGGTATAAGCAAACAAAAATATTTGGTCTTTTAAAACAAGCAAAAGAATTTAAATTTGAAATTTGCAATGCTTTTTAGAAAATGAAACTACCATAAGGCCTCCCGCCACACACACAATGCAAACGCAGAATTGGAGGAGATTTCTCCTTATGATAGTCAAATATGCTTGATACGAGAAAATTTGTTTGATATTATTACTATAAGTGCAAAGTGAGGAAAAACCATTTCGAAAGTATAATATAAATCCTAGCCAGCATAGACATTCCGAACTATGCCTACTATAGCTACCATCTAAACAGTGGTGACCACCATAAGTAAATGGCAGGTTCTACAACTAAAACCGTACAAGGCACGTATTGGATGAATGGATTTCCAACAAATGGTACGGCTAAGGAACTTCCTACTGTCAATAGGATCGCCTCTGGCGGGACGTCCCGAGAAACTAACGTTACGGTTAGATCTCAGCCAACACAAGGCCGGGTTACCTCTGTAACTAGGTAACTACTACACGAGCGTGCCATCCCCCGGTCCTTTGGGACCTTTATCCGAGGTACCTCTAATCCAACAACCACAAAGCAATCACAAAGTAATAGATCTGCAGTATCCACATGAGTAAGTATCTGGGCTCCATACCATGATACCACCCTTTACCAGAAGGGAATGACAAACCCTAAAGGGCGCGACCCTCATAACCTTGCTGCATCTTTCCTGTTTCGACCATTTCCGGGGTGTGAGGTCCTGATGCAGTCTCGTCCACAAAGCTACGCTTTATACAAAAGCCATGCTTTGATCACATGATCAGCAAATGATCATCAACACACAGCAGCACTCAGCATGCCACACTACCAAATTTGGGAGTATATCACTGATAAATATCAACTACATAACCTCTGAGCTCGTACGTCTCAGAGAAGGGTGTTAAGCTAAGACAATAAATTCTCCGCCACCAAGCAGAAATGTATTTGGTAGAGATCAGTTTAATATCTCAAAGTGTAGTGTCGGACATACAACCATACAAGTTTGTTCCGGGTTCGAATAGAACCGAAGGCACTTCCGAAGAAGCCTTTGCCAATCCGGATATCCACAATCCCGATCGGACTTCCCATCACTTAGGCAATCTCTATGCCGTAGCTACTCGGTGCAGAGAGAATCGATAGGTTATCCTAACTTTCTCAAAGACACCCGGTCTTCAACACCGGTCTTCAATTGCAATCCATAACGTCGTATCACTATTCGGAATGGGTTATATGACACAAGGTCCTCTCCCGGCTAAACCGAATAGTGAGCGCGATATTTAAAAACATATGGATATGGGATTTTAGTTAAGTCACAACTTATAAAACCCAAAACCTTTCTTTTAAATGGTTAAACAAATTACCATTTTAAATCTTTAAATAAAAAGATTCATTTCACAAAGTTCACCTAGATTCACAAAGATCTATTTATAGATTTCCAAAAACAATTTCCATTTCAACTGGATTAACTCATTTAAATCTTTAAATTAAAGATTTCATTTATAGCTTTCAACCCATTTCAAAAGTTTTATCTATAACTTGGAGGACCATTTTTATTTTAGACTTGAATTCCTTTTAACAACCATTGGAAATTCATGTCTTATGTAAAAGCTCTTATTATTTGAAAACATAAAGTTTTCAGTTTCAAAAAAAATCCAATTATATTTACACAAGTTAAAATCTTTGGGTTCAAAATTTAAATTCCCAACAACACTTTTAAAATGGTTTAAAAACCCATTTATAAGTTGAATAACCCTTTTTAAACCCTAGTTACTAAATCATAGAATTCAATTCAAATATTGAATTCCAATTTAAACCCAATTATTTAAATTTCAAAACTCAATCAAGTTATTCAAAATAACTTTATCTTTGAAATCCATTTTCAAAAGCTTCAATTCTAATTCCAAAACTATTTTGGATTCAAAAATTCAATCTTTAAAACTACCTCAAAATCTGTGACTTAACCCATTTCCACGTGCAATCCATATGTGTATGTGTATAAGTGTGGTCCAGGGGTTTTACACAGTAAAAGTGCCACATCATTAATCAGCACAGATTCAAATACAACAATATATTTAATAAGTGGTATAAACTATAACGCTTATGTTTGATACGCGGTACAATTGTAACGCTTATCTTTCATTCAGAGACCACAGGTATATATCACAGATAAGAAATCACGGTAACATAGCTCAAATCAAACAGAGCATCACAATCAGGGATAACAAACAATCCAATCATCCAATAGAATCCAAACATACATAAGTAAGGTTGGTTAATTATCTGATTAATTCAAATCAGATTTGATTACTTATGACTTACTTATCCTGGTTAATTAATATTAATGGCTTGCAAATCATTTTGATTAATTGCTCTTTAATCATTTATTAATTAACAACTAATAATAAATAAATTAACCCTTGATTAATTATGATAAGTATCTATCCCTAATCTTAAACAATGTTAATTCCTTGATTAATCTATATTTAATTTTTAATTAATTACTTTTAATTGTTTTCATTAACTTGATCCTCATTTATTATATTAATTAATAACCATTCCTTAATCACTTTCATAAAAAAAAATTTTAATTATTCACTTCCAAATGAGTTACCTTTATTAATTTATCACCTTAATTAATAATCATTTACTTAAGTTATTATTATTTTTAAATCACCTTTATTAATAAATCATTAATTTTAAAATATAAAACCTTTTATCCTAATTAATTAAATTTATTAACTTTCTTTTAATTTATCTCATAAATTAATCATCTTTGGATCATTAAGTAATTACACTTAATTACTTTTATTAATAAGACATCAAATATTCATAATAAATCATTTATTTCAACTATCACTTTATTATTTAATTTAATTAGATGCTTAACATTTACAAAATTTCTTGAGAATCTTTGGTTAATCATCTCTTGACTCCACCATCATTATATTTGGAAATACTCGGAGATTCATTTAATCGACATGAAATTTTAAACAAACCATATCAATAAATTTTAAACAAACCTATAAATTTGTTTTAAAACCTTGCTAATAGATTTTTATTTGAAAATCAAAAACTTGATCTATATTCTTTCAACACATTTTAATACTTGCAACTAGATTTTACTTTGATTAAAAATCTGTTCTATGTTTTCTGTTGACATTTGAAAACCTGGACACATTTTTCTTTTTCTTTTTCTTTTTACCTAAAACCTGTTGTGTTTTAAACAACCCGAGCCATTCACTTTCGTCCCCACCTATTATTCTTCTTCCTCCTAAATTTCCTGATACTCGAACACACGCGTGCACGGTGCACACGAACCTAGCCATCACCGATCAAGGCGCCACCCACCAACAAGTCAACGTTGCCTCCCCTGAGCTTCCCATACACCCAGAATTTCGAAGTTGCCCACAAGTCGAAATCGAGCCTTCACGTGCTTACTGGAACTAACCCACCCATCGGGAAAACTCCTCGCGACGGCGAACGTGCCCACTGGGACCCACGCCGAACCACATACCGCTGCCTCACACCGCCCCCTTTCGATTCCCCTATGTGCGATTGGCCGAATCGCAAAATCAATGACGCGAGTAACTCGTGACTACCACCTACAATCGTACAACTTAAACCCTAAATCCAGCTCCCCTATTCTCCACGACGATCTAAAAAATTATCCACCATTTTTCCTGCATTCCTAGGTACCATGGCCACCCCCTTACCAAAACTCGACATCTCCTTCGATTCTGATCAACAGCAATCGACCCAAAATACAATTTCAAACAATACTCAATTTCTCTTTGAATACCAAACTAAAAATTCCCAAATTCGTGTTAAAATTCATGATTTTGTATTTCAATTCAGGTCGTATGATCAGAAAACTAAATTATTGAGATTGATTTTTTATCAAATTTTGATTTTTCACTGTAAATCTTTACGGTATATTTGTTAAATATAAATATTTAAATTTATTTTTAAACACAAGATTACTTCATTGTGTTCAAATTCCCTTCAGTGATCATTGATTAATAGTGATTGACTTGGGAGATAGGAATTTTTTTTATAAAATTGGAATATGAACAAGAACAGAGTTTAAAAACTTTCATGTCTACAGGCATTCAAACTGCTAAATAAATATGCATTCAATATTAAAATCACACATGCAAACATTCATATTCACACATATATTTTCAACTTCATACCTAAACAAACATTCATGCATCACATAATGGATTCAAGAATTACAGCAATGCATCACATTCATCAACAATTGTTTTAAACTTGTAAATTTTTGTTATTTTCAGGAAGTAGGATGTACACAGAGGTTTAAAACTGGGGTTCTCTGATTTTTTTCTGGAATCTTTTATATCTAGACATGCAAGCATAATATAAGCTAGATAATTCACATGCAACAGATTTACTTTACTTAAATCTTTAAGAAAAGTATTTACTCATAGGCAATTCAAAACGAAGAAAGTAAAGTTTGCTCACCTGTGCTTGTTTGAAACAGAGAACTCAAGCCTGAAGGTTTGAACTTGAGTCTGAACTTGACACCAGATTTGCTTATCCAAGCTGAATTGGTTTTGTTTTTTTTTTTTTGTTAAAAACTTGATTTTGAAATTTCAAATCCATTAAGCTTTAAAGTTAAACTTACCTGAGATTGATCTTTGCATTTATTCTAGTTGCCTCAGTTTTCTGCATTATCTTAAATTTTCTGAAGCTTCAAACTTGATGTTGATCTGCTATTTGGTTTGCAATTTAAGTTCGAACTTGATCATCTCAGGATTGAAAACTCTGGCTAGCTTCAGGTTGATTTTCCTTTGTTTCCAGGTTGCATGCAGAGCCCATTCCCAGATTTAAGAAAATGCAGTTGCTTGAAGCTATTGCTTGATCTTATTGAATTGCTTGTGAATCAGGTTTTCAGTTTGAATAAAAAAAAATTGATTTCCAGGCTTTTGTTTTTAAATGTAAAAACTGAAATTTGCATTTGCATTGATCTCTTTTCCTTCTGTGGTTTAAAACAGAGTTGCTTTTTCCTTTCTGATATTTATGCTTTGAACAGCTTTGTGGTTTTGGAAGATGTGAAGCAAATCCTTTTTATTCTATTTTGTTCAGATTTTCTAAGATACTATATGATGGCATATGGGAAGATGTGAAGTTTCTTGTAATTTTAAATTTCATTATTAAAAAAAAAAGTTAATGATGCCATTTGTATATATGTATAGATGTGTAAGATCTTTAAGGTATGTTATGTTGATTTGCTTTCACTTATCTCTTCTATGTATGTTTACATTTGTAATTTTCAAAGATAGAAAATTTTAAAAATAAATTTTATATCATATTCTTTTATAAATAAACATAACTTTTATTCATTAGTATATACATGTATACAAATGCCTTTATTTCAAAATTGTTTACATTTTCCTTCATGTTTACATTTATATTTACACAAGAAAATCTTACTCCAATTATTTTCTTACATTTAATTTTTGTTCATAATGTTTATATACTTGTATATATATTTTTACAATTTTCATTCAGACATTATTTTATTATTTATTTTTTTTGCACAATTTTATAAAAGAAAAGAAGGGTTTTAAAAATTTAAATTTCATATTAACAATAGTCATATTTATTTATATAAGATGATTAAATCTTTAAAAATAATCTTTTGAATTTTTTTACATCTCCCACATATATTTAATATTTTAGAAAAAAAACTATCATTAGCTTTTTAAAGTTTTTAAATTTTACTTTATTTTTAATGCATTTTATTTTGAAATCTTATAAATCTTAAATTCCTATTTATAATTCATTTATATAACTATACATCCTATTTTTTCTAAATCCAATATTTGTTTGTAAGATAGTTACACTTAAATTTCTATTTATAATCAAAAATTATTCATTTATTCTAGAAATCTGTAATTAATGCACAATTTATTTTCAAAAATAAATTTAGTTGCCAAATTAAACTTGATAAATTCCAGGAATGTTACAGATTCCCCCCCTTAAAAAAATTTCGTCCTCGAAATTTGCAAAGCAGACGAGAAAGAATAGATGATAGATTAAGAACCGATTGATCAAATCAGATCGAAATATTTATTCTGCGTTCGATTTACCAAACCAGAATATCAAATAATATGTGAACAAACTCATACAATTATTACACAAGATATTTGGGTCCACCGGTCTACGAATATACGAGGGCATTGATTAGTTCGAATGGATAACTAATCGTTCATAGAACACATCGGATCCCAGAGAATAGATAGATGGATTCAATCTTCTACGATTTCTCAAACACTAGATATGGATTTCAAATTCGGGTCGGAGTACCCCAAAGTACGTATAACTTGTCTCACTTTGGACTTTGATATACACAAGAGATTACAATAGAATTTCAAATTTGGTTTTAACCGATATCGTTTTATTTATACAATTCAAATTCAGCCCAATTTAAAATTTTCTAATTTATTTAATTCAAAATCTTCAATTTCAAATTCATATTCATTAAAGTTGAAAAGCCGATAAGAATCCGATGAAGATACGAAGTAAGGATTTTCTACAACAATTCGTAAGGCTACCATCACACCGAAACTTCTTTCTGGAGATGTCACGAAGCAATGAAAAGAATTTAGAGTCGAATCAAAGGAGATTGAGAAGAAAGCTGTTTCCACTGTTGTAGGGTATTGACCATTTGTACTGGTATTTCCCCGTCCCCTATCTCGTCCTCTTCTCGCACTCATACTTACTATCAGTGGATAGTAAGAGAATTTACTGAGGCATTCGAACGGATATCTTAGGGATTACTCATTCCAAGGTATACTTCACCCTATCTCTAATGAGCTACTTAATGTGTTATACTCCCGAGCTAAAGTTTTAAACCTCAGCTCTAATACCAAAATGTCACGATCCAAATTCCAACGTTCGAGAATCGACATCCGTACTCCACTGTACTTGAATGTCGCAGATTCGAACGTTGAAATTCGAGTCGTGCCGGAGCCTATAACACATAAAGTACAACACAGCGGAAGAAAAGAATAGCATATCAATATACAACATGATACATTATCTCATACAACAGAATGATATAATAAATATACATCAGAGATACAAGAAATAGCAGTGGAAAGAAAAAGACAACACTAACAGCGAAACAAAAATCTCCAATATAGTCTTCAAGAAAGAACTCCATCTTCAAAACACCAATCTAGCAATAGATCGAACTCCCAATCACAATACACAAAGAAGAGCAAGTCTCGTCCGCAAAGGATTGCCAAATCCTAGGCTGAAAGCTATTGAATCTAGACCTACTATTGATTATCTGAAAACCCCAACTCTAGACTGCCCGTTTGGGAAAATAGTGGGCACCCAGAGTTTAGAAAGGAACAATAAACTCCAGGTCAGTCATGGGACTGGTATGAGCAAACAAAAATATTTGGTCTTTTAAAACAAGCAAAAGAATTTAAATTTGAAATTCGCAATGCTTTTTAGAAAATGAAACTACCATAAGGCCTCCCGCCACACACACAATGCAAACGCAGAATTGGAGGAGATTTCTCCTTATGATAGTCAAATATGCTTGATACGAGAAAATTTCTTTGATATTATTACTATAAGTGCAAAGTGAGGAAAAACCATTTCGAAAGTATAATATAAATCCTAGCCAGCATAGACATTCCGAACTATGCCTACTATAGCTACCATCTAAACAGTGGTGACCACCATAAGTAAATGGAAGGTTCTACAACTAAAACCGTACAAGGCACGTATTGGATGAATGGATTTCCAACAAATGGTCAGGCTAAGGAACTTCCTACTGTCAATGGGATCGCCTCTGGCGGGACGTCCCGAGAAACTAACGTTACGGTTAGATCTCTGCCAACACAAGGCCGGGTTACCTCTGTAACTAGGTAACTACTACACGAGCATGCCATCCCCCGGTCCTTTGGGACCTTTATCCGAGGTACCTCTAATCCAACAACCACAAAGCAATCACAAAGTAATAGATCTGCAGTATCCACATGAGTAAGTATCTGGGCTCCATACCATGATACCACCCTTTACCAGAAGGGAATGACAAACCCTAAAGGGCGCGACCCTCATAACCTTGCCCCATCTTTCCCGTTTCGACCATTTCCGGGGTGTGAGGTCCTGATGCAGTCTCGTCCACAAAGCTACGCTTTATACAAAAGCCATGCTTTGATCACATGATCAGCAAATGATCATCAACACACAGCAGCATTCAGCATGCCACACTACCAAATTTGGGAGTATATCATTGATAAATATCAACTACATAACCTCTGAGCTCGTACGTCTCAGAGAAGGGTGTTAAGCTAAGAGAATAAATTCTCCGCCACCAAGCAGAAATGTATTTGATAGAGATTAGTTTAATATCTCAAAGTGTAGTGTCGGACATACAACCATACAAGTCTGTTCCGGGTTCGAACAGAACCGAAGGCACTTCCGAAGAAGCCCTTACCAATCCGGGTATCCACAATCCCGATCGGACTTCCCATCACTTAGGGAATCTCTATACCGTAGCTACTCGGTGCAGAGAGAATCGATAGGTTATCCTAACGTTCTCAAAGACACCCGGTCTTCAATACCGGTCTTCAATTGCAATCCATAACGTTGTATCACTATTCGGAATGGGTTATATGACACAAGGTCCTCTCCCGGCTAAACCGAATAGTGAGCGCGATATTTAAAAACATATGGATATGGGATTTTAGTTAAGTCACAACTTATAAAACCCAAAACCTTTCTTTTAAATGGTTAAACAAATTACCATTTTAAATCTTTAAATAAAAAGACTCATTTCACAAAGTTCACCTAGATTCACAAAGATCTATTTATAGATTTCCAAAAACAATTTCCATTTCAAATGGATTAACTCATTTAAATCTTTTAATTAAAGATTTCATTTATAGCTTTCAACCCATTTCAAAAGTTTTATCTATAACTTGGAGGACCATTTTTATTTTAGACTTGAATTCCTTTTAACAACCATTGGAAATTCATGTCTTATGTAAAAGCTCTTATTATTTGAAAACATAAAGTTTTCAGTTTCAAAAAAAATCCAAATATATTTACACAAGTTAAAATCTTTGGGTTCAAAATTTAAATTCCCAACAACACTTTTAAAATGGTTTAAAAACCCATTTATAAGTTGAATAACCCTTTTTAAACCCTAGTTCCTAAATCATAGAATTCAATTCAAATATTGAATTCCAATTTAAACCCAATTATTTAAATTTCAAAACTCAATCAAGTTATTCAAAATAACTTTATCTTTGAAATCCATTTTCAAAAGCTTCAATTCTAATTCCAAAACTATTTTGGATTCAAAAATTCAATCTTTAAAACTACCTCAAAATCTGTGACTTAACCCATTTCCACGTGCAATCCATATTTGTGTGTGTATAAGTGTGGTCCAGGGGTTTTACACAGTAAAAGTGCCACATCATTAATCAGCACAGATTCAAATACAACAATATATTTAATAAGCGGTATAAACTATAACGCTTATGTTTGATAAGCGGTACAATTGTAACGCTTATCTTTCATTCAGAGACCACAGGTATATATCACAGATAAGAAATCACGGTAACATAGCTCAAATCAAACAGAGCATCACAATCAGGGATAACAAACAATCCAATCATCCAATAGAATCCAAACATACATAAGTAAGGTCGTTTAATTATCTGATTAATTCAAATCAGATTTGATTACTTATGACTTACTTATCCTGGTTAATTAATATTAATGGCTTGCAAATCATTTTTATTAATTGCTCTTTAATCATTTATTAATTAACAACTAATAATAAATAAATTAACCCTTGATTAATTACGATAAGTGACTATCCCTAATCTTAAACAATGTTAATTCCTTGATTAATCTATCTTTAATTTTTAATTAATTACTTTTAATTGTGTTCATTAACTTGATCTTCATTTATTATATTAATTAATAACCATTCCTTAATCACTTTCATAAATTTTTTTTTTTTTAATTATTCATTTCCAAATGAGTTACCTTTATTAATTTATCACCTTAATTAATAATCATTTACTTAAGTTATTATTATTTTTAAGTCACTTTTATTAATAAATCACTAATTTTAAAATATAAAATCTTTTATCCTAATTAATTAAATTTAATAACTTTCTTTTAATTTATCTCATAAATTAATCATCTTTGGATCATTAAGTAATTACACTTAATTACTTTTATTAATAAGACATCAAATATTCATAATAAATCATTTATTTCAACTATCACTTTATTATTTAATTTAATTAGATGCTTAACATTTACAAAATTTCTTGAGAATCTTTGGTTAATCATCTCTTGACTCCACCATCATTATATTTGGAAATACTTGGAGATTCATTTAATAGACATGAAATTTTAAACAAACCATATCAATAAATTTTAAACAAACCTATAAATTTGTTTTAAAACCTTGCTAATAGATTTTTATTTGAAAATCAAAAACTTGATCTATATTCTTTCAACACATTTTAATACTTGCAACTAGATTTTACTTTTATTAAAAATCTGTTCTATGTTTTCTGTTGACATTTGAAAAGCTGGACACATTTTTCTTTCTTTTTTTTTTACCTAAAACCTGTTGTGTTTTAAACAACCCGAGCCATTCACTTTCGTCCCCACCTATTCTTCTTCTTCCTCCTAAATTTCCTGATACTCGAACACACGCGTGCACGGTGCACACGAACCTAGCCATCACCGATCAAGGCGCCACCCACCAACAAGTCAACGTTGCCTCCCCTGAGCTTCCCAAACACCCAGAATTTCGAAGTTGCCCACAAGTCGAAATCGAGCCTTCACGTGCTAACTGGAACTAACCCACCCTACCGCTGGGACCTACTGGGACCTAGGCCGAACCACCTACCGCTGCCTCACACCGCCCCCTTTCGATTCCCCTATGTGCGATTAGCCGAATCGCAAAATCAATGACGCGAGTAACTCGTGACTACCACCTACAATCGTACAACTTAAACCCTAAATCCAGCTCCCCTATTCTCCACGACGATCTAAAAAATTATCCACCATTTTTCCTGCATTCCTAGGTACCATGGCCACCCCCTTACCAAAACTCGACATCTCCTTCGATTCTGATCAACAGCAATCGACCCAAAATACAATTTCAAACAATACTCAATTTCTCTTTGAATACCAAACTAAAAATTCCCAAATTCGTGTTAAAATTCATGATTTTGTATTTCAATTCAGGTCGTATGATCAGAAAACTAAATTATTGAGATTGATTTTTTATCAAATTTTGATTTTTCACTGTAAATCTTTACGGTATATTTGTTAAATATAAATATTTAAATTTATTTTTAAACACAAGATTACTTCATTGTGTTCAAATTCCCTTCAGTGATCATTGATTAATAGTGATTGACTTGGGAGATAGGAATTTTTTTTATAAAATTGGAATATGAACAAGAACAGAGTTTAAAAACTTTCATGTCTACAGGCATTCAAACTGCTAAATAAATATGCATTCAATATTAAAATCACACATGCAAACATTCATATTCACACATATATTTTCAACTTCATACCTAAACAAACATTCATGCATCACATAATGGATTCAAGAATTACAGCAATGCATCACATTCATCAACAATTGTTTTAAACTTGTAAATTTTTGTTATTTTCAGGAAGTAGGATGTACACAGAGGTTTAAAACTGGGGTTCTCTGATTTTTTTCTGGAATCTTTTATATCTAGACATGTAAGCATAATATAAGCTAGATAATTCACATGCAACAGATTTACTTTACTTAAATCTTTAAGAAAAGTATTTACTCATAGGCAATTCAAAACGAAGAAAGTAAAGTTTGCTCACCTGTGCTTGTTTGAAACAGAGAACTCAAGCCTGAAGGTTTGAACTTGAGTCTGAACTTGACACCAGATTTGCTTATCCAAGCTGAATTGGTTTTGTTTTTTTTTTGTTAAAAACTTGATTTTCAAATTTCAAATCCATTAAGCTTTAAAGTTAAACTTACCTGAGATTGATCTTTGCACTTATTCTAGTTGCCTCGGTTTTCTGCATTATCTTAAATTTTCTGAAGCTTCAAACTTGATGTTGATCTGCTATTTGGTTTGCAATTTAAGTTCGAACTTGATCATCTCATGATTGAAAACTCTGGCTAGCTTCAGGTTGATTTTCCTTTGTTTCCAGGTTGCATGCAGAGCCCATTCCCAGATTTAAGAAAATGCAGTTGCTTGAAGCTATTGCTTGATCTTATTGAATTGCTTGTGAATCAGGTTTTCAGTTTGAATAAAAAAAAAATTGATTTCCAGGCTTTTGTTTATAAATGTAAAAACTGAAATTTGCATTTGCATTGATCTCTTTTCCTTCTATGGTTTAAAACTGAGTTGCTTTTTCCTTTCTGATATTTATGCTTTGAACAACTTTGTGGTTTTGAAAGATGTGAAGTAAATCCTTTTTCTACTATTTTGTTCAGATTTTCTAAGATACTATATGATGGCATATGGGAAGATGTGAAGTTTCTTGTAATTTTAAATTTCATTATTAAAAAAAAGAGTTAATGATGCCATTTGTATATATGTATAGACGTGTAAGATCTTTAAGGTATGTTATGTTGATTTGCTTTCACTTATCTCTTCTATGTATGTTTACATTTGTAATTTTCAAAGATAAAAGAATTTTAAAAATAAATTTTATATCATATTCTTTTATAAATAAACATAACTTTTATTCATTAGTATATACATGTATACATATGCCTTTATTTCAAAATTGTTTACATTTTCCTTCATGTTTATATTTATATTTACACAAGAAAATCTTATTCCAATTATTTTCTTACATTTAATTTTTGTTCATAATGTTTATATACTTATATATATATTTTTACAATTTTCACTCAGACATTATTTTATTATTTATTTTTTTGTACAATTTTATAAAAGAAAAGAAGGGTTTTAAAATTTAAATTTCATATTAACAATAGTCATATTTATTTATATAAGATAATTAAATCTTTAAAAATAATCTTTTGAATTTTTTTACATCTCCCACATATATTTAATATTTTAGAAAACAAACTATCATTAGCTTTTTAAAGTTTTTAAATTCTACTTTATTTTTAATGCATTTTATTTTGAAATCTTATAAATCTCAAATTCCTATTTATAATTCATTTATATAACTATACATCTTATTTTTCCTAAATCCAATATTTGTTTGTAAGATAGTTACACTTAAATTTCTATTTATAATCAAAAATTATTCATTTATTCTAGAAATCTGTAATTAATGCACAATTTATTTTCAAAAATAAATTTAGTTGCCAAATTAAACTTCATAAATTCCAGGAATGTTACACGTATATTTTCACAAATCACCTTAAAATCCTTTTATTATCAAAATCGTTACTTTAAAACTTCAAAAATGAATCTGATTATGCAACAGCACCAAATAATCAATCATGGCAACAAACATCATATATCGATATGACCATAGAATATATAACAATATCTGTAATAAATCACTACAGTTGAGGAATCCAGTTGGATCCCTCCACCTGTTTCCCTGCATCCACAGATGTTAGCACAATACCAATTCCGCTCCAGTACGGAATTATCGCGGTATATGGGATTTACCAATATTATCCGCTATTATGCGGCGGAATAGGGTCTCATCCGCTATATAATGCGGGAAATCAACTCCAAGTACAATAATAATACCAATTTCACTATATGGTGAAATATTCGTGGTATATGTTTTTAATAAATAACCTCCGCTTACTAACGGCGTATAATGTCTATATTAACAATCAATAGATAACGATTCATCATCCAACATACAATCAAGCAATTTTAAATCTAACTATTTAAAATTAACATCGAAACTATTCGATTGAGTGAGAAGTTCTCACCTCGTTTCCAATTCCGTTCCAGCTTTTTATTTCGAAAAAAATTAAACGTGCGTTTAATTTTACCCGAAATTTTCACTGACTCCAATAGCTTCCAATCCAGTTCCATAGCGTAGTGTTCGACAAAACGAAGCCATCGCAATTTGTTTCGAGCGTTTTCGACCTCGTATGAAAAAGTTACATCATTTTAAAGTTATACGAATTTAAATATAAACGATTTACAATTTTCTTTTATATTTTTAACCTAACAAATCACAGGCCGTTGGATCGCACAGCAACACATCAGGGCTGTGTACATCTTTCTTCTCCCCTCCCTCCAATTCACGTTCGTTCTAGGTGAAATGCAACCCATAGCCACCAAGAAACCCTAATTCACGCAACACATTCCTTCACGTTTAGCTCGATCAAGTAATGCCATTCGAGAGGTCATCTCCAACCTGATGCTCAACCAAGATAGCAGGAAGCTCGGCCTTGACCTGACCTTGAAATGCGTGCATGAAAGCAGCGCCTTCCAGCTCTAATTGCCATCAATCCATTTGCCTAAATTCGATCTCCACTGTTGGGTACGTAGCTCCCGTTGTGCTCTTTAACTTTGCAGTTGGAAGTTTTCTCTAATTGTTTGTGGATTTGAAGAGATCAAGGGGAGAAGAAGATGATTTTCTGGCCGTTGGTAACCCTAGTGGCGGCTGGAGCATTTTGACCTATGGTTTTTTTTAGTTTGCAAATGGAAATTATGAAGTCCTTATATAGAAAATTGACGAAAACACTATTCACCTGAAATTTTCCGAACTCCAAACGAAGCATGCCGGTTGGCATTTCTAGGGTTTACCCCGCGTTACGAACACAATGGAACGTGTTTAGGAGGCTAATCCCACCGTATGTGCGAGTTACAGAAATAAACGATCAAATTTAAATTAAACCGATTAAACGATTTTCTAGGCGTTTTGGCTTGCCCCGGACAAACGGTAAATCCGACTGACACGAAATTTGAAATCTTACAATAATTTAACATTACGGATCCGATGAAACTGGTTTCGTCGAAATCCGAGACTGTTTAAAAAATGACTATTTTAACTCGCCAAATTAATATTAAAACAATTTCGATGCGTTTCGAGCTGCCACAGTCAAATGAAAACTCCGATTTCTATGAAAATCGAAATCCGATAATAACAAACTATTATGGATCCAATGGAACTCGTTTCTTCCAGTTCTGAGACTGTTCGAAAAATGGCTATTTTTCAGTCGATAATTAAATATTATAATATTAAATTTTCACAATTGAACTTTAAATTCAATTTTAAAAGTTCTATAACATCACTATAACTCCAGTATGATTAAATAAAATTTTACAAATCATTTTCAATCATATTCACTCGATTTTCAATTATTTATGGAATTTAAATATTAAATTATCAATTTAGTTGTCCAAATTAAATCCAATATTCGATAAATAAGTTATTCGACTTGTAAATTTCACTTATTAATATTTAAAATTAAATTAAATATTCAAATTTAAATTATCAAAAATTCTGGGTCGTTACAGATAGAAACAAGAAAATAATAGAGACAACAACAGCGGGAAGATAATGTCTTCAATCCCAAACTCCAAAAACTCCATCTTCAGTCCAAAGCTAGCTCGAACCCTCATCAAGTTGCACTAAGCTAAGCAAGGTCGGCCATGAATGCTGAAGTGTAGCCAATGCGATCCACAAATCTAAAGGGCTTCGAAGGCTATCGAATCAATTCCTACTATTCGACTATCTGAAAAACCCAACTCTAGACTGCCCGTGTGAAAAATTGTGAGCACCCAGAGTTTAGGAATGGAACAATAAACTCTGGGTCAGTCATGGGACTGGTATGAGCAAACAAAAACAGTTTTATCTTTAAAACAAACAACAACGATTTTAAAAGTTGAAAACCGCAATGCTTTTTGGAAAATGAAATTGCCATAAGGCCTCCCGCCACACACACAATGCAAGCGCACACTTGGAGGAGATTTCTCCTTATGACAGTCAAAAATGCTTACTATGCAAAAACTTTTTGATATTATTATTAGTGCATAGTGGAAAACCATTCGAAAGTATAATATTAATCTTAGCCAGCATAGGTACAATTATATTATGCCTACTATAGCTATCACCTGAGGTGACAGGTTATACAACTGCAATCGCAAAGGGCTCGTATTTTTTTGTTTGGATTTCTAACAAATGGTCAGGCTAAGGAACTTCCTACTGCCACATGGGTATGCCTCTGGAGGGACGTCCCGAGAACCTACCCGGCTCTCTGCCAACACAAGGCCAGGTTACCTCTATAACAAGGTAACTACTACTCGAGCATGCCATCCCCCGGTCGTTCGCGATATTTAGCCGAGGCGCCTCTCAACCAACAACCACAAAGCAATCACAAAGTAATATATTTGCAGTGACCACATGAGTTAAGTATCCGGGCTCCATACCATGATACCACCCTTTTCCAGAAGGGAATGACACACCCTAAAGGGCGCGACCCTCATAACCTTGCCGCATCTTCCCTGTTTCGACCATTTTCGGGGTGTGAGGTCCTGATGCAGTCTCGTCCACAAAGCTACGCTTTTTCACCAAGCCATGCTTTGATCAACAAATGATCAACAACACACAGCAGCACTCAGCATACCACACTACAAAATTCGGTGTATATCACTGATAACTATCAACTACATAACCTCTGAGCTCTTACGTCTCAGAGAAGGGTGTTAAGCTAAGAGAATAAATTCTCCGCCACCGTACATAAATGTATTTGATAGAGATCAGTTTTATATCTCAAAGTGTAGTGTCAGACATACAACCATACAAGTCTGTTCCAGGTTCGAACAGAACCAAAGGCACTTCCGAAGAAGCACTTGCAATCCAGGTATTCACCATCCCGATTAGACTTCCCATCACTTATGGGAATCTCTATACCGGCGCGACTCAGTGTAGAGACAATCGACGGATTATCCTTTCATTTTCGAAAATACCCGGTCTTCAAATGCTATCCATATCGTCGTATCATTATTTGGAATGGGTTATATGACACAAGGTCCTCTCCCGGCTAAATCGAATAATGAGCGCAATATTTTAAAAACATATGGATATAAGATTTTAGTTAAGTCATAACATAAAATCCAAAACTTTCCTTTCAAATGGTTTAAACAAATTACCATTCCAAATCTTTAACAAAAAGATTTATTTCACAAAGTTCACCCAGATTTCACAAAGATTCATTCACGACTTTTCAAAACAATTTCCATTTCAATTTGTGATTAACTCATTCAGTCTATAAATCAAAGATTTAATAGCTTTCAAACCCGTTTCTAATTCAAATATTTTATATAAAAGATACACCATTTAAACTCCTCTTCGATTCCAAAACAAGATTTAATAATCTACCACAAAGGTTCGTTCATAGCTTTCAAAACAATTCACAATTTCATTTCATACTTGAAATCTTTCAATACAAATTGGAAATCCTTTCTTTTTATGAAAGCTATTATTATTTGAAAACAAATACTTTTCGTTTCGGAAAAATCCAATTATATTTGCACGAGTCAAAGCCCTTGAGTTAAATTCAAATTCCCAAATCAATACCTTTAAAATGGTTTAACCCATATACAACTTGTATAACATCTTTAAACCATAGTTTCCAAACATAGAATTCAATTTCAAACTTTTGAATTCAAATTTAAATCAAATTATTTAATTTTTAAAAATAAATCAAGTTATTTAAGATAACTTTTATTTTTTAAACTATTTTTCAAAAGCTTTCAATTCCATTTTCAAAACTATTTTGGATCAAAAAATTCAATCTTTAAAATCATTTCAAAAATCTGTGACTTAACCAATTTCCTCGTGCAATCAATATTTGTGTGTGTATAGTGTGGTCCAGTGGTTTTACACACAAATAGTGCAACATCATCAATCAGCATAGATTCAAATACAGCAATATATTTGATAAGCGGTATAAACTATAACGCTTGTCTTCATTCACCGATCACAGATAAATAATATAGGTACATCACAGATAAATAAATTACACTCATCACAGATAATAAGTTACATTTTACAATTTAATCATATCACAGAATATCATACATCAGGGATATCACACAATTCAAAGCATCCAATTCAATCCATACATTCATAAGTAAGATCAGTTAATTATCTGATAACTTAAATCAGGTTAATTACTTATGACTAATTTACTAATCTTGGTTAATTAATATTAATTAAAAACCATTTTGATTAATTATTCTTTAATCATAAACTAATTAACCTTAAAATTATAAACTAGCTATCCTTAATTAATAATTAAATCAATTATCCTTTAATCATTAAATAATTAACCCCTAATTATTCTTTAATTAATTAATTACATAAAATAATTAACTATTAATTAATTACTATTTAATTAATCATTCTTAATTAATTTCAATAAGAGATAATCCTTAATCACTTAATTAGCTTAATCCATTATTTTATTACTTTTAAATTAAGTAATTTTGTTTAAGTAATTAAGTACCCTTTAATTACTTATCATAAATTTGTCAATCTTTAATAACATTAACAAAGTAACCTCATATTATACTTAGCGATTAATCACATTCATTAAGTATTCTTAAAAGTAATAACATCAAGTAATTATTCGTAATTTAAGTAAGAATCTTTTATTAATTATATTAAGTAATTGATTTCATTAAGCAATTAACTTCTAAACCAATTTCATTATTTGAAAACACTCAAGAATTTAATTACAAAATTTAACTAATATATCATCACATGCTCCAAACAATTTTTAAACATTACCTTCAGAATTAAATCTTTAAAAATTTGTCAACAATTTGTTAACACTTTGTTTTGAAACTCGTTCATATATTTTGTTATTTTAAAACTCTATTTTCCAAAATCTGGTTTAAACGTAGCTTTTAAAAGTTTGAAGCCTGTTAACTTTTTAAACCAAATGACAAAGAATGAAGACCCGAGCCTGCTTTACTTCTTCCCAGAGACCAAACATCTTTTTCCCGAGAAACAACCCGGGTCATTTTCTTTTTTTCAAAGTCTGTTATAATTTGTTTTAAATTTAAAACATGTTACCCATTTAAACACTTCGCGAACGTTCAACAGCAACCCTGAGCTAATACATCAGTTCCTCGAGACCAAACTCGAGACACAACCTTCTTCTTCCCCAACTTTGCGAAACAAGTAGATGCCCAAGATGCTTGTGCACGTGTATGAATCACCGCCACCGTTCTGATCATCGCCGAAGCCTTCTACATGTCGCCAGTGACCTTGCCGACCAACCCGAATGCCTAGATTGATGATCTCACCTGAAACTTGAAATCGAGCTACATGATCACCACTTGAACTAACCCAGTCACCAAAAACCATCACGTACCACCACCACAGGCCATCAAAGGCCTCACAATCATGGCCAGAGCACCGCCTGACTTCAAAGATTCGATCTCTACCAATGCGAACTATTCCGGTCAACTAAGGATGGCACATCACTAAGATTTCCGACCCATGTACAAACGCTAGCTCAAACCCTAGATCGTCAAAGTCCGATCATCATAGTACATTATAAATTTAACTATTATTTTTCCCACGATCTTCTTCTTTCCGGCTAACTTTGACCTCAACCACAACCCACAATTCAACGTCAATCGTCAAAGATTGGCAAAAATGTAAATCTTGTTCAACATTCAATTTCTTACAAATTATCAAACTAAAAATTATGAAATGATTCTCTAAATTCATCATTTACCGAGCTGAAATTGTTTATGTGATCAAATTATGAAATTAAAATATTTGATTATGGGCTAAATTTAAATCACCAGTGTATATATATCGATTTCTAAATAAATGTAAAATTTAAATACTTGAATTTACTTTTAAAAATGGTGTTATAAATATACAAGTATATTTCATTCAAAAATCAAAGCTTTAAAAGGTTTGGATGGGATGATTTTTAAATTTCCTATCAGGTTTTAAAAACCTGTTGTTAGACAGAGATAGATCTTTATGTATGCACAGACACACATCAAATCATTTCAACACATATATATACATATAAACCATCAGATACATTCACATCCATCAACACCATCATCACAGGCATAAGATTCAAAAGAAACTTTTTAAAAAAAAAATAAAGTTTGCTCACGTGGAGTTTGAAAATAGAGAAGCAAAGAGAAGTTTGAGCCTGGAACTTGCAATTTTAAACTGCTCTGGCTTTCGATTTGAGATTTTCTGTAACATCACGCCTTTTAGCACGATTTAAACAGACACACGTGCTAATTCAAACCATACGTAAGGACGGATTATTATGGGATAAATAAGAAAAATAGATAAGAAAGAAAACTAAACAGAATCTCACAGTGGAAGGATAAAATATAATAATCAAAATATACAGTTCATGAAGCTGTTTTACAAAACCTTTGATTTTATTTATACATTGCATATCAGAGTACACATACCATATACAATGCAGCGGAACAATACGAGTGTAGTGGAACCATATAATCTATAGTAATAATAATAAAATCTTCGTCTTCTATACAGAAATAAAATCTTCAATCCTGAAACGCTCGGACTGACCCGAGCGAATTGAAAAGACAAAACACTCGAGTCAAAACTAAAAGAACTTATGTGAGTTAAATCAACAGGAGTAAATATGAGTGCAATAACTCAAGAGATGCTCGGGATTTACATCTCCTAAGGATCCGTTAAACTATTTACTATGTAGTATATTTCGCTATTATAATAGTGTCTAATAGTAAAATAAACATAATTTTAAATTGCATTAAGGCTTTACATTTTCCACCTTAACACGTAATAGTCCCAGTAGTCCATCCAATATCATAGTCCCTCCTGATCGGGAAGCCACCAGAGGATACCACAAGGGCTACGGGAGAAATCCAAACTCGTACAAGGCTCGGTATGGTAGGTGACACGGCACAACTAGGCAATGCCAGGGTAGATATACCAGTTACGCATCCGGGATGATGGAAACGCGTAGCAGTTACTGCCGCCCACCTCGGACAAACTCCCCAAAATCAAAGTAAAAGTGGCCACCGAATCAATCCAAAGTCAGAGTATAATATCGAAGAGGAGTGTCCGATCAGAGGAATGACCTCATTGGCCCGAGAATCGCTCTTGTTTTAGCCACCTTATACCAACTCACGGGAGTTGGGTCCACGTATTTACCTTAGAGGAAACGCCGCCACCAACCCACTTCATTCTGGAATCTCCACTGCGTACACGGTTGTTAAAGTGGTTTTCGGAGTTGGCAGAGAGTATGACAACTTCCGACCCGGTCTCTTCAAAAACCCAGCGTTATTATAACACCGCGGTCATTTAAAATAATTTATACTTTAAAACCAGGAAAAAATATCCATTTTAAAAGCATATAAATACGATATCATTTATATTTTTAAAACCCCAAATCAGTACAATATCATTTAGACCCAAATCAAATTAATGTCATTTTATTTTCCCATATATCCTTTTCCAAAAATCATAATGCTTTCAAAGTATAATATTTAGAAATCAAACTCTTGAATACAATACTTCCAATTTACACTACCTTGAAAATTATAACTTTGAAACAAATTCCATCTCTCAAATTGTTAAATATTAAATTACTTTTATAAAACAAAATAGCTTCTTTAAATTTCCACAAATTATTTCCAAATATCGATTTAAACTTCCAAACATCATTTTAATTCTTATGTTTCAAAGCTTAAAATATTTCACCATTTCAAAAACAAACTCATTTGACAATCCCATATATATCAGATTCAATTACTTATTATTTAGACTTGAAATGTTTACTTAATGAATTCAATATAATTTAAGTAAAACCTTTAATCTTCACATAACTGGATAATCTTTCAATTTATTAAACTTGATATATTCATTTAAATCAACCTGATATTCATTTAAATCACTTTACACAAAAATCAAGTTATAAAAATCATATCCTTTAAAAATTCTAACTTTTTATTAAATTCCGATTTAACTTAATATTCATCTTCCAACCTTATTCTTATTTAAGTCATAAAACTCCGGAGATTAAAATTTAAATAAATGCTTAATCGTATTTGATCTCAAAAATCAAACTTTATTATTAACCTCCTTTATACTTCAAATCAATTTTATACAAAGCTTAAAACCGAAAATTACTATATATAAATAACCTTTATCAATAACCAAATCAATATCCCATAGACTATATATATAGCTTTGCAAAACCATAGAATTCACTTTAAAATATTTTTATATATAGACCGTAGTGTCTGTATAAAATTTTCTATCCTATGGTCAAGTGATACTGATATTTATCATTTCAATCCGCAATTTTAAAATTTAAAAATGCAGTTGTATATCATTTCAAACCGCAATCCCGACTAAATTGTAATGCATGATAAGTTGCGGAATTATATAATATATAACACATCATACATTCACCAAACATCAATCATCAACCATTAATTATAATCATCATCCAATTAAACAAACATCAATATAGAGCATATAAAATATAACAGGGAATAAATAACAAGTATTAACTGACAGTTTATATTCAATAATCAATTTAATAACGGTTTAACTAGGAGTTTATATGCAAATAAACAAATTTTAACTGTCAATTGATATGCGATAATAAAAATAAATTAACAGTTAAATTAAATAAATGCGATTTAACAGAGGTGATGAATAAAACATATGGAATAGTCATAAATAAATTTCTACTCATATCTTAAGTCAATTTAACAAACACAAGAAATTTTAGAAGTTGTGAGTGGGTTAAAACACTCACCATTTGAATTTAAATCGGATCTAAATCCGATTTAAACCCAAAAATTCGACGGTCTCCAAATCTGTCCGAACCAGCGTCAAAAGATATGGAATTAAATTATGATCATAACAAAAAAAATTCGCGTAAACACAACTCCGTATGCGAAAGATATAGCGAAAAATGGGTTTGAATTTCCATATTAAATTAAAACAAAAGAATCAAAACTCACCCTAACCTACAGGCCACGTCACCCTACAACTTCACGTGCATGCTCACAGAGCTCTCCCCATCATTCAACGCGTACAGGAACCAAAACCACGTGACTCCCTGCAAACCCTACTTCACGCGAGAACAACATCGGCCGCCTCCACACTTCCTTCCCTCCGATCGAACAACGCCAGAACCAACCCTTCGTCAACTGCGCGAAGCCGCATGAAGCCGCCACCGATGGTAGCCTCGGCCCATTCAGGTCTTCGTCGTGAAAAAGGGGAAATCCCGAAGATTCAGAGCATCAATTTGACGAACGAAAACCATAGATCAACGCTGCTCTGCGAGTTCTACCTCCACATGCCTCCTGATCGTTGCCAGGGTGAAGATCCACCTTTTAACCTCGACGATAAACATGAACGGTTGGTACAAAAACCCCAATTTCTGGTCAAACCACAAAACAAATCAAAAAACGAATTGTACCGGCAGATTAAGTATTTCGAGAGCTTTAACCTATAATTTTTAGGAATTTTTCTAAGATGTTTGAATTTTCATTTGATTTTTGAATAGAATTGGATCTGAAATTTGCATCCATTGAGGAAGAGAAAGAGTTGAGGAAAATGAACGCACAAATAAATGAGAATAGATGGAGGCTAGGGTTTATAATCGACTATTTATATGTAGGGTTGAATTAGAGTAGATAGACCGGATAGATGAACGTGCGGAACAAACTATGCCCCGAAAAGCCCGTTCTGAGCCCGGAACGAAATTGGGTAAACCCATATGTCAAAATAGGCATTTTAAAATATTCTGAACGCGATGGAAAATGTTTCACGTCCAAATTCCATCGTATGAAGAAGTTATGCTGAAAACAATATTTTCAAATTGATTTCAAATTGATTTCAATTAAATCGATTTCAAGGCGTTTCGCGTTCGTACGATCGAACGACCAGTCCAATCGCTACGAAACTTGAAACCCTGAAATAATTCACTGTTACGGATCCGATGAAACTGGTTCCGTCGAAATCCGATTCCGTGACCAAAATGGCTATTTTTATATTAAATAAATAAATTGAGAATTAGTAAATAAATCCAATTTTTATATTTCAGTTTTAGAATTGGAAATTTTTATCCCTTAATAATTCGGATCTAACAACTTTTAAATGTTAATCTATTAATGATTAAATCAATATAAATCTCAATTTCATAAAATTCAAAATTTATAGATAAATTCCCAAAATTTACCTTTAAATTGAAGTAACCTATATTTATTCCATTCATAAATTTCCAATATAAGGGTTTACCATTTGATTAAAAATTATCACATAATTTTCCAGTTTTCAACTTAATTTTTAAATTAACGTAATAATTACACATTTGATTTTTTTTATTCATTTGCAACACATCCAACTATTATAAATTAAATAAATTTACTCACTATTCAAATTCACATTCCATAATTCATAATTTTTCTATCACCTTGATTTACTTATAAATTTATAATTCCTTAAACAAATTTCTATCTCAAAACTTAAATGTAAATTATTTTACCAATTATAGTTCTTATTTCAATTTCTTAAAATAATCTTCTATTATGCTTTGAATCCAATTTATTTAAATAAGTTTCCAATTAAACGGATTAGATTCAATTCCAACCTTACACAGAAGTTTATGTTATAATTAACTTATAACGTATTACTTCCCTAGTTATTACTTTACGTCCCCCCGTATTGATTTCACAATTAATCACAATTATTAAAGTAACGCTTAATAAATACGACCCTATAATTTCTCAACTTTTAAACGAATGTTATTTCATTTTCAATTACTGTAACATTCATTTATACTTATTACAGATTCTAATTCCATTAACAAATAAGCAGGTAATATATGTTACAAGTTTTGAATTCATCCCAATTCCTTATTATTGACTTAAATTGGCATTACTTACATTGCATTAAACGTTGTTACTTACAATCTCTATCCAATTGTAATTAATACTCTAAATAAATACGTTTTGTTATTTATTAATTATCACAAGAAACGTTTAATAATTTCAACAACATTGTAATTACAAATTACCTACATTGATTGTATATGTTTTCCATTATTATCATTTATTAGAATTCTATTCAACTTTCAAACTTATGCATATAGTTAACCTTTCTATTCATTTTACCTTCAAAATTTTCAGTTATCTTCTTAACTTACAAAAGGCAATGATTAATTTCATTTAATCGCTATTAATTACGTGCATTTGTAACGGACAACAGTTGTCACCATTTTACAATTTATAACATTTGAAATTTATTCTCTACAACAATTATTACCTATCAATATTATTTCGCCCATAAAGATAAAACTTGCAATTGTTCTTATTATCATATTCCATTTACTGTTAACAATGTTTATTACATTAAATCAGTTTAATATTTTCCTTAAATTCCTCATAATCAATTCATATACAGGTAAAATTCTTTTCACTACCTAAAATCATTTTAATTAAATTCGAATTACTATAAGTAGGTTTTTAATTTATTTTATTTTTCTTCAAAATTTAATAACAAACTTATTAATTTAACCAAATTAAATCCACGAAATTTACGGGTCGTTACATTTTGCCGACTTCGATCTTTGTTTTGATTATCATTTCCTCAGGTTGAAAATACTAAAGTTAATTATGGTTTTAATTGCTACGGATTTTAAATTTTAATTTTAATTATGGGTTTACTTGAATTCCCTGAGAGATGAAGCAGAGCCTGGAAATAAAATTTGAAAACTGGAAGATGATTCTGATATTTTGAACTAAATGTTGCTGAGATGAGTAATGGCCTTAGGATTTTGAGTTATTGAATTTTGATCTGAAACTTGTTCTCGAATCAATTATGTTGATTGAGATGCACCTGGGCTTTGAATTCTTTTGTTTTCTAGATTTCAGTTTTGCTTTGAACTTAATTTACTTTGCAGGCTTTGGTTTGAAAAACTTATCTTTGCATGCCATATGATTTGTTCCAGGTTTAGATTTTTGTTTAGAAAGAAGAAAGAATTTTGAGAAAGAAATCTTTTGTACTGGAAAAGAATGTTGTTTGATTTAATTTAAGATTTGAGAAGTGAGGAGAAACTTAGCCTGTTTTCTTTCTTTTTTCCTATGCATGTTTCCAAAGATTTAATTCAAAAGGAATAAATTTTATTTCCATTTGTTGACACTTCTATTACTTGCATGGCCCATTGTTTACACTTGTTATTTCTCTTGTCTTCATGGTTAACACTTGTTAAAACTAACCATTTTATGTTTATATCCTTGTACAAAATTTTATTTGTAAACTATGGTTTAAACCTTAACTTTAATAAATTTACAAATCATGTTTTATTGATTTATGAATTCTATCTTTAATATTCAATATATATATACACAAATCATATTTAACTCCATAATTGAAATTATTTTGTAAATTTGTTTTTAACCCTCATTTCATTTTAATTTATCAACATGTTTTACATTAATATGTTTATTACAAAAAGGTATATTCATAACAGGGCCTTTATATTTATTCTAACTATATTTCAAACACTACAAATAATATTTTAAATATAACTTTATATCATATTTCTTATCTAAATAAACACATCTCTTTATTAATCATTTAGATAATCTTTTAAGGCAAAAGATGGTTTTTACAAATTTTAATAACACATGAATAAATAATTTATTCTTAATTGATCTTTTAAAAATTTATAATCAAATTCAAACATCTTTTTAAAATGATAATGCATTTTTAAATAATTGGAAACAAATTCCTATTACTTAAAAAATAAGATTTTAAATCCAATTTAATTTCAATATATTTATTTATAAAAATATTTATCCTTTAATTTCAAGCCAAAGTTCTATTTAAAATCAAAAATATTTATTTACTCTGGAAATTTCCCGATTAATTCACAACTAATTTCACAAATAAATTCCAAAATTAAATTAATTGCCAAAATGAACTTGGTTAAAATTCGTGAATGTTACAGATGATAATAATTTATCATCTACGATTGAGTGGTCTTAGTCGTCAACCTTGAGTATACCTTAGAAATCTGAACCCTTTAGAATTTGAATCTTTGGAAAATGGATTTTTATTGAGTTTTATTTACCAAAGGAATTTGGAAAACTTTTTAAACTAATATTTTGGGAAAATTTTTCCACCCTTTAAGATAATTTTCCTAATTATGGATTTCTAGAAAAGGATATTTGAGAATTTAAAACCTTATAACAAATTATTTGTTATATATATATATGTATATATATATATATGTATATATATATATATATATGGATTTATAAATTGAAGGAATAAATTGTTTATAAACTTACTGTATTATTGTATATTCTTCACTACCTTATAACCATTTTAAAAATATATACTTAAACTATTTTTGGAAAGATGATTTTATAAAATCTTGGGTAATAGAAAATTTAAAAGGGGGAATAAATTTTGAAATGTGAACTTTGATGTGCTCTTTAGCCTATTGAAGTCCAACCTTAGGATCTCACCTTTGGGTTTTGGTTTTGATTGTAGAGTACCCGTAGCATCTGTCGAGAGGGAGCTTTGGCTAGGGCTAGGGCTAGGAGAGATGGTGATTTTGACCGAGTCAGGAGAATTCGGGTGGATCTTAACGAGCCTTCCTTATATGAAGAAGAGCCAGAGGAACCGTTAGAGCCCGTTGAGCAGCCTCAACTTCAAGAAGAAGACCCCATTGAGGAATTCAATAGTGAAGAGGAGTTTGATGTCGAGGATGAAGATGAAGAGTTTGACGACGAGGAAGAGTTCGAAGTGGAGGAGGATCCCGAATCAGCAAATGACGATGCGGTCATTTGGGAGATTGGGGAGGTTGTTGAGGAGCCAGTTGCTTGGGAAGATTTCCTTCCGAGAGAGCCTAGTCCAGAAATTGTTTGGGTTCTAGACAGTGATCAAGAGTCCAGGGAATTGTCAGGACCCGAAGGAGAGGACTCTGGTAGTAAGAGTCCATAGTTAGTTTGGGTTGCTTTCTCTTGGTAGCGTATGCCTTTTTATATGTGTTTTTGACCCTTGGACGTCATGGATGTTTGGTGTTAAATGTTTGGTAGGGTGATATACATATTTGTACATATATGTATGTTTGTATGGATGATGATAACATTTGTAGAAATATTTTGGCTGGTACTAGATATAATGTATATTTTGATACACAGTATGATCTACGTATTTACTGTTGTAGTTTGGATTGTTATTGTTCAGTTCTAATATGTGTGAATAATTTTACTAAACTAGCTATGGAATTTCGGGGACGAAATTCTTTTAAGGGGGAGGAATGTAACGACCCGGGATTTTGGACTTTCCGAGTTGTGAATATTAAGTTATAATATTCAATAATATTTTATTTTAATATACAATATTCGTATTTATCAATAATTAATAGCAGTATACAAATTTTTCCAGAAACAATATAATTTGAATTTTCAGATCTATATTAAATACAGTTTGATTTAAATGGAATTTCTTATATGTGTATATTTTGTTTTAAAGATAAAAATATATATATTTGGTTTTATATTTAATATGTGTAGTTTGTTTTAAGGATAAACACGTATATTTCATTCTAAAGATAAATATGTGTATTTTTCTTTAGAGACAAAATATGTACATTTTATTCTAAAGATAAAATATAATAGAGAATTAAATTAAATTTAGTGAAAAAAATCATATGCTTATATTTTTACATATAGGGATGATAAAATTTATATGAATATATATAATGTAAATAGAAATTCATGGCACTAAATAGATAATGAAGTAAAAAAGAATGTTTTTGATTTTTGAATATAAACAATGTTGTTTATATTAAATAAAAAGGAGTTCTAAGTTCTTTTTATGATATATATATATATACACACATCTTGAATAAGGAAGGTTATATGTATATATGTAATGATAAGTTAAAAGGGAAAATTTATAATATTTAATTGATAAAAATGTAATAAATAAATTGATGTGTGTAAGAATCCCTTAAGTATAAATAAGCAAAATATACATACATACATACATATATATATAACTAATGAATTTAGTTTATTTGAAAGTAATATATTTCTATATTATAAATGAAAATATGTATATATGCAAACATATATACGTGAATGCTTAAAATAGTTTTTAACATCTTATAGTCCTTATAATACATACGAATATAGGATCTTAATATTGAATGTTATTTATTTACGTAACATATGTATATAAAGGTGTATTAACTAAAAAGTGTTATTTTAATGTATTAGTTTCTCACCTTTATTTTAAAATGTATTAGGGACAAATGCATTTCTACTTTGTCAATATAATTTGGGCTGTCTAATTTCTTGAATATGCTTTTATGTACTTTCAAGAATCCTATGGTTTATATAAACTATATAATAAGTAAAATACTTTAAGTTATTTGCTGTTAAGTGAGAAACATGTTAACTAAAAAAACCAAAAAACTTAAGAAAGAAGCAAAACAGTTTTAATTATGTAAACTATGGGTAAGTTAGTGAGATATTTTGAATCAACAAAAATGTTAAACATCTAGCATAAGCTACCTGATCAAATTAAACATAATCATTTTAAATTCCTTTTCAATTTTCACTCGGCATAAGATAATATCAATTCAACCACCAAATAGTCATTTCTGTCCATCTTCTGTTGATTGCAAGCATATGTGTATATATGAGCATTTCAGTTCAGAGTTGTGGTTTTACAAATTAAAAAAAGTAAAGATGCCTCCGTTCAATTTTATACAATCAGAAAACAAATTTAAAAGAAAAGAAGAAGTAAGCACTTTGTAAAACCAAGTCTGGAAATTAAGCAATAGGAAGCATTCTCTGTTTAATTCAAACCCAGGGGATTCAAAAGAAAATTTGGATTTAGTTTTAAAGATTTCAAGTTAAAATTAAAGACTTCAACATTAAAAGATTCTGGAATCAAATGTGGAAGGTGAGAAACATCTCTTTTAAATTTGAAAATGAATTAATCTCTGCCCTATTGATAGTAAACCATATGTTCGTCCCCACTCAAAAAATCTATTTCTCTTTATCTAGTTTGTATTTGTTGATGCTGTAAAATTGGAAAGTGTTAAATTTTGTGTGTACTTCGTGTTAAAAATAATTTGTAAATAAAATTATGCTGAATAGTTAATTAATCGTAGGATTTACAGTGAATAACCAATTTTGGTAAAGATTCAATATTTTTAAATCAAAGATTCATGCACGCAATTAGGATGCTTGTGTGAAATTGTGAATTTTAGTAGTTAGATTTGAATTTTTAGTGATCTATAACTCGAGAAATGGGTAGATGAACGTTTTCCGTTCAAAAATTTATTTTCGGCGACCTCGTCGCCTTGAGGTGGCGCAGCTAGGTCTAGAAGGAGTTGGTGGTCATTGGGGAGGGGTCGACCGTGGCGAATTTGGGTTGTTGGGCTTGGATTGGATGGTTGAGTGGACTTTAGGGTTTTGGTATGGTTTCAGGTGGTCAGCGAACAAGACGGAACTGGGTGATGTTGGAGCGACCGGAGTTAGTGTGGTTTGGCTCGGAGGTAGCTGCTGGAGTGGGCTTTCATTTATGGTGGCGTGCGAGATGGTGGTCAGCGGTGAGAGCAGGTTCGTCGATGCTTGGAGCTTCAGGTTTTCGATAGTGCAACTGTAGGTCATTTTTCGATCGGAGGGATTGCTGGCTTCGACGTTGTCACACTTTAGGTCTGGGGTGGTTGAGCGACTGGGTGGTGATGTCGTGACGGTAAGATGATCAGAGGTGGGGACGTTCACATGCACAGTGTTCACGAAGGGTTGCCAGAGCTGGGTGAATCGAGTGTGAGGAATGGATTCGATCCGGATATGTCATGTTCGAGTGCTAGTTGATGTTCGCATGTTAATGTTTGAGTTGATCGGGGTTGTTCTTTCGGTTCGTGGCATCGGAGTATAAGGAATTGGGATGGTTGGGATGTTGTTCTGGGATAAGAGAGAATAGAAGGACAGAGGTAGGATTGAAGGCGGGTTCTTCTTCTGTTCTTTTTTTTTTTGGGCTTCATCCCATTGTGTTGTGAGTAATAAATAGGATTTGCGTTGTTTTTAGTCTTTGGGCTTTGGCCTGATGGTTTTTCAGAATTTATTATTAAAAGGAATTTGTTATAGAGGAAAATAAAAATCCATATCTAATCGTCTTTCCCAACGTTATAACGAGCGTATTGATTTAATGTAAATCTTTTAAAACAATTATCTTTGATTTTAAATGTTATTTAAGATTTAATATAAACCAAGGATTTTAAAAATAAAAATAATAATAAATTTATTTTACATTAAGACTATTTAATTAAGGTTATTTAAGAAAATTATTTTATCATCAATTAGTTAAGCTATTAAAGACAATTATTACTTAAGTTTTATTTGAATAAATTAAGTGAGATAAAGATAATTAAGGAGATCATAATATTTAAGCTTTTGAGTTATTTCAAGTTCTTAAGTTATTTTATATTTATAGTAGTTATTTAATTTCACATATAATAAAGTTATATTAAGTGGATGGTTCGTATCGACGGATGCTATGCCATCGTACGATCCATTGTGAAATTAAATAAGTAAAATTTTATAAGCCTGTTCAGATTGATTTTAGTTACCATTTGGTAATGAATGCCGTTGTAAAAAATTTATACGGCTTGTCTGTTAGGATGTTCCCAAACTAAATAGTTATGTTAATTGTGGACTATTCAAACTGTTGACATCTGGTTAGCGGAAACTTACACCATTCCGCTAAATAGTTAATTTAAATTCTGTGATAGTTTAAGCCATCATTCTGATAATTATCTGTGAAATTGTTTACTAGCAATGATAATCTCTGATTTGTTATTCATGCATACATCTATTATTTGTCTATAAATTTTATTTGAGATATAATGTGAATTGATCTATGAAAGCTGATTGATTTTGAATATCTGGATTGACTGTGATGTTTAGCTTGATAAGTATCGTTGAGACTGATAAGCCTTATTATTTTTGCATTCATTTTGAACCTAGTTTTGTTTTAAAAATAAATATTATTTTTTAGAAATGTTTTTTAAAGAACTGATAAATATTTTGGAAATATCAGAAGTAGTTTATTATTATTTTTGGAAGTCTTTATAAAGGTATAATTTTTATAAGTATGTATTACTTAAACTATTTCAAGTATAAATCTGTCTTCGTAATAATTATTTAAAAAGTAAATTTTTATTAAATTGGTATTTAAGTATATTTTATTCAACTAGTGCGTGGCCCGTGCTACGCACTCGGGCAGTGCTGGTATTTCCCTATAATTATAGGTCCAATTGAAGGCAATCCAATTCTACGTTAAAGTAGTATGTACTGCTCAGGTATAGTGCTGGTTAGTTAGCGCTTACCGCGCAATCAATTTCAATGCATATATCCACATGATTTATCGAAATATATTTTATACCCATCAATTTTCATGATCTTTGTACTATCATGTCAATCATATTTTACATAACTATTTTGGTTATAGAGTGAAGACAATATTGTATGACAAAATGAAACCATATATATTAAAAACCAAACTATCTTCCATGGCTTCATTATCCACCTAAAATTACATTATGGACATATAAAAAATTGTAGAGTTTTTGTTTTGTTAGTTTTTTTGTGTGAGTTTAACAAAATTAGGCTACTTGCAAATTTTAAGAAAATAAAATGATGGGTGAGGACAATTCAGTCAAAAACCTATATTTATTTGAAACTAAATACGCTAAGGTTTTGTAGTAGATTAAAGATGGATTAGTTTAATTCATATAAATAACCAAAAAAAATATATAATCATTTACATCCAATTTAAATTATTACTTGGTAAAGTAGTTATGATGCACAATACTTTTAAGTCTGTCAACTTATATCACACTTGTGTAATCTTCTGAACGGCAGTAGAACTCCATGACACATTCTGCTTGAAAGCTTTCTCCTCCAATGTCATGCAAGATGAGCACGGTCATTGCAGTTGAATAAACTATGTTTAAGATGGAAGATGTCTGATAGTAAATTATCGATCCTCTTGGTAACAACCATACTCAGTGTTATTATAAAGTTATATTCCTTTACACGCATATAAAATAGTTCATTTCCAGTTATGCATACAATAGATTATATATGGCTATTTTCTTCCATTACATCATTCCAAGGCATACGTGTAGTGTTATATATGTTAATAATGATGTTGAATCAAATCACACTCACTGAAAGTGAACTGTATTACACAGCGATCAAAATCCCATTTATAACAGTAAAACAGTTTATATTCCCTTGCACACATATAAAATAGCTCATTTCCAATTCTTCATAATATAGATGATGGATATTTTCTTCCATAACATCATCCGAAAGTGTACGTATACAGTTACATGTCAATAATGTTGAATTAAATTACAGTTACACGTGCAAGATAATTGTAATAATTAAAATGACATTAAAATGTGCAATACCAAGTTTAGAAAATGTGACTTGATATTAGCTTCATTTTGAAATTCCATTATGTGATCTTCACTGCCTTCCGCTTGTGCATTTTTAGAGTGACCACCTTCGGCAAGTACATTCTCTGCTATGTCCTAAGATAGATTAAAAGCGATTAAAATATATTAACACACAACTGAGAAAGGATGCTAAAATTTTGTCCATAAGAACCATGACTTCCTCGTAGTAAGGTATTTAGTTATATATTATACATCTACTATTGAAAGTGGATCGATCTTCTATGCAATTTAGGAAAAAAAAATCCTGCAGTAAACCTAAATTACATCAATAAGGGTGAAAATATCATATATCTCCTTCAAATTTAACACATTAATATGCAGTGATGTGTCTTAAAGTAAAATTTAGAGTCGAACCGTTCAAAAACATCAGGAAAATTGAGATATATATAGCAGTCCGTCCAAATCTAGTTTATACTTAAAACAAAATCATGTGCATTATAAGATGTTCCAATGTTTCACACATTATAGTTTGGCTTCATGCTGAAGTTTGAATGATGTAAATTTACGGATTTCCAAGGAACAGTAAATGTTTTTTGAGAGAGAAACCAAAATTCGAGTCACTTTCGTGTAATATATTCCTAAAACTTTGAACCAATAAATGAGTTGAGTTGGGATTCAACCAATGAAACTAAAGATTCCATAGTGTAAATGCCTATAGAGGATTTTGAAAACATTGTCAACTTTTAAAACATACCAGGGATAATATCAGCTTCATTTCAATGTGTCGTTCTATACACTTTATACCTTCATTTCAACTTCATGCACGCTCAAATGTACCATAGTGGAGGATACTTAATGATATCTCTGTAAATGACAATTTTGATTATTTTTTTAAGATGGCTAAATGGATAAATATGAACTAAAATAACATAAATATTAATAAAACAACTTGCTTACTATAACATACAGTTCAAAGCATCCTCCCTGCAACGTTATATTTATGCCTTACTGCTCTTATCCAATCCAATATTTCGCATTCAGCAACTCATGCATGCATGTCCCTTGTCACTCTCTCTCTCTGCCTGCCTGCATGTGTTTATACTTCGGTAGCAACTCTTGACACACATTCCCCTCCTGCAACACAACCTTGCTAGTAGCATCTCCTGACAACAACACTTCGGTCCTGTAACAGTTCCCTGTGCATCAGTCTCCCACAGTGCATTTAGAATATTAAATTGGCGCATGGACAATCTTTTGGAAGGTTTTCACAGTACCATACACTTAATAGCAATCCTAACAACGTGAAATAAGTGTATATTATTTCTATGCTCTTGCTTTATTGTTATTTATTTTTTATCATCCATGTGATTATCTAATCTACTTATTTGCATATCTCCATAGACACTTATACGGTTTTTAGTTCCCTGCCAATATAATAAGAGTGCTCTCCTCTTTTGAGTACCACTCTTTTATCCAAAAAAACATTAAAAATTCGTAAGAAGGAGAAATGTCTTCACGTTTATTTATATATTAAGCAATCAAATTCATCACAATAATTTTTTTATTGCCAAACATTTGATTATCTGTAGGTAGATGTTTCTAAATTGATATAATCATTATTTACTTATTTTATTGGATGAAAAAACAGATAGCCTTCTTCTAAAATCTAAATTATATGTTTTTTCTAACAGTATAAACATTGTTCATTCTGTATGTTTTCTGTTACACAGGCATACAGTTGCGCTAAAAATTATTCTCCGTAGATGGCCTTATTACAATTTATTACATCAACGATATAAGTTACATTTGGATATCCAACAATCCTATACGTAAAACTAAAATACAGATGATGTTAAACTAAGTTGAAATGAAATTAACATTTAATATTATTTCTATTGTAATCATCAAATACAAATAGTATATGAAGTGTCAAGTTATACATATCGGGTAATAGGGTAAAGATAAAGCTTCCAACAATTTGGACACAGCAAACTAATCTTCACATTTGAGGTTGAGTCGAACATAGGTTATTTTGTTATGATTTTTTTTTCTTCCTAAGACAGTTGACATTATATTAAATTAAAGAAACTTACAATCCAATTAATTTCCACAATCCTAATATTTCTCTAAAATGTGATGTCAATAAATGAGATCAGGAATTGTGATGATTAGTCAATGACCGTGTCTTATAATCTATAACAAAACCACCATATTAAGGTGCAAGTGTGTCATCCATAGTTTAGTGGGAGCACATAGATCCTTGATAAGTGGGGATATCCACTTTTTGTGTTTTCAATAGCCAAAATTGAGTATTATATTAGTTTGTAGGTCTGAATTAATGATACAAAATTAAACATAAAATGGATGAAGGCAAGATGGTTTATATACTGAAATATGGATTGAAGAATTAGTAAATTAACATAACCCAATAATCACAGAATCCAATTTTTCGATTATTTCATAAAATAATTGCACATTACAATGCTTGAATAAAAAAACAATAAAGGATTAGGGCTAAAATTGTATATGGAAGAGAAAAAAATACATAGAAACCGACCCAGAGGCAAAAACATGCCCATAGATAACCTACGAACAACATATATTTTGAATAAATAGGAATAGCGCTAATTGCACACAAAAAACAGAGTATTTGGACGTGCCTGAGATTACATATGCATAAATTTAAAATAAATTAGAAGCTATGTGAAGATGATAATAGCAATTAAACAGAAAATGTAAGTGGGTAAACATACAGTTCGAGATGGTGTAGAGTTGATTGTTGAAGAGAGAATGAGCACGCCAAAATGTCGCAGCGATCAAGGAAATGAAGAACCACTCCGTAATGGCAGCGGAGGAGCAGGGTTTTTGAAGTCTACATCTAATTTGAATATACAACGGGTAACCTCGATGAATCGAAATACTAAACTTTTTCCCAATCAATTTTTTATTAGAATCCCATAATACAACAAAATCAACTCTTTCAAAACATCAAAATTGAAAATTAAAGAAGAAAAACGTAAAAGCAAACCCACACAGCTATAACCACAACCTACTAACAAAATATGTTTTGAATAAACAGGAATAACAACAAATGCATACAAAAAACAAAGTATTTGGATGAACTTGAGATTACGGATACAGAAATTGAAAATAAGGTTGAAGCCATGCTAAGGACAATACAACGCACTGTTTAAAAGTAGGGTAAACGAACTATTCAGATAGGTGTGGTTTTGGTTGTTAGAAAGAGAAAGAGCGTGTTGAGATTTTAAGGGGATCAACGAAACAATAATCGACTTCATAATGTCCAGCAAATTAGCTTTTACAATATAAATTTTTTTTCCCGCAGTACAAGAGATGATGATAGAATTGGAATGGAACTGGAATAATATGAGGTCAAGTTCGAACCCAACAGACATATGCAGTGGTCATTAATTAAAGATTTAAAGTAGAACAGCCTGTGCACAATCAAATAAGCAAAGGGTCTAAATGCGAAAAAGGAGCACAAAATATGGAGAAACATGTATTTGGTTTGAGATGAAATAAGGTGAAAGAATACCAATGGTCCGTTATTCTGTTTTATGTATAACGGAATAGATGCCAAAGTAGCAACATATTTATCAGTTGAGCATCCCAGTCAAGAGTAAGAATAAGTAGAAGATAAAAAGAGGAGGTAAAGCATTGCGTGCCTGTAAATGTTTCTATTTGACGTATAATGCAGAATCCCAAGTACTTGGGACATTCAAGCTCGGAGAAATATTTCATTTTATAGTGACTGCATAAATGATTCAATTTTTTTTTTCAACATAACTATAGTAAAAATGAATCACTTTGAATGAAAAAATAGATTTCCACATAATCGGGTTAAATGAATATAGGGTCAACTTTAATAAAAGCATAAGTTGAGTGAGGTGCATATGGTTATTAAACCTTGATGGAAAAACATATGGTTACTAAAGAATAAACATGCCTGTAATCTTCAACTGGTAAAGAACCTTTAAAATGATCGTAAATTAGTAGTTGCAAACAAAATGCAAACTATGAAGAGGAAAAGCATGGTAATTCTTTAATCGGATTAGGATTAAAAAAAATACATAGGCTAAACTTATGGTCTAATTATCTACATCAGATTGGAACCTTTACAGATGGAGTAGTATTGACATTCTCCATATGGGAGAAAATTAAATAAAATATTTCAAATTGCATTTTACTTATGAAAAATAAATCATGAAAATAACAATAGTTAAACTTATCACATTTTCTTCCGTACCGTGTATCCACTGCTAGCAGTTGCTGCTTGCTTGAAAGCCCCTCTATTGTGGAGTTGGTTCTTACAATTCGAGAAGCTGTAATAAACACCCAAATATCGAAATAAGTTTTTTGATAATAGAGAGAATAAGAAATGTTTTCTACAGAATATAACAAATATCTTCAAATAATAGACATGACATCAATTTCATACATCAATTCGACCGATGAACCACGGAGAAGATCCGTAGCAAAATCGGTAGATCTACTCGCAATATTGGTTCAAGTGATAACATGAATAGCAACTCAATCGTCACCATAACCATTTTTACATATTTATTGATCAATATAGTACATATAGTAACTTAACAAATAAGCGAACAGAAACCGAGTACTATACCCTTGAGAAATGATGGACTACTCTAAGGCTATTCAATTTATAAGTGCACTACTGTCATCTTTGCAGAAATTTGATCAATGAATAATATAAACACAATTCAGTAAAATCATGGACATGTTACATTTTCGTGATCCCAACCCCCCCGTCAAACTATCTTCCATATTTCTAACCATATTATGGATGTTACGAAAAATCACCAGCCGGTGATTCTAGCAAGAGAAACAACTGAAATTATTATAACATAATTATATCATATAATGTATGTAGACAAAACATTAAACTTTAAAATAGAATCATCAGTAGTAATCATATGCTCCATTAAGATCTAGATGTTTAATCTTATGTTATTTGAGTTTATAATGATATCACTATTAGTTCTAAATGTTTAAATTGTTATTCTTGGCCTTTGAATTCATATGGCATTTTCTGTAATCATTAAAATAGCCAAACATAAAACAGTTTTGAATATGCGAACTATGTTGAATAGATAAGTATAAGAGATAAGTTTCGGATAGAACAATCTAAACACGAACTGTGAAAAGAAAATGTACGGATAATTCTAATCTTATATAAAGCGTTGCCTTGTGAACTTCACATTTTTCGTTCCACCAAAAGGAGCTTTCGCACATTTTGAACTATCCCATAACTAATACAAAATAAGAATTACTTGAAGTTAAAACATTGTAACTAAATTAAAACATTGTATGGAAAAAAAGTAAACTATCATTAGTTAGTAGTTATAGTACAATCAAACTTTCATTCGTTCACAAATCCATCGTAGAAGATTCAGTGTTCCTATCAAGTTCCATCTCATACAAATTGTTTATTAGAAGATGGAAGGAGAAAATTCAAAGTCTAAAAGAATCGAACCTATTAGATCCAAATTCAGTAGACTTTGCGTCTAAAAATACCCAATAATTTCAATGAATCCACCATGCCATGTTTCATAATATTAAACAGAGACGTTAATTTAAAGGTGTTATCTGAAAATTTCAAAGGAAAAATGACGTAATAAGAGTGCTGTATATGAAATGAATAATTCATGGACGTGAATAATCCAAAAAAAATTGGAAAACAAATGAAATGATCGAGAAGTGAGTAGTAAAGTATTAATTTTTAACCTGTGCAGCTTTTAATCCAGCCTTGCTTCACTACTGGCCCACTGCTTGCTCCACCATGCGATTGCTCATTCCGCTAACCATTCATTATGTTCTTCAGTTTCAATCCATTATAATTTTTCTTCAAAGGCACTCCTGTAGCTTGCTCCATTGTACATTCAGTTCATGTCCTACAAAGCTAGCTCATATATCAACATATGGTTCTGGTGCGATTGCAGTTGTTAAGAACGAGCATATACATATATAATAATTTTTAAGTTGATTATTGAATAGTTGTTCAAATAAAGTAATAAGGTTTTACTTTGCCGTGTGTTGAATGTAAAAATATATTATCACCATTGTTTCAATTTTAGCTTAGTTTTTAGTCAAGATCAAATTTAATAAAATATCAATGGCTCATTCACTTGTTAGTTTTAACATGTAAAGTCTGCACTAAATAAACTTCGATAACCTAATGTGAAGCTACTAAACTAAGGGAAACCAGTAGCAAAACTTAAAACTGATAGACGGTTGTTCAAGGTTATTTTTATAATCACGAATTGCAAGGCCTTTTTCATTCCTCTAATATTTGTTACGTTCCACTCTCACTATCGTCTTTGACTACCAGAACATTGAGACATGCTCTGTTTTTTCCTAACCCTGCTACCTTCAAATTTACCTTCAACCATTCATCTTCCCATCGCTCCTCTCCTTTCTAGTTTATCTTCGTTTTTTCTTATCCCTCCAGAATCACTTCACCTTTTACATCTGATATGCGAAGGCAGTAAAACATGTACAGAGAAGACATATTTGTTAATGCTCATAGTTATAGTAGTTAAATAGTTAAAAATATCCATATACGAAAAACTGATAGCCATTTGACCGCATCTGTGCTTTTGTTCAGTTGTTTTTGTTCAAATGCTATTGATGTTAGGATAAAAAACTACCCGTCAGACTGACAGAAAATCAAGTTAACTATTAAATGCGTTATTGCTTTGTAGGATTAAGGTAAGCACTGAGGATTACAACAATGCTATATATATATCACTGTAAAAAAAAAAAACATATTGTTACATAACAGAATTCATCTCCAGTTGCCAAACAACATTACTACCAATCCACTTAATATAATTCACAGTCACATCTGGGAGGCAATTACATAACACGTTTAAACTTTAATATGGGAAAATATAGCATGAATCGAGTTATCCAGAATGCGTTATCGACTATGCAACTTATAAGCTGATTAGTGATAAAAATGTTTTAAGTTGAATAGCCAAGACAGATGAATTCCATTAAAAGTTTACCTAAATGCCTAAAATCTTGCATCGGTTTTGTAGTTTGTTAAAAAAGAAAGAAGAGTGGAAACTGTGGTTGCAAACTAATAGTAAATTGCATAATTATACAATCAAAATAACTCTTACCCATCGACGCTTGGTGATCTTAATGAGCAGAGGAGAAGCATACCCAGTTGCGAGTGAAAGTAGAGCTTTTGTGAGCAGTAGATGTGGATTGGGGACCGTAGGTTCCTAAATTCAGATATTAGAATCGCGAGGAGGGTAACAAAATTTGTGATATATACAATCAACTCTTACCTACCGACGCTTGGTGATCATAGTGAGCGGAGGAGAAGCATATGCAGCTGCGAGTGAAAGTAGGGCTTTTGTGAGGAGTAGATGTCGATTGGGGATGATAGGATCCTAAATTCAGATATTAGAATCGCGAGGAGGGTGACAAAATTTGGGTTTTGGATATGGAGAAAGAGATTGAACGACAATTGGTACTATTTTGGAGTGAAGAGACGGTTTTCTTTTCAGGAAAAATGGAAATGGATCATGGTTGAGAACGGAAGGGCATGTCTAAATCTGGGATGCAGGTGTCACATGAACAATGAAGTGGATTCTCCTTTCCTATTTAAGTAATAGATATAATCTATTAAATATAAATGTTGTTTAAATAATATATTATAGTAACTGTCACGACCCAAAATTCAGCATTCAAAAATCGACATCAAATACCTCACTTGTATTCGAATGCCGCAGATTCAAACGTTGAACTTCCGTTCGGATGGAGCTTATAACAACATTAGATGAAAATTAAACAGCGGAAACAAAATGAATTATCATTTATCACAACCCAGATACAACGTTGATACAATATCAGTTACAACATTTATCACCAATACCAGAGTGCTACACATATGATACAATAACAAAATGGTAACACCGCAGCGGAACAACAGAGTTATCACAACTTCAGGAGAGTCTTCAAGAGAAAACGATCGAGAGCGAGAATCCGAATCTAAGCACCTTTTTTCAAACTTTGAAGCTTCCAAAAACTTAAAGTTAAATCTTCCACCATCCGATAGCTTCCAAAAGACTTCTACATCCAAGCTTGCTCCAAAACAAGGATAACCTGCTTCTAGGCAGCCCGTGTGGAAATTTTGGGCACTTAGAGTTTAGGAAGGAAACAATAAACTCCAGGCCAGTCATGGGACTAGTATGAGTAAACAAAAATAGTTGTTTGTATAAAAACAGTTTTATAAAATAAATCCGTTCATGCTTTTGGAAAATGAAACTACCATAAGGTCTCCCGGCACACACAATGCAATCGCACACTTGGGGGAGATTTCTCCTTATGATAGTCAAACATTCTTAATATGAGAAAAATCTTTTGATATTATTATCAGTGCGTAGTGTGAAAACATCTTGAAAGTATAATATTAATCTTAGCCAGCATACGTACCATTATAGTATGCCTACTATAGCTACCATGTTAGATGGCAGGTTCGACAACTAAAACCGTACAGGGCTTGTATTGAATGATTGGATTTTCAACAATGGTCAGGCTAAGGAACTTCCTACACTGAATGGAACGCCTCTAGAGGGACGCCCCCAAGAACCTGACCGGATCTTTGCCAACACAAGGCCGGGTTACCTCTGTAACTAGGTAACTACTGACACGAATATGCCATCACCCGTTCGTCACTGACCTTTATTCGAGGTACCTCTACACCAACAACCACAAAGCAATAAGTTTGTAGCAACCACATAGGTTAAATATCTGGGCTGCATACCATGATACCACTTTTTATCCGGAAGGAAATGACATACCCTAAGGGGCGCTACCCCCAATAACCTTGCCGTATCCTTCCTGTTTCGACCATTACCGGGTTGTGAGGTCTGACGAAGTCTCGTCCAGAAAGCTACACTTTTCACAAAAGCCATGCTTCGATCAACACATGATCAGCAACACTCAGCATGCCATAATACCAAATTGGGAGTGTATCACTAATTACCATCAACTACATAACCTCTCATCTCGTATGTCTTAGAGAAGGTTGTTAAGCTAAGAGACTAAATTCTTCGCCACCAACAGAAATGTATTTGAAAGAAATCAGCTTTATATCTCAAAGTGTAGTGTTAGACATACAACCATACAAGTATGTTCCAGGTTCGAACGGAACCGAAGGCACTTCTAAAGAAGCCCTTGCAATCCAGGCATCCACAATCCTGATCGGACTCCCCATCACATATGGAGATTTCTATACCAGAGCAACTCAGTGCAGAGTCATTCGACAGGTTATCCTATCATTCTCGAAGACACCTAGTCTCCACCACCGTCTTCAAATGCTATCCATTTCGTCGTATCACTATTCGTAATGGCTATATGACACATAGTCCTCCCCCAGGTAAACCAAATAGTGAGCGCTTAATTTAAAAACACACGGATATATCAATCATAAAGATTCACCATTAAGGTTCGATGTGGGTTTCGGATAACCAACTGAAATCCGACTCCCTGTCGCATCGAAATTCAAATGCCGTTTTACAGGTCAAAGGGTTTTCACATTCACATGGAAACAAATCACAGATATCACAGCTCAGCATAAAGCAATTCATATCACATGGTATCACAATCGCATATCAGGGGTATCATCAACACACAGCATTCAGTAACAATCAATCGTCTAAAATTAGGTTGAATTAATCGTTTGATTACTATTAATTAATCACATAATTATCTTCACTAATTAATCTTAATTAATGATTAAATACTCTTAATTATACATTAATTAATCCTTAATTAATAATTAATTAATCTTAATTAACAATTAATTTACCTTAATTATCATTTAATTAACCTTTAATGATTAACTAATAAATTAATTAATTATCCTTAATTGATGCTTAATTATTAATTAATTAATCTTAATTACTTATATTAATTAATTGTTCTTTAATTAATTACATAATTAAATTTATCCTTAATTATAAATTAATTAACCTTTTAATTACATTATTTATTTAAAATAAATTAGGAATTAATTTATAATTAATAATCACATAATTAAAATGAACTTAATTACTTTTAAAACATAACTTTCTTAAACCTTTAATTATCCAACTTTAAATCAAGAGTATTATTTATAAAAACATAGGTTTAAAATGTTTTAAAATTTAAATCTGGTTTAAAAGTAAAAACTGTTTTATATGACAAACCCGAGACCCACTTCGAGTATCACCCGAGACACAAGCATACTTTCTTCGAGTCGTTCCCGAAAATAGCCCCAATTTTCATTTTAAACTTTAGACTTTGTTTATGTTTATTTTGTACCCGGTACAACACCAAAAACACTCGATTCCAAACACGAGTCGGCACACGAACTTCTCGAGTCTACTTCGATTCCAAAGTCTTCCTTCCCAGACCAATGCCTATTATACCAAACATTACGCCGTGCACATGCACATCAGAATGGCCACCTCCGATCAAAGCTCCGGCCGTCGACAAGTCAGTTACAACCTTCCCAAAACACCAAACCACCCAGCAGTCAGAAACCACAACGAATTCGCAACCGAGTAGCCTGAACCAAACTGGAACATAAGTTCGACCAACGAATCCTCCTCGTATCATCGACACAGACCACCAGAGTCCACGCACTCTCCTCCAGAGCCCCTCCTATCGTTCACGCACCGCCACCAATTGCCCTGGTTCGGTCCGATGCAACGTCGACATTGCAATTTATCGAATTTCGACCAATAACAGAAACACGGCTAAAACCCTAAATGAACCATGTTTGGCCACCACGATGATAAGAATTTTTTCCGAGCATTTTTCCCAAACTTCCCGACCATCACATAAGTTTCAACTTCAATCACGACACCCCTCATGCCGACGATCACCAGAATTCAACAAAAATCCCATTATCGTTCAACTTCAATTTCCTCGATCGATAATTCATTAAAATTCTTAATTTTTCTTTCGAAAATCATTATTTTTGATAACGTTTCAGATGGTATACCTGAAACTAGGATTTACGATGTTTGAATTTTAACAAAATTTGAATTATGCTTGTATTTTTAAATTTCCAGAATTTATTTTTGCTTAAACCTATTTTTAAAATTTAAATCATGTTTAAATAAGCAACTTCTATTTGAATTCCAAAGTCTAATAATGATTGAAGAAGAAGAAATCGAATCTTTAACAGGTTTGTATTACTGTAAACCTGGGACAGAGTTCAGATTCATGTGCACAGACATGCACACCTCATTTTCATACACACACACACACACACACACATGCATGCAAACATAAATTTACAATTCAAACTCCAATATTATTCACAACAACAAATTTTAGTTCAAATCAAACAGGGTTTGCTCACCTGAGTATTTTGAATAGAGGAAACTTGGAATTTGTTTTGAAGTTGAAAGTCTGGAAAATATTTTGATTGCTGAGACTTGATTTTGAAAACTGGATCTGGACTTGTTTATTGTTTCGAATCTAGAGTGCTTGATTGTTGAACTGCTGGTTGCTTAAGATTTTCTTACAGACTTGAACTTTGAAACTTTGTTTTTCTTGATTGCAGAAAACTTGGTTTACTGGATAAAGATAATTTCCAGGCTTTAGATTTTTGAATTGCAAAAGGTGTTTCAATTCATGGTTTTGCTTTGTCTTTTTTTTGATGATTTCAAATTTTGATTTGTTCTTAATTCTCTGGCTTCTGATTTTAGAGTTTGTATAGGCTTAGTTCAAAAATAAAGATAAAGGAATGAGAAGAAGGATATTAGATGTAACGCCCCGAAAATTTTCGACTTTCGAAAATTCAACATCGATACTCACTTTATCGACTGCCGAGAAATCGAAGGCCGGAAACCCGAAATGTTATGGTTTAAGAAAAAGAAAGAAAAAGAAAAAGACAGAAGAAGAGAGAAAAAGACAGAAAATAGGGAGAAAAGAAAATAGAAAATAGAACGGAACAGAAAACAACAGAACAACATCAGAATCTCACAATTCATAGTGGAACAACATATAATAATAAATGAATAATCTTTAAACAAAGAACTATATCACTTATTACATTACATCACATTACATCATATCATCATCAGAAAGTACAACATCAAACAACAAATAGTGCAGCGGAAAAAGAAATACTATATAACTAGAAATACGCCATGCCATCCAGCTTGCCTCCAGCAACTCCAGAATATCCAGAATATCCTGATAAACCTTAACTCTTGACTGCCTGTGTGGAAATTGGTGGGCACCCAGAGTTTAGGAAGGAAAACAATAAACTCCGAGTCAGTCATGTGACTGGTGTGAGAACTCAAAACAGTTTATTTATCTTTAAAAATCAAAATAGAAGAATATTTTTAAAGTCAATTCGCAATGCTTTTAAAAATGAGACTACCATAAGGCCTCCCTCACACACACACAATGCAAACGCAGAATCGGAGGAGATTTCTCCTTATGATAGTCAAAGATGCTTGATACGCATTTAAAAGAACATTTGATATTATCACTAGTGCATAGTGTAGGAAAAATTCATTTCGAAAGTAGAATATAAATCTTAGCCAGCATAGACATTTCGAACTATGCCTACTATAGCTACCATCCAAACAGTGGTGACCACCATAAGTGAATGGCAGGTTCTACAACTAATACCGTACAAGTTTCGTATTGGGAATTGGATTTACAACGAATGATCAGGTCAAGGAACTTCCCATTGCCACATGAGAATGCCTCTGGATGGACATCCCCGAGAACCAAACCGGATCTCTACCAACACAAGGCCGGGTTACCCCTAACTGAGTAACAACTGACCGAATATGCCATCCCCCGGTCCTTTGGGACCTTTAACCGAGCGCTCGCAATCAATTCACATAATCATAAAGTGTTTTCAACATGAGTAAGTATCTGGGCTCCATACCATGATACCACCCTTTTCCAGAAGGAAATGCACACATCCTAAAGGGCGCTACCCCTCATAACCTTGCTGCTTCTTTCCTGTTTTGACCATTCACGGGGTGTGAGGCTCGACGAAGCCACGTCCACAAAAACATACTTTATACAAAAGCCATGCTTTGGGTCAACAAATGATCATAGAAATGATCACAAAGATAGACGATCAAATAAATGATCCTATCACAAATAATCAACACAATGATCATTTACAGCAACACTCAGCATGTCACATTACCAAATTGGGAATATATCGCTGATAATATTCAACTACATAACCTATGAGCTCGTACGTCTCAGAGAAGGGTGTTAAGCTAAAAGAATAAATTCTCCGCCACCAACAGAAATATATTTGAATGAAATCGGCTTTATATCTCAATTTGTAATGTCAGACATACAATCCATACAAGTCTGTTCCGGGCTCGAACAAAACCGAAGGCACTTACTGATGTAGCACGACCTATAGAAGTCCAGAAGTTAAACCATTCACGAATTAATGAAGTGACTTTAAATCGTTTGAGAAGCATAAGTCACTCACGACTTAACAAAGGTTGTTCACGAGCTAATGAAGAAGCCCTAAATCGTTTCCGAGTTAACAGGGTCAGGAATAACGAGTTACGACCTAAGGAAGAGGAGCTACGAGTTAAAGCAGCCGTGTTGAGTTATCTGCGAGCTAAGGAATTAAGTCGGCTACGGCTTAAAACCCTAAGACGTCTACGACTTAACACGAAGGAAAGGAAAACCCAGCAGGTGAAGGCTTTGAGTCGGAGGGAGTTAAGGCGGCAAGGAGTTGAGTCGGCATACAATTGAGTCGGTCGAGTTGTGATGAGTCATGTATGTACTATATGAGTCGGTCTTGTATGAGTCGTGAGTCGTCATATTTCTTGAGTCGGAGGAGTTGTATTGGCAGGCTTGTTAAGTCGCATGATGTTGAGTCGGCTAGCGACCTAGTGAGTCGTTTGCATGTACTGTATTGGGTCGGTTGTAGTTAAGTCGGATGAAGCGGCTGTGAATGAATGATAGGTCGGTGACGACCTTGCGTAAGTCGTTTGCCTAGTGTTTTGTTAAAAAGGGTTGAGTCGCGAGTCGGTAACGACTTATGATGAGTCGGCCGAGATGAGTCGTGTATGTTGAGTCGGTGCCGACCTAGGAGTTGGGTGTTGCATGTTGTGTTGAGTTGTAATGCCTATAAATAGCGTGTGTGTTGTAAATTTTAGGTGGTTGAATATTGAATAAAATTTCCTTTTGTTAGCTTTGTGCTTTCATACAATTGGTAGTTGAGTGTGATCTCCTATCTCCTCTTTCGGTTAATCGAGTGCGCTCGATTCAACGATCGAAGAAGCCGATTCACGGAATCTAGTGCGCTAGATCAACGTGCGAAGAATCGTAGATCTTTGAACACGGTATAGTGCGCTATCAACGTGTTTGAGATAGCTAGAGTTCGGTATCTTTGGATCAACGAACTTGGGCATTTTGGTATCTTCAACTCACCGATTGCTATATTTCATCGATTGAAGTTTTATTTCGATTAATCCGCTGCGTCATTATTGGTATCAGAGCCATTCTTAGCCAATCATAGCTAAGTTTGATTCTTGGAGCCAAGTTTTTGAAGTTTTTGAAGTTGAAGGAGTTCATCGTGTTCATATTGAAGTTGCATCAAGTTAGGAGTGTTTGATCCATTTCATTTTGGATCGAGGAGTTGGACTTTGTTTGGATTTTGACTTGGAGTTTTTGCGCGCCAAGGAGTTTGAATTTGAAGAAGGCCGTGTATACTTGGGAGTAGCCGTGCCTTGTTGATTGCATTGAAGTGTTTGTAGTAGGTGGCCAAGACAAGTTGTACCGAGGCAAGTCATAGCGAGTCAAGGTAGAGCCGACCTAACTTGAACCGAGTTAGTGTGAGCCGTGAACATCTATTGCCAATCTAAGGTTGAGCCTAGATTGCTTTATTGTGTGAAATTTTGAAGTATTGTGTTCAATTTGTTGAAGTTTGTGAAGTTTACAACCATGCCACCAAGGAGAGCTAACCAACATCAAAACGTTGAAGCTTTGTATCGTAGAGAAGAAGCCGAGCTTATGGAACAACGTATTAATGAAAAGTTTGATGAAGGCATTGGTAAATTGGAGAGATTGATGACTGATTTGAATCAAAGGAGGAGATCACCAAACTCGAACCATGGAGGAAACCGAGTTTCGCCATTGGTTACGGAAGCGAGGAGGGTATCACCACATTCTTGTAGAGATAGAAGAGAAACATCAATTTCATCACGAAGAGATCATCATGACTATGCACATGAAGAAAGAAGAAGTCATCGAGAATTTGACCATGAAGCATATAGAGATGAAGAGAGACATAGTCAAAGAAGCATGCATGAGAGAAGGGATGATGTTAGTCGAGATCGATGTAGGCGTACCTTTGATTTTGTTGAAGAGGGTGATAGAGCAAGTATTCATTATAGAGATCGAGACCAAATTCGAAATTCTTACCGTGATGTGGAGGATGATCGTCGTTGGGAGTCGGGTATGAAAATGGAAATTCCAGAATTTAAAGGCGGGATGGTTGCTGAGGAGTTTTTAGATTGGTTGTCTAATGTGGAGGAAATCTTTGATTTCAAGGAGGTGCCGGAGAATAGAAGGGTGAAGTTAGTTGCTACAAGGCTGAGGGGAAGAGCATTGGCATGGTGGCAGCAAACTAAACTTACTCGAGAACGAATGGGGAAGTCAAAGATAGAATCTTGGGAGAAGATGAAAAAGTTGATGAGATCTACTTTCTTACCTTACAACTACCAGTCACTTATGTACCAAAGGTCGCAGAATCTGAGGCAAGGGACGAAATCTGTTAGCGATTATGCTGATGAATTTTACCAACTCATTGCCAGGAATGATATTATGGAGACAGAAGAACAGCTAACTGCTAGATTCATTGGGGGTTTGAGAATGCAGATCCAGGATATGGTTAATATGTTTGATCCTAGATCCGTTGCAGAGGCACATCAGAAAGCGTTAGCTTGGGAGAAACAAGGAAGGCGTGGAGGTGGTGTGTTTACTAATTCCAATAATCAAGCAAGGGGTGTTGGCGGAAGTTCTAATGTTCCTAAACCAGTTACCAAGCCAGTGGTGAAGGAGGTTGAGAAGGCGAAGGCTAGTAGTGTTTTCAAATGTTATAATTGTCAGGAGTTGGGTCACAAAAGCAACGAATGTCCGAAGCCGAAGAAGAGAACCATGGTTGCAGAGGTTGAAGCAGATGATGGTGAGGAGGCAGAGTATTCAAATGTACCATATGTTGAGGAGGAAGAAGAAGTGTCGGGTGATGAAGGTTGTAATCTTATGATGAGGAGAAGTTGTTTGACACCTAAGCAAGAGGAGGATTGTAGTTGGCTGAGAAGCAATATTTTTCAATCGACATGTACTATTCTGGGAAAAGTCTGCAAATTCGTTATTGATGCAGGGAGTTGCGATAATATTATTTCTACAGAGGCAGTTAGAAAGTTGAACTTGAAGACTGAGAAGCATCCTAAACCGTACAAGCTAGCATGGTTAAGGAAGGGTGGGGAAGTGAAAGTGTGTCGAAGGGCTTGTGTTAATTTTTCGATTGGGAAGAAGTACAAAGATGAAATCTGGTGTGATGTCGTAGATATGGATGTTTGTCACTTATTGTTGGGCAGGCCATGGCAGTTTGATAGAGCAGTTCAGCATGACGGTCGTGCCAACAGTTACAGTTTCATGTTCGAGGGTACTAAAATCACTTTAGTTCCTAAGAGACAGCAGCAGAAGGAGAGCAAGCTAGAAGAGATTGAAGAATTGAAAACTCTGTTGACTTTGAAGGAGTTTGTTAAAGAAGTGGAGGAAGAACCGGAAGTGTTTTTGTTGATTGGGAGAGAGAGTGGTGAAGAAGTTGAGATTCCCGAAGAAGCAAAGCCAGTTTTGGAAGAATTTGAGGATGTCTTTCCAGATGAGTTACCAAAGGAGTTACCGCCACTTAGAGACATTCAACATCAGATTGATCTTGTTCCAGGAGCAGTGTTACCACATCGACCACATTACCGTATGAGTCCGAAGGAACATGAGGAGTTACGAAGGCAAGTGGAAGAGTTGCTTGAGCAGGGGCGAATTCAGGAAAGTTTGAGTCCATGTGCTGTGCCAGCATTGTTGGTACCCAAGAAGGACGGAACTTGGAGAATGTGCACTGATAGTAGAGCTTTGAATAAGATCACTGTTCGTTACAGATTTCCTATGCCGAGGTTGGATGATTTGCTGGATCAGTTGAGTGGGGCAACTATATTCTCGAAGATTGATTTGAAAAGTGGTTACCATCAAATTCGAATCAGACCTGGAGATGAATGGAAGACAGCTTTCAAAACAAGAGAGGGGTTGTACGAATGGTTGGTTATGCCATTTGGTTTGTCAAATGCACCTAGTACATTCATGCGGGTGATGAATCAAATCTTTCGACCATTCATTGGGAAGTTCGTTGTGGTTTATTTCGATGATATACTGATTTATAGCAGGAATACAGAAGAGCATGTTCTACATTTGAGGGAAGTGTTGCTTATTCTTCGTGAAGAACAATTTTATGCTGCTACGAAGAAATGTGTGTTTATGACGCATACTGTTTTATTTCTGGGTTATGTTGTTTCAGGGAAAGGTATTCAAGTTGACCAGAGTAAAGTTGAAGCAGTCAGGAATTGGCCACAGCCAAAGACAATTATAGAAGTGAGAAGTTTTCATGGGCTAGCGTCATTCTACCGAAGATTCATTCCACACTTCAGTAGCGTGATGGCTCCAGTTACCGATTGCATGAAGGGTAAACAGTTTACATGGTCAGAGGAAGCGGGAATTGCTTTTGAGAGAATCAAGGAATTGTTGACGTCTGCACCGATTCTTGCTCTACCTAATTTTCAGTTATTGTTTGAATTGCATACTGATGCTTCGAAGGTTGGAATTGGAGGAGTTCTAAGTCAGAATGGGAAGCCAGTTGCTTATTTTAGTGAGAAGTTGTCAGGGGCGAAGTTGAGATACAGCACATACGATGTTGAGTTTTATGCTGTTGTTCAGGCTGTCAAACATTGGAGGCATTATTTGTTTCAGAAGGAATTTGTTCTTTACACAGATCATGAAGCATTGAAGCATTTACAGGGACAGGATAAAATTTCAGCAAGACATGCATCGTGGATTGCCTATTTACAGCAGTTTACTTTTGTCGTTAAGCACAAATCTGGGGTGACAAATCGAGTAGCTGATGCTTTAAGTAGGAGGAGTCATTTGTTAACGACAATGAAGGTTGAAGTGACCGGGTTTGAAATGTTGCCAGAAATTATTGAAGGAGATCCTTACTTTGTGAAATATGTTGAGAAAGTGAAGGATGGGAGTACCGATGAATTCATATTGGTTGATGGTTTTCTGTTTAAAGGAAATCGTTTATGTATTCCGGATTGTAGTTTGAGGATGAAGATTGTAAAGGAGTTGCACGAGGAAGGGCATGTGGGCCGAGATCGTACTTTGCAGTTGATTTCGCAGTCTTACTTTTGGCCGTCGATGAGAAAAGAGGTTGAAAGGTTCGTGGAGCGATGTCATATTTGCCAAGTTTCAAAGGGGACAACAACGAATGCAGGGTTGTATATGCCATTACAAGTACCATCTAAGCCATGGGTTGATATTAGCATGGATTTCGTTTTGGGATTGCCGAGAACTCAAAGGGGAAATGATTCGATATTTGTTGTGGTGGACAGGTTTTCAAAGATGGCACATTTTGTTGCTTGCAAGAAGACAGCAGATGCAGTTCGAGTGGCGCAGTTATTTTTCAAGGAGATTTATCGACTTCATGGTTTACCAGAATCTATTGTTTCTGATCGAGATACTCGTTTTCTGAGTCACTTTTGGTTGAGTTTGTGGAAGATGGTGGGAACGAAACTGAAATTTAGCAGTGCTTATCATCCACAAACTGATGGGCAGACAGAAGTTGTTAACAGGTCATTGGGAAATTTGTTGCGTTGTCTTGTACAAGATAATTTGAGAAGTTGGGACATGAAGCTATGCCAGGCAGAATTTGCTCATAATCATGCAGTAAATCGAAGCACAGGATTCAGTCCGTTTCAGATTGTTTATTCAAATTTACCCAGGGGACCGTTGGATTTAGCAGTTGTACCACAGTCAAAGAGAACAGTTAAACGAGCTGCTGATTTTGTTGATGAGCTGACAGAATGTCATAAAGTCGTTCAGGAACGATTGGAGAAATCGAATGAGAAGTATAAGAAGTCTGCAGATTTGAAACGTCGAAATATTGAATTTAAAGAGGGTGATTTGGTTTATGCTATATTAACAAAGGATCGTTTTCCGGTGGGTGCTTATAACAAGTTGAAGGCGCGAAAAATTGGTCCAGTTGAAGTTTTGAAGAAAATCAATGAGAATGCTTATCGATTAAAGTTACCAGATGGTGTTTATAATTCTGATGTTTTTAACGTCAAACATTTAATTCCATATCATGGGGGTGAGATTGTTGAGGGAGAATTTACAAATTCGAGGTCGAATTTTTCTCAACCAGGGGAGGATGATGTAGCACGACCTATAGAAGTCCAGAAGTTAAACCATTCACGAATTAATGAAGTGACTTTAAGTCGTTTGAGAAGCATAAGTCACTCACGACTTAACAAAGGTTGTTCACGAGCTAATGAAGAAGCCCTAAATCGTTTCCGAGTTAACAGGGTCAGGAATAACGAGTTACGACCTAAGGAAGAGGAGCTACGAGTTAAAGCAGCCGTGTTGAGTTATCTGCGAGCTAAGGAATTAAGTCGGCTACGGCTTAAAACCCTAAGACGTCTACGACTTAACACGAAGGAAAGGAAAACCCAGCAGGTGAAGGCTTTGAGTCGGAGGGAGTTAAGGCGGCAAGGAGTTGAGTCGGCATACAATTGAGTCGGTCGAGTTGTGATGAGTCATGTATATACTATATGAGTCGGTCTTGTATGAGTCGTGAGTCGTCATATTTCTTGAGTCGGAGGAGTTGTATTGGCAGGCTTGTTAAGTCGCATGATGTTGAGTCGGCTAGCGACCTAGTGAGTCGTTTGCATGTACTGTATTGGGTCGGTTGTAGTTAAGTCGGATGAAGCGGCTGTGAATGAATGATAGGTCGGTGACGACCTTGCGTAAGTCGTTTGCCTAGTGTTTTGTTAAAAAGGGTTGAGTCGCGAGTCGGTAACGACTTATGATGAGTCGGCCGAGATGAGTCGTGTATGTTGAGTCGGTGCCGACCTAGGAGTTGGGTGTTGCATGTTGTGTTGAGTTGTAATGCCTATAAATAGCGTGTGTGTTGTAAATTTTAGGTGGTTGAATATTGAATAAAATTTCCTTTTGTTAGCTTTGTGCTTTCATACAATTGGTAGTTGAGTGTGATCTCCTATCTCCTCTTTCGGTTAATCGAGTGCGCTCGATTCAACGATCGAAGAAGCCGATTCACGGAATCTAGTGCGCTAGATCAACATGCGAAGAATCGTAGATCTTTGAACACGGTATAGTGCGCTATCAACGTGTTTGAGATAGCTAGAGTTCGGTATCTTTGGATCAACGAACTTGGGCATTTTGGTATCTTCAACTCACCGATTGCTATATTTCATCGATTGAAGTTTTATTTCGATTAATCCGCTGCGTCACTTACAAAGAAGTCCTTGCAATCCGGATATTCACAATCCTGATCGGATTCACCATCACATATGGAGAACTCTATACCGTAGCTACTCGGTGCAGAGTCAATCGACAGGTCATCCTATCGCTCTCGCAAATATCCGGTCTTCAACACCGATCTTCAAATGTAATTCATAACGACGTATCACATATTCGGAATGGGTTATACGACCCCATGGTCCTTTCCCGGTTAACCCGAATAGTGAGCGCTTATTCAAAAATAAGTGTGGCATTCAAATTCAAACAAATCACATCAAATACCCATTCAAAGGGAAATATTGATAGTCGGCTATTGAACTATCAATGGATATGCACACATCACTAGTTTCCAAATAATTTTCCAAATTATTTATTTTCCAAAATATCTTTACAAGATATATTATTTTCAATACTTCAAAAATAAATCAATATTTATTTTTAAACAAATTCTTCTTTTCATTTATAAATTCCATAATGAATTTATATTTCAAAATATTCATGCATATACGATTTCAATTATTCACTTCAATTTATCTTCAAAAAGATAAATTCTCAAAGTATTCACTTTTTATTGGAAAACATTTCCATACTTATTTATTCATAAGTAATTCACAGATTTTATTTATTTTCAACACTTAGAAAATATTCAATATACTTCAATCGAAATTAAGTATATATTTCATTCTTTAAGGAAATCATTCTTTTAAACATATTTATTTGGGCCAAAACGAATGTTGCGTACAACATCGTTACGACAACCCAAAATCACTAGTATAGGGATTCGAAATTAAAACAGATATATAAATCCCAATACTATACAAATAATTTCCTTTCGGAAATCATTTACTATAACAACAGTGTTATAGTCCACCATTCCCTTTTATTTCTCGAAAACGTCTATTTCAACAACAAATGTTGAAATCTATGGTTTCGAATCTCAACACAATTTAAAACATCGTTAGATCGTTTTAATTCAATTTAAAATATCGCATTCTAAATAATTTCTTTAACATATTATTCACTATTCAAAAACGTGAATATCCTATGTTAACAATTTCATCCTTTCTATACAATTTATTTTAAAGGATTATTCACAGTCAAAAATGTGAATATAACTCCATTAATAGGTTTCAACAATTTATTTATCAAAATAAGTCGCTTACGAATTTATAAAACAACGTTTATAAATTCCATTTCTATTTATTTTATAACAACTTTTTTTATAAATCTCCTTTATTAATCTATTCGATTTATAACTCAATTATAAACCAAAAGTTCACATTATAAGTTAAACATTTATAATTTATTTGTTTACAAAAATCGTTCCTTTGAACTTCATAATTATAAATCTTATAACTTATAAGATTCAATTATTTATCAAAAACCATTATTTTAATAACTTTACAAATTTTATAAACCTACTGCTTATAAAATTCCATTTATAACTTCACCGTTTATAATTCTATACATTTCATTCATTTATGAAATTCATTCATAATTCATTCTAACACTTATAAAAACTCGTTTTATAATTTCAATATTTCAATTTATAAATATCCATTTATAAATCTCTTAATATAAGTCAATTTACATTATTCTTTAAAACATATTTAATCTCGTTTATAATTTCACCATTTTGATTTATAAAATAATTAAATTTTATAAATCCTATATTTTCAACTTTTATAATAAATTCAAAAATCCTGATTTAATCATTTTATAAAATCCTTAGCATCATATTCTCAAAAATCAGTTTTTAACTATATTTCTTAAAAATCATGATTTTTATAACATTAAAAATTATACGTTTATTTATTTAAAATGGATCAATTCCAAAAATATTTTATAAACGTTTTCTTTCAAAAATCACTTTAAAAATCATTTTTAAAATTCCAAATTTGGTCCAACGATGCTACATACCAAATAGTCAATCACGACAACAACGACATCATATATCGTATATGATAATCCATCAAATATCAAAATATCTGAAATCAAAAATAAAAACTGTTGTGGAATCCAGTTGGATCCCTCCAACCTGTTTTCCTGCATCCACAAACATTAGCACAATACCAATTTCGCTCCAGTACAAAATTATCGCGGTATATGGGATTTAAAATATTATCCGCTTAATAGACGACGCAATAGGGTCTCATCCGCTAAACAAAAAAATGTGGGAAATCAATAACTCCAATATATACATATGCCAATATATATATATTGCTATTATATATAATACCAATTTCACTGTTTATGAAATATTCGCGGTATATGTTTTTAATAAATAACATCCGCTTACTAACGGCGCATAATGTCTATTTTAGTAATCAATAGATAACAATCATCATTCAAACATGCACTCAAATATTTTAAATCTAACTATTTAAAATAAAATCGAAACTGATTCGATTGAGTGAGAAGTTCTCACCTTGATTTCAATTTCGTTTTAGCGATTTATTTCGAATAAAATTAAACGGACGTTTAATTTTACATGAAATTTTCACTAACTCCAAACGACTCCAATCCAACTCCATCGCGTAGTGCTCGTCCATACGATTCCAACGCAACTGGTTTCGCGCGTTTTCGACCTCGTATGAAAAAGATATGATGGTTTAAAGTTTATACGAATTAAACGATATAATAATTTCAATATATATTTTTTTTTCAACCTAATGAAATCTGAGCCGTGCCTTGCAGATCCAACGCTTCCTGTTCTCCTTCCTCTTTCACGCGTTTGGCTACAGGTAATAGCCGTGCTCCATTGAACCCATAGCTCAAATTTAGGGTTCAATTTTGCTCTCACTACACTCGACTACACTTCAATCAGATAGCGCCACATCAAAGCCCCTAACCTCCTCTATGTTCGGCCCCAAGCAACATGAGCTCAGCCACCTGATGTGCCTTGAATTTCGTACGCAACTATCCACTATCGGCCCCCCATATCTCTCAATTTATAGCTCCAATCCACATCTTAACCGTTGATCTTGTAGTTCTCTTCATGCTCTACCTCTTTGTAGTTGGAAGTTTCGTCTAATTGTTGATGGATTTGGAGTAATCGAGGGAGGAAGGGGAGACAATTCTGGCCATTGGTATAAGAGATGGCGGCTAGGGTTAGGTTTTGTTTTATTTTTTTTATTTTTTTTTTAAGTGGGGGGCTATTTATAGGAAAACGAACGACACTATTCATCTCGGAAATTCCGAACTCCGATTTACGCGCCGAAACTGACGTTCCCAGGGTTTATCCCGCGTTCCGGACACAATGGAAAAGGTTTCGGAAGCTAATTCGATCATCTGTGCGAGTTATGGCCATAAACGTTCAATTTAAATTAAACCGATTTAAACGATTTTCTAGGCGTTTTAATTTGTACCGGACAAACGGTAAATCCAATTGACACGAAATTTGAAACCTTACAATAATATCACATTACGGATCCGATGAAACTGGTTTCGTCGAAATCCGAGACTTTTTGAAAAATGGCTATTTTAACTCGCCAAATTAATATTAAAAACAATTCTAGGCGTTTCGAGCTGCCACGATCAAACGATAACTCCGATTGACACGAAAATTGAAATCCGATAATAACTAAATATTACGGATCCAATGGAACTGGTCTCGTTCAATTCTGAGACTGTTCAAAAATTGACTATTTTCACTAGTCGATTTAAATATTAAAATATTCAATTTTCACAAATAAACTTTTAATTTGATTTTAAAAGTTCTAAAATATCATTCTAACTTCAATATGATAAAATAAAATTTTACAAATCATTTACAATCATATTTAACCCAATTTTCAATTATTTCCATAATTTCACATATTAAATTATCGATTTAATTATCCAATTAAATCCAATAATTCGAAATAAAATTTATTCGACTAATAAATTCACTTATTAATATTTAAAATTAATTAAATATTCAAATTTAAATAAATAAAAATTCTGGGTCGTTACAATCTTCCCCCTTAAAAGAATTTCGTCCTCGAAATTATTAAGTAAGAAAAGTTACAAAATTTATTAACTTTCTAAAATTCATAGTTAAATTTCTTACAATCTTTACTAAGTTTTCAAATCACACTTAGTTATCTTTTCAAAAACAACTACTATTGTTTAACTTTCAATTCTAAATCAAATTTAAAGTTTTCAAAACTTTCTAAATTTTCTCAAATTTTTTCTAACGCCTTAAATTTCCGGAAAAATTCGCCATAGTCTCCTTTGCGCGGCTCGATCCGAAAAAAAAATGACAGTATATATATCACAAATATACATCTCATCAAGTAATGAGGCATCCCGAAGGGAAAAAGTATAAAAGTACGGTATGTAATCTGAGATATGTACCTTATATTTTATTAGCGAGCATATACGGCTAATATAGCGCGAAAGCGAGATCCAAATGCGAAGCAAACGCGATCTGCACCTACTAATCACTCAACAAACAACATGAGAATCATGCATATAGATAATAGTATCGATATACATCATATAGCAACATAATAACTATATATGTCAACATAGCCAATGTAGTAAAAGCAATATACCCAACCATCAACCAACTAACATTCATAACCAATAAATATTCATTTATATTCCCATTAATATTAAATGAATTAGGTTTTCAATTTAATCACATTTGATTCATTAATAGTGAATGTTCTTACTAGCATTTATTTTCAATTAGTTTATATTCACTAATTCATATTCAAGTTGGTTCACTTCCAAATCAAATTCAATTCTATTTAAGATTCACTTAACTTCCAATTGAATTTTAATTACTTTAGCTTTCAATTTCATTAACACTTAATGAATTATATACAATCAATCAACTAACAACCATATAACAATCAATGTATATTTATTACAACCAAATTCCTTTGCTTATATTCATTCATTTTGGTTTAACACCATCACTTTCAATTGGTTTAATTAAATTGATTTTCAATCACTCTTTCAACTTCTAATAACATTAGATTTTAATGAATTAACACTTACATTCATTATTTCTTATCAATTATTCACATTTAATTGATTAACATTTAATCCATTAATTCAATTCAATTACAAAAGTTGAATTTCATTTACATAATCTAAGTTCACATCCATAACTTAACTTTATTAATTTACTTTGATACTAATAACAACTTCATTCAACATCACTTAAGTTATATTCCATTTAACTTTAAATTCATTCTTTATTTACAACTCATATTCATATAGTTTCACTTCTCATATATATAAGTTTATTTCAAAATTGTAAATCATTTTAATTATAATTCAATTCTTATCATTCTTTTTACTTATACAATTCCTTTATTTAGATTATTCAAACAACTAAACAATCAACTTATATACACTTTAATAATTCTGAAAAATTATTTCTTTATATATAAAATATAATCAAGGCAAAATTATTTCATTTACCCAATTTTAAAACAATACTATGTCGATTTATCTTGTTTAAGAGTTTAGAAACCCCTTTCTACGATAGTTAGCCAGACTACATCGACCGAAATCTATAAACAATCAACCGATAAGTCAACACAATACAAAACAATTTATATTCACTAACAAATACGCTCTCATAGCTATTATTACACTCAACTCATTCTAGAGTACTGCTGACTCTATCTCTAATGAGTAATACCCAACAGAATCATGGTTGTCGCTTAACCATAAGCTCTGATACCAAATGTAACGCCCCGAAAATTTTCGACTTTCGAAAATTCAACATCGATACTCACTTTATCGACTGCCGAGAAATCGAAGGCCGGAAACCCGAAATGTTATGGTTTAAGAAAAAGAAAGAAAAAGAAAAAGACAGAAGAAGAGAGAAAAAGATAGAAAATAGGGAGAAAAGAAAATAGAAAATAGAACGGAACAGAAAACAAACAGAACAACATCAGAATCTCACAATTCATAGCGGAACAACATATAATAATAAATGAATAATCTTTAAACAAAGAACTATATCAGTTATTACATTGCGTCACATTACATCATATCATCATCAGAGTGTACAACATCAAACAACAAATAGTGCAGCGGAAAAAGAAATACTATATAACTAGAAATACGCCATGCCATCCAGCTTGCCTCCAGCAACTCCAGAATATCCAGAATATCCTGATAAACCTTAACTCTTGACTGCCCGTGTGGAAATTGGTGGGCACCCAGAGTTTAGGAAGGAAAACAATAAACTCCGAGTCAGTCATGTGACTGGTATGAGAACTCAAAACAGTTTATTTATCTTTAAAAATCAAAATAGAAGAATATTTTTAAAGTCAATTCGCAATGCTTTTAAAAATGAGACTACCATAAGGCCTCCCGCACATACACACAATGCAAACGCAGAATCGGAGGAGATTTCTCCTTATGATAGTCAAAGATGCTTGATACGCATTTAAAAGAACATTTGATATTATCACTAGTGCATAGTGTAGGAAAAATTCATTTCGAAAGTAGAATATAAATCTTAGCCAGCATAGACATTTCGAACTATGCCTACTATAGCTACCATCCAAACAGTGGTGACCACCATAAGTGAATGGCAGGTTCTACAACTAATACCGTACAAGTTTCGTATTGGGAATTGGATTTCCAACGAATGATCAGGCCAAGGAACTTCCCATTGCCACATGAGAATGCCTCTGGATGGACATCCCCGAGAACCAAACCGGATCTCTACCAACACAAGGCCGGGTTACCCCTAACTGAGTAACAACTGACCGAATATGCCATCCCCCGGTCCTTTGGGACCTTTCACCGAGCGCTCGCAATCAATTCACACAATCATAAAGTGTTTTCAACATGAGTAAGTATCTGGGCTCCATACCATGATACCACCCTTTTCCAGAAGGAAATGCACACATCCTAAAGGGCGCTACCCCTCATAACCTTGCTGCTTCTTTCCTGTTTTGACCATTCACGGGGTGTGAGGCTCGACGAAGTCACGTCCACAAAAACATACTTTATACAAAAGCCATGCTTTGGGTCAACAAATGATCATAGAAATGATCACAAAGATAGACGATCAAATAAATGATCCTATCACAAATAATCAACACAATGATCATTTACAGCAATACTCAGCATGTCACATTACCAAATTGGGAATATATCGCTGATAACATTCAACTACATAACCTCTGAGCTCGTACGTCTCAGAGAAGGGTGTTAAGCTAAAAGAATAAATTCTCCGCCACCAACAGAAATATATTTGAATGAAATCGGCTTTATATCTCAATTTCTAATGTCAGACATACAATCCATACAAGTCTGTTCCGGGCTCGAACAAAACCGAAGGCACTTACAAAGAAGTCCTTGCAATCCGGATATTCACAATCCTGATCGGATTCACCATCACATATGGAGAACTCTATACCGTAGCTACTCGGTGCAGAGTCAATCGACAGGTCATCCTATCGCTCTCGCAAATATCCGGTCTTCAACACCGATCTTCAAATGCAATTCATAACGACGTATCACATATTCGGAATGGGTTATACGACCCCATGGTCCTTTCCCGGTTAACCCGAATAGTGAGCGCTTATTCAAAAATAAGTGTGGCATTCAAATTCAAACAAACCATATCAAATACCCATTCAAAGGGAAATATTGATAGTCGGCTATTGAACTATCAATGGATATGCACACATCACCAGTTTCCAAATAATTTTCCAAATTATTTATTTTCCAAAATATCTTTACAAGATATATTATTTTCAATACTTCAAAAATAAATCAATATTTATTTTTAAACAAATTCTTCTTTTCATTTATAAATTCCATAATGAATTTATATTTCAAAATATTCATGCATATACGATTTCAATTATTCATTTCAATTTATCTTCAAAAAGATAAATTCTCAAAGTATTCACTTTTTATTGGAAAACATTTCCATACTTATTTATTCATAAGTAATTCACAGATTTTATTTATTTTCAACACTTAGAAAATATTCAATATACTTCAATCGAAATTAAGTATATATTTCATTCTTTAAGGAAATCATTCTTTTAAACATATTTATTTGGGCCAAAACGAATGTTGCGTAAAACATCGTTACGACAACCCAAAATCACTAGTATAGGGATTCGAAATTAAAACAGATATATAAATCCCAATACTATACAAAACATTTCCTTTCGAAAATCATTTACTATAACAACAGTGTTATAGTCCACCATTCCCTTTTATTTCTTGAAAACGTCTATTTCAACAACAAATGTTGAAATCTATGGTTTCGAATCTCAACACAATTTAAAACATCGTTAGATCGTTTTAATTCAATTTAAAATATCGCATTCTAAATAATTTCTTTAACATATTATTCACTATTCAAAAACGTGAATATCCTACGTTAACAATTTCATCCTTTCTATACAATTTATTTTAAAGGATTATTCACAGTCAAAAATGTGAATATAACTCCATTAATAGGTTTCAACAATTTATTTATCAAAATAAGTCGTTTACGAATTTATAAAACAACGTTTATAAATTCCATTTCTATTTATTTTATAACAACTTTTTTTATAAATCTCCTTTATTAATCTATTCGATTTATAACTCAATTATAAACCAAAAGTTCACATTATAAGTTAAACATTTATAATTTATTTGTTTACAAAAATCGTTCCTTTGAACTTCATAATTATAAATCTTATAACTTATAAGATTCAATTATTTATCAAAAACCATTATTTTAATAACTTTACAAATTTTATAAACCTACTGCTTATAAAATTCCATTTATAACTTCACTGTTTATAATTCTATACATTTCATTCATTTATGAAATTCATTCATAATTCATTCTAACACTTATAAAAACTCCTTTTATAATTTCAATATTTCAATTTATAAATATCCATTTATAAATCTCTTAATATAAGTCAATTTATATTATTCTTTAAAACATATTTAATCTCCTTTATAATTTCACCATTTTGATTTACAAAATAATTAAATTTTATAAATCCTATATTTTCAACTTTTATAATAAATTCAAAAATCCTGATTTAATCATTTTATAAAATCCTTAGCATCATATTCTCAAAAATCAGTTTTTAACTATATTTCTTAAAAATCATGATTTTTATAACATTAAAAATTATACGTTTATTTATTTAAAATGGATCAATTCCAAAAATATTTTATAAATGTTTTCTTTCAAAAATCACTTTAAAAATCATTTTTAAAATTCCAAATTTGGTCTAATGATGCTACACACCAAATAATCAATCACGACAACAACGACATCATATATCGTATATGATAATCCATCAAATATCAAAATATCTGAAATCAAAAATAAAAACTGTTGTGGAATCCAGTTGGATCCCTCCAACCTGTTTTCCTGCATCCACAAACATTAGCACAATACCAATTCCGCTCCAGTACGAAATTATCGCGGTATATGGGATTTAAAATATTATCCGCTTAATAGACGGCGCAATAGGGTCTCATCCGCTAAACAAAAAAATGCAGGAAATCAATAACTCCAATATATACATATGCCAATATATATATATTGCTATTATATATAATACCAATTTCACTGTTTATGAAATATTCGCGGTATATGTTTCTAATAAATAACATCCGCTTACTAACGACGCATAATGTCTATTTTAACAATCAATAGATAACAATCATCATTCAAACATGCATTCAAATATTTTAAATCTAACTATTTAAAATAAAATCGAAACTGATTCGATTGAATGAGAAGTTTTCACCTTGATTTCAATTTCGTTTTAGAGATTTATTTCGAATAAAATTAAACGGACGTTTAATTTTACATGAAATTTTCACTAACTCCAAACGACTCCAATCCAACTCCATCGCGTAGTGCTCGTCCATACGATTCCAACGCAACTGGTTTCGCGCGTTTTCGACCTCGTATGAAAAAGATATGATGGTTTAAAGTTTATACGAATTAAACAATATAATAATTTCAATATTTTTTTTTTAACCTAATGAAATCTGAGCCGTGCCTTGCAGATCCAACGCTTCCTGTTCTCTTCCTCTTTCACGCGTTTGGCTACAGGTAATAGCCATGCTCCATTGAACCCATAGCTCAAATTTAGGGTTAAATTTTGCTCTCACTACACTCGACTACACTTCGATCAGATAGCGCCACATCAAAGCCCCTAACCTCCTCTATGTTCGGCCCCAAGCACCATGAGCTCGACCACCTGATGTGCCTTGAATTTCGTACACAACTATCCACTGTCGGCCCCCCATATCTCATAATTTATAGCTCCAATCCACATCTTAACCGTTGATCTTGTAGTTCTCTTCATGCTCTACCTCTTTGTAGTTGGAAGTTTCGTCTAATTGTTGATGGATTTGGAGTAATCGAGGAAGGAAGGGGAGACAATTCTGGCCATTGGTATAAGAGATGGCGGCTAGGGTTAGGTTTTGTTTTATTTTATTTTTATTTTTTTTAAGTGGGGGGCTATTTATAGGAAAACGAACGACACTATTCATCCCGGAAATTCCAAACTCCGATTTACGCGCCGAAACTGACGTTCCTAGGGTTTATCCCGCGTTCCCGACACAATGGAATAGGTTTCTGAAGCTAATTCGATCATCTGTGCAAGTTATGGCTATAAACGTTCAATTTAAATTAAACCGATTTAAACGATTTTCTAGGCGTTTTAATTTGTACCGGACAAACGGTAAATCCAATTGACACGAAATTTGAAACCTTACAATAATATCACATTACGGATCCGATGAAACTAGTTTCTTCGAAATCCGAGACTTTTTGAAAAATGGATATTTTAAATCGCCAAATTAATATTGAAAACAATTCTAGGCGTTTCGAGCTGCCACGATCAAACGATAACTCCGATTGACACGAAAATTGAAATCCGGTAATAAATAAATATTACGGATCCAATGGAACTGGTCTCGTTCAATTCTGAGACTGTTCAAAAATTGGCTATTTTCACTAGTCGATTTAAATATTAAAATATTCAATTTTCACAAATAAACTTTTAATTTGATTTTAAAAGTTCTAAAATATCATTCTAACTTCAATATGATAAAATAAAATTTTACAAATCATTTACAATCATATTTAACCCAATTTTCAATTATTTCCATAATTTCACATATTAAATTATCGATTTAATTATCCAATTAAATCCAATAATTCGAAATAAAATTTATTCCACTAATAAATTCACTTATTAATATTTAAAATTAATTAAATATTCAAATTTAAATGAATAAAAATTCTAGGTCGTTACATTAGAAATATTATATATCTTTATTTCCTTTTTTTTATAAATTTCTCAAAAATAAGAACAATGTGGTGACACTTGTTAACTTCCTTTTTTTATGGATTACCCTTGTTTAAATTATAGGTTAAGACCTCAACACTTGTCTTATGCATGCATAAATATTTTTATATAATTTTTAAATTATATTTCATATTTTATAAATACTTTTCCTATTCATTATTATATACACATTTAAAGAAGAAATGCTTTAAACTAATTTCACATTAAATAAATTACATACTTATTATTTTTAATGCAAATTATTTCACTAAGACATTTGTTTAAATTTTAAATTCAAAATCAAATTTGAATTATAATCCATTTATATGTATAAATCAATACTAATTCTATTTGTCTCGAAAAATTTCAAATTAATTCCAAATTAAATTCCAAAAATTCAAATAAATTTCTAATTTAAATTGATAAAATTTAGGATATTACAGTAACTTTTATAAAGAGTATTTTTATTTAATAACTTGAGAAAAGTATTTGGAAATTTTTAAAAGTATGATTTGGAAGGAAGTTGTTTTAAATATATATTTACCAAATGAAATAAGCTTTCTTAGTAGATTTTAATCTGTTTGGATTTTAAATGCGAACTAGGCTTAGTGGTTGCAACGGGAAATAACTTGGTTAAATTGATTGATTATTTTGATAGTTAAATAACCGGCTATCAAATGTGGACAAAATTTAACATTGGAAATATCTAGAGGAAACTCGAGAATTATATGGTACGGTTACCGTTCGAGTTGCTATACTGTACGTATAAACTCTTTTATTCTCTAGGACGAATTATAAGGAGACCCGTCCACCAACGGTTAGGCGGTGAACTTTGATCTTGTATTTCGTTGGTGTATTTCCTAAAGAACCGGGGTTGAGTTTACTTGGAAATAGCGAATGTTGTTTCGAAGAGATCGGGATCGGATTTGTAATCTAAAAACCACTTCGATCCAACAAATATGTTTTCATGATGAAGATAAGAGCTTGGAGTCAAAGATGGAGCAGTGAAGTGCAAGGGCTACTCGCTACTAATCCCGAGGGTGGTTCCAAAATGGATGTAGTAGGAATAGTGCCTTCAGTCCCGTTCGAACCCAGAACAGACTTGTATGGATGAACGCTTTCAAAACATCGTCAGAAGGACGATGAGCATTCTAAGTGATATGTTCTAAAAAGGTAATGCTTAGCCTTGAAACTCATCAACTTGGAATGAATGAAAATCAGGGGATACGCAGCAAGGCTAAGTGGGTAGCACTCAACTAAGGTAAGGTCACCCTTGTCTAGAAGTCACTTTATATTTCGGTTGTGTGGACGGTTGCTGATCCCAACAACAGGGAGATCTTACTTGGGCTATCCAGTAAGGGGTAGTCCGATCTTGTGTTGTAGGGGAACTGAGGGGTCATCTTTACGCTGATCTGGACCAGGTACTGTGATAGGTAGTACCCAGTGCCTAGTCATTCGTTGGAAATCCATTCTCCCAACGTGCCCTTTACGTTTTTGATTGTGGAACCTACTTTGTGGCTAGTATGCTGGAATTTAATAATGTAACAATTTCGGTTATTTGAATAAGTATTAGTATATAGACACTATTATAATATCAAAGGGTTTTATAAGGAATGTTTTTGTTATCGTAAGGTAAAAACCCGACATGTTTATTTAAGGCGTGGTCTTACGAGATACCTTTGATTTCAAAGGATTCTTAAATTTAAATTAATCAAGTTGTGTGTGTTTCTCATGCTGGTTTACTCGGGCTTGGTTTTTTTCCTATATGCTTAAGTCAGACCGAGCATATTTCCAGGTTTAGCTGGAAGAGTGGAAGCTTCAGGAGAGGAGCTGGAATCGAAAGACGTATTCACGCAGATGCTTATATTCAGTCTGTAATTGGTTGTGTATTAACAAGTTGTAAGGACAGGTTGTTTATATACTGTCCGAGCGAAATGGTTGTAACTCTGATTTAAAGTATGTATATGTTATTAAAGTAATAGATTTGGTCTCATGTAAAGATTTGTTTAAATTATAGTTTATTCGTTCCATTGTGAGATTCTGATTGTTCTCTTTTCTTCTATCTTCTTTCTATTTCTACCTTCTTTCTTCTTTTCACTATCCCTCTTTTCGAGCGATTTAGCTGACAAGTGTGGTTTAAAGTCAGTTTAAATCGGTACGGAAAAATAGGTTGTGACATGAATGAACCATGGGTTTCGGATCAGAAAAGCAGATTTCAAAAGACTAGTAGGCCAAAAATCTTTCAATTCCATGGCACCTTCTTTTTGGGATAAAAGAATCAAATCAGAAAGATTTAATCAATGTAATTAAAGATCATTTGTGTAACAACCTGAAAATTCTGATAACTAAATTTGTTAAATTTATGAGATTTGGTAATTAAATTCAGATAGAAGTAAAACTCTTATTAATTTATATGGAAGCAAATGTAGAAATTAGATGTATCAATTGTAATTAGAATTAACAATTTAAAATATATTGCAATTAATTGAATTAGTGTAATTTGGTTGCATTTGGGTATAAATTTAAATATATAAGTAAATCAAAGTAGGCAATTAATGTACTGATGGAATAATACGTTGATTAATAGTAACTGAACGTATTTTAAGGCAATTAACGTAAATGGCAGTTGACGGATAACCAATTTAATGAAATTAAAAATTTATTGAAACGATTGTTTAGGTATTAATGGAATATAGATAGACATATTTCATAGGAAATTGAATAAAAGAAACAAAAAACAAAATACATGAACTATTGAGGACATTTAATAGTAATTTATGAATATATATTTGGCGATTTAAGCAAATCAACCTTTAGAAATAAATTTTAAATTAATTGGAGAGAAATATGTAATAAATGCATTTATTTGTAAGTGGATGAAATTTATTTCTATACTAATTGGATATTGGGATAAGATGGTAATTGTTAATGTAATAAGTGTAGGCCAATAATAATCCTTCCCATAAATTGATAATCGATGCAATAATGTAATACTATCCATAATAGGGCAATTAGATTGAATGATAGAATGGGAAGTCTATTTAATGGAAATATTAATAATGAAATTTGTAATTTCTGAAATTTTGGAAATTTTAAGCAAGGGTAGTAATTATTGTAATAATTAAATAGGAGTCAATTTGAACTTAATAAACCTTATCGTATATTGAGAATTGTGGCAATAGTGCAAAACGTGTTAACTCCTCTTCGTTAGCGACCTAACTACAGCAGCGACCTACGACCTATAGGGAGCCGTGATTTAACGACTCACAAAGATAACGACCTAATGGTATCAGCGACCTAAGGGGATCTAACGACCTAGTGCTCCAGCGACCTAAAGGCCAGAGCGACCTAACGAGTCAACAAGACGAGCGACCTAACGGTTCGAGCATTCGGCGACTTAACAGATAGAGAAGGAGACAACCTAGCGACCTAATGGTTTAACGAGCTAAGCTATAAGTCATGTTAACTTAGGTCGCAACACCATACCATTCAACATACTTAGGTTGCCTCTCTTCTTAGGTCGCACACGACCTACCACTTGTCATCTTACTCAGTCAAACTCGATGCATCCTATCAAGCCACAAACCATACCACGTAGGTCGCTCGCGACCTACGTCTTACCATAGACCGTCACCAACCTATAACCCGCTAACCCGTTCCAGACTAGAGGGCAACCTCGTGCTACTGTAATTCTGACATTGCTCACGACCTGAGATAGGTCGCTCACGACCTAAGGACATTGCATTAGAAGGCCGCCTTCTCTAAGCCGCTACTGGCAAGGTCGCTTACGACCTAGAACTTGTTCAAACGAGCTTGCATGTTCTTATGGAAGGGGGGCCAGTGCTTCTTAGGTCGGCTACGACCTACGACCTTACTTAGGTCGGTCACGACCTACGACCTAACTCCGAAAAATGCCTATAAATACGACCTTAGTTCCAACTAGGGGGAGGACTTTTGGCTCATTCATTTCAAGTGCCGTTACTCTGCTGCATTCTGAACTACTTCAACACCTTCAAGGAACTTCACAAAGAAATCAAACATGTCTAACATGTGTTCAAAGATTTGGATCGACATTGAAGTTTAGGCTACTTGTTCTAAGTCACTTGAAACTCATAGTGTGTTGTAATCAAAGTGTAACTGCATTGACTTGTAATCAAATCGTCAATAAAGATATTCAAAGTGGACATAGGCTCTCTCTTTAGCCGAACCACTATAAAATTGCTGTTGTTTACTGTTTTTTCACTATTATCTGCTTATAATCTGATCCCGAGCTATCGGGTGGTGCTTTCACGATCTCACTTCATACACCGGGGTGTTAGCATTCAAATTTTAGCGTTAACATTTTTGGTGCTTTCACTGAGAACCGAACTCAGGTGAACTATCATCATTGCTTCAAAGAGGTTTGTAGAGAGAATTTCCTTGAAAACCAGAAGTCTATCCGAGATTATGGCTCCTGGAAGGAAAAGTAGATCTGTCAGATCTGGGAATATTCAAGAGGGAACCTCCGCTTCCCCTATATCGAATCAAGCCACTCCAGCTGTCGGAGTTACAAAGGCAGAGCTGGATGCTGCAATCTTAGGGCTGAACCAACAGATAAATGCCCAAAATGCACAATTCGAGGCTCAGAATGCCCAGAATGCCGTAATTCTGAATAGGTTGAACGATTTGCTTGGGGCAAACCGTCAACCGGCAGGTAATGAAAGGAATTTTGCTGGCAACATTCATGATGCTGAAGAAAGAAATGCTCCTGAAAGGGCTGCTAGCCCCTTTGAACAAACACTTCCAAAGGTTGGTGGATCTAGAACTCGACATGATGAGGAGTATCTTTCTGGAATGGTCCGACAAATTATGAAAGAGAGTATGCAGAGGGTTGAACACGAGAAAGAATGGGGTTTCGCCCCAAGTAAAACTCCGTTTACTGAGAAAATCTTAAAGGCTGAATTCCCAAGGAAGTTTGTCCCTCCAACCATTCCAGCTTACAAGGGGACAAGTGATCCGAACGAATTCTTATACAAGTATGATTGGCACATGACAGGTGCCAGAGCCTCTGATGAAATAAAGTGCCGATATTTTCCTGTGTATCTCGAAGGTGTAGCTCTGCTTTGGTTCACCAAACTTCCAGTCCGATCTATAGATCAGTTTTCTGACTTAACCCGGAAATTCAAGGAGCAGTTCAGACTATACGCCTCAAAAGCCAAGGATATCATGTCACTGTCAAGTTTGGAGCAGAATCCAAGAGAGACTATCAGATCTTTCTTAAACCGCTTTAATATAGCGCTAGCTGAGGTGGACAATGCAGAACCGCGAATGATATCGACTTATCTGATGAAGGGTATTGACAAGTCGAGCGAATTTGGGAAATGGCTAAACATGAAGGAACCAAATTCCCTTGAAAAATTCTATAAAAAAGCAGATGAATTCATACGCTTAGAAAGCCGTCCCGTACCGATAAAGGCAGTGTTGGAAAAAGATGAAGATAACACTGTTGCTCCACGCAAGAATGAATCTGTAGGACAAAAAAGGGAAAATAACAATGGGAAGAAGCAGAGTAATCTGAAGAAGCCCCGATCCTTCAAGCCATCAGAATATACTCCTTTATCAGATACGCCGGAGCGTATCTACCTTGCCACTAAAGATTCTGTTGACTTTCCTAAACCTCCTCCTCTAAGGACCGGGAAAAAGGCTATACAGAGTGGGAAGTTCTGCCGCTTCCATAATCAACCCGGTCACGAGACCGACGAATGCCGCCAGTTGAAAAATCTGATTGAAGAGTTGCTAAGGGAAAACAAACTGCAGCAATTTGTGAAAAAGAATAGCAACAATCCTGCTTCATCTAGTCGGGGGCAACAGACTCCTACTCATCAGCCCAGGACGAGTGAGAAGGCTGCAGAGCATGAATCTGGAAGGCCCATCATCAATGTCATTACAGGAGGACCTCACCCAGCAGGCAGAAGCTGGGGTGAGATGGGAAGGTATACCCGAGCTTTAAAGTATGTACCGACCGAGGAAGATGTATTCATTTTGGAAGATGCTACGCCCTTGAAGCAACAAAGAACTTTTGATGATGATATTGTGTTCAAAGCTAGGGATTCCGCAGGTATTGAAGCTCCTACCTTGGATCCCCTGGTCATCTCGGCTGGTATCGGGCCAGCTATTGTCAGAAGAGTTCTCATTGATTGTGGCGCATCCTGCAATATCCTCTTCAAGAAAACATTCGACCAAATGAAGATCCATATGGCTGACGTGCAAGCCTCATCGTAGAAAATTGTTGGTTTCACTGGGGAGCCAAAGCAGCCGGTAGGAACCATTGATTTGTTTGTGGAACTTGGAGAAGGAGAGAGAAAAGTGGTCCGCAAGCAAACTTTTGTGATTGTCGACGAATTTTCTGCTTACAATGCTTTCCTTGGTCGTCCAACTCTGGCAGCGTTCAAAGCTGTTCTTGCCCCGTGGTGCCTCACTATTAAATTCCCTACAGACAATGGAGTAGGAGTTATAAAAGGGGATCAAAATGCTGGGCGAGAGTGTTATCTGACAGAGCTACGAGAAACCAGAAAAAGAGAAATGGAAAAGAATGCGGCAGCCCCAGTCCGCATCAAAGAACCAGCCTTGTAGCAATTACAGGGCGTACCCTGTACTGGCGAGCACAGCGAAGCAAGGAAAGAGATGGACCCTAGAAAAGTCAGTGCAGGGGAAAATAGAGTGGTACCAGTGGAAACGACAATACCAATACCTGTTGACCCAAAGGACCCAAACAAGGTGTTGAATGTGGGTTCACAACTTAATGCGTCAATTCAGAATATCTTAATATCTTTTTTAAAGGCAAATCTGGATGTTTTTGTTTGGACTCATGCCGATATGTGTGGAATATCCCCAGAAGTTGCAGTACACGCTCTAAATATTGATCCAAAATTTACAACTGTGAAACAGAAAAGGAGAACTCAAGGTCCAGAATGGTCGGCGGCATTAAAAAAAGAAGTTGATCGGCTCATGGAGAATAATTTTATCAAAGAATCTACCTATCCGAATTGGGTTTCAAATCCAGTGCTGGTTAAGAAAGCCAACGGAAAATGGAGAGTACGCATCGATTTTTCAGATCTAAACAAGGCCTGCCCCAAAGACTGCTTCCTATTACCCAGAATCGACCAACTGGTAGACGGAACAGCGGGACACGAATTGTTATCTTTTATGGATGCTTACTCCGGATATAACCAGATCATGATGCATGAGCCAGATCAGGAGGACACGAGCTTTATCACCGACACTGGTCTTTACTGCTATAGAGTTATGCCCTTTGGGTTGAAGAATGCAGGGGCAACATACCAAAGACTTGTTAATGCTATGTTCAAACCGCAACTGGGCAAGACTATGGAAATCTACGTCGATGACATGTTAGTAAAGTCTAAGAAAGCAGTGGATCACATAGAACACTTAGCAGACATGTTCGCAGTCCTCCGAAAATACAGAATGAAGTCTATCCTTTAAAATGTTCATTTGGAGTGGAATCCGGCAAGTTTTTAGGTTTCATCGTGAGCGCTAGGGGCATTGAGGCCAGTCCAGCTCAAATTACTGCATTAAAAGAAGTCAAAGCTCCTAGAACAAAGAAGGAATTGCAAAGTCTCAATGGAAAGGTCGCCGCCTTGAGTCGGTTCATTTCCAAAGCCACAGATAAATGCATCCCATTCTTTGACGCCCTAAAGAAAGGAAAGAAAAACTTCGATTGGAGTCCCGAATGCCAAAAAGCCTTTGATGAATTGATCCGCCATATGGAAACGCCTCTAATACTTTCTAGGCCTGGCGATGGCGAGGATCTTCTTATATACTTGGCAGTATAATCTCATGCTCTAAGTGCAGCACTGATACGAGAAGACAAGAGGATTCAACATCCAGTTTACTATATCAGCAAAAGACTCACTGGGGCAGAGATGAATTACTCTAAGTTGGAAAAACTCGCCTATTGCCTACTAATTGCATCTAGGAAGTTGAGGCAATATTTTCAAGCTCATCCTATCAGAGTCCTCACTGATCAACCTTTAAAGCAAGTCCTGTTTCCCCCTGAGACTTCGGGTCGCCTTCTAAAGTGGAATATTGAACTCAGTCAGTATGACATCACTTATCATCCCCGAAAAGCAATCAATGGACAAGCTTTAGCGGATTTCATCGCAGAATTCACAGATAAGGGTAACAGTGAGGAAGAGATGGTCAACGATCCCCCAATCCAATGGAAGTTATATGTTGATGGTGCGAGAAACGACTACTGTTCTGGAGCCGGAGTTGTACTTGAGACCCCTGAAGGCCGATCATTATGCTATGCGCTAAGATTGGAATTTCCTTCAACAAACAATGAAGCAGAATACGAAGCCCTTATCGCTGGCTTAAGGATTGCTAAAGAATTAAACATCCGAGCGTTACAGATATTCAGTGATTCTCAGCTTATCGTATGCCAAGTCAAAAAGGAATTCCAAGCAAAAGGGGGGAATCTGCCCGCCTACTTGTCAAAGGCTTGGGAACTCCTGGGTGATTTCGATCATTACATGATAAGTCACATTCCTCGAGAAGAAAACATGAAAGCAGATTCTCTCGCAAAGTATTCTAGCACAGGCGAAGCTCAATTTCTGGGGTTAACTCCAGTGGAGGTCCTGTCGACTCCTAGCATTGATGAGATGGACATTGATTGGATCATGAGCATGTCTCAAGAGCAAGAATCATGGATGACTCCGATAACAGAATATCTGCTCAATGGATCCTTACCAGGGAACTCAAAAGAACGACAAAAGCTACTGAGAAAAGCCTCTCGATACATAATCCAGGATGGCCGATTATACAGACGGGGATTCTCAATGCCATTACTTCGATGTGTATCTAGGGAAGAGTCCAAAGCAATCCTAGCGGAGGTACATGGAGGAGAGTGTGGTGATCATTCAGGTGGCCAAACATTAGCAAAGAAAATTCTCCGATATGGATATTTTTGTCCAGAAATTAATCGAGATGCAGCAGAGTATTCCCGAAAATGTGACAGATGCCAAAGATTCGCCAAAATTCCTAGAGCACCTTCCACTGAACTCACACAGATGGTCAGTCCATGGCCGTTTGTAATATGGGGGATAGACCTTGTAGGACCGTTACCAACTGCCAAATCTGGAATTAAATATGCCATTGTTGCTGTAGATTATTTTACTAAGTGGGCAGAAGCTGAACCACTGGCTACTATCACCTCAAAGAAGATGATAAGTTTTGTGACTAAAAACATCATTTGCAGATACGATGTGCCTCAAAAAATAATTACAGACAATGGTACTCAGTTTGAAAGTGAAGAATTCCAAGATTTTTGTAAGCGATTCAAAATCCGGAAAAGCTTCTCAGCAGTGGCTCATCCGCAGGCAAACGGGCAAGTGGAAGCCGTGAACAAAATTATTAAGTCAACCATCAAAAAGCAACTTGAAAGAGCAAAAGGTGGTTGGGTCGATAAGCTACCACTGGCACTATGGGCATATAGAACCACTCACAAAACTGCGACTGGGCACACCCCGTTTTCATCAGCATACGGGTCAGAGGCAATGATTCCGGTAGAAATAGAGGTCCCTTCACATAGAAGAATCCATTTCAATCAAGCAGAAAACGAAAAGCTACAGCTTGAAGCGCTAGATCTCCTCGATGAAAAAAGAGATAAGGCTAATCTCAGAATTGCAGCTCATCAGCAAAGGATAGCCAGACATTTCAATTCCAAAGTTCGCTAACGCAACTTTGAGATTGGAGACCTAGTCCTGAAGAGAATTATGACAGCGACAGGTGTGTTTGGGCCAAATTGGGAAGGACCATATGTCATAGGTCAGAAGCTTCTTAACGGCACATTCAAACTCACTACTGTTGAAGGAGATCAAATTCCAAGGGCATGGAACAACAATCATTTGCGTCCATACTTCACTTGAAAATTTTGTTGAAATATTGTAAAAAGAATTATGAATGTATGATTCTTGTAATTGAAGGCAATTGTAAAACTGATGCAAGTAAATAATAAAAAAAATATAAAGTGGATGTAGGCCCAATTTCCTGGCCGAACCACTATAAATCTTGTGTTCCTTATTATTATTACATGTTTTCTTTATTTTCGATATAAAAAGTACATAGAATGTATTGCTGAAATGTCGATTTAGATTTTTGCAGACAATGGAAATGAAACTTGCACATAATAAGACCGAGTGATTCTCGCCAAATTTCAAGTCACAAAAGCTCCGAATTCAAATCCTAGATAGGAAGTACTTCAATTGAACGGCCTATGATTTCCACAGAAACGGGCCTTTGCTAATAAATTGAGATCGTTTGAACAAACAAACATCCAATTAAGAAGCTGATGCTCGTTCTCATGAACTTGCCTGACAATGAAGTACACTTCCTTGGATTAAACAAGTTACTTGTAAGAAAAGGGAATGAAAGCTTTTTTAAAAAAAAAGAGAGGATCGCTGAAAAGGCATAAGCAAGTGGACAAGGGAACAACCAAAGCCATCACCGGCAGCACAAGTCCTCTTCGGAGGCGCAACTCTTCGGAAAATAAAGACCTCTAATGGGTCATACGCCACAAAAAAGAAAGTTCTCTACTCAAAAAAAAGATTGGAGGAGTCATGACCCTCCAACCATGAGAGAGTAACTTCCAGGCGATGAAAACCCTCTCTGAGGCACATTTCACTAGGAGTTGAAGTGTAACAACCGCTCTTCGGAATTTCACTTCACCAGAGTTGAAATGCAAACAAAATAAAAGCCCTCTTCGGAGGCCCATTTCACCAGGAGTTGAAGTGTTACGACCGCTCTTCAGAATTTCACTTCACCAGAGTTGAAATGCAAACAAAATAAAGCCCTCTTCGGAGGCACATTTCGCCAGGAATTGAAGTGTTACGACCGCTCTTCGGAATTTCACTTCACCAAAGTTGAGATGCAAAACAAAATAAAGACCTTTCTGGAAGTCCACGTTTCACCAAGATTGAAATAAAACTTCCAAGTGTTGAAACGTGTAAAGGCTTTCTTCAAAGGCACAACTCTTTGGAGGTACACGTTTCACCAAGATTGAAATAAAACTTCCAAGTGTTGAAACGTGAAAAATCCCTCCTCTGAGGTACAACGCCCTCCCGGGGACACAATCAAAAAGAAAGACCTCTTCGGAAGCCCACGTTTCACCGAGATTGAAATAAAACTTCCAAGTGTTGAAACGTGAAAAGGCTTTCTTCAAAGGCACAACTCTTTGGAGATACATGTTTCACCAAGATTGAAATAAAACTTCCAAGTGTTGAAACGTGAAAAATCCCTCCTCAGAAGTACAAATTTCTATTTTAAAAAAAAAAAATATCCTCATCAAGGGCATACTTTAACTTTCAAAGGAAGAGTGATTTACCTATTCTAGAAAATAACCTTCCTCAAAAAAAAAAGAAAAAAAGAAAGAAAGTTAAAGTACCCTTCAGAGGCCCGCTTTACCACATAGAAGAATTCACTTGGCAAAATGCGTACATAAGCAAAAGAAAAAAAAAGTGATTTCTTCGAAGGACAAAGCGTAAAAACTTATATGAAGGAAGTTGTACTCTACGAAAAATTTCTTCAAGAATGAAGTAATTATTCTTCAGAAAATAAGAGTGCAAGTCCCCTCAAAGTATAAAATATTGCAGCAAGCTTATGGTATGGGGGCAGCATGGTATAGTTACATACAAAATGGTATAGCTACATCGGTAAAATACGCTCAAACAACATACCACAAGTTCACCGCAATATCATATAAATAAACTTGTGCAAAAATGAATAATAAATGCATTCTCAAATTCAAACAAGAGTCTGTACAAATAAAGGATCATTTTATTCAATTGCAGATACAGGTTTCAAAATAAAAAAGCAGGGGCCGGTGCCTGCACAACATCCGACCATTACACAAGAAAGGAATCAAAAAGCCCGAAGCCCGACTCTTCACTTCTTGTAACCACCTTTGGACCCTTTGCCCGGCCAAATGATTAGCCTTTCAGGTCTATCTATAGGCATAAGGGAAGAAGGAGAGGGAGGTGCAACCGGTGCAACTTCCGGTTCTTCTTCAGTAGCAATGATTTTCTTCCCCCTCCTCTTCGATGTTTCGTGCTTCTTTCTTCTCTTCGACGAAGATTCACTCCCTGGAGTAACAAGAGCGGACAAAACTACGTCATTAGAAGGAGTCCGCTCCGGAGAGATCTCGCCTCCTTCAAGTCCCTCGTCCTTCTGCTCTTGCGAAGCGATAGGGTCATCCAAGCCATGAAGAGCCTCAATTTGCTCCTCTTGTGACCCGGGCTGTGAAGCAGAAGGAGGAGTCACCTGAAGAGACGGAGGAGGGATAACCGGAGGAGGTGAAGTCTGCACAGCACTTGGTGTTTCAACTACAAAAGAAGAAAAATTAAAAATATTAGTATCTCCCCAAAAGAAGGGAGATATGGGTTCGTCGAGATTCAAGAAATAATCGAGAAGCTCATTAAACTTTTGAGGAGCAAGCAGGCGATCCACCGGAACCGGACCAATGCCAAAATTACCTGAAGATGTTTGCTTCGTTAGTTCAATCTCATAATTTTGAGCCCCGATATCCTCCAAAGCCTCATCATCAGTAGGGGTAATTACCCCGGTTCTTGTAGGAGGCAGCGAATGAGCACTGGAACCTGTGATGTCAACTTCAGAAGAAACTAAAGGGCGTTCAGAGGTGGTAGGTGGTATTTCTTTTTCAGAACGTTCCCCTTCCGCCATTCCGGCCCGCACTCTGGCGAGTTGCTCTTTTCCCTTGGCAAGAGCGGCGCGGGCATCATCATCGAGATAATGCTCTCCAAGAGCTGTCTCAGCGTAGCCAGCACCTTTACCACCGAGCATATCGAGTGCTGCCTCCCAAACTTCAGCTAGTGTAATTTCATACTTAGAGCCTAGAAAGGCAAGGCTGCCACGCCCCAAAATGCTGTGCAGATAAAAATCAAATAATGTGGAGCCAATGTCAGCTTTGGTTGCTTGATGGGCCTCTTCGGCCGCAAGTTTACCAGCAACAGCCTCGTCGCGCTCCTTTTCGGCCATAGCAAGTCGAGCTTTTAACATCTCTATCTCCAAGCTTTGAGAGCCGGTCTGTTCTCGCAGCTGTAAAGTTTCAGCGCGATATTCTTCTATGACCTTCTCCTTGTGTGTAAGCTTATCTTCGACTGCCCTTTGACTGGCATGCACATCTCGTACTTGTTGCTGGAGCATGCTCTCCTTTTGAGAATAGAGAGTAGACGAAGTAGCTAATTCTTCCTTAAGCTTTTCTACTTCCGCTTCCAGCTTTTCATTATGGGAAGCAATACTTCTCATTTCGGCGTCATGCTGTTCGAGAGTCTTCTGCCACTCAGCCTTATCGTTCTCCATTGTGAGCATGGCCTCGAGATTGGCTCGGTTAACCCTCTGAAGCTCGTCGACAAGTTTTCGCCAGTTCGACATTCTTTCAATATCGGTCCTGACAGTATCAAGATTTCGCAGCATAGCCGATTTGTCGAGAGGAACCAAGTCGAGATCAAATCGAACCCCTCTCAGGCACCACTGAGGGAATCGACTTTGAAGAGTGGGAGGACCTTGCCCAACTTGGTATGCGGGCCGGTTGATGATTGTTTGAATGTCGGAACGAACGGGGGCAGGAGATTGAGCAGGAACATCTTGAGAAACTGTCGGCATTGTTTCTTCAGTAAGTTTAGCCCGCTTGCTAGAAGAATCTTCCATGTGACCTTTACCTCTCTCATCGTGAGTCTTTCTTTTTTGGGTATCATCATCTCTGTGGGGAGGGTCATGTCTTTCTTGTTCTCTTCGGTGACGTTCTTCATATGCTCGTCTCTCGTCTGCTTTCCTGATGGCCCTCTCTTCATCCGATTCTCTGTAAGAGGGGAGGTAACGCCTATAATCATATTGGCTACGCCTCCCGTAGCGCTGGAAATCAGCATAGTATGAACTGCTGCGCCCCATTGGAGAATCTGGAATAAAAATAATAAGCTTTAGAAATCTTTAAAGTATAAGAAGATGAATGCGTAGAAGTGCTGAAAAATCCTAAGTGTTGTGTAACGTGTAAGCTACATGCATCAAGTTACAGACCACTCTCTGGAGTAGAGTTAGTGATAACTTGAGTAGAAGGGGTTGACATTTGTTGTAGAGAAGATGTCGCCTCAATTACAGAAGAGATAGTTTTGGAAACATCATCCCTAAAAAGTTCTTGAGAAGTGACCATTATGTCACTTAAACTCCCAAAAATATCAACTCCAAGATCACCGTTCTTATCAGTATGAGGAAGGGACTCCTCTTCTTCAGTTATGGGGGCAAGTGCAGGCTTTTCAGATGGCTCTGCATCATCCCATGGAGTGGAACATTTTACTAGTGAAGTTTCTATAGAGGTTCCTCCCCGCATGTGCTCTTTAATAGAGACCGGGGCATCAGGAGTTTTCATCGGAGAATCGGGAACTTCAGTCGGAACTTCATGAAGTTGAGTAGAACGGGAAGAATGTAAAAGCTCAAACCGATGAAGAAGTTCATCTGTCAATAGAAATTTTACGCTCCTCTCTTCAGCAGCCACAATGCTTAGCCTCTCAAAGACTGGTTTATGACTGGAATCTCTAGAAGGAGGAGGAAGTGCTGTAAAAATAAGGAATGGAATCAGCATCTAGCAATACGAACCATGAAAAACTTAAAATGAAATTGAAGAGAGAAGGGAAAAAAGATCTCACTTCCTATTCTCCAGTCTGTGTAAAATCCTGCAGGGCAACGAATATAGAAGAATTGATTCAAAAAACCATGTGCACTCTCCGGCAAATCCAAAATTAGTTTACGGTTCCTCGCACCTCTTACAAGTACAATCGAAGGGTGGTCCTTGTTCTTCGCAAAAGTGCACAGGTAACAGATTTCCTCAAAACTAGGAAGACGGTCAAGAGTTCTCCTGAACAGAACGCACAATCCCATCAAAATGGCATAGCCATTGGGATGCAGCTGGAAAGGAGAGATCGTCAGTCGAAGAAGGATTTGTTGAAGAAATTCATTAAAGGGAGGAATTACTCCACTTAAGCACATTTGGCGATTAATGGCAACAAAACCGGAAGGTGGTCTATCAGCAAAATCATTTGGTCCAGGGAGTAAAACTTCTGCCTCGGCAATACCAAATTGAACGCATAATTGATTAAGCACCCGCTGTTTCAGAAGGGTAGGAGTTCTTTCCGGAGGGTTCTCTACTGGAATAGCAATCGGAGGAGCCCCTTCGACACGTTCTATCATCTCTTCTTGTTGAGACGTCATTCTATACAAGCAACTGGATGTTCAAATGTGAAGGTGCACGTTTCCTAAAAGTGTGAAGTGTTGTGCAAAACTAATAAAAATAACAAGCAAAATAACTGAAATTAAACTAATTGGCAACTGATTGATTGTGAGATTTCAGGACTTGTTAATTTAAAACTCAAGTGCAGTGTTAATTCAAACAAAATTTTAGCTTTGCTTTAACACTTCATTTGAGTCGGTTGATTCACAGCATTTCACTCACACAGTTCATTTAAGTTGATTATTCTTTATCGACTAATCTGTCATTCGATGTGGGCGGTCAGTGACAGTATATTCGTCCCATTTTTCTGCAAATGTTATGTTTAAACAGGTTGTTAGATTAAAAGTTAGAGCAATCTGCAAAGGAATGTAATGAATTTCAAATGATTCAAGTCCAAGCAGTTCAATCAAATTCTCTCAAAAATTTCACAAGTCCTAGGTCGTCCAACGACCTAATATAGGTCAGAGCTCTTTTAGGTCGCATTGTGCAAGTTAAGAGGTTCAAAGCAATGCGGATTTGTTCAAGTCCTAGCTCGGCCGCGACCTAAAGCCTATGCCGCAAAGAAGTTAGGTCGTTGATTTGTTAAGTCGTTCTGCTTAGAATTCATGTTCAAATTTGTTAAGATCTAGGTCGGCCGCAACCTAACTGACCCAGCAGTTCGAAGCAACGTGCTTTCACCTAAGTCCTAGGTCGCGAGAGTCCTAGGTCGCGAGGTACTATAGGTCGCGCAGGTTCATGGGGCGGTTCTAATAGGATCTTGAGCAAGCTCCTGCTCAAGCTAAAAACCTCGCTTCCCTCACCAATCACCTTCTTCTCCACTAACCCAGTAACCTGTTATTAACTACACATAGAGATCCGTCATCCTCTTCATGAAATTCATCATTCGTACATACCACCGAATCATCCAGGAATCAATTCGAAGCATCTCTGATCCATCATGGATTCAACTCATTGTTGTACTTTCAAAAATCGCAACTAATGGCGATCAAAATCGACCATAACTTAAAAAAAAATGATGAAGTACGACGTACAAAATTGTTCTGGGATGGAAATTCGTGGTTTGATGGTAATCATGGGATGGATAGAGATTAAGTGTACTTACACAATATGATAGCAGGGATGAATCAGTGGATGATTAAACTCAAATTTGCTTTTGAAATTACAAAGTTCTGTTAATGGCTGAATGGAATATTAAAATAGATGAGGTGAAGGAGGAACGACCTAAGCTATTTATACCCCGGAGGAGTGAAATGCGAATCGGCACACACGACCTAGTTGCCTCGATAGGTCGCTTGCGACCTATCGACTCATCAGAGCACGAGTTAAGAAGATCGAAGCACACGACCTACGACCTAGGCGTATACTTCGAGGGGCAAATGTTAACTCCTCTTCGTTAGCGACCTAACTACAGCAGCGACCTACGACCTATAGGGAGCCATGATTTAACGACTCACAAAGATAACGACCTAATGGTATCAGCGACCTAAGGGGATCTAACGACCTAGTGCTCCAGCGACCTAAAGGCCAGAGCGACCTAACGAGTCAACAAGACGAGCGACCTAACGGTTCGAGCATTCGGCGACTTAACAGATAGAGAAGGAGACAACCTAGCGACCTAATGGTTTAACGAGCTAAGCTATAAGTCGTGTTAACTTAGGTCGCAACACCATACCATTCAACATACTTAGGTTGCCTCTCTTCTTAGGTCGCACACGACCTACCACTTGTCATCTTATTCAGTCAAACTCGATGCATCCTATCAAGCCACAAACCATACCACGTAGGTCGCTCGCGACCTACGTCTTACCATAGACCGTCACCAACCTATAACCCGCTAACCCGTTCCAGACTAGAGGGCAACCTCGTGCTACTGTAATTCTGACATTGCTCACGACCTAAGATAGGTCGCTCACGACCTAAGGACATTGCATTAGAAGGCCGCCTTCTCTAAGCCGCTACTGGTAAGGTCGCTTACGACCTAGAACTTGTTGAAACGAGCTTGCATGTTCTTATGGAAGGGGGGCCAGTGCTTCTTAGGTCGGCTACGACCTACGACCTTACTTAGGTCGGTCACGACCTACGACCTAACTCCGAAAAATGCCTATAAATACGACCTTAGTTCCAACTAGGGGGAGGACTTTTGGCTCATTCATTTCAAGCGCCGTTACTCTGCTGCATTCTGAACTACTTCAACACCTTCAAGGAACTTCACGAAGAAATCAAACATGTCTAACATGTGTTCAAAGATTTGGATCGACATTGAAGTTTAGGCTACTTGTTCTAAGTCACTTGAAACTCAAAGTGTGTTGTAATCAAAGTGTAACTGCAATGACTTGTAATCAAATCGTCAATAAAGATATTCAAAGTGGACGTAGGCTCTCTCTTAAGCCGAACCACTATAAAATTGCTGTTGTTTACTGTTTTTTCACTATTATCTGCTTATAATCTGTTCCCGAGCTATCGGGTGGTGCTTTCACAATCTCACTTCATACACCGGGGTGTTAGCGTTCAAATTTTAGCGTTAACAAAACGTTAATCATTTACCCATTCATTAATACATTGAATTAGGTCTAAATCAAATAGCAACATTTGGCTTGTTATTAATAGCTTTTAAGTGAAAATAAAACGTTAATGATAACAAGTATTTTAAGATTAACCATTTATTTAGAGTATTGAAGTATAACTGGTAATCAATTGCAATAGATATAAATAAATTATTACGTTAATGTTAATATAAAGTAATATTGGAAAATAGTGTCAATTTCATTTATAGTATGACCATTTGGTTGATATAAATATTGTAAATAAAAATTTATTTGAAGGTAAATTATAGTGATTGGCTTAAATGAGATTAGATATCTAGAATTTTCATTTATGGAAATTAAGTTAAATGGGAGAATACTAAGAACCAATATTTAAAAGGTTTATTATATTCTTGTGGCAATAAAGACTCGGATAACAAGGGTAAGGATTTAATAAATTGAATATATTAAAATTAGATAAAATTTAAATTTTCTAGACATTGCGATAATTGAAATGAAGATGTATTTTGAGGATATTAGTGTGATAGATCAATTTCAAATAAATGCCCACGAAATGTTACATTTATATGGAATAAGACCATAATTGTAGTGTGAACGTAATAAATAGAAATAGAAATGTTAATTGTATTCATAATGTAATGATTGCTTTAAAAGTAAGGAGTGTAAATCAAAATAAAGAATATAAATGAATAAGTTTTGTAAAATAGTAAACATATGTTTATTTATTTGAAATGTTTGATTGATTGTAGAGATGAGTAACCATTATTTAGTGAGAAATGCGTAATTACTATTTGTATCAAATAATGTAAATATGTTTAAATTATTATTAGATAGAAATTTTTTTTACTTCTCATTACATTCATTTAGTCCATTTTGAAAATTAATCAACTGAAATGCATGTAATTGAAAATTTCTAATTAATAGGAGAGAGAATACTAATTGTAAATTAGTAGGTGTGATTAAAAGCAGCTTATGTTTTCTGAAAATATAAGGGAAGTTGATTTAATTTACATCAAATAAAATGAATGTTCATTTATAATGTAGGTTTAATTTCATTAAAGTATGGAATAGAATGATTGATTTTAAAGAAAGAAATATATGTTTATTTGAACTGTATTTTTGCTTACAAATTGATTACAATAATAGGAAAATAATATGTTTCAGTAAGTTATTTATTACTCTTGTGTATAAACAATAAATTTATAAACGTGGTTAAATAAACAATTGTTCTATTTTTTTTATTAGTTGTCTGTTTTAAAATTTAACTTTGTAAGTAACTGCAAGTAATGTAATTCAAATGTTTCAATTAAAAGGAAAGGAAACGTTGATTGCAATTAACAGATTTAACAAAAGCAACACACATTTTGTGTTAAACAAAAGGGGTGTTTTAATGGAAATAAAAGATCATTTTGAGAAACAAAATTAAACGTTTTCATTTTAAGGTAAGTATAAATATTTTATTATGCATGGATAAAACTTAAATGCGTACAAAAATTCTACTTTTGTTTGCAAACTTTTCCATTCCTACGTACATTTCCTTATCTATTACTAATGCCTGAAGCTTTAAAAATAAAACGCGACATTTATTTTTGTCCCTCCACATTCATTTCCTAATTATAAATAAACTACACCTTATATCTTCTTTTACATTTGTAAAACAACCCGCATATTTATCGATTGCATATTTAAATATTTTATTTAAATATTTCACCGTTCGTCGGATTTTAGTCTGAAAACCTACTTTTAGCAAACAGTCGAATTGGGAACCGAGATCCCTACCATTGAGTTCAAAATGACGTTTGCGACCTTTTTGAGTATAAGGTTCGATATGTTTGAAGAAAGTTGATTTTTGCCACTTTTTCACTTAGGGCTTTGGTTTGGGCTAAACCCACTTACTAACTAAGTCCCAACCCCCTCTCCTCTTCACTACTTCATTCCTCATTTCCTAAGACTCAAGCTTTTATAACAATGGCGGAGTGGAAGAGGAAACTAAAACTCCAAGCCCCAGTTTTCATTAGCAAATCCATCTTCTAGCTCCGAACTCAAGAGAACCCATTGGTAAGCCTTCTCTTCTTCTTCTCCAACTCATTCTCTCTTTGATTTCATAAAATTCCTAAACCTAATTTAGGAAATGTTTCTCTTTTAAGCTTAGATTGAAGCTTCTTGAATTGTTATTGAAGAGGAAGTGATCTTAGCTTGTTTTTAAAGCTTCTCCTTCATTGATTTGGGTTCAAAGGTGAAATTTTTATCTCACATCTATGTCTATATCTATCTTTGTTGTTAGGTATGAATTCCTAACTCTTATTGATATTCATTTGCTTTTGATTTGAGTTGATTTGGTGAATTTACCATTTTTTAGATTTGAAGTCCAATTTAATGAAAATCCTTCAGTGGATGTTTGGATATGTTGTTTGGGGTGTATCGAAAAGCTATAAGACCGGGTTGTCACTTGGCGTAAATCCTTAGTCGCCGTTGCTCGTCCGATCGCTTTCGGTTTGGATTTTTTCTCATTTTAGGCTAGGCTGATTTTTTCCTAGCAGAAGATTTCAGACGTCTGAAACAAAATTCAGACGTCTGAAACCAAATCCAGACGTCTGGTTAAAAAATCCAGACGTCTGGAAAGGGGTCTGGAAAAGGCAGAGACTAAATCCAGACGTTTGAAACAAAATCCAGACGTGTGAAATCAAATTCAGACGTCTTGTTGAAAATTTCTGACGTCTGAAATTGCCCAGGAATTAAAAATAGAAGGGAGAAAACATATATACTTCCACATACTAGGGCCAGATGTTTGGGAACACCTATCAAACATCTGGAACTGTTTAATTTGCCTATTTGGCTATTTTTGAGTAAATTTCCAAGGTTTATCGATTTTTGTTGATCCGGTTAGTTGTTATCACTTATTATCGACTCTAATGACTTCTTTTTATGGATTTTTTGAAATATCCATTTTAATGGATTTGGTATCGATTTCTTTGGATTTGACTCACGTCTTCAAATGTGAATTTTGATGATCGATTGTTTCTACAATCATTTTTAGTAATTTGTCACTTTAAAATATAAAGGTTTTCTATACTAATAGTAAATATCAAAACTCTTTCTTCAAAATGATTTCAATACTATTTTATTACAAAGCTCGTTTTCTCAAACCGTTTTCTAATCTACTAGTATATACAAACCTTTACGTCACTCGTATGAGAAATCTAATTAAACGACTTAGTAAAACGAGTTGTATGAAACGCTTGCGTTTACTACGTTGGTTAATTCTTGGACTTGTTTGATTGAATCTCTTGTGACAATTTTCTAGTGGAGATCTACAATTTGTTCGCAAATATTTAAGTTAAGCTAGTGGGTATGGGACATGATGCTAAACTCATATATTTACTAGCTTATTGTAATTGACACTTCTTGATGATCGACGATGATCATTTTATAGTTTAGACTAGCAATGTGCGATGTCTCTTTGTCCATGTGGAGGACTGTACCTTATTTTATTGAGCTTCACTCATTTCTTCGTGGGCTAGCGACCCATGTACTTTTAATATGTTTCAATTCATTGGATGTACCGTTTGTACTACATCGATGTCTTGGCTTTTTGATTCATTGGATGTACCGTTTGTACTACATCAATGTCTTTGCTTTTGGATTCATTGGATGTACCGTTTGTACTACATCAATGTCTTGGTTTTTTTGATTCATTGGATGTACCGTTTGTACTACATCAATGTCTTTGCTTTTGGATTCATTGGATGTACCGTTTGTACTACATCAATGTCTTGGCTTTTTGGATTCATTGGATGTACCATTTGTACTACATCAATGTCTTTGGTATTTGATTCATTGGATGTACCGTTTGTACTACATCAATGTCTTTGCGTTTTGATTCATTGGATGTACCGTTTGTACTACATCAATGTCTTTGCTTTTGGATTCATTGGATGTACCGTTTGTACTACATCAATGTCTTGCCTTTTTGGATTCATTGGATGTACCGTTTGCACTACTTCAATGTCTTGGCCAACCTTTTATTGTGATTTCTGGATTTCTAATTGTTGATTTCTGGAATTTATATTTCACCATCTTTTTCTGTTGGCATTGATATGTATGTCATTTATTGTGGCTTGGTGAATTAAATAATGAATATGACATTCTTTTTGATGCTATGAGATTCCTTGAGATATTGTATGACTTTTGTTGATTTTCTAATGTATACTTGTCAAAGTATGACATTTTTTGTTATCATACGTTTTTAGTTATATCTTTTCTTATATCTCATTTTATCTGATAATTATAGCTAGACTGATCCGTTTAATTTTTTCTTCTAAAATAATATTCGGGTCAGACTGAGATTTTACAGGTGCTTCCTCTTGACTCCTTATCTGGAACCATCATCTGATTTTGGCTAACTACTCTAGATTAGTAGTTTATTGTTGTATGCATTTGAGAAATGGACTCCTTGATGTATACATATTCTTTTGTCTAGCACTTGTACCAATTCTTTTGTGATGTTGTGGATCTTGTTTGACCACTAATCTGATTTACACTTTTATGTGTAATATTCATATCTATTTCCGCCTTTGTGATATGAATTGTCTGTGACTGATTTATGTTATGTTTATTTCTATATTTGTTTCCGAAGATATTATAGCCACTGTGTAGTAGTTTTGAGTTTGTGTCGGCATGTCGGATTTCCACTTGAAAAGAATTGCATGTTATACTATCTGACATATCGATGCTCGCACAAAGCAATTACACGGATGGTCGCTCCTGAACAGCCTTATTCTCCGTGCTAGTTGACGGCATTACACCGTAGTGTTCTTGGCTAGCGTGGGTATAGAGGTGGGGCGTCACAATTTGTTTCTCCCAACACTTCATATTCAAAAGCTCTTATTCTTGCAAAATCCAAAAGCATTCTTTTACAAAAAATGATTCTTTTTCATTTTCGTACACTTTCTGTCCTCATCTTAGTTGTTCTTCAATCTTTCCCTGAAGCCTCATATTGAGAAAACGTAAGTAATAAAATTTGTTTATTTATATTTTTTTTACGTGTACTAATTTTTATTTTAATAATACTTCTTGTAACATGAATATCTTTTGCATATAAACTTTGATTCGCACGCGACTTCTTTTTTTGGATTCAAATTTATATTCCGAACAACATGAAATTGGTTTAGTTGAATTTGGGGATTTTTCAGTTTTGCGCTTCTATTGGATTTTTATGGGCTAAAATCAAAGGTGAGTGTTTTAACCCACTCACAACTTCTAAAATTTCTTATGTTTGTTAAATTGATTTTGTGATGTGCTTAGAAATTTATTTATGATTGTTTGGCATGTTTTAATCATCATCTCAGTTAACTGCAATTTATTTAAATTGAATTATTATTTAATTTTATCATTTCATATAAATTGACAGTTAAATTTAATTATTTTTCATATAAACTGCTAGTTAAATAGTTGTTAATTTATTTTTTTGAGTATAAACTGTTCATTGATACATGTTTAATTTTATATGCTCTATATTGATGTTGGTTTAAATTGATGATGATTGCAATAAATTGGTTGATGATTGATATTGGGTGAATGGATGATGTGTTCTATATTATATAAACTGCAAGTTATTATGCATTTTCATTTCATTCGGGATTGTGGTTTGAAATGATATACAACCGCATTTTTATTTTAAACTGCGTATTGAAATGATGAATATCCCTATCACTTGACCATAGGATAGAAAATTTTATACAGGCACCGCGACATATATAAAAATTTCTTTTGAAATGATTTTCTATGGTTTTGAAAAGAATACAGTTTAATGAATATTAAATTTTTGATACATATATATAGTAAAAATTCATGAATTTAGCTATGTATAAAAAAAATTCGAATTTTAAAATAAGCTAAATAATGAAGTTGATTTCTTTTATATAGTATGGTTAAGTATCTAATTAAATTTCTATTGTATATAGAGTTTTTAATAACTCAAATAAAAGTAAGGTTGACGATAAATGTGAATGTGATTGAATTAAAGTATTCAAGAATTATCCTCGAAAATTTGTTTTGAAATATAAATAAATTAAGATTTAAAGTGTATGATTTAATAACTTGATTTGATTAGAGGATTTAAATGAGTATTAAATTGATTGTAAAAGTATTTCAAGTTAATTTAATTAAAGGAATATCCTGTTATTAAAGTTTAAGGGTTTTACTTAAATAACATTTGTTGTACTTAGTAAACATTTCAAAATTTAAATAATAAGAATTGGATTCGATATATACTAAATTATCAAAGAATCCATTTTAAAATAGTAGAATATTTAAAGATAAACAATATGAACTATAAAAATCTAAGTTTTGAAACATGGGATATTTAAGCTTTGAATTATATGGGAATTAAAATGGTTTATTTGGAGATTTAAATTGGTATTGGGATTTATTTATGAAATTTAAAGAAGCTATTTTAGTATATAAAGTAATATAGTATTTGAACCATTAAGTATTAAGAGTTATGTTTCAAAGCTATCGTTTCAAGGTATATATATTTGAAAATATTATGATTTTGGAGAAAGGGATATTTATAAAATAAAAATGGTATCACATTGATTTGGTTTTTTAAATTATATAAATGATGTCGTATTTATGTAGTTTGAAATGAATATTTTATTCTGGTTTTAAAGTATAAACTATTTTGAAAAGACCGCGGTGTTATAACAACGTTTGGTTGTTGAAGAGACCGGGATCGGAAGTTGTCATACCCTCTGCCAACTCCGAAAACCACTTTAACAACCGTGTACGCGGTGGAGATTCCAGAATGAAGTAGGATGGTGGCGGTGTTTCCTTTGAGGTAAATATGTGGACCCGACTCCCGTTAGTTGGCAAAAGGTGTCTAAAACAGGAGCGATTCTCGGGCCAATGAGGTCATTCCTCTGATCGAACGCAGTCCTTCGTATTATACTCTGACTTTTGGATTGATTCGGTGGCTACTTTTGATTTTGGTTTTGGGGTGTTGTTCGAGGTGGGCGGTAGCTGCGTGCTGCGCGTTTCCACCAGCCCAGGTAGCAATTGGTATATCTACCCTGGCATTTCCTAGTTGTGCCGTGTCACCTATCATACCGAGCCTTTACTACGAGTTTCTATTTGTGTCATACATATGGGGTGTCTTCTCGTAGTCTCCCGATCAGGAGATATGCAGGCACTGTATAGACTATTGGCATTATTTGTGTTAAGGTGGAAAATATCAAGCCTTAACGCTATTTAAAGGCAAGTATATTTTACAATTAGACACTATTATAATAGCGAAATATACTTCATAGTAAATAGTTTAACGGATCCTTAAGAGATGTAAATCCCGAGCATCTCTTGAGTTACTGCACTCATATTCATTTCTGTTAATTTAACTCACATAAGATCTTTTAGTTCTGACTCGAGTGTTTTGTCTTTTCAATTTGCTCGGGTCAGTCCGAGCGTTTCAGGATTCGAAAACTTTAGCTCTGGAGGACGAAGGCGGAGATTTATATTATTATTATTTATATTAGTCCACTATACTCATACTGTTTCGCTACATTGTTATTGGTAGGTGCAACTCTGATATGTATTGTGTAAGAAAAATCAAATATTTTGTAAAACAGCTTCATGAACTGTATATTTGATTATTATATTTTATCCTTCCGTTGTGAGATTCTATTTTGTTTTATTTCTTCCTTGTTTTTCTTATTTACCCCATAACAATCCGCCCTTCCGTATGGTTTGAATTGGCACGTGTGTCGGTTTAAAGCGTGCGAAAAGGTGGGATGTTACATCTGGTATCAAAGCTTTGGTTTAGCGATAAACCTTGGCTTTGTAGGGTTTGACTCTTTGTTAATAGGGTAGTAATACCCTATGGGAGTCGCTGAGTGTATATATATGAGAGAGCGTATTTGTTAGTGTTATAAAAGGTTATGATATTGTGTTAATTTGTTCCGTTTCGTATTTATAAATTCTGGTTGATGCATGGGACGCTATGACATCAATAAGGATTTCTAAACACTTAATAGGACAGACCGACACAATATTTGTTTTAATATAGGTGAATGAAATAATTTTTCCTATTATCTTTTCTATATATATAAAATAAATTTTATAAAGGTTATATTTGGTTGCAATGGATTGGTTATTAGGAATAAAATTTATAAATAATAGGTAAAATAAGATAAAATATAAAATCAATGAAAATTTAGAAATTTTAGAACTTAAGTCCGGGATTTTGAAAATTTTGTTTTCAAAGGATTTTGAAATATAATAATAGTATTTAGAAATATTCTCTGATATAAATATTTCAATATAATTTGAAAGTATGGTTTTAAAGATATTCTGGAAAGAAATAAGTTGTACTTCCCTCTCTGTCGTTGGAAAATAATTTCGGTGATGAGTGCACGCATCATCGACATTTATTTTCGAGTTTTGAAGTGGGAAGGCCACTGTAGTAGTTTTACTCCAGAGTTGTTCTGATAAACAAATATAAAATTTTAAATTGTTTTTAAAAATAATTTTATGTATATAAATTTGTAAGAGTATAATTATCTATTATCTTTATAATGATTTGAAATTTAACCCGGTATTTAAATTCTTAAGTTTCTGAGTTATTAATAGTTTCCGTTATTGTAGTGAAACGGAATGTAACCGATTAATAATTGGAGTCTTTAATTAAAATAAGGAATTTAATGCTGGGAAATGAATGAAATTAAAGGTAAATTTGAAATTGTAACTTATAAAACAAAGATGGAATTATTGAACCATTAAATTATTAGAAGAATTGAGAAAAAACGTGTATAACTTTCAATTACATTCTTAAAGGCATATATATAACTTACCAAATATTAAAAGTTAAAATGATAATAAGAAATGTAATAGATATTATACAAGAAATAAATTTGAGGTAAACAGGGTAATTAATGAAATTCTTTAATAAATAAGGGTTTGATGTTGTAATTGTTGAAAACTTAAGTTATAATTAAAATTATACTATATTTAAGATATAATTAAAGGTAAGTATATTAAATAGATGATTATAAATTTAAGAAAATAAAATGGAATTCTACTATAATAAAATATGATAAAGAGTGAGTATTGTAAGTAAGCAACTAGATACTTAAGTATATGGTTGAAGCTATTATGAATAAAATAAGTAGAAGAGATGAATGCAGTAAATATATAATTGTAGACTTAAATTTATGTGATAAGAAATAGATTTGTACGTGAATACTATAAACAAATGAAGTTATGCAGTATGAAATGAAAAGAGAAAAATGAATTTTATATATAAGTATAAGTGCAAACAAGTGTAATAAACACTAGATTAATAGATGGAAATAAAGGTGGTAAGAAATAAATGTAAAATAAAAAGGGATAAATCATTATATAAATAAAAGGAATCAAACAACTAATGTATGAAATGAAATTATAATAAGTAAAGTTGATTTGTTGTTTGGATTTATTGATGTTTAGTTTATGGTTGTTTCAGCAAGGATACTTTAAAATTGGATTGGGTGAATGAATAACCTATCTAGTTTTATCTAAGGCTGTTGAGTAAATGATGCGCTAGTAGTTATTCTTCATTCCGTACAATTAAGTTTGAACCCAAACAACTATTTGTTTATTTGATGGAATGGTTGTCTTTGTATTTGTTGTGTATGCGGTTTGTTGAAATTGATGGTTGCTGTATTGATTTAACATTAATGGTTGAAACCACTTAAAAACTTCATTCTATATAATTGTTAACCCTTTGGATTATATATGCAAAATGCAGGTTATGGAAGCAATTGCTACTGCTTTTGGTTTCATAAATAAGCGCAAATTGCCCGACAAATTGGTACGTTTTCGGATTACGGTATAGCGCTATTTTATATATTTTCCCATGTTGGGATATAATATTTTGGATATTATATGTGATATTTTGTTATATGTAATATTTTATTTTCTCCCGAGCCTCTCCGTACAAGGAGGCTCTGCCAAAATTTTCCGTAAAATTTGGACTTAGAACAATTTGAAAATGTTTTACAAACTTTAATAATTTATGTGTAAAAAATTTAAATGGGTATAAGTTGGTATATTTTATTTTAAATTATTTTATTTTGTAAACTTATTTGTTTATAAATTTAATATTTAAGAAATATATATTGATTTCTTATTTCTTCTTTTCCCTTCTTTTCCTTTTTGGGTACGAAAAGTTTTGAGTGGGGGAGATTTGTAACGACCCGAAAATTCTGATAACTAAATTGGTTAAATTTATGAGATTTGGTAATTAAATTCAGATAGAAGTAAAAAATCTTATTCATTTATATGGGAGCAATTGTGGAAATTAGATGTATCAATTGTAATTAGAATTAACAATTTAAAATATTTTGCAATTAATTGAATTAGTGTAATTTGGTTGCATTTGGGTATAAATTTAAATATATAAGTAAATGAAAGTAGGCAATTAACGTACTGATGGAATAATACGTTGATTAATAGTAACTGAACGTATTTTAAGGCAACTAACGTAAATGGCAGTTGACGGATAACCATTTTAATGAAATTAAAAATTTATTGAAACGACTGTTTGGATATTAATGGAGTGTAGATAGACATATTTCATAGTAAATTGAATATAAGAAACAGAAAAAAAAATACATGAATTATTGATGACATTTGATAGTAATTTATGAATATATATTTGGCGATTTAAGCAAATCAACCTATAGAAATAAATGTTAAATTAATTAGAGGGAAATATGTAATAAATGCATTTATTTGTAAGTGGATGAAATTTATTTCTATGCTAATTGGATATTGGGATAAGATGGCAATTGTTAATGTAATAAGTGTAGGCCAATAATAATCCTTCCTATAAATTAATAATCGATGCAATAATGTAATACTATCCATAATAGGGCAATTAGGTTGAATGATAGAATGGGAAGTCTATTTAATGGAAATATTAGTAATGAAATTTGTAATTTCTGAAATTTTTGAAATTTGAAGCAAGGGTAGTAATTATTGTAATAATTAAATGGGAGTCAATTTGAACTTAATAAACCTTATCGTATATTGAGAATTGTGGCAATAGTGCAAAACGTTAATCATTTACCCATTCATTAATACATTGAATTAGGTCTAAATCAAATAGCAACATTTGGCTTGTTATTAATAGCTTTTAAGTGAAAATAAAACATTAATGATAACAAGTATTTTAAGATTAACCATTTATTTAGTGTATTAAAGTATAACTGGTAATCAATTGCAGTAGATATAAATAAATTATTACGTTAATGTTAATATAAAGTAATATGGGAAAATAGTGTCGATTTCATTTATAGCATGACCATTTGGTTGATATAAATATTGTAAATAAAAATTTATTTGAAGGTAAATTATAGTGATTGGGCTTAAATGAGATTAGATATCTAGAATTTTCATTTATGGAAATTAAGTTAAATGGGAGAATACTAAAAACCAAGATTTAAAAGCAATGTTTATTATATTCTTGTGGCAATAAAGACTCGGATAACAAGGGTAAGGATTTAATAAATTGAATTTATTAAAATTAGATAAAATTTAAATTTTCTAGATATTGCGCTAATTGAAATGAAGATGTATTTTGAGGATATTAGTGTAATATATCAATTTCAAATAAATGCCCACGAAATGTTACATTTACATGGAATAAGACCATAATTGTAGTGTGAACGTAATAAATAGAAATAGAAATGTTAATTGTATTCATAATGTAATGATTGCTTTAATAGTAAGGAGTGTAAATCAAAATAAAGAATATAAATGAATAAGTTTTGTAAAATAGTAAACATATGTTTATTTATTTGAAATGTTTGATTGATTGTAGAGATGAGTAACCATTATTTAGTGAGAAATGCGTAATTACTATTTGTATCAAATAATGTAAATTTGTTTAAATTATTATTAGATAGAATTTTTTTTTACTTCTCATTACATTCATTTAGTCCATTTTGAAAATTAATCAAATGAAATGCATGTAATTGAAAATTTCTAATTAATAGGAGAGAGAATACTAATTGTAAATTAGTAGGTGTGATTAAAAGCAGCTTATGTTTTGTGAAAATATAAGGGAAGTTGATTTAATATACATCTAATAAAATGAATGTTTCACTTATAAATGTAGGTTTAATTTCATTAAAGTATAGAATAGAATGGTTGATTTTAAAGAAAAATATATATGTTTATTTGAACTGTATTTTATCTTACAGATTGATTACAATAATAGGAAAATAATATATTTCAGTAAGTTATTTATTACTCTTGTGTATAAACAATAAGTTTATAAACGTGGTTAAATAAACAATTGTTCTATTTTTTTTATTAGTTGTCTGTTTTAAAATTTGACTATGTAAGTAACTGCAAGTAATGTAATTCAAATGTTTCAATTAAAAGGAAAGGAAACGTTGATTGCAATTAACAGATTTAATAAAAGAAACGCACATTTTATGTGAAACAAAAGGGGTGTTTTAATGGAAATAAAAGATCATTTTGAGAAACAAAATTAAACGTTTTCATTTTAAGGTAAGTATAAATATTTTATTATGCGTAGATAAAACCAAAATGCGTACAAAAATTCTACTTTTGTTTGCAAACTTTTCCATTCCTACGTACATTTCCTTATCTATTACTAATGCCTGAAGCTTTAAAAGTAAAACGTGACATTTATTTTTGTCCCTCCATATTCATTTCCTAATTATAAATAACCTACACCTTATTTCTTCTTTTACATTTGTTTCTCCTGACACTTCATATTCAAAAGCTCTTATTCTTGCAAAATCCAAAAGCGTTCTTTTACAAAAAATGATTCTTTTTCATTTTCGTACACTTCCTGTCCTCATTTAAGTTGTTCTTCAATCTTTTCTTGAAGCCTCATCTTGAGAAAATGTAAGTATTAAAATTTGTTTATTTATATTATTTTTTTACGCGTACTAATTTTTATTTTAATAATACTTCTTGTTACATGAATATCTTTTGCATATAAACTTTGATTCTTGCGCGACTTCTTTTGTTGGATTCAAATTTATATTCTGGACAACATGAAATTGATTTAGTAGAATTTGGGGATTTTTGAGTTTTGCGGTTCTATTGGATTTTTATGGGCTAAAATCAAAGGTGAGTGTTTTAACCCACTCACAACTTCTAAAATTTATTATGTTTGTTAAATTGATTTTGTGATGTGTTTAGAAATTTATTTATGACTGTTTGGCATGTTTTAATCATCACCTCAGTTAACTGCAATTTATTTAAATTGAATTGTTATTTAATTTTATCATTTCATATAAATTGACAGTTAAATTTAATTATTTTTCATATAAACTGCTAGTTAAACAGTTGTTAATTTTTTTTTTGGAATATAAACTGTTCATTGATACATGTTTAATTTTATATGCTCTATATTGATGTTGGTTTAAATTGATGATGATTACATTAAATTGGTTGATGATTGATATTGGGTGAATGGATGATGTGTTCTATATTATATAAACTGCAAGTTATTATGCATTTTCATTTTATTTGGGATTGTGGTTTGAAATGACATACAACCGCATTTTTATTTTAAATTGCGGATTGAAATGATGAATATCCGTATCACTTGATCATAGGATAGAAAATTTTATACAGGCACCACGGTATATATCTAAAAATTTCTTTTGAAATGATTTTCTATGGTTTTGAAAAGAATACGGTTTAATGAATATTAAATTTTTGATATATATATATATATATATAGTAAATATTCTTGAATTTAGCTACGTATAATTTTTTTTCGAATTTTAAAATAAGCTAAATAATGAAGTTGATTTCTTTTATACAATATGGTTAAGTATCTAATTAAATTTCTATTGTATATAGATTTTTTAATAACTCAAATAAAAGTAAGGTTGATGATAAATGTGAATGTGATTGAATTAAAGTATTTAAGAAATATCCTCGAAAATTTGTTTAGAAATATAAATAAATTAAGACTTAAAGTGTATGATTTAATAACTTGATTTGATTAGAGGATTTAAATGAGTATTAAATTGATTATAAAATATTTCAAGTTAATTTAATTAAAGGAATATCCTTTTATTAAAGTTTAAGGGTTTTACTTAAATAACATTTGCTGTATTAAGTAAACATTTCAAAATTTAAACAATAAGAATTGGATTTGATACATACTAAATTATCAAAGAATCCATTTTGAAATAGGAGAATATTTAAAGATAAACAATATGGACTATAAAAATCTAAGTTTTGAAACATGGGATATTTAAGCTTTGCATTATATGGGAATTAAAATGGTTTATTTGGAGATATAAATTGGTATTGGGATTTATTTATGAAATTTAAAGAAGCTATTTTAGTATATAAAGTTATATAGTATTTGAACCATTAAGTATTAAGAGTTATGTTTCAAAGCTACGGTTTCAAGGTATATATATTTGAAAATATGAAGATTTTGGAGCAAGGGATATTTATAAAATAAAAAAGATATCACATTGAGTTGGGTTTTTAAATTATATAAATGATGTTGTATTTATGTGGTTTGAAATGAATATTTTATTCAGGTTTTAAAGTATAAACTATTTTGAAAAGACCGCGGTGTTATAATAACGTTTGGTTGTTGAAGAGACCGGGATCGGAAGTTGTCATACTCTCTGCCAACTCCGAAAAACCACTTTTACAACCGTGTACGCGGTGGAGATTCCAGAATGAAGTAGGATGGTGGCGGCGTTTCCTTTGAGGTAAATACATGGACCCGACTTCCGTGAGTTGGCATAAGGTGGCTAAAATAGGAGCGATTCTCGGGCCAATGATGTCATTCCTCTAATCGAACGCACTCCTTCGTATTATACTCTTACTTTTGGATTGATTCGGTGGCCACTTTTGATTTTGATTTTGGGGGTGTTGTTCGAGGTGGGCGGTAGATGTGCGCTGCGCGTTTCCACCAACCCGGATAGCAATTGGTATATCTACCGTGGCATTGCCTAGTTGTGCCGTGTCACCTACCATACCGAGCCTTTACTACGAGTTTCTATTTGTGTCGTACCCATGGATTGTCTCTCATAGTCTCCCGATCAGGCGATATGCATGCACTGCATAGACTATTGACATTATTTGTGTTAAGGTGGAAAATGTAAAGCGTTAACGCTATTTAAAAGTAAGTTTATTTTACAATTAGACACTATTATAATAGCGAAATATACTACATAGTAAATAGTTTAACGGATCCTTAAGAGATGTAAATCCCGAGCATCTCTTGAGTTACTGCACTTATATTTATTTCTGTTAATTTAACTCACATAAGATCTTTTAGTTCTGACTCGAGTGTTTTGTCTTTTCAATTCGCTCGGGTTAGTCCGAGCATTTCAGGATTCGAAGACTTTAGCTCTGGAGGACGAAGACGGAGATTCGTATTATTACTATTTTATTAGTCCACTATACTCATACTGTTCCGCTGCATTGTTATTGGTATGTGCAACTCTGATATGTATTGTGTAAGAAAAATCAAATATTTTCTAAAACAGCTTCATGAACTTTATATTTGATTATTATATTTTATCCTTCCGTCGTGAGATTATATTTTGTTTTATTTCTTCCTTGTTTTTCTTTTTTATCCCATAACAATCCGCCCTTCCGTATGGTTTGAATTGGCACGTTTGTTAAATTGATTTTGTGATGTGCTTAGAAATTTATTTATGATTGTTTGGCATGTTTTAATCATCATCTCAGTTAACTGCAATTTATTTAAATTGAATTATTATTTAATTTTACCATTTCATATAAATTGACAGTTAAATTTAATTATTTTTCATATAAACTGCTAGTTAAATAGTTGTTAATTTATTTTTTTGAATATAAACTGTTCATTGATACATGTTTAATTTTATATGCTCTATATTGATGTTGGTTTAAATTGATGATGATTGCAATAAATTGGTTGATGATTGATATTGGGTGAATGGATGATGTGTTCTATATTATATAAACTGCAAGTTATTATGCATTTTCATTTCATTCGGAATTGTGGTTTGAAATGATATACAACCGCATTTTTATTTTAAATTGCGGATTGAAATGATGAATATCCCTATCACTTGACCATAGGATAGAAAATTTTATACAGGGACCGCGGTATATATAAAAATTTCTTTTGAAATGATTTTCTATGGTTTTGAAAAGAATACAGTTTAATGAATATTAAATTTTTGATACATATATATAGTAAAAATTCATGAATTTAGCTATGTATAAAAAAAATTCGAATTTTAAAATAAGCTAAATAATGAAGTTGATTTCTTTTATATAATATGGTTAAGTATCTAATTAAATTTCTATTGTATATAGAGTTTTTAATAACTCAAATAAAAGTAAGGTTGACGATAAATGTGAATGTGATTGAATTAAAGTATTTAAGAATTATCCTCGAAAATTTGTTTTGAAATATAAATAAATTAAGATTTAAAGTGTATGATTTAATAACTTGATTTGATTAGAGGATTTAAATGAGTATTAAATTGATTGTAAAAGTCAAGTTAATTTAATTAAGGGAATATCCTGTTATTAAAGTTTAAGGGTTTTACTTAAATAACATTTGCTGTATTTAGTAAACATTTCAAAATTTAAATAATAAGAATTGGATTCGATATATACTAAATTATCAAAGAATCCATTTTAAAATAGTAGAATATTTAAAGATAAACAATATGAACTTTGAAAATCTAAGTTTTGAAACATGGGATATTTAAGCTTTGAATTATATGGGAATTAAAATGGTTTATTTGGAGATTTAAATTGGTATTGGGATTTATTTATGAAATTTAAAGAAGCTATTTTAGTATATAAAGTAATATAGTATTTGAACCATTAAGTATTAAGAGTTATGTTTCAAAGCTATCGTTTCAAGGTATATATATTTGAAAATATTATGATTTTGGAGAAAGGGATATTTATAAAATAAAAATGATATCACATTGATTTGGTTTTTTAAATTATATAAATGATGTCGTATTTATGTGGTTTGAAATGAATATTTTATTCTGGTTTTAAAGTATAAACTATTTTGAAAAGACCGCGGTGTTATAACAACGTTTGGTTGTTGAAGAGACCGGGATCGGAAGTTGTCATACCCTCTGCCAACTCCGAAAACCACTTTAACAACCGTGTACGCGGTGGAGATTCCAGAATGAAGTAGGATGGTGGCGGTGTTTCCTTTGAGGTAAATACGTGGACCCGACTCCCGTTAGTTGGCATAAGGTGGCTAAAACAGGAGCGATTCTCGGGCCAATGAGGTCATTCCTCTGATCGAACGCAGTCCTTCGTATTATACTCTGACTTTTGGATTGATTTGGTGGCCACTTTTGATTTTGGTTTTGGGGTGTTGTTCGAGGTGGGCGGTAGCTGCGTGCTGCGCGTTTCCACCAGCCCAGATAGCAATTGGTATATCTACCCTGGCATTGCCTAGTTGTGCCGTGTCACCTATCATACCGAGCCTTTACTACGAGTTTCTATTTGTGTCATACATATGGGGTGTCTTCTCGTAGTCTCCCGATCAGGAGATATGCAGGCACTGTATAGACTATTGGCATTATTTGTGTTAAGGTGGAAAATATCAAGCCTTAACGCTATTTAAAGGCAAGTATATTTTACAATTAGACACTATTATAATAGCGAAATATACTTCATAGTAAATAGTTTAACGGATCCTTAAGAGATGTAAATCCCGAGCATCTCTTGAGTTACTGCACTCATATTTATTTCTGTTAATTTAACTCACATAAGATCTTTTAGTTCTGACTCGAGTGTTTTGTCTTTTCAATTTGCTCGGGTCAGTCCGAGCGTTTCAGGATTCAAAAACTTTAGCTCTGGAGGACGAAGGCGGAGATTTATATTATTATTATTTATATTAGTCCACTATACTCATACTGTTTCGCTACATTGTTATTGGTAGGTGCAACTCTGATATGTATTGTGTAAGAAAAATCAAATATTTTGTAAAACAGCTTCATGAACTGTATATTTGATTATTATATTTTATCCTTCCGTTGTGAGATTCTATTTTGTTTTATTTCTTCCTTGTTTTTCTTATTTACCCCATAACAATCCGCCCTTCCGTATGGTTTGAATTGGCACGTGTGTCGGTTTAAAGCGTGCGAAAAGGTGGGATGTTACATCTGGTATCAAAGCTTTGGTTTAGCGATAAACCTTGGCTTTGTAGGGTTTGACTCTTTGTTAATAGGGTAGTAATACCCTATGGGAGTCGCTGAGTGTATATATATGAGAGAGCGTATTTGTTAGTGTTATAAAAGGTTATGATATTGTGTTAATTTGTTCCGTTTCGTATTTATAAATTCTGGTTGATGCATGGGACGCTATGACATCAATAGGGATTTCTAAACACTTAATAGGACAGACCGACACAATATTTGTTTTAATATAGGTGAATGAAATAATTTTTCCTATTATCTTTTCTATATATATAAAATAAATTTTATAAAGGTTATATTTGGTTGCAATGGATTGGTTATTAGGAATAAAATTTATAAATAATAGGTAAAATAAGATAAAAAATAAAATCAATGAAAATTTAGAAATTTTAGAACTTAAGTCCGGGATTTTGAAAATTTTGTTTTCAAAGGATTTTGAAATATAATATGAGTATTTAGAAATATTCTCTGATATAAATATTTCAATATAATTTGAAAGTATGGTTTTAAAGATATTCTGGAAAGAAATAAGTTGTACTTCCCTCTCCGTCGTTGGAAAATAATTTCGGTGATGAGTGCAAGCATCATCGACATTTATTTTCGAGTTTTGAAGTGGGAATGCCACTGTAGTAGTTTTACTGCAGAGTTGTTCTGATAAACAAATATAAAATTTTAAATTGTTTTTAAAAATAATTTTATGTATACAAATTTGTAAGAGTATAATTATCTATTATCTTTATAAAGATTTGAAATTTAACCCGGTATTTAAATTCTTAAGCTTCTGAGTTATTAATAGTTTCCGTTATTGTAGTGAAACGGAATGTAACCGATTAATAATTGGAGTCTTTAATTAAAATAAGGAATTTAATGCTGGGAAATGAATGAAATTAAAGGTAAATTTGAAATTGTAACTTATAAAACAAAGATGGAATTATTGAACCATTAAATTATTAAAAGAATTGAGAAAAAACGTGTATAACTTTCAATTACATTCTTAAAGGCATATATATAACTTACCAAATATTAAAAGTTAAAATGATAATAAGAAATGTAATAGATATTATACAGGAAATAAATTTGAGGTAAACAGGGTAATTAATGAAATTCTTTAATAAATAAGGGTTTGATGTTGTAATTGTTGAAAACTTAAGTTATAATTGAAATTATACTATATTTAAGATATAATTAAAGGTAAGTATATTAAATAGATGATTATAAATTTAAGAAAATAAAATGGAATTCTACTATAATAAAATATGATAAAGAGTGAGTATTGTAAGTAAGCAACTAGATACTTAAGTATATGGTTGAAGCTATTATGAATAAAATAAGTAGAAGAGATGAATGCAGTAAATATATAATTGTAGACTTAAATTTATGTGATAAGAAATAGATTTGTACGTGAATACTATAAACAAATGAAGTTATGCAGTATGAAATGAAAAGAGAAAAATGAATTTTATATATAAGTATAAGTGCAAACAAGTGTAATAAACACTAGATTAATAGATGGAAATAAAGGTGGTAAGAAATAAATGTAAAATAAAAAGGGATAAATCATTATATAAATAAAAGGAATCAAACAACTAATGTATGAAATGAAATTATAATAAGTAAAGTTGATTTGTTGTTTGGATTTGTTGATGTTTAGTTTATGGTTGTTTCAGCAAGGATACTTTAAAATTGGATTGGGTGAATGAATAACCTATCTAGTTTTATCAAAGGCTGTTGAGTAAATGATGCGCTAGTAGTTATTCTTCATTCCGTACAATTTAAAAGTTTGAACCCAAACAACTATTTGTTTATTTGATGGAATGGTTGTCTTTGTATTTGTTGTGTATGCGGTTTGTTGAAATTGATGGTTGCTGTATTGATTTAACATTAATGGTTGAAACCACTTAAAAATTTCATTCTATATAATTGTTAACCCTTTGGATTATATAAGCAAAATGCAGGTTATGGAAGCAATTGCTACTGCTTTTGGTTTCATAAATAAGCGCAAATTGCCCGACAAATTGGTACGTTTTCGGATTACGGTATAGCGCTATTTTATATATTTTCCCATGTTGGGATATAATATTTTGGATATTATATGTGATATTTTGTTATATGTAATATTTTATTTTCTCCCGAGCCTCTCCGTACAAGGAGGCTCTGCCAAAATTTTCCGTAAAATTTGGACTTAGAACAATTTGAAAATGTTTTACAAACTTTAATAATTTATGTGTAAAAAATTTAAATGGGTATAAGTTGGTATATTTTATTTTAAATTATTTTATTTTGTAAACTTATTTGTTTATAAATTTAATATTTAAGAAATATATATTGATTTCTTATTTCTTCTTTTCCCTTCTTTTCCTTTTTGGGTACGAAAAGTTTTGAGTGGGGGAGATTTGTAACGACCCGAAAATTCTGATAACTAAATTGGTTAAATTTATGAGATTTGGTAATTAAATTCAGATAGAAGTAAAAAATCTTATTAATTTATATGGGAGCAAATGTGGAAATTAGATGTATCAATTGTAATTAGAATTAACAATTTAAAATATATTGCAATTAATTGAATTAGTGTAATTTGGTTGCATTTGGGTATAAATTTAAATATATAAGTAAATGAAAGTAGGCAATTAACGTACTGATGGAATAATACGTTGATTAATAGTAACTGAACGTATTTTAAGGCAATTAACGTAAATGGCAGTTGACGGATAACCATTTTAATGAAATTAAAAATTTATTGAAACGACTGTTTGGGTATTAATGGAGTGTAGATAGACATATTTCATAGTAAATTGAATATAAGAAACAGAAAACAAAATACATGAATTATTGAGGACATTTGATAGTAATTTATGAATATATATTTGGCGAATTAAGCAAATCAACATATAGAAATAAATGTTAAATTAATTAGAGGGAAATATGTAATAAATGCATTTATTTGTAAGTGGATGAAATTTATTTCTATGCTAATTGGATATTGGGATAAGATGGCAATTGTTAATGTAATAAGTGTAGGCCAATAATAATCCTTCCTATAAATTAATAATCGATGCAATAATGTAATACTATCCATAATAGGGCAATTAGATTTAATGATAGAATGGGAAGTCTATTTAATGGAAATATTAGTAATGAAATTTGTAATTTCTGAAATTTTGGAAATTTGAAGCAAGGGTAGTAATTATTGTAATAATTAAATGGGAGTCAATTTGAACTTAATAAACCTTATCGTATATTGAGAATTGTGGCAATAGTGCAAAACGTTAATCATTTACCCATTCATTAATACATTGAATTAGGTCTAAATCAAATAGCAACATTTGGCTTGTTATTAATAGCTTTTAAGTGAAAATAAAACATTAATGATAACAAGTATTTTAAGATTAACCATTTATTTAGTGTATTAAAGTATAACTGGTAATCAATTGCAGTAGATATAAATAAATTATTACGTTAATGTTAATATAAAGTAATATGGGAAAATAGTGTCGATTTCATTTATAGCATGACCATTTGGTTGATATAAATATTGTAAATAAAAATTTATTTGAAGGTAAATTATAGTGATTGGGCTTAAATGAGATTAGATATCTAGAATTTTCATTTATGGAAATTAAGTTAAATGGGAGAATACTAAGAACCAAGATTTAAAAGCAATGTTTATTATATTCTTGTGGCAATAAAGACTCGGATAACAAGGGTAAGGATTTAATAAAATGAATTTATTAAAATTAGATAAAATTTAAATTTTCTAGATATTGCGCTAATTGAAATGAAGATGTATTTTGAGGATATTAGTGTAATATATCAATTTCAAATAAATGCCCACGAAATGTTACATTTACATGGAATAAGACCATAATTGTAGTGTGAACGTAATAAATAGAAATAGAAATGTTAATTGTATTCATAATGTAATGATTGCTTTAATAGTAAGGAGTGTAAATCAAAATAAAGAATATAAATGAATAAGTTTTGTAAAATAGTAAACATATGTTTATTTATTTGAAATGTTTGATTGATTGTAGAGATGAGTAACCATTATTTAGTGAGAAATGCGTAATTACTATTTGTATCAAATAATGTAAATTTGTTTAAATTATTATTAGATAGAAATTTTTTTTTACTTCTCATTACATTCATTTAGTCCAATTTGAAAATTAATCAACTGAAATGCATGTAATTGAAAATTTCTAATTAATAGGAGAGAGAATACTAATTGTAAATTAGTAGGTGTGATTAAAAGCAGCTTATGTTTTGTGAAAATATAAGGGAAGTTGATTTAATATACATCTAATAAAATGAATGTTTCACTTATAAATGTAGGTTTAATTTCATTAAAGTATAGAATAGAATGGTTGATTTTAAAGAAAAATATATATGTTTATTTGAACTGTATTTTATCTTACAGATTGATTACAATAATAGGAAAATAATATATTTCAGTAAGTTATTTATTACTCTTGTGTATAAACAACAAGTTTATAAACGTCGTTAAATAAACAATTGTTCTATTTTTTTTATTAGTTGTCTGTTTTAAAATTTGACTATGTAAGTAACTGCAAGTAATGTAATTCAAATGTTTCAATTAAAAGGAAAGGAAACGTTGATTGCAATTAACAGATTTAATAAAAGAAACGCACATTTTGTGTTAAACAAAAGGGGTGTTTTAATGGAAATAAAAGATCATTTTGAGAAACAAAATTAAACGTTTTCATTTTAAGGTAAGTATAAATATTTTATTATGCGTAGATAAAACCTAAATGCGTACAAAAATTCTACTTTTGTTTGCAAACTTTTCCATTCCTACGTACATTTCCTTATCTATTACTAATGCCTGAAGCTTTAAAAATAAAATGTGACATTTATTTTTGTCCCTCCATATTCATTTCCTAATTATAAATAACCTACACCTTATTTCTTCTTTTACATTTGTTTCTCCTGACACTTCATATTCAAAAGCTCTTATTCTTGCAAAATCCAAAAGCGTTCTTTTACAAAAAATGATTCTTTTTCATTTTCGTACACTTCCTGTCCTCATTTAAGTTGTTCTTCAATCTTTTCCTGAAGCCTCATCTTGAGAAAACGTAAGTATTAAAATTTGTTTATTTATATTATTTTTTTACGCGTACTAATTTTTATTTTAATAATACTTCTTGTAACATGAATATCTTTTGCATATAAACTTTGATTCTTGCGCGACTTCTTTTGTTGGATTCAAATTTATATTCCGGACAACATGAAATTGATTTAGTAGAATTTGGGGATTTTTGAGTTTTGCGGTTCTATTGGATTTTTATGGGCTAAAATCAAAGGTGAGTGTTTTAACCCACTCACAACTTCTAAAATTTATTATGTTTGTTAAATTGATTTTGTGATGTGTTTAGAAATTTATTTATGACTGTTTGGCATGTTTTAATCATCATCTCAGTTAACTGCAATTTATTTAAATTGAATTGTTATTTAATTTTATCATTTCATATAAATTGACAGTTAAATTTAATTATTTTTCATGTAAACTGCTAGTTAAACAGTTGTTAATTTATTTTTTGGAATATAAACTGTTCATTGATACATGTTTAATTTTATATGCTCTATATTGATGTTGGTTTAAATTGATGATGATTGCAATAAATTGGTTGATGATTGATATTGGGTGAATGGATGATGTGCTCTATATTATATAAACTGCAAGTTATTATGCATTTTCATTTTATTTGGGATTGTGGTTTGAAATGACATACAACCGCATTTTTATTTTAAATTGCGGATTGAAATGATGAATATCCGTATCACTTGATCATAGGATAGAAAATTTTATACAGGCACCACGGTATATATATAAAAATTTCTTTTGAAATGATTTTCTATAGTTTTGAAAAGAATACGGTTTAATGAATATTAAATTTTTGATATATATATATATAGTAAATATTCTTGAATTTAGCTACGTATAATTTTTTTTCGAATTTTAAAATAAGCTAAATAATGAAGTTGATTTCTTTTATATAATATGGTTAAGTATCTAATTAAATTTCTATTGTATATAGATTTTTTAATAACTCAAATAAAAGTAAGGTTGATGATAAATGTGAATGTGATTGAATTAAAGTATTTAAGAATTATCCTCGAAAATTTGTTTTGAAATATAAATAAATTAAGACTTAAAGTGTATGATTTAATAACTTGATTTGATTAGAGGATTTAAATGAGTATTAAATTGATTATAAAAGTATTTCAAGTTAATTTAATTAAAGGAATATCCTTTTATTAAAGTTTAAGGGTTTTACTTAAATAACATTTGCTGTATTAAGTAAACATTTCAAAATTTAAACAATAAGGATTGGATTTGTTACATACTAAATTATCAAAGAATCCATTTTGAAATAGGAGAATATTTAAAGATAAACAATATGAACTATAAAAATCTAAGTTTTGAAACATGGGATATTTAAGCTTTGCATTATATGGGAATTAAAATGGTTTATTTGGAGATATAAATTGGTATTGGGATTTATTTATGAAATTTAAAGAAGCTATTTTAGTATATAAAGTAATATAGTATTTGAACCATTAAGTATTAAGAGTTATGTTTCAAAGCTACGGTTTCAAGGTATATATATTTGAAAATATGAAGATTTTGGAGAAAGGGATATTTATAAAATAAAAAAGATATCACATTGAGTTGGGTTTTTAAATTATATAAATGATGTTGTATTTATGTGGTTTGAAATGAATATTTTATTCAGGTTTTAAAGTATAAACTATTTTGAAAAGACCGCGGTGTTATAATAACGTTTGGTTGTTGAAGAGACCGGGATCGGAAGTTGTCATACTCTCTGCCAACTCCAAAAAACCACTTTTACAACCGTGTACGCGGTGGAGATTCCAGAATGAAGTAGGATGGTGGCGGCGTTTCCTTTGAGGTAAATACATAGACCCGACTCCCGTGAGTTGGCATAAGGTGGCTAAAATAGGAGCGATTCTCGGGCCAATGAGGTCATTCCTCTAATCGAACGCACTCCTTCGTATTACACTCTGACTTTTGGATTGATTCGGTGGCCACTTTTGATTTTGATTTTGGGGGTGTTGTTCGAGGTGGGCGGTAGATGTGCGCTGCGCGTTTCCACCAACCCGGATAGCAATTGGTATATCTACCGTGGCATTGCCTAGTTGTGCCGTGTCACCTACCATACCGAGCCTTTACTACGAGTTTCTATTTGTGTCGTACCCATGGATTGTCTCTCATAGTCTCCCGATCAGGCGATATGCATGCACTGCATAGACTATTGACATTATTTGTGTTAAGGTGGAAAATGTAAAGCGTTAACGCTATTTAAAAGTAAGTTTATTTTACAATTAGACACTATTATAATAGCGAAATATACTACATAGTAAATAGTTTAACGGATCCTTAAGAGATGTAAATCCCGAGCATCTCTTGAGTTACTGCACTTATATTTATTTCTGTTAATTTAACTCACATAAGATCTTTTAGTTCTGACTCGAGTGTTTTGTCTTTTCAATTCGCTCGGGTCAGTCCGAGCATTTCAGGATTCGAAGACTTTAGCTCTGGAGGACGAAGACGGAGATTCGTATTATTACTATTTTATTAGTCCACTATACTCATACTGTTCCGCTGCATTGTTATTGGTATGTGCAACTCTGATATGTATTGTGTAAGAAAAATCAAATATTTTCTAAAACAGCTTCATGAACTTTATATTTGATTATTATATTTTATCCTTCCGTCGTGAGATTATATTTTGTTTTATTTCTTCCTTGTTTTTCTTTTTTATCCCATAACAATCCGCCCTTCCGTATGGTTTGAATTGGCACGTGTGTCGGTTTAAAGCGTGCGAAAAGGCGGGATGTTACAATTTGTATAAACCTATTAAAAGAGAAACAAATTCATCTTTATTATAGTCTCAAAATTGCTGGAAAAAAATGGAATCCATCACTGAATTTCTTCCAATAAACAAGGGAAGTCCGGAGTCTATGCCATTGATTGATAAGACATGAATACACTGCCAAAACTTATGAAGATACCTTTATAGAATTTATTCCCATCTATGTCTATGAACGTTTTTGCTTTTATGGTTGCTCTATAAAGTTACTTTGAGTGGTAGAGTTAATGTTTCCATCATAGTAAAATCTCAACTTATTTATTAGATAATATTCTATAGTTTTAGGAAAAAATAATCATTTTGCCTACTAATTTGAAATTTTTACTATCTTCATAAAACAACATGAAATTTTAAGGTAATACGCTCATTATTTTTCCTTAATAAAATGAGCAGTTCAAGTAGTTTTTAAGGCTTTTTTGATCGAAACAAGAATTAATTAATTCAAAAAAATATAACAACATCGTATAAAATGACATGTGTTAAGGCACCAATCAATAAATGGTCTGATGAAATGATAAGAGAGGAAAAACACATATATTCCAGCAATGCATGAGAGAGGAAGTTATAAATATGTAGTTTCCTCAATTTAAAAGGAGTGAAAAGATCGTAGAAATCTGGATACATAAGCACATGAAATAAGGTATAAGATAAGTTGTATTTGGAGAGAGAAAGGGTGCCACATATGTTCCAGTTTCATGTATATAATAGATTATAAGCAATTAGCCAATCTATAAAACATAACCCTTGAACAATGTCCTATAATCGAGAAAGTTATATTCGGAAATTTTGTGTCTTTATATCATAATAAGAGTATGCTAAATTGCATGAAATACTTACCGAAATTTGATTACATTGAATAATAGTAAGTAAGAATATATATATATATATATGTATGTATGTATGTATGTATGTATGTATGTATGTATGTATGTGTATATATATTCATCAACCATAATGAACATTTAGATGATATGATGAAAAAAATAAAGAATATATTTTGAAGAAAATGTGAGCTTACGAAATTACAAGAAAATAATGAAATTTTCCATCATTTTACTATCGATGTTAGTCTAGGTTGACGCAACTTGGGATCATTAATTTTATAGAATTAACGGGTATAATATTCCATCATTAACCCAAGGGATATTGCGTTTTCCATTGAATTTCATTCGAAATGAGATTTTATTTTTAAACCTAAAAATAATAACTACAAGAGGAATTACATTCATACTAACTCTAAGGCGAGATGTGGAAAGGCACCCACTAGTTCCTTTAAAACTAGTGAACCCGAATTGTGCCATTTTGAACTAACACAGACCATTAAATAATGGAAAATTTTGATGTTTTGTTATTTTCTCTGTCTCCTTAACTTACTTGATCTTAAATCTTTAACGTATACGATATCATACATAGAATCATTATTTGTGGAAGACTGAATTACATTGAGTTATTATAAGACTATTTTATCTATTATATGTCAAATAAAACTATACATTATGCTACTTTCAAGTTTTTGAATATTTCTATTTATTTATTTACATGTATAACCTATTAGTGATTATACGTAACATAAAACCATACATTATGGCAATTTATTAAATTCAGTCTGGAGAAATCAAAAGTAGCTGATATGGTTATGTTATGTAACGTTACACATGGTATATGCTACCAAGTGACATCTAATAGTCATCAATACTACAATGGTGCAGTAAATTGATATAATACATTATTGAATGTATGCAAACTAATGCTCATTAATTCCACTTTCCAACGCGTTTAACTTATCTCACACGTTATACATATTGAATTGATTTTCATATCAATGCTTATTAAGTCCACACTGAGTTGACATAATAACAAGCATTGACTTTCATTATGGATATTTATAACGTATAAATAAGATTTTCACTTACCATGATGATATTTTAGCATTGTATCTTTTTCCATATAATTCATTTATCCATTTATCAATAAGATTATCTCATTGATATATTCAGAATAAACTAATTAAACCATTTCCAACATTGTAAAACCATTTCCTTTTGATATTTATATCATTTATTCACGGTTTGCATAACCTTGAAATTCATAAATCTCCAAATATGGTATACAATAAGTCAAGGTATATTCATTTATTAAAATTAATTAATCAGAATCAGCTAATTAAATCATTTCCAATATTGTAAAACCATTTCCGTTTTGATATTTGTATCATTCATTCTCATTTAAATGCATAACCTTGAAATCAGTTATAAATAAACATATATTTTCTCCATGTCCCATATAAAGGGAATTTTGGAAGTTCGCGGTCGGACCAAAAGTCTTCGCTTCTAGACCAACTATTAATAACGATACTAAATTTGAACTAGTAACAAAGCATTTTGACAAACATATCTAGTTTATTATTCCAATTACGAAAACATAAGTATGAAAGCGAACCTTATTTTTAAATAGCATGGGTCATACATATAAACTACCTGTAACCATCAATCCTAAATACTACAAACCATATGTATTTTCTTATTCTAAATAAAACCATGCACCATTAGGTTTGTTTAAATTAACATATTTAGTGCATTTATGAGAATCAGTTAATTAATTTGTTTCCATGACAACCATATTTGTTGCATTTATGATAATTTTTTTTACTGATATGAGGTCTAAAATGATATTAGTGTCATATTAAAATTTATTTCAACTAAAACTAACACAAACATCTCAAAGGAGCATACTTTATATTTTATTAATCAAAATTTCCTATATAATCCAACTGCTTGCATATATCCATATTACTTAATCAAAAGTTAAGTGAGGTAAAATATTATATAACCGAATTTATATTTCTTGCATAAATGGTTCTAAATTATCTAGATCAATATATATCTCATTAAAAACATTGAAGTAACAAATCTAAAGTATTTCACGCATTAAAATAAATAAATTATTTACAAAGTAATACAATAATAAACATGTGGATGCTTGAACCAACATTAATTATTTCTAAAATTTAGAGGAATTTAGATTATTTTCCAAATATTTAATGATTCCAAAATCCTTATTTATTTCACAAATAACATACTGATCATTTAGATTAATCTTTATATAATAGTTTCACTAATCAGCCTATAAAATTACAATATTTAAAAATTGAATATAATGGGATTTCACACATGGCGAATCTTTCACTCTACCTCTTAAGACGCATTACCAAAAAGTCCTTGATATATAGATCAAAAAGATCTAAAAATTGAGTTAGAAATTATATGAATTCAAGGAATCCTAAATGGAGTTCATTCAAAGCTTACTTACATTAAAAAGGAAAATTCTGTACAAACACGTAAATTTTCTTAGTAGCCCCTCCTTAAAATAATTACATTATAAAGACAAAATCACTCTTACCGTCTTCCTATTCAAAGTAGCATTTTATTATATTACTTTTAATTAGCTCAATCAACTCCTTCCACTAACCCTAAATTTTAAAATGTCCAAGCTAAATTTGAAATATTTTGTACAATTTTAATGATTTTTTTGATGAGGAAAATGAAATGCTAAAGCAATTGCAAGTGGTAATTAATTTTTTATATAAAACCTTTTAATTCTCGAAAAATAAATTTGTTAAAGGATGATTCATGTGTTATGGTTTTGTTACGAAGTGAAAATGGCTAGAAATGCGAAAAATAAAATAATGATGGGGGCTACCCAGTACATGGGTATAATTTCTTTTTCAAAAAATAATCTTCTATGAAGTAAAATAATGTATTTAAATAGAATTTTCCAAAATAAATTCCCAATGGAATTAATGATGGTTGCCTACGATATTACTTGTCAGAATTCCATTATAAGTTACAATTAATTAATCATGAAACCCAAGATTTAAATAAGTAACCTATATCGATTTGATTGTGAAGAATTCAGAGGAAAGCAAATGAATTACCAGAAGCCATACTTGAATCCATTGTTGAAAAAAAATAATTTGGTATTAGATCTGAATTCATAATTGCTACTTTGTTGAACTGATTAAGAAAGTGAGGCAGATCTAAAAGATAAAAGTGAGATCTGGTCTTCTAAATTATCACAATTCTACTGTTTATTTCTCTTTATAAGAGGGTGAGGAGAAAAATTAGAACTTAGGAATTGGGTACCATAACCCTGTACACACGCATATATATATATATATATATATATATATATATATATATATATATATATGTATATGTATATGTATGTATGTATGTATGTATGTATGTATGTATAAATATATATATTAGCGTGTTATGTTCATTTTGGCCCTACAACAAATTGAAAATCTCTCAATTTTGTATGCATTTTTTCCATGATAGTTGCATATTTATGCCTTAAATAATTTATCACTTTAGTAAATCACTTCAATTAGGCTTTACGCCAAAACAACATAACATATTTTATTTTACATGTATGGCCTACATGCTAAAAAAAATTGAACAGAAACACACGGGAGTTAGATATATCCCATAAGTTAAGAAGCACAATTAAAAGGAAATGCTTGCAACCTTTTGACTCAAGGAGGAGGTACAAGGGTTTGGTAGGGGTAATAGAGAAGTGATGCATGCAAAAAGAGAAAGCAACAATGTGTAGAAAATTCTTTGAAAGACGATGAAGAATGAAGGTAGTTTCCAATTTGGAATTGGTGAAGCAAATTTGTCTAAATTAAGGTGGAACCAGAAACAGAAAATAAACAAAGGTCGCATATGTACCATTGTGGTATTATAGACAATTCTAATTTATTGATGATATGCATATTCCAATGGGGGTATATGTAGTTAGGTATTTTGGAGGATAGTTAGTTTTTGGAATGGTATATAATATTAGAATAATGCTTGGAGTTTGAGTGTCACGACCCGAACTCGATGTCCGATAACAACATCAAATTCGTATCGCGGGAGCTTGCAACACCCATTAGATGATAAATAACACAGCGGAAATAAAAGACGATATCACTGATATAACATGAATACAATATCTGATACATCAATATGATACAATGATAATCATCAACATCAGAGAATATACAACATAGAATACATCAGAATATAACACGAAATGAGATAAGTCTTTACAGATCCAATACTGCAACTTTGATCCAAAAGCTCCAAAAACAGAGCTCCAAAAATCCTAGCTCGATTCACCATCAAGATTGCACCAAGACAAGCTAGTACGGTGTGATCCAGAGACTGAACCAGCTCCAGATAATCTACTGAACCTAACTATCTGAAAAATAAACTCTAGACTGCCCGTGTGGAAAAAATTGTGGGCACCCAGAGTTTAGGAAAGGAACAATAAACTCCGGGTCAGTCGTGGGACTGGTATGAACAAACAAAAACAGTTTCTCTTTAAAAACAAAATCAAAAGATTTGTCCTTTTGAAAATCGCAATGCTTTTTGAAAAATGAGACTACCATAAGGCCTCCCCACACACACCATGCAAACGCAGAATCGGAGGAGATTTCTCCTTATGATAGTCAAATATGCTTGATACGTGAATTTCTTTGATATTATTATTATAAGTGCACAGTGCAGAAAACATTTCGAAAATAGAATATAAATCTTAGTCAGCATAGACATTTCGAACTATGCCTACTATAGCTACCATGTTCAATAGCAAGTTACCGCCACATTCCATGGCAGGTTATACAACTAAAACCGTACAAGGCGCGTATTGTTTCTTTGGATATTTCCAACAAATGGTCAGGCTAAGGAACTTCCTATTGCCACATGGGAATGCCTCTGGCGGGACGCCCCGAGAACCAAACCGTTCTCTGCCAAACAATGCCGGGAACCCCTTTTCCCAAGGGATATTACAAACCCTTAGATATGCCACCCCCGGTCCTTTGGGACCTTTAAACGAGGATCCTCTAAACCAACATCACACATAGATAAATATAGTGTGTCCACATGAGTAAGTATCTGGGCTCCATACCATGATACTATCCTTTTCCAGAAGGAATGGTCATACCCTAAGGGAGCTACCCCTGAAACCTTGCCGCACAATTCCTGTTTCGACCATTACCGATTTGTGAGGCTCGACGAAGTTTCGTCCACAAAGCTACGCTTTTCACAAAGCCATGCTTCGATCAACAAATGATCAGCAGCACTCAGCATGCCACATTACCAAATTGAGACTATATCGCTGATAACCATCAACTACATAACCTCTGAGCTCGTACGTCTCAAAGAAGGGTGTTAAGCTAAAAGAATAAATTCTACGCCACCACAGAAATGTACATGAAAGAAATCTGCTTTATATCTCAAATTGTAATGTCAAACACACAATCCATACAAGTCTGTCCCGGGTTCGAACAGAACCGAAGGCACTTCCAAAGAAGCCCTTGGAAATCCAGGCATTCACAATCCCGATCGGACTTCCCATCACTTAGGATATCTCTATACCGGCGCGACTCAGTGCAGAGACAATTAATAGGTCATCCTATCGTTCTTGCAAATACCCGATCTTCACCACCGGTCTTCAAATGCTATCCATAACGACGTATCACATATTCGGAATGGGTTATATGACACAAAGGTCCTCTCCCGGCTAAACCGAATAGTGAGCGCAACATTTAAAACATATGGATATGGTATTTCAATTAAGTCACAACTTAATGATTCAAAACTTCCTTTCAAATGGTTTAAACCGTTTACCATTTCAAATCTTTTAAACAAAAAGATTTACTTCACAAAGTTCACTCAGTTTTCACAAAGATTCATTCCCGGATTTCACAACAATTTCCGTTTCAATTATATTAACTCGATTAAATCTTAAAATCAAGATTTAACTTATAGCTTTCAAAACTCGTTTCCAAAGCTTCGTCCATAACTTGGAAAATCATTTTCAATTCAAACTTGAAATCCCTTTAATATAAATTGGAAATTCATTACTCATATGAAAGCTTTTTATCACTTAGAAACAATAGTTTTATTTTGGAAAAACCCGATTCCATTTATACAAGTTACAATCTTTGGTTTAATTCAAATTTTCAAATCAACGCTTAAAAATAGTTTAAACCCATATAACTTGTAAAATCCTTTTTAAATCATAAGTATTGAAATTCAATTTCAAATTTTTTTAATTCAATTTAAATCCGATTATTCAAATTTCAAATCTTTATTAAGTTATTCAAAAATAACTTTTATTCTTAAAACAGCTTTTCAAAAGCTTTTCATATTAGACTTGATTTATTACCAAAACTATTTGAATTTAAAATTCAAATTCAAACTTACTTAAAAAATTTATGACTTAATCGATTTCCACGTGAAATCCATATTTGTGTGTGTATGAGTGTGGTCCAGGGGTTTTACACAATAGTGCACAACATCAATCATCACAAATACATCAATTTCGATAAGCGGTATAATTCGTAACGCTTATCTTCATTCACAGATTCATAGATAAATAAATTTATCAATAACAAAGGTTCATAATTACGATTCGATGTGGGTTTCGGATAACTAACTGGAATCCGACTCCCTGTCACATCGAAATTTAAATGCCGTTTTACAGGCAAAGGGGTTTTCACACATATACAGAAACAATTCACAAATCACAGTATAGCATCAGGCAAATTCACATCGCATAGTATCATAATCTCAAACAGAAATTTCAATCCAGTATATAACACTTGACGATAGTTAATCATCTTCAAAATTTAAGGAGAAGGTGATTTAAAAGAATTAACCACGTAACTATTTTTAATGATAAATTAATTAGATTTTTAATTAATTATTCCTTGGTCAATTATCTTAATTGACTATAAATTTATAAATTAATTAACTTAAATTTATCTAAATAACAATTTTAATTGCAAATAAATTAAACACTTAATTGTGAATAATTAAAAATCAATCAATCTCTAATCAATTAGTTAATTACAATTTTAAAATTTATTAACTATTCTTAACTACTCTTTTTAAATAATTAATAATAATTATCTTAATTAACACATTTTTTTCTTCTTTAAACTTTGAAATCAAATTTTCACTAAACTTAAACTTTAATGTTAATTAAATTTCAACACTTAGTTTACATTAATTACTAAATTTAAAGCATTAATTGAATACCAAAACTTAGTGAAGTAATTTATTTGAAAATTTGAACATCTTCTTTTGTTTAAAAAGAAACTTTAAAACCTATTAGCTAACATATCCAAGACCAACCTGAGGCACCCTTCCTTTTAAAAATTTACCATGTTTAAAAGTTAAAAAGTGTTACCGAGATAACCCAGGCTAACAAACCCGAGACTCCCCACGTTTAACTCGAGAAACACTTCGAGTACTTCACCCAATTTCTTGTGTCACTCCCTCTTCTTCTTCCCCCTTTTTCCTTCTCTCCAGTAAGTTACATTTTAGTTCAAGTAAAATCAACTGGCACGAGCCTACGTTCTCGAGTAAGAACCCGAGGCTTTCACCATTTTTTCTCGAGTCAACTCGAGTAGCCACCCACACGTAACCAGCCTTCCACCTACGCTCGAGCTGTCACACCCAGGCACGACATCAATGCCGTGCACGTGCACAAGGCGGCGAAGCCACTCTGGCGAACTCCAACTGCTGCGGCAAGACACAAACTCCCCACAAACTCGAAATCAAAACCCAATTTGCTTACAAAAAGCACGAATCGAAATATAGCCTTCTTGCTCGAAAAACTGAAGCTCACCTCGATCGACATTGCCACCTCGCCACTGCTGCACAGGCCACCGGAGACCCTCAAACTCCACCCACACCTCGGCAACACACTACGCAACCACCCAACAAAGCCCCGTGGCACTCGATCACGTATAGGAGTCGCATACACCTCATTTCGGACATGTCCAGAAACTCGAGTTTAAAGCCTAATATAATCTCGTTCCTTAAATTTGTGCAATGAAAAAAAGTTGTGATAATTTTCTCGAAAACCATGATGTTCATACTTGCTTTAAACCAAACTTCAACGTTTTAAATGGATTCAATTGTTAGAAAATGAGAAAAATGCAAATTTTGTTCAAAAATGAACTGCACTTTGTATACCCAACCAAAAATCCTCGTTTTTATTTTAAAAATCATACTTTGGTATGTAGATTCAAGATATGTTGTTGACTTAGCGATTTAAAATGTTTGAATTAAACATAAGATTATGGGATTGCCCTGTAAATCAACTTTCCAGTTGATATACTCCATTAACAGGTTAAACATATTCTAAAAACTTGGTTTATGCTCAAACAAACTTACTTTGTTTTAAAGTGTAAGCCTAAAAATAATCAAACGAAAATATTTCGAATCTTTTTCTTTATCTACTTATCTCTGCAAAACTGGATTTAAAAAACCAATGTTTCAGTATCAGGCAAAAACAAATTCTTATGCCATGATTTAAATTTAAAACAAACTTGCTTTGTTGATATTTAAGCTTAACAAAGGGTTGATGATAAAAATTTTGGGATTTTGATTAAATATTTGACCCTGTAACAATCAACAGAGAAGACCAGAATGTTTAATAATTTTTTTTTCACAGAACAACTCATACACATAACCCAGATCATATTCAAAGTTTAAGGCATATACAAACCATATTGTCAATGGATCCCATGCTGTTTTGTTTTTTTTATATATAAACTTAACTTTAAAAACTATGTTTGCTCACCTTGCAAAAGCAGAGGACAGCTTCTTGTTTGCAGACTGCAGTTATTGATTTTCCTTTGAGTTGAACAATGTTTGAGTTTTGTTGTTGTTGAAGTTGAATGACATTTTGAGTTTGAAGGAATGGTGATGCTTATATTTTCTTTTCTAGTTTTGCTTAACTTCTTTCAATATGAACGAGCAAATATAAAGATGGATATAAATTAAAAAAAATAGTTTGACAGGTTTGTACAGATTTTTTTTTTTTTATAAACTGAAATGAAATCTTATTTCAGCTGATATAAAATCTGGTTTTGGTGGCTAATAGCTTCTCCTGGTGGCTAAAGTTATGTGGCATTAATTGCCTTTGTACAACTATATGTTTATTTATCTATATGCCAGTAACTTCCTTTGGAAGCTAATACATGTATATATTAAGCTTTGTTTTTTTTTCAAGTGTTCATACTTGTTCAACTTGAATACATATGCTGCAGTTTGTACTTTTTCTATTACTTCTTGTTTTGCTTTCTAAGTTGCTTCTTGCTTTGCTTTGTATTGGGTGGCTGCAACTTGTTTTGTTTCTAGCCTACGTACCTTTGTTTCTTAATATTCACATTGTATTTATATTGTACTTTATTTATTTTGTAAGTATATTTTGTTTGTTTATTTGTTTACTCTCTTATGCTATCTATTTTTATGTATGTATCTTATTTTGTCTTTATACTTGTATGTTATTTATTTATGTTTGCATTTGTTTGTTTTCATATTTGTTTTATGCTTTGTATTCTATTATTTTTCTTTCTTACTTTATGTTTCATGTGTACTTAGATTTTCATTTGTATTTTTTTTTGTTATTATTCTACAGTTTTTATTTTAAACATTTAATTTATAATTCAATTCAATTCATTCGCTTTGAGTTTCAAATCAAATTCAAGAGTAAATAAGTATACATTTCTTATTAAAATTGAAAATTTTCAAATAAATCCATAATTTAATTCAAAAATTCAATTTAAATTATAAATTTAAATTCGTCATTAAATCGGGATCGTTACATTGAGGTTCTTGGTAGAGCTTGGATAACATGTATGGAATATCACATCAAGGTGGAGATTGTCAGATTTTGATGATATAATATTCCATATTTATGATTAATTTGGAGATATTTGAGTTAGATGGAATTGTGACTCAATACATTGCTTATAGGGGTGATTAATTTCCTATCGATTTTGGAGAGTGATTAATTTCTTTATTTATTGCATTAAAGAAGGCAATGCATTATCAACATGGGAAAGAATTATGGAAATATTGAGTTGCTTCTCACAGAAGATATTTTGTCTAGGCACAGTGGAAAGGAGGCTTGGGTTCTGGTAAAAAAATCTAGGTTCGATTCCTACCATGTGCTTTCCTATCCTATATAAATTTACACATAGGCATGTGGGCTTGGATCGGTGGACGGCTTTAGTATACCCTTCTTAAGAGTTTACCAGCCTGCCGGGTTCTCCTTGGTTTTCAAAAAAAGATATTTTGTCTAGGCTATTAGAAATAGCATGAATTGTTTTATTATATGTATGACAAAAAGATTTATTTTCTGAAGGTTTTAAGGATTCGGCTATCTTCCCAATTATTAGGTGTTCTATTGCAATTTATGGTGAATTAGTAAGGTTTTATTTGGTGGAATCTATTTATCATTATTTTTCTTCACTTCTTTTCTATTGTAAAATTTAGTTATGTGGAAATCCTAGAAAAAATCCTGACATGATTTCCTCATAAGTCTTCCTTACATAATATGCAACATGACATAGTTATGGATAAATGTACCACCCAAAGTTACAAGGCAAAAGAGAGAAAAAATGAAAGGAGATGCATTCACCACTACATATTCTATTTAGTTACATGTAGCCCAGACTAGGTATTTGGTAGTAACATAACAATAGACCGCCTATGCACCCGACTATATATGTTGAGATCTATCCTTTGTTGTCATATATATCAACGGAAATCTGGCATATTCCTTATTTCCATCTTTTGAATGTGGAAAATCCATCTCAAATAGGGTCTAGTTTAACCTTTATTTGTATTTTCTGTAAGAAAGCTTTATTTCAGTTTTTTTTGAAGAGTTAAATATGAATTTTAATGGCATGCTAATATGATCGAACTTTTTCTAACTTTATTTTAATTTTTCTATAACAGTGCAAATATGCAGAATTTTCTAAAAATATCCACAAATTTTATTCAAATATTTGCATAATCTTATTCAAATACTAAAAGTACATAAACTTTAAATATTTTCACCTTTTTCGGAAATACGACAAAATTTAAAAATAGATTTTTTTTAAACTTGTTTTAAAGAAAAGTCAATGTGTATTTTAAACATAAAGATGATGTTTCCACTTCATTAGATCTATCATCGACATACCTTTCCGTTTTTTCATGTGACAGTGATTTGGTTTAAGGTTAAATGCCCTAATCTCAGTCTTGCGCATGCACCCAAACTTGCTAGCATGGAACCATATGAGCACAAAGTATAAACCTGTTACATATGAGAAAACATCACTTGTTATTATTTCAACTACAATCAAGTACTTTCAAAATTGCAAAAATAATGATATCACATAATAAATAAGAAATTTACATAGATTTCTTACTATAGTTAAATTTAAACTCAAACAGCATCTTAATTCTTAATCTCCTTAAAAATAGCACTGCTCACCTTGTAATTATAACACCACCGTTGAAAAACGTCATATGTCTATCCATTTTCTATAACTACATTCATCAATAATCATATATGTGCTAATTAGTTTTCGTTAGTAACAGAAAAATAAATTACTTGTTATATTTAAAAATTTCTAATCAAATTAACGAATTCAAATCAATTTAAAAATCAAACCATGACATAGGGAAAATTCCATAAAATCCAAACCTTTTAGTTAACAATATTTTCAACAACATCCAAAAAATCATAACATCTCTTTATTAAGGAATAAAAAAATATTCATAATAACAATTGATAAATCATTATCAATAACAACCAAATATTACATCCCTATGGCACTAAATATAAATAAAATAGTAAATAATAATAAGCAATATGTCATAGTATTGAATAATATTAAAATCGTAATAAATAAGTCCACCTTGGACGCTTTAAGATCATTTTATTATCATTTATTCTGAAAATAACAATAACTAACTCAAATAATTTTAAACCCATATCATCATTTTTCTACTCAAAATAATAATATTTCACTTTGATATATCCGAAGATGCCTTTTAAACTGTAATTAAGTTATCATAAAATCAATTTTTTGAAACCACTCATAAAATATTATAAGTTACTAAGTTTTTTTAGGCCTCACAACTAGCAGTTATTTCTTCATTAATAAATAATGATAACTCTTTAAAGTCATTAAAATTCATTTCATAAACTAACATTTATGGCAATAATTTTTCTTAAACTCACTACATATTTTCACTTACTTTATATAATTATTACATTTTTATCAAGTTTGTCCATCCTTAATCAAACTTAATACTCGAAATGTTTAATATTAATTGCTAACTAAACTTACATATATGAGTTGCAAAATTGATTTGTTCCGTCTTTGAAATATCAAGCAATTTAATGGGATTTTAATATGTTATAAATTTATAAAATTAATTAGTATAGTTGATATACTAATTAGCGAGTGTTTGATGTAACATTCCATAAAATTTTATAAAAATTAATTCAACAGAAATTATTCTATAATATGTAAAGTCAAAATTGGACTTTGTACAAACAATATAATTTTGCTATGAAACTTGGATTATCGTATTTATAGCGATTATTTGATGAACCTTAATAAAGTTTTACAATCAGAGTTTAAATAAATTGTTTTTCAACATTTTAAGATTTCTAATTGAAAATAATTATATATAATTAACGAAATAGATATAATTAATTAACGCTGATTAACCTTTACATCTGCGTAACATCCAGGCATAACTAACGTCAAATAGATCGGTTAAAATTAGGGAAAGTTGGTTGCACAATGAATAAAACAAATGATAGAAATTTTGTAACAAATATAGGCAACCGATCGACCCTTAATTGGGACCGATCGGCCCACGGCTGTACAGTGGTCGACTTCTTATGTGGTAGCAGCTATATGTTAAACCTAAGCTAATGACCTGGATTTAAAATTATTTAGTCTAATAGTTGGAATTGATTCTATCCCCTATAAATACCGGCCTAAACCTTCACTTTTCTTCTAATTTTTTTGGGAGCAACGATGAAGCTCTACCATTTTCCTTTCGTCAAGAATTTTTAAATCTAAATAAAACTATTGTCGATATATGTATGTACAAGTGGTAAATAACGGAGAATAATAGTAAAGAAGGAAAGGACCAAATCGAGTCACTAAAGCCAAAGTAAATTATATTTTATAAATCAAATCTAAATTAGATTCAAATCTTTTCCTAGATCAAGATATCTAGTAAATATATATTTATGGCTACTATACGAATTCTATTTAGGATAAATAAGGGAGTCAAACTAGAATAGCAGGAAGTAGAACTGGAGATTTAGAAGCTTAAAAGTGAGCGGAAATTTTTTTTTATGTAATATTGGATTTATATATTTATAAATCTTTTACCTGCATGAACATAATTATTCAAGAGCTGTAGGCCTAATTAGATGCATATAAAGAATTTGAAAACCAGGTCTACATATTCTGTGAGTTGTTTACTCGTATTAAATATTACTACTTGAATATTGAAATTTAGGATGTAAGTAGTAGTGTCGTAATAACCAGCTATTTCGAACCATTAAAATAATCAATCATCCACACATATTGGACTTGAATTGCTTAAAACAACAGATTGTTAATTTAAATTTGGCAAAACTTAGCGTCTATAGTAAATAAATCAATCATAAAATTACAGACACGGAGTAATACAACAATAAACAGCAGAATCGATAAATAGTAATTCATGGAGCTACTATATAAACATTAGAGTCTGAAGCAAATACAAAAGAAAATCCCAAGTACGTAGAAGTTACTAATACAAAAGCAACTGACAAGTCTGAACGAACAACTAGAAAAAATAGAAATAGATGATAGCTGAACAGATGAAAGATAGATCTTCAAGCAAAGCTCCAAGCTCCAAAGGCGAATCTCAAATGCTTTGACACTCAGTCTGACCTGAGCATAAAGCAAAACATAAAACACTCGAGTCAGGATTAACATTCTTATACTTGTAAATTGTAATGACCTTAAATTTTTGGTTATTTGAAATTGTTCATTTATTCGCTTTTAAATATTTAAAAGCTATTTTTATAGATTTAATAATTTGAATTTCAAATATAATGATTATTTGATAATTTAATAATTGGAATTTTCTTAAATAATTGAACTTTGGATTTTTTAAAAGAGATAAAAATAGTTTAAAGGCCTTAAAATTTATATCAATAATAATAAAGGTGAATAAAAATATTAAATTAGATTTATAATTGATTTACTCAATTTTAAAATAACTTGTATAAATTGACGAGTAAAAATAGCCTTCCTGTAACGACCCAGAATTTTTATTAATTAAAATATGAATATTTAATTAATTTTAAACATTAATAAGTGAATTTATAAGTCAAATAAATTTTTATTTGAATTATTGGATTTAACTGGATAATTTAATCGATAATTTAATACGTTAAATTATGGAAATAATTAAAAATTTGGGTTAAATATGATTGTAAATGATTTGTAAAATTTTATTTTATCATATTGAAGTTAGAATGGTATTTTAGAACTTTTAAAATCGAATTAAGAGTTAATTTGTGAAAATTGAATATTTTAATATTTAATAATCGACTGTAAAATAGTCAATTTTTGAACAGTCTCAGAATTGAACGAAACCAGTTCCATTGGATCCGTAATAGTTAGTTATTACCAGATTTCAATTTTCGTGTCAATCGGAGCTATCGTTTGAGCGTGGCAGCTCGAAACGCATCGAATTATTTTTAATTTTAATTTGGCGAGTCAAAATAGCCATTTTTCAAAAAGTCTCGGATTTCGACGAAACCAGTTTCATCGGATCCGTAATGTGATATTATTGTAATGTTTCAAATTTCAAGTCAATTGGATTTACCGTTTGTCCTGTACAAATTAAAACGCCTAGAAATCGACTTAAATCGGTTTAATTCAAATTGAGCGTTTATAGCCATAACTCGCACATACTTCCGAATTAGCTTCCGAAACCTGTTCCATTGTGTCCGGAACGCGGGGTAAACCCTAGAAATGCTGGTTACGGCGCGTAAATCGGAGTTTGGAATTTCCGGATGAATAGTGTTCGATTTTTCTTTATAAATAGCACCCACTCTTCATAATTTAGAAAAATCATTCCAAACCCTAACCCTAATATCATAGCCGCCACCCCCCAATTTCTAAGGCCAGAATTTAATCTCACTTCTCCCTCAATCTCTCTCAATCTACAAAGAATTAGCCAAAGTTGTTAACTACAACATTGAAGAGCATGAAGAGGGCTTTAAATCCATACGGTGAAGATGGATTTTGGTGCAACGGAAGGGGAGATAGACGAGGCCGTTCATGGCCAGTCACGCACGCACTCCAAGGTGAGGAAGATGGCCGAGCTCCACCCTATTGGGGCCGAACGTAGAGGAGGTGAGTGGCTTCGATTTGGAACTATCTGATCGCGTTCAAGTGCGACGTAGGCGATGCATAATTTAACCCTAATATTTGATGTTGGGTTAGTTTGTGCGTGTGAATGTCTGGAGAAGGAAGAACGTGAGAGGGAGAAGGGGATGCACGGCCTGATGTTGAGCAGTGCAGATCCAAGGGCCCAGGTTGATTAGGGTGTTAAAATTGTTAATTTAGTTATAAATTTGTGTATATAAATCGTGTACAAACTTCAAAAATTCATAACTTTTTCATACGAGGTCGAAAACGCGCGAAACCAGTTGCGTTGGAATCGTATGGACGAGCACTACGCGATGGAGTTGGTTTGGAGTCGTTTGGAGTTAGTGAGAATTTTGGGTAAAATTAAACGTCCGTTTAATTTTATTCGAAATAAATCGCTAAAACGGAATTTAAATCAAGGTGAGAACTTCTCACTCAATCGAATCAGTTTCGGTTTTATTTTAAATAGTTAGATTTAAAATATTTGAATGCATGTTTGAATGTTGATTGATATATATTGATTGTTAAAATAGACATTATACGCCGTTAGTAAGCGGATGTTATTTAATAAAAACATATACCGCGAATATTTCATAAACAGTGAAATTGGTATTATATATAATATCAATATATATATATTGGCATATGTATATATTGCAGTTGTTGATTCCCCGCATTTTTTAGCGGATGAGACCCTATTACGCCGTTATTAAACGGATAATATTTATTAAGAACATATACCGCGATAATTTCGTACTGGAGCGAAATTGTTATTGTGCTAATGTTTTTGGATGCAGGAAAACAGGTTGGAGGGATCCAACTGGATTCCTCAACAGTATTTATTTGATTATGGATATTTTGATATTCGTTGATTATCATATACGATATGTGATATCGTTGTAGTCGTGATTGACTATTTGGTGTGTAGCATCATTGGACCCAAATTTTGGGATTTTAAAATGATTTTTAAAGTGATCTTTGAAAATATAAAATATTTTTGGAATTGATCCATTTTAAATAAATAAATGTTATAATTTTTAAAGTTATAAAAATTATGATTTTGTGAAATATAGTTAAAAGTTGATTTTTGAGAAATAGGGGATTTATGATTTTATAAAATAGTTTAAATTGGATTTTTGAATATATTATAAAAGTTTAAAAATAGGATTTATAAAATTTGATTATTTTATAAATCAAAATGGTGAAACTATAAAGGAAATTAAAGACGTTTTAAAAGAATAATATAAATTGATTTATATTAAGAGATTTATAAACGGATATTTATAAATTGAAATATTGACTTATAAAACGAGTTTTTATAAGTGTTTGAATGAAGTGAAAATGAAATTCATAAATGAATGAAATTTATAGAATTATAAACTATGAAGTTATAAAAGAAAATTTATAAATAGTAAGATTTATAAATTTGGTGAAATTATTTGAAGAATAGATTGGTTAGATAAATGGATCTTATAAGTTATAAGATTTATAAATTGGAAAGTCTCTAAAGGAACGATTTTGTAAAATAATCGTTTTATAAGTAATTAACTTATAATATGAACGTTTAGTTTATAATTTAGTTATAAACTGGAATAGGTTAATAAAGGAATTTATAAAAAGGAAGTTTTTATAAATAAATAGAAATGGAATTTATAAATGTTGTTTTATAAATCCGCAAACAACTTATTTTGATAAGTTAATTGTCATAACTTATTTAATGGAGTTATATTCACATTTTTGAATAGTGAATAATCCTTTGAAGTAAAATGAATAAAAGGATGAGATTTGTTAACGAAGTTTATTCACATTTTTGAATAGTGAATAACACGTTAAAGAAAATGTTTTGGATTTGGATGTTTTAAATAGAATTAAAACGATCTAACGATGTTTTAAAATGTGTTGAGATTCGAAACCATAGATTTCAACATTTATTGTTGAAATAGACGTTTTCGAGAAATAAAAGGAAATGGTGGACTATAACACCGTTGTTATAGTAAATGATTCTCGAAAGGAAATGTTTTGTGTAGTATTGGGATTTATATATCTATTTTAATTTCGAATCCCTATACTTGTGATTTTGGGTTGTCGTAACGATGTTTTACGCAACATTCGTTTTGACCCAAATAAATATGTTTAAGTGAATGATTTCCTTAATAGAATGAAATATATACTTAATTCGATTTAAGTATATTGGATATTTTCTAAGTGTTGAAAATAAAAAGATTTGTGAATTGCTTATGTTTAATAAGTATGGAAATGTTTTCCAATATGAAATGAATATTTAGAATTTATCTTTTTGAAGATAAATTGAAAATGGATAATTGAAATCGTATATGCATGAATATTTTGGAATATAAATTCATTATGGAATTTATAAATGAAAAGTAGAATTTGTTTGAAAATAAATATTGATTTATTTTTGAAGTGTGAAAATTATATATCTTGTAAAGATATTTTGGAAAATAAATAATTTGGAAAATTATTTGGAATCTGGTGATGTGTGCATATCCATTGATAGTTCAATAACCGACTATCAATATTTTCCCTTTGAATGGGTAATTGATGTGATTTGTTTGAATGTGAATGCTACACTTATTTTTGAATAAGCACTCACTATTCGGGTTAATCGGGAAAGGACCATGGGGTCGTATAACCCATTCCGAATATGTGATACGTCGTTGTGAATTGCATTGAAGATCGGTGTTGAAGACCCGGTATTTGCAAAAGCGATAGGATGACCTGTCGATTGACTCTGCACCTAGTAGCTACGGTATTGAGTTCTCCATATGTGATGGTGAATCCGATCAGGATTGTGAATATCCGGATTGCAAGGACTTCTTTGTAAGTGCCTTCGGTTTTGTTCGAGCCCGGAACAGACTTGTATGGATTGTATGTCTGACATTACAAGTTGAGATATAAAGCCGATTTCTTTCAAATATATTTCTGTTGGTGGCGGAGAATTTATTCTTTTAGCTTAACACCCTTCTCTGAGACGTACGTGCTCAGAGGTTATATAGTTGAAGTTATCAGCGATATATTCACAATTTGGTAATGTGACATGCTGAGTGTAGCTGTAAATGGTCATTGTGTTGATTATTTGTGATAGGATCGTTTATTTGATCGTCTATCCTTGTGATCATTGTGTTGATCATTTGTTGACCCAAAGCATTGCTTTTGTATAAAGTATGTTTTTGTGGACGTGACTTCGTCGAGCCTCACACCCCGTGAATGGTCAAAACAGGAAAGAAGCAGCAAGGTTATGAGGGGTAGCGCCCTTTAGGATGTGTCCATTTCCTTCTGGAAAAGGGTGGTGTCATGGTATGGAGCCCAGATACTTACTCATGTTGAAAACACTTTGTTATGATTGTGTGAATTGATTACGAGCGCTCGGTGATAAAGGTCCCAAAGGACCGGGGGATGGCATATTCGGTCAGTTGTTACTCAGTTAGGGGTAACCCGGCCTTGTGTTGGTAGAGATCCGGTTTGGTTCTCGGGGATGTCCATCCAGAGGCATTCTCATGTGGCAATGGGAAGTTCCTTGGCCTGATCATTCGTTGGAAATCCAATTCCCAATACGAAACTTGTACGGTATTAGTTGTAGAACCTGCCATTTACTTATGGTGGTCACCACTGTTTAGATGGTAGCTATAGTAGGCATACGATAATGGTCGTATGTTGGCTAAGATTTATATTCTACTTTCGAAATGAATTTTTCTCTACACTATGCACTGGTAATAATATCAAATGTTATTTTAAATGCGTACCAAGCATCTTTGACTATCATAAGGAGAAATCTCCTCCGATTCTGCGTTTGCATTGTGTGTGTGTGCGGGAGGCCTTATGGTAGTCTCATTTTTAAAAAGCATTGCGAATTGAAATAAAAATATTACTCTATTTTGATTTTAAAGATAAATAAACTGTTTTGAGTTCTCACACCAGTCACATGACTGACTCGGAGTTTATTGTTTTCCTTCCTAAACTCTGGGTGCCCACCAATTTCCACACGGGCAGTCAAGAGTTAAGGTTTATCAGGATATTCTGGATATTCTGGAGTTGCTGGAGGCAAGATGGATGGCATGGCGTATTACTACTATATAGTATTTCTTTTTCCGCTGCACTGTTTGATGTTGTTGATGTTGTATACTCTGATGATATGATGTAATGAAATGTATGTAATGTAATAACTGATATAGTTCTTTGTTTAAAGATTATTCATTTATTATTATATGTTGTTCCGCTGCGAATTGTGAGATTCTGATGTTGTTCTGTTGTTTTTCTGTTCCGTTCTATTTTGTTCTATTCTCTTTTTCTTCTATCTTAAAATTTTCTGTTCTCTTTTCTATTTTTCTAGATATTCTATTTTCTTTTCTCTCTTCTCCATTTTCTATCTTTCCTATCTCTTCTTCTCTCTCTTTCTTTTCCTAAATTCTTTTCTAAAACCCATAACATTCCGTGTTTCCGGCCTTCGATTTCTCGGCAGTCGATAAAGTGAGTGTCGATGTTGAATTTTCGAAAGTCGAAAAATTTCGGGGCGTTACATTTGGTATCAGAGCATATGGTTAAGCGACAACCATGGTTCTGTTGGGTATTACTCATTATAGATAGAGTCAGTAGTACTCTAGAATGAGTTTGAGTGTAATAATAGCTATGAGAGCATATTTGTTAGTGAATATAAAATTGTTTTATATTGTGATGATTGGTTTGTTGAGTGGTATATGAACTTTCGTCAGCGTGGTCTCGACAACTATGCCGAAGGGGTTTCTAAACACTTGAATAGAACAATTCGACACAATATTGTTTTAAAATTAATTATATTTTATATATAAAGAAATAATTTTTCAAAATTATTAAAGTGTATATAAGTTGATTGTTTAGTTGTTTGAAAAATCTAAATAAAAGAATAATTGTATAAGCAAAAGAATTATAAGAATTGAATTATAATTAAAGTGATTTACAATTGTGAAATAAACTTATATATATAAAAAGTGAAACTATATGAATATATTTATGAATATGAGTTGTAAGTAAAAGTGAATTTAAAGTTAAATGGAAATTTACTTTAGAATTGAAATCTGAATTTATTTACAAGTAGGATTTTAAGTTATGTAAAACCAAATAAGGTTAAATGGAAATTTAACTTAAGTGATATTGAATGAAGTTGATATTAGTATCAAAGTAAATTAGTAAAGTGAAGTGATAAATGTGAACTTAAGTTATATAAGTAAAATTCAACTTTAGTAATTGAATTGAGTTAATGGATTAAATGTTAATCAATTGAATGTAAATTAAGTTGATATGTAATAAGTGTTAATTCATTAAAATCTAATGTTAGTAGAAGTTGAATAATTGAATGAAAATCAATTAAATTAAACCAATTGTAAGCAAAGGAATTTGGTTGAGATAAATATACATTGGTTGTTATATGATTGTTAGTTGATTGTATATAATTCATTAAGTGTTAATGAAATTGAATTAATGAAATTGAAAGCTAAAGTAATTGAAATCCAATTTGAAGTTAAATGAATCTTAAATAGAATTGAATGTGATTTGGAAGTGAACATACTTGAATATGAATTAGTAAATATAAACTAATTGAAAATGAATGTTAGTAAATCCAGTGTTAATGAATCTAATGTGATTATATTGAAAACCTATTTCATTGGATATGAATGAGAATATAAATGAATATATATTGATTATGAATTTGTTGAATGCTAGTTGGTTGATGTTTGAATATGTTGCATTTGCTATGTTGACATATATAGTTATTATGTTGCTATATGTTGTATATCGATACTATTATCTATATGCATGATTCTCATGTTGTTTGTTGAGTGATTAGTAGGTGCGGATCGCGTTTGCTTCGCATTTGGAGCTCGCTTTTGCGCTATATTAGCCGTATATGTTCGCTAATAAAATATAAGGTACATATCTCGGATTACATACCGTACTTTTACACTTTTTTCCCTGCGGGATGCCTCATTACTTGATGAGATGTATATTTGTGATATATATACTGTCATTTTTTTTTCGGATCGAGCCGCGCAAAGGAGACTATGGCGAATTTTTCCGAAAATTTAAGGCGTTAGAAAAAATTTGAGAAAAATTGGAAAATTTTGAAAACTTAAACTTTGATTTTGGAATTGAAAGTTAAACAATAGTAGTTGTTTCTGAAAAGATAACTAAGTATGATTTGAAAACTTAGTGAGTTATTGTAAGAAGTTTGACTATGAATTTTGGAAAATTAATAAATTCTATAACTTTTCTTACTTGTAATTTCGAGGACGAAATTCTTTTAAGGGGGGAAGATTGTAACGATCCAGAATTTTTATTAATTAAAATATGAATATTTAATTAATTTTAAACATTAATAAGTGAATTTATAAGTCAAATAAATTTTTATTTGAATTATTGGATTTAATTGGATAATTAAATCGATAATTTAATACGTTAAATTATGGAAATAATTAAAAATTTGGGTTAAATATGATTGAAAATGATTTGTAAAATTTTATTTTATCATATTGAAGTTAGAATGGTATTTTAGAACTTTTAAAATCGAATTAAGAGTTAATTTGTGAAAATTGAATATTTAAATATTTAATAATCGACTGTAAAATAGTCAATTTTTGAACAGTCTCAGAATTGAACGAAACCAGTTCCATTGGATCCGTAATAGTTAGTTATTACCGGATTCAATTTTCGTGTCAATCGAAGCTATCGTTTGAGCGTGGCAGCTCGAAACGCATCGAATTATTTTTAATTTTAATTTGGCGAGTCAAAATAGCCATTTTTCAAAAAGTCTCGGATTTCGACGAAACCAGTTTCATCGGATCCGTAATGTGATATTATTGTAAGGTTTCAAATTTCAAGTCAATTGGATTTACCGTTTGTCCTGTACAAATTAAAATGTCTAGAAATCGACTTAAATCGGTTTAATTCAAATTAAGCGTTTATAGCCATAACTCGCACATACTTCCGAATTAGCTTCCGAAACCTGTTCCATTGTGTCCGGAACGCGGGGTAAACCCTAGAAACGCTGGTTACGGCGCGTAAATCGGAGTTCGGAATTTCCGGATGAATAGTGTTCGATTTTTCTTTATAAATAGCACCCACCTCTTCATAATTTAGAAAAATCATTCCAAACCCTAACCCTAATATCATAGCCGCCACCCCCAATTTCTAAGGCCAGAATTTAATCTCACTTCTCCCTCAATCTCTCTCAATCTACAAAGAATTAGCCAAAGTTGTTAACTACAACATTGAAGAGCATGAAGAGGGCTTTAAATCCATACGGTGAAGATGGATTTTGGTGCAACGGAGGGGGAGATAGACGAGGCCGTTCATGGCCAGTCACGTACGCACTCCAAGGTAAGGAAGATGGCCGAGCTCCACCCTATTGGGGCCGAACGTAGAGGAGGTGAGTGGCTTCGATTTGGAACTATCTGATCGCGTTCAAGTGCGATGTAGGCGATGCATAATTTAACCCTAATATTTGATGTTGGGTTAGTTTGTGCGTGTGAATGTCTGGAGAAGGAAGAACGTGAGAGGGAGAAGGGGACGCACGGCCTGATGTTGAGCAGTGCAGATCCAAGGGCCCAGGTTGATTAGGGTGTTAAAATTGTTAATTTAGTTATAAATTTGTGTATATAAATCGTGTACAAACTTCAAAAATTCATAACTTTTTCATACGAGGTCGAAAACGCGCGAAACCAGTTGCGTTGGAATCGTATGGACGAGCACTACGCGATGGATTTGGTTTGGAGTCGTTTGGAGTTAGTGAGAATTTTGGGTAAAATTAAACGTCCGTTTAATTTTATTCGAAATAAATCGCTAAAACGGATTTTAAATCAAGGTGAGAACTTCTCACTCAATCGAATCAGTTTCGGTTTTATTTTAAATAGTTAGATTTAAAATATTTGAATGCATGTTTGAATGTTGATTGATATCTATTGATTGTTAAAATAGACATTATACGCCGTTAGTAAGCGGATGTTATTTAATAAAAACATATACCGCGAATATTTCATAAACAGTGAAATTGGTATTATATATAATATCAATATATATATATTGGCATATGTATATATTGCAGTTGTTGATTCCCCGCATTTTTTAGCGGATGAGACCCTATTACGCCGTTATTAAACGGATAATATTTATTAAGAACATATACCGCGATAATTTCGTACTGGAGCGAAATTGGTATTGTGCTAATGTTTTTGGATGCAGGAAAATAGGTTGGAGGGATCCAACTGGATTCCTCAACAGTATTTATTTGATTATGGATATTTTGATATTCGTTGATTATCATATACGATATGTGATATCGTTGTAGTCGTGATTGACTATTTGGTGTGTAGCATCATTGGACCCAAATTTTGGGATTTTAAAATGATTTTTAAAGTGATCTTTGAAAATATAAAATATTTTTGGAATTGATCCATTTTAAATAAATAAACGTTATAATTTTTAAAGTTATAAAAATTATGATTTTGTGAAATATAGTTAAAAGTTGATTTTTGAGAAATAGGGGATTTATGATTTTATAAAATAGTTTAAATTGGATTTTTGAATATATTATAAAAGTTTAAAAATAGGATTTATAAAATTTGATTATTTTATAAATCAAAATGGTGAAACTATAAAGGAAATTAAAGACGTTTTAAAAGAATAATATAAATTGATTTATATTAAGAGATTTATAAACGGATATTTATAAATTGAAATATTGACTTATAAAACGAGCTTTTATAAGTGTTTGAATGAAGTGAAAATGAAGTTCATAAATGAATGAAATTTATAGAATTATAAACTATGAAGTTATAAAAGAAAATTTATAAATAGTAAGATTTATAAATTTAGTGAAATTATTTGAAGAATAGATTGGTTAGATAAATGGATCTTATAAGTTATAAGATTTATAAATTGGAAAGTCTCTAAAGGAACGATTTTGTAAAATAATCGTTTTATAAGTAATTAACTTATAATATGAACGTTTAGTTTATAATTTAGTTATAAACTGGAATAGGTTAATAAAGGAATTTATAAAAAGGAAGTTTTTATAAATAAATAGAAATGGAATTTATAAACGTTGTTTTATAAATCCGCAAACAACTTATTTTGATAAGTTAATTGTCATAACTTATTTAATGGAGTTATATTCACATTTTTGAATAGTGAATAATCCTTTGAAGTAAAATGAATAAAAGGATGAGATTTGTTAACGAAGTTTATTCACATTTTTGAATAGTGAATAACACGTTAAAGAAAATGTTTTGGATTTGGATGTTTTAAATAGAATTAAAACGATCTAACGATGTTTTAAAATGTGTTGAGATTCGAAACCATAGATTTCAACATTTATTGTTGAACTAGACGTTTTCGAGAAATAAAAGGAAATGGTGGACTATAACACTGTTGTTATAGTAAATGATTCCCGAAAGGAAATGTTTTGTGTAGTATTGGGATTTATATATCTATTTTAATTTCGAATCCCTATACTTGTGATTTTGGGTTGTCGTAACGATGTTTTACGCAACATTCGTTTTGACCCAAATAAATATGTTTAAGTGAATGATTTCCTTAATAGAATGAAATATATACTTAATTCGATTTAAGTATATTGGATATTTTCTAAGTGTTGAAAATAAAAAGATTTGTGAATTGCTTATGTTTAATAAGTATGGAAATGTTTTCCAATATGAAATGAATATTTAGAATTTATCTTTTTGAAGATAAATTGAAAATGGATAATTGAAATCGTATATGCATGAATATTTTGGAATATAAATTCATTATGGAATTTATAAATGAAAAGTAGAATTTGTTTGAAAATAAATATTGATTTATTTTTGAAGTGTGAAAATTATATATCTTGTAAAGATATTTTGGAAAATAAATAATTTGGAAAATTATTTGGAATCTGGTGATGTGTGCATATCCATTGATAGTTCAATAACCGACTATCAATATTTTCCCTTTGAATGGGTAATTGATGTGATTTGTTTGAATGTGAATGCTACACTTATTTTTGAATAAGCACTCACTATTCGGGTTAACCGGGAAAGGACCATGGGGTCGTATAACCCATTCCGAATATGTGATACGTCGTTGTGAATTGCATTGAAGATCGGTGTTGAAGACCCGGTATTTGCAAAAGCGATAGGATGACCTGTCGATTGACTCTGCACCGAGTAGCTACGGTATTGAGTTCTCCATATGTGATGGTGAATCCGATCAGGATTGTGAATATCCGGATTGCAAGGACTTCTTTGTAAGTGCCTTCGGTTTTGTTCGAGCCCGGAACAGACTTGTATGGATTGTATGTCTGACATTACAAGTTGAGATATAAAGCCGATTTCTTTCAAATATATTTCTGTTGGTGGCGGAGAATTTATTCTTTTAGCTTAACACCCTTCTCTGAGACGTACGTGCTCAGAGGTTATATAGTTGAAGTTATCAGCGATATATTCCCAATTTGGTAATGTGACATGCTGAGTGTAGCTGTAAATGGTCATTGTGTTGATTATTTGTGATAGGATCGTTTATTTGATCGTCTATCCTTGTGATCATTGTGTTGATCATTTGTTGACCCAAAGCATTGCTTTTGTATAAAGTATGTTTTTGTGGACGTGACTTCGTCGAGCCTCACACCCCGTGAATGGTCAAAACAGGAAAGAAGCAGCAAGGTTATGAGGGGTAGCGCCCTTTAGGATGTGTCCATTTCCTTCTGGAAAAGGGTGGTGTCATGGTATGGAGCCCAGATACTTACTCATGTTGAAAACACTTTGTTATGATTGTGTGAATTGATTACGAGCGCTCGGTGATAAAGGTCCCAAAGGACCGGGGGATGGCATATTCGGTCAGTTGTTACTCAGTTAGGGGTAACCCGGCCTTGTGTTGGTAGAGATCCGGTTTGGTTCTCGGGGATGTCCATCCAGAGGCATTCTCATGTGGCAATGTGACGCAGCGGATTAATCAAACAAAACTTCGATCGATGAAATGTAGCAATCGGTGAGTTGAAGATACCAAAACGCCCAAGTTCGTTGATCCAAAGATACCGAACTCTAGCTATCTCAAACACGTTGATAGCGCACTATACCGTGTTCAAAGATCTACGATTCTTCGCACGTTGATCTAGCGCACTAGATTCCGTGAATCGGCTTCTACGATCGTTGAATCGAGCGCACTCGATTAACCGAAAGAGGAGATAGGAGATTACACTCAACTACCAATTGGTATGAAAGCACAAAGCTAACAAAAGAGAAATTTTATTCAAAATCAACAACCTTGAAATGTACAACACTCTCCCTATTTATAGTGTTTTCGACCCAGTTCCTTAACTCGTGACCGACTCAACATACTTAGGTCGGCACCGACTCAACTTGTAGCAACACAGCTCTTTACAACACACGCCGACTCAACTTATTACATCACTTCATACCTTCAAGACCAACTCACGACTTAACTATATACAAGACCATCGGCCGACTCAACTGAGTACAACCTCACACGCAACCGACTCAAGTATATACCGACTTAAGAAATTCATGACTTACGACTTACAACATACAACACACGACTCATCACAACAAACGACTCATCACAACCGACTCAAGCGCATGCCGACTCATCTCCTTGCCGCCTTAACTCCCTCCGACTCAAAGTTTTCACTTGCTGGGTTTTTTTGTTGCTTCATGTTAAGTCGTAGACGGCTTATGCGAGTATCATTAGGTCGGAACATCTTCTCCTGAGCTTGGTTAACTCGTATACGACTCAAGCCCTCGTCGTTAACTCGTATACGACTCAAATCTACCTCCTTTATGCGTCTTGAATGGTTGTTAACTCGGAACTTGCTATCTCGTGCTCCATTAAGTCGGAAACGACTTAACCCTGCCCTCCTAAGTCGTGAACGACTTAACCTCTCTATGAGTCGTGTACGGCTCATCCCTGTTAGAAATTTTGGTTGCATTTCTTCTCTGTTCTGAGCTGCATCATCCTCCCCTGGTTGAGAAAAATTCGACCTCGAATTTGTAAATTCTTTCTCAACAATCTCATCGCCATGATATGGAATTAAATGTTTGATGTTAAAAACATCAGACGTATAAACATCATCTGGTAACTTTAATCGATAAGCATTCTCATTAATTTTCTTCAAAACTTCAACTGGACCAATTTTTCGCGCCTTCAACTTGTTATAAGCACCCACCGGAAAACGATCCTTTGTCAATACGGCATAAACCAAATCACCTTCCCTAAATTCAACATTTCGACGTTTCAAATCTGCAGACTTCTTATACTTCTCATTCGATTTCTCCAATCGTTCTTGAACGACTTTATGACATTCAGTCAGCTCATCAACAAAATCAGCAGCTCGTTTAACTGTTCTCTTTGACTGTGGTACAACTGCTAAATCCAACGGCCCCCTGGGTAAATTTGAATAAACAATCTGAAACGGACTGAATCCTGTGCTTCGATTTACTGCATGATTATGAGCAAATTCTGCCTGGCATAGCTTCATGTCCCAACTTCTCAAATTATCTTGTACAAGACAACGCAACAAATTTCCCAATGACCTGTTAACAACTTCTGTCTGCCCATCAGTTTGTGGATGATAAGCACTGCTAAATTTCAGTTTCGTTCCCACCATCTTCCACAAACTCAACCAAAAGTGACTCAGAAAACGAGTATCTCGATCAGAAACAATAGATTCTGGTAAACCATGAAGTCGATAAATCTCCTTGAAAAATAACTGCGCCACTCGAACTGCATCTGCTGTCTTCTTGCAAGCAACAAAATGTGCCATCTTTGAAAACCTGTCCACCACAACAAATATCGAATCATTTCCTCTTTGAGTTCTCGGCAAACCCAAAACGAAATCCATGCTAATATCAACCCATGGCTTAGATGGTACTGGTAACGGCATATACAACCCTGCATTCGTTGCTGTCCCCTTTGAAATCTGGCAAATATGACATCGCTCCACGAACCTTTCAACCTCTTTTCTCATTGATGGCCAAAAGTAAGATTGTGAAATCAACTGCAAAGTACGATCACGGCCCACATGCCCTTCTTCATGTAATTCCTTCACAATCTTCATCCTCAAACTACAGTCCGGTATGCATAAACGATTTCCTTTAAACAGAAAACCATCAACCAACATGAATTCATCGGTACTCCCATCCTTCACTTTCTCAACATATTTCTCAAAGTAAGGATCTCCTTCAATCATCTCAGGCAACATTTCAAACCCCGTCACTTCAACCTTCATTGTCGTTAGTAAATGACTCCTCCTACTCAAAGCATCTGCTACTCGATTTGTCACCCCTGATTTGTGCTTAACGACAAAAGTAAACTGCTGCAAATAAGCAATCCACGATGCATGTCTTGCTGAAATTTTATCCTGTCCCTGTAAATGCTTCAATGCTTCATGATCTGTGTAAAGAACAAATTCCTTCTGAAACAAATAATGCCTCCAATGTTTGACAGCCTGAACAACAGCATAAAACTCAACATCGTATGTGCTGTATCTCATCTTTGCCCCTGACAGTTTCTCACTGAAATATGCAACTGGCTTCCCATTCTGACTTAGAACTCCTCCAATTCCAACCTTCGATGCATCAGTGTGCAATTCAAACAACAACTGAAAATTAGGTAGAACAAGAATTGGTGCAGACGTCAACAATTCCTTGATCCTTTCAAAGGCAACCCCCGCTTCCTCTGACCACACAAACTGTTTACCCTTCATGCAATCAGTCACTGGAGCCATCACGCTACTGAAGTGTGGTATGAACCTTCGGTAGAATGACGCTAGCCCATGAAAACTTCTCACTTCTGTAATTGTCTTTGGCTGTGGCCAATTCCTGACTGCTTCAACTTTACCCTGGTCAACTTGAATACCTTTCCCTGAAACAACATAACCCAGAAATAAAACAGTATGCGTCATAAACACACATTTCTTCGTAGCAGCATAAAATTGTTCTTCACGAAGAATAAGCAACACTTCCCTCAAATGTAGAACATGCTCTTCTGTATTCCTGCTATAAATCAGTATATCATCGAAATAAACTACGACGAACTTCCCAATGAATGGTCGAAAGATTTGATTCATCACCCGCATGAATGTACTTGGTGCATTTGACAAACCAAACGGCATAACCAACCATTCGTACAACCCCTCTCTTGTTTTGAAAGCTGTCTTCCATTCATCTCCAGGTCTGATTCGAATCTGATGATAACCACTCTTCAAATCAATTTTCGAGAATATAGTTGCCCCACTCAACTGATCCAACAAATCATCCAACCTCGGCATAGGAAATCTGTAACGAACAGTGATCTTATTCAAAGCTCTACTATCAGTGCACATTCTCCAAGTTCCGTCCTTCTTTGGTACTAACAATGCAGGTACAGCACACGAACTCAAACTTTCCTGAATACGACCCTGTTCAAGTAATTCTTCCACCTGCCTTCGTAACTCCTCATGTTCCTTCGGGCTCATTCTGTAATGTGGTCGGTGTGGTAACACTGCTCCTGGAACAAGATCAATCTGATGTTGAATGTCTCTAAGTGGTGGTAACTCCTTTGGCAACTCCTCTGGAAAGACATCTTCAAACTCTTCCAGAACTGGCTTTGCTTCTTCGGGAATCTCAACTTCTTCACTACTCTCTCTCCCAATCAACAAAAACACTTCCGGTTCTTCCTCCACTTCTTTAACAAACTCCTTCAAAGTCAACAGAGTTTTCAATTCTTCAATCTCTTCTAGCTTGCTCTCCTTCTGCTGCTGTTTCTTAGGAACCAAAGTGATTTTAGTACCCTCGAATATGAAACTGTAACTGTTGGCACGACCGTCATGCTGAACTGCTCTATCAAACTGCCATGGTCTGCCCAACAATAAGTGACAAACATCCATATCTACTACATCACACCAAATTTCATCTTTGTACTTCTTCCCAATCGAAAAATTAACACAAGCCCTTCGACACACTTTCACTTCACCCCCTTTTCTTAACCATGCTAGCTTGTATGGTTTAGGATGCTTCTCGGTCTTCAAGTTCAACTTTCTAACTGCCTCTGTAGAAATAATATTATCACAACTTCCCGCATCAATAACGAACTTGCAGACTTTTCCCAAAATAGTACATGTCGATTGAAAAATATTACTTCTCAGCCAACTACAATCCTCCTCTTGCTTTGGTGTCAAACAACTTCTCCTCATCATAAGATTACAACCTTCATCACCCGACACTTCTTCTTCCTCCTCAACATAAGGTACATTTGAATACTCTGCCTCCTCACCATCATCTGCTTCAACCTCTGCAACCATGGTTCTCTTCTTCGGCTTTGGACACTCATTGCTTTTATGCCCCAACTCCTGACAATTATAACATTTGAAAACACTACTAGCCTTCGCTTTCTCTGCCTCCTTCACCACTGGCTTTGTAACAAGTTTAGGAATACTAGAACTTCCGCCAACACCCCTTGCTTGATTATTGGAATTAGTAAACACACCACCTCCACGCCTTCCTTGTTTCTCCCAAGCTAACGCTTTCTGATGTGCCTCTGCAACGGATCTAGGATCAAACATATTAACCATATCCTGGATCTGCATTCTCAAACCCCCAATGAATCTAGCAGTTAGCTGTTCTTCTGTCTCCATGATATCATTCCTGGCGATGAGTTGGTAAAATTCATCAGCATAATCACTAACAGATTTTGTCCCTTGCCTCAGATTCTGCAACCTTTGGTACATAAGTGACTGGTAGTTGTAAGGTAAGAAAGTAGATCTCATCAATTTCTTCATTTTCTCCCAAGATTCTATCTTTGACTTCCCCATTCGTTCTCGAGTAAGTTTAGTTTGCTGCCACCATGCCAATGCTCTTCCCCTCAGCCTTGTAGCAACTAACTTCACCCTTCTATTCTCCGGCACCTCCTTGAAATCAAAGATTTCCTCCACATTAGACAACCAATCTAAAAACTCCTCAGCAACCATCCCGCCTTTAAATTCTGGAATTTCCATTTTCATACCCGACTCCCAACGACGATCATCCTCCACATCACGGTAAGAATTTCGAACTTGGTCTCGATCTCTATAATGAATACTTGCTCTATCACCCTCTTCAACAAAATCAAAAGTACGCCTACATCGATCTCGACCATTATCATCCCTTCTCTCATACATGCTTCTTTGACTATGTCTCTCTTCATCTCTATATGCTTCATGGTCAAATTCACGTTGACTTCTTCTCTCTTCACGTGCATAGTCATGATGATCTCTTCGTGATGAAATTGATGTTTCTCTTCTATCTCTACAAGAATGTGGTGATACCCTCCTCGCTTCCGTAACCAATGGTGAAACTCGGTTTCCTCCATGGTTCGAGTTTGGTGATCTCCTCCTTTGATTCAAATCATTCATCAATCTCTCTAATTTACCAATGCCTTCATCAAATTTGTCATTAATACGTTGTTCCATAAGCTCGGCTTCTTCTCTACGATACAAAGCTTCAACGTTTTGATGTCGGTTAGCTCTCCTTGGTGGCATGGTTGAAAAATTTCACAAGACTTCAAAAATTCAACACAAGACTTCAAGCTTCAACAAGTTTTGGCTCAAACTAACTCGGCAACGAGTTAACAACTTAAACAGGTTGGCTCCCTCTTATCTCGGTCTTGACACTTCACGGCTCACCCTTAGCTCGGCTTTTAACCAACACTTGGAACGGCTCAACTTAGCTCGGCAAAGTATCTCGGCTCAAGTTAACTCAGTTCACACTATCCCGACCACTTGCTTGGCTCGGCCTACAACTCCAAAACCCTTCAAACTTTGGCGCGCAAACACCAATTCAAATCCAAACAATGTTTTGCTCCTCGATCCAAGATGAAATGGATCCAATACTCCAAACTTGATGCAATTTTAAGATGAACACGATGAACAACTCCAAACTTGATGCAACTTTAATATGAACACGATGAACTCCTTCAAACTTCAAAACTTCAAAAACTTGGCTCCAAGAATCAAACTTAGCTATGATTGGCTAAGAATGGCTCTGATACCAATAATGACGCAGCGGATTAATCAAACAAAACTTCGATCGATGAAATGTAGCAATCGGTGAGTTGAAGATACCAAAACGCCCAAGTTCGTTGATCCAAAGATACCGAACTCTAGCTATCTCAAACACGTTGATAGCGCACTATACCGTGTTCAAAGATCTACGATTCTTCACACGTTGATCTAGCGCACTAGATTCCGTGAATCGGCTTCTACGATCGTTGAATCGAGCGCACTCGATTAACCGAAAGAGGAGATAGGAGATTACACTCAACTACCAATTGGTATGAAAGCACAAAGCTAACAAAAGAGAAATTTTATTCAAAATCAACAACCTTGAAATGTACAACACTCTCCCTATTTATAGTGTTTTCGACCCAGTTCCTTAACTCGTGACCGACTCAACATACTTAGGTCGGCACCGACTCAACTTGTAGCAACACAGCTCTTTACAACACACGCCGACTCAACTTATTACATCACTTCATACCTTCAAGACCAACTCACGACTTAACTATATACAAGACCATCGGCCGACTCAACTGAGTACAACCTCACACGCAACCGACTCAAGTATATACCGACTTAAGAAATTCATGACTTACGACTTACAACATACAACACACGACTCATCACAACAAACGACTCATCACAACCGACTCAAGCGCATGCCGACTCATCTCCTTGCCGCCTTAACTCCCTCCGACTCAAAGTTTTCACTTGCTGGGTTTTTTTGTTGCTTCATGTTAAGTCGTAGACGGCTTATGCGAATATCATTAGGTCGGAACATCTTCTCCTGAGCTTGGTTAACTCGTATACGACTCAAGCCCTCGTCGTTAACTCGTATACGACTCAAATCTACCTCCTTTATGCGTCTTGAATGGTTGTTAACTCGGAACTTGCTATCTCGTGCTCCATTAAGTCGGAAACGACTTAACCCTGCCCTCCTAAGTCGTGAACGACTTAACCTCTCTATGAGTCGTGTACGGCTCATCCCTGTTAGAAATTTTGGTTGCATTTCTTCTCTGTTCTGAGCTGCATCACAATGGGAAGTTCCTTGGCCTGATCATTCGTTGGAAATCCAATTCCCAATACGAAACTTGTACGGTATTAGTTGTAGAACCTGCCATTTACTTATGGTGGTCACCACTGTTTAGATGGTAGCTATAGTAGGCATACGATAATGGTCGTATGTTGGCTAAGATTTATATTCTACTTTCGAAATGAATTTTTCTCTACACTATGCACTGTTAATAATATCAAATGTTATTTTAAATGCGTATCAAGCATCTTTGACTATCATAAGGAGAAATCTCCTCCAATTCTGCGTTTGCATTGTGTGTGTGTGCGGGAGGCCTTATGGTAGTCTCATTTTTAAAAAGCATTGCGAATTGAAATAAAAATATTCCTCTATTTTGATTTTAAAGATAAATAAACTGTTTTGAGTTCTCACACCAGTCACATGACTGACTCGGAGTTTATTGTTTTCCTTCCTAAACTCTGGGTGCCCACCAATTTCCACACGGGCAGTCAAGAGTTAAGGTTTATCAGGATATTCTGGATATTCTGGAGTTGCTGGAGGCAAGATGGATGGCATGGCGTATTACTACTATATAGTATTTCTTTTTCCGCTGCACTGTTTGATGTTGTTGATGTTGTATACTCTGATGATATGATGTAATGAAATGTATGTAATGTAATAACTGATATAGTTCTTTGTTTAAAGATTATTCATTTATTATTATATGTTGTTCCGCTGCGAATTGTGAGATTCTGATGTTGTTCTGTTGTTTTTCTGTTCCGTTCTATTTTGTTCTATTCTCTTTTTCTTCTATCTTAAAATTTTCTGTTCTCTTTTCTATTTTTCTAGATATTCTATTTTCTTTTCTCTCTTCTCCATTTTCTATCTTTCCTATCTCTTCTTCTCTCTCCTTCTTTTCCTAAATTCTTTTCTAAAACCCATAACATTCCGTGTTTCCGGCCTTCGATTTCTCGGCAGTCGATAAAGTGAGTGTCGATGTTGAATTTTCGAAAGTCAAAAAATTTTGGGGCGTTACACTTCCGAGACACGGTCTCAGAATTTGACGAAACTAGTTCCATTGGATACGTAATAGTGTATTATTATCGGATTTCAAATTTCATAGTGTTTAGAGTTACCATTTGATCGTATGGGACAGAAACACATTGAAATTAATATTGAATATTCAATATAATAATTGGATCCAAAAAGCTATCTTATACATACGATCGAATTAGGACTCAAAACCTTTTCCATTTCGTTCAGAATAGGGTATAACAATATGAACGCTTGGCAGCACACCTCGATAGGGATTGGGGAGTTTTAGTTGCATAAATTGAGATATTTTGAAATTTAAATTAATATATTGACTAGTCAACCCCTCACATCATTTTATTTTCCTTCATTTTCAACCACTCTACATGCACCATTTTATTCTTCGCTCTCTATTTCAAACCGGAGCACTCAACATTTACTATAAAGAAAAATAAGTAAACAAATCTTCAAAAATCATTTTCTCATAAAATACTCAATGAAAAATCTTGAAACTACTTTCAAAATTCAAGTTTAAGCATAAGCTTCAAGTTGGTATGCCGTTTGAGGGTTACGGCAAAGTTTTCTGGTGATCATGTTCAAGGCAGTTTTACTAGGGTTGGATTTTGCATGGCATACATGCAAATCTGAGTGCCGAGGGATGAATGGATGGATTCGTGGTGGTGAGGTGCTCGCGTAGGCAACTTTTGGTGGCGTGCGGTTCACCGTAGGTGGTCGCGATATTTGCGAGCAATATGTCATTTCGATGACGATGCGTTTTGTAGGGGGGTTCGAGCTTCAATTGGTTGTAAGGGATGTGCCGAACTTGAGAGAAGGGACGCGTCGACGTTTGTTTGAGGTGATTTCGTGGAGGATCGAGCATATGAGGGGGAGAAGAAGTTTTCGGCATGGAGGAGTTTCAAAATCTAGGAGCGGGAAGAAGCAGCTTTTATTAGGGAAGTGTAATGACCCAAGATTTTAGGAATTTATTTGGAAAAATATAAATAAGTTTAAAATAATTTTTAAACCAATTTTAAAGGGAAATTGATATGGCTTGATATGGTGTAACTATATGGGTGAACATGTGTGCACAGGGAATACACATGAATTGAAGCTAAATCCCTGAATGATATGAATGAACATATGTTGATGTGTATGGGGAAAAAATATATATATTTATACAGATAAATAAAGTAAATCCTTAAAAGGCTATATGCAAATATATATATATATATATATACACACACACATACATATATATACATGGATGCAATTGACTGTATTTGAGAGTACATGTTGTTAACTCTGCTTTTTCAGCAAGGCCATGACATCAAAAATCGACCGAGAAGCCAATGATAGTTCATCTCGAAGGATGGTCGATTTAACCTCCCAATAAAGCAAGTTCTGTTGAATGAATTTTCAGATAAGATCCCCTACGGAGGGGGGGTCCAGGGGGGGTGCCAACCCCCTAAGGTGGGGGTGCGGGGGCAACGCCACCGCCGACGGTGTTCGACCTGACCGGTCAGGTCGCAGGGGTCCAGGGGGCAGCGCCCCGAACAAAACGGTATACGACTTACCGACTTAACAAGGTTGCCGACTTAACAAGGTTGCCGACTTAATATGGTTAACGACTTAATAAGCTTAACGACTCAAGGATTGGACGACCTAAGAAGTGCCACGACTTAACGAGTTAAGGTTCAAGGCGACTTAGAGGAATGGAACGACTCAAGAGGGTTAACGGTTCATGAGACAGGCCGACTCAGTGGATCAACGACTCAAGAACTGTGCGACTCAAGGTCTTCACGACCTAACCATTCAAGGGCTGAACGACCTACGAGTTAAGGATCTACGAGTTAAAGAATCTACGAGTTAAAAGATCTACGAGTTAAGGCCACTACGAGTTAAAGACTCTACGAGTTAAAAGGTCTACGAGATAAGGATCTACGGCTTAAGGCCTCCACGAGTTAAAGAGTCTACGAGATAACAATCTTACGAGTTAGAAGATGGCGCGACAGGAAGTCTACGGCTCAAAAGATAAGTTGTTCACGACCTAAGACTTGGAGACAAGTTCAACACCACGCTATAGTAAGAAGAATCGCTGACGACTTACGACCTATGATGAGTCGTGTACGACTCATGCTAGCATAAAGGAAACTGCATTTGGTTAACTCGTGAACGACTTAGAACTTGTATCATTCATTCAGATGGGTGCATAACTCTGGGCCAATCCATGAACCCAGTAAATCAGCCGCGACTTACCATGAGTCGTATACGAGTTACGACTCATCATGAGGCGTACACAAGTTACGACTCATCGTGAGTCGTATATGAGTTACGACCTAACTCCGAAGATGCCTATAAATACGCCCATAACTCCAACAGAAAGGGGACTTTTGGCTCATTCTCTTCAAGCGCCGATACTCTGCTGCATTCCAAACCAATCCAACACTCGAAGCTCTCAAGACACGAAGAACGCTACAAACAACTTCAAGAAGAGATCATATACATCCAACATGGCTTTGAAGACTCTCATCTCCATTGAAGTTTGAGCTACTCGTTCAAAGTGTCTTGTAATTCAAAGTGTATTGTACTTGGGAAGAATTGTATCAGCTATTAACGAAATCGTCAATAAAGATATTCAAAGTGGACGTAGGCTCTCTCTTAAGCCGAACCACTATAAAATTGCTGTTTTTTACTGCTTTTCCGCTATTATCTACTTATAATCTGTTCCCGAGCTATCGGATGGTGCTTTCACAATTACACTTCATACACCGGGGTGTTAGCGTTCAAATTTTAGCGTTAACATTTTTGGTGCTTTCACTGAGAATTGAACTCAGGCGAGTTATCATCATTGCTTCACAGAGGTTTGTAGAGAGAATTTCCTTGAAAACCAGAAGTCTATCCGAGATTATGGCTCCTGGAAGGAAGAGTAGATCTGTCAGATCTGGGAATATTCAAGAGGGAACCTCCGCTTCCCCTATATCGAATCAAGCCACTCCAGCTGTCGGAGTTACAAAGCCAGAGCTGGATGCTGCAATTTTAGGGCTGAACCAACAAATCAATGCCCAAAATGCACAATTTGAGGCTCAGAATGCCCAGAATGCCCTAATTCTGAATAGGTTGAACGATTTGCTTGGGGCAAACCGCCAACCGGCAGATAATGAAAGGAATTTGGCTGGCAACATTCGTGATGCTGAAGAAAGAAATGCTCCTGAAAGAGCTGCTAGCCCCTTTGAACGAACACTTCCAGAGGTTGGTGGATCTAGGACTCGACATGATGAGGAGTATCTTTCTGGAATGGTCCGACAAATTATGAAAGAAAGCATGCAAAGGCAAGAGGATGAAAATGATTGGGGATTTGCCCCGAGTAAGACACCGTTCACCGAAAAAATCTTAAAGGCAGAGTTTCCCAAGAAATTTGTACCTCCTACCATCCCAGCTTATCGAGGGACAAGTGACCCTAACCAATTCCTTTACAAGTACGATTGGCATATGACCGGGGCAAGAGCAACAGATGAGATCAAGTGCCATTACTTTCTGGTATACTTAGAGGGAGTGGCTTTACTTTGGTTCACAAAGCTGCCAGTTAGATCCGTGGATCAATTCTCTGACTTAACACGAAAGTTCAAGGATCAGTTCAGGCTATATGCTACAAAAGCCAAGGATATAATGTCTCTCTCTAGTCTAGAACAAAACCCCGGAGAATCTACCAGATCATTCTTAAATCGTTTCAATATAGCCCTAGCTGAAGTCGAGAACGTAGAGCCAAGGATGGTTTTGACTTATCTAATGCGGGCTATCGATAAATCGAGTGAATTTGGTAAATGGCGAAAAATGAAGGAGCCAAACTCACTTGAGAAATTCTATAAGAAGGCTGATGAATTTATGCGTTTGGAAAGCTTTCCTGCGACTTCAAGAGCAATCGAGGCCGAAATTTTGAATATCGGTGTTACTTCTGATAAAAGAGAATCTAGAGGACAGAAGAGGAAGAACGATGGTGGAAAAAAGCGAAGAGACTTGAAGAAAGCTCGCCGCTTTAAACCTTCAGACTTTACTCTCTTAACTGATACTCTGGAGAACATCTTTCTGGCAACGAAGGATGCTTTTGATTATCCTAAGCCACCTGAGTTGAAGGTTGGGAAAAATGCTATGCATAATGGTAGGTTCTATCAATTCCACAACCAACCTGGTCATGACACCAACGAATGTCGTCATTTAAGGAATTTGATTGAAGAACTATTGAGACAGAATAAACTCCAGCAATATGTCAAAAGAGACAGGAATGACCCATCCTCATCCACTCAGGGGAGCCCCTCACCCGGCAGACAGGAATCATGATAGGATGGAAGGATACGCTCATGCTCTAAGAAAAGTCCAGAAGGGAGAGAATGTTCATGTTCTCACACCGGAGATTCGATCCCGAGAAGCTTGGGACAGCATGGAGTTGCATCCATGTTTTACTTTAAGGCTTTGTTACAAATTTGTAAAAGAATAATGGATTTATCATTCTCATATTAAAAGTCGTTGTAAAAACATTGCAAATGAAATATAGGAACTATAAATCTTGTGTTTTCTATTACTATAAAAGACCTGTTTCATTTCGATATGCCAAATATCTTGAATATATTGCTAAAATGTCGATTTAATATTGCAGGCAATCAAAGCAAAGCTTACCTAGTCAGCACATCGCAAAGCAAAGCGATTCCTATAAGTCATCGAGCAAATAAATGTCAAGCCAAAAAAGGTTCCAAATTGAATTCCTGCATAAGAAATGTTCCTCACGAACAGTTGATACAACCAAAAGGGCACCTTCCCAACGCGGAGGTTTCAGGCCCTCGCTAACCGACAAAGATCGTTTGTGCAAACAGACATCTAGTCGGGTAGTTTGGGTTTGCCCTATGGATTCACTTAACAATGAGGAGCATTTCTCTGGAAAAGAGACAAATAACTGGCAAAGAAAAGAACATGGCTGTGGAAATGATAACGAGGAATCACTAAGGAGCAGATGGTGAAGAGGCATGGGTAAGCAGACAGAAAACACACAAGCCCTCTTCGGAGGCACAAGTCCTCCAATGAGGCACACTTCCCAAGTTTGAAGTACAAACTCAAGTCCTCCAATGAGGCACGCTTCCCATGTTTGAAGCGCAAACTAAAGTCCTCCAATGAGGCACACTTCCCAAGTTTGAAGAGCAAACTCAAGTCCTCCAATGAGGCACACTTCCCAAGTTTGAAGAGCAAACTCAAGTCCTCCAATGAGGCACGCTTCCCATGTTTGAAGCGCAAACTAAAGTCCTCCAATGAGGCACACTTCCCAAGTTTGAAGGACAAACTCAAGTCCTCCAATGAGGCACGCTTCCCATGTTTGAAGCGCAAACTAAAGTCCTCCAATGAGGCACACTTCCCAAGTTTGAAGCACAAACTAAAGTCCTCCAATGAGGCACGCTTCCCATGTTTGAAGCACAAACTAAAGTCCTCCAATGAGGCACGCTTCCCATGTTTGAAGCTTAAACTAAAGACGTACTCAAAGGCACAACCCTTCAGAGGATAAAGACCTCTTCGGGGGCACATTTCACCGGAGATGAAGTGCAATCTCTGTGGAGGCCCACTCCTCCAGAGTTGAAATGTCAAATCAAAGCCCTCCAGCGAGGCGCAACAAAAAAAAACAGAGAGAAAAGGCTTCTCCAATACAAGGCGCACTCTACCAGAGCAAGAATAATATTTCCTCAAAAATGGAAAATTATTCTCTAAAGAAAGAGTGCATGCTTTCTCGAAATGGAAGAGTTATTCTCTAAAGTAAGAGTACAAGTCTTCTCAAAACAGAAGAATTGTCCTCCAAAATCTCCGCAAAAATGGAGAATATTACAATAAGCTATGGTATAGGGACAATAAAATATCGCTATATTAGTCAAAGCAATACCCAAGCAAAAGACCACAAGCTCACCGCAGTATTATGCAAAGAAAATGAAAAACTTATATGAAAATGAGCAATAATTGCATTCTCAAATACAGACAAAATTCTGTACAAGTAGGAAGAATCATCTCATTCCATACTATAAAAAAAAAATTCACACATTTGCAGGTCTCCTAGATGCAAGTTCCTCTGCGAAAGTTGGGGCACCTGAAGTATCTGCTTGAAAATCAGGGGCACCATAAGGCCAAGTCAATCAAAAGAGGGAAAAAGGTCCGAATTAAGTGCAAAAATTCGTCTTTCAGCAGAAATTTAACACTCCTCTCTTTAACCGCCACAGCATTTAGTCTTTTAAAAATTGACTTATGACTGAAATATTCGGAAAGAGAAGGGAATGCTACAAAGTAAAGAACGAAATTAGCACTCAAAAACTCGAATTCTGAAAATCTCAGAAGTGAAAAAATCCAGCTTGCTCCACTATTTCTTCTTATCAAGAAGACATTCTACATAAAGAACTGAGTATTCGAAAAATAAAGGTGCACGTTTCCTAAAAGCGTGTGAAGTGTTGTGCAAAGCTACTTGAATAACAAGCTAATAAAGTAGTACTCGAAATAATACTGGTTGGCAAATATCTCAATTCAGAAAAATTCGAGGCTTGTTATTTGAAAATAAGTGCAGTATCAATGCAAATAGCAGTTATAACTGTGTAAATTTTTTGTTGATACTTCATTCAAGATAGTTGATTCGCAACACTTCATCAAATCCATACTAATTTACTTACCGTAAAATATCAGTTCTTTGATCTAATCCATCACTCGATATGGGCAATCAGTGATGAGTATATTCGCCCCATTTTTCCGCAAATGTTGCATTTAATAGGTTGTTAAAATACTCTATAAAGAGATGCAACAAGTTCTGGTCAAGTTCAAAAGGCTTCAGGACAAAACAAAGTAAAGCTGCCTAAGTACAAGCTCAGCAGCTCGATAAAGCACGAGTTAAGAAGAATCGAAGCACACGACCTAGTCCCTAGGCGTATACTTCGAGGGGCAAGTGTTAACTCTGCTTTTTCAGCAAGGCCGTGACATCAAAAATCGACCGAGAAGCCAATGATAGTTCATCTCGAAGGATGGTCGATTTAACCTCCCAATAAAGCAAGTTCTGTTGAATGAATTTTCAGATAAGATCCCCTACGGAGGGGGGGTCCAGGGGGGTGCCAACCCCCCAAAGTGGGGGTGCGGGGGCAACGCCACCGTCTACGGTGTTCGACCTGACCGGTCAGGTCGCAGGGGTCCAGGGGGCAGCGCCCCGACCAAAACGGTATACGACTTACCGACTTTACAAGGTTGCCGACTTAACAAGGTTGCCGACTTAATATGGTTAACGACTCAATAAGCTTAACGACTCAAGGATTGGACGACCTAAGAAGTGCCACGACTTAACGAGTTAAGGTTCAAGGCGACTTAGAGGAATGGAACGACTCAAGAGGGTTAACGGTTCATGAGATAGGCCGACTCAGTGGATCAACGACTCAAGAACTGTGCGACTCAAGGTCTTTACGACCTAACCATTCAAGGGCTGAACGACCTACGAGTTAAGGATCTACGAGTTAAAGAATCTACGAGTTAAAAGATCTACGAGTTAAGGCCACTACGAGTTAAAGAATCTACGAGTTAAAAGGTCTACGAGATAAGGATCTACGGCTTAAGGCCTCCACGAGTTAAAGAGTCTACGAGATAACAATCTTACGAGTTAGAAGATGGCGCGACAGGAAGTCTACGGCTCAAAAGATAAGTTGTTCACGACCTAAGACTTGGAGACAAGTTCAACACCACGCTATAGTAAGAAGAATCGCTGACGACTTACGACCTATGATGAGTCGTGTACGACTCATGCTAGCATAAAGGAAACTGCATTTGGTTAACTCGTGAACGACTTAGAACTTGTATCATTCATTCAGATGGGTGCATAACTCTGGGCTAAGCCATGAACCCAGTAAATCAGCCGCGACTTACCATGAGTCGTATACGAGTTACGACTCATCATGAGGCATACACAAGTTACGACTCATCGTGAGTCGTATACGAGTTACGACCTAACTCCGAAGATGCCCATAAATACGCCCATAACTCCAACAGAAAGGGGACTTTTGGCTCATTCTCTTCAAGCGCCGATACTCTGCTGCATTCCAAACCAATCCAATACTCGAAGCTCTCAAGACACGAAGAACGCTACAAACAACTTCAAGAAGAGATCACATACATCCAACATGGCTTTGAAGACTCTCATCTCCATTGAAGTTTGAGCTACTCGTTCAAAGTGTCTTGTAATTCAAAGTGTATTGTACTTGGGAAGAATTGTATCAGCTATTAACGAAATCGTCAATAAAGATATTCAAAGTGGACGTAGGCTCTCTCTTAAGCCGAACCACTATAAAATTGCTGTTTTTTACCGCTTTTCCGCTATTATCTACTTATAATCTGTTCCCGAGCTATCGGGTGGTGCTTTCACAATTACACTTCATACACCGGGGTATTAGCGTTCAAATTTTAGCGTTAACACATGTGCAGGTGTGTGTGTGTGTATATATGTGTGTATGTGTGTGTGTGTGTGAGTACTAATTATTTCTGTAAGACATATATATATATATATATATATATATATATATATATATATATATATATATACATATATGTATGCTAATCAAGTACTAAAGTTCAAATTAGTAAAATAAAATACACAAACATATTTTAAATATAAACAGAAAGAAAAGAATGAAGGTATAAAAGGAGTAATCCTTTTATAAATAAATAAAGGAAGTAAATACTATTTGAGAGGAAGTACATACTAATTGATTGAAATCTAAAAATAGAAAATAAGATAAAAACAGAGATATGTTTTGTATAGGCAAAATTAAGAAGGATACTTGATATATAGATATATAATAACCAATGGAAATCAAGTCACACTTTTATCATAATAGTAGACAAGAGGAAATGTATTTTCTGGAAACGCAAAATTTCTGAAAATAACCAAAAGAACATAACCACTTTTCTCTTCAAAAAAATTAAGCCGGGGAGGCTAAGATTTTGGGTTTAGATAAAATGAAAATGACATGATTTCTGATGTGCAAAAATATCTTTAGCTAGTGCCATAAACCCTAAGAAAGACTCTGCATAAATGAGCAGTGATATGAGGAACCTCCTCTTCCCCCCGTATAGCGCTTGAGAAAATATATACATTATATAAAAAAAAACAAGTGAAGAAAAGGGTTTGAAGGCAGAAGCTTACTAATCAACTAGGGAAGTGAAAGAGAGCTAGGTGAGAAAACTCACTCAAAATCTAAAGCACTAAGTCCTAGTGAAGGCAGCCAGTTCATAAGTTAATTTTTCTTAAAAAAGAAAAAGGTATTTTCATATGTGATTGTCAATCTATGATTTCAGAGATTAAAAATGTTTTGATTTTTTTACTGGTTGTTCTGCTTGTTTTATTATATGGAAGTTCTAAGTATTATTAGTAATATACATATATATTTTAAAAACCCAGATCTCTCTGATATGTTAATGTCTAGAAACATAAGTAAATACCCAGAGAATTAAATGTTGAATATAGGCAAGTAGTGTTGGCTTTGGCTCAACCAAGAAAAATATAAACATGTGAGCTGCAATATACTTATGTATAGGTGGTGAGGCTTGAGACAAAAAGGAATTAGGGTGCAATAGGGTTGCTTATGTGCTGATGTTCTTGATTCAATGAAAATACATAAATATTCATGCACATGGCAAATAAATTTTGTGATTCAGTTAAACTTAGTCATTCTGAGTTTAACTAAAGCACAGATGATTGCAAAAAGGAAAATGAAACTCTCTCATAAAGCCATAAGCCAATGTTAGTTGTCTATACCCCTTTTTAAAATTGCAAGAATATATATATGTATATGTGCAGAATCTATTTAGTTGACACCTATGTTTAATTGGCCGATTACCTCTGTTTGTATATGAATGATGTGGAATGCCATGACATGAATGTTTGTGTTAGTAAAATGATTCACTGAATGGGTTTTCCATGAAAAATCAAAAGTGTAATTACCTAAAAACCTGATTAGGAAATGGGGTCAAGAGCACTGCAGGAATGACTTGTGTTCTTGAGTAATACAAGTTGACACATGGCTTGTTTAAGTCTTGAGATCTGTGTGTAATGGAGTGAATTAGTCCATTGCAGTGTGTCCGTTGATTCATTTAATTGCAGATGAGACCAAGGTAGATAAATATATCAATGTAAGAGAATTTGGTATAAAGAGGAACTTGACTTTTCCTAGAATGAAATCTGAGTAGGGAATAAATGATTTAATTCATTTTGTTGATTTCTCTGTTTTGTATGGATGCTTATTTGATTTATGACTGAGTTGTATGATTGTATGAATGTACCATATCTTCATAAGGTTCTGGAAAGAAAGGTTCAAGTGTGCACATGCACAATGACACAGAACATGCACACATGACTTAATTGTTTTCTAAAGGTAGAGTTTTATACATATATACATGTTTCAACTTTAACTTGATTAACAAAATTGTTTTAGTGGATTTTCTAATACCAGACATGTGTTTGACCCTAGTGTGCTAATGGCATCTAGGGTGTCTCATTTAAAATGGGGCAGCTTTAAATGCATTTTCAGGGACTGCAGCAACTAAGTAGGAGTAGGAGCAAGGCTTGAGGAGAAGATTATAGCATGCTAAAAATTAATTAGATAAGAGCTTAAATTATGAAATCTGCATGTATTGATATTTTTAAATTGTAACTTATATTAAGTACTAAATGTTGGATGGATATTTTGCTAAGTGTTTTGCTAAGGAATTGATTTGTAACTGGAGTTTATAAATCTGAATATTATCTGAAAAGTTGAAGAAGTTAATCTATAATTTTGTAAGTAAATTGAGCAAGAACACTATGATAAATAGGATGGATATATTTTATAAATGTATTAGTCGATCTTGAGTCTTTGGAAAGGATATAGTATTGGAAAATATGGACAGGTTAGTCTCAATGAACAATATGGTTATTCTTTCATCATGTCAATTGCAAGCAAGAGTTTAAAGGCATAGGGGAAAATGTATTAGGTGTCTGCATGTTTTCATAACGCAATTTGTACTATGCAAATGTTTTATACCTTATTTTTGAATAAAGGAAAATCTGTAATATAGGAGTTGAATCTATGACCAAAACAGTTGCATATGTATATATGCATGCCCATTTAAAATTTTTGGTTCAGATATTAGCATGCCAATTGTTCTTGAATTTTAACATGAGCCTGAATTTCTCTTCATTAAGACTTTGATCAAAAGGCATTTTTAAGACCCTATGAGTTATACCAGAACAAAGAGTCTAGTTGAGCCATGTTTTCTTTTCTGGGTACCCATGGTCTCAGGAAACTCACTCATGTTTGCATTCCATTTAGCTTAGCACCATGGCATAAGAGTATCGAGCTTTTGAAATATGATATCTCACTTAAAATTATTCCAGAAAAGAGTTTGTATCTAAGGCAGATTTTATAGAAAAGCAAACATAGAAAATGATAAAAACTTATATCATTTTCCGAATATAAGTACTACACCATTAATTTATAGATAATCATAACACATTTATCTGGTTTCTAGGAATCATATCATAGAGAATCCAGCAAGTAATCAAAGGTTAAAAATCATGTTGTTACCTATATGGATGAAATTTGTTGTATGAATTGAATTGAACTATGTGGGGGTTGATTAAACTTCATCAATCAAATTATCCTCTTGTTTACCATAACTCTGATTAAAACAAGAGGGGCACATGCATCTTCTTATGTGTGTGCATATCTTTGTGAATACACTAATATATTTATATTGGTAAAAACTTATGATCCTGGATAAAATTGTTTATTTGATAAAAGGAAAAATGACTCTAGGCTTTGGAAATATGTATATATATTTATAAGAAAATATATATATATATATATATATATATATATGTAAAAAAAATCCTTACAAATTTAGGTATAAAAGAGAGGGTCATTTCAGGAAGATGATGTATTGGGCCGGGCTTGGTTATTCTTCTTTTTGGGTAAAGAGATTGTTAAAATTTATAATTTATTGTTTAAAATTAAATCGTTAATTTGTAAATTAAATAAGTTGTTCGTATTAGGTCCGATTGAGATGCGGTCAGCAGTAGTGAACTTTTATCGACGATATCTACATTTTGGAATCAAATTGGATAAATTTGGAGCTTTCGAAAATTTTAGCTAAATTTGAACACATACGAATTTAATCGAAACTAGAATGCGAAAGTGAGAATAAAAATCAAAGTGAGCAAATCTCACTCATTTTGATTATTGCAATTAATTTTGGATGCTTGGTTGAATTTATAAAATAATTGTCTGTTGAATGTATATATATATATATATATATATATATATATAGTAGTATATACTAGTAGTTGCATTGATATTCCCGCATAGTTTAGCGGATGAGACCCTATGCGCCTCGCATAATAGCGGATGACCTTATATACCGTGATATCCCCCTCGAAGTGGGATGGTATTTTATGTTATCTAATATTTATGGTTACAGGGAAACAAGTTGGAGGGATCCAACTGGATTCCTCAAAAATATGGAATTTAATTTCATGTGTAGTGAGATATGATATGTTTGAATAATACGTGGTAGATTATAGTGTGATTTGAATTTATTGGATATTATGAATAGCACTGGCCTGGATTTTGGTATTTTAAAATACCATAAATATATGTTTTGAATTTGAAAAGAAATAAAAAGTGATTTTGAAGTGGAATATATATATTGAATTTTGGATTTATTAAAAGAAATTACTTTGGATTATATAAATGTTTTGACTTTAAATTTGTACTTAATTATTTCATGATATTGCAAATAGGGATTCTAGAATAATGTATATAAAGTATTTTTAAAAATAACTCTTAGGTGATACTCGTTTGAATATAAAAGGTTTAAAATCGAGATATAAAATAGACTAGGAGAATAAAAAAGGGAATTTTGAAATAAATATAAAATTTGTACTATCGGTTCTCAAATAAGATTTCCAAATTATGAAATGGAGATTTGGTTGATTTTTTGAGTATAATTTGGGTAATTTAAGAAATTGACTTATAAATGGAATTTAATTTTGAAATCGATCTAATATGGGTTTAGGTGATGTAAAACCATTATCTAACTGGAAATGTGTAACAGCCTTGTGTTTTGGGATTATTTTAATTGTATATTTTAAATTTTTTAATTGAATTTCCCGATTTAATTTTTTTTTTCATTTACTCAAATGAATAAATTTTGTTATTTTAAATATGAATTTTGATGTAAATTAGAATTCCAAACATGAATAAATAGAATATTTTCCAGAAATGTGAATTTTTGCCAATATGGTCAAACTTTGACTTATTTTAAAATTTAAATTTTAAAATTTTGAAATTAATTTTTCTTTTGTGAAAGTAAATTTAATTTCAAGTATACAACTTTTTGTTTCGTTGAAATCTGATTAATATTGTGAAAGTTATGCTTTTTGAACCATTGTATGTAAATTGTTTATTTAACAAAATTGTTTATTTTAATTTGTATAAGTAATATTTTGTTTATCATATCATGTTCTAGTTTGTGTACATAAGTGTAACACAACTTGTTATGTATATAATTTTATTTTTAAACATTTTAAAAGTGTAGTTATAATTTTCTAATGTTTATTGTATTTTGTTTATAAATTTTATAATTTCAATATAATAAACTATTTTCTTCATTTACGTAACAACCCTGAATTTTGTGATTTATTTTAATTGTTTATTTTGACTTTATTTGAAATTTTAATTTAAGAATTTTATTTTATTTATTAAAATGAATAAGTTGTGTTATTTTAAATATAAATGTTGATTTTTATGTGAATTGTAGTTTCAAACTTGTATAAATTGAATATTTTACTAAAAGGTGAATTTCTGTTCAAACTGGTCAAACATTGACTTTTAAACTTCAAATTTAAATTATTTTAAAATCTTAAAATTATCTTTTATTATGAAAATAGATGTAATAACTCGAACACTGCTTTTCGTTTCGTTGAAAACGGAGTTAAGCAGTAAAAGTTATGTACATTTCAATATTGACTGCAATTTGTTTATTCTGCAATTTTGTTATTTTTAAATTGTATAAATTATATTTTATTGTCATATTTCATTTTAATCTGGGTCAATATGTTATTTTATGTATATTTTTACTTTCAAATATTTTTAAAATGATAATAGGATTTTTCCAAAATTTACTGTAATTATTCCCTATTTTTAAGTGGTCGTTTTCCATTTTTCTGCTAATTTCGTCATTTAAATTTTATTTAAATTAAAATTTATATATTTATTTGTGAATGCATTTTTACTTTTATGTTGTTATCTTTGTTATAAATATTTTTACAAGTCCATATAAATTTTCCAAAGTTCATTCTGTTTATTTTCCCTTTTTCTAAACTAGTTTGCAATTTTGTTCTATTTTCTTATTTTAACCTTATATAATTAATAAATGTTTATATATATTTTATATTTTGTTATATTTTCGAATTTGTGACTGAAATTAATATTATTTTTAGTAAGGTAAACTTATATGAATAAATTAAGGAAATTAGGAAAGGTTTTAAAAGCTTTTGAAACGTAAGACGTTTCACCTCCTAAGTCGTTTCTTTTACCGTTTCCTCATTTACTCTTTGGCAGTTTTTATTTTTTATTAGCCGTGAGTTTTATTTCTGAAAATTCATGTGAAAGCAATTCTTTCTCTTCACTTCTCATCCATACTTTCAGATCTGAAAGAAAACTTTGGGTAATGTCTTCCTTTCCATTTCTTTTTCCACCTCTTCCATTGATTTTCAAGTGATTTTGCTTGGCCTTCATCTTGCATCTGTTCGTCCACACTCCACCACCACCCTCTTCGACCTATTCCACCACCTTCCTCAGCCTCTTCAGCCTCCTCCTCCTCTGCAATGATCAGTCCGTGGCCTTCCATGGACCAAAACCCCACAATAACTATTGTAAAACATTTTGTAACAATGCTAGCCAATCACCATTTGCACCGTCACCTTTAAGTTCAACCACGACCACCACCTTCAGCCGTCACAACCTGACCTTCCACCACCTCTGGCCCACACTCCAGCCACCACTTGGCCACCACATACCATGGCCGAGCCACATCAGCAAGGGGCCGAACCATATGGTGCAACAAAAGCCACATTTTGCCTTGAAACCCTTTTGTATTCCATTACCTTCAACACCTTGTAACTTCCACTTGTTTAGCCTTGTAACCGAATCTTTTCCATACCCATACCTGATCCAAATGATGCTCAAACCTGACCTTATTAATCCCCTAGGCCATGCAAACAAGCATAGGAAGCAAGTGCGAAGTCTTTGGTTTTGTTTTATACATCTATTTCTAACATTTTTAAGTATCTCCTGTTTTTGAAACTTATGTTTCATATATTTGTTTGTCTCATGTATCCAAGGAGATTTATCTTTGGCACTCTCAAACTCGAATCATTGTCGTACCATAGTGCTTTTGAAGATCTCAGTGTGTGCTTTTCATCGTTGTCTCCAGCTTATACAAGTGAGTAAATCTCACCAGATGTTTATACTTATACAAATGTGAATTGACACCATTTGAAGGCGTAGAACTATTATGTGATGTTCTAACTGCCTGTCATTATTTATATATGATGTTAAACCTGTTAAATTTCATGTCATATCATATGTTATTATATATATGCTGTTACTGTTCATTTATATCTGTTTATCACACTGCAAGCTCCCTGTAGATTAGAAATCACTATGGGTTGAAATGATACATACCCGAACAGACTTTAGAATAGGGAAAAATCGTTATGGGATGAAATGGTAGGCCTGAATGGTTTTTTTTATTTTTAATTTATTTAACTTGGAGTTGCGGGTTTGAAATGATAGAACCTGCATTTTTTTTAAACTGCGGATTGAAATGATACATATCCATATCACTTGACCCAGGTTAGAAAACTATATACAGACCCGTGGTTAATTTACAAAGTGTTTTTGAATATTTTTAAGTATTTTAAACATATAAATTTATGAAATTTGATTTCAATAGATTTTGAAATGTTTTAAAATAAATAAATTATGATTTTTCTATGAGTTAAAAATGTAATTAATGAATAGTTAAATTGGATTATTGAAATATAACTTAAGTTTGGAAATTTGGAATTTTGGTTAAGAATGATATTTAAGTTATATGAATAAAATGGAAATTTAAATTTTTTGGAAATTGGTAAATATGATAACTTGATTTAATTTGCATTTAAGTGATTTATTAAAGTATTATTGATTTTTCTATGAATTTAAGTGGTTAAAGAAATGGATGTTTAAAAGTGATATTTTAAAAGTATAACTTGACTTGGAAATCTAAAGTTGCTTTTAATTAAAGGTTTAAGTTAATTAAATAAAATTAAAAATTAGTTTATTAAGAATATGGAGGAAAAATAAGTTTTAAGTTTCTTATTTAAAAATGTGAAGAATTGGAAACTTTTATACTTTAATTTATTTAGTAAATTGTTGAAAATTGGATGTAATTATAAGAAATTGTTGTATAAAAATAGTATGTTAAATGTAACGATCGCGATTTTTCGTTGCCGAAAAATCGAACCGTTAGGGTTTAAGAAGAAGAAAGAGGTAGAAGAAGAGAGAAAGAGAGAAGAAACAGAAACAACCAACAGAAATATGAAGACAATATCAGAATCTCACAATCGCAGCGGAACAACATATAATAGATAAATGAATATCATTAAAACAAAAGAACTATACATTTTATACATTACATCACATTACATTACATCAATCAGAGTGTACGACAACAACAGCGGAAAGAAATACTATATACAATATATAATAGACTACGCTATCTGGCTCGCCTCCAGATCTGCACAGCAACTCCCGAATCCAGAATAACCTGATAACCTAACTCCAGACTGCCCGTGTGGAAAATAGTGGGCACCCAGAGTTTAGGAAAGGAACAATAAACTCCAGGTCAGTCATGGGACTGGTGTGAGAACTCAAAAACAGTTTATCTTTAAACAAGCAACAAGAAAATTTAAATTTTTAAATCCGCAATGCTTTTTGGAAAATGAAACTACCATAAGGCCTCCCGCCACACACACAATGCAAACGCAGAATTGGAGGAGATTTCTCCTTATGATAGTCAAAGATGCTTACTACGCGAAAATCAAATCATTTTTGATATTATTACTAGTGCATAGTGTAGAAATCAATTTCGAAAGTAGAATATAAATCCTAGCCAGCATAGACATTCCGAACTATGCCTACTATAGCTACCATCCAAACAGTGGTGACCACCATAAGTGAATGGCAGGTAATACAACTAAAACCGTACAAGGCACGTATTGTTTTGATTGGATTTCCAACAAATGGTCAGGCTAAGGAACTTCCTACTGCCACATGGGATCGCCTCTGGCGGGACGTCCCGAGAAACTAACGTTACGGTTAGATCTCTGCCAACACAAGGCCGGGTTACCTCTGTAACTAGGTAACTACTACACGAATATGTCATCCCCCGGTCCTTTGGGACCTTTATCCGAGCGCTCGATACCAACAACACCACACAGAAATAGATATAGTGTTTTCCACATGAGTAAATATCTGGGCTCCATACCATGATACCACCCTTTTCCAGAAGGGAATGACATACCCTAAAGGGCGCGACCCTCATAACCTTGCCGCATATTCCTGTTTCGACCATTTCCGGGGAGTGAGGTCCTGATAAAGTCTCGTCCACAAAGCTACGCTTTGTGTAACAAAGCCATGCTTTGGGTCCACAGATGACCAAAGCAATAATCACAAAGATAAATGATCAAACAAATGATCATATCACAAATGACCAACCAATGATCATCACACAGCAGCACTCAGCATGCCACATTACCAGATTGGGAAATATCGCTGATAACCTTCAACTACATAACCTCTGAGCTCGTACGTCTCAGAGAAGGGTGTTAAGCTAAGAGAATAAATTCTCCGCCACCAACAGAAATGTATTTGAAAGAAATCTGCTATATCTCTCAAAATGTAATGTCAGACACGTAACCATACAAGTCTGTTCCGGGTTCGAACAGAACCGAAGGCACTTCCAAAGAAGCCCTTGCAATCCGGGTATCCATAATCCCGATAAAATTTCCCATCACAAAGGAAATCTCCATATCGTAGCTAACGATGCGGAGACAATCGATAGGTCATCCTATCGTTTTCACAAATACCCGGTCTTCAACACCGGTCTTCAAATGCAATCCAAACGACGTATCGCATATTCGGAATGGGATATATGACACAAAGGTCCTCTCCCGGCTAAACCGAATAGCGAGCGCTTATTTTTAAAAATAAGTGTGCATTCAATCCCAAACAAACATAATCAATACCATCCAAGGGTAAATATTGATAGTCGGTTATTTAACTATCAATAAAGATGCGCCACATCATCAGATTCCAAATAATTTTCCAAAATTATTTAACCCCAAAAATATCTTACGAGAGATATATACATATATACACCATTTCCAAATAATTGCCCCAGTTATTTGTTTTACCAAAGCCACTTCACGATAAAATTTCCACACTTAATCAATTGAAAAATCAATTTTCAATTTACCTTCACCATTTGAAAACCAATTTTCAAATTACATTAACCATTTGAAAACTAATTCCAAATCACCTTAACCATATATACCTTTTTAAACAAATTTCAAACCACCAAATAAATCTTTACCGATTTATTTTACTTACGTTCCAAATTCGTAAATTATATTTTCATATTTAAAAATAAATCAACATTTATTTTTAAACAAATTTCCCTTCCCCTTTTCAAATTCCATAGTGAATTTCCCAATTCCCAAAGATCTACACATACCCGATCCTCAAATCAATTTCAAAATATTCACTTTCAATTTACCTTTAAAAGGTGAATTCTCAAACGTTCCATTTCATATTGGAAAAACACTTCTAAACTTATTTAATAATAAATAATTCACAATTTAATTTCTTTTCAACAATTTCGAAAATATCCAATACACTTAAACCACCGTTAAGTATTTATTTCATTCCTATAAGGAAACTATTCTTTTATTCAAATTTATTTGGGTTAAAAACGAATGTTGCGTAAAACATCGTTACGATAACCCAAAACACTAGTTTATGGATTTGAAATTAAAAAAATAGATATATAAATCCAATACTATACAAATTATTCCCTTCTGTTTCTCGAAAACGTCTATTTCAACAATCAATGTTGAAATCTATGTTTTCAATACTCAATACATTTTAAAACACCTTTAATTCGTTTTAAATTCCATTTAAAACATTCCTTTCCCAAAAACAAACCCATTTTATTTAATAATCTATTCAATATTCAAAATAGTGAATATAGCCCACTTAACAAATTCCCATATTTCAATTTATCAAATTCGATGAATTTCAAATTTATAAACATAGTTTATAAATTCCATTTCTATTATAAACCCCAATTTTATAAATTCCTTTATTAATCCGATGCAATTTTACATAACCCAATTTCATACCCAAAAGCCATATTGTAAGTTAAATACTTATAATATTATTTATTTACCAAATCGTTCCTTTGAACTTCACCAATTTAAAATCTTATCACTTACAAGATTTCTTTATGGTTTATAATAATTTCAACTAATGAAATCTTCATTTATTAACAATTTCTATAAAATTCCCCTTTTTAATGCCCAAATCCATTTTTATAAGTTAATAACTTATAAGCTTAAAATTTTCCAATAACCATTCGTTTTATAAATTTCACATTTATTAATCTATAAATCCTAGTGGAATTCATGTTATACATCAACTTAACACTTTATAAATTTATTCTATAACTTCAATAAATTTAATTTAAAAACATCCATTTATAAAATCCTTTATATAAACCATTAATAATAATAACTTCCCAAAAACCAAATTTAACTATTTTATAAAAACCTATTATTGTTAAAAATTTCTTTTAAGTTATATTTTATAAAAATATAAATTTTTAAAACATAAAATTTTATCCATCTATTTATTTTTAAATTTTAATCAATTCAAAATTTTTAATAAACCATATTCTTTGAAAAATCGATTTAAAACCCCTTTTAAATTCAAAACCGTTATTTTAATTTTTAAAAATTTGAATCCGATGATGCAACGACATCAGATGGTCAATCACGGGAATAAGTGTCATATATCAATATGATTATCAACGATCAACATAATATTTATAAACAAATAAATATGCGAGGAATCCAGTTGGATCCCTCCAACCCGTTACCCTGCATCCACAGACGTTAGCACAATACCAATTCCACTTCGAGGTGGAATATCGCGGTATATGGGATTTTATAAATATTCCGCTTAATAACGGCGCAATAGGGTCTCATCCGCTATACGAGGCGGGAAATCAAATCCGATATATACATATGCCAATATATATATATCGCTATATATAGTATATATCCTACTATATCTACTAGCACAATCAAACAGCAATCATCAATCAACATTAACTATTTATATTTTAAACCAAACTGTTCGATTGAGTGAGGAGTTCTCACCTTGATTTTATTTCCGGTTTCGGCGTTCGTTTCGAATAAAATTAAACGAACGTTTAATTTTACCCGAAATTCAAACGAGCTCCAATCGACTCCAAATCAGCTTCATCGCGAAGAGCACGACCATACGATTCCAACGCACTTTGATTCATAATTTTCCGATCTCGCAGCAAAAAGATATCACAGTTTAAACATTTACACGATCTAATATAAAATTAATTAACAACTTAATTCCCAATACCATACAAACGAATCCTGGCCGCTCATCACACCTTCTCCCCCCTTCTTCTCTTGCGCACGGCTACAGGAAAGACTTCACGCATACAACCCATGAACGTCACCTAGGGTTAGATCTCGAGCCCTCCGCAATGTACGAAATCCCATCATACCACTGCAAAACGAAAGGCCTCGACGACCCCCACAAGCGCCCCAAGACTTGCGAAGCTCGGTCCTCCCTTCTTCACGAAAATCGAGGACGAACGCGCGCGCTTCCAGCTCCATTTCCCGTAGATTCGTGACGCTATCTTCGATCTTAACCGTTGAGAATGTAGAGCTTGATACGCTCTACGAAGTTGTAGTTGAGAGTTCGTTGAAATATTGAGTGGGTTAAGAGATTTGGGGGAAGAAAGATCGTGAGTTTTCAGCCCTTGAAATAGATAATGGCGGCTGGCTGAAGCAACTAGGGTTTGGGAAAAGAAACAATGTATATATATCAATATTATTTTAATATTAAAATCTCCAATTCGACACTTTTGCAAACGAACTCCAAACGACGCGTTCCGCCAGGCGATCCTAAGGTTTTTTCCGCGTTCCGGACGCAATGGAACAGGTTTCGTAAGCTAATTCGGAAGTATGTGTGAGATACGGCAATAAACGCTCAATTTAAATTTAAACCGATTTAAGCGATTTCTAGGCGTTTTGGCTTGTACCGGACAAACGGCAAATCCAAACGACTTGAAATTTGAAATCTTGCAATAATATCACATTACGGATCCGATGAAACTGGTTTCGTCGAAATCCGAGACCGTTTGAAAAATGGCTATTTTAACTCGCCGAATTAAAATTAAAACGATATCGATGCGTTTCGAGCTGCCACGGTCAAACGACAACTCCGTTTGCTACGAAATTTGAAATCCGATAATAATTAACTATTACGGATCCAATGGAACTTGTTTCGTTCAATTCTGAGACTGTTCAAAAATTGGCTATTTTTCAGTCGATAATTAAATATTAAAATATTCAATTTTTACAAATTAACTCCAAATTCAATTTTAAAAGTTCTAAAACATTTCTATAACTTCAATATGATAAAACAAAATTTTCCAAATCATTTTCAATCATATTTAACCCAATATTTAATTTTCTACGGAATTTCACTATTAATTAATCGATTTAATTATCCCATTAAATCCAATATTCGAAAAATAAATTATTCGACTTAAAAATCCCACTTATTAATATTAAAAATAAATTAAATATTCAAATTTAAGTTATCAAAAATTCTGGGTCGTTACAATCTTCCCCCCTTAAAAGAATTTCGTCCTCGAAATTGCAAGTTAAGGAGAATGATCCTAAACCGTTTATTATTTTTCCAAAGCTAATCAGTTTTATTAACTTTCTAACCTAAATATTTTTATTAAAGATTCACTATTATTTCAATCAGCTTTCCAACTTCAATTATAGGTTTCAACCAACATTGTTTACTCAACAATTCAAATTTAAATTTAAATTCAAATTTCAAACTTTCAAAATTTCTCAAAATTTTTCTAACTCCCTAAATTTTCGAAAAATTTCGCCAGAGTCTCCTTTGCGCGGCTAGATCGGTACGACTACAAAACGGCTCTACGGCCCCTCAGAATCAAAAAGAAAAGAGAAAGCCAAGTGGCTAGAGAAGGAAATCATCAAATCTCATATAAAAACTGAAATACGTACCTTTTTGTCGAGCGTTACAAATTTTTTTTTAACTTTGAAATCAAAATCCCAATTCCTTTATAACCTGTATATCCTGCTAGTAATAGTATTCAATTCCAACATTCAAACTATTTTGCCAATTCAAGTTCAAAATTTCCAATGCATGCTTCTTACACATTTTTTTAGTTTACTATTAAAGTTGCATATTCATTTTCATTCAACTTTGCATTTCAATTTTCATTTGAATTCAATTACATAGCTTTCAAATTAGCAGATTCAATTTCGTTAACACTTAAGGAATTTTCATACAATCAACCAACAAGCAAATAACAACCAATGCACATCCAATACAACCAAATTTTATCCATTTTACTTACATTCAATTTGGTTCAACTGTTTTAATTTCAATTGGTTTAACATTCAATTGATTTTCATTCAATTATTCAACTATTTTCAAATGAATTTACACTTGCATGCATCATTTCATATCAACTTATTCATATTCTATTGATTAACATTCAATTCATACTTTAACTCAATTGCTAGTTCTTTTTACAAATAAAATTGAATTTCATTTATATAACTTAAGTTCACATCTTTAACAATTTCATTTACTCACTTTATTCACTTACTTTGATATTAACATCAATTCTTTCAACATTACTTAACTTGCATTCCATTTCAACTTTATTTACCTCATTTAATTCACTTGATTATTTAACTTTGATGCAAAGATCGATTTTTTATTTAACTTCACTTAAGTTATTCCATTTAAACATCATTTGTTAATTAAACTTAAGTTTTACTTATCAATTCAATTCGGATTTTAAATTCCAAAGTAAATCCTATTTAACTTTTACTTAAGTCAAATTCATATCAATATTCAAATTCATATTCCATTTTACTTAACTTAATTGTTTAACTACTTCAATAACTGGTTTCACTTACATTTTCCCATTCTATAAGTTATAAAACTTATTATTCAACTTCTAACTTATATTATAAGTTCAAAACCTTTTTCACTTATATTTATCAATTTCAAATTGAATTTTAATTTCAAATTGGTTTATTACAACAAAACTTCAATTTTAAATTCATTATTGTAGCAAATCCATCACATAGAAACTCGAAAATGATACTGGTGATGCTGCAGTCATCACCCTTATTATTTCCCAGTGACAATAGTGAAATCAATGCTAATTATTCTTTCAAAAAGTTTTCTTTCTATTCATAAATCACTTTTATAACCCTTTTTACTTATATAATTTTACTTCTTATATACATACATGCTTATCTTACAATTGTAAATCATTATTAATTATAATTTCATCTTATGATTCATTGGTTTATACCATTATTCTTTTACAATAGTTGCTTTTATTAGCTTATTCAAACAACTTTTAATTATTTTATTCAAACAACCTTGATTATCTTATATATATATCCTATTTAACAACAACCAAGCAATCAATTATATACACACTTCAATAATTCCTGAAAAATTATTTTCTTTTTATATATAAAATATAATCGAGGTAAAATTATTTCATTTACCCAATTTAAAACAATATTGTGTCGAATTGTTCTATTCAAGTGTTTAGGAACCCCTTCGATTCAGTTTTCGAGGCTGCGCCGACGAAGGTTCATATACCACTCAACAAACCAATCATCACAATATAAAACAATTTTATACTCACTAACAAATACGCACTCATATCTATTATTACACTCACACTCATTCTAGAGTACTGCTGACTCTATCTCTAATGAGTAACACCCAACAGAGCAGGTTGTCGCTTAACCATATGCTCTGATACCAAATGTAAAGAACCTCATTTCCGTCAGCAGTAACCGGTAGGCTTTTCAACCATCCCAGCCCCACCGTGGCTTACACTGGTACCCCAGACCTTGCTTTTACGGCCAGCCTCTCGACTGTCACGGCTTACGCCTAACCAACCCCGTAAAGAGGACGTGTAGGGGTAAGAGTCTCCCGTTCGCCACCTAACGCAAAGCGAGAACCCCCCATCACGTTTCACCTAGATAAGCAAGTCTGGTCCGGGTTCGAACAGAACCGAAGGCACTTCCAAAGAAGCCCTTGCAATCCGGGTATCCATAATCCCGATAAAATTTCCCATCACAAAGGAAATCTCCATATCGTAGCTAACGATGCGGAGACAATCGATAGGTCATCCTATCGTTTTCACAAATACCCGGTCTTCAACACCGGTCTTCAAATGCAATCCAAACGACGTATCGCATATTCGGAATGGGATATATGACACAAAGGTCCTCTCCCGGCTAAACCGAATAGCGAGCGCTTATTTTTAAAAATAAGTGTGCATTCAATCCCAAACAAACATAATCAATACCATCCAAGGGTAAATATTGATAGTCGGTTATTTAACTATCAATAAAGATGCGCCACATCATCAGATTCCAAATAATTTTCCAAAATTATTTAACCCCAAAAATATCTTACGAGAGATATATACATATATACACCATTTCCAAATAATTGCCCCAGTTATTTGTTTTACCAAAGCCACTTCACGATAAAATTTCCACACTTAATCAATTGAAAAATCAATTTTCAATTTACCTTCACCATTTGAAAACCAATTTTCAAATTACATTAACCATTTGAAAACTAATTCCAAATCACCTTAACCATATATACCTTTTTAAACAAATTTCAAACCACCAAATAAATCTTTACCGATTTATTTTACTTACGTTCCAAATTCGTAAATTATATTTTCATATTTAAAAATAAATCAACATTTATTTTTAAACAAATTTCCCTTCCCCTTTTCAAATTCCATAGTGAATTTCCCAATTCCCAAAGATCTACACATACCCGATCCTCAAATCAATTTCAAAATATTCACTTTCAATTTACCTTTAAAAGGTGAATTCTCAAACGTTCCATTTCATATTGGAAAAACACTTCTAAACTTATTTAATAATAAATAATTCACAATTTAATTTCTTTTCAACAATTTCGAAAATATCCAATACACTTAAACCACCGTTAAGTATTTATTTCATTCCTATAAGGAAACTATTCTTTTATTCAAATTTATTTGGGTTAAAAACGAATGTTGCGTAAAACATCGTTACGATAACCCAAAACACTAGTTTATGGATTTGAAATTAAAAAAATAGATATATAAATCCAATACTATACAAATTATTCCCTTCTGTTTCTCGAAAACGTCTATTTCAACAATCAATGTTGAAATCTATGTTTTCAATACTCAATACATTTTAAAACACCTTTAATTCGTTTTAAATTCCATTTAAAACATTCCTTTCCCAAAAACAAACCCATTTTATTTAATAATCTATTCAATATTCAAAATAGTGAATATAGCCCACTTAACAAATTCCCATATTTCAATTTATCAAATTCGATGAATTTCAAATTTATAAACATAGTTTATAAATTCCATTTCTATTATAAACCCCAATTTTATAAATTCCTTTATTAATCCGATGCAATTTTACATAACCCAATTTCATACCCAAAAGCCATATTGTAAGTTAAATACTTATAATATTATTTATTTACCAAATCGTTCCTTTGAACTTCACCAATTTAAAATCTTATCACTTACAAGATTTCTTTATGGTTTATAATAATTTCAACTAATGAAATCTTCATTTATTAACAATTTCTATAAAATTCCCCTTTTTAATGCCCAAATCCATTTTTATAAGTTAATAACTTATAAGCTTAAAATTTTCCAATAACCATTCGTTTTATAAATTTCACATTTATTAATCTATAAATCCTAGTGGAATTCATGTTATACATCAACTTAACACTTTATAAATTTATTCTATAACTTCAATAAATTTAATTTAAAAACATCCATTTATAAAATCCTTTATATAAACCATTAATAATAATAACTTCCCAAAAACCAAATTTAACTATTTTATAAAAACCTATTATTGTTAAAAATTTCTTTTAAGTTATATTTTATAAAAATATAAATTTTTAAAACATAAAATTTTATCCATCTATTTATTTTTAAATTTTAATCAATTCAAAATTTTTAATAAACCATATTCTTTGAAAAATCGATTTAAAACCCCTTTTAAATTCAAAACCGTTATTTTAATTTTTAAAAATTTGAATCCGATGATGCAACGACATCAGATGGTCAATCACGGGAATAAGTGTCATATATCAATATGATTATCAACGATCAACATAATATTTATAAACAAATAAATATGCGAGGAATCCAGTTGGATCCCTCCAACCCGTTACCCTGCATCCACAGACGTTAGCACAATACCAATTCCACTTCGAGGTGGAATATCGCGGTATATGGGATTTTATAAATATTCCGCTTAATAACGGCGCAATAGGGTCTCATCCGCTATACGAGGCGGGAAATCAAATCCGATATATACATATGCCAATATATATATATCGCTATATATAGTATATATCCTACTATATCTACTAGCACAATCAAACAGCAATCATCAATCAACATTAACTATTTATATTTTAAACCAAACTGTTCGATTGAGTGAGGAGTTCTCACCTTGATTTTATTTCCGGTTTCGGCGTTCGTTTCGAATAAAATTAAACGAACGTTTAATTTTACCCGAAATTCAAACGAGCTCCAATCGACTCCAAATCAGCTTCATCGCGAAGAGCACGACCATACGATTCCAACGCACTTTGATTCATAATTTTCCGATCTCGCAGCAAAAAGATATCACAGTTTAAACATTTACACGATCTAATATAAAATTAATTAACAACTTAATTCCCAATACCATACAAACGAATCCTGGCCGCTCATCACACCTTCTCCCCCCTTCTTCTCTTGCGCACGGCTACAGGAAAGACTTCACGCATACAACCCATGAACGTCACCTAGGGTTAGATCTCGAGCCCTCCGCAATGTACGAAATCCCATCATACCACTGCAAAACGAAAGGCCTCGACGACCCCCACAAGCGCCCCAAGACTTGCGAAGCTCGGTCCTCCCTTCTTCACGAAAATCGAGGACGAACGCGCGCGCTTCCAGCTCCATTTCCCGTAGATTCGTGACGCTATCTTCGATCTTAACCGTTGAGAATGTAGAGCTTGATACGCTCTACGAAGTTGTAGTTGAGAGTTCGTTGAAATATTGAGTGGGTTAAGAGATTTGGGGGAAGAAAGATCGTGAGTTTTCAGCCCTTGAAATAGATAATGGCGGCTGGCTGAAGCAACTAGGGTTTGGGAAAAGAAACAATGTATATATATCAATATTATTTTAATATTAAAATCTCCAATTCGACACTTTTGCAAACGAACTCCAAACGACGCGTTCCGCCAGGCGATCCTAAGGTTTTTTCCGCGTTCCGGACGCAATGGAACAGGTTTCGTAAGCTAATTCGGAAGTATGTGTGAGATACGGCAATAAACGCTCAATTTAAATTTAAACCGATTTAAGCGATTTCTAGGCGTTTTGGCTTGTACCGGACAAACGGCAAATCCAAACGACTTGAAATTTGAAATCTTGCAATAATATCACATTACGGATCCGATGAAACTGGTTTCGTCGAAATCCGAGACCGTTTGAAAAATGGCTATTTTAACTCGCCGAATTAAAATTAAAACGATATCGATGCGTTTCGAGCTGCCACGGTCAAACGACAACTCCGTTTGCTACGAAATTTGAAATCCGATAATAATTAACTATTACGGATCCAATGGAACTTGTTTCGTTCAATTCTGAGACTGTTCAAAAATTGGCTATTTTTCAGTCGATAATTAAATATTAAAATATTCAATTTTTACAAATTAACTCCAAATTCAATTTTAAAAGTTCTAAAACATTTCTATAACTTCAATATGATAAAACAAAATTTTCCAAATCATTTTCAATCATATTTAACCCAATATTTAATTTTCTACGGAATTTCACTATTAATTAATCGATTTAATTATCCCATTAAATCCAATATTCGAAAAATAAATTATTCGACTTAAAAATCCCACTTATTAATATTAAAAATAAATTAAATATTCAAATTTAAGTTATCAAAAATTCTGGGTCGTTACATTAAATGTTATGTTATTGGACACTTTAAATGTTAAAATATGATTTTAAAAATGTTTATTGGTTTTAAATTGAAGTTTACTATTTGCTAGAAATACGCTAAAATCTGGAATTAACTTTTAATAGCATTCAGAAATGCTATAGTTTCTGAATTGAACTAAAATTGTGTAAAAAGAGCTATTACGGCATTGCAGAAATGCTGTAGTGGCTGTAGTTGAACTTATGGGCTAAAATTGAACTCAGGCCTATTACAGCAGTTCTGTAATTGCTGTAGTAGTCTGCTGTCTTTGCTGAATTAAAATGTTTTCAAGTAAAACTTATAATAGTTCTTTTTCTATATGCTGTGAAAGGCTGAAATTTTCAATGTTTATGGTTTTTACCTTTGTAAATGAGCTCAGAATGATTTGAAACTTTGAAAATTGAATACTTGAATTGAAAGTATAATAATTACACTTTTAAAATGATTTTAATTGAATTAAATTGATAGAATATAAATTATTTAAAAGGTGATTTGAAATGATAATAAATGAATGTTATCTTTGAATTTAAAGATATTTAAGATATGATATATTGCAATGTTTTGAAATGAAGTTTTTGAAAGATATGATATGTTTATATATATTAAATGATTCGAAGATGAAGTTTTGAAAGTTATGATATTTTGAAATTAAAACGATTTGAAAATGAAGTTTGAAAGATGTGATGTTTATGAATGATTTGAAATGACTTGATATTTAATTTGATAAATATTGAAATTGAAAGATATGGTATGCTGATATATTGAAATGGTTTAGAAATAATTTAATCTTTACTTTGATAAAGATTTGGATTGAAATGATATTTTATTTTGAAGTATGAAAATATTGTTTTAAAGTTATAACCACGGGTTATAATAATGATTGGTTGTTAAAGAGACCGGGATCAGATATTGCCTTATTGCCGGCCAATACCGTAAACCTCTTTAACAACTGTGTACGCGGTGGAGATTCCAGAATGAAGTAGGATGGTGGCGACGTTGTTGAGGTATATTACGTGGACCCAACTCCCGTGAGTTGGCATAAATGACTAAAACAGGAGCTATACCGGGCTACACAAAGGATCGCACCCTTTCATCGAGCATGCTTCCTTGGAAACCATTCTATTACTTTTGTGATTCGATACGGTGGCGCCACTTTTATTCAGGGTATTGCTCGAGGAGGGCAGAAGCTGTTGGCTTGCCGTCACCACCGGTCCGGGAGTGCAAACGATGTATCCACTCTGGCATTGCCTCGCGTGCCGTGTCATATCCTTATATCGAGCCCACCACGATTTCGGTTTAAAGATCCGACCGCGTTAAGGTTCACCATCCCCTTAACACCATTTTCTATATGATTATACTTTACCGATTAGACACTACTCTATATAGCGCAATATACTACATAGTAAATAGTTTAACGGATCCTTAGAGGATGGGCGGTCCCAAGTGTAACGACCCGCAAATCCGTACCCCTTGAGTCATCACTATTCTACCTAAAACAACTCAAGTTGTACAGAAATACGAACCATTTGGGTTAAAGAAGAAGAGGTAAAAGAAGAAAGAACAAAAACAACATCAGAATCTAACCATCGCAGCGGAATAAAATATAATAGATATCAACATATCTTTACACCAAAATCAAATACAGCTGATTTTAAATTACATCATCAGAGTACATCAATCAAAGCTCAACATCAACAACATACAAAAGGATACACAGCAACTCATCACAGCGGAATATATACATAAACAAGTACGGAAATACGTATCGACATCCAGCTCGTCTCCTGAGCTCCATAGCATTATATCCTATATCCTATAATACTCGGTCTGACCCGAGCATTAAAGTTAAATAACACCCGAGTTAGTCTGGAATACCAGCGCGAGAAAACCACACTCAATTGATTATTAAAGTTGTCAAAAATCTTTTGAAAACAAAAGCATCTCGTAAGACCACGCCATAAATAAACATGTCGGGTTTTTAACTTACGATAGCTAAAACACTTTTTATTCAAATCCTCTGATATTATAAAAGTATCTATAGAAAGTAAAATAGAATCTAGCTGAAATGCTTGCATCTCACATTTCAGCAATAGTTGGGCACAATCAAAACCATATGGGCGCGTAGGGAAAATGGATTTCCAACTAATGACTAGGAACTGGGCTACCACGTGTCACAGTACGTGGCCTAGATCACAGTATCGAGGAGTACGCCCGCTCCCCTGCAACACAAGACCGGCTTAATAATCCCGAGTGAGATCACCCCGCGGTTGGGATCAGCAACCGCACCACTAAGCCGAATAAAAAGGGACATCTAGACAGGGATGACCTCACCCTGCTTGGGTGCTACCCAACTAGCCTTGGTGCATAACCCCTGATTTTCAGTCATTCTCGGTTGATGAGGCTTGAGGCTAAGTGTTACCTTTATAAAACATATCCCTTAGAATGCCCATCGTCCACCTGACGATGTTCCGAAAGCATTCATCCATACAAGTCCGTCCCGGGTTCGAACGGAACCGAAGGCACTATTCCTACTACATCCATTTTGTAAATATCCTCAGGATTAGTAGCGACTAGCCCTTGCACTTCACTGCTCCAACTTCGACTACGAATCGTTTCCCACGAAACGTACAAACCGAATCAAAGTGGTTTTCGAGAAATAAATCTCAATCCCAGTCTCTTTGAAAAGATCAGCGCATTTGGCCAAATATTGATAGTCGGTAATTTAGCTATCAATTAATATTCACAATCATCCATCCAACAATAAATAATTTTTCAAATTATTTATTAACCTCAAAATATCTTCACAAGATATATTTCTAATTTCACCCTTTTGAAAACAGTTTCGAAACCATCATTCTTTTCAGAATAAACATTACAAATATTTTCTATCTCCACTGAAATCACCAAGCACAAAACTTTAGATTTTTAAAACAATTTAAAACGCTTTACTTTGAAATATGCTTTAAAACATTTATTTTAAAACTAATTCAATAATTTATAAAAATACATACTATATAAATATTTGAAAATAAGGTTACCTTATAAAAGATAAAACTAGGCTTTCACTCTTTAACAAAATACTAGTTAACTTTAAATAATTATTTCAATAATAGACTTGAAAAATATTTACTTTAGAATTTCAATATTAGACATAATAAATTTCCTAAAACATACTTTTTAAAACAACATTAAAGCTTTTGCTTATATTTAAAAATTACTTTGCAATCATACTTGGCAGTCCAGGGAAATACTTCTCTTCACATCCCTTTAAAAATAAATCACCATTTATTGTTAAACAAATTTTCCAATTTCTTTAATAAATTTCCACCTTGAATTTATTTTCCAAATATCCACTGATAAATTTCTTCATTTTTATAAACATTGTCTATAAATCCCCAAGTCCCATTTCTCTTTGAATAAATCTCAGTTTTACACAATTAAATCAATCTTCCAAATCGATTTCCAATTTGCTCCATTTATTCCAGTATCCATTAATTTCAGATTTATTCCTTGATTATGATTTAACATACTTTTAACTGAAAATACCATTTTAGATTTCCCAAATTACTTCTTTATCCTTTTAAGTAAATTTAACTTTGAATTCTAAAATAATTCTTTATTCCTTTAATTTGATATTATTTAAAACTTTCAATTCATTTACTTCTATTTATTAAAATTTCTTTTTCCCATACTCGGAATTATTTCATTTATTAGTTTCTTAATATCACTTTCATTCTTTTCAATTCATTCTTAATTCATTCAATTTTCTATAATTATTTTGCTTACAAATTTACTTCTTTTATTTTCTTCCCAAAATCCAATTTATATTTTTGGTAACTCATTATTCCCAAATATATTCAACCAAACCATAGCACTCAACATCCCAATATAATTCATCATAGCATATCAAATAATCCCAACAGAGCATACTAAATAATTTAAATAAGTGTTGGGGGACCCAGTTGGATCCCTCCAACCTGTTTTCCCTGCATCCAAAGACGTAAGAACAACATAAATACCAATCCCGAAATATACCATACTATAGCACATCGATCAATTCAACCATTCAAACAATTATTTAAATTTAATCATTTAAATTTAAATTTAACTGAGTGAGATTAACTCACCTTTTATTTTGCAATCCACTTCATACTCGATTTGATTCCACGATTTCAGACCTTATAAAAACATTAGATGTTTTATTAATATTCGAGTCAATTGAGCAATTTAAATTTTCATTTGGTAAATTTAACTAACTAGTGATTTTTATTTTAAAAGTTCTCGTTTTCAACAAATATCCTTAAGTAAATTTATTAACATTTCAACTAAATCGAACAATTTATTATCATTTATTGACTCAATTTGCTAAGAATTTTATTTAAACTAATTTCCCATTGACAAGTTATTTCTAGTAAATAAAAAAAATTAATTTGGTTAATAAACAAGTTAAACCACCATAAAACATTATCCTATAATAATTTTTCAAAATTCCTATTTTTTTCAAACTTTATCAATATAAGCAAACCTTCTCCGATTACTGTAAGTAATAGCAGTAATTTCCCTTTTACATCCATTTTTTTATTTTATTTTTCTGGTCAAACCTTATTAATAAATTTTTTGTTTCAGCATTCAAAATTTTAAGCACCCTAAATGCTTCTTTTTTTATAAAAAAAACAACACATCTAACAGATTACTGTATCGAAAACAAACCTCACCTGACGATGCCGACGACTCACCATGCTCGTTCACAACCTCCAATGACTGTCGCACATCCCCTTCTTTGGCCAAAGCTTCCATTGACCACGATGAACTCAAATCCAAAATTATTCCCCAAATCGAAGACGACATCTTCATAAGACTTGAACCCTAGTCTTGAACTCGATCGAGACTCAACGCAGCCTCGAATCAACCACCACTTCGCTCGACCCTGCTCTCCCAGTCGCAAGTGAACTCCCCCCAACCATCGAGAACTTCGAAGTTCCAACGACCGCTGCGAGCGAGCTAGCATGAGCACTTCATCCATCCCAGTCGAACATCACCTCAACTTCGTTCCCAGTCACGTCACCCTATACTAGCTCGAAACCAAGAGCGACCCACGGCGACTCGATTCGTTGAGGACGTGGTTATTTTCATCTAGGGTTTTCGAACGAATTTGGTATGGAGTTTAAACTCGACCTCGATTTCGATACGAATGCTCGGCCCTTCTCTTGATTTCTTTAATTGAACGATGAAGAATTCTTTTGATAGAGGTCATTAATTTATTATCGAACATCAATTTCGAAATCTTCTTTAAGAGGATAAGCAAGGCTCGGTCCTATTTTTTTTTTATATGAAGCTTTTCAATATCTTTTGATTATGTCGGCATTTGTAAAGAAAGAATGGGGAGACAGGAAAAGATATAAGCGCGAAAATTTGCTCCTACGTGTCGGCTACAACAAAGATAGGTTGGCTAAAGGAAATACAGGGTGGCTGCTGATTTGATTTTATTTCAGATAAAGATATTTAAATTAGATCAATAATTATCGTCCAAGCGTTTATACCACGTACGATCACACATTAATCCCGAAAGCTACGAAATTTGAAATCCTGTAATAATTCAATATTGCGGATCCAATGGAACTGGTTTCGTCGAATTCCGAGACTGTGCCTCGGAAGGTTATTTTTAAATTCAATTTAAACTATAAAATTTTAAAACTGAACAAACCACTGTTAAATTTCAATTTTATAACTTCTATTATCTTCAGTGTTATCAATATAAAGTTTACAAGCCTTCAATTTTTTTTTAATAGGCTTAAAACTGAAGATTCAACATTTTACCGAACTTCAATTTATTTAATTTAATAATTGAATTTCCCAATAAATGGTGATATTTGAATTCAAGTAAAAAATTAACTTTTAAATATTTAAAATCAATTAAATATTCGGATTTTAAATGCTCAGAATTTCCGGGTCGTCACATTCCTCCCCCCTTAAAAGAATTTCGTCCCCGAAATTACAAGTTCGGAAGAATGGCCTAATACCGTTACCTTTTCCCAGATCCAAATAGTTTTTAACAACATACCAAAACAAACCTTTTTTTTTTCAAAGACACACTAACCCTTTTCCTAACTTTTCAACTTACCCATAAGTCCCAAACCATATCACTTACTAGGCAATTCAAATTTAAATTTAAAACCAAATTTGAATTATCAAAATTTTCTCAAAAATTTTCTAACTCCTTAAATTTTCGAAAAATTTCGCCAGCGTCTCCTTTGCGCGGCTAGCTCAGTACAACTACAAAAGGCCTCTACGGGCTCCCAAATTTCAAAAGAAAACAAAAGGCCAAGTGGCTCGATCAAAAACCCAATCAAATTCCATACAGAAGTTTAAACACATACCTTTTTGTCAAGCAATTCAAATTTATATTTCGAAATCAAAACCCATTTCTCTTTTCCTTCATAATACCTATATATTCCTTCATAGCAATAATATCCAATCACAGTATTCAAACCACTTATTGACTTCTTTACAAAATGTCCATATCTATTCATTCAAATATTAACTCAACCAATTTCCAATTAAGGATTTACCATTCTTTTCTTAAGTTTAGTATAAGCATTTAACAAGTTTCTTTATTTATTTCACTTCACTATTGGAGTTTATATCCATTTCCATTCACTATACCTTTACAATCCCATTTGAATTCAATTAGCTTCAATTTACTAGTTGCTATCTAATCTAAATACGTTTTCCAAATTTGCATTCAGATTTCCATCTTCCAATTCTATTTGAATTTAATTTTGTCTTCAAACTTTGAATATTGAATTGTATTCATCTTATTTCAACCCATATGTAATTAACCATTTCCTTTTATTAATTCCACTTTCTAATTTATTTAAAATTTTCAAATAAAAGTTTATTTGCAAACTTTTTCTATCTTTAATTTCTTCGAACAATTTCTTCGATAAATTTACTTTACATATACAATTTAAATTCAGATTTCAATATTCAGTTTTAATTCTATTTGTAACCAATTTTAATCATCTGTCGATAGTGAAAATTTTCAAAAGATCCAAAAAATTCTTACTCCCAAAATTTTTGGAAAATTTTGGCAGAGTCTCCTTTACACGGAGGGACTTCTGCGATGTCGCAGGATGCACAAATATATATATACATCGGCCTTGGGCCTGAAATCACAATATATATCAATATATGCAGTTCATATCTCCTATTTTGAATTCTATTGCGTAAGCGTACCTTTATTTAGCATTTTTAAGCAAGCGGCTTATTTAATTTGCATTTTGCGCGTCCAAATCCAGCCAAATGGCTTCCCTGAACCTGTACTTACTCACTTTAAATATGTAAGTACTAAATATATGTGACGCCCCACCTCTATACCCACGCTAGCCAAGAACATTACTGTGAATGCTGTCAACTAGCACGGAGAATAAGGCTGTTGAGGAGCGACCATCTGTATAATTGCTTTGTGCGAGTACCGATATACCGGATAAAAATATAAATTTTCATCTCAAGAGGAAATCCGACATACCGACACAAACTCAAAGCTACTACACAGTGGCTATAATTTCTTCGGAAACAAATATAGAAATAAACATAACATAAATCAGTCACAGACAATTCATATCACAAAGGCGGAATAAGATATGAATATTACACTAGAAAGTGTACATCAGAGTAGTGGTCTAAAAAGATCCACAATATCACAAAAGAATAGTTACACGAACTACACAAAAGAATAAGTATACATTAAGGAGCCTATATCTCAAATATATACAACAAAATAACTACTAATCTAAGTAGTTAACCCAAAAGTCAAGGAGTTAATCCCGGATGAGAAGTCAAGCAGAAGCACCTGTAACATCTCGGTCTGACCCGAGTATTATTTATAAGAAAATAATAAACGGATCAGTCTAACTATAAATATCAGATAACATGATATAGGATAGGAGATATGACTAAACACATAATAATCACAATGCCAAGCTGTGATATATATAAGTAATTGAAAATCAACAAGAGATTAATCAATATCACGAAAATCTACTCAAGATAAAAAGGAATGTCATACTCCTAATTTCATTCACCAATGCCACAATAAATGACATATAAGATATGGCATAGGCGTATAATATCCATAATGGCATAATACTATAAGTATGTAAATGATAATCAACAAACGATTAATCAATATCAAAGAATCTTCTCAAAGATCCAAAAAGGGTATCATACCCAAAACTTGTATTCACAACAAGTTAATGACACACGAAATCACCTATGCACAAGAATTGATAAATCATATCAATAGAAATCACAAAAAAATAGGTGAAGAAGAAAATTCCAGAATTCGACACACGAAATCCAGAAATCACACAAAATAAAGGGGGGGGAGGCCTATCACATGAACGGGAGCATGAAAACTCACCAACAGCTGTAACACATGAACGAGAAGCTATCTCATGGTAGCTAACCATTAATTTGACGCACGAATGGTCCGAAGACCTGACACACGAATGGCCCGAAGACTGTGGGTTGCTACCCTAGAAATTTGACACACGAATGGGGTTTAGTCTCCCACGCAGACAAAGAGACATCGCACATTGCTAGTCTAAATCACAAAAATGATCGTCATGATCATCGAGAAGTGTCAATTACACTAAGCTAGTAAATATATGAGTTTAGCTTCATGTCCCATAACCACTTGCTTAACTTAAATATTTACGAACAAACTGTAAATCTCCACTAGAGAGTTGTCATAAGAGATTCAATCGAACAAGTCCAAGAATTAACCGACAAAGTGAACGCAAGCGTTTCATACCACTTGTTTTACTAAGTCGTTTAATTAGATTTCTCATACGACTGAGGTAAAGGTTTGTATATACTAATAGATTGGAAAACGGTTTTATAAACGAATTTGGTATTAAAATAGTATTGAAATCGTTTGAGGAAAGAGTTTTGATATTTACTACTAGTATAGAAAACCTTTATATTTTTAAAGTGACAAATCACGAAGAAGATTGTAAGAACAATCAAATCACAAAAATTCACATACGAAGACGTGAATAAAATCCAACGAAATCGATAAAGGATCCATCGAAATGGATATTCAAAAATCCCTAAAAAGAGTCATCAAAGTCATAATAGATGATAACAACAAATAGGATTATCACGAATCGATTCAAATTGGAATTTCAATCCAAAAAGGCAAATTGGACTCAAACAGCAGGTTCAGTCGACTGAACAGAGTTTTTCAGTCGACTGACCATGTACATGGAAATTTTCCAGGTTTAGGAAACTTTCTGTTTCCAGTTTCAGTCGACTGTGCAGAGCTTTTCAGTCGACTGAAACATGCCTGGAAACTCTCGGGTTTCAGATTCAGTCGACTGAATAGAGTTTTTAGTCGACTGAATCATGTCTGGGCTGTTTTTCAACCTTATTCAAATGAAGAGCAAACTCTTCCAAAATGCAACCGGACGAACATTGGCTCTAAGGGTTTATGCCAATCGGCAACCCGGCCCTATATGCTCCTCGGTGCATCAACAAAAACATGATCAAACATCCATAAAAGGATTCCTCACAAATTTGACTTAAAAACCCAAAAATAGGAATATTCACAAAACCAATCCAAATCAAGAGCAAATGCACATGAATAAGTGTTGGGAATTCATACCCAACAACCGAAGATAATTATAGTCATAGATGTGAGATAAAAATCTCACCTTTGAACTAAATTTATGAAGATGAAGCTTGAAAGCAATGGCAAGAATAAGCACTCTTCAATCTCAACACTAGAAACTTGAATCTAAGCTTAAAAGAGAAACATTCCATAAATTAGGTTTAGGAAATTTCTGAAATTGAATGGAGAAAGAGTTGGAGAAGAAGAAGGAGATGCTTACCAAAAGGTTCTTCTTGAGTTTGGAGCTAAAGCTTGGATTTGCAAAGGAAGCTAGGGCTTGGAGTTTTAATTTCCTCTTCCACCCTCCATTAACATAAAAGCTTGAGTGTTAGGAAAATAGAAGAGAAGTGAATGAAGAGGAGAGGGTTGGAACTGAGTTAGTAAGTGGTTAATTGGCTCAGCCCAAACCAAAACCCTAAGCAAAAAGTAGCAAAATTCAACTCTCTCCAAACATATCGAAGCTTATACTCAAAAAGGTCGCAAACGGCATTTTAAACTCAATGAGAGTGGTCTCGAGTCCTAATTCTACCGTATGCAAAAAGTAGCTTTTCGGACTAAAATCCGACGAACGATAAAATATTTAAATATAAAATCGATAAATATGCGGGTTGTTACGGACTCCCCTCCTTAAAGAAATTGCGTCCTCGCAATAAGTAAGAAGGAAATACATGAAGTAACAACCATAGAAGCATATCAACACAAAAGAAAATTTGAAATAAGTAGCTCACCATAAAGTGCACGAAAGAGTTAGCAAGAAACCTGGTGAAACTTCAATTTCCACAATAACACCGGGCTCAAGAATAAAAACTGGAATCCCTAAGGCATTCCCGTTAGATAAAAGACGTGGGGAACGTCAAGAATAACAGAAAATTGAGCCGGTGCAACGGCGTAGTTCAAAAACGGTACGCCCGAAAAACTAGAAACTCAAACAATTTGGGACATAAGCGTAGTACAAAAAAAACGACACGCCCAATGAACCCAAGCAAAGACATCGATGTAGTACAAACGGTACATCCGATGAATCAAATAGCAAAGGCATCAATGTAGTACAAAGGTACATCCGATGAATCAAATAGCAAAGACATCGATGTAGTACAAACGGTACATCCGATGAATCAAATAGCAAAGACATAGATGTAGTGAAAACGGTGCATCCGATGAATCAAATAGCAAAGACATCGATGTAGTACAAACGGTACACCCGATGAATCAAATAGCAAAGACATCGGTGTAGTACAACGGTACATCCGATGAATCGAAAGCGAAGACATCGATGTAGTACAAACGGTACATCCGATGAATCAAATAGCAATGACATCGATGTAGTACAACGGTACATCCGATGAATCAAATAGCAAAGACATCGATGTAGTACAACGGTACATCCGATGAATCAAACGCAAAGACATCGATGTAGTACAAACGGTACATTCGATGAATCAATTACCAAAGACATCGATGTAGTACAACGGTACATCCGATGAATCAAATAGCAAAGACATCGATGTAGTACAACGGTACATCCGATGAATCAAACGCAAAGACATCGATGTAGTACAAACGGTACATCCGATGAATCAAATAGCAAAGACATCGATGTAGTACAACGGTACATCCGATGAATCAAGTAGCAAAGACATCGATGTAGTATAACGGTACATCCGATGAATCAAACGCAAAGACATCGATGTAGTACAAATGGTACATCCGATGAATCAAAAGAAAAGACATCGATGTAGTACAAACGGTACATCCGATGAATCAAATAGCAAAGACATCGCTGTAGTACAACGGTACATCCGATGAATCAAATAGCAAAGACATCGATGTAGTACAAACGGTACATCCGATGAATCAAAAGAAAAGACATCGATGTAGTACAAACGGTATATCCGATGAATCAAAAGCAAAGACATCGATGTAGTACAACGGTACATCTGATGAATCAAAAGCAAAGACATCGATGTAGTACAAACGGTACATCCGATGAATCAAATAGCAAAGACATCGATGTAGTACAACGGTACATCCGATGAATCAAATCCCAAATAATTCGGAACACTAACGCAGTACAAAAACGATACGTCCAATGAACCGAACACAATAAAAGGACATCGGACGCAAGTCCTTAAAAGGAATGAGATAAAGCTCAATAAAGCGAAGTATACCAAAACATCCGATGAACTTGATAGAAAAATAATTCCATTCAGACAACATCAAAGAATCAACCATTTGTTGCCTACGACAAAGCGCATTGGCAATACGATTTCCCTTCTCGGGAATAAAAGAATATCAAGATCATAAGATGCTAGGAACTCGAGTCAATATGAAGTTCCTTATGAGAAAATAATTATTCCAGATATTTATGATCGAGGTAGAGAACAAATTTCTCATCCAAAAATGATGATGCCAAATTCCAAAAGTAAAAACAATAGCCGCGAACACTAGATCATGAGTGGCATATCTAGTCTCGATAAGCTATAATGTTTTAGAAGCACAAGTGATAGAACGTTCTCCTTTGCAAGAGAATGGCATTCCAAACCAATAGGTACAAATAGCAAAGTCTTGGTTCCCCTTCATGAATCACAAGAAGGAATAAGAGTATCGAAAAGAAAGAACTTCTTTTAAAATAATTCACTTCTCCGAAAAGTTAAAACTTTCAAAATTACATTTATCATTATGTAATAATCTTTCTAGAAAAATTTACATTTTTACAAGTCAATATATCGTGTCAGATTGTCACATAAAAGCGTTTAGGAAATTCCTATCGATAAAGTTGATCAAGCGCATCGACCAAAATTCTTAAAGCACTCAACGGGCAATACAATCACAAAATCATCTTTTATAGGATAAATAAATCTCTTAAAAAGTTTTAGGAATATTCTTTGTTCGTTTCAAGAACAAAAATCCGGTTTTACTTATAAATAAATCTTATGAGAAAGATTTGCAAAATTTTAAATTACTATTTTCATCCAAAATCAATAAATACAAGAACGGTCTCATCGAAATATTCTTAGAATATTCGATTTATAAAATGGATGAAATGAGTTGGACAAATTGAATGACATAATAAGTCATTCATAGGAATCATAACGAGTGCGAAATGCGGTAAGTGGAACGCTAATTTCCGCAACTCGTAGCAAACGAAAACCGGTGGTAAAGTCAAACTGAAAAGACCTTAACACCACACAAAAGATTTCTTAGGTGATAATCCTAAGACAAACTCAAAAATACCGGAAAATTTATCAAACTACATGAATGAGAGAAATAACACTTTCCTCATAAGTGGGCTTAAGGAATAAAATGATTCCACCAAATTGGAATCGAAATCACAAAGGAAAAATAGAAATCTGCTTAACAGATTGAAAATGTCGAAGATGAATAGTCCACTCGAAAAATAGGATATGGGCTTCACAATGATTAAGCCGATCCTTTCAAAAAAAATCAATTCCGAAGCCAAAGTAAATATCGGCTCAGAAAGAAAAGTCACATAAAACAATCTCGACATCTAAACAAAAGCAAATTGAGTGTTACGGATCTACCATCCGGATTCACAATTCTCAATGAAGTCAATAAGCCCAAAATATTCAAAGAAAAAGAATTGACAAGTTCTTTTGATATAAAAATAATGAGATGAAACCCATATCAAAAAGATCTCAAATAGAAAGTTCACGAATTAAAACAATGCCACCGAGGATTGAATGAAAATACCTTGACCAAAAGTTGCAGCCTTCCTTCTCACTTGCCTGGAAGCTTAGGACACGAAGATAAAAGATGACCCCAACCTTTGCAATAACGGCAAAAGAGGGGTTTCGGGCACTCCTTTACTTGGTGGTATGTTGAACCACAATTGTAGCATTGTCTACTACTAGAGGTAGGAGTCTTTGCTACCGAAATTTCTTGCCTCCCTTTCTTGTTGGGAATGGGGCCTTTGAATCTGATTGGCCTCTTCGATTTATTGTTGAAGTTCTGTTGGGCACGCACAACTTCAACATCACCTTCATTATCGGCCTCTTCAAGACGAAGAGCGATATCAATAAGCTGATCAAATGAAACCTCAAGTTTCAGAAGTAATGGCTTCTTAAGATTCTTATTCAAGCCATAAACAAATCTTTGATTTTTCTTCATCGGGGTATTAATATACTCAACCCCGTACTTAGAGAGAGATTCGAAAGATGCGACGTAGTCCGTCACAGAAGATTCACCTTGAACAAGGTCTATGAAACGCCGGGCTAAAGTTACTTTTTCAGCCTCCGGCACAAATTTCAATTCGAATCTTCCCCGGAATTGGTCCTAAGTAAGATCCGCCTCAACGATTTCAGAGATTAAAAGCTCATACCAATCCAATGCTCTTTCTTGGAGCATGCTAGAAGCTACTTGGACTCGATGAAGGTCAATAAGGTTCATGCGAGAAAAGATGCGATCGCATGATTTGAGCCAAGCTTGAATTTCTATAACACTCTCGGATCCCGTGAATGGCCTTCCACCCAAATTAGTGTAGTCTCTGCAAAAGCGTGCAAAACTGGATCTAGGATGAGTAGGCTCCTGATTGGGACCCGCTGTTTGAGCGTTCTTGACAAGATCTAAAAGCTGTTGAGCAGACATGAATACTCCATCCTGAGGAGTAGCGCTAGATTGACCGTCGCTGGAACGACCTGGTCTAACCATTTCTCTTCTTTAAGAAAGAAAGAAAGAAAGAAGAGGAAAAAGTTATTCTCAAAATGAATATCAAGCAATCTTGATAGATAAAACAAGGAATCATAAAAGAAAGTAGGATAGAACGGTACGAAGACCCGAATAAAATCCTAAAGCACAACTCCTAAGAAAGACTTAGGACATGATCCTTGCTAAATATTCCATATTGTTCCGAAGTTTGGCTCTGATACCAAGCTGTGACGCCCCACCTCTATAACCACGCTAGCCAAGAACATTACTGTGAATGCTGTCAACTAGCACGGAGAATAAGGCTGTTGAGGAGCGACCATCTGTATAATTGCTTTGTGCGAGTACCGATATACCGCATAAAAATATAACTTTTCATCTCAAGAGGAAATCCGACATACCGACACAAACTCAAAGCTACTACACAGTGGCTATAATTTCTTCGGAAACAAATATAGAAATAAACATAACATAAATCAGTCACAGACAATTCATATCACAAAGGCGGAATAAGATATGAATATTACACTAGAAAGTGTACATCAGAGTAGTGGTCTAAAAAGATCCACAATATCACAAAAGAATAGTTACACGAACTACACAAAAGAATAAGTATACATTAAGGAGCCTATATCTCAAATATATACAACAAAATAACTACTAATCTAAGTAGTTAACCCAAAAGTCAAGGAGTTAATCCCGGATGAGAAGTCAAGCAGAAGCACCTGTAACATCTCGGTCTGACCCGAGTATTATTTATAAGAAAATAATAAACGGATCAGTCTAACTATAAATATCAGATAACATGATATAGGATAGGAGATATGACTAAACACATAATAATCACAATGCCAAGCTGTGATATATATAAGTAATTGAAAATCAACAAGAGATTAATCAATATCACGAAAATCTACTCAAGATAAAAAGGAATGTCATACTCCTAATTTCATTCACCAATGCCACAATAAATGACATATAAGATATGGCATAGGCGTATAATATCCATAATGGCATAATACTATAAGTATGTAAATGATAATCAACAAACGATTAATCAATATCAAAGAATCTTCTCAAAGATCCAAAAAGGGTATCATATCCAAAACTTGTATTCACAACAAGTTAATGACACACGAAATCACCTATGCACAAGAATTGATAAATCATATCAATAGAAATCACAAAAAAATAGGTGAAGAAGAAAATTCCAGAATTCGACACACGAAATCCAGAAATCACACAAAATTAAGGGGGGGAGGCCTATCACATGAACGGGAGCATGAAAACTCACCAACAGCTGTAACACATGAACGAGAAGTTATCTCATGGTAGCTAACCATTAATTTGACACACGAACGGTCCGAAGACCTGACACACGAATGGCCCGAAGACCGTGGGTTGCTACCCCACAAATTTGACACACGAACGGGGTTTAGTCTCCCACGCAGACAAAGAGACATCGCACATTGCTAGTCTAAATCACAAAAATGATCGTCATGATCATCGAGAAGTGTCAATTACAGTAAGCTAGTAAATATATGAGTTTAGCTTCATGTCCCATAACCACTTGCTTAACTTAAATATTTACGAACAAACTGTAAATCTCCACTAGAGAGTTGTCACAAGAAATTCAATCGAACAAGTCCAAGAATTAACCGACAAAGTGAACGCAAGCGTTTCATACCACTTGTTTTACTAAGTCATTTAATTAGATTTCTCATATGAGTGAGGTAAAGGTTTGTATATACTAATAGATTGGAAAATGGCTTTATAAACGAATTTGGTATTAAAATAGTATTGAAATCGTTTGAGGAAAGAGTTTTGATATTTACTACTAGTATAGAAAACCTTTATATTTTTAAAGTGACAAATCACGAAGAAGATTGTAAGAACAATCAAATCACAAAAATTCACATACGAAGACGTGAATAAAATCCAACGAAATCGATAAAGGATCCATCGAAATGGATATTCAAAAATCCCTAAAAAGAGTCATCAAAGTCATAATAGATGATAACAACAAATAGGATTATCACGAATCGATTTAAATTGGAATTTCAATCCAAAAAGGCAAATTGGACTCAAACAGCAGGTTCAGTCGACTGAACAGAGTTTTTCTGTCGACTGACCCTGTACATGGAAATTTTCCAGGTTCAGGAAACTTTCTGTTTCCAGTTTCAGTCGACTGTGCAGAGTTTTTCAGTCGACTGAAACATGCCTGGAAACTCTCGGGTTTCAGATTCAGTCGACTGAACAGAGTTTTCAGTCGACTGAATCATGCCTGGGCTGTTTTTCAACCTTATTCAAATGAAGAGCAAACTCTTCCAAAATGCAACCGGACGAACATTGGCTCTAAGGGTTTATGCCAATCGGCAACCCGGCCCTATATGCTCCTCGGTGCATCACCAAAAACATGATCAAACATCCATAAAAGGATTTCTCACAAATTTGACTTAAAAACCCAAAAATTGGAATATTCACAAAACCAATCCAAATCATGAGCAAATGCACATGAATAAGTGTTGGGAATTCATACCCAACAACCAAAGATAATTATAGTCGTAGATGTGAGATAAAAATCTCACCTTTGAACTAAATTTATGAAGATGAAGCTTGAAAGCAATGGCAAGAACAAGCACTCTTCAATCTCAACACTAGAAGCTTGAATCTAAGTTTAAAAGAGAAACATTCCCTAAATTAGGTTTAGGAAATTTCTGAAATTGAATGGAGAAAGAGTTGGAGAAGAAGAAGGAGATGCTTACCAAAAGGTTCTTCTTGAGTTTGGAGCTAAAGCTTGGATTTGCAAAGGAAGTTAGGGCTTGGAGTTTTAATTTCCTCTTCCACCCTCCATTAACATAAAAGCTTGAGTGTTAGGAAATTAGAAGAGAAGTGAATGAAGAGGAGAGGGTTGGAACTGAGTTAGTAAGTGGTTAATTGGCTCAGCCCAAACCAAAACCCTAAGCAAAAAGTAGCAAAATTCAACTTTCTCCAAACATATCGAAGCTTATACTCAAAAAGGTCGCAAACGGCATTTTAAACTCAATGGGAGTGGTCTCGAGTCCTAATTCTACCGTATGCAAAAAGTAGCTTTTCGGACTAAAATCCGACGAACGATAAAATATTTAAATAAAATATTTAAATATAAAATCGATAAATATGCGGGTTGTTACAATATATGCAATTTATTAACATTTCACTTATATTCAAATATCTAACACATAGATTTCATAAGTAATGCATGTGATATACATTCATAAGTATATATGCAAGGTTTCGACACTAGTTTACATTGTTTGCATCCAAATTACATACCAATTGATTTCATTTTTGAACAAAACGAACTCATATTCGTTTCAATCGATGCCAAAATCAATTTATTAACTGCTATTTATTCATATAATTTGTTGACTTCCGTTTACGTCGAACGACCAATTTTCTAATGCAATTCGACACTATTAATGTGAATAAATAATTACTTAAGCTTTATAACCATTTAAATTGATTCCCACTCAATTTACACTTGATTCCATCCCATTATAATTTATTCACAAACTTTCATTGCATTTTCTTTCACTTCTTAAAAGTTTGTTTCCAAACCATTTTATTATACTCGCCATCATCCCATGCTTCTATTAATTTAAAGCTTAAGTTAATTTACTGCAATTCACCACCATTTCATAACTTAAATTCATTCCTATTTTTAATTTATTCATACTCGAATTGGATTTATTTTCACCTCGAATCATTTTTACTTTAATCCAATTCCATACAACTTCAATTCATATTTCATTCACTTACAATTCTAAGTTGAATTTCTATTTATAACTCAAGCTTCATTTCCAACTCAATTATCTATTCACAATTCAATTCTTAGTTAATAATTTGAGTTCGATTTCCATATTCCATCAACTAATTTTATTATCAAATTAGTTCTTCCCTGTTTTAAATTCAATACTTGATTTTTAGTCTCAGAATCTCTTCATTAAATTTCTTAAATGCAATTTATTTTATAATTCAAGTTTGGATTTTTCGTTTTATTTTCTAATTCATCAAAAATATTTATTTTGGGTTTTCCATCCTGTAACAACCCGCATATTTATCGAGTTTGTATTTAAATATTTTATTTAAATATTAACTCGTTAATCGAATTTTGGTCCGAAAAGCTACTTTTTGCAAACGGTCAAATTAGGACTCGAGATCACTTCCATTGAGTTCGAAATGTCGTTTACAACTTTTTTAAGTATAAACATCGATAGGTTTGGAGTTAGTGAAATTTCACTAACTTTTCCCGCTTTGGACTTTGGGTTAGTTTAGCCTATTAAGCCCAAGTTCCAACCCTCTTCTCCTCACTCTTCATAAATTTCCTAACTAATCAAGCTTTGGCATTAATGGTGGAGGGAATGGGAAATTAAAATTCCAAAACTCAAATTCAATTGCAATCCATCTTTCTACTCCAAATTCAAGAAGAAGACATTGGATTCAAGCTTCTTGTGCTTAGATAGAAGAAGGATTGATTCTTGCTTGCTTAAAACTTCATTTTCATTGATATTTGGTGCAAAGGTGAGATTTTTATCTCACAAATCTAGTCTATAACTATATTGGACTGTTGGGAATGATTCCCTATCCCTTTTGCATGCACATTTGCATTTGGTTTGGATTGGATTGGCGAAAAACTCCAATTTTTAGCGTTTTGGTGAATTTTCTACACTTAGGTCGTTCTGGACATTTTCGTGTGTTCGGAGTTAGGTCGCTCGCGACCTAACCCTTAGGTCGTAGGTCGTTTCTGGCCTTAAATTCCCCCTGCAGCGTTAGGTCGTTAGCCTCGGAATTAGGTCGTTGAGCCTTTGGTCGTAGGTCGTATGGACCTTAGGTCGTAGGTCGTCCTGGCCATTTCTAACGTCTTCGGAGTTAGGTCGTATGGACCTTAGGTCGTAGGTCGTATGGACCTTAGGTCGCTAGGTCGTATGGCTTTAGGTCGCTAGGTCGTATGACCTTAGGTCGTTAGGTCGTATGGCTTTAGGTCGCTAGGTCGTATGACCTTAGGTCGTTAGGTCGTATGGCTTTAGGTCGCTAGGTCGTATGACCTTCGGTCGTTAGGTCGTTTGGCTTTTAGGCCGCTTCCACGCTAGGTCGTTCGACTCTTAGGTCGTAACACTTAGGTCGCTCTCCTCTTAAGTCGCTAGGTCGCGTGCCTTTAGGTCGCGTTTCTTTCTTAGGTCTCGTGTCTTTGTTAGGTCGCTGACCTTCTTAACTCGCATGACCTAACCCCTAAGTCGTTGGGCCTCGTTTCTACTTAGGTCGCTGCTTCTTATAGGTCGCTCGGCTCCTTAATTTCTTTAGGTCGTTTGAGTGTTAGGTCGCGAACCCATTTTAGGTCGCATGACCTTTACCCTTTAGGTCGCTGGACCACTAGGTCGTGCCCCTTAGACCCCTAGGTCGCAACCATTAGGTCGCTCGACCCTATCCCTCTTAGGTCGTTAGACCTCATTTTGTCTTCACTAAGTCGTACCGTTTTGGACGGGGCGCTGCCCCCTGGACCCCCGCGACCTGACCGGGCAGGTCGAACCCCGTAAGCGGTGGCGTTGCCCCCGCACCCCCACCTTGGGGGGTTGCCACCCCCCTGGACCCCCCCTATGTAGGGGATCTTATCTGAAAAACATTGAGCTGATTTCCTTGGATTTTATTCACATCTCCATATGCGTTTTTTGTGACTGATTGTTTCTACAATTGCTTCTGTGTTTTGTCACTTTATAATATAAAGGTTTTAATACTAGTAGTAAATATCAAAACTCTTTTAACAAACAATTTCAACTCTATTTTTAATAACAAAGCTCTTTTCTTAAACCGTTTTCCAATCTATTAGTATATACAAACCTTTACCTAACTCGGATGAGAAATCTAATTAAACGACTTAGTAAAACAAGTGGTATGAAACGCTTGCGTTCACTTCGTCGGCTAATTCTTGGACTTGTTCGATTGAACCTCTTGTGACAATTTATTTAGTGAAGATTTACAGTTTGTTCGTAAATATTTAAGTTAAGCAAGTGGTTATGGGACATGAAGCTAAACTTCTATATTTACTAGCTTAGTGTAATTGACACTTCTCGTTGATCATGACGATCATTCTGATGATTTAGACTAGCAATTGTGCGATGTCTCTTGTTGCGAGGTTAGACTAGACACCACTTGTGTGATTCCACTCACACATACCTTTTTGCTTTTTGGTTAGTCTAGACCTTAATCTGTGTGATTCCATTCACACATGTGGGGTAGCTCCCCATGGTCTTCGGACTGTCATGTGATAGGCCTCTTTCTCTTTTCTATGATTTCTGGACTTCTTGCATTGATTTCTAGAATTTATGTCATTGACTTGTTATGAGTACAAGTTTGGGATATGATGCCCTTTCCGAATCTTTGAGAAGATTCTTGTGATATTGATTATCTCTTATTGATTGATCTTCTGTTGATCATTATTTACATACTTATAGTGTTATGTCGTTATGGATGTTTATGTTTATGCCATATCTTTTATGTTATATCATGTCGTCCGATATTTATAGCTAGACTGACCCGTTTATTATTTTCTTAAATAATACTCAGGTCAGACCGAGATGTTACAGGTGCTTCTGCTTGACTTCTTCCCAGGGATTCATCACTCTGACTTTTGGCTAACTGTTTAGATTAGCAGTTTTTGTTGTATACACTTGAGATATAGAATCATAGTTGTATTCTTTTGTATAGCACGTGTTGCTATTCTTTTGTATTATCGTGGATCTTACTGACCACTACTCTGATGTACACTTTCATGTGTTAGTTATATATTCATATCTTCTTCCGCCTTTGTGATATGGATATCTGTGACTGATTTGTGATATGATTATTTCTATGTTTGTTTCCGAAGATTATTTATAGCCACCGTGTGATAAGCAATTACATGGATGGTCGCTCCTCAACAGCCTTATTCTCCGTGCTAGTTGACAGCACTACTCCGGAGTGTTCTTGGCTAGCGTGGGTATAGAGGTGGGGCGTCACACATCCCACTATAAAATTTTATAAGCACACTTGTTATTTTACACATTTCCATTCATTCTAGGCTTGAATATATTCATCTTTTATTATTAACTCAAGATTTACGCTTGTTTATAGCTTAAGTATATTTTATTCTATGAATTTTTAAATCTTTTACAAGTTATTCTAATTCATTTATTCTAACTTATTTCATATCCAATTTCAGTTCATTCACTTACAATTATAAATTCATTTATTCATTCTCTAATTCATTTCCAACCAATAAATTTATTTCCATACATTCATTATCTTTAGTCCATTTGAACTAATTCTGCACTTATTTTTATACAATTTTAAATCAAATATCATCAAATATTGAATTTCAGTTCACTTGCATACCATAGTAACTAATCAGTTACTTATAAATTTTAATCTTAAAACTTGTTTATTTAATCCACCCCGACTAATTTTTTTTTTCAAACTTAAGTTTAACATTTCAAAATTCCCTTTGAAATCTCATATATCCAAAATTCCTTTCTTTCTAAAATCAAATTTGTCCTTTGCAAACAATTTTGATTCAAAACAATTTGGTAGCAATTTCTCTTCTGGAAACTTGAAAATGAACATCAATCCCAAAACTCCAAATTTGAAATCCATCCAGCACATTACTCTGGAACTTTCAGAAACATTTTCAAATTCAAAGGGATTTAAATTTCCAAATTTTCAGATCCTAAATCCTTCAAATTTATATTCAAACATTACTTCGGAATTTTTAATAATTAATCACACTATAATTTCACATCTATAGTTTATATTTACAAATCTAATTTGTGTATAAATTTATTTCTTAGTTTTTAGTTATGGTTTCAATATCTTATTCAATTATGAATCACATTTACAACTCCCACTTATTTATAATTTTTTCCTTAATCTTTAGTTATTATTTCAATCTTTATTCAGTTATCATACAATGATAATAATTTAATATTATCACTTTCTAATAACTAAACATCCATATATAACTATAATGATTTAAGAAAATTTATTTCCTTTATATACAAAAATAATTTGGGTAAAATTATTTCATTCACCCTATTTAAAACAATACTGTGTCGGTTTATCTTGTTTAAGAGTTTAGAAATCCCTATCGATGACATAATGTCCCATATATCGACCAGAATTCATAAACACTCATCCAATAAGTCAACACAATATAAAAAAAAATTTCATTCACTAACAATTACGCGCTCATATCTATTAATACTCTCAAACTCATTCTAGAGTACTATGGACTCTATTCTATGAGTAATTCCCACCAGAGCCAAGGTTATCACCAACCTATGCTTTGATACCAAGTGTAACGACCCGCAAATCCGTACACCTTGAGTCATCACTATTCTACCTAAAACAACTCAAGTTGTATAGACATACGAACCATTTGAGTTAAAGAAGAAGAGGTAGAAGAAGAAAGAACAAAGACAACATCAGAATCTAACCATCATAGCGGAATAAAATATAATAGATATCAACATATCTTTACACCAAAATCAAATATAGCTGATTATAAATTACATCATCAGAGTACATCAATCATAGCTCAACATCAACAACATACAAAAGGATACACAGCAACTCATCACAGCGGAATATATACATAAACAAGTATGGAAATACATATCGACATCCAGCTTGTCTACTGAGCTCCATAGCATCATATCCTGTATCCTATAATACTCGGTCTGACCCGAGTATTATAGTTAAATAACACTCGAGTCAGTCTGGAATACCAGCGTGAGAAAACCACACTCAATTGATTATTATTGTTCTCAAAAATCTTTTGAAACAAAAGCATCTCGTAAGACCACGCCACAAATAAACATGTCGGGTTTTTACCTTACGATAGCTAAAACACATTTTATTCAAATCCTCTGATATTATAATAGTGTCTATAGAAAGTAAAATGGAATCTAACTGAAATGCTTGCATCTCACCTTTCAGCAATAGTTGGGCACAATCAAAACCGTACAGGCGCGTAGGGAAAATGGATTTCCAACTAATGACTAGGCATTGGGGCACCACCTGTCACAGTACGTGGCGTAGATCACAGTACCGAGGAGTACGCCCGCTCCCCTGCAACACAAGACCTGGACTACCCCTTACTGGATAATCTCGAGTAAGATCACCCCGCGGCTGGGATCAGCAACCGCACCACTAAGCCGAATAAAAAGGGACATCTAGACAGGGATGACCTCACCCTGCTTGGGTGCTACCCAACTAGCCTTGCTGCATAACCCCTGATTTTCAGTCATTCCCGGTTGATGAGGCTTGAGGCCTAGCGTTACTTTTATAGAAAATATCCCTTAGAATGCCCATCGTCCACCTGACGATGTTCCGAAAGCATTCATCCATACAAGTCCGTCCCGGGTTCGAACGGAACCGAAGGCACTATTCCTACTACATCCATTTTGGAAATATCCTCAGGATTAATAGCGACTAGCGCTTGCACTTCACTGCTCCAACTTCGACCCCGAATCATTTCCCACGAAACTTACAAACCGAATCGAAGTGGTTTTCGAGAAATAAATCTCAATCCCGATCACTTCGAAACGATCAGCGCATTTGGCCAAATATTGATAGTCGGTGATTTAGCTATCAATTAATATTCACAATCATCCATCCAACAATAAATAATTTTCCAAGTTATTTATTAACCTCAAAATATCTTCACAAGATATATTTCTAATTTCACCCTTTTGAAAACAGTTTCAAAACCATCATTCCTTTCAGAATAAACTTTCCAAATGTTTTCTATCTCCACTGAAATCACCAAGCACAAAACTTTAGATTTTTAAAATAATTTAAAACTCTTTACTTTGAAATACACTTTAAAACATTTATTTTAAAACTACTTCAATATTTTATAAAAATACATACCATATAAATATTTGAAAATAAGGTTACCTTATAAAAGATAAAACTAGGCTTTCACTTTTTAACAAAATACTAGTCAACTTTAAATAATTATTTCAATAATAGATTTGAAAAATATTTACTTTAGAATTTAAATATTAGACATAATAAATTTCCTAAAACATACTTTTTAAAACAACATTAAAGCTATTACTTATATTTAAAAATTACTTTGCAATCATACTTGGCTATCCAGGGAAATACTTCTCTTCACATCCCTTTAAAAATAAATCACCATTTATTGTTAAACAAATTTTCCCATTTCTTTAATAAATTTCCACCTTGAATTTATTTTCCAAATATCCACTGGCAAATTTCTTCATTTTTATAAACCGCGTTTATAAATCCCCAAGTCCCATTTCCCTTTGAATAAATCTCAGTTTTACACAATTAAATCAATCTTCCAAATTGATTTCCAATTTGCTCCATTTATTCCAATATCCATTAATTTCAGATTTATTCCTTAATTATGATTTAACATACTTTTAACTGAAAATACTATTTTAGATTTCCCAAATTACTTCTTTATCCTTTTAAGTAAATTTAACTTTGAATTCTAAAATAATTCTTTATTCCTTTAATTTGATATTATTTAAAACTTACAATTCATTTACATCTATTTTTTAAAATTTCCTTTTCCCATACTCGGAATTATTTTATTATTAGTATCTTAATATCACTTTCATTCTTTTCAATTCATTCTTAATTCATTCAATTTTCTATAATTATTTTTCTTACAAATTTACTTCTTTTATTTTCTTCCTAAAATCCAATTTATATTTTTGGTAACTCATTATTCCCAAATATATTGAACTAAACCATAACACTCAACATCCCAATATAATTCATCATAGCATATCAAATAATCGCAACAGAGCATATTAAATAATTTAAATAAATGTTGAGGGACCCAGTTGGATCCCTCCAACCTGTTTTCCCTGCATCCAAAGACGTTAGCACAATATAAATACCAATCCCAAAATATACCATACTATAGCACATCGATCAATTCAACCATTCAAACAATTATTTAAATTTAATCATTTAAATTTAAATTCATCTGAGTGAGATTAACTCACCTTTTATTTTCCAATCCACTTCATACTCGATTTGATTCCACGATTTCAGACCTTGTAAAAACATTAGTCATTTTATTAATATTCGAGTCAATTGAGCAATTTAAATTTCCATTCGGTAAATTTAACTAACTAGTGATTTTTATTTTAAAAGTTCTCGCTTTTAACAAATTTCCTTAAATAAATTTATTAACATTTCAACTAAATCGAACAATTTATTATCATTTACTGACTCAATTTGATAAGCATTTTATTTAAACTAATTTCCCATTAACAAGTTATTTCTAGTAAATAAATAAAAAATTTGGTTAATAAACAAGTTAAACCACCATAAAACATTATCCTATAACTATTTTTTAAAATTCCTATTTTTTTCAAACTTTATCGATATAAGCTAACCTTCTCCGATTGCCGTAAGTAATAGCAGTAATTTCCCTATTACATACATTTTTTTATTTTATTTTTTTTCTTAAAACCTTATAAATAAATTTTGTATTTCGGCATTCGAAATTTTAAGTACCCTAAATGCTTCTTTTTTTTTATAAAAAAAACAACACAGCTAACAGATTACTGTATCGAAAACAAACCTCACTTGACGATGCCGACTACTCACCATGCTCGTTCACAACCTCCAATGACTGTCGCACATCCCCTTCTTTGGCCAGAGCTGCCATTGACCACAATGAACTCAAATCCAAAATCATTCCCCAAATCGAAGACAACATATTCATAAGACTTGAACCCTAGTCTCGAACTCGATCGAGACTCAACGCAGCCTCGAATCAACCACCACTTCGCTCGACCCTGCTCTCCCAGTCGCAAGTGAACTCCGCCCAACCATCGAGAACTTCGAAGTTCCAACGACCGCTGCGAGCGAGCTAGCATGAGCGCTTCATCCTTCCCAGTCGAACATCACCTCAACTTCGTTCCCAGTCACGTCACCCCACACTAGCTCGAAACCACGAGCGACCCACGGCGACTCGATTCGTTGAGGACGTGATTATTTTCATCTAGGGTTTTCGAACGAATTTAATATGGAGTTTAAACTCAACCTTGATTTCGATACGAATGCTCGGCCCTTTTCTTGATTTCTCTAATTGAACGATGAAGAATTCTTTTGACAGAGGCCATTAATTTATTATCGAACATCAATTTCGAAATTTGCTTTAAGAGGATAAGCAAGGCTCGATCCTATTTATTATTATTATTATTTTATTTGAAGCTTTTCAATATCTTTTGATTATGTCGGCATTTGTAAAGAAAGAATGAGGAGACAGGAAAAGATGTAAGCATGAAAATTTGCTCCTGCAGTCAGCTACAACAAAGATAGGTTGGCTAAACGAAATACAGGGTGGCTGCAGATTTGATTTTATTTCAGATAAAGATATTTAAATTAGATCGATAATTATCGTCTAAGAGTTTATACCACGTACGATCACACGTTAATCCCGAAAGCTACGAAATTTAAAATCCGGTAATAATTCAATATTACGGATCCAATGGAACTGGTTTCGTCGAATTCCGAGACTGTGCCTCGGAAGGCTATTTTTAAATTCAATTTAAACTATAAAATTTTAAAACTGAACAAACCACTGTTAATTTCAATTTTACAGCTTCTATTATCTTCAGTGTTATCAATATAAATTTTATGAGCCTTCAATTTTTTTAATAGGCTTAAAACTGAAGATTCAACATTTTACCCAACTTCAATTTATTTAATTTAATAATTGAATTTCCCAACAAATGGTGATATTTGAATTCAAGTTAAAAATTAACTTTTAAATATTTAAAATCAATTAAATATTCGGATTTTAAATGCTCAGAATTTCCGGGTCGTCACACCAAGCATCATCTAAGTTACTTGTACCTTTACTACAGCTCGCTTGAGTTGGTTTACATTGTATAAGTATGTATGTCCTGACTCGAGTGTTTGTATTTTTATTTACGCTCAGATCAGCCTGAGTTATTCACAGATTTGGATTCCACTTTTGGATATTGGAATCGCTGGAGATTATCTGCTTGTCTAGTTTTATCCTTTCGGTCTGTTGGTCCTTATACACTTATAATGGATGCGAATGGTTGAAAATACCTGGTTGTTACAGTTGGTATCAGAGCTCTGGTATTAGGCAAAAATTGGTATATAGAGTAGATTTAATTTCAGAATCACTTTCGTTCGAGCTTGAATTTCCTTCTTCTTCAATACGGTTTCCTTTGAATTTTGGAACGCTCCCTATGGTTCCAAAATCCATTCATGTCCCTCACTATTCATCTTCTTTTGGTTCTGAAATATCCCATAACTCCACTTCAAAATGATCTTTATAATGAGTCGGCAGTCTCGCCAATCTCAGATTGATTTATAAAGGGGTGAAATCCTTTACAACAGCATCGATTCACCAAAGATTTTATATCCTTTGTTTAGATGCTAGTATCTCTTATTATCCAAAACTTTATCTCCTGAGGTCGAATGTGGACTTACCCCATAAAATCCACATCGATCTTATTCTTTAAGTCACGGTTGACCCGGTTAAGGTGCCTGCGATATATAAGCATATCCATCTTCCCATTCTGTTATTTAATCATGTCATCCTTGTTTCCAACTTATTTTCAAATCAAAATTTGCTTTGGTTGGAGTTAATCATATTTGAATCTCTATCCTTCTTTGAAAATCTATTCATGTATAGAGTATTTGTAAACTAAAATTTAAATTTAAAATGTTTTATATATTGTGTTATTTGAGTTGTTGATGTTGATTTAGGTTTCCGATCGATTCTTCTGATCAACGCTATCGATAAGATTTCCAAAACACTTTGACAGAACAAACTGACACAATATTATTTTATAATTTGGTTAATAAAATAAATTTTGATATATAAGTTTATGGAACTTAATAAAATGATTTAAATTGATAATTTGAAATGATAATACTTGATTTATCATTTATTGTTCTACAAATGTATCTATAAATAATTGTTTATAAATTTATTTGGGAACTGAAATGAATTTAAAACAAGAATTTGAGAAATTAAATTCCGATTATTTTGAACTTTGGTTTAAAGTTTTAAAAAGGGATATATTTGTATTTTCAAATGGAAATTTGTTTTCAAAGAATTTTAAAATTTAAAATTAGTGCTCTTCTCTTTGTCGCTGGAAAATAACTTCGGTGATGATCGCGACATCATTGACGTTCATTTTCGAGTTTCGAAGTTAAGAGACTGTTCTGTAGTCTTGCTACAGCTTTGTTTTGAGGAATTTAATTGATTTGAATTTCTAAAATATGACTGGATTTATAATATATATATATATATATATGATTGAAATTTGATTTGACATATTATGTATATATTATTAGTTATCTCTAAGTGGTTTGACGAAATCGGAAATTTAATTCTTAAATTCAATTATAAAAAGAAAGTCAAAATTTTGGATGAATATTCAAGTATGAAATGATTTAATTGGAAAGTTTATTTGTATAATATAATTGCATTCAAATATAACTTACCTTAATTTCAGAAGTTAACAATGTAATTGGATAATATACAATATAAAAAGATTTTATAAATGAAATTTGAGTGGTTATAATAAATGTTATACACTTAATTTTTAATTATAAAATGATTAACAGAGGTAAATATAATAAAGGGTAATTGAATAACTTACAATAAAATGATGTTAAAAGAACTAAGAATAAAAGAAAGCAATTATAATAAGTGTAAGTATATTTAACATAAGTGATAAATATATTGAGAGGAATAAATTTAATTTTAATTAGGAATAAAGAAGAATAAAATTTATTAAGTACATTGTGAGTGTAATAAATGGGTATTTTTCAAACCCATGGTTTTAAAAATTGTTAATTTAAGATGATTGGATAATAAGATAATGAAATTTGAGATAGTTAAGATTTATTTAACTTGTGTAAAGATTTATTCTCTATTTAAGTTGAAATTTCCATGCTTTCAAATTTATTTCCTTATTTTGTTTTTTTCAAACTATCTTTTATTTGTCATCATTATCCATATCTTGCTACAGACTAGTATATGCATCCTTCTATAATCTTTCTGTTTAGAAAATCTTTCTATAATCTTTGATAATCTCCACCTTGTTAAACTTACCTATAACAATAGTCATCACGTATAATTTCATTCTCCTTGTCATCTTGTCCTAATCTTATTTCACTCTATCTTTTTCTGTGCTTTCCTATACCTCATTCGATTCGAGGATGAAAAGTTTTGAGTGGGGGATAGTGTAACAACCCTGAATTTTGTGATTTATTTTAATTGTTTATTTTGATTTTATTTGAAATTTTGATTTAAGAATTTTATAACATTTATTAAAATGAATAAGTTATGTTATTTTAAATATAAATGTTGATTTTTATGTGAATTATAGTTTCAAACTTGTATAAATTGAATATTTTACTGAAAAGTGAATTTCTGTTCAAACTGGTCAAACTTTGACTATTAAACTTCAAATTTAAATTATTCTAAAATCTTAAATTTATCTTTTATTATGAAATAGATGTAATAACTTGAACATTGCTTTTCGTTTCATTGAAAACGGAGTTAAACAGTAAAAGTTATGTATATTTCAATATTGACTGCAATTTGTTTATTCTGCCATTTTGTTATTTTTAAATTGTATAAATTATATTTTATTGTCATATTTCATTTTAATCTGGTTTAATATGTTATTTTATGTATATTTTGACTTTCAAATATTTTTAAAATGATAATAGGATATTTCCAAAATTTACTGTAATTATACCTATTTTTAAAAGGCTGTTTTCTATTTTTCTGCTAATTTCTTCATTTAAATTTTATTTAAATTAAAATTTATATATTTATTTGTGAATGCATTTTTACTTTTATGTTGTTATCTTTGTTATAAATATTTTCACAAGTCCATATACATTTTCCAAAGTTCATTCTGTTTATTTTCCCTTTTTCTATACTGGTTTGCAATTTTGTGCTATTTTCTTATTCTAACCTTATATAATTAATAAATATTTATTTATATTTTATATTTTGTTATATTTTTGAATTTGTGACTGAAATTATTATTATTTTCAGTAAGGTAAACTTATATGAATAAATTAAGGAAATTTGGAAAGGATTTAAAAGCTTTTGAAACGTAAGACGTTTCACCTCATAAGTCGTTTCTTCTACCGTTTCCTCATTTACTCTTTGGCAGATTTTGTTTTTTATTAGCCGTGAGTTTTATTTCTAAAAATTCACGTGAAAGCACTACTTTCTCTTCACTTCTCATCCATACTTTCAGATCTGAAAGCAAAATTTGGGTAATGTCTTCCTTTCCATTTCTTTTTCCACCTCTTCCATTGATTTTCAAGTAATTTTGCTTGGCCTTCATCTTCCATCTGATCGGCCACACTCCACCACCACCCTCTCCGACCTGTTCCACCACCTTCCTTAGCCTCTTCAGCCTCCTCCCCCTCTGCAATGATCAGTCCGTGGCCTTCCATGGACCAAAATCCCACAAAAAACTATTGTAAAACATCTTGTAACAATGCTAGCCAATCACCATTTGCACCATCACCTTTAAGTTCAACCACGGCCACCACCTTCAGCCGCCACAACTTGACCTTCCACCACCTCTGGCCCACAGTCCAGCCATCACCTAACCACCACATACCATGGCCGAGCCACATCAGCAAGGGGCCGAACCCTATGGTGCAACAAAAGCCACATTTTGCCTTGAAACCCTTTTGTATTCCATTGCCTTCAACGCCTTGTAACTTCCACTTGTTTAGCCTTGTAACCGCACCTTTCCATACCCATACCTGATCCAAACCATGCTCAAACCTGACCTTATTGATCCCCTAGGCCATGCAAACAAGCATAGTAAGCAAGTACAAAGTCTTTGGTTTTGTTTTATACATCTATTTCTAACATTTTTAAGCATATCTTGTTTTTGAAACTTATGTTTCATATATTTGTTTGTCTCATGTATCCAAGGAGATTTATCTTTGGCTCTCTCAAACTCGAATCATTGTCGTGCCATAGTGCTTTTGAAGATCTCAGTGTGTGCTTTTGATCGTTGTCTCCAGCATATACAAGTGAGTAAATCTCACCAAGTGTTTATACTTATACAAATGTGAATTGACACCATTTGAATGCGTAGAACTATTATGTGATGTTCTAACTGCCTGTGATTATTTATATATGATGTTCTACCTATTAAATTTCATGTCATATCATCTGTTATTATATATATGTTGTTACTGTTCATTCATATCTGTTTATCACACTGCAAGTTCCCTGTAGATTAGAAATCACTAAGGGTTGAAATGATACATACCCGAACGGACTTTAGAGTAGGGAAAAATCGTTATGGGCTGAAATGATAGGACTGAATGGTTTTATTTATTTTTAATTTATTTAACTTGGGATTGCGGGTTTGAAATGATAGAACCCGGATTTTTTTTCAAACTGCGGATTGAAATGATACATATCTGTATCACTTGACCTAGGTTAGAAAACTATATACAGACCCGTGTTTATTTTATAAAGTGTTTTTGAATATTTTTAAGTATTTTAAACATATAAATTTAAGAAATTTGATTTAAATAGATTTTGAAATGTTTTAAAATAAAGAAATTATGATTTTTCTATGAGTTAAAAATGTAATTAATGAATGGTTAAATTGGATTATTGAAATATAACTTAAGTTTGGAAATTTGGAATGTGGGTTAAGAACGATATTTAAGTTATATGAATAAAATGGAAATTTAAATTTTTTGGAAATTGGTAAATATGATAACTTGATTTAATTTGAATTTAAGTGATTTATTAAAGTATTATTGATTTTTCTATGAATTTAAGTGGTTAAAGAAATGGATGTTTAAAAGTGATCTTTTAAAAGTATAACTTGACTTGGAAATGTAAAGTTGGTTTTAATTAAAGGTTTAAGTAAATTAAATAAAATTAAAAATTTAGTTTATTTAAGAATATGGAGGAAAAATAAGTGTTAAGTTGCTTATTTAAAAATGTGAAGAATTGGAAACTTTTGCACTTGAATTTATTTAGTAAATTGTTGAAAATTGGATGTAATTATAAGAAATTGTTGTATAAAAATAATATGTTAAATGATATGTTATTGGACACTTTAAATGTTAAAATATGATTTTAAAAATGTTTATTGGTTTTAAATTGAAGTTTATTATTTGCTGCAAATACACTAAAATATGGAATTAACTTTTAATAGCATTCAGAAATGCTATAGTTTCTGAATTGAACTAAAATTGTGTAAAAAGAGTTATTACAGCATTGCTGAAATGCTGTAGTGGCTGTAGTTGAACTTATAGGCTAAATATGAACTCAGGCCTATTACAGCAGTTCTGTAATTGCTGTAGTAGTGTCCTATCTTTGCTGAATTAAAATGTTTCAAGTATAACTTATAATAGTTTTTTTCTATATGCTGTGAAAGGATGAAATTTTCAATATTTATGGTTTTTAACTTAGTAAATGAGCTCAGAATGATTTGATACTTTGGAAATTGAATACTTGAATTGAAAGTATAATAATTACACTTTTAAAATGATATTAATTGAATTAAATTGATAGAACATAAATTATTTAAAAGGTGATTTGAGATGATAATAAATGAATGTTATCTTTGAATTTAAAGATGTTTAAGATATGATATATTGCAATGTTTTGAAATGAAGGTTTTGAAAGATATGATACTTTGATATATATTAAAAGATTCGAAGATGAATTTTGAAAGTTATGATATTTTGAAATTAAAACGATTTGAAAATGAAGTTTGAAAGATATGATGTTTATGTATAAAAATTGATTTGAAATGACTTGATATTTAATTTGATAAATATTGTGTTAACGCTAAAAATTGAACGCTAACACCCCGGTGTGTAGAAGGTAATTGTGAAAGCACCACCCGTTGGTACGGGAACAAAATATAAGCAGAGAAATCACAGAGAAGCTATAAAAGACACAATATTTATAGTGGTTCGGCTTAAGATCTAGCCTACGTCCACTTTAAAGCTCTTTATTGCTGATTTGATTACAATTCTTTACAACAATCTTCAATTACAACACACTTAGACAAATAGCTCAAACTCTGATGTAGAAGAATCCCTCGAATGGATGGTGAATGAGTTAGATTTCCACTTGAGATTTGTTGAAATGTCTTTGGTGATTGGAGTGATAGAAGTGTTGCTTGAACGTTGCTTGAAGTCGAGTCAATGGCAGAGTAATGGCGTCCAGGAAGTCAGTCCAAAAGTCCCCTCAATGCTCAATGTGGTCATGTATTTACAGGCAATTTTCTAGGCTGAAATTGTCAAGTCATGAGTCGTGACCGACTCAAGATGAGTCGTAAGTCGTGACCGACTCAGGATGAGTCGTATGTCGTAGGCGACTCAACTGGTTGAGCCAGCACAAGTCCTAACTCGTCTGCGAGTTAATAGGTCGTGGTCCAAAATGAGGCGGCATAGGATTTCTACATAGTAGCTGTAAGTCGTAGACGACTCAAGCTAGGTCGTGAACGACCTATCATAAGTCGTAGGTCGGTCCTTTGTTGTTTTGGGAGTTTAGTCAGTTAAGTCATTTGACACCTTAGGTCGTTGAGTCGTTAGAGAACTTGAGTCGCTAGCTCCATGAGTCGTTAACCCGTCGAGTCGGCCGGCACCTTTAAGTCGCTAAGGTTATAACCCGGTGAGTCGTTATTCCTCCTGAGTCGCTGAGTCGTAAACCTTCGAGGCCGTTGAGTCGGTAACTCCTCCAGGCTGTTGAGTCGGTAACTCCTCAAGGCTGTTGAGTCAGTAGCTTCCTGAGTCGGTGGCTTGTTGAGTCGGTAGCCTGTTGAGTCGGCCCAGACATTGACTCGTTGCCTAAACGGAGTTAACATTTGCCCCTCGAAGTTCACGCCTAAGTCGTAGGCCGTGTGCTTCGACTCATCTTAACTCGTGTGCCGATTCAACTTCCACTGCTCAACGCTATAAAAGACTTGAGTCGTTCCCCTTACTTTCTTCTTCTCATTTCTTATCCTTTGAACCGTGTCTGCCATTAACGCATCTTCGAGCCCTCAAAGGCGATTCCAACCTGATTCATTTTCGATCATCTTTAGCATCACACCGTGTAAGAGACTTTGCATCTTTTTTCAATTGCTGATGATTGCCGATCTCCGCCTCTGTTTTCCCCCCTTGATCCTTGCGAATACTATTACATCGGACATTGATGGGTTAAAGGCAGGCGGCTTGATCTTACTTGTATCGATTCGAGATTTAAGGCGACCTAGTGGTGTGATGGAGCTGGGGTTAACCACTGCGAGGTTATTGGGTTATCGGGTTATGGATTTGATGGTTAATGGGTTAGGAGTTAGATGGTTAATGGGTCAGATTGATTCGAATGTTGCCGTAGGTTTGACTCGGCTACTTTTGTATGATCCAGCGACCCTTGTGATTTAACCATGATACGACTCAACACGCTTCACGACCTAAGCCTTGAGTCGTGGACGAGACAAAACCTTTGAGTCGTGGCCGAGATAAGACCCTTGAGTCGTGGCCGAGATAAGACTTGGAGATTTTCCTGTTATTTTGAACCAGAGCTTCTTTAACATACTCCACGACCTAAGCCTTGAGTCGTTGCCAAGATAAGTCTTGGAGATAATCTCCTTATTCCTACGACTCATGACTTAGGACATTGCCGACTCAGAACTTTTGAACCGTTGACGAGTTATGACTTGCATGAACTCTATTTGAATTTTGGACCATTGTATTAACTTTGAACTGTTGAATTTTATTGCATTCATCCACAGGTTATTTTGACTTGTAGGCTAACAACCTGTTCAATACAACATTCACAGAAAACTGGGACGAATATACTGTCATTGATTGCCCATATCAAATGACAGATTAGTTAATAACAGATAATTGACTTAAACAAATCGTGTGAATGAAGTGCTATCAATTTCAAGTAGAATATTAAAGCAACACTGAAACAATCAATTGAAACTGACCAGCCTGCACTAATATTATGCTTGAACTCTAAATTAACAAGTTCTGAAATTACCATAGTCGATCAATCGTCAACCAGTTTAATTCCAGTTATATTTACTTGTTATTTTCATTAGTTTTGCACAACACTTCACACTTTTAGGAAACATGCACCTTCGCATTTGAACACCCGGTTGCTTGTGTAGAATGACATCTCAACAAGAAGAACCGATGGGCCAGGCTGAAGATGTCTTCCCAGTAGCCAACTTGTTGGATAATCCTCCGGAAAGAACTCCCACCACTCTGAATCACCGGGTGTTTACTCAACTGCTCACCCATTTTGGCATTGCCAAAGCTGATGCCTTACTGCCGGGGCCAAACGATACTGCAGATTGGCCTCCTTCTGGCTTTATTGCTGTCAACTGCCAAATGTGCTTGAGCGGTGCCATACCACCTTTTAATGACTTCCTTCGGCAGCTCTTGCTTCGATTGTCTATCTCTCCATTCCAATTGCACCCCAATGGCCATGCCATTCTGATGGGGTTATGTGTGCTTTTTAGTAGAGTTCTGGACCGATTACCGAGCTTTGAGGAAATCTGCTACCTCTGCTTATTCACAAAGATCAAAGATCATCCCTCCATCGTAATCATAAGGAGTGCTCGAAATCGAAAACTCATCACCGATCTTTCTGATAGCGTTCACGGATTTCTAAATCAGTATTTCTTTGTTCGTTGCCCTCCAGGGTTTTATGCCATCTGGAGAGTAGGAAGTAAGATTTTCCTGTTTTTATTTCTCCAATCTTGGATTTTCATAATTTGAGTTGCTGAATGCTAACTTTGCTTCTTTTCCCTGTTTTAGCACTTCCTCCTCCCTCTAGAGATCCATGCTATAAACAAGTTTTGAGAGATTGAACGCCGTGGCGGCAGAAGAGAGGAGTATAAAGTTCTTGTTAAATGATGGATTTTTACATCAATATGGGCTTCTTCATCCTTCTCGCTTCACTCAGTCTCGTGAAGTCCCAACTGAAATTCCTGATTCTCCGGCGGAAACTTCTGATGCCCCGGTCCCTATTAAAGAGCACATTCAGGGAGGAACCTCTATAGAAACTCCACTAGTGAGATGTTCAGTTCCGAAGGACGTTGCGGGGCCGTCTGATAAGTCTGCACTTGCCCCAGTTATCGAAGAGGAAGAAACTCCACGATCCTCCGGAAGATCTGCCGACGAAGGGGTTGAAAAAGCCAGTCCCAAAAAACATGAGGGTGATGATGTTTTCGAGGGGTTGAGCGATTTAATTGTGACTTCTCAAGAACTTTTCAGAGATGATGTTTCCAAAACTGTTTCTTCTGTAATTGAGGCGACATCTTCTCTACAACAAATGTCAACTCCTCCTACTCAAGTTATCACTACATCTATTTCACAGAGTGGTCTGTAACTCGATGCGTGTAGTTTACACGTTACACAACACTTAGGATTTTTTCATCACTTCTACGCACTTATCTTCTTGTACTTTAAAGATTTATAAAGCTTATTATTTTTATTCCAGATTCTCCTATGGGGCACAACGGCTCGTACTATGATGATTTCCAGCGCTACGGGAGGCGTAGCCAGTACGATTACAGGCGTTACCTCCCTTCTTACAGAGAATCGGATGAAGAGAGGGCTATCAGGAAAGCCGACGAGAGACGAGCATATGAAGAACGTCACCGAAGGGAACAAGAAAGACATGACCCTCCCCACAGAGATGATGATACTCAAAAGAGAAAAGCTCACGATGAGAGAGGTAAAGGTCACATAGACGATTCCTCTAGCAAGCGGGCTAGACTTACTGAAGAAACAATGCCGATAGCTTCTGAACATGTTCCTGCTAAATCTCCTGCTCCCGTTCGCTTCGACATTCAAGCAATCATCAACCGGCCTGCATACCAAGTCAGGCAAGGTCCTCCCACTCTTCAAAGTCGATTTCCTCAGTGGTGCTTGAGAGGGGTTCGATTTGATCTCGACTTGGTTCCTCTCGACAAACCGGCTATGCTGCGAAATCTTGATACTGTCAGGACCGATATTGAAAGAATGTCGAACTGGCAAAAACTTGTCGACGAGCTTCAGAGGGTTAACCGAGCCAATCTCGAGGCCATGCTCACAATGGAGAACGATAAGGCTGAGTGGCAGAAGACTCTTGAACAGCATGACGCCGAAATGAGAAGTATTGCTTCCTATAATGAAAAGCTGGAAGCGGAAGTGGAAAAGCTTAAGGAAGAATTAGTTACTTCATCAACTTCCTATTCTCAAAAGGAGAGCATGCTTGAGCAACAAGTACGAGATGCGCATGCCAGTCAAAGAGCAGTCGAAGATAAGCTTGCACATAAGGAAAAGGTCATAGAAGAATATCGTGCTGAAACTGTACAGCTGCGAGAACAAACCGGCTCTCAAAGCTTGGAGATAGAGTTGTTAAAAACTCGACTTGCTATGGCCGAAAAGGAGCGCGACGAGGCTGTTGCTGGTAAACTTGCGGCCGAAGAGGCCCATCAAGCAACCAAAGCTGACATTAGCTCCACACTATTTGATATTTATCTGCACAGCATTTTGGGGCGTGGCAGCCTTGCCTTTCTAGGCCCTAAATACGAAATTACATTAGCTGAAGTCTGGGAGGCAGCACTTGATATGCTAGGTGGCAAAGGTGCTGGTTACGCTGAGACAGCTCTTGAAGAGCATTATCTCGATGATGATGCCCGCGCCGCTCTTGCCAAGGGAAAAGAGCAACTCGCCAAGGTAGGGGCCGGAATGGCGGAAGGGGAACATTCTGAAAAAGGAGCACCGCCTACTACCTCTGAACGTCCTCTAGTTTCTCCCGAGGTGGACATTACAGGCTCTAGTTCTCATTCGCCGCCTCCTACAAGAACCGGGGTAATTATCCCTACTGATGAAGAGGCTTTGGAGGACATTGGGGCTCAGAATTATGAGATTGAACTGACGAAGCCAACATCTTCAGGTAATTTCGACATTGGTCCGATTCAGGTGGATTGCCTGCTTATTCCTCAAAAATTTGATGAGCTTCTCGATTACTTCTTGAATCTCGATGAACCCATATCTCCATTCTTTTGGGAAGATACTAACATTTTCAATTTCTCTTCTTCTACAGTTGAAACAACAAGTGTTGTGCAGACTTCGCCTCCTCTGGTTATTCCTCCTCCATCTCTTCAGGTGACTCCTCCTTCCGCTTCACAACCCGGGTCACAAGAGGAAAAAATCGAGGCTCTTCATGGCTTGGATGACCCTATTGCTTCGCGGGAGCAAAAAGATGAGGGACTTGAAGGAGGCGAGATCTCTCCGGAGCGGACTCCTTCTGACGACGTAATTTTGTCTGCTCTCGTTACTCCAGGGAGTGAGTCTTCTTCGAAGAGAAGAAAAAAGCATGGGACATCGAAGAGGAGGGGGAAGAAAATTATCACCACTGAAGAGGAACCGGAAATTGCACCAGTTGCACCTCCCTCCCCTTCTTCCCTTATGCCTTCAGACCGACCTGAAAGACCTGAAAAGCTAACCATTCGTCCGGGTAAAGGGTCTAAAGGCGGCAAGAAGAAATGAAGAGTTGGGCTTTTTGATTCCTTTTTTGTGTAATGGTCGGATATTGTGCAGGCACCGGCCCCTGCTTTTTATTTTGAAACCTGTACCTGCAATATCTGCAATTGAATAAAATGATTCTTTATTTGTACAGACTTTTGTTTGAATTTGAGAATGCATTTATTATTCATTTTTGCACAAGTTTATTTATACGATATTGCGGTGAGCTTGTGGTATGTTGTTTGAGCGTACTTTACCGACGTAGCTATACCACTTTGTATGTAACTGTACCATGTTGCCCCTATACCATGAGCTTACTGCAATATCGTATACTTTGAGGGGACTTGCACTCTCGTTTTCTAAAGAATAATTACTTCATTCTCGAAGAGAATTTTCGTAGAGTGCAACTTCCTTCATATAAGTTTCTACGCTTTGTCCTTTGAAGAAATCACTTTTTCCTTTTGCGTATGTATACATTTTGCCAAGTGAATTCTTCTATGTGGTAAAGCGGACCTCTGAATGTACTTTAACTTTCTTTCCCCCTTCTTTTTTTTAGAATAGGTAAATCGCTCTTCCTTTCAAAGTTAAAGTACGCTCTTGATGAGGATTTTTTCTTTTTTTCTTTTAATAAAAATTTGTGCCTCTGAGGAGAGATTTTTTCACGTTTCAACACTTGGAAGTTTTATTTCAATCTTGGTGAAACGTGTTCCTCCAAAGAGTTGTGTCTTTGAAGAAAACCTTTTCACGTTTCAACACTTGGAAGTTTTATTTCAATCTCGGTGAAACGTGGGCTTCTGAAGAGGTCTTTCTTTTTAATTATGTCCCCGGGAGGGGGTTGTACCTCTGAGGAGGGATTTCTCACGTTTCAACACTTGGAAGTTTTATTTCAATCTTGGTGAAACGTGTACCTCCAAAGAGTTGTGCCTTCGAGGAAAGCCTTTTCACGTTTCGACACTTGGAAGTTTTATTTCAATCTCGGTGAAACATGGGCTTCCAGGAAGGTCTTTATCTTGTTTTGCATTTCAACTTTGGTGAAGTGAAATTCCGAAGAGCGGTTGTTACACTTCAACTCCTGGCGAAATGTGCCTCCGAAGAGGGCTTTTATTTTGTTTGCATTTCCACTTTGGTGAAGTGAAATCCCGAAGAGCGGTCATAACACTTCAACTCCTGGTGAAATGGGCCTCCGAAGAGGGCTTTTATTTTGTTTGCATTTCAACTCTGGTGAAGTGAAATTCCAAAGAGCGGTCATAACACTTCAACTGCTGGTGAAATGGGCCTCCGAAGTGGGCTTTTATTTTGTTTGCATTTCAACTCTGGTGAAGTGAAATTCCGAAGAGCGGTCATAACACTTCAACTCCTGGTGAAATGTGCCTCAGAGAGGGTTTTCATCGCCTGGAAGTTACTCTCTCATGGTTGGAGGGTCATGACTCCTCCAATCTTTTTTGTTGAGTAGAGAACTTTCTTTTTTGTGGCGTATGACCCATTAGAGGTCTTTATCCTCCGAAGAGTTTTGCCTCCGAAGAGGACTTGTGCTGCCGATGATGGCTTTGGTTGTTCCTCTGTTCACTTGCTCATGCCTTTTCAATGATCCTCTGCCCCTTTTTTTTTGTTTTTTTTTACAAGTAACTTGTTTAATCCAAGGAAGTGTGCTTCATTGTCAGTCAATTTCGTGAGAACGAGCATTAGCTTCTTAATTGGATGTTTGTTTGTTCAAACGATCTCAATTTATTAGCAAAGACCCGTTTCTGTCGAAATCATAGGCCGTTCAATTGAAGTTCATCCTATCTAGGATTTGAATTCGGGGCTCTTGTGACTTGAAATTTGGCGAGAATCACTTGGTCTTTTTATGTGCAAGTTTCACTTCCATTGTCTGCAAAAATTCAAATCGACATTTCAGCAATACATTCTATGTACTTTTTATATCGAAAATAAAGCAAACATGTAATAATAATAAGGAACACAAGATTTATAGTGGTTCGGCCAGGAAATTGGGCCTACATCCACTTTATATTCTTTCATTATTTACTTGCATCAGTTTTACAATTGCTTTCAGTTAGAAGAATCATACATTCATAATTCTTTTTACAATATTTCAACAAAATTTTCAAGTAAAGTATGGACGCAAATGGTTGCTGTTCCATGCCCTTGGAATTTGACCTCCTTCAACAGTGGTGAGTTTGAATGTGCCGTCAAGAAGCTTCTGACCTATTACATATGGTCCTTCATAATTTGGCCCAAACACACATGTCGCTGTCATAATTCTCTTCAGGACAAGGTCTCCAATCTCAAAGCTGCATTGGCGAACTTTGGAATTGAAATGTCTGGCTATTCTTTGCTGATGAGCTGCAATTCTGAGATTAGCCTCATCTCTTTTTTCATCAAGGAGATCTAGCGCTTCAAGCTGTGGCTTTTCGTTTTCTGCTTGATTGAAATGGAGTCTTCTGTGTGAAGGGACTTCTATTTCTACCGGAATCATTGCCTCTGACCCATATGCCAATGAAAACGGGGTATGCCCAGTCGCAGTTTTGTGAGTGGTTCTGTATGCCCATAGTGCTAGTGGTAGCTTATCGACCCAACCACCTTTTGCTCTTTCAAGTTGCTTCTTGATGGTTGACTTAATGATTTTGTTCACGGCTTCCACTTGCCCGTTTGCCTGCGGATGAGCTACTGCTGAGAAGCTTTTCCGGATTTTGAATCGCTTGCAAAAATCTTGGAATTCTTCACTTTCAAACCGAGTTCCATTGTCAGTAATTATTTTTTGAGGCACACCGTGTCTGCAAATGATGTTTTTAGTCACAAAACTTATCATCTTCTTTGAGGTGATAGTAGCCAGTGGTTCAGCTTCTGCCCACTTAGTAAAATAATCTACAGCAACAATGACATATTTAATTCCAGATTTGGCAGTTGGCAACGGTCCTACAAGGTCTATTCCCCATATCGCAAATGGCCATGGACTGACCATTTGTGTGAGTTCAGTGGAAGGAGCTCTAGGAATTTTGGCGAATCTTTGACATCTGTCACATTTTCGGGAATACTCTGCTGCATCTCGATTAATTTCTGGCCAAAAATATCCGTATCGGAGAATTTTCTTTGCTAATGTTTGGCCACCTGAATGATCACCACATTCTCCTCCGTGTACCTCTGCTAGCATTGCTTTAGACTCTTCCCTGGACACACATCGAAGTAATGGCATTGAGAATCCCCGTCTGTATAACCGCCATCCTGGATTACGTATCGAGAGGCTTTTCTCAGTAGCTTTTGTCGTTCTTTTGAGTTCCCTGGTAAGGATCCATTGAGCAGATATTTTATTATCGGAGTCATCCATGATTCTTGCTCTTGAGACATGCTCATGATCCAATCAATGTCCATCTCATCAATGCTAGGAGTCGACAGGACCTCTACTAGAGTTAGCCCCAGAAATTGAGCTTCGCCTGTGCTCGAATACTTTGCGAGAGAATCTGCTTTCAGGTTTTCTTCTCGAGGAATGTGACTTATCATGTAATGGTCGAAATCACCCAGGAGTTCCCAAGCCTTTGACAAGTAGGCGTGCAGATTCCCCCCTTTTGCTTGGAATTCCTTTTTGACTTGGCATACAATAAGCTGAGAATCACTGAATATCTGTAACGCTCGGATGTTTAACACTTTAGCAATCCTTAAGCCAACGATAAGGGCTTCGTATTCTGCTTCATTGTTTGTCGAAGGAAATTCCAATCTTAGTGCATAGCATAATGATCGACCTTCAGGAGTCTCAAGGACAACTCCGGCTCCAGAACAGTAGTCGTTTCTCGCACCATCGACATATAACTCCCACTGGATCGGGGAATTGTCGACCGTTTCATCCTCACTGTTACCCTTATCTGTAAATTCTGCAATGAAATCCGCTAAAGCTTGTCCATTGATTGCTTTCCGAGGATGATAAGTGATGTCATACTGACTGAGTTCAATATTCCACTTTAGAAGACGACCTGAAGTTTCAGGGCGAAACAGGACTTGCTTTAAAGGTTGATCAGTGAGGACTCTGATAGGATGAGCTTGAAAATATTGCCTCAACTTCCTAGACGCAATTAGTAAGCAATAGGCGAGTTTTTCCAACTTAGAGTAATTCATCTCTGCCCTAGTGAGTCTTTTGCTGATATAGTAAACTGGATGTTGAATCCTTTTGTCTTCCCGTATCAGCGCTGCACTTAAAGCATGAGATGATACTGCCAAGTATATAAGAAGATCCTCGCCATCGCCAGGCCTAGAAAGTATTGGAGGCGTCTCCATATGGCGAATCAATTCATCAAAGGCTTTTTGGCATTCGGGAGTCCAATCGAAGTTTTTCTTTCCTTTCTTTAGGGCGTCAAAGAATGGGATGCATTTGTCTGTGGCTTTGGAAATGAACCGACTCAAGGCGGCAACTTTTCCATTGAGACTTTGCAATTCCTTCTTTGTTCTAGGAGCTTTGACTTCTTTCAATGCAGTAATTTGAGCTGGACTGGCCTCAATGCCCCTAGCGCTCACGATGAAACCTAAAAACTTGCCGGATTCCACTCCAAATGAACATTTTAAAGGATTGAGCTTCATTCCGTATTTTCGGAGGACTGCGAACATGTCTGCTAAGTGTTCTATGTGATCCAGTGCTTTCTTAGACTTTACTAACATGTCATCGACGTAAACATCCATGGTTTTGCCCAGTTCCGGTTTGAACATAGCATTAACGAGTCTTTGGTATGTTGCCCCTGCATTCTTCAACCCGAAGGGCATAACTCTGTAGCAGTAAAGACCAGTGTCGGTGATAAAGCTCGTGTCCTCCTGATCTGGCTCATGCATCATGATCTGGTTATATCCGGAGTAAGCATCCATAAAAGATAACAATTCGTGTCCCGCTGTTCCGTCTACCAGTTGATCGATTCTGGGTAATGGGAAGCAGTCTTTGGGGCAGGCCTTGTTTAGATCTGAAAAATCGATGCATACTCTCCATTTTCCGTTGGCTTTCTTAACCAGCACTGGATTTGAAACCCAATTCAGATATGTAGATTCTTTGATAAAATTATTCTCCATGAGCCGATCAACTTCTTCTTTTAATGCCGCTGACCTTTCCGGACCTTGAGTTCTCCTTTTCTGCTTTACAGGTGTAAATTTTGGATCAATATTTAGAGCATGCACTGCAACTTCTGGGGATATTCCGCACATATCGGCATGAGTCCAAGCAAAAACATCCAGATTTGCCTTTAAAAAAGATATTAAGATATTCTGAATTGACGCATTAAGTTGTGAACCCACATTCAACACTTTGTTTGGGTCCTTTGGGTCAACAGGTATTGGTATTGTCGTTTCCACCGGTACCACTCTATTTTCCCCTGCACTGACTTTTCTAGGGTCCATCTCTTTTCTTGCTCCGCTGTGCTCGCCAGTGCAAGGTCCGCCCTGTAATTGCTACAAGGCTGGTTCTTTGATGCGGACTGGGGCTGCCGCATTCTTTCCCATTTCTCTTTTTCTGGTTTCTCGTAGCTCTGTCAGATAGCACTCTCGCCCAGCATTTTGATCACCTTTTATAACTCCTACTCCATTGTCTGTAGGGAATTTAATAGTGAGGCACCACGGGGCAAGAACAGCTTTGAACGCTGCCAGAGTTGGGCGACCAAGGAAAGCATTGTAAGCAGAAAATTCGTCGACAATCACAAAAGTTTGCTTGCGGACCACTTTTCTCTCTCCTTCTCCAAGTTCCACAAACAAATCAATGGTCCCTACCGGCTGCTTTGGCTCCCCAGTGAAACCAGCAATTTTCTGCGATGAGGCTTGCACATCAGCCATAGGGATCTTCATTTGGTCGAATGTTTTCTTAAAGAGAATATTGCAGGATGCGCCACAATCAATGAGAACTCTTCTGACAATAGCTGGTCCGATACCAGCCGAGATGACTAGAGGATCCAAAGTAGGAGCCTCAGTACCTGCAGAATCCCTGGCTCTGAACATAATATCATCATCGAAAGTTCTTTGTTGCTTCAAAGGCGTAGCACCTTCCAAAACAAATACATCTTCCTCGGTCGGCACATACTTTAAAGCTCTGGTATACCTTTCCATCTCACCCCAGCTTCTGCCTGCTGGGTGAGGTCCTCCTGTAATGACATTAATAATGGGCCTTCCAGATTCACGCCCTACAGCCTTCTCAATCGTCCTAGGCTGTTGAGTAGGAGCCTGATGCCCCTGACTAGATGAAGCATGATTGTTGCTATTCTTTTTCACAAATTGCTGCAGTTTGTTTTCCCTTAGCAACTCTTCAATCAGATTTTTCAACTGGCGGCACTCGTCAGTCTCGTGACCGGGTTGATTATGGAAGCGGCAGAACTTCCCACTCTGTATAGCTTTTTTCCCGGTCCTTAGAGGAGGAGGTTTAGGGAAGTCAACAGAATCTTTAATGGCAAGGTAGATACGCTCCGGCGTATCTGATAAAGAAGTATACTCTGATGGCTTGAAGGATCGGGGCTTCTTCAGATTACTCTGTTTCTTCCCATTGTTATTTTCCCTTTTTTGCCCTACAGATTCATTCTTGCGTGGAGCAACGGTGTTATCTTCAGCGTTTTCCAACACTGCCTTTACCGGTACGGGACGGCTTTCTAGGCGTATGAATTCATCTGCTTTTTTATAGAATTTTTCAAGGGAATTTGGTTCCTTCATGTTTAGCCATTTCCCAAACTCGCTTGACTTGTCAATACCCTTCATCAGATAAGTCAATATCATTCGCGGTTCTGCATTGTCCACCTCAGCTAGCGCTATATTAAAGCAGTTTAAGGAAGATCTGATAGTTTCCCCTGGATTCTGTTCCAAACTCGACAGTGACATGATATCCTTAGCTTTTGAGGCGTATAGTCTGAACTGCTCCTTGAACTTCCGAGTTAAGTCAGAAAACTGATCGATAGATCGGACTGGAAGTTTGGTGAACCAAAGTAGAGCTACACCTTCGAGATACACAGGAAAATATCGGCACTTTATTTCATCAGAGGCTCCGGCACCAGTCATGTGCCAATCATACTTGTATAAGAATTCGTTCGGATCACTCGTCCTCCTGTAAGCTGGAATGGTTGGAGGGACAAACTTCCTTGGGAATTCAACCTTTAAGATTTTCTCAGTAAATGGAGTCTTACTTGGGGCGAAACCCCATTCTTTCTCGTCTTCGACCCTCTGCATACTCTCTTTCATAATTTGTCGGACCATTCCAGAAAGATACTCCTCATCATGTCGAGTTCTAGATCCACCAACCTCTGGAAGTGTTTGTTCAAAGGGGCTAGCAGCCCTTTCAGGAGCATTTCTTTCTTCAGCATCACGAAGGTTGCCAGCAAAATTCCTCTCATTACTCGCTGGTTGACGGTTTGCCCCAAGCAGATCGTTCAACCTATTTAGAATTAAGGCATTCTGGGCATTTTGAGCCTCGAGTTGTGCATTTTGGGCATTAATCTGTTGGTTCAGCCCTAAAATTGCAGCATCCAGCTCTGCCTTTGTAACTCCGACAGCTGGAGTGGATTGATTCGATATGGGGGAAGCGGAGATTCCCTCTTGAATATTCCCAGATCTGACAGATCTACTCTTCCTTCCAGGAGCCATAATCTCGGATAGACTTCTGGTTCTCAAGGAAATTCTCTCTACAAATCTCTGTGAAGCAATGATGGCAACTCGCCTGAGTTCAATTCTCAGTGAAAGCACCAAAAATGTTAACGCTAACACCCCGGTGTGTAGAAGGTAATTGTGAAAGCACCACCCGTTGGTACGGGAACAAAATATAAGCAGAGAAATCACAGAGAAGCTATAAAAGACACAATATTTATAGTGGTTCGGCTTAAGATCTAGCCTACGTCCACTTTAAAGCTCTTTATTGCTGATTTGATTACAATTCTTTACAACAATCTTCAATTACAACACACTTAGACAAATAGCTCAAACTCTGATGTAGAAGAATCCCTCGAATGCATGGTGAATGAGTTAGATTTCCACTTGAGATTTGTTGAAATGTCTTTGGTGATTGGAGTGATAGAAGTGTTGCTTGAACGTTGCTTGAAGTCGAGTCAATGGTAGAATAATGGCGTCCAGGAAGTCAGTCCAAAAGTCCCCTCAATGCTCAATGTGGTCATGTATTTATAGGCAATTTTCTAGGCTGAAATTGTCAAGTCATGAGTCGTGACCGACTCAAGATGAGTCGTAAGTCGTGACCGACTCAGGATGAGTCGTATGTCGTAGGTGACTCAACTGGTTGAGCCAGCACAAGTCCTAACTCGTCTGCGAGTTAATAGGTCGTGGTCCAAAATGAGGCGGCATAGGATTTCTACATAGTAGCTGTAAGTCGTAGACGACTCAAGCTAGGTCGTGAACGACCTATCATAAGTCGTAGGTCGGTCCTTTGTTGTTTTGGGAGTTTAGTCAGTTAAGTCATTTGACACCTTAGGTCGTTGAGTCGTTAGAGAACTTGAGTCGCTAGCTCCATGAGTCGTTAACCCGTTGAGTCGGCCGGCACCTTTAAGTCGCTAAGGTTATAACCCGGTGAGTCGTTATTCCTCCTGAGTCGCTGAGTCGTAACCCTTCGAGGCCGTTGAGTCGGTAACTCCTCCAGGCTGTTGAGTCGGTAACTCCTCAAGGCTGTTGAGTCGGTAACTCCTCAAGGCTGTTGAGTCGGTAGCTTCCTGAGTCGGTGGCTTGTTGAGTCGGTAGCCTGTTGAGTCGGCCCAGACCTTGACTCGTTGCCTAAACGGAGTTAACATATTGAATTTGAAAGATATGGTATGTTGATATATTGAAATGGTTTAGAAATGATTTAATCTTTATTTTGATAAAGATTTAGATTGAAATGATAATTTATTTTGAAGTATGAAAATATTGTTTTAAAGTTATAACCACGGATTATAATAACGATTGGTTGTTAAAGAGACCAGGATCGGATATTGTCTTATAGCCGGCCAATACCGAAAACCACTTTAACAACTGTGTACGCGGTGGAGATTCCAGAATGAAGTAGGATGATGGCGACGTTCTTGAGGTATATTACGTGGACCAAACTCCCGTGAGTTGGCATAAATGACTAAAACAGGAGCTATACCGGGCTACACAAAGGCTCGCACCCTTTCATCGAGCATGCTTCTTCGGGAACCATTCTATTACTTTTGTGACTCGATACGGTGGCGCCACTTTGATTCGGTGTATTGCTCGAGGTGGGCGGAAGCTGTTGGCTTGCCGTCACCACCGGTCCGGGAGTGCAAACGATGTATGCACCCTGGCATTGCCTCGCGTGCCGTGTCATATCCTTATTTCGAGCCCTCTACGATTTTGGTTTAAAGATCCTACCGCGTTAAGGTTCACCATCCCCTTAATGCTATTTTCTATATGATTATACTTTACTGATTAGACACTACTGTATATAGCGCAATATACTACATAGTAAATAGTTTAACGGATCCTTAGAGGATGGGCGGTCCCAAGCATCTTCTAAGTTACTTGTACCTTGACTACAGTTCACTTAAGTTGGTTTACATTGTATAAGTATGTATGTCCTGACTCGATTGTTTGTATTTTTATTTACGCTCGGGTCAGCCTGAGTTATTCACAGATTTGGATTCCACTTCTGGAGATTGGAATCGCTGGAGATTATCTGCTTGTCTAGTTTTATCCTTTCAGTCTGTTGGTCCTTATTCAGCTTGTACTTGGTTATCATATTGAAACTTCTGTAGTACTTTATTTCTTCTGTTGTATCTTATGTAACTCTGATATATTTATATAGTAGCTTCATGAACTACTATCTCTTTTACTTCAACTGCATTATTATTACTCTGTGTCTGTGATCTGTGATTTTTATTTACTGTATATTCTGAGATTTGGCAAATTTTTATTTACAACACGGTATTTTGAGCAATTCAATTCCGGCATGAGTGTCTACATATACACTTATAATGGATGCGAATGGTTGAAAATACCTGGTTGTTACAATTTACTTTTTATTTTCCTAAGAAAATTTGATTATTTTTTTTCACTTTATTTTTGTTTGTCTTTATTCTATTTACTGAATTTTATTTTGTTTATTTTGATTAAAAGAAATTAGAAATTCAAAGAGTCAAGGCTTTTCATTTCTAATGACCTTTCATTGTCTTTGCCTTTTCATGTGCTTGCCTTTTCACTTCCTTGCTTTTGGTCGTACATTTCTATCCTATAGCCGTGAGTTTCTCGTTGTAATTCACGTGATAAATATGCCTCTCACTTCATTTCTCATGGCTACCTACCTTGAGAAAAAAAATTGTAAGTTTATGGCTACTTCTTTTTCACTTTTTCTTCTTATTTTACATTGATTTTTACCTTGTTTCTCTTATGCTTTGCTAGGCCTCTACCACCTTCATCTCCACCGAACTCCACCACCACCATATACGGCAGCAACCACTCCTCTCCCCTATGTCTAGATCTGGCCGTGCCACATCGAGAAGCTAGCACCTCAAATTTGCAAAGAACTCCTCGAAAATTTGCCTAGCCGAGCCAATACTTCACCATACCCTCCATATCTTGCCTTGGCCCCACCCTTAGCCACCACTACCAGCAAGTTCTTTACCTCTGGACATCACTTCAGATCTGACCTGATCTGAACTCCCATGGCCGAGCCCAAGCAATGACTAGGCCGAGCCTAGTGGTGCACCAAACTTCACCTTTTGGCCTTGACCCTTTGTCTTCTTCACCTTGTAACTCCTACCATCCTCATCTCCATGTTGCCGTGCTTATGTGATGCATACCCGAGCATATAGCATGATCATGACCGAGCACATGAACCCGTTGATCGAGTATTTGAATGGTTAAAGCAAGGTCAGGCTATCTTGTCTTTGTTGCTTTTTATCTCAAATTGTGTGAATATTGTTTTTGTGTTGAATATTCATATGTATATGGTCTGGTTTTGATTGTCGTTTACAAGATCAATATAAAGGCTCTCCATTCATTCAAATCAAAAGTCGTGCTATTTCACGCTTGTCGTGCCTTTGGAATCGTTCTTGTGTGTCATAATGGTCTCTAGCTTTGATAAAGTGAGTCCTTCTCACTCTAACATTTTAACTTATGAAATGGTGAATGGATGACAAGTGATTAGTAATTAAAATGTTTATGCAAGTTAATGATGATTACATGATATTTTATTTCATGTTATTACAATTTTAACTTTGTTAATTATCACCCGACATATGATATGTGACAGTATATTGTGACATTGACATGTTAGTATAATTGTTATATTGTTTATGCACATTTTCACACTGCAAGTTCCCTGTTAGAATAGAATCACTATGGGTTGAAATGATACATACCCGAACAGACATTAGAATAGGGAAAAAATCATTATGAGCTGAAATAATAGGCTCAAGTGATTTTTATTGTATTTTATTTGACTTTGGATTACGGGTTTGAAATGATAGAACCCGGGTTTTCTTTTTAAACTGCGGATTGAAATGATACATATCCGTATCACTTGACCTAGGTTAGAAAACAATATACAGACCCCGTGGTATATTTTTAAATGATTTTTCTTAAGATATGTATTTTAAATGTATGAAATTTTGACTTAAATTATATATTTTATGGTTTTGAGAAAGCTAAATATTATAAATTGTGAATTTAAGTATGTAAATTTGAAGTAAATGCGTTTTTTGATTTTAAATTTTATTTTTAAAATGTAAGTAAATAATGGAACTTAAATTTAAAGTTTTGAAAAGATATTTGAAGTAAAATGTTAAATTTTTGTTAAATTAATAAGTTAAGAAAACAATGAAACTTTGACTTAACAAATGAATTGAGTTTTAGATTGGATATTTAATTATAAAATTTTGTTGTGATAAATCATATGATAAAACTATTTAAATGTGAAATTTTGAAGCCTAAATAATGATTTTTATGAGTTAAAAGGGTTAAAATCAAAGTTTATTTGTTTCTGAAATTTTGTTGAAAATCTGGAAATTGAAGTAATAGCACTTCAGAAATGCTATCATTTCTAAAGTTAACTTAAAATCTGAAGTAAATTATACTACAGCACTTTGTAAGTGCTTTGGTTGATGCAAATAAACTATGGCTGAAATTTAACTAAGAGATACTACAGCACTGGGTAAGTGTTGCGCTTGTAGAAAGAAAACTAAAATCTGAAACGAATAAAAGGGCTACAATTCCACTTTATAAGTGCTGCAGTTTGCTGAAATGAGATTTTTCAAATGAAATGAACTACTACCACAGTTATAAATGCTGTCTTTGCTGAAATGAATTGTTTTCAAATATAACTTACCGCAACATTTTCTAAGTGCTGTGAAAAGCTTTAATTTAAATGTTTTGTAGATTTTAACTGAATAAATGAGCTCTGAAAAGGCTAAACTTTTTAGAATTGAATATCTAATTTGTAAGTATAATAAATTCGCTTTTAAATAGTTTAAATGGGGTATTTTGATTTGAAATATAAACCATTTTGAAATATGATTTGGAATGGTATTTAAAAAAATAATAATGTGATAATGAGGTTTCGAAAGGATATGTTAATTTAGTGATTGAAATATTTTTGAATGACATGACTTTATTTTGATAAAGAATGGGAATTTGAAATGATAATTGATTTTGATTTATTCGATAAATGAATGTTTGAAGTTTATATTAGTATGAAAGGATATTTAGTTTACTTGTAATTTGGATTTATTTAAATGATATTGATTTTATTAAGTAAATATTTCAAAACTAAATATTAGTAAATTGAATTAAGATATATATGAAATTATAAAATTTAGTTTTGAAATGTGGAATATTAAAGCTTTGAAATATATTGAAAAACTGAAAAGTTTATTTTATGGATCAAATCTATATTTGAAATCGATAAGATTTGAAATGGTTTGCTGGGAACTGAATTAAATTGAAACTGATGGTTTGAATTGAATAAAATTGGAAATTTGAAAATTTTGGTTTAATTGAATAAATTTGTAAAATTTAAAGAATGAAAGGAATGTTTCATGATTTCAAATGTATGATTTCGAAATGTTATGATTTTCAAAGTGTAATGATTTCAAGTAATTTAGTTTCGAAAGAGTTATAACTTTGAAAGTATTATGATTTTTTGAAAGGTGAATATATGTTTGAAATGGGAATTATATCGTATTGATTTGGATATTGTTTTGAAATAAAAAAGGTTTTGGGTTCGAAGTATAAACTATTTTGACTTGGATACAGTTTTGAAATTAAAATGGTTTTGGTTTCGAAGTATAAACTATTTTGAAAGGGATATAGTTTTGAAATGAAATGATTTGATTTTTCAAGTATAAACTATTTTGAAATGACCACGACATTATAATAACGATTGGTTGTTAAAGAGACCGATATCGAAGTTGTCATAATCTCTGCCAACTCCAAAAACCACTTTAACAACCGTTTACGCAGTTGAGATTCCAGAATGAAGTAGGATGGTGGCGACGTTCTGTTGAGGTATGGACGTGGACCCGACTCCCGTGAGTTGGCATAAGGTGGCTAAAATAGGAGCGATTGATGGGCTAAGGGGGTAGCACCTCTTATCGGATGCACTTCTTCGTATGCCATTCTATTACTTTGTAATTTTTTGGTGCGCATCTTTTATTTTGGGAGTGTGGTTTAAGGTGGGCGATAGTAGCTGCTACGCGCTACCACCTGGTATTGCCTAGTTGTGCCTTGTCTCCTACCCTAGCAAGCCTTGTACGAGTTTGGTTTTCTCCCGTAGCCCATAGAGTTTCCTCTGGTGGCTTCCCGATCAGGAGGGACTATGATACTGGATGGACTACTGGGACTATTATGTGTTAAAGTCTATATAGGTAACACCTTAATGCTATTTAAAAGTAAGTTAATTTTACTGTAGACACTATTATAATAGCGAAATATTACTACATAGTAAATAGTTTAACGGACACTTAGAGGCCCAAGCATCCTTTGAGTTACTTGCACCTTTCATTAAATTTCACTTGAGTTGATTTACAGTTCATAAGTATGTATATCCCGACTCGAATGTTTTGTGTTTTGCTTTATGCTCGGGTCAGACTGAGTGATTCAAAATTCAAGACTCACCTTTGGAGTTGGAGTCCGCTGCATTATTATTTACTTTATGTCTGTGATCTGTGACTATTTATGTACTATATATTTTGATATTTACCAAATTTTATTTACAAAGGGATATTTTGAGCAATTCAAGTCCGACATGTGCGGATGCGAATGGTTGAAAATATCGGGTCGTTATATTTGGTATCAGAGCTTTGGCTCTAGGCAAAACGTAGCATATATGGTAAATGTATTTACATAACCACGTTCATTCGAGTTTGAATCTCTTCCTTTTGACTCGATTCCTTTGAATTTTGGAACGTTCCTTGGGGTTCCAAAATCCATTCATGTCCCTCACTATTCGTCTTCTTTTGATTCTGGAGTATCCCATAACTCCACTCCGAATGATCTTTATAATAAGTCGGCGGTTCCGCCAATCTCAAATTGATTTGTAAAGGGGTGAAACTCCTTTACAACAGCGTCGATTCACTAGATATTTTTATATCCTCGGTTTAGATGCTAGTATCTCTTATAATTCCGAATTCTATCTCTTGAGATCGAATGTAGATTTACCCCAGAAAATCCACATCGATCTTATTCTTCAAGTCATGGTTGACCCGGTTAAGGTTGCCCGCGATTTATATAAGCTTATCCATCTTCCTATTCTGTTATTTAATCATCCCATCTCTGTTTCCAACTTATCTTCAAATCATTTTTGAAGTTTATTTGTAAACTAATATTTAATTTTTTTTATATATTGTGTTGTTTGAGTTGTTGATATTGATTTGGGTTTCCAATCGATTCGTCTGATCAACGCTGTCGATAAGATTTCCAAAACACTTGAACAGAGCAAACTGACACAATATGTTATTTTCAAATTTAATAATGAAATAAATTTTGCAACTATATTATATACTTTTCTGGATTTTTTTTGAATTGGTTGTTAAGAAATAAAATTGATTTTTTATATCATTATCTCTTGTTTCATATACATAATTGAACTATAAAACATGGTTATAAATTTATTTGGAAATTTAAAATGAATTTGAACCAAGAATTTGAGAAATAAATCTCTGATGGTTTCAGACCTTTTATTTAAAGTTTTAAAATAATATACTATTTAAGGTATTTTCGAATAGAAATTTATTTCCAAAAATTTTAAAGTTTAAAATTAGTGCTCTTCTCTTTGTCGCTGGAAAATAACTTCGGTGATGACTGCAGCATCATCGACATTCATTTTTGAGCTTCGAACTAAAGAGACCGTTCTGTAGTCTTGCTGCACTTTTGTTTCGGGGAATTTAATTGATTTGAATTTCTAAAATAAGACTGGAATTATAACATATGCCGATATATGATTTAAATTTGAATGGATATATATATATACACACACACACACTATATGTGCATTTATTTATCTCTAAATAGTTTAGAATTTATTGGAAATTTATTCCTAAATTTTATCTTGAAGGATAATTTCAAGTATAATTTCAAGATTTGGATAAATATTCAAGCTTGAAATGATTAAATTAGAAAGTTTTATTTGTATGATACACAATTTCATTCCAATATAACTTACCTAAATTATATAGAAGTTCAATATGTAATTAGACAATACACAATATGAAAAGTATATTATAAATAAAATTTGAGTGGTTATAATAAATGTTATACGCTTAAATTTTAGTTATAAAAAGATTAACAGAGGTAAATAGAGAAAAAAGGGGTAATGGAATAATTTACAATGTAAAATGATGATAAAGGAACTAAGAATAAATGTAAAGAAGTTATAATAAGTATAAATATATTTAACATAGGTGATAAAATATATTGAGAGGAATAAATTTATATATAATTAGGAATAAAGAAGAATTAAATTTATTGAGTACATTTTGAGTATAATAAATGAGTTTTTTTCAAATCCATGAATTTTAGTGATTGCTAATTTATGATAATTGGATGATAAGATAATGAAATTAGAGATAGTTAAGATTTATTTAACTTATGTAAAATTAATTTTCAATTCAAGTTGAAATTTTCATGGTTTCAAATTTATTATCTTATTTTGTTTTTCAAACTATCTTTTGGTTGTCCTTATTTCCCTTATCTTGCTACATAATGGGGAAACTATTGCTTATACAAGTCTATTTGGAAACCTTTCTAAAATCTTTGATACTTATTTTTGAATCTGAGCACTACTTGCCATCCACAGATCGTCGGTCAAGCGGAAAGGGTGAATCGTATTCTAGAAAATCTTTTTCATGCTTGTGTTCTTGATTCTGGAGGATTTTGGAAGACGATCTCCACCTTGTAAAACTTACCTATAACAACAGTTATCAGGTATAATTTCAATCTTCAGGTCACCTTGTCTTAATCCTATTTCATTCTGTCTTTTTCTGTGTTTTCCCGTACCTCATTCCTTTTCGGGAATGAAAAGTTTTGAGCGGGGAGAGTGTAACTGCCCTGCATTATGCGATTATTTTAATTGTATATTTTAAATTTTTTTAATTGAATTTCCTGATTTTAAAACTTTATTTTATTTATTAAAATGAATAAATTTTATTATTTTAAATAGAAATTTTGATTTTGATGTAAATTAGAATTCCAAACATGAATAAATAGAATATTTTCCAGAAATGTGAATTTTGGTCAATATGGTTAAACATTGAATTTTATTTTAAAACATAAATTTTGAAATTTTGAAATTTATTTTTCTTTGATGAAATTTAATTTAATTTCAAGTATACTGCTTTCCGTTTCATTGAAATCTGATTAATATTGTGAAAGTTATGCTTTTTGAACAATTGTATGTAAATTGTTTATTTAACAAAATTGCTTATTTTAATTTATATAAATAATATTTTGTTTGTCATATCATGTTCTAGTTTCTATACATATGTGTAACATGACATGTTATGTATTCAATTTTATTTTTAAAACATTTTAAAAGTATAGTTGTAATTTTCTAATGTTTATTGTATTTTGTTTATAAATTCTAATTCTAGTTTCAACATGATAAATTATTTTCTTTATTTACTTTTCATTTTCCTAAGAATAATTTATTTTCTTTTTCACTTTATTTTTGTTTGTCTTTATTCTATTTACTGAATTTTATTTTGTTTATTTTGATTAAAAGAAATTAGAAATTCAAAGAGTCAAGGCTTTTCATTTCTAATGACCTTTCATTGTCTTTGCATTTTCATGTGCTTGCCTTTTCACTTCCTTGCTTTTGGCCGTACATTTCTATCCTATGGCCATGAGTTTCTCATTGTAATTCATGTGAAAAATATCCCTCTCACTTCATTTCTCATGGCTACCTACCTTAAGAAAAAAAATTGTAAGTTTATGGCTTCTTCTTTTTATCTTTTTCTTCTTATTTTACATTGATTTTTACCTTGTTCCTCTTACGCATAGCTAGGCCTCTACCACCTTCATCTCCACCGACCACTACCACCACCACATACGGCAGAAACCACTCCTCTCCCGTCTGTCCAGATCAGGCCATGCCACTTTGAGAAGCTAGCACCTCAAATTTGCAAAGAACTCCTTGAAAATTTGCCTAGCCGAGCCAATACTTCACAATACCCTCCATATCTTGCCTTGGCCACACCCTTAGCCACCACCACCATTAAGTTCTTCACCTTTGGACATCACTTCAGATCTGACCTGATCTGAAATCTCATGGCCGAGCCCAAACAATGACTAGGCCGAGCCTAGTGGTGCAACAAACTTCCCCTTTTGCCTTGACCCTTTGTCTTCTTCACCTTGTAACTCCTACCATCCTCATCTCTATGTTGCCGTGCTTATGTGATGCATTCCCGAGCATATAGTATGATCATGGCCGAGCACATGAACCCCTAGATCGAGTATTTGAATGGTTAAAGCAAGGTCAGGCTATCTTGTCTTTGTTGCTTTTTATCTCAAATTGTGTCAATATTGTTTTTGTGTTGAATATTCATGCGTATATGGTCTTGTTTCGCTTGTCGTTTACAAGATCAATATAAAGGCTCTCCATTCATTCAAATCAAAAGTCGTGCTATTTCGTGTATGTCGTGCCTTTGGAATCGTTCTTGTGTGTCGTAGTGGTCTCTAGCTTTGATAAATGTGAGTTCTTCTCACTGTGAATTTGTTACTTATGAAATGGTGATTGGATGACAAGTGATTAGTAATTAAAATGTTTATGTTAGTTAATGATGATTATATGATATGTTATTTCATGTTATTACCATGTTAACATTGTTAATTATCACCCGACATACGATATATGACAGTATATTGTGACGTTGACATGTTAGTATGATTGTTATATTGTTTTGCACATGTTCACACTTCAAGTTCCCTGTTAGAATAGAATCACTATGGGTTGAAATGATACATACCCGAACGGTCATTAGAATAAGGGAAAAAGCATTATGAGCTGAAACGATAGGCTCAAGTGATTTTTATTGTATTTTAATTGACTTAGGATTGCGGGTTTGAAATAATAGTACCCGGGTTTTCTTTTTAAACTGCGGATTGAAATGATACATATCCGTACCACTTGACTTAGGTTAGAAAATTAGATACAGACCCCGTGGTATATTTTTAAATGATTTTTCTTAAGATATGTATTTTAAAAGGATGAAAATTTGATTTAAATTATATATTTATGGCTTTGAGAAAGCTAAATGTTAAGATTTGAATTGTGAATTTAAGTATGTAAATTTGAAGTAAATGTGATTTTTGACTTTAAATTTTACTTTTAAAATGTAAGTAAATAATTGAACTTAAATTTAAAGTTTTGAAAAGATATTTGAAGTAAAATGTTAAAGTTTTGTTAAATTAGTAAGCTAAGAAAACAGTAAAACTTAGGCTTAACAAATGAATTGAGGTTTTAGATTGGTTATTTAACTATAAAATTTTGTTGTGATAAATCATATGTTAAAATTATTTAAATGTGAATTTTGAAGCCTAAAATATGACTTTAATGAGTTAAAAGGGTTAAAATCAAATTTTATTTATTTCTGAAATTTTATTGAAAATCTGAAAATTGAAGTAATAGCACTTCAGAAATGCTATCATTTCTGAAGTTTACTTAGAATCTGAAGTAAAGGATACTACAACACTTTGTAAGTGCTGTGGTTGATGCAAATAAACTATGGCTGAAACTTAACTAAAAGATACTACACAATTGGTAAGTGCCATGGTTGCAGAAAAAAACTAAAATCTGAAACTAATAAAAGGGCTACAGTAGCACTTCATAAGTGCTGCAGTTTGCTGAAATCGGATTTTTCAAATTAACTGAACTACTACAAGAGTTATAATTGTTGTCTTTGCTGAAATGAATTGTTTTCAAATATAACTTACCGTAGATTTTTCTAAGTGCTGTGAAAAGCTGAAATTTACATGTTTTGTAGATTTTAACTGAATGAATGAGCTCAGAAAAGGCTAAATTTTTTAGAATTGAATATTTAATTTGTAAGTATAATGACTTCACTTTTAAATAGTTTAAATGGGGTATTTTGATTTGAAATATAAACCATTTTGAAATATGATTTGGAATGGTATTTTAAAAAAATAACGATTTGATAATGAGGTTTTGAAAGGATATGTTATTTTAATGATTGAAATAGTTTTGAGTGACATGACTTTATTTTGATAAAGAATTGGAATTTGAAATGATAATTGATTTTTATTTATTCAATTTATTCGATAAATGAATATTTAAAGTTTATATCAGTATGAAAGGATATTTAGGTTACTTGTAATTTGGTTTTATTTAAATGATATTGAGTTTATTAAGTAAATATTTCAAAACCAAATATTAGTAAATTGAATTAAGATATATATGAAATTATAAAATTTATTTTTGAAATGTGGAATATTAAAACTTTGAAATATATTTAAAAATTGAATACTTTATTTTGTGGATCAAATCTGTATTTGAAATTGATAAGATTTGAAATGGTTTGTTAGGAACTGAATTAAATTGAAACTGATGGTTTGAATTGAATTAAATTGGAAATTTGAAAATTTGTGTTTAATTGAATAAATTTGTAAAATTCAAAGAATTAAAGGAATGTTTCGTGATTTCAGATGTATGATTTCAAAATGTTAAGATTTTCAAAGTGTAATGATTTCAAGTAATTTGGTTTCGAAAGAGTTATAATTTTAAAAGTATTATGATTTTTTGAATGGTGAATATATGTTTGAAATGGGAATGATATCATATTGATTTGGATATTGTTTGGAAATAAAAATGGTTTCGGGTTTGAAGCATAAACTATTTTGACGTGAATATAGTTTTGGAATAAAAATGGTTTTGGTTTCAAAGTATAAACTATTTTGAAAGGGAAATAGTTTTGGAATGAAATGATTTGATTTTTGAGGCATAAACTATTTTGAAATGACCACAGCATTATAATAACGATTGGTTGTTGAAGAGATCGGGATCGAAAGTTGTCATACTCTCTGCCAACTCTGAAAATCAAATTTACAACCGTGTATGCGGTGGAGATTCCAGAATGAAGTAGGATGGTAGCGAGGTTCTGTTGAGGTATGGACGTGGACCCGACTCCCGTGAGTTGCCATAAGGTGGCTAAAACATGAGCGATTGACGGGCTAAGGAGTTAGCATCTCTTATCGGACGCACTTCTTCGTATGCCATTCTATTACTTTGTGGTTGTTTGGTGTGCACCTTTGATTTTGAGAGTGTGGTTCGAGGTGGGCGGTAGTAGCTGCTACGCGCTGCCACCGGTCCGGAAGCATAATTGGTATATCTACCCTAGCATTGCCTAGTTGTGCCGTGTCACCTACCCTAGTGAGCCTTGTACGAGTTTGGTTTTCTCCCGTAGTCCGGGGAGTATCCTCTGGTGGCTTCCCGATCAGGAGGGACTATGATACTGGATGGACTACTGGGACTATTAAGTGTTAAGGGCTATATAGGTAATCCCTTAATGCTATTTAAAAGTAAGTTTTTTACTATAGACACTATTATAATAGCGAAATATTACTACATAGTAAATAGTTTAACAGACCCTTAGAGGATGGGCGGTCCCAAGCATCCTTTCACTTACCTGCACCTTTCATTACAGTTCATTTGAGTTTAAAGTTCATAAGTATGTATGTCCTGACTCGAGTGTTTTGTGTTTTGCTTTACACTCGAGTCAGACTGAGTGATTCAGCATTCAAGACTCACCTTCGGAGTTGGAGCTTTGCTTGAAGATCTAGCCATCTATTTTGCTTTCAGTATCCAGTGATTCCAGTGATGTATTCTGATTTGTACCTGATGTATCTTGTTACCCTTTTGTTGTACCTTGTTTAACTCTAATGTATCTTATATATATATATATATATAATTAGTAGCTTCATGAACTACTATCTTTTTAGTTCCGCTACATTATTATTTACTCCGTGTTTGTGGTCTGCAACTACTTATTTAATGTATATCCCGAGATTTGCCAAATTTTATTTACAACACGGTATTTTGAGCAATTCAAGTCCGACATGTGCGAATGCGAATGGCTGAAAATATCAGGTCGTTATAAAATGAGATAATGTGATTTATAAACAATGTTTTATAAATAAGGTTAAATGATTATCATTTGAGAAATTGAAGTTACAAATTCACAGTAAGAATTTATAATGAGATGAGTAAATCGGCTAAAATAGGAAATGACAGATTTTACTTTTGGAAATGTGAAAAGGGGATTTATGAGAGTGGAGATGTAAATCGAGTAGTGATCAATCGAGAGAGATTTATAAATATTAGATCAGTTATATTGGAATTGGAAAAAAAATTTGGAGAAGTTGTGTTTGTTCTAAGAAAGAGGATTTTAAATTATTAAACTTTGTGATTTAAAAATATTTTGAACCTAAAAATATTTCAGAAAGTCAGATATTTAAATATTTTTAAATTGTAAAAATGAATTATAAGTTTTATAAACGAATCTTGTAAATCGATTAGAATTTGATTAATAAATCGGAATAAATTATCGTTTCAAAGTTATGTAATTACTTTAAAAGATTATTTAATTATTTATTAAAGTTAGCTTATAATGATTTTTTTTAAAGTTAATTTTTATTTAAGAATTAATCAGTATTATAATTTTAAATAGATAAACTATTTAATATTAAACTTTTGTTAAAGAGTATTTGTCTAAATTAGACTTGGAAAAATTATTATAGAAACTTTATAAGCATTAATTTGAGATAATTATTAAATAATGTTTTCGAAAAGAAATGATATACTTTCATGGCGTAAATCAGGAGGTAGAAATTGCCTGCAGTTTAGTTTAGTTTCTCTAGGTCAGAGATGTAATCATTGACCTTCGAATCCATGGTTGATACCGCATGGTGCTTTCCATAATTATTCTAAAGGTTTCAAATATTTTTGAACGAAATGGTTTGTGAACATACTTATTCCAATAAGATAAGTATTTACCTTTTGAAAGAGAGATATAATTTATTAAAACCTAAATTAGATAAGACATAGTGTTTTTAGTAGGAAATGAACTCTTTGGTTGAATGATTTTTTATTTGATAGTTAAATAACCAACTATCAATTTTTGACCCAAAAACATAACTTTGGCAATATTTAGGAGAAACACGGCAAGTATACGGCACATGTACCATCGAAGGTGCTATACTGTATGCATAAACTCGTTTAATTCATCTAGGACGATGATAAGGAAATCTGTCCACTAATGGTTAGGAGATGATCTCCGATCTTATTTTCGTATGTTTATTTTCTACAGAACCGGGGATATCAAACATTGTTTTCAAAGTGACCGGGATCAGATAAGTTATTCAAAAACCACTTTGATCCAACGAATACGTTTTTTGACAAGAAGACAAGAGCATGTAGTCGAAGATGGAGCGTTAAAGTGCAAGGGCTAATCACTACTAATCCGGAGGATGATTCCAAAATGGATGTAGTAGAAATAGTGCTTTCGGTTTTGTTCAAACCTAGAATGGCCTTGTATGGATGAATGCTATCAATACATTGTTATTGGAGGACAATGAGCATTCTAAGTGAAAGTTCCTTAAAAAGGTAATCGTAGCCTCAAGTCTCATCAACTGGAACGACTGAAAATCAAGAAAGATGCAGCAAGACTAAGTGAGTCGCACCCAATTAGGGTATGTTTATCACCTTTCTAGGTACCCTAGGATATTATAAATACGGTGCATGGGAGAGCTTGATAAGGGTGGGAACACCCGAGGTGATAGCATATTCGGTACTATCAAGGTTAGGGGTAGGCCAGTCTTGTGTTGTAAGGGTTCCCGGGGGGGTCCTTGGTACATTTTTCTAGAATTGTACTATAGTAGGTGGTAACCTAGTGCCCAATCATTGTATGGAAATCCATTCTCTAATATATGCCTTTACGGTTTTTGTTGTAGAGCCTAGTATGTTGGAATTTAAGTAATGTAACAATTTCGTCTATTTAAATAAGTCTTTGTACCTAGACACTATTATAATATCAGATGATTTGATATAAAATGTTTGGTTATCATAGGGTAAAAACTCATCGTGTTTATAGATGGCATGGTCTTACGAGATACCTTTGTTTTTCAAAGGATTTTTGCGATAGTAATAATTCAAATTGAGTGTGTTTTCTCATGCAGTTTTTCCAGACTGACTCGGTTGTCATTTTATTATAATGCTTGGGTCAGACCGATTATTACAGATTCAGGTTAGGATGCTATGGAGCACAGGAGACGAGCTGGATGACAAAGATGTGTCCATGTACTTGGTTATATTCCGCTGTGTGTGATGCTGTGTAGTTAGCACTAGTGAGGACAATTTATTATACCTGTCCAGTATTCATTTGTTAAGTGTTGTACTCTAATGACTATATGTATAAATAATAGTTATATTTCTTTTGTATTAGACATGTTATTATCTATTATATATTATTCCGCTGCGATTATTAGATTCTGTGTTGTTGCTTTCTCTTTTCTTCTACCTTTTCTTTTTCGTTACCCTAACTATTGGGTTTTTTGGCATTTGATTGCTCGGCATGTAATACAGTGGACATATTAGTGTCGATTTTTGACGGTTGAAAATCCTGATCATTAAATTTGGTATTGGAGCTAAAGGTTAAGCGAGAACTTTGGCTTTGATGGGGTATCTCATTAGAGAGGGGTCAGTAGCTCCCTAGAATGAGTATGAGTGTATTAATATATATGAGCGCGTATTTGTTAATATAAAATGTTTTATATTGTGATGGTTGATCTATTGAGTGGCTTATGGATTCTGGTCAATATGAGTAATTAATGTTATTGATAGGGATCTCTAAGCACTTGCACTGATCAATTCGACATAGTATTGTTTTGGAATGGGGTAAATGAAATAATTTTACCTAGATTATTTTTATATATAACAGAACAATTTTTAGAAAGATTATCATAGTTGTATAAGGTATGCTTGGTAGTTCTGAAATGGTAATATTAAACTATTATCATTTGTTGTTGTGTTGAAAGAATAAAGGTTGATATTATAGTCAATATGTAAGAAAAAATTTCATATAGAAAAATAGGATTTTGTAAATGTGATTTTGTAAGTGCGATTTATAATTTGAAATGAAATTAAATTCCAGAAGTATATTTAAATATGATTTGTCAAATGGGTTTGAAGGCTGGGAGTTTGGGAATTTAATTCCTGTTGGTTTTGAAATGTTTTCCAAAGTCTTGAAAAATTACAGTGATATGATTTAGAGAACATTTTTGAGTTGGAAATATTTGAAAGGAATTTTAAAAGAATAAAAGCACTAAACTCACTTCGGTCGCAGGAAAATAATTTCGGCGATGACTACAACATCATCGGTGTTCATTTTCGAGTTTCCAAGAGAGGAATTGCTACCATTGGAGTTTTGTTTGGTAAAGCTGGTATGGTTTCGAAATGCAAAATGGTAATTTGATATACCGTGGGATTTTGTGTGTGTGTGTATACATATGAGTCTGTGTGCACACACAGACATATATATATATATATATATATATATATAAATGTATGTATATATATATGATTTCAAAAGAATGATTTGAAATACTTAGAACAAAGTGTTTAACTCTAGGATTTTTATTTTAATGTTTTATGAAATATGAATAAGTTTGATAACTTATAAAAATTCGAAAATCGATTTTGGAATGAAATTTAACTTTAATTAAGTTAAATAAGAGTGAACTGTAAAAATTTAGCCTAAGTTAGGCTCGATGAAGTAATTGTTGAAATAGAATTTATTAAGATTAGAAATAAATTAGCGGATGAACTAATTAATTTTATTAGTAAGTTAAATGGAATTGGAATTGAATTTGAATAGAAATGGGTATAACTTAAGGGGTGAAGTGGTAATAAACAAAGAGCTTTGATATAGAATGTTTATAAACTTAAAATGGTTTGGATGGAATTGTTCTATAAGGACAATTAGTATTAAAGAGATATACCAAGTAAATTGGTGAATATGAATTATAGATGTGAATAATAATTGTGAATAATTAGATAGTAGTGAGGTAAATAGGGACAAGAAAAATTGGAATAGCTAAGAATAAATTAAAATAAATATGTAAGATGTACGTATATTATATTGTTAGTAAAACGATTTGATCTAGATTCGAGCACAGAATTTTGAGATAATTTATACCGATTCGAGTTAGGATTTTTCACTCGATGCTCGACGGCGAACACTGAACATGGATTTTTGATTGATTCTGAGATTCTCTGTCATAGTTAATGACTATGCAAGGAGGATAATGGTTTCTAATCAAGGAACTAGAGCCGAGTCCACACTAGAGAGTCGTGTGAACGTAACTAGTTCGAAATCGAAATTATGTGATCGAGCGAGCGATCGGATTTGATATTGCATACGGATGGTATATGTACATCGTACGGGCTTAAGTAAAGCAAATTTTGAAAATTTTGAAAAATGCTGAATAAAATGATTTAGAATTATATGATTTGATATTATTGGTAGATAAGATGCCGACATTTAAAATCAAGAAAAAAATTCGATTGCCCGACAAAAAGGTACATATTTAAATTGTTGTTTGAAATTGATGATTTTATAATTGAGCCGCTTGGCTTTTGTTTTCTTTTGATGATTTGGGCCTATAGAGGCATTTTATTATTGTTTGGATCTAGCCGTTTGAAGAAGATGCTGGCCAAATTTTTTGAAAATTTAAGGCGTCAGAAAATTTTGAGAAAATTTTTAATAACTAAAATTTGATTTTGGGTTATAACTTGAAATGGTTGAGTAAATAACCTTATTTGGAAACTATGGATGAATTTAGGAATTGGTAAAAATGATAATATGGTTTTAACTAATTGGTGTTGGGGAATAGTTAATAGGTTTTGGGCCATTCTTCTTACCTTGTTAATTTCGGGTACGAAATTCTTTTAAAGGGGAAGGAATGTAACGACGCCGAATTTTTGGTTATTTGAAATTGTTTATTTAATCTCTTTTAAATATTTAAAAATAAAATTTATAAGAATGAAGGCAAATAAAAATTTTAAATTGGATTTATAAGTGATTTACTCAATTTTAAAAATAAATTGTATAAATTGATGAGTAAAAATAGTTTTCCGGGGTACAGCCTCGGAATTCGACGAAACTAGTTCCATTGGATGCATAATAGTTTATTTTTGTTCAGATTTCAAATTTCATAGCGTTTAGAGTTATGGTTTGGTCGTATGGGATAGAAATGCATTAAAATTAATATCGAATATTCAATATAATAATTGGGTGCAAAAATCTATCTTCTCCATACGATCGAATTAGGACTCGAAACCTTTTCCATTGCGTTTAGAATAGGGGTATAACATTACGATCACCTAACGCCATGCCTCGATAGGGGTTTGAGATATTGAGTATCATAAATCGAGATATTTTGAAATCAAAATAATATATTTACTAGTCAACCCCTCACATCATTTTCTTTTCTTTCATTTTCAACCACTTTACATGCAACCATCTTGTTCTTCCTTCTCTATTTAAAACCGGAGCAATTAACAATTGCAGTAAAGAAAAATATGTAAACAAAGCTTCAAAAATCATTTTGTCACAAAATACTCAATGAAAAATCTTGAAACCACTTTCAAATTTATAGTTTGAGCATGAGCTTCAAGTTGGTATGTCGTTTGAGGGTTGCGACATAGTTTTCTTATGATCATGTTTAAGGCAGTTCGACTAGGGTTGGGTTTTGCATTGCATACATGTAAATATGAGTGTCAAGGGATGGATGTGTTCGTGGTAGTGAGGCACTCGCATGGGCAAGTTTTGGTGGCGTATGGTTCACCGTGGGTGGTCGCGACATTAATAGGCTGCAGGCCATTTCGATGACAATGCATTTTAAAGGGGGCTCGAGCTTCAATTTGTTGTGGGGGATGTGCCGAACCCAAGATAAGGGACACTTTGACGTTGTTTGAGATGATTTCATTGGAGGATCGAGCATGCAAGGGGGAGAAGAAGTTTTTGGCATGGAGGAGTTTCAAAATTTAGGAGCGAGAAGAAGCAGTTTTCATTCGGGAAGATGATTAGCTGATATACTCAGGACTATATTTGGATAAGGCCTCGAAGGAAGATACATAATCAGAAATGGAGGATTTCCCTTGCTTTAACTCGAGGAAGCGACGGGCTAATAAGGCTTCCTCTAATTCGGGAGCGAACTTAAGCTCGAATCGTTCCGTAAGCTGTGTCCAGGTGAGAGTAGACTCATCAAGCTCGGCAATAAGAAGCTCGTACCAATCAAGAGCAAGTTCTTGCAACATACTCGATGCTACAAGAACTCGGTGGTGGCGGAAAGATCCATGTGAGAAAAGATGTGCTCGCACGTGCGAAGCCAAGCCTGGACCTCTAAAACAGTCTCGGAGCCTTTGAATGCTTGCCTCCGAGATGGGAGAAGTGTAACATTCCCGATTTTTAGATAGATTTAAATTGTAATTAATTTAATTTTTGAAAATTAAATCTTGAATTGATTTGGTATTTTCCATATTAAATAAATAATTGTTTGTTTATTAATATAAATGTATATAAATATGACTTTAAAATAGAATTTCTAACTGGAAATTCAGAAATAAATATTTTGAATACTATATATTAATTATAAATTTAATTGTGGATTAGTTTGAAAATTTATAAGATGAATATAATTTTAATAAAGGGATAAAGATCTTTCTCTTTAAAATAGTACATATATATAATTTTAAAAAGAAAATATTTTTTTATATAGAAAATATAATATAAAGTTATAATTAAATATTATTAACATGAAAATATAAAGTGTTTAAAATATAAGCATAAGAAAATAATGAATAAGGGTTTAAACAAAAAGTTCTTACATTAAAGATTTAATATATATATATATATATATATATATATATAATTTACAAGTGTAAAAGTTTTATCATACAAATTAACATTTGTAAGCAAATTAAACATGAAGATCAACAAGTGTAAAGATTTTAAAACATGCATTGAACAAATGTCATTTATGTCTCCTTATCTTTAAAATAATGAAAAAGGTGAAATTTAAAGTTATATATCCCACAAATTTCTTCTCTTCCCATTTTGTTCAAAATTTGATCTGATTCAAACCAAAACCAGAAAACAAAGCAAATCCAAATCAAAAGTGTATGAATAAAAAAAAAACAAAGATTCAATTCGGCTTAAACAGTAAAGCAAGCAACCTGATTCAATGTCATAGACAATGATGAAGCAAACAACAATCAAAGAAAAGTTTGAAAGCAAAGCTTTGAGTCTGGAATCAAACAATCTTCAACATGAATAAAAGTACAAATTAAAATTTAAGCTCAGATCAAAATATCAAACCCTGGTTCCAGATCATTTCATAAAGTATTCAAACCTGTCCTCTGCTTGGTCTCAAGTGAGCAAACTCATTGAACCTCCATCTATATCTTGATGTCTATGGTTAATGCTTGAACCTGTTATGAAAAATGTTGTTTGGGTTGTTAAATAGGCTTGCGTGTTGTGTGTATATATATGTAATGGATGTGCATGCCTGTATGTGTATAGATATGTTTTCTGTTTAGTAATAGGTTAACCAAATTCAAGAAAATTCATATCTTCATGTTTAAACCACTTCAAACTATGGTTCCTGAAAGAAAATTGTTTATAACAATGTAATGTTATCGCTAAAAATTTTATTAGAGAAAAATTATTAAGTAAATATTTTGGTAATAATAATTTACAGTAAGATCATTATACATCAAGAAAATCGAACATTTTAATTTTGAGATCTGATTTCATAATCATGTTTGTATTACAAATTAATGATTTTAGGTGAAGATCTCATGTTTTTTAAGCTTATAAGTGTTGAGAATTTTTAAGTTGAACAGAAAGCATGTTTCTGTCGATCCCCGTTGATCGATGACGAATTGGATGACGTGATTGCGGGTGAAGGTAACCTAAGTGATAGGGATTCAGGGAAAAATGTTCAATAATTTTTCTGGTGATCTCAGTGGTGGCCTGAGGGAGTTTTAGTGTTTAATAACCCAGTTTTGCTAAAGAGTTATATGGGGGAGGTTCGTCATTGTCGAGGGGATTCAGGTCATCGGACTTGGAGGGATAGATGGAGGGAACTGCGGCGGTGGTTTTGGTAGGACGGCGAGTATTCCGGTGATCGGAATAGGCGAGTTGAGGCGATCTTCTGTAGCCCAGTTGGTTTGAAGTTGTGTCGATTTGCTCAAATTCGATTTGGTCATCGACTCTTGGGTTTGGATGTTCGTGATGCTTGTATAGGTCGTGGGCGACATGATGGAGGTGGTGGTAATGGTCAGAGCTACGACGAAAGATGGTGCACGTGCACAATTATCGGTTGTATCACGCGAATGGTGTGCTATTTGGAGAAGAAAGTGTCAACTAGGGTCTTGCTCGAGGTTTTCGTATGTCTGGCTCGAAGCAAAATATTTGCGTGAGTCGCTCGGGTTTGTACACGAGGATTTTGGTCGTTAGCTCGAGAATCTCCATTGTTGCCTCGGGTTTGGGAATTTAGGTAAAAGCAAGATTTTAAAATTTTAAACTTGGATAATTTAAAAAAAAATTAACCCAATATTTTTTGAATAATCAATGTTGATTTAAGGTTGGATCAATTAAGATTTTACAACAAATTATTTTAAGTTTTAAATGTTAATACATATATTTATCTTTATTTTAAAACTTATTTCAAATAAAATTAATTTTTGTATTTAAGTAAGTAATTAAGAAAAAATGGAATGTTTTCAAACCATTAATTTAACTTAATGTTCTTGAGTTAATTAATGTATTAATGATGTTTTATTTCCAAAAGTCATTAACGAGGTTTAAATGATAATTGTTTTCAAAGGTTGATTAATAAGTTTTTTTATGACAATTAATTAGAAGTTGATTAATTAAGTGATAAGTAATTAAAGGGAAATTAATTACTCAAGGGTAAATTCATTTATAAAGGTAATTCAAAGTAATTAATTAATGATTAATGATTGATTAATCAAGTATTTAAAGGTTAACTCATTTTAGGATAATTAATTGATTAAATTAAAGGTTGATAGGTGAATAATTTTATGTGTGTTAACTCCATTGTTCAGCAACTCAGTGACACAAAGAAGTAAGCGACCTACGAGAAAGGACCTAATGACCTAACACATGAAGCGGGCTAAGGGACCTAACTGCTGAAGTGGAGTAGCGACTTAACAACTTATGCAACTCAGCGGCTCAACGAGTTAATGGATCAACAACGGGTTAGCGACTTAACACTAAAGCGACTTAACAGCCAAGCGGCTTAACAGGTAACGACTTAAGGAGAGCAGCGACTTAAAGGATTAGATGGTCCAGCGACCTATTGAGTTACAGACCTGGATGCTTAAAGGAATGGAACGACCTAACGACCTAAAGGTGGACGACCTAACGACTTAAGTTCTCTGCGACCTAAAATTTTAAAGCAACAGCGACCTAATGCTTTCGCTACATGTTTTAAGTTGCTTACGACTTAGTACTTAGTGGAAAAACTATGCCGCAACTATGCCGCTTCCCCATTGGTCGCTAACGCATACCTATTAGTTCATATGGTCAAGTGCAGACCATTTAGGTCGTACCTCATATCTCCTTAGCTCGCCGACGACTTACGACCTATCTTAGGTCGCTCACGACCTAAGACCTGACCAGAGAATCCTATAAATACGGCATGTGCTACAACATGTAGGGGACTTTTGGATCATTTCTTCAAAGCATCAAGACCTTGCAATTTTCATCAAGCCGAGCTATACTCCAAACACTCCAAACACACAAGACGCTTCAATCAACTTCAGAAAGAGATTCGACACATTCAACATGAATTCGAAGAACTCTCTCGCATCGAAGTTTTTTAGCTACTTGTCTTTTAAAGTGTTGTAATTGAAGATTGTTGTAGAATTGTAACCAATTCAGTAATAAAAGAGAATTAAAGTGGACATAGGCTCAGTTTGGAGTCGAACCACTATAAATGCTGTGTCTTTTACTGCTTTTTCTGTGATTTTCCCGCTTATCTCTAATTCCCGTGCGAACGGGTGGTGCTTTCACACTTACTCTATTTACACCAAGGTGTTAGCGTCTGATTTTTACGTTAACATTTTTGGTGCTTTCATTGAGAAGGCTGAACTCAGGTTACTTTCACCATTGCTTCGAAAAAGGTTGTTGAAAGGATTTCTTTTAAAACCAGAAGTTTATCAGAAATAATGGCTCCTGGAAGGAAGCGCAGTTCTGTGAGATCCGGCAATGTTCAAGAGAATACCGCTACCTCTCCTCCTTCAAGTCAAGCAGCTCCAACTGTTTCAGTTACGCGAGGAGAATTGGACGCCATAGTTTGGGGGGTAAATCAACAGTTGAATGCCCAGAATGCACAGTTGGAGGCTCAGAATGCCTAGAACGCCTTGATTTCGAATAGGCTGAATGACTTGCTTGGGCTAACTGTCAACCGGTCAATAATGATGAAAACCCTGCTGCGGGAGTTCAGGATGTTGAAGGAGGGAATGTTTCTCAAAGGGCGGCGGACCACGTGGAAAGGACACCTCCCCAAGCTGGAGGAACAGGGCCGCAACCAACCCTCCGTGAACGATTGTCAAGACAAAATTCAGAAAGAATGGCTGATGTTTGCCCTGCTGAGCATCTGAATGATGAAGAATATTTTTCGGGCATGGATCGTTAGATTATGAAGGAAAGTATGCAAAGAAATGAAGATGAAAAAGAATGGGGTTTCGCTCCAAGCAAAACTCCGTTCACTGAAAAGATCTTGAAGGCCGAATTTCCGAGAAAGTTCGTTCCTCCTGCCATTCAATCTTACAAAGGGACGAGCGATCCTAATGAATTCTTATATAAGTATGATTGGCACATGCCGGGCGCTAGAGCATCTGATGAGATTAAGTGCCGGTATTTCCCGGTGTATTTAGAAGGAGTAGCCTTGCTTTGGTTCACCAAGTTGCCAATTCGATCTATACATCAGTTCTCTGACTTGACCTGGAAATTCAAGGAACAATTCAGATTGTACGCTTCGAAAGCAAAGGACATAATGTCATTGTCCAGCTTAGAGAAAAATCCTGGAGAATCCATCAGATCCTTCTTAAACCGTTTCCACATAGCTTTGGCTGAGGTGGATAATGCTGAGCTACATATGATCCTGACATACCTGATGAGGGCGATTGATAAGTCAAGTGAATTTGGAAAGTGACTGAAAATGAAAGAACTAAACTCGCTTGACAAATTCTACAAGAAAGCGGATGAATTCATGCGTCTAGAACGTCTTCAACCACCAGCTAAAGTGGTATCAACGGAGGCTGGGAATAGTAATGCTGCTACAGAGAAGAAGGAATCTAGCACTCAGAAGAGGGGAAATGAAGGTGGGAAGAAGCAAGGAGATGCAAAGAAAAATCGTCCTTTCAACTTCACTCCCTTACCGATACTCCTAAAAACATTTTCCTTGCAACCAAGGATAATGTCGACTATCCCACACCAGCTAAACTGAGGATTGGAAAGAAAAATGAGAAAAATGGGAGATTTTGCTGGTTCCACAACCAACCCGGCCATGAAACTAATGAGTGCCGCCACTTGAAAGAGGTGATTGAAGATCTATTGAAAGAAAAAAAACTCCAGCAATATGTGAAAAAGAATAGGAACGACCCCACTTCATTAACTCAAGGTCAGCAGGTTCCCGTTCAGCGTCCTAGCTCGAGTGAAAAAGCAGCAGCGTGTGAATCAGAAAGACCTGTTATTAATGTGATTACAGGAGGTCCTCACCCAGCAGGCAGAAGCTGAGGGGAGATGGAAAGATATGCCCGCGCCTTGAAGCATGCACCAGTTGAAGAGAATGTCTTTATGTTAGAAGATGTTGCACCCTTGAAGGAGCAGTAGACTTTTTCTGATGATATTGTTTTTACGGCAAGGGATTCCATCGGCATTGAAGCTCCTACCGTGGATCCCTTAGTCATCTCCGTCGGTATTGGGCCGGCTATTGTTAGAAGAGTGCTTGTTGATTGCGGCGCTTCATGCAATATTCTCTTCAAAAAGACATTTGACCAGATGAAGATTCCAATGGCTGACGTTCATGCTTCATCGCTGAAGATTGCTGGGTTTACTGGGGAACCGAAACAACCAATTGGAACTATTGATTTGTTTGTAGAGCTTGGAGAGGGGCAGAGAAAAGTGGCTCGAAAGCAGACCTTTATAATTGTTGAAGAATTTTCTGCCTACAATGCCTTTTTAGGCCGACCAACTCTCGCCTCATTCAAAGCTATTCTTGCCCCATGGTGTCGGACCATAAAATTCCCCACAGATAATGTAGTCGGTGTGGTTAAAGGGGATCAGAATGCGGCGTGGGAATGCTACCTTACAGAATTGCGAGAAGAACAAAAGAGAGAGATGGGAAAGGATGCGGCAGCCCTAGTCCGCATCAAGGAACCAACCCTATAGCAATTACAGAACGGACCCTGCACTGGCGAGCATAGCGGAGCATGAAGAGAAATGGATCCCAGAAAAGCCAGTGCAGGGGAGAATAGAGTGGTGCCGATGGAAGTAACGGTGCCGGTATCTGTTGACTCAAAAGACCCGAACAAGGTGTTAAATGTAGGTTCGCAACTTAATGCAACAACTCGGAGTATTCTGATATCATTCTTAAAAGCAAATCTGGACATATTCGCTTGGACTCATGCTGATATGTGTGGAATATCCCCAGAGATTGCAGTGCATACTTTGAATATCGATCCGAAATTTACACCTGTAAAGCAGAAAAGAAGAACCCAGGGTCCAGAAAGGTCAGCAACATTGAAATAAGAAGTAGATCGGCTCATGCAAAACCGCTTTATCAGGGAATCTACCTATCCGAATTGGGTTTCAAATCCAGTACTAGTTAAGAAAGCTAATGGAAAGTGGAGAGTATGCCTCGACTTTTCAAATCTCAACAAAGCCTTCCCTAAAGACTGTTTTCCGTTGCCCAGGATCGTTCAGTTGGTGGATGGAACGGCGGGGCATGAATTGCTATCTTTTGTGGATGCTTACTCCGGATATAACCAGATCATGATGCATGAGCCAAATGAGGAGGACACGAGCTTCATCACCGATGTTGGTCTTTACTGCTATAGAGTCATGCCCTTTGGTCTGAAGAATGCAGGGGCAACTTACCAAAGACTTGTCAATGCTATGTTCAAACAAAAAATTGGCAAAACTATGGAAGTTTATGTTGATGATATGTTGGTGATCAAAGAAAGCAGTGGACCATATGGATCACTTAGCAGAGATGTTCGCAGTCCTCCGAAAGTACAGAATGAAACTCAATCCTTTGAAATGTTCATTTGGAGTGGAGTCCGGAAAGTTCTTGGGTTTCATTGTGAGTGCTATGGGTATTGAAGCCAATCCTGCTCAGATCACTGCCTTAAAAGAGGTCAAAGCTCCTAGAGCGAAGAAGGAAGTGCAAAGTCTAAATGGAAAAATCACTGCCTTGAATCGGTTCATTTCCAAAGCTACTAATAAATGCATTCCATTCTTTGATGCTCTTAAAAAAGGAAGGAAAAACTTTGGCCGGACTCATTAATGCCAGACAGCTTTCGATGAGTTGATTCGTGATATGGAAAAGCCTCTAATACTTTCTAAGCCCGACAGTGATGAAGACCTTTTCATATATTTGGCAATTTCGTCTCATGCTCTCAGTGCAGCATTAGTCCGGGAGGATGCAAGAATTCAACGTCCAGTTTACTACATCAGCAAAAGATTCACTGTGGCAGAGATGAATTACTCAAAGTTGGAAAAGCTCGCCTACTGCCTATTGATTGTATCAAGAAAGTTGAGGCCATACTTCAAAGCTCATCCCATCAAGGTCCTTACTGATCAGCCTCTAAAGCAAGTCCTATTTCGCCCTGAGACTTCGGGTCGTCTTCTAAAATGGAATGTTGAACTTAGCCAATATGACATCACTTACCACCCCCGAAGAGCAATCAACGGACAAGCTTTAGCTGATTTTATCGCAGAATGTACAGATATAGACGATAGTAAGGAAGAGGTGACTGATAATGCCCAAATTCGATGGAAGTTATATGTTGATGGTGCAAGGAATGATTACTGTTCGGGAGCAGGGGTTGTCCTTGAAACTCCTAAAGGGCGATCACTGTGTTATGCGCTGAGATTAGAATTTCCTTCGACAAACAATGAAGCAGAATATGAAGCTCTTATCGCTAGCTTGAAGATTGCTAAAAAATTGAACATCAGAGTATTGCAAATCTTTAGTGATTCTTAGCTTATTGTATGCCAAGTTAAGAAGGAATTTCAAACTAAAGGGGGAAATCTGCCTGCTTACTTGTCTAAAGCCTGGGAGCTTCTTGAGGACTTTTACCACTACACAATAAGCCATATAACCCGGGAAGAGAACATGAAAGCAGATTCTCTCGCGAAGTATTCAAGTACTGGAGAAGCTCAATTGTTGGGATTAGTTCCTGTGGAAATCTTGTCAGCTCCAAGCACAGATGAGATGGATGTTGATTGGATTATGAATGTATCTCAAGAGCAAGAATCATGGATGACTCCGATATTGGAATATTTGCTCAAAGGCTCTCTACCAAAAAATTCAAAAGAGCGACAGAAGCTACTAAGAAAAGCCTCCATATATATAGTTCAAGATGATCGATTCTACATACGAGGATTTTCAATGCCATTACTCCGATGCGTGACAAAGGAAGAAGCTAAGACAATTCTAGCAGAAGTGCACGGAGGGGAATGTGGAGATCATACTGGTGGTCAAACTTTAGCAAAGAAAATTCTCCGTTATGGATACTTTTGGCCAGAAATTAATCGAGATGCTGCTGACTATTCTCGAAAGTGTGATAAATGCTAGAGATTTGCCAAAATCCCTAGAGCACCTTCCACTGAGCTAACACAGATGGTCAGTCCATGGCCATTTGCCATATGGGGGATAGATCTTATTGGGCCTTTGCCGACTGCCAAATCGGGAATTAAATATGCTATTGTTGCTGTTGATTATTTCACTAAATGGGCTGAAGCTGAACCATTGGCTACTATTACCTCTAAATAGATGATAAATTTTGCGACTAGTAATATCATTTGCCGGTATGGTGTGCCTCAGAAGATAATCACAGACAATGGTACACAATTTGAAAGTGAGGAATTCCCAGATATTTGCAAACGATACAAGATCCGAAAAAGCTTCTCAGCAGTGGCTCATCCGTAGGCAAATGGGCAAGTGGAAGCAGTAAACAAAATCATCAAGTCAACCATCAAAAAGCAGCTGGAAAAAGCAAAAGGTGGTTGGGTCGATAAGCTGCCACTAGCACTATAGGCATACAGAACTACCCATAAAACTGCGACTGGGAACACACCATTTTCATTGGCATATGGATCAGAAGCAATGATTCCAGTGGAAACGGAGGTCCCCTCACACAGAAGGATCCATTTCGATCAAGCTGAGAATGAAAGACTGCAACTGGAAGCGCTTGACCTCCTTGATGAAAGAAGAGAAGAGGCTAAGCTCAGAATTGCAGCCCATCAGCAAAGGATAGCCAGGCACTTCAATTCCAAAGTTCGGCAGCGCAGCTTTGACGTTAGGGATCTAGTCCTTAAAAGAATTATGACAGCAACAGGTGTGTTTGGGCCAAACTGGGAAGGACCGTATGTCATAGGCACAAAACTTCTTGATGGCATATTCAAACTCACAACTGTTGAAGGAGAACCAATCCCAAGAGCTTGGAACAGCAATCACTTGCGTCCATATTTTAGTTGAAAAATGTGTTGAAATGATATAAAAGAATTACAAATACATGATTCTTGTATTGAAAGCAATTGTAAAGCAAGTGAATAATGAAAAGCTATAAAGTGGATGTAGACCCAGTTTTTGGCCGAACCACTATAAATCTTGTGTTCTTTACTATTATTGAATGTCTGTTTTACTTCGTTATGTAAAATATTCTAAATGTATTGCTAAAATGTCGATTTAATATTGCAGACAATTAAAACAAAGCTTACCCATCGTGAGACCAAGCGATTTCTGACATCACTCAACAAACAAATCCTGAGCCAAAAAGGTCCCAGATTCAAATCCTATATAAGAAGTGCTTCAATTGAATTGTTAATGATTTCGCAGGAGATGGGCCCTTGTTAGTAAATTGTGATCGTTTGAACAAACAAACATCCGATTAAGTAGCATGTGACCACCCCTGTGAATTCGCTTGACAATGAAGTACACTTCTTTGGATAAAACAAAATACTTACAGAAAGTGGTTGAAAATGATAATGGGGAATCGCTGGTAAGAGTAAAAGGCAAAGAAGACATGGGCAAGTAGACCAAGAACAGCAAAAGACCTCTTCGGAGGCACAAGCCCTTTTTGGAGGCACAACTCTTCGGAGGATAAAGACCTCTAATGGGGCATGCCAGAAAACGAAAGTTTTCTTTCTCAAAAGGATTGGTGGAATGACCGGAGGCACCTTCCTAATCGGAAGGCAAGGCGCTTGTTCACTGGCTGAGATGGTTTGCGCAAACAAATGTCCAAGTAACTCGCGTTCATCTCGGGAGTCCATGTGATGACCGGAGACACCTTCCTAAGAGGCAAGGCGCTTGTTCACTAGCTGAGACAGTTTGCGCAAACAAACATCCAAGTAACTTGCGTCCGCCCCGTGAATCCAGCCAACCATGAGAAAGTAGCTTCCAGGCATACTCGGAGGCACATGTTTCACCAAGATGTGAAATAAAACGTCACAAGTTTTGAAAAATGAAAAGTCCTCTTCGGAGGCCCATTTCACCAGGAGTTGAAGTGTAAGAGTCGCTCTTCGGAGGTCCACTTCACCAGGAGCTGAAATGATAAAAAGACCTCTTCGGAGGCACACGTTTCACCGAGATCTGAAATAAAACTTCGCAAGTGTTGAAACGTGAAAAGCCCTCTTCGGAGGCACATTTCACCAGGAGTTGAAGTGTAAGAGTCGCTCTTCGGAGGTCCACTTCACCAGGAGTTGAAATGCATAACAAATACAAAATAAAGACCTCCAGTGAGGCACACTTCTCAAAATAGAAGCTTCTCAAAATAAAAGAAAGCCCACTTCAGATGGCCCGCTTCACCGTGTAGGAGATTCCACTTCTTTAAAAACAAAAGTGACCATCTACGAAGGATGAAGCATACAAAAAGAAAATAAAACAAAACTTCTCCAATGCAAGGCACACTTTACTAAAACAGAATAACATTTCCTCAAAAATGGAAAAATTTATTCTCTAAAGTAAGAGTGCATGCCTTCTTAATGTAGAAGAGTTGTTCTCCAGAGTAAGAGTGCAAGTCTTCTCAAAGCAGAGGAACTGCTCTACAAGGAGGTTGCAATAAGCTGTGGTATGAGGCCAATATAATATAACTTATAGCAATGCTCGAGCAACATACCACAAGCCCATTGCAATATCACACAAAGAAAACAAGAAACTTGTATAAAGATGAAGAATAAATGTATTCTCAAATACAGACAAAAGTTTGTATAGGTAAAAGGAACATTTTATTCAATATTACGAAAATTTTATACAGGTACAGGTTTCAGAATAAAGAAAAGCGGGGGCCGGTACCCGCACAATCTCCGGCCAGTACAAACAAAAAGTAAGAATGCAAAATGAGCAGAGTAAAGCCAAATTCATTTCTCCTTCTACCCGCCACCGATGGAGCTCTTACCCGGCCTAATGTTTAGTTTCTGAGGCCGAATTGGACGGATCGGGGAGGAAGGAGAAGGAGATGTGGCTGGATCTTCTTCTGCCTTTTCTTCGCCAGCAGAAGCATTTTTCATCTTCTTCTTTGAAACTGAACGCTTTCTCCTCTTCTTTGAAGAAGACTCACTTCCCGGAGTAATTAATGAGGAAAGTTTTGTATCAACGTCATCAGGTTGCTCTGGAGTCTTCTCACCTTCCTCAAGTTCCTCCACCTGCTGTTCCTGAGAAGCAATATGATCGTCAGAGCTTTGAAGAGCTTCTATCTGCTCCTCTTGCGATCCGGGCTGAGAAACATGGGGAGTGATCTGGAGAGTTGGAGGAACAACAGTTGGAGGAGGAGAAGTCTGACCTACGCTTGGCGCTTTCACTACAGGAGAAGAGAAGTTAAAATCAGTACCCTTCGTAAAAAGAGGAGATAACGGCTCATCGAGACTTAAGTAATAAGCAAGAAGTTCATCAAGCTCGACCGAAGCAAATGAGTAATCCGCTTGACCTGGTTCGACGCTAATATTACCTGGAGAAGTTGGCTTCCTAATGTCAACTTCATAAGCTTGTGCTTCAGTGCTTTCTTTGCCTTCATCTCCACCCTGTGCGCTTGTAATCTCGGTTATGACTTTAGAAGGGGGCGGAGAATGGGAACCAGAGCCTGTGATATCAATGCTGTCGAAATTGAAGGAGGGACAGGGGCAATTAATGATGCTTCTTTCTCTGGACACTCTCCTCCCATCATTTCAGCTCGCACTTTAGTAAGCTGCTCTTTCCCTCTGGCAAGGGCTGCACGAGCTCCGTCATCTCAATAGTGCGCCTCGAGTTCTTCTTCAGCATACCCAGCGCCTTTAAGCATATAAAGCGCAGCCTCCCATACTTCAGCTAAAGTAATTTCATATTTGGCGCCCAGAAACGAGAGACTGCCACGCCCCAAGACGCTTTGCAAGTAAAAGTCAAATAAAGTAGAGCTAACATCTTCTTTGGTCGCCTCATGTGCTTCTTCAGCTACTACTTTGCCGGCGATGGACTCGTCGCGCTCTCTTTCAGCTTTAGCAAGATGAATTTTTAGCATTTCAATTTCCACATTCTGGGAGCTAGTCTTCTCTCGGAGCTCTGCAATGTCAGCAAGATAGCCTTCATTAGTTCTTTTTTGCTTATCAAGCCTATCATCAGCCTCTCTTTGGCTAGCATGAGCATCCTGCACTTGTTGTTGAATTACACTTTCCTTTTGAGAATAGGACGTGGAAGAAGTAGCAAATTCTTCTTTAAGTTTTTCAACTTCCTCCTCAAGTTTTTCATTATAAGTGGTAATGCCCCTCATTTCCGCGTCATGTTGCTCAAGAATTTTCTGCCACTCAAATTTGTCATTTTCCATTGTAAGCATGGCTTCAAGGTTTGCGTAGTTTACCCTCTGGAGCTCATCGACAAGTTTTTGCCAACTTGACATTCTCTCGATATCAAGCTTGACGGCATCAAGATTGCGCAGCATAGCCTGCATGTCGATTGGGACCAAGTCAAGATCGAAGCGCACTCCTTTCAAACACCAGTTCGGAAATCGACTTTGAAGAGTAGCTGGGCCTGGTCCAACCTGATATGAGGGCCTGCCAATGATTGTTTGAATATCGGTATGAGCAAGAGCGGGAGATTGAGAAGGCACCAGAGCAAAGGGCTCTTTAGGAATGTCAGATGATGACTTTTCACTATGCTTGGTCCGTTTGCTCGAATCTTCGGCAGAATGCGCCTTTCCTTTATCATCGCGGGATTTCCGTTTGTGAGAATCATCTTCCCTCTAGGAAGAATCATGTCGCTCATCCCATCTCTTATGGTGTTCTTCATAAAAGCGTATTTCTTGAGCTTTTCTAACAGCTCTTTCCTCGTCAGTTTCCCTATGGGGAGGAAGATAGCGTCTATAGTCATACTGCCCGCGCCTCCCGTACTATTGAAAGTCATCAAAGTACGAACCACTTCGCCTCATTGAAGAATCTGAAACTGAAAAAGACAGGTGTTAAAAAGAAGTCTTCAGAGAAAAGGAGTTAAGTGCATCTAAGTGCCAAAAAGTCCTAAGTGTGTGTAACGTGCAAACTACGCGCGTCAAACCACGAACCGCTCCTCGGTTGGGGGGCAGTGATAGATTTTACAGCTAATGTTGATTCTTGGGCTGGCGGAGTCTGTTGTAGGACAGATGTTGCTTCAACTGCTGAAGAAGTGACTTTGGTAGCAGTGGTATCATCTTTAAAAAGCTCCTGTGAAGTTATCAACAGGTCACTCAATTCTTCAAAAGTATCACCACCGCTATGCTTGGCGGGACTCGCTCTCTCAGTTTCTTCATTACCAGATTTCTCGGATTGCTGGGGAAGTTCTTCTTCTTCGATGACCAGGGCAAGAGCAAGTTTACCAGATGGCCCCGCAACGTCAATTGGAGTAGAACATTTTACCAACGAAGCCTTAGTTGTACGTTCTTTCAGTACAGGCTCTTCAATAGAAATTGGGGCATCTGATGCCTTAACTGGGGAATCAGGGACTTCGTGAGGTTGTGTAGAATGGGAAGAATGAAGAAGTCCAAACTAGTGTAGAAACTCATCCTTCAGCAGAAATTTTATACTCCTTTCCTCAGCAGCCACGACATTCAGTCTTTCAAAAATCTGCTTGTGGCTTGAATCTCTAGAGGGGAGAGGAAGTGTTGAAAAAGGAAAAAATGAAATTCGCAACTGGAAATTCGGATCTTGAAAAAGCTCAGAAAATGAAAAAATAGAAACAGGTAATCTTACTTCCTACTCTCCAGATGGCATAAAACCCCAGGGGGCAGCGAACGAAGAAAAACTGGTTAAGAAAGCCATGAGCACTTTCGGAAAGATCGATAATAAGCTTGCGATTCCTAGCGCTTCTCACATGAATTAGGGAAGGGTGGTCTTTATTCTTTGCGAATGAGCATAAGTAGCAAATTTCTTCGAAACTCGGCAGACGATCAAGAGTTCTCCTAAACAAAACACATAACCCCACCAAGATGGCATAGCCATTGGGATGTAGTTGAAACGTATTGATGGTCAACCGAAGGAGAAGTGCTCGAAGAAAATCGTTAAAATGTGGAATTGCTCCACCTAGGCACATCTGGCGATTGACTGCGACAAAACCGCGAGGTGGATTGTCGGTAGTATCATTCGACCCGGGAAGTAGAGCATCACTCTCAACAAGACCAAATTGAATGCGTAACTGGTTAAATGCTCTCTGAGTTAAAGTAGTCGAAGTTCTTTCTGGAGGATTCACTACGGGAATAGCTGTCTGAAAGATCTGTCCAGCTTGAGCTACCGCTTCTTCTTGATGGGAAGCCATTCTACATAAACAACTGGATATTCAAACATGAAGGCGAACGTTTCCTAAAATGTGTAAAGTGTTGTGTAATACAAACAAAACAACAAGCAAATATAACTGAAATTAAACTAACAGACATTTGTCAATTATAAAATTTCAAGACTTGTCACTTTAAGTCCAAATACAAGTGCAATGTTGATGCAAACAAATCAGTTCTAGTTAACGATGTTTTGCTTTAATACTCCACTTGATTTGGTTGGTTCACAGCATTTCATATAATTTCTTTAAGTTGATTATTTTTTATCAATTAATCTGTCATTTGATGTGGGCAGTCAATGGCAGTATATTCGTCCTGGTTTTCTGCAAATGTTGTATTTAACAGGTCATTAGCATTAAAGTTGGCATAATCTGTTAAGAAAGCATAGTAAAGTCATGCAAGTTATCTCGGCAGTTCAAAGTTCAAGTTGGAGGTGCAATCAAGTTCTATCAAAGTTTTGAAGTTCCCAACTTGTTCAAGTCCTAGGCCGTATGGTTTTAATTAAAAATACAAGGCATGGCAGTGTGCATCAATGTCCTAAGTCGCTCACGATCTAAAGGTTAAGTTACAAAGATTCAAGTCAAGGCGGTGAAAATTCGCTCCAGTCCTAGGTCGCTCGCGACCTAACGAGTAGGATGAGATGGGTATAAGCCGCAAGAAGCAATTCGGTAGTGGAAAATTGTCCAAGTGCTAAGTCGCTTGCGTGACCTAAAGGCTAAGTCGTTTGCGCGACCTAAAGGCTAAGTCGCTTTCACGACCTAAAGGCTATTTAAGGCTAAGTTGCTTGCATAATCTAAAGGTTAAGTCGCTCACACGACCTTGAGGTTAAGTCGCGAAAGTTGCCAGGTCGGCCATATCTGTTAGGTCGCGAGGATCTTTAGGTCGCTCGGATTCTTTAGGTCGTTTCTGGAATGATGCAGCGATCCAAAGCTATCTCCGTTGGAACCGATAGGCCCTACTACTCACCAATTACACTTTGCCACGTGTTCACCAACCATTGTGTCGTTTGAAGCATTGTGTCTAAACCTAAAACCCATTAACCCGATTAACCACGAATACTTTCCATTGCTCAAACCTCTAAAAAGCATCATCTTCTCCTTCGAATCACTATGAACCATTACTAAACCTCTCGGATTCAAAGCATTTCCTAGCTTCGAAGCTAATCGCTAGAAACTCGACAGGAATCAAAGGGAAAATTCGAATATCAAATTGCAACATAACAACAAAAATTATGTGGAAATGGTTATGGGGGAATCGGCGACAAACGCAGCAAACAAATGATCAAGATTACCTAAATTCGCTGATAGAATCAATGGTTGAAAGAAGAAAAAGATTTTGTGCTAAGTCTCTAAGCTTGAAAGTTTGGTTAATGGAGGCTTGGAACGATAGAACATATGAAATGAAGAAGAAGTGAGCCAAGTGATTTATATGGGGAGAAAAGAGGAAGGCATATCGTCACGCGACCTGGTGAACCCGATGAGTCACCCACGACTTAAGGACTAGATCGAAGCACACGACCTACGACCTAGGCGTGTACTTCGAGGGGCAAATGTTAACTCCTATATTCAGCGACTCAGTGACACAAAGAAGTAAGCGACCTTCGAGATAAGGACCTAATGACCTAACACATGAAGCGGACTAAGCGACCTAACTGCTGAAGTGGGGTAGCGATTTAAGAAGGTTAGCGACTTAACAACTTATGCAACTCAGCGACTCAACGAGTTAATGGATCAACAGCGGGTTAACGACTTAACACTCAAGCGACTTAACAGGCAAGCGTCTTAACAGGTAACGACTTAAGGAGATCAGCGACTTATAGGATTTGATGGTCCAGCGACCTAGCGACCTATTGAGTTACCGACCTAAATGCCTAAAGGAATGGAATGACCTAACAACCTAAAGGTGGACGACCTAACGGATTAAGTTCTCTGTGACCTAAAATGTCAAAGCAACATCGACCTAATTCTTTCGCTACCTGTTTTAAGTCGCTTACGACTTAGTACTTAGTGGAAAAACTATGCCGCAACTATGCCGCTTCCCTATAGGTCGCTAAGGCATACCTGTTAGTTCATATGGTCAGGTGCAGACCATTTAGGTCGTAGCTCATATCTCCTTAGCTCGCCGATGACTTACGAAGCGACCTAAGATCTGACCAGAGAATCCTATAAATACGGCATGTGCTCCAACATTTAGGGGACTTTTGGATCATTTCTTCAAAGCATCAAGACCTTGCAATTTTCATCAAGCCGAGCTATACTCCAAACACACGAAACACACAAGACGCTTCAATCAACTTTAGAAAGAGATTCGACACATTCAACATGAATTCGAAGAAGTCTCTCGCATCGAATTTTTTAAGCTACTTGTCTTTTAAAGTGTTGTAATTGAAGATTGCTATAGAATTGTAACCGATTCAGTAATAAAAGAGAATTAAAGTGGACGTTGGCTCAGTTTGGAGCCGAACCACTATAAATACTGCATCTTTTACTACTTTTTCTGTGATTTTCCCGCTTATCTCTAAGTCCCGTGGAACGAGTGGTGCTTTCACACTTACTCTATTTACACCGAGGTGTTAGCGTCTGATTTTTACGTTAACAATGTGATTAATTAATTAAGGACAATTAATCAATTAAGATTCATTAATGATAGGTAATTAAAGGTAATTAATTAATAATTAAAGTTGTTTTATCAAGTGATTAAAAGATAATTACCCAATGTAAGTAATTTGTGATTTATTAATATAAGTGATTAGGATAATCACTTATTGTAATTAATTTAGAATAATTAATTAAATGGTAATTTATTAAGGGTTCATTAATTAATGTAATTAATTAAAGATAATTAATTAAAGGATAACTAAATAATTAATGGGCTTCGTTGTAAGTGCCTTCGGTTCTGTACGAACCCGGAACAGACTTGTACGGATGTATGTCTGACATTACGCTTTGAGATGTAAAGCTGGTTTCTATCAAATACATTTCCGTTTTGTGGCGGAGAATTTATTCTCTTAGCTTAACACCCTTCTCTGAGACGTACGAGCTCAGAGGTTATGTAGTTGATGGTTACTAGTGATACATTCCCAATTTGGTAATGTGGCATACGAAGTGCCGCTGATCATTTGTTGATCAAAGCATGGCTTTTGTGTAAAGCGTAGCTTTGTGGACGAGACTGCATCAGGACTTCACAACTCGAAAATGGTCAAAACAGGAAAGATGCGACAAGGTTATGAGGGTCACGCCCTTTAGGGTATGTTCATTCCCTTCTAGAAAAGGGTGGTATCATGGTATAGAGCCCAAATACTTAACTTATGTGGTTACTGCAAGTTCATTAATTTGTGGTTGTTGCTTTGTGGTGAGAGCTCTCGGATGGCATGCTCGTGTAGTAGTTACCTAGTTACAGATGTAACCCGGCCTTGTGTTGGCAGAGATCCGGTTAGGTTCTCGGGGCGTCCCTCTAGAGGCGTATCCATATGGCCCTGGAATTTCCTTTGCCTGTCCATTTGTTGGAAATCCAATCACTAATATGCGCCTTGTAAGGTTTTAGTTGTAGAACCTGCCATTTACTTATGGTGGTCACCACTGTTTAGATGGTAGCTATACTAGGCATAGAATAATGGTTGTATGCTGGCTAAGATTAATATTATAATTTCGAATGGTTTTCTGCACGATGCACTAACAATAATATCAAAAGGTTTTTGCGTATCAAGCATGTTTGACTAACATAAGGAGAAATCTCCTCTAACTCTGCGTTTGCATTGTGTGTGCGGTGGGAGGCATTATGGTAGTTTCATTTTCCAAAAAATATTGCGGATTTCATTTTAAATTCTTTTGTTTTGCTTTTGATAAAGATAAACTGTTTTTGTTTGCTTACACCAGTCCCGTGACTGACCTGGAGTTTATTGTTCCCTATCTAAACTCTAGGTGCCCATAATTTTTCCACACGAGCAGCCTAGAGTTATATTTTTCAGATAGTCAGATAGTAGATGTAGATTCGATAGCCTTCAAAGTCTTTGGTCTTTGAAGTCGTTTGGATTGGGCGATAGCATTTGCTTCTCTTAGCATTTACGATTGACCTTGCTGATGGTATTTGGAAAGCATGTTAGTGGATCTAGCTTTTGGAGTCTTTGGAGCTTTAGCATTGGAGTTATTGTTTTTTCGCCGCTGCTGCTATGTCTTCCGCTTTTATCTATCTCTGATATTTGTATTGGTATTCATTGTATCAGAATATTGTATTGAATACTGTGTATGAATGATATTCATTTTCTTCCGCTGTGTTGTTGTAATTAATGTGTTATAAGCTCCGGCACGAATCAGATTTCAACGGTTGAATCGACGGCATTCGAGTATAAATGAAGTACGGGTGTCGATTTTCGAACGTCGAAAATCTGGACCGTGACATTTTGTATCAGAGCAGAAGGTTGAACTTTAGCTCAGGAGTATAACGCATTAGGTAACTCATTGGAGATATGGTTACAATTTCCCTAGAATGGGTATATCCCTAAGAAATCCATCTGTATGCCTCAATTAATTCTCTGACTATACATTGATAGTGAGTATGAGTGCAAGAAGAGGACGAGGTAGGGGATAGGGGAGTACCACAACAATTGGTCAATACCCTACAACAATGGAAATAACTTTTCTCTGTCAATCTCTTTTGATCATCATCCGATATCAATTTTTTGATCGCTTCGTGGCAGCTCCGGAAAGAAGCTTTGGTGTGGTGATGGACCTGCGTATCGTTGTAGAAAAGATTCTCAATTCCTATTTCGTATTCTCTTCATCAGTTACCTATCAACTTTTCGTTATGAATTTGAGATTCTATTTAAAATCAATTGATGAATAAAATATGAAGATTTGTATCAATAAAACGATTTCGATTAGAACCAAATTAGAAATTCAATTGTAATTTCTTGTGAGGATCAAAGTCCGAAGAGGGACAAGCCAGTGTAAACCTTGGGGTATTCCGACCTGAGTTTGGAATCCATACCTGGTGTTTGAGAATTGTGGAAAATTGTATCCATTTGTTTATTCTTTTGGGTCTAGATATATTATACGAATGGTCAGTTGCCCTTCGGACTAACCAATGCCCCTGCATATTTCGGAGACCGGATGACCCAAGTATTTCGTGTAGCATTGAATGAGTTTTTTCTTATATTTTTGATATTCTGATATGGTAAGCCAAATGCAGAATAGATATTTCGGCTTGATTTGATTCTTTACCTTTGTGTATTCATTTGCTTTGTTGTCTCCCCAGTAAATTTCAGGGATGAAAGTTTCTTAAGGAGGGAATCTGTAACATTCCCGATTTTTAGCTAGATTTAAATTGGTAATTAATTTAATTTTTGAAATTAAACAAATAATTGTTTGTTTATTAATATAAATGTATATAAATATGGTTTTAAAATAGAATTTCTAATTGGAAATTAAGAAATAAATATTTTGAATACTATATATTAATTATAAATTTAATTGTGGATTAATTTGAAAATTTATAAGATGGATATAATTTGAATAATGGGATAATGGTCTTTTTCTTTAAAATAATACATATATATATAATTATAAAAGGAAAATATTTGTTTATATAGACAACATAATATGAAGTTATAATTAAATATTATTAACATGAAAATATAAAGTGTTTAAAATATAACCATAAGAAAATAGTGAATAAGGGTTTAAACACAAATTTCTTACATTTAAACATTTAATATTTAGTGTGTGTGTGTGTCTATATATATATATATATATATATATATATATATATATAAAATTTACAAGTGTAAAAGTTTTATCATACAAATTAACATTTGTAAGCAAATTAAACATGGAGATCAACAAGTGTAAAGATTTTAAAACATGCATTGAACAAATGTCATTTATGTCTCTTTATCTTTAAAATAATGAATAAAGTGAAAATTAAAGTTATATACCCTACAAGTTTCTTCTCTTCCCATTTTGTTCAAATTTTGATCTGATTCAAACCAAAACAAGAAAATAAAGCAAATCCTGATCAAAATTCTGAGAATAAAAAATACAAAACAAAGATTCAAATTAGCTTAAACACTAAAGCAAGCAACCTGATTCAAAGGCCTGAGATAATTCTGAAGCAAACAACAATCAAAGCAAAGTTTAAAAGAAAAGCATTCGGTCTAGAATCAAACAATCTTCAACATGAATCAAAGTACAAATCAAAATTTAAGTTCAGAGCAAATATCAAATCTTGGTTCCAGATCATTTCCAAAAATATTCGAACCTGTCCTCTATTTGGTCTCAGGTGAGCAAACCCATTGAATCTCCCTCTATGTCTTGATGTTTGTGGTTAATGCTTAGCTGTTATGAAAAATGTTGTTCGGGTTATTGAATAGGCTTGCATGTTTGTATATATATATATATATGTAATGGATGTGCATGCCATTATGTGTATAGATATGTTTTCTGTTTAGTAACAGGTTAACCAAATTCAAGAAAATTCATATCTTCATGTTTAAACCATTTCAAACTATGGTTCCTGAAAGAAAATTGTTTATAACAACGTAAAGTTATCTCTAAAATGTATTATTAGAGAAAAATTATTAAGTAAATATTTTGGTAATAATAATTTATAGTAAGATCATTATACATCAAGAAAATCGAACATTTTAATTTTAAGATCTGATTTCATAATCATGTTCGTATTAAAAATTAATGATTTCAGGTGAAGATCTCATGTTTTTTAAGCTTATAAGGGTTGAGAATTTTAAAGTTGAACAGAAAACCTGTTTCTGTCGATCCCAGTTGATCGATGATGAATTGGATGACGTGATTGCTGGTGAAGGTAGCCTAGGTGATAGGGATTCAGGGAAAAATGTTCAATAATTTTTCTAGTGATCTCGGCGGTGGCGTGAGGGTGTTTTAGGGTTTAATAGCCGAGTTTTGTGGACTAGGTATATAGGGGGAGGTTCGTCGTTGTCGAGGCGATTCAGGTCATCGGATCGGGGGGATAGATGGAGGGAACTGCGGTGGTGGTTTTGGTGGGACGACGAGTATTCCGATGATCGAAATAGGCGGGTCGAGGTGATCTTTTCTAGCCCAGTTGGTTTGATGTTGTGTCGATTTGCTCAAATTCGATTTAGTAATCGACTCTTGGGTTTGGATGTTCGTGATGCTTGTATAGGTCATGGGCGACATGCTGGAGGTGGTGGTAGTGGTCGCGGGCATGTTTATCGGTTGTATCAGGTGAATGTTGTGGTATTTGGAGAAGAAAATGTCGACCTGGGTCTTGCTCGAGGTTTCGTATGTCTGCCTCGAATCAAAATATTTGCGTGAGTCGCTCGGGTTTGTACCCGAGGATTTTGGTCGTTAGCTCGAGAATTTCCATAGTTGCCTTGGGTTTGGGAATTTAGGTAAAAGCAAGATTTTAAAATTTTAAACTTGAATAATTTAAACAATTTTTTAACCCTTTTTTGAATAATAAATGTTGATTTAAGGTTAGATCAGTTAAGATTTTAAAACAAATTATTTTAAGTTTTAAATGTTAATATATATATATATGTATGTAACTTTATTTTAAAACTTATTTCAAATAAACTTAATTTTTATAATTAAGTAAGTAATTGAAAAATGGAATGTTTTCAAATCATTAATTTAACTTAAAGGTCTTGAGTTAATTAATGTATTAATGATGTTTTATTTCCAAAAGTCATTAACGAGGTTTAAATGATAATTCTTTTCAAAGGTTGATTAATAAGTTTTTTTTTATGACAATTAATTAGAAGTTGATTAATTAATTGATAAGTAATTAAAGTGAAATTAATTACTCAAGGGTAAATTAATTAATAAAAGTAATTAAAAGTATGTTAACCCCGTTTAGTCAACGAGTTAAGGCCTGGGACGACTCACGACTTAAGGGAATACACGGCTCAAGGAAGGAACACGACTTAAGGCATTGATGACTTAACAACTCAGAATACATCACGATCTACGAATTAAAGGATACCGACCTAAGATAGCTACCGACCAAACATGGGTACCGGCCTAATGCTTTAAAGGTTGCCGACTTATCAAGGTTACCGACCTAAGACTTAACAAGGATGCCCACTTAAGATTTGAGGGAATACCGACCTAAGGCTTAGGTAGGTTACCGAGCTAACATGGATGCTGGCCTAAGATAAATGCCGATCTAACTATCCGAGGAGGTTGCCGACCTAACTGCTCAGGACAGGGAAAAGATCACGATCTACACTTGAGTCGCGACCGACTTATGGCCTATGATAGGTCGTTCACGACCCAGGCAAATGAAGGCAAGTTTGATACAGCTACTTAGCACGCGACCTCTTAACTCACACACGGTTCAGGACTTGTGCTATTATCTGAAATAAACAAGCTTACCAGTTAAGCTACGACCCACGACCTAACTTGAGTCGTCCACGACCTAAAGCTACTGAGTTAAAATCCAATGCCGTGATACTTATGCCGCATCATCTTAACTCATTCGCGACTTAGGACTTATGACATGAACTCAGGAAGACAAGCTTACCTCTACTAAACTGTGGACTTGGCTCGGTAGGTCGGCCACGACTTATCCTAAGTCGGCCACGACTTAGGACTTGACAATAATTCCTGCCCAGAATTCTCTATAAATACATGGCCATCTCCAACTTTCAAAGGACTTTTGGACAATCAATTCAAGCGCCGATACTCTGCCAGTTTCTAAACCGATTCTATAGTTGAAGTTTCAAAGAACACTACAAGCTACTTTGAAAGACTTTGACACGTTCGACATGGATTCGAAGACTTTCATCTACATCGAAGCTTAAGCTACTTGTTTAAAGTATTTTGTAACTAAAGAGATTTGTTCTTGAAGAGCATTGTACCGTTTTGTAACAAGATCAGTAATAAAGATACTTAAAGTGGACGTAGGCTACCCCTTAAGGCGAACCACTATAAAATCGCTCTCTCTTACTGTATTTTCTGTTGTTTTAGCTGATATTCTGTTCCCGAACCATCGGGTGGTGATTTCACATGCACACTTCACATACTGGGGGTGTTAGCGTTCAATTTTAAGCGTTGACATTTTTTGTGCTTTCACCGAGAAACTGAACTCAGGTTGTTCTCACCATTGCTTCTCAAAGAGTTGTTGAAAGGATTTCTTTTAAGACCATAAGTTTATTGGAAATAATGGCTCCTGGGATAAAACGAAGTTCTGTGAGATCTGACAATGTTCAAGAGAATACCGCTACCTCTCCTCCTTCAAGTCAAGCAGCTCCAACTGTTGGAGTTACGCGAGCAGAGTTGGATGCCGTAGTTTTGGGGTTGAATCAACAATTGAATGCCAAGAACGCACAGCTGGAGGCTCAGAATGCCCAGAATGCCCTTATCTTAAGTAAGTTGAATGATCTACTTAGGGATAACCGTCAACCAGTTAGTAATGATGGAAACCTTACTGCGGGAGTTCAAGATACTTAAGCAGGAAACATTTCTCAAAGAGCCGCAGACCCTGTAGAGAAGACACCTCCTCAGACTGGAGGATCAGGACCACAGCCGACCCTCCGTGAATGGTTTTCAAGACAGAATTCAGAGAGAATGGCTGATGTTTGCCCTCCAGAGCCTCTAAATGATGAAGAGTATTTCTCAGGCATGGTTCGTCAAATTATGAAGGAAAGCATGCGAAGAGATGAAGATGAGAAAGAATGGGTTTTGCTCCAAGCAAGACTCCATTCACCGAAAAGATCTTGAAGGCTGAATTTCCGAGGAAATTCGTTCCTCCCACCATCCCAGCTTATAAAGGAACAAGCAATCCTAATGAGTTTCTGTACAAATATGACTGGCATATGACAGGTGCTAGGGCATCCGACGAGATCAAGTGCCGGTATTTCTCGGTATATCTGGAAGGTGTTGCTCTATTGTTGTTTACGAAGCTGCCGGTCAGGTCCATTGATCAGTTCTCTGATTTGACCAGAAAATTCAAGGAGCAATTTCGATTATATGCTTCAAAAGCAAAGGATATAATGTCGTTGTCAAGTCTAGAGCAAAGTCCGGGAGAATCCATCAGATCATTTTTGAATCGTTTTAACATAGCATTGGATGAGGTAGATAATGCTGAGCCACGCATGGTCCTAACATACTTGATGATGGCGATTGACAAATCAAGCGAATTTGGAAAATGGTTGAAAATGAAAGAACAAACTCGCTTGACAAATTCTACAAGAAAGCGGATGAATTCATGTGCTTGGAGAGCCTCCAAGCACCGGCTAAGGTGGTATCAGCAGAAGCCGGGACTATTTCAAACAAGAAAGAACCTAATACTCAGAAAAGGGGAAATGAGGGTCGAAAGAAACAGGGAGATGCTAAGAAAGGCTGTCCTTTCAACTTCACACCTTTGACTGATACCCCTGAAAACATCTTCTTCGCGACCAAGGATGATGTCAATTATCTGACACCACCCCGACTGAGGGTTGGAAGTAAGATGGAGAAAAGTGGAAGGTTCTGCCGATTTCACAACCAACCCGGCCATGACACCAACGAATGTCGTCACTTGAAAGACGTAATCGAACAACTATTGAAAGAAAAAAAGCTCCAACAGCATATGAAAAGGAATAGAAACGGCCCAGCTTCATCGGTTCAAGGACAGCAAGTTCCCACTCACCGTCCTGGCTCAGGTGAGAAGGCCACAGAACCTGTGTCGGAGAGACCCGTCATTAATGTAATCACTGGAGGACCTCACCCAGCGGGTAGGAGTTGGGGAGAAATGGAAAGGTATGCTCGTGCCTTGAAGCATACCCCTGCAGAGGAGAATGTTTTTGTGTTAGAAGATGCTGCGCCGTTGAAACAACAAAAGACTTCTACTGATGATATTGTATTCAGTACCAGAGATTCTTTGGGTGTCGAGGCTCCTACCATAGATCCTTTGGTCACATCTGCTGGTATTGGGCCGGCTACTGTGAGAAGAGTTTTAGTTGATTGCGGAGCTTCATGCAACATTCTCTTCAAGAAGACTTTTGATTAGATGAAAATCCCAATGGCTAACGTTCAAGCTTCATCACTCAAGATTGTTGGGTTTGCTGGTGAACCCAAACAGCCGTTTGGGACTATAGATTTGTTTGTATAGCTTGGAAAGGGACCGAGGAAAGTGGCTCGAAAGTAGACCTTTATAATTGTTGAAGAATTTTCTGCTTATAACGCCTTCTTAGGCCGACCGACTCTTGCTGCATTCAAAGCTGTTCTTGCCCCGTGGTGTCTGACCATAAAGTTCCCCACTGATAATGGAGTCGGGGTAGTTAAAGGGGATCAAAATACGGGACGGGAATGTTATCTCACAGAGTTGTGTGAGGCGAGGAAGAAAGAAACAGGAAAAGGTGCGGCAACCCCAGTCCGCATCAAAGAATCAACCTTGTAGCAACTACAGGTTTGACCCTGCACAGGCGAACATAATGGCGCACGAAAAGAGATGGATCCGAGAAAAGTCAGTGCAGGGGAGAGTAGGGTAGTACCCGTAGATGTAACAGTGCCGGTACCTGTTCACCCAAAGGACCCAAACATGGTGCTGAATGTGGGTTCACAACTCAATAAAATGGTGCAGAATGTTCTGATTTCATTTTTGAAGGCAAATCTGGATGTATTCGCCTAGACACATGCTGACATGTGTGGGATATCCCCAGAAATTACAGTACACGCTCTGAACATTGATCCAAAGTTCACACCAGTGAAACAGAAAAGAAGAACCCAAGGTCCCGAAAGGTCAGCGGCATTGAAAGAAGAAGTCGACCGACTCATGGAGAATGGTTTCATCAGAGAATCTGTTTACCCGGATTAGGTCTCAAATCCTATTCTGGTTAAAAAGCCTAATGGGAAGTGGAGAGTGCGCATTGACTTTTCAGACCTAAACAAGGCTTGCCCCAAAGACTGTTTCCCATTGCCCAGAATTGATCAGTTGGTGAATGGAACAACGGGACATGAGTTGTTATCTTTTATGGATGCCTACTCCGGATATAACCAGATCATGATGCATGAGCCGGATCAGGAGGACACGAGCTTCATCACAGATGTTGGTCTCTACTGCTACAAGGTCATGCCCTTCGGACTCAAGAATGCGGGGGCAACATACCAGAGGCTTGTTAATGCCATGTTTAAACCGCAGATTGGCAAGACAGTGGAAGTTTATGTTGATGATATGCTAGTAAAGTCTAAGAAAGCAGTGGACCACATGATTCACTTGGCAGAGATGTTCACAGTACTTCGAAAGTACAAAATGAAGCTTAATCCCTTGAAATGTTCATTTGGAGTGGAGTCCGGAAAGTTTTTGGGTTTCATTGTGAGCGCTAGGGGCATTGAAGCTAATCCTGCTCAGATCACTGCCTTGAGAGAGGTCAAAGCTCCTAGAACAAAGAAGGAATTGCAAAGTCTTAATGGAAAAGTAGCTGCCTTAAGTTGGTTCATTTCTAGAGCTACTCACAAATGCATTCCATTCTTTGACGCTCTGAAGAAAGGAAGAAAAAACTTTGAGTGGACTCCTGAATGTCAGAAAACATTCGATGAGTTGGTTCATCGTATGGAAGTGCCTCCAATACTTTCAAAACCCGACAATGGTGAAGATCTCTTCATATATCTGGCAATCTCATCTCACGCTCTGAGTGCAGCATTGGTTCGAGAAGATGCAAGAATTCAGCGACCAGTTTACTACATTAATAAAAGATTCACTGGGGCAGAGATGAATTGCTCAAACCTAGAGAAACTCGCCTATTGCCTATTGATTGCATCAAGGAAATTGAGGCCGTATTTCCAAGCTTATCCCATCAAAGTCCTCACTGATCAACCACTGAAGCAAGTCCTCTTCCGTCCAGAGACTTCGGGCCGTCTTTTGAAATGGAATATCGAACTCAGCCAGTACGACATCACTTATCATCCTCGGAGAGCAATCAATGGACAAGCTTTAGCAGATTTCATCGCAGAATGTACGGATAAAGGTGATAGTGAGGAAGCAGCCACTGATAATGTCCCAATCCAATAGAAATTGTATGTCGATGGCGCAAGGAATGATTACTGTTCTGGAGCGGGGGTTGTCCTTGAAACCCCTGAAGGGCGATCACTGTGTTATGCACTGAGACTAGAATTTCCTTCAAAAAATAATGAAGCAGAATACGAAGCTCTCATCGCTGGTTTGAGGATCGCTAAAGAAATAAACATCAAGGCATTGCAGATCTTCAGTGATTCTCAGCTTATCGTCTGCCAAGTCAGAAAGGAATTTCAAGCTAAAGGGGGGAATCTACCTGCCTATTTGTCAAAAGCCTGGGAGCTTCTTGAAGATTTTGACCATTATTCAATAAGCCATATACCCCGAGAGGAGAACATGAAGGCAGGTTCTCTCGCAAAGTATTCAAGTACTGGCGAAGCTAAACTATTAGGGTTAGTTCCCGTCGATGTCTTGTCAGCTCCGAGCACATATGAAATGGATGTTGATTGGATTATGAATGTATCCCAAGAGCAAGAGTCATGGACGACTCCAATATTTGAATATTTTCTCAATGGTTCTTTGCCGGAAAATTCAAGAGAACAACAGAAGCTGTTAAGAAAAGCCTCTAGATATGTGATCCAGGATGGCCGATTGTACAGACGAGGATTTTCAATGCCACTACTCCACTGTGTAACTAAGGAAGAAGCCAAGACGATTCTAACTGAAGTACACGGAGGAGAGCGTGGAGATCATACAGGAGGTCAAACTTTAGCAAAGAAAATTCGCCGTTATGGATATTATTGGCCAGAGATTAATCGAGATGCTGCTGACTATTCCCGAAGGTGTGATAAATGCCAGAGATTTGCCAAAATTCCTAGAGCACCTTCCACTGAATTAACACAAATGGTCAGTCCATGGCCGTTTGCCATCTGGGGAATAGATCTCATTGGGCCTTTGCCAACTACCAAATAAGGAATTAAATATGCTATTGTTGCTGTTGATTACTTCACTAAATGGGCTGAAGCTGAACCATTGGCTAATATTAACTCTAAATGATGATAAATTTTGTGACTAAAAATATCATTTGCATGTATGGTGTGCCTCAGAAGATAATCACAGACAATGGTACGCAATTTGAAAGTGAGGAATTCCAGGATTTTTGCAAACGATTCAAGATCCGAAAAAGCTTCTCAGCAGTGGCTCATCCGCAAGCAAATGGGCAAGTGGAAGCAGTAAACAAAATCATCAAGTCAACCATCAAAAAGCAATTGGGAAAAGCAAAAGGTGGTTGGGTAGATAAGCTTCCGCTAGCACTATGGGCATACAGAACTACTCATAAAACTGCGACTGGGCACACTCCATTTTCATTAGCATACGGGTTGGAAGCAATGATTCCAGTGGAAATAGAAGTTCCCTCACACAGAAGGATCCATTTCAATCAAGCTGAGAATGAAAATCTACAACTTGAAGCGCTTGACCTCCTTAATGAAAGAAGAGAAGAGGCTAAGCTCAGAGTTGCAGCCCATCAGCAAAGAATAGCCAGGCATTTCAATTCTAAAGTTCGTCAGCGCAGCTTTATAGTTGGGGATTTAGTCTTGAAAAGAATTATGACAGCAACAGGAGTGTTTGGGCCAAACTGGGAAGGGCCATATGTCATAGGCAGCAAACTTCTTGATAACACATTCAAACTCACAACTATCGAAGGAGATCCAATCCCAAGAGCCTGGAACAGCAATCACTTGCATCCATATTTTACTTAAAAGCTTTACTGAAATATTGTAAAATAATTATGAATGTGTGATTCTTGTATTGAAAGGCATTGTAAAACCAGTGCAAGTGAATAATGGGAACTATAAAGTGGACGTAGGCCCAGCTTTTGGCCGAACCACCATAAATCTTGTGTTCTTTACTATTACATGTCGCTCATTTTATTTCGATATGTAAAGTACTCTGAATGTATTGCTAAAAATGTCGATTTAAATTTGCAGGCAATTAAAATCAAGCTTACCCATCGCAATACCAAGCAATCTTTGGCATCACTCAAAAGCAAATTTTAAGCAACAAAAATACCAGGGTCGGATCCTATATAAGAAGCACTCTAAGCAAACAATTAGTGAAACCGCTGGAGTGCATTTCTTTGGATGAAGCCACCCGCTAGCAAAAAAAGATGATGCGTGCTTAAAGATGGTACCAAGGGATTGCTAATATGGACAACCAGCAAAAAGATATGGGCAAGCAGACCAGCAACAGCAAAAGACCTCTTTAGAGGCCCACGTTTCACCGAGATTGAAATAAAACTTCCAAGTGTTGAAATGTGGAAAAGCCCTCTTCGGAGGCACAACTCTTCGGAGGATAAAGACCCCTGACGGCTCAAGCCAGAAAATGAGAGTTTTCTTCCTCTATGAGTGGGTCGACCGGAGGCACCTTCCCAATGGGAAGGCAAGGCGCTTGTTCACTAGCTGAGACAGTTTGTGCAACGAACGTCCAAGTAACTTGTGTTCGCCTCGGGAATCCATTAGACGACCGAAGGCACCTTCTTCCCTACGGGGAGGCAAGGCACTTGTTCACTAATTGAGACAGTTTGCACAGCGAACATCCAAGTAACTCGCGTCCGCCCCGCGAATCCATCCAGCCATGAGAAAGTAACTCCCAGGCAGAAGCCCCACTCAGAGGCACACGTTTCACCGAGATTGAAATAAAACTTCCAAGTGTTGAAACGTGAAAAGCCCTCTTCGGAGGCCCATTTCACCAAGAGCTGAAGTATAAGAGTCGCTCTTCGGAGGTCCACTTCACTAGGAGCTGAAATGAAAAAAGACCTCTTCGGAGGCACACGTTTCACCGAGATTGAAATAAAACTTCCAAGTGCTGAAACATGAAAAGCCCTCTTCGGAAGCCCATTTCACCAGGAGTTGAAGTGTAAGAGTCGCTCTTCGGAGGTCCACTTCACCAGAAGCTGAAATGATAAAAAAGACCTCTTCGGAGGCCAACGTTTCACCGAGATTGAAATAAAACTTCCAAGTGTTGAAACGTGGAAAGCCCTCTTCGGAGGCACAAATCTTTGGAGGCACACGTTTCACCAAGATTGAAATAAAACTTCCAAGTGCTGAAACGTTAAAAAGCTCTCCTCTGAGGTACAACTTTCCAAAGAAGCATTTCATCAGAAATGCAAAACAAAGATCAAGAAGCCCACCAGCGGGGTACAATGAAAATGAAAAAGCCCTCGTTGAAGGCACACTTTAGCTCTCAAAGGAAGATTGTTTCATCTATTCTTGAAAATACTCTTCCTTGAAAAGATAAAGTGCCCTTCGGAGGCCCGCTTTACCACATAGGAGAGTTCACTTTATATATATATATATATATATATATATATGCAAAAGAAAAAGTGATATTTCCGAGGGGTGGAGCGTGAGAACTCATATAAAACGAGGAGTACTCTATTTCGAGCAGAATAATATTCCTCCAAGTATAGAATAATTATTCTCCAAAAAAAAAGAGTACAAGTCCCATCGAAGTTGAAAATATTGCAACGAGCTTATGGTGTGGGGGCAACATGCTATAGCTACATTGGTAAAAGTAATGCTCGAACAACATACCATAAGCCCACTGCAATATCATATAAAGAAACTTGTACAAAAACGAAGAGTAGATGCATTCTCAAATACAGACAAAAGTTTGTACAAACAAAAAGAATCATTTTATTCAATACTATCAAAATTTTGTACAGGTACAGGTTTCAAAATAAAAGAAAAGCGGAGGCCGGCACCCGCACAATGTCCGGTCAGTACAAAAAAAAAGCCAAAAACAAAATCAAGAGCATAGAGACCAGTCCCATCACCTCTTCTTCCTACCCCCCATCGAGGATTCGCTTGGCCGGATAGCTAATTTGTTGGGACGAGTGGTAGGAGAGGAAGGGGAAAGTGGTACTAGAGGTCCTTCTCCTGGTTTCTCTCCGCTGACAGAAGCCTCCTTCTTCTTCTTAGAGACTCCATGTTTCCCTCTTTTCTTTGAAGAAGACCCACTCCCCGGAGAGAAAAGTGTACTTAGTGGCATATCATCGGAACCAGATGGTTCCGGGGTCATCTCACCTTCTTCAAGTCCTTCTCCCCCATGCTCTTGAGAAGCAATAGGATCATCTAAGCCATGAAGAGCTTCTATTTGCTCCTCCTGTGATCCTGGTTGAGAGAATGAAGGGGGAGTAACCTAAAGGGATGGGGGACGAATAACTGGAGGAGGGGGAGTCTGAACAATGCTCGGTACTTTCTCTACGGAAGAAAAGAAGTTAAAATCAGTAAAGAGAGGAGATAATGGCGCTTCTAAATTCATGAAGTAGTCGAGAAGCTCATTAAACTCATATGAAGCAAATGAGCAGTCTACTTGAGCAAAATCAGCATTAAGGTTACCTGGTGAAGTAGGCTTTGCTATGTCAACTTCAAAACCCAGTGGTTCACCGCTCTCTTGGCTTTCATCTCCGTTGTGGGCGGTTGCACCTTCTGTGGTAGCTTTGGTAAGAGGTGGAGAATGGGAACCAGAGCATGTGATATCAACGTCAACCGAAATTGAAGGAGGGACAGGGGCAATCAATGGTGTTTCTCCTCCTAGATGCTCCTCTCTCATTGTCCCAGCACGCTTTCTAGCAAGCTGCTCTTTTCCTCTAACAAGGGCTGCACGAGCTCCATCATCTAGATAATGTTCTTCAAGCTCTGATTCGGCGTGGCCAGCACCTTTAGCACCAAGCATGTCAAGTGCGGCCTCCCACACTTCAGCCAGAGTAATTTTGTATTTGGGGCCGAGAAAGGCGAGGCTACCGCGACCCAAGACGCTATGCAGATAGAAGTCAAATAATGTGGAGCTGATGCTGGCCTTCGTTGCCTCATGAGATTCTACAGCTGTAATTTTACCAGCAATGGCCTCATCACGCTCTCTTTCAGCTTTGGAGAGTCGAAGCTTTAGCATTTGGATCTCCGCCTCTTGGGAGCTGGTTTTCTTCCGAAGCTATACAATGTCGGCAATATAGCCCTCACTGATTCTTTTTTGCACATCGAGCCTGTCTTCGGCATCTCTTTGGCCGGCATGAGCATCTCTCACTTTTTTCTAAAGCACTTCTTCCTTTTGAGTGTAGGAAGTGGAAGAAGTTGCGAGCTCTTCTTTTAGTTTCTCAACGTCTGCTTCAAGTTTTTCACAGTGATGCTCCTCATTTCTGCATCTTGTTCGTTGAGAATTTTCTGTCATTCAGACTTATCATTCTCCATAGTTAACATAGCTTCAAGGTTCGCGCGGTTCACTCTCTGGAGTTCGTCAACAAGTTTTTGCCATCTCGACATTCTTTCAATATCAAGTCTGACGGCATCAAGATTTCGCAACATGGCAGGCTTTTCAATTGGAACTAAGTCGAGATCAAAGCGAACCCCCCTTCAAGCACCATTGTGAAAACCGGCTTTGGACAGTAGCTGGACCTGGCCCAACTTGATATGAAGGCCTATTGATGATTGTCTGGATATCGGTATGGGAAGGGGCAGGAGATTGAGAAGTAATAGGAGCAGTGGCCTTCTCAGAAATTGCAGGCACTGATTGCTCACTAACTTTAGCCCGTTTGCTTGGGTCATCAGCCATATGGCCCTTCCCTCTGTCATCGTGGGATTTACGTTTATGGGAATCACCCTCTCTATGGGAAGAATCGTACCGTTCATCCTGTCTTCCATAGCGTTCTTCATAAGAACGTCTCTCCCGAGCCTTTCGAGCAGCCCTCTCTTCATCGGTTTCCCTATAAGTGGGAAGATAGCGCCCATAGTCATACTGACCACGCTTTCCGTATTGCTTGAAGTCGTCGTAGTATGAACCACTTCGCCCCGTTGGAGAACCTGAAATCGAAAAAGAAGCGTAACTTTAGAATCTTCAAAGTACAAAGAGCTAAGTGCATGAAAGCGTCGAAAAATTCTAAGTGTGTGTAATGTGCAAACTACGCGCGCCAAACTACGAACCACTCTTCGATCGAGGTGGAATCGTGGGGGTAGTAGTTAACGTCAACTCTTGAGTCGAAGGAGTTTGTTGCAAAGTAGAAGTTGCTTCAACTACTGAAGAAGCAACCCTAGTAGTAACGGGGTCGTCTGTAAAAAGCTCTTGCGAAGTGACAAACAGGTCGCTCAACCCTTCGAAAGTGTCGTCCCCGCTCTGTTTGACAGGGCTTGTTTTCCCGGCTTCTTCGTCACCGGACTTCTTTGAATGTTGGGGAGATCCCTGGGGCTCTTCTTCTTCGGTGACCGGGGCAAGTGCAAGATTGCCAGATGACCCTGCAACATCAATAGAAGTAGAGCACTTCACTAGAGAAGCCTTGGGAGCAGGTCCTTTTGGTATTGGTGCGTCAGTAGAAACTGGGGCATCCAACGCTCTAGTCGGGGAGTCTGGGACCTCATGGGGGTGTGTAGAGCGAGAAGCGTGTAAAAGTCCATACTGATGCAAAAGTTCATCCTACAGCAAGAACTTTATACTTCTCTCCTCACCAGTCACAGCATTCAATCTCTCAAAAACTTTCTTATGGCCTGGATCTCTAGAGGGGGGAGGAAGTGCTGAAAAAGGAAAGAGTGAATTAGCAATTAACAACTCAGATCTCGAAAAGCTCAGGAATGGAAAATAGAAGCAGGTAATCTTACTTCCTACTCTCCAGATGGCGTAAAACCTTAGGGGGCAGCGAACAAAGAAAAACTGATTTAAAAAGCCATGAACGCTTTCGGAAAGATCAGTGATGAGTTTGCGATTCCTAGCACTTCTTATGACAACAATGGAGGGATGATCTTTAGTCTTGGTGAAAGAACATAAGTAACAAATTTCTTCAAAACTCGGCAGTCGATCCAGAGTTCTCATGAATAAAACGCACAACCCCATCAAAATGGCATAACCATTGGGGTGCAGTTGGAACGGGGAGATGGTCAATCGAAGTAGAAACTGTTGAAGAAAGTCGTTGAAGGGAGGAATAGCACCGCACAAGCACATTTGGCGGCTGACAGCAACGAAGCCACGGGGAGGTCTATCAGCAAAATCATTTGGCCCGGGCAATATAGCATTCGTTTCAACGATGCCAAATTAGGCACGCAATAAGTTAAACGTCCAGTGGTTCAAGGAAGTTGAGACTCTTTCCGGTGGAGTGGTCAGTGGAGCAGCTATTGGAAGAGCCTCTCCAGTTTGTTCCGTTACTTCTTCTTGTTGTGAGGCCATTCTACATAAGCAACTGGATATTCAAATGTGAAGGTGCACATTTCCTAAAAGTGTGAAGTGTCGTGCAAAACTAATAAAAATAACAAGTAAATATAACTGGAAGTAAACTAGTCGACAGTTGATCGATTACCAAATTTCAGGACTTGTTAATTTAATGTTCAGGTATAGTATTAGAGCAAACTGGTCAGTTTCAGTTGACTATTTCAATGTTGCTTTAATACTTTACTTAAATTTGATGATTTAAAAGCACTTCGTTCACACAGTCTATTTGAGTTGATTATCCGTTGTTAACTAATCTGCCATTTGATGTGGGCAGTCAGTGGTAGTATATTCGTCCCAATTTTCTGTAAATGATGTATTGAATAGATTGTTAGCCTGCAAGTTAAAGTGATATGTAAAAGAATGCAGCAAAGTTTAACAGTTCAAAGTTTAGCAGTTCAAGGTTCAAGCAAAATTGAAAAGTGTAAGTGATAACTCGCCGACGACTTAAGATTTTTTCCTACGGGTTAAGTTAAGTCGTTGGTTCTCTGGCTAACTCGTCCACGACCTAAGGATTATGAGATGAGTCAGGTTAAGTCGCTTCAGCTTTGGGTCGTTGATGTTTTAAGTCGGTAGTGCTTTGAGTCGTAAGCCATGGAACAGAAGAAAAGCTTCAATTCAAAGCAGTGAGAAGTTCTCCAAGTCATAGCTCGGCCAAGACTCAGGGCTTAAGTCGTAAAGGTTGCTAGGTCAGTTCATAGTCAAATCACAGAGATCACTTGGCCGCATAAAATTGCTAGATCGTACCCGAGGCAATATCCCACTTTGTTTGGCCAACTCACCTAACCCGTTAACCTTCACCTAACCCGTTAACCTTCTAACACTTAACCCGTTAACCCAATAAACTCTCAATCAACAACAACCCTAGTTCTGCCACACCACCGAATCGTCGCAAATCACGAGTCGTCTTAAGTCAAATCAAACAAACTTTGAGTTCATCGATGACCAATGCAACAATACTTGCACGGTTAAAGGGGTGAATTGGAGACGGGAGACGAGGCTCAAAGATTGACAATGATGATCGGCGATGGGAAAATGGGGAAAATTGCTTACGCGGTGTGAAGCTGGAGATGGTTGGAAGTAAATCGAGTCGAGATCGTCATAGGAAGCTTGGAGAAACGCTAATGGCGGATGCGACAGGAAGCTAGGAGAAATGCTAATGGCGGATGCGACTTAGGAGATTGATAGTGAGCAGAAAGAAGTAGGAGAAATGACTCAAGTCTTTTATACACCAAGACAGTGGAACTCGAAACGGCACACGTGAGTTAAGGAAAGTCGAAGCACACGACCTACGACTTAGGCGTGTACTTCTAGGGGCAAATGTTAACCCCGTTTAGTCAACGAGTTAAGGCCTGGGACGACTCATGACTTAAGGGAATACACGGCTCAAGGAAGGAACACGACTTAAGGCATTGACGACTTAACAACTCAGAATACATCACGATCTAGGACTTAAATGATACCGACCTAAGATAGCTACCGACTAAACATGGGTACCGGCCTAATGCTTTAAAGGTTGCCGACTTATCAAGGTTACCGACCTAAGACTTAACAAGGATGCCGACTTAAGATTTGAGGGTATACCGACCTAAGGCTTAGGTAGGTTACCGATCTAACATGGATGCTGGCCTAAGATAAATGCCGATCTAACTATCCGAGGAGGTTGCCGACCTAACTGCTCAGGACAGGGAAAAGATCACGATCTACACTTGAGTCGCGACCGACTTATGGCCTATGATAGGTCGTTCACGACCCAGGCAAATGAAGGCAAGTTTGATACAGCTACTTAGCACGCGGCCTCTTAACTCGTACACCGTTCAGGACTTGTGTTATTATCTGAAATAAACAAGCTTACCAGTTAAGCTATGACCCACGACCTAACTTGAGTTGTCCACGACCTAAAGCTACTGAGTTAAAATCTAATGTCGTGATACTTATGCCGCATCATCTTAACTCATTCGCGACTTAGGACTTATGACATGAACTCAGGAAGACAAGCTTACCTCTACTAAACCGTGGACTTGGCTCGGTAGGTCGGCCACGACTTATCCTAAGTCGGCCACGACTTAGGACTTGACAATAATTCCTGCCCAGAATTCTCTATAAATACATGGCCATCTCCAACTTTGAAAGGACTTTTGGACAATCAATTCAAGCGTCGATACTCTGCCAGTTTCTAAACCGATTCTATACTTGAAGTTTCAATGAACACTACAAGCTACTTTGAAAGACTTTGACACGTCCGACATGGATTCGAAGACTTTCATCTACATCGAAGCTTAAGCTACTTGTTCAAAGTGTTTTGTAACTAAAGAGATTTGTTCTTGAAGAGCATTGTACCGTTTTGTAACAAGATCAGTAATAAAGATACTTAAAGTGGATGTAGGCTGCCCCTTAAGCCGAACCACTATAAAATCGCTGTCTCTTACTGTATTTTTTGTTGTTTTAGCTGATATTCTGTTCCCGAACCATCGGGTGGTGCTTTCACATTCACACTTCACACACCGGGGGTGTTAGCGTTCAATTTTAAGCGTTAACAAAGTAATTAATTAATTATTAAAGATTGATTAATAAAGTGTTTAAAGGTTAACTCATTTAAGGATAATTAATTGATTAATTAAAGGTTGATAAATGAATAATTAAAGGATAATTAATTTATGTGATTAGTTAATTAAGGACAATTAACCAATTAAGATTCACAACGATAGGTAATTAAAGATAATTAATTGCTTAAAGATAATTACTTAATTATGTAATTAATTAATAATTAAAGTTGTTTTATCAAGTGATTAAAAGATAATTAACCAATGTTACTAATTTGTGATTTATTAATATAAGTGATTAGGATAATCACTTATTGTAATTAATTTAGTATAATTAAGTAAATGGTAATTAATTGAGGGTTAATTAATTAATGTAATTAATTAAGGATAATTAATTAAAGGATAACTAAGTAATTAAAGGTTAATTATTTAATGATTAAAGGTTAATTGATTTATTAATTAAGGTTGATTAATTAATAATTAAAGGTTGATTAATTTATTATTAAAGGTTAATTAATAAATGATTAAAAGATAATTAATTAATATGGTTTTTAATTAATTAATGTTAATTAATCAGGATTAGTAGTTTCATATGTAATTAATCTAGTTTAAATTAATCGGATAATTAATTGATCTTACTTATGGATGTTTGGATTCTATAGAATGTTGAATTGTTTGATATCCCTGATGTGTGATGCTCTGTTTTGATTTGAGCTGTGATGAATGTAATTTATTTATATATGATGAATGTAATTTATTTATCTATGATAAATTTATATTATTTATCTGTGAATCTATGAATGAAGGTAAGCGTTATAGATTATATCGCTTATCAATATTGATGTGCTTTAATCTGTAATGATTGATGATGTTGCACTATTGTGTAAAACCCCTGGACTACGCCTTGCACTCACAAATATGGATTTCATGAGAAATCGGTTAAGTCGCAGATATTTTGAAATTATATATTATTTGTTTTAAAGTTGAATTTTGAATTCAAATGGTTTGGAAAAGGAATTGAATTGAATATGGAAAGCTTTTGGAAAGAAAATTTTAAATTTGAAATTTAGTTTGAATATAATAAATCTGATTTAAGTTTGAAATTGTTTTGGAAACTATGGTTTGAAACGTGGTAATACAAGTTATATAATATGTATGGATTTTAAAACCATCTTTAAATTATTTTAAAAGTGTTATTTTAGGAATTTAAATTTAACCCAAGTTTATACTTTAAAGGATATAACTTGTGCATATTTGATTGGAGTTTTCTGAAACGAAAACTCTTTGTTTTAAAATGATAATGGCTTTCAAATAAAGGAAGGATTTCCAATTGTTGTTGAAAAGGTTTCAAATTTGAAATGGATTTGTTTTGAAAGCTATAATTGAATCTTTGTGAAAGGTTTGTGAACTTTGTTTCCGAATTGAAGAGGATCTTAATGGTGTATCTTGTAACGGCCCAAAAATTTTAACAAATATTTTATTCATTTATTTAAAAACTTTGGGGTTTTATATTACAAAAGTTTTGAACTTTTAAACTGATTAAAAATCATTGCACAAATTTTATAAATATAAGCAATTTCTGTAAAATTTGATTTTTGTTTAAAACTTAACTTTAATTGGAACTTTAAATTAGGTAATAAATATTGTGTAAAAAGAAGTAAATTTTACGGTTCCTTTTTACGTATATACATCAGTTTCTTAGATAATAAACAAATCAAATTTTTAATTTAGTAATAAATAGTGTATAAATAAGCTATTAAATTACATGTTTTAATTTGTACGTTATTTGATGAAATATTTTTAGCGTATATTTTGCTAAATATATAAGAAGTAAATAAATAAGAAATGAAAATTTTAAATACGTTACTTTTGTTAAATATTGGGCGTACGTTTCGTTTATTTATTGCGTCTATAGTACGCACTTCTAAATTTCTTACCTTAGCTATAAGTCAATCAATCAGTAGGCGTGCATTTCAAAAGAGGCAAGGAATTAACTACAGCCGTTCAAATTTAATGCGTGCCTTGCCTATCACGTGTAGATTTTGTACACTTCCCTTTTTCTTCATTTTTATAATAGGAATAAAATTCCTCCAAATTCGCCTAGCCGTTTTAAGCAAAAAAAATTCTTGCCTTTTTCAACGCAACCTCTCTGATTTAAATATAAAACCCATGTACCAAATTTTCTTTTACATCTCATTTTTGGCTTCAGTCTTCTTCCTTCTTGCGTGAGCTTGCATCATGTAATGGCCTTGTTTTCTTTTACTTTTTTTCCTTCTTTCTTTTGTATTTCCATGTTTCCATTTACTTTTCGTTCCACACCTATGCTCGGCCGTTTCACCCACTTTCCACGACCGGCCTACAGCCCCTCCACCACCACTAGCTCAGCCTTGTCATTGACATGACATCTGACCATTTTTCCTTGCTGATAATCACCAAAACTCATAGCATAGTCGAGCTTAGGTTTTCTTCTTCCATCAGGTGATGCCTTAGCCATCTCCTCCGCCATCAACACCAGACCATGACCCTTTTGTATTCCTGTTTCAAGATTTGAAACGGATTGTCTCATCTTCCAATATCTGATCGTGCCTTCTGTACGTTCCCGATGTGGATATCGTTGTTTTGAATAAAATCTTTAGCGGCGAAAAGATGAGTATTCACGCTTGACAAACATACTTATAGAATTGTAAATTAATAACAAGTGAAATTGTAGAATGATAATATTATATTTTACTTGCCTGTGATAAATTTTATGATGTTAAAAAACCAGTTATAAAATTGACACATCATCCGTTATAATATATGCTGTTATACTATTTATTTATTTACTGACTATCACACTGCAAGTTCCCTGTAGAATAGAATCGTTACGGGCTGAAATGATAGGCCTGAATGATATTTATTTAATTATTCTATTTATTTATTTACTGGGGATTGCGGGTTTGAAATGATAGAACCCTGGTTTTTCCTTGTAAATTACGGATTGAAATGATATATTGTCCGTATAACTTGACCTAGGTTAGAAATTATTGTACAGACCCGTGGTTATTTATCTATATATTTATTTTGGAAATTTTAAGTATTTTAATATTGTAATATTTTGATTTAAATTGAATAAAAAATTGATTGTTAGTGATTTTCTACAAGTTAATTATATAAATAAATGAATGGTTAAGTTAGAATTTGAAATATAAATTTATTTTGGAATTTTGATTTCTGGTAAAAGAAATGGAATTCAAGTAAAGCAAATAAAATATAAAAATTTGATATAAATTTGAATTTAAATTAAATTAATAAAGTGCTATTGAGTTTTCTATGAATTAAATGGTGAAAGAAATGAATACTTAAAAAAACGATATTGAAATATATCTAAATTTAGAAATGGAAGCTTGGTTTAAGAATAAAAGTTAAGTTAAGGAATAAATTGAAAATTTAGTACAGTTTGAAATGGTAATTAAATTGTTAAGTTAATTTTGAATAATAGAAAATTGTGTATTTGACTTTAATAAGTGAAGCCTTGAGAAGTTGATATTTATTGTGAAATTTATTTTCTAAAAATCATAAAATTTTGGGAAATTTAAACGACTATTTCAAAGTGGAAAATATGATTTTTATAAGTAAAATTGGTTTTAATTTAAATTTTAATTATTGATGAATTCATATCAAAGTCTAAAATTTAATTAACTTAAAATCTGTTGTAAGGGATATTACCGCACTTTGCAAGTGCCGTAGTTGATGCAAATGAACTAAAATCTAAAATTTACTTAAAGGCTATTGCAGTACTTAGTAAGTGCTGTGGTCGCGAAATTTAAATTAAACCCCAATAAATAAAAAGGGTTACAGTAGCACTTGTTAAGTGTTGCACTGGCTGAAATTGAAATTTTTGGATATTTGATTGGTAAATATAATAACTTCACTTTTAAAAGTTAAAATGAAGTATTTTGATTAATATTAACTATTTTTGGAATTTATAACCATGGGTATTAATAACGTTGGTTGTTAAAGAGACCGGGATCGGATATGGGCATACTCTCTATCGATACCGAAAACCACTTTAACAACCGTGTACGCGGTGGAGATTCCAGAATGGAGTAGGATGGTGGCGACGTTCTGTTGAGGTATGTACGTGGACCCGACTCCCGTGAGTTGGCATAAGGTTGCTGAAACATGAGCGATTCCAGGCCAGTGAGGTAGCCCCTCTGACGCAGTGGATAATAATAAAACGATATAGATCGATGAAAGTAGCAATCGGTGGATTGAGAAATGCTGAAATGCCAAAATTCGTTGATCCAAAGATACTGAATTCTAGCTATCTCTCACACGTTGATCACGAACGATTCCGTGAAAAGAGATCTACGATTCTTCAACGTTGATCTTGCGCACAAGATACCGTGAATCGGCTTCAACAAACGATGATTCGAGCGCACTCAAATAACGTAAGTGGAGATAGGAGATCACACGCAACTACCAATTTTATGAAAGCACAAAGCTAACAAACAAAATTTTTATTCAACAATCAAAAAAACCCCTTTTTCAAGTTACAACGCACGCTTATTTATAGCCCAGACTCTTAATTCGTTGCCGACTCATGCCCCACGACTCACGACTCAAGTTAGGTCGTACGCGACCTATCATCCAGCGACTCAACGAGTTACAACCAAAATTACAATCACGCGACCTAAGATACAACACACACGACTTATAACACACGGCCGACCTAACTAGGTACGACCTAAAAGCAAAACAACCTACATTACATAACTAGCTTACAGCGTACGACTCAACTTAGGTCGTCACGACCTTACAACAACAGCGATTTATAACAACCCGACCTAACATAGGTCGTTCACGACTTAAAATCTGAAGTGCTATAAGCGACTTAAGAGCAACGGGGGTTCATCACACGACCTATGAGTTAGGTCGTTCGCGACTTAAAAAAGCGGCAGCAGGGATTCTTTATGCGACTTATGAGTTAGGTCGTTTAACATAGGTCGTAGCTCGTCCATACATTCTGAGCGACTTAAGTCTTCAGTATAGCAACAATGTGGTAGTCCGTTAGGTTGTTGATCATTCCAGTTAGGTCGTGGACGACCTTCACTAGGTCGTGAGCGACCTAAAAATTCTTCCTTAGGTCGTGAGCGACCTAAGACTTGTGTTTTTTCAGATTGCGTTGCATCATCCTCTCCCGGTTGACAGAAATTCGACCTCGAATTTTCACCATCTTCTTCCACAACACGTTCGTTTCCATGAAACGGAATTAGGTATTTGACATTGAAAACATCAGAAGTATGAACATCATCAGGTGGCTTCAATTGATACGCATTCTCATTGATTTTCTTCAAAATTTCAACTGGTCCAATTTTTCGCGCCTTCAATTTATTGTACGTTCCTACCGAAAAACGATCTTTTGTCAATACTGCATAAACCAAATCACCTTCCTCAAAATTCACACTTGTTCGCTTCTTATCCGCCAACTGTTTATACTTTTCATTGGATGCAAGCAATCATTCATGTACAGCTTTGTGGCATTCCTGTAATTCATTTACCAAATCACTAGCCCGCTTAACAATTCCCTTCTAAGATGGCACTATTGTCAAATCTAACGGTCCCTTCGGTAAGCTTGAATACACAATCTGGAATGGACTGAACCCTGTACTACGATTCACCGCATGATTATGAGCGAACTCAGCTTGACATAACTTCATATCCCAGCCTTTCAGATTGTCTTTCACCAGACATCACAATATATTTCCCAACGATCTATTCACAACCTCCGTTTGTCCGTCTGTTTGTGGATGGTAAGCGCTACTAAAATTCAGCTTCGTTCTGACCATCTTCCACAAACTTAACCAAAAGTGACTCAGAAAACGGGTATCCCTATCCGACAGAATAGATTCTGGTAATCCACGAAGTCGATAGATTTCTTTGAAAAATAACTGAGCGACATGAACAGCGTCCGCCGTCTTCTTGCAAGCAATAAAATATGCCATTTTCGAAAATCGGTCAACCACTACATAAATGGAATCATTTCCCCTTTGAGTTCTAGGCAAACCCAAAACAAAATCCATGCTCAAATCAACCTAAGGTTTAGTTGGTACAGGTAACGGCATATATAATCCCGCATTGGTTGCTGTTCCCTTCGAAACCTGACAGATATGACATCTCTCCACAAACCTTTCAACCTCTTTCCTCATTGACGGCCAAAAGTAAGATTGAGAAATCAAATGCAACGTACGATCATGGCCCACATGTCCTTCCTCGTGTAACTCCTTGATAATTTTCATTCTCAAGCTACCTTCTAGAATACATAACCGATTTCCTTTAAACAGAAAACCATCCACTAACACAAATTCATCAGCACTCCCCTCTTTGACTTTTTCAACAAATTTCATAGAGTAAGGATCTTCTTCAATCAGCTCTGGTAATAATTCAAAACTTGTCACCTCAACTTTCATTGTCGTCAATAAATGACTCCTCCGACTCAAAGCATCAGCCACACGATTTGTTACCCCAGATTTGTGTTTCACAACAAAAGTAAACTGCTGCAAATAGGCAATCCATGATGCATGTCTTGCTGAAATCTTATCCTTCCCTTGCAAATGCTTCAAAGCTTCATGGTCTGTGTAAAGAACAAACTCCTTATGGAACAGAAAGTGTCTCCAATGCTTAACAGCTTGCACAACAGCATAAAACTCAACATCATACGTGCTATATCTCATCTTTGCTCCTGATAATTTCTCACTGAAATATGCAATAGGACGTCCCTTCTGACTCAATACCCCTCCGATTCCAGCCTTAGACGCATCAGTGTGTAGCTCAAACAACAACTGAAAGTCTAGTAATACAAGAATTGGTGCTGACGTCAACAGTTTCTTGATTCACTCAAAAGCAAACCTAGCTTCCTTTGTCCATGAAAATTGTTTCCCTTTCATACAATCAGTAACCGGTGCCATCACGCTACTGAAGTGTGGAATGAATCTTCGGTAGAATGATGCTAGGCCATGAAAACTTCTCACTTCTGTTATTGTTCTCGGCTGTGGCCAATTCCTGACTGCTTCCACTTTATTATGGTCCACCTCTATTCCTTCTCCTGACACAACATATCCGAGAAACAAGACACTCCTTGCATAAATACGCATTTCCTAGTTGCGGCATAAAATTGCTCCTGTCGTAGTACTATCAATACTTCTTTCAAATGATGCAAGTGTTCCTCTGAACTCTCACTGTATATCAGAATATCATCGAAATATACCACCACAAATTTCCCGATAAAAGGTCTAAAAATTTGGTTCATCACCCGCATGAACGTACTTGGCACATTCGAAAGACCAAACGGCATAACCAGCCATTCGTATAATCCTTCCCTCGTCTTGAACGCTGTTTTCCATTCGTCTCCTGGTCTAATTCGAATTTGATGATATCCACTCTTCGAAGCAATCTTCAAAAATATAGTAGCCCCGCTCAACTGATCTAGCAGATCATCTAATCTGGGCATTGGGAATCTGTACCTCACAGTGATCTTATTCAGCGCCCGACTATCGGTACACATCCTCCATGTTCAATCCTTCTTCGGTACCAACAAGGCTGGCATTGCACAAGGACTTAGGCTTTCCTGCACACGCCCTTGTTCTAGCAATTCTTCCACTTGCCTTCACAACTCTTCATGTTCCTTTGGACTCATTCGGTAATGTGGTCGATGCGGTAATACTGCTCCTGGAACAAGATCTATTTGATGTTGAATATCCCTCAACGGGGGTAACTCCGTTGGCATTTCCTCAGGAAATACATTGTTAAATTCTTCCCATATCGGCTTCACTTCCTCAGGAATTGCAACCTCTTCATTACTCTCTCGTCCAATTAACAAAAAGTCTTCAGGCTCATCTTCAACTTCCTTAACAAACTCTTTCAAAGATAGAAAAGTTTTCAGTTCTTCAATCTCCTCCAACTTGCTTTCCTTCTGTTGTTGCTTCTTGGGAACTAAAGTAATTTTAGTACCCTCAAACATGAAACTATATCTACTAGCACGACCATCATGTTGCAATGCTCTATCAAACTGCCATGGTCTGCCCAACAACAGATGACACACATCCATGTCTACTACATCACACCAAATTTCATCTTTATATTTCTTCCCAGTCGAAAAATTTGCATGAGCTCTTCGTCCAACTTTCACCTCACCCCGTTTCCTTAACCCTGTTAACTTATATGGTTTAGGATGCTTCTCAGTTTTCAAGTTCAACTTCTTTACTGCTTCAGTAGAGATAATATTGTCACAGCTTCCAGCATCAATGACGAACTTGCAAACCTTTCCCAGAATAGTGCATATGGACTGAAATATGTTATTCCTTAACCAACTAATTTCCTCTTCTTGTTTCGGTGCCAAGTAACTTCTCCTCATCATCAAATTACACCCTTCATCTCCGGACAACTCTTCTTCCTCCTCAACATAAGGTGAATTAGAACAATCAGCTTCCACATCCTCTTCTTCAATCTCAGCAACCATTGCTCTCTTCTTCGGCTTCGGACACTCATTACTTTTATGACCCATCTCCTAGCAATTGTAACATTTGAAACCATTGCTAATCTTCGCCTTCTCACCCTCCTTCACAACTGGTTTTGTAACAGCTTTAGGAACATTAGAACTTCCGCTAACACCCTTCACTTGATTGTTAGAATTAGTAAACACACCACCTCCACGCTTTCCCTGCTTCTCCCAAGCCATCGCCTTTTGGTGTGCTTCCGCCACAGATCTTGGATCGAACATATTAACCATATCCTGGATCTGCATTCGCAAGCCTCCAACAAATCTGGCGGTCAGCTGTTCTTCTATCTCCATAATATCATTTCTAGCAATGAGTTGGTAAAATTCATCTGCATATTCATTAACTGACTTCGTCCCTTGCCTTAAATTCTGCAATCTTTGGTACATAAGTGATTGATAGTTGTAAGGTAAAAATGTAGCTCTCATCATCTTCTTCATTTTATCCCAATCAACAACCTTCGACTTCCCCATTCTCTCCCTCGTAAGTTTAGTTTGCTGCCACCACGCCAAGCTGTCCCCTTCAACCTAGTAGCAACCAACTTCACTCTTCTATGCTCAGGAATCTCTTTGAAGTCAAAAAATTCTTCAATGTTAGATAACCAGTCCAGAAACTCCTCTGCAACCATCCCTCCTTTGAACTCCGGAATTTCTGTCTTCATTCCCGTCTCCCATCGTCGATCTTCTTCTACATCTCGATATGAATTTCGAACTTGGTCTCGATCTCGATAATGAATACTAGCTCTATCGCCCTCTTCATCAAAATCAAATGTACGTCTATATCGATCTCGACCATCAACATCCCTTCGATCACGCATGTCCCTTCTACTATATCTCTCTTCTTCTCTATAAGGCTCTTCTTCAAACTCACGTGGAGTTCTTCCCTCTTCATGCCCATAGTCATGGTGATCTCTCCTTGATGAAATTGATGTTTCTCTTCTTTCTCTAAAAGATTGCGGTGATACCCTTCTCGCTTCCGTAACCGATGGCGAAACTCAGTTTCCTCCATGGTTCGAGATTGGTGATCTCCTCCTTTGAGTTTGATTCATATCGATCATCAACTTCTCTAGCTTTCCAATACCTTCATCCAATTTCTCATTAATGCGTTGCTCCAACTGTTCGGCTTCTTCCCTTCTATACAACGATTCAACATTCTGATGACGGTTAGCTCTTCTCGGTGGCATGATTGAACAATTTTCAAAAAAAACACGTCAAAGATCTTCAATTTCGACACAAACTTGCTCAACAAGTCACGACTTAACTCAAGCTCGAACAAGGTGATCCGACCTAAGGTTAGCTCGGCTTGGTCTAGAGCACTTCAACAAACAATGGACGCCTCAAGTTCAACACCTTGGCGCGTAAGCTCTCACGGTCAAAGTCCAAACAACTTCCACACTTTGATCCAAAATGAAATGGATCGAAAGTTCTCCTCTTGTTGCAACCAATGATGATCACGATGAACAACAAACTTCAAACTCCTTGGCTCCAAGACTCGTCTTAGCTATGATTGGCTAAGTCAAGCTCTGATACCAAACTGACGCAGCGGATAATAACAAAACGATATAGATCGATGAAAATAGCAATCGGTGGATTGAGAAATACTGAAATGCCCAAATTCGTTGATCCGAAGATACCGAATTCTAGCTATCTCTGACACGTTGATCGCGCACGATGCCGTGAAAAGAGATCTACGATTCTTCGACTTTGATCTTGCGCATAAGATACCGTGAATCGGCTTCAACAAACGATGATTCGAGCGCACTCGAATAACGTAAGTGGAGATAGGAGATCACACTCAACTACCAATTTTATGAAAGCACAAAGCTAACAAAAAAAAAATTTATTCAACAATAAAAAAACCCCCTTTTTCAAGTTACAACGCATGCTTATTTATAGCCCAGACTCTCAAGTCGTTGCCGACTCATGCCCTACGACTCACGACTCAAGTTAGGTCGTACGCGACCTATCATCCAGCGACTCAACGAGTTACAACCAAAATTACAATCACGCGACCTAAGATACAACACACACGACTTACAACACACGGCAGACCTAACTAGGTACGACCTAAAAGCAGAACAACCTACATTACATAACCAGCTTACAACATACGACTCAACTTAGGTCGTCACGACCTTACGACAATAGCGATTTATAACAACCCGACCTAACATAGGTCGTTCATGACTTAAAATCTGAAGTGGTATAAGCGACTTAAGAGCAACAAGGGTTCATCACACGACCTATGAGTTAGCTCGTTCGCGACTTAAAGAAGCGGAAGCAGGGATTCTTTATGCGACTTATGAGTTAGGTCGTTTAACATAGGTCGTAGCTCGTCCATACATTCTGAGCGACTTAAGTCTTCAGTATAGCAACAATGCGATAGTCGGTTAGGTCGTTGATCATTCCAGTTAGGTCATGGACGACCTTCACTAGGTCGTGAGCGACCTAAAAATTCTTCCTTAGGTCGTGAGCGACCTAAGACTTGTGTTTTTTCAGATTGCGTTGCATCACCCTCTTATCGAACGTACTTCTTCGTATGCCATTCTATTACTTTGTGATTGTTGGTGCGCACCTTTGATTTTTGGGAGTGTTGTTCGAGGTGGATGGTAGTAGTAGCTACGCGTCACCACTAGTCCGGATAGTAATTGGTATATCTACCCTGGCATTGCCTAGTTGTGCCGTGTCACCTACCTTAGCAACCCTTGTACGAGTTTGGTTTTGTCCCGTAGCCCATGTGGTATCCTCTGGTGGCTTCCCGATTAGGAGGGACTATGATATTGGATGGACTACTGGGACAATTATGTGTTTAGGGCTATATGAGTAACCCCTTAATGCTATTTAAAAGTAAATTTATTTTACTATAGACACTATTATAATAGCGAAATATCACTACATAGCAAATAGTTTAACGGATCCTTAGGGGATGGGCGGTCCCAAGCATCCTTTAAGTTACTTGCCTTTATATTACAGTTCACTTGAATTAGCTTACACTGTATAAGTATGTATGTCCTGACTCGAGTATTTATGTTTTATTTTACGCTCGGGTCAGCCTGAATACCAGTTCAAAGTTCATTTCCCGGAGCTAGGACTTCTGAAGATCATCATTTTCGAGCTGCTGTCTATTTTCTATTCAGTCTTTTATCTTAGCCTATGTAATTGAGAGAATTAAATTTGGTATTTTCTATGGTTGTTTCAAACTGTATTGGTTTAAAACTATGTAATTTGTACTTATTTTGAGACTATGTGTTAGTAGCTTCATGAACCACTAAGTTATTTTATTTCCGCTGCGAGTATTCTGATTTCTGTGTCTGTGATTCTGTGATTTGATTTCATTTGCTCCAATTTTTATTACAATCTACTATTTTGAACTATTCAAGTTTGACATATTTTTAATTTATTGTCGAATTTGAATGGTGCAAAATAGTGGGTCGTTACAGTTGGTATCAGAGCAAGGTTTTTAGGAAAACCATAGCCTAAGGAGCAAAAACTCATTAGAGATAGGGTAGAAATGCCCTATAATGAGTGAAGTCAATCTTAGAATCCTTTCCTTGTGATAGAACGTATTTTAAAGTACAAAATGATTTTTTTTAAAAAGGATTTTCAAAGAAGTATTTTGATATAAAAACTTTCTTGTTTTAAGATAAAATTTTCCAACTACTTCTTTTCTTTTCTCCACCTTATGAAATTAGGTCCTTTGTTAAATGCATGTTCTTGTTAAACTTTATCTTATCTAATCTATCTTGGCCTCTATTTTTCCTTTGTCCTTAAATTCATTCTTGATTTCTCAGGATGAATCGAGGAAATGCCAGAGGTAGGGGACGAGGTGCTGCCCCAGCTCCTGCACCCGATGCCCCAGTCAGATTTGCTGAACTTTGACAAGAATATACCGAGCTTGGTGGCACCAAATTCACTGGTTCTGAGAGCATATTTAAAGCTCAACAATGGTTGAGAGACTTGGTGTAACAACCCGCATATTTATCGATTGTATATTTAAATATTTCATTTAAATATTTCATCGTTCGTCTGATTTTAGTCTGAAAACCTACTTTTTGCAAACGATCGAATTAGGACTCGAGAACACTTCCATTGAGTTCAAGATGCCGTTTGCGACCTTTTTGAGTATAAGCTTCAATATGTTTGGAGTTAGCTAAAAATTTGACCATTTAACTTTGGGCTTTGGGTTTGGTTCAGCCCATTGGCCTAAACTATTAACTCTAGCTCAACCCCCTCTTCTCTTCATTACTTCACTTTCATTTCATAACACTTAAGCTTCATCAAAAATGGAGAGAGGAGTGGGAAATTAAAACTCCAAGCCCTAATCATCTTTGCAAATCCGAGTTCTAGCTCCAAATTCAAAGAAGAAGCTTTGGTAAGCAACTCCTTCTTCTTCTGCAACTCATTCTCCTTTCAATTTCAAAATTTCCTAAACCTAATTTAGGAAATTTTTTACTTGTAAGCTTAGACTAAGCTTCTTGAGTTGTTATTGAAGAGAAATTGATCTTAGCTTGCTTTAAAAGCTTCTCCTTCATTAATTTGGGTTTAAAGGTGAGATTTTGATCTCACATCTATGTCTATAACCATCTTTGATTGTTAGGTATGAAATCCAAACACTTACTCATATGAAATTGCTTTTGATTTGGATTGAATTGGTGAATATTCCAATTTTTAGTGTTTTGAGTTCAAATCTTTAAAAATCCTAGCTTTGTTGTTTGAACATGCTTTTGGCGATGCATCGAAGAGCCTATAGGGCTGGGTTGTCGATTGGCGTAAACCCTTAGTGCCCGTTGCTCGAACGATCGCCAATTGTTTGGGATTTTGCCCCTTGGGGGCATAGGCTGAATACATTAGAATTTCCAGTTCGGTCGACTGAACTAGAGGGTCAGTTGACTGAACCGAACCTAGGAAATTTCCTAGGCCAGTGTCAGTCGACTGACCACTTTGAGCCAGTCGACTGAGCCTGGAAACCGAATGTTTCCAGGCATGAATCAGTCGACTGACCACTCTGAGTCAGTCGACTGACCACTCTGAGTCAGTCGACTGAACATGGAAACAGAGAGTTTCCAGGATCTGAGTCAGTCGACTGACCACCCTGGTCCGGTCGACTGAATCTGATGTTTTCACCCAATTTGCCTTTTGCGATTGAATTTCAAATTTTTATCGATTCATGATTTTCCTATTTGTTGTTATCGTTTATTATCGACTTTGATGACTTCTTTTCGGGATTTTTGTGAACGTCCATTTTGATGGATTCGGTATCGATTTCTTTGGATTCGATTCACGTCTTCCTATGTGAATTTTGATTATGGATTGTTTCTACAATCATTTCTTCGATTTGTCACTTTAAAAATATAAAGGTTTTCAATACAAGTAGTAAATAACAAAACTCTTTTATCAAAACGATTTCAACTCTATTTTTAATACGATGCTTGTTTATTAAACCGTTTTCCAACCTACTAGTATATACAAACCTTTACCTCACTCGTATGAGAAATCTAATTAATCGACTTAGTAAAACATGTGGTATGAAACGCTTGCGTTTAATTCGTCGGATAATTCTTAGACTTGTTCGATTGAATCTCTTGTGATAATTTTCGAGTGGAGATCTACAATTTGTTCGTAAATATTTAAGTTAAGCTAGTGGTTATGGGACATGAAGCTAAACTCATATATTTACTAGCTTAATGTAATTGACACTTCTTGATGATCGATGATGATCATTTTATGGTTTAGACTAGCAATGTGCGATGTCTCTTTGTCCACGTTGAGGACTGTACCTCATTTTATTGAGCATCGTCTCATCTCTTTGTGGGCTAGCGACCCATGTACTTTTAATGTGTTTCGATTCATCTGTTGTACCGTTTGTACTACATCGATGTCTCGGTTTTCGATTCATTGGGCGTACCGTTTGTACTGCGTCGATGTTCCGAATTGTTTTGTGTTTCGATTCATTTGATGTATCATTTGTAATACATCGATGTCTCGTCTTTTCGATTCATTGGACATACCGCTTGTACTGCGTCGATGTTCCGAATTGTTTTGTGTTTCGATTCATCTGATGTACCGTTTATACTACATCGATGTCTCGGCTTTTCGATTCATTAGACTTACCGTTTGTACTGCGTCGATGTTCCAAATTGTTTTGTGTTTCGATTCATCTGATGTACCGTTTGTACTTCATCGATGTCTCGGCTTTTCGATTCATTGGACGTACCGTTTGTAGTGCATCGATGTTCCAAATTTTTTTGTGATACACGTGTTGGCGAGTTTTCATGCTCCCGCTTGGGATTGGCCATCCTTTTCTTGTGATTTCTGGATTTCTAATTGATGATTCTGGAGTTTATGTTTCACCAACTTTTACAACTGGCACTGATATGTTTGTCATTTATTGTGGCTTGGTGAATTAAATAAAGAATATGACATTCTTTGATGCTTTGAGATTTTTGAGATATTGTATGACTTTTGTGATTTTCTAATGTATACTTGTCGCAGTATGACATTTTTGGTTATCATACGTCTTATTGTTATATCTCTTCTTATGTCTCATTTTTTCTTATAATTATAGCTAGACTGATCCGTTCATTATTTTCTTATTAAATAATACTCGGGTCAGACTAAGATATTACAGGTGCTTCCTCATGACTTCTTATTTGGAACCATCGCCTGATTTTTGACTAACTACTTTAGATTAGTAGTTTTTGTTTTGTATACATTCGAGATAGAGACTCCTTGATGTATACTTATTCTTTTGTCTAGCACTTGTATCTATTCTTTTATGGCAGTGTGGATCTTGTTAGACTACTACTCTGATGTACACTTTTACGTGTTATATTCATATCTGTTTCCGCCTTTGAGATATGAACATCTGTGACTGATTTGTGTTATGTTTATTTCTATATTTGTTTCCAAAGATATTATAGCCACTATGTAGTAGCTTTAACTTTGCATCGGTGTGTCGGAATTCCCCTTGAGATTAAATGCATGTTATACTATCTGACATATCGTCACTCGGACAAAGCAATTACACGGATGTCGCTCCTCATCAGCCTTATTCTCCGCGCTAGTCGATGACATTACACCGTAGTGTCATTGGCTAGCGTGGTTTTAGAGGTGGGGCATCATAGCTTGGTATCAGAGCCAAACATTGAAACAATGTAGAATAATTTAACAAGGATCATCGTCCTAAGTCCATCTTAGGAGTCGTGCTTTAGGATTTAATTCGAGTCTTCGTACCGATTCATCCTATTTTCTTTATGATTCCTTGTTTTATCTATCAAGATTGCTTGATATTTATTTTAAGAATAACTTTTCTTCTTCTTTCTTTCTTAAAGAAGAGAAATGGTTAGGTCAAATCGTCCCAGTGTCGGACAATCTAGTGCTACTCCCCAGGATGGAGTATTTACGTCTGCACAGCAGCTTTTTGATCTTGTAAAGAATGCTCAGTCTGCCGGACCCATTCCAGAGCCTACTCATCCTAGATCTAGTTTTACATGCTTGTGCAGAGACTATACCGATTTGGGTGTAAGGCCATTCAGGGGATCCGAGAGTGTTATAGTAATTCAAGCTTGGCTCAAATCATGCGATCGAATCTTTTCTCGCATGAACCTTATTGATCAACATCGAGTCCAAGTGGCTTCTAGCATGCTCCAAGAAAGAGCATTAGATTGGTATAAGATTTTGGTTTCTGAAATCGTTGAATTAGATCTTACTTGGGAGCAATTCCGGGAAAGATTCGAATTGAAATTTGTGCTGGAAGCTGAAAAAGTAACTTTAGCCTGGCGTTTCATGGACCTTGTTCAAGGTGAATCTTCTATGACAGACTATGTCACATCTTTCGAATTTCATTCTACGAGGTTGAATACATTAATACCCCATTGAAGAAAAATCAGAGATTTGTCTATGGCATGAATAAGAATCTTAAAAAGCCATTACTTCTAAAACTAGAAGTTTCTTTCGATCAACTTATTGATATCGCTCTTCCTCTTGAAGAGGCTGATAAAGGGTGTGATGTTGAAGTTGTGGGTGCCAAACAAAACTTCAACAACAACATGAAGAGGCCTATCAGATCCAAAGGCCCCACTCCCAACAAGAAAGGGAAGCAGCAAACTCCGGTAGCTAAGACTTCTATCTCTAGTAGTGGACAATGCTACAATTGTGGTTCCACCGACCACTATGCGAATAGATATTCGAATCCTCTCTTTTGTCGTTATTGCAAAAGTTCAGGTCATCTTTTATCTTCGTGTCCTAAACTTCCAAGCAAGAGAGAAGGAAAGCTACAAGCCCCTAGCAACTCTTCTCTTGGCCAAGGTATTTTTCATTCAATCCTTGACGATATTTGTCTTGTGATTATCCTTTTTCGAGTTCTTGTTGATATGAGTTCATCTCATTATTTTGTATCAAAATAACTTGTTGATTCTTTTTCTTTGAAACATTTTGGCTTGATGTCTTCCTTGAGAATTGCGAATCCGGATGGTAGATTCGCAACACTCAATTTGCTTTTTATTGATATCGAAATTATTTTATGTGATTTTTTTTTCCGAGCAATTTTTTTTACTTAGGCTTCGGAATTGATTTTTGTAAGGATTGGCTTAATCGTTGTGAAGCCTATATCCTATTTTCTGAGTGGACTATTCATCTTCAACATTTTCTATCTGTTAAGCAGATTTCTATTTTTCTTTCTGATTCCTATTTCAAACTTTTGGCAGCCTTATTTTTTATTCTTTAAACCCGCATGATGAGGAAAATGTTATTTCTCTAATTCATGTAGTTTGAAAATTTTCTGGTATTTTTGAGCTTGTCTTAAGATTATCACCTAAGCAATCTTTTGAGTGGTGTTAATTTCTTTTCAGCTCGACCTTGCCACTGGTTTTCATTTGCTACGAGTTGAGGAAGTTAGCATTCCACTTACCGCATTCCGCACTCGTTATGATTCTTATGAATTACTTATTATGTCATTCAGTTTGTCCAGCTTATTTCATCCATTTTATGAATCGAGTATTCTACGGATATCTCGATGACTCCATTCTTGTATTTATTGATTTTGGATGAAAACAACAATTTAAATTTTTGCAAATCTTTTCAATAAGATTTATTTATAAGAATAATTGGATTTTTGTTCTTAAAACAAGCAAAGAATATTCATATAGTTTTTAAGAGATAATTTTTTTTATTATATAGAAGATGATTTTGTGTTGTTTTGCCTATTGATTGCTTTAAGAATTCTGGTCAATGCGCTTGATCAACGTTATCGATAGGAATCTCCTAAACGCTTTGATGAGACAATCAAACATAGTAAATTGACTTGTAAAATGTAATTTTTTCTAGAAAGATGACTACATAAAGTTAATTATAATTTTTGGAAGTATTAGCTTTTCGAGAAAGTGGATAAATTAAAAGAACTCTTTCCCGATACTCTTATTCTTGTGATTCCCGAAGGGAACCAAGATTTTATCTTTTGTGCCAATGCTAATCGTATTAGTTTGGATGTCGTTCCCTTGCTAAAGAGAACGTGCTATCACTTATGTTTTTAATCCATTAAAGCCTATCGAGACTAGGTATGCCACTCATGATCTAGTGCTCGTGGCTATTGTTTTCGCCTTTTGTATTTGGCATCATTATTTTTGGGTGATGGATTTTTTCCTCCTCGCCAATCATAATCTTTGGAATATTTATTTTCTCATAAGGAACATAATTTGCGTCAACCTCATTGGCTCAAGTTCCTTGCACCTTATGATCTTTTTACCAAGTTCATCGGACGTTTAGATGTACTTTGTTTTGTTGAGCTTCGTCTCATTTCTTTTATGGACTAGCATCCGGTGTTCTTTGATGGCCTTCAGTTCATTGGACGTACCGTTTTTGTACTACGTCGGTGTTCCGAAATTATTCGAGCTTTAGTTCTTCTGGCGTACCGTTATTGTAATACGCCATTGCACCGGCTCAATTTTCTTCTATTCATGACGTTTCCCATGTCTGTCAACAACGGAAATGTCCTAGAGATTCTGATTTTTATTCTTGAGCCCGGTGTTATTGAAGAAATTGAAGTTTCACCTATATTGAATTTTGAGCAATAATCTATTCGCATCATTTCTTTGGAGGGTGAGCGCCTTCGAAATAAAGTTGTACTTCTTGTGAAAGTTCAATGGTTCTCAAATCTCAAGGATAGCTCTTGGGAATCCAGAGAATTCATCGAGCGAACATGTTCATACTTACTCTTTCGTGCTGTTTGTGGTGAACTTCTTATTTAAATTTTCTTTTGTGTTGATATGCTTTTATGGTTGTTACTATTTATTTTCTTCTTAAGTATTGCGAGGACGCAATTTCTTTAAGGTGGGGAGTCTGTATCAACCCGCATATTTATCGATTGTATATTTAAATATTTCATCGTTCGTTCGATTTTAGTCTGAAAACCTACTTTTTGCAAACGGTCGAATTAGGACTCGAGACCACTTCCATTGAGTTCAAAATGTCGTTTGAGACCTTTTTGAGTATAAACTTCGATATGTTTAGAGGCAGCTAAAAATTTGACCATTTCACTTTGGGCTTTAGGTTTGGTTCAGCCCATTAGCCTAAACTATTAACTCTAGCTCAACCCCCTCTTCTCTTCATTACTTCACTTTCATTTCCTAACGCTCAAGCTTCATCAAAAATGGAGAGGAGAATGGGAAACTAAAACTCCAAGCCCTAATCATCTTTGCAAATCCGAGTTCTAGCTCCAAATTCAAAGAAGAAGCTTTGGTAAGCAACTCCACCTTCTCCAACTCATTCTCCTTTCAATTTCAGAATTTCCTAAACCTAACTTAGGAAATATTTTACTTGTAAGCTTAGATTGAAGCTTCTTGAGTTGTTATTGAAGAGGAATTGATCTTGGCTTGTTTTAAAAGCTTCTCCTTCATTAATTTGGGTTTAAAGGTGAGATTTTGATCTCACATCTATGTCTATAACTAGCTTTGACTGTTGGGTATGAAATCCAAACACTTATTCATATGAAATTGCTTTTGATTTGGATTGAATTGGTGAATATTCCAATTTTTAGTGTTTTGAGTTCAAATCTTTAAAAATCCTAGCTTTGTTGTTTGAACATGTTTTTGGTGATGCATCGAAGAGCCTATAGGGCTGGGTTGCCGATTGGCGTAAACCCTTTAGTGCCCGTTGCTCGAACGATCGCCAATTGCTTGGGATTTTGCCCCTTGGGGGCATAGGCTGAATACACTGGAATTTCTAGTTCAGTCGACTGAACCAGAGGGTCAGTTGACTGAACCGAACCCAGAAAATTTCCTGGGCCAGTGTCAGTCGACTGACCACTCTGGGCTAGTCGACTGACCACTCTGGGCCATTCGACTGAGCCTGGAAACCGAATGTTTCCAAGCATGATTCAGTCGACTGACCACTCTGAGTCAGTCGACTGAACCTGGAAACAGAGAGTTTCCAGGATCTGAGTCAGTCGACTAACCACCCTGGTCCAGTTGACTGAATCTTTTGTTTTCGCCCAATTTGCCTTTTGGGATTGAATTTCCAATTTTTATCGATTCGTGATTTTCCTATTTGTTGTTATCGTTTATTATCGACTTTGATGACTTCTTTTCGAGATTTTTGGAACGTCCATTTTGATGGATTCAGTATCAATTTGGATTTGATTCACGTCTTCGTACGTGAATTTTGATGATGGATTGTTTATACAATCATTTCTTTGATTTGTTACTTTAAAAATGTAAAGGTTTTTAATACCAGTAGTAAATAACAAAACTCTTTTATCAAAACGATTTCAACTCTATTTTTAATACGAAGCTTGTTTATAGAACTGTTTTCCAATCTATTAGTATATACAAACCTTTACCTCACTCGTATGAGAAATCTAATTAAACCACTTAGTAAAACAAGTGGTATGAAACGCTTGCGTTTACTTCGTCGGTTAATTCTTGGACTTGTTTGATTGAATCTCTTGCGACAATTTACGAGTGGAGATCTACAATTTGTTCGTAAATATTTAAGTTAAGCTAGTGGTTATGGGACATGAAGCTAAACTCATATATTTACTAGCTTAGTGTAATTGACACTTCTTGATGATCGATGATGATCATTTTATGGTTTAGACTAGCAATGTGCGATGTCTCTTTGTCCACGTTGAGGACTGTACCTCATTTTCTTGAGCTTCGTCTCATTTCTTTGTGTGCTAGCACCCATGTACTTTTAACATGTTTCGATTCATCTGATGTGCCATTTGTACTACATCGATGTCTCGGCTTTTCGATTCATTGGACGTACCATTTGTACTGCGTCGATGTTCCGAATTGTTTTGTGTTTCGATTTGTCTGATGTACCATGTGTACTACATCGATGTCTCAGCTTTTCGATTCATTGGACGTACCATTTGTACTGCGTCGATGTTCGAAATAGTTTTGTGTTTCGATTCAACTGATGTACCGTTTGTACTACATCGACGTCTCGGCTTTTCGATTCATTGGACGTACCGTTTGTACTGCGTCGATGTTCCGAATTGTTTTGTGTTTCGATTCATCTGATGTACCGTTTGTACTACATCGACGTCTCGGCTTTTCGATTCATTGGATGTACCGTTTGTACTGCGTCGATGTTCTGAATTATTTTGCGATACACGTGTTGGAGAGTTTACATTTACATTCTCCCGCTTGGGATTGGCCATCCTTTTCTTGTGATTTTTGGATTTCTAATTGATGATTTCTAGAATTTATGTTTCACCAAATTTTACAATTGGCATTGATATGTTTGTCATTTATTGTGGCTTGGTGAATTATATATAGAATATGACATTCTTTAATGTTTGAGATGTTTGAGATATTGTATGACTTTTGTGATTTTCTAATGTATACTTGTCGCAGTATGACATTTTTGGTTATCATACGTCTTATTATTATATCTCTTCTTATATCTCATTTTATCTGATAATTATAGCTAGACTGATCTGTTTATTATTTTCTTATTAAATAATACTCGGGTCAGACTGAGATATTACAGGTGCTTCCTCATGACTTCTTATCTGGAACCATCGCCTGATTTTTGACTAACTACTTTAGATTAGTAGTTTTTGTTTTGTATACATTCGAGATAGAGACTTCTTGATGTATACTTATTCTTTTGTCTAGCACTTGTATCTATTCTTTTTTGACATTGTGGATCTTGCGAGACTACCACTCTGATGTACACTTTTACGTGTTATATTCATATCTGATTCCACCTTTGAGATATAAACATCTGTGACTGATTTGTGTTGTGTTTATTTTTATATTTGTTTCCGAAGATATTATAGCCACTGTGTAGTAGCTTCGACTTTGCATCGGTATGTCAGAATTCCTTTTGAGATTAAATGCATGTTATACTATCTGACATATTGGCACTCGCACAAAGCAATTATACGGATGGTCACTACACAATAAATGACAATTTGATATGGCTTTTAGCCGTATTTAATAAGATTAGAAGCGGCTTATAGCCGTATCAATATTTGGTGAGCTTATAGTTTTGATACGGCTCAAAGTCGTATCTAATTTTCCATTTAGGTACAGCTAAAAGCTGTATCTAATAGTCGAATTAGATACGGCTCAAAGCCGTATCTAATTGTCCATTTAGGTATGGCTCAAAGCCGTATCTAATACAAAATTTAGGTACGGCTAAAAGCCGTATCTAATAGTCGAATTAGATACGACTTGTAGCCGTAGCTAATAGAACAATTAGATACGGCCTAAGGCCGTACCTAAGTGAACCTCGAACCGCGTCTTTTAGGTCATTTAGATACGGCTGATGGCCATGTCTAACTTGTTAGTTAGATACGGCTTTTAAGCTATACCTAATGACCTGCTCCTACATACCTGTTTAATTTGATACTAATTCTAGATTTGGGATTAACCGTATATTCAGCACATATAGGCACATTAAGCACAACAAAGATCTCACGCATAGTTTTGATAGTTTACAATTCTAGCAACATTAATCCAACATTGCATAGTTTAGATACTTTATTCTACCATACTTCAGCATACGGTCTGAGCTTGAGCTTAATACAAATAGCTTAATACATACAGTTTACAATTCTAGATTTTAGATAGTCTCTTAAATCATTTAATTACATTCACAGTTTAATAACACATTAATAACTTAATACAAATAGTTTGGAGATTGAAATTTCCAAGTTTCCATAGCTGAGCCTGTGTTTCAAGTGACCAAGTCTATCCCTTTTTCACTGCAAAATATAAGCATAACAATAAACTATGTTAAGCATAACTATAAACTATGTCGTTACATGCAATAACAAAAAATAGTAGTCATTTGCGGGTTTGCCCTTCGAGCACCTCTCAGGATAGGTGCTGACAGTGATCTCCAGTTAATTAATAATTATTTTTCTCATTCATTGCATCCTTTACGTTTACCATATTTGTAGGACTACTTCAGGAATTCTTTTTCAAAGTACTAATTACTTGTATTCATCCTTCATTTATCGGTTAAACACTTCATGGTGCATTTACAGTTTAAGTTATTTTCTCTGATGTATCAACATACCAGCTGAATGCAATATTCTATTACTTTCACCATCTACAAATGGATTTTTATTTTCAGTTCCAGAAGAATGTTTCAACTTTCAAGATAAATATCATTACTTATTAATTTTATTTTGCCAAATCTGTGAATATTTTTGTCCCTAATATATTAATTTGTAGAAGTGGTGGACATGTTGTGCTTACAAGTATCTATTGAGACGTGCAGAGATGTAGTCAGCTGTTTTGGTCAAACAACTGTAATAGGTGCATTCAAGTTTGGGCTGGCTAGATCACCGAATATGAACCAAATATAATAACTGTTAATAATTCGTTTTCATTAATGACACCACAGTTACCAGAAAACCAAGTACGCTTGCGCTGATCTGTTCTACGCAGACACGGTCATTGGATCATTTATTAGCAGAAAACTGGCTTCAAAGTTATTCTTCTCATTGCATTACAAACCGACAAAACCTTTCTTTTTAAATTGATCTTTGTCATGTTTTATTATTTTTACTTTGTATTGTTTTATATTTGGTGACCAAACAATTCATAATTGAGGTCTTATTCTGCACTTATTTTATATTTGCAAATCAGGAAAATGTTTACTTGTTGCAATAACGTGTTGTAATAAAGATGCACGCAGTAGGAGTAGCTGTATTATTTACGTATTTCTACTCAAGCCAATATTATATTTATTCCCAGCTTATTCTCTTCTACTATTTCATATAAATTAACCATCTATGTCTAATTGTTACATACATTTTGACGATAACTACCAGCATGGTTAGATCAATTGCAGAGTGCTAACTGTTGATATGTTATAGTAATATTATTATATATTATATATATAGTTTCCAACAGACATGCATATCCTAAAAAACCACCACTAACAACTTATATATTTAGTTATTTTGTAAATTAATAAGCAGAAATTTTGCTTTCACATGGAAATGGAAAGCAAGCATAAATAGTTTTTTTTTCTAGAATGGTTTGTCTTTCATTGGTGACAACATTAATAATAGTCATTTATTTCCTATCAATTATTAAACGTGATTCTGACAGTAGAGTTAGGTTTTTGATAGACTTTGAATAACCTCAAGTAATTCTGTAATATATTGTATTGATCATGTTGGAAATGTGATTCATATTTTAATATTTGTTGCAAGTATATATGGTGAGCTAACTAAGTCATCCGTAGAGATATAGAAGTTATTGAAATATCAAGGGCAATACTTCAATGGCTGAAACAATGGTTGAGAGGATGCCAATTTTTGAAGACAAGGGGTTTTGTAATGAAGGTGTGGAAGCTGGATTGGAAATTAGACAAAGGAAGAAGGTCATGATTGGAAGCTTTGATACAGATAGTAAGGAAAATGAAGAAGCAGATAGTGTGTACTTCGATCACAACGGAGGTATTTCGTAGTAGTACTCTTCGCTGATAACTTAATTTTATCGGCACTATAGATTAATTGATTCCTTGTTATTTCTCTTATATCACCTCACTTGACGCGAGTATCCAAAATGCAATAGTTTTATACATGTGACATGTCATGTATACAGTGGAATAGGTTTCAAAAAACAATACATAGTAAAATATTAACATAAACAGAAAATATACCTGCTCCAACGTCTAAAGAAATTGAATAAGACCCTTCGGATGGCACACATACCCACCCATTCCAACTTTAGCAAAGGTCTCTGCAAATTGATGATTTGTTTTGCTGGTTCTCTCATCTGGTAGCAGTATGTTGTCCAACACCACTTTTTCATGTGTTGGTGGTACAAATTTCCCATGGATTTTGGACGATGTAGAATCTCGGCATACAGTACCTGTTGCAATAAATATGTTTAGATCTATCCAACAAAATAACTTCTCGAAAGCAACTAAAAATAGAAATCTTGTAATAAATACCTTTGCTATTATGTCTAAATCAGAGTTGAGGATTTCACATCTTTGATTGTTCGCTACATCGGTCGAATTCTGGAACTGCGAAGCAACGAATTCAGTAGCATTGAATTGTGCGGCGCGTCCTCCATCAGAAAAACTGACCGGTGTGCGAATTCCATGTTCGATGTTTCCCACCATGTTGATCAGAACCTCCATTTGCCCAGGCAAATTTCCCACTGTGCCCTCCAAACTTTCCACCAGCATTTTCAACTCATCATGTTCTCCATGAACATGTCTGAGTTGTTTCTGTGTAATGGTACAAGCCTTAACTTTAGTCTTTGGTATAACGGTCCCAACACCGCGGCTCCTGCCCCTTGCATCCTTACCAAGCACTTGTGATAAGATGTCTTCGTCCAATGTCAATTTTTCTTCATCACTATCAGTCATCTTTTCCTTCGCTTTCGCAATTTGTTCCTGAAATACGATAATACTTATATGAATAAGGAATTTTAAAGAATATGCAAGTTAATATTTGCTATAAGTATGAAGAAGTGGCATACACATATTTTAGCATCTGATTAGTATTTGTTTAACTTACAAAATATGAAGAAGAGGCATCTGATATGTTACCATCTTTTTTCCTACGTGTCTTCTCCCATACATGACGACGACTGATATTTGTTGATGGACAAGCAGCGATCTGCAATACAAGTACAAATTTGATTGAAATAGTTGATGTTTGTACACATGTAGACGTATGTATGTAGAATGTAGATACAATGAATACTAAGCATATGAATGAAAATGGATATAAATTACCATTTCTTGTTATATTTTAGCGTGACTTTTACGTCCTGCATGGTGACCATAACTGAGCAATGCTCTGTTCTTTTTGCCTGTCTCTCTTCTTCCGCTCGCTTCGGGCGTTGCTTCATTTTTTATGAACTATTCCCAATCTTCTTGTGCAACTGTAGGTGGACAATTTTTCAACCGTTCTTCGTCATTTTTGAAAGTGTCATAATAAACTACTTTCAGGTTTTTCTTGTATCTCCTAAAAGACTCGTCCATTCTCTTTAAAAACATTTCCTTTGAAAGCGGATCGAGCTCATAAATTTTCTGCAAAAATAACTTAGCTTGTTCACTGAAAGTTTAGATACTTCAGTTCATACAGAAAATAGTGAAAATGAATATTTTGTAAAATAGTACACATACAGTTGGGTTTCATTGGAACATTTCGTGAATACCAAAATTACATACATATTATTTTCATGTCCATACAAAGACTCAAACTGCCTGACCTTCACATAATGTCAAATAAAGGTAATTACCATGAACATACTTAATGAGATATGTGGATATGTGTTAGGTCAGTGTACAGGCGTCGATACAATGTAGTGTACTCCTTTGATAATGAAATTAAAATGATGACAGACGGCACTATGTAGTGCTAATGGATAGGCAGAGAGAAATAATATAGTAATATATTGTAGTACTGTTGCTATAATTAACAGTCTAACATAAAGCTGGATGAGTTAAAGTAATATGCAATGCCTGTTGTAGTGTAGTCTGTCTTCGCACATTGTAAGTGTATGAGTGCTTGGTAATTTGTAAAGCGAAGGGGAATTTTTTTGGGGTTTTAAATTGGATCACCGCCTTTGTTTAATTTTGTTAATATAGTCATATGGCAGTTTTAGAAAGCACAGTGGTAGTTGAAATAGAAAGAAGAAAAGGTACAAATTTAGATAAGCATTAAAGGATAGTAATGTCTACATTTGGTGAAACTGATAGAATTGTATAAAAAGGATATTAACTACAACAGGTTATTAACTACATCAACTACTGAGGATTATAGTTGGATGTTGTATACATACTATTAGTACGGTCATTGTTAAGATGGTTGACAGAGCAAAATAGAGTAGTAACAGTCATATTACCAACATAGTTTAACAGTTAACAGTTGGGGACTGTTTACAACTCCAGTAGAAGTAAATGTATGTGAAGATAACTGACACAGTGAGGTTAAAATAGATATAATGTTCAAAGTGCAGATATAAATCATAAAATAAAGCATAGAAAGATATTAGCCTTATCTTTACGGAGGGCGAGAGAACACTAATTAAATCATGAAATACAGAGAGAGAAATATGGAAACAGAACAGGGAGTTATGAACATGGCGATAACAGAAGTAGGTCGATATTGTGGACAGAAGTTTTTGAATAGTGTAAAATCATTGAAGATCATGGTAACTCATATTTTTACTTTTCACATTATTTCACAAACAAAATGTTAACTCCGCTTTCTCTACAACCTAACGACTCAAGAACTGCACGACTTAAGCAGGTTACGCGACTTAACGAGTCAAGGATTGGTCGACTTAAAGAAGTCAACAACTTTAGGAATTGGATGGCCTACGACTTAAGCATTGAACGACTTAACGAGTTGAAAGACTTGGCGACTTACGACATAGAGAAGTCTACGACTTAACGATTTAAAAGAGAAGGGATGGTTCACGACTTAAGGCCTCCACGACTTAAGGTTTCTATGGCTTAAGGAAGTCCACGACTCAAAGACAGGATGATTTAACGATTCAAGAAATGGCGCGACTTAGGAAGGAAAGGAGTTGGCGACTTAAAGCTATCCGCGACTTAAGACCTAGCACATGTCGTGAGCGACTTAAGCAAATGAAACGATGCTTCTTATTTAACACGGTGGCCTCTTAACTCGTACACGATTCAGGACTTATGATATATCCATAGTTCAGCAAGGATGCCTTTCCAAAGTCTCGACCCAGCATTTAAGTCGCAACCGACTCACGACCTAGCTTGGGTCGTCCACGACCTAAAGCTACTAAGCAAAAGTCCGATGCCGCATTACTCATACAAGAAGATGTTGACTCATGGGCGACATAGGACTTGTAACAAAAATTCTGATAGATGAACCTCTGGGAAACCATGGGCTTGGCCAAATAAGTCGGCCACGACCTACCATAAGCCGATCACGACTTACGACTCAAGGGGGAAATTTCCTATAAATACCAACCTGCCTCAAGCATGAAGGGGACCTTTTGGGACAATCTATTCAAGCGCCGATACTCGCCAGTTTCTAAACCAACTATATATTTGAAGTTTCAAAGAACACTACAAGCTACTTTGAAAGACTTTGACACGTCCGACATGGATTCAAAGTGTTGGGCGAATTTTCACCCAGAAGATCTCGAGACCAGGAAGCCACAGTTTCACTCGGTTTCGCAATCTCCACTTCATTCAGCACGACCAATCACCTCCTCATTCGGCCTTCACCTCATTCGGGCTCCCTCCATTCGGCCACTCCACTACCGGATCTACCCCCTTACCGAGCCAACCTCATTCGGTCCACCACTCCATTCGGCATAGGCTCCTGCCGAACCAGACTTCACCGGCCAGGTCCACCGGACCAACCTCTCCAATATCCACCCATCACCGGACCACCATAGCCGGACCAGGCACCACCGGTCCAAACTCCAACATCTCCCTACCGAACGAGGCTACCACCGGTCCAACCTCACCACCGAATGAACCTCGCCGAACCAGACAACTGCCAGTCCAGATCGCTTCAGCCCGGGCCCACCAGCAGTTATATACTTCCAAGACCCCTGCCCCCTACCTCATTCTATAAATAGAGGGGCAGGGGTACAACAATGGCAGACAAGTTTGAGAGCTCAAGCAAGGAAGGAACTTTCAAACTACTTTCATATACTGATATACGAAGCATTGTACCTGTAATCTGAGAGAAAGAAGATAATAACATATAAAGTGGACGTAGGCACATTCTGGCCGAACCACTATAAATCTGTGTGTCTTTTACATTTTCAGCCCCTACTTCTTTCATATTTACATACTCATCTAAAATCACTGAAAATCACATATAATCAACTAAATAATACGACTTGGAGGTGTTTGTCCATTTTTTGTGCAAACATCTTTGGTGCTTTCACTGAGAACTGAACTCAGACTTCATCTTCAGAACTCAAGCTTCATCTTCTCCCACTCAACCTTCTTCCTAACAACATCACTCGTTGCTTAGAAATCATGCCTTCCAAACAGAGAAGGGATGTTAACAAAGGAAAGAACATCGCAACTAGCAGCCTTCCAGATCCAGCAATCACAGATCAGCCCACTTCAACAGCAGTACCAGATGAAAATCAGGAAAATCCAACTGGTCCCGCAACGGAACAACCAATTACTAGGGCAGATCTGGACAGGGTTGTGGCTGAAGTAACTAACCGCTTCACATCCCAACAAGAAACTTTGGTGGACCAACTCATGACACGCTTAAGGGATGCTGAAGAGTCCAACCGCAACACTGAATCATGGGGTGAATCCCAATCCGGAGGATCCCGGAGGCAACAAAGGTCTTCACTCTTCGAACAAGCTATCAACAGGAAAAACGATGATAGGGGCCGCGCCCGGACTCAGCTCGAATTCCGACTCGAGGAAGCCCTTGGAACCGAACCTAGCGGGGGAGGCACCAGGCGAGGGTCGGATGTAGCTGAGCCAGTCATGCCACCTAATCATAGAAACCCCGCTGAACGGAGCCGAGCTAGAACCCAGCCCGAAGTTGACCCCATGAATGTGCTCGAAACAGAACCCCACAGGGGAAGATCAAGGCGGGGGCAACTGTAGCTGGTCCTAGCGTGCATCCAAGCAGCCAAAGACAACCACTGGATAATGCTAGAGGTGATAGACTGTACCATCCCTACAGGTCATTTGGACGAGATAGATCCCGTAGGGAAGAACCGAGCTCATTTTTGTCCGCTCCAAGTTCTGACGAACGAATGGCACGATTATTCAGAGAATGTGTCCAACGGGAGCAAAGGGACCGGGGAATAGGCTCTAGGGTCACCAATCCCTTTACCCGAAATATCGAAACTGCCATCACTCCCCGGGAATGGAAAATGCCAACCATGGAACCTTACAAAGGAACTTCCGACCCCATCGTACACCTGCAGAGATACACCCAGCATATGCTCATGAGTGGAGCAACAGAAGGAGTATTATGTAAATGCTTTCCGCTATTCCTATCAGATCTAGCTACCTCCTGGTTCTGCCATCTACCCCAAGGATCCATCAGCTCATGGGAGATGTTAAAAGAAAGGTTTATTAGCCAGTTCCGCATCCATGTGGAACAACCCAAGGATGCTTATTCTCTATCCAATGTCAAACAGAAATCCGGAGAGACGCTGCAACAATATCTAACACGGTTCAACGCCGCAGCGGCAGCAGTTCAAGATGCCGATGAAAAACTCACTCTAATGGCCCTCTGTAGTGGTGTACATCCAGACACCAAGTTTGCCAGAAGGTTAACTAAGGAAAAACCAACTACCTTGCCTGATTTCTTTCATGAAGCTGGAAAGTATATGAGACTTGAAGACGCTGCTACAGAAAGGCAATCAGGACAACAAGGCAAGATAGTTCAGGACAAGGTTCCCACTGCAGCTAAGGACGCTCGAAGAAATGAATCTAGAGACAATGCTGGGGGCAGAAAGGTTGAGAAGCGCCAATATCGACCAGGGCCAAGATTTGACTCCTACACCCCTTTGAATGAAACAATCGAAAACATCTACCTAGCCACTCAGGGCGAACTCGGATACAAGCGCCCCCCGCACAAGAAAGAATCAGATAACGCACTCAAGTCCGGAAAGTTCTGTCGCTTCCACGAATCCCACGGACATGACACCAATGAATGCCACCATCTTCGGGACTTGATCGAAGAACACATTAGAAGAAGAAGACTGGAACGTTATGTGAAAGGTCAGAACAGGACTCCGACTCCTGCCAATGGGAACTCAAAGCAACCCCTCCCAGAAGTAGGCGGAGGGAATCGCAACAATCACAACACCAGTGGCTCTAGTCAAGAGAAGATAGTGGTCCTTACCATCTCAGGAGGACCACACATCGCCGACAGAAGTTGGGCGGAGATGGAAAGGTACGGCAAGTCGCTTAGAAATGCCGAAGGATATGTTAACTCCATTACGGAGGAACGCCACCCGAAACGAAAAGAAAACAATGACATTGTATTCAGTAGGCATGATTTGGAAGGAAGACAGTACCCACATATGGATCCCATGGTCATCTCTGCCTGGTTTGGTCCAGCTAAAGTTTTTCGGATTCTAATAGACACGGGAAGCTCCGTAAATATCCTGTTCAAACATGCTTTCGACAAAATGAAGTTATCAATGAAGGATGTATCCCCCTGTGACAAACCACTGCACGGTTTCACTGGAGATGCAAAAATGCCCCTCGGGCAGCTTGACCTCTTCGTCGAAATAGGAAGTCATCCCCGCTCCGTTGTGCGAAAACAAACGTTCGTACTAATAGAAAACCACTCGGCTTACAACGCTTTCTTGGGAAGACCAGCCTTGTCTGACTTTCAGATTGTATTAGCCCCCTGGTGCCTGAAAATGAAATTTCCAACAGACAACGGAGTAGGAGAAGTAGAAGGAGATCAAGATGCTGCCCGAGACTGCTACGTAACTGAACTTCGCAATAACCGCAGAAAGAATAAAGGAAAAGATGCAGAGACTACTCTCTGCATGAAAAGCTTGGAGGCATAGCAACTAAAGAAAGCCCCTCCTCTTCGATACACAAGCGATCCCTTCAATGAACTAGACCCCAGGGATAAAGAGGAGGAGGCTACCGCCGAGCCTGCAGAGGCTATGGAATTCGTATCGGTAGATAAGCATGATTCAAGTAGACTATTAAAAATCGGATCTCAGCTGGAAACGGAATTGAAGGATCAACTCATTGACTTTCTCCGCCACAACTTAGATGTATTTGCGTGGACTCATGCCGATATGACAGGAATCTCCCCAGACATAGCATGCCACATGTTGAACATCGATCCCACCAAGGTACCAGTAAAGCAGAAAAAGAGGAGCATGGGGGCAGAGCGATCGGCAGCCCTTGATGAGGAAGTAAAGAATCTACTTGCTAATGGCTTCATACGGGAAGCCATCTACCCAGAATGGATCGCTAACCCAGTGCTAGTAAAAAAGGCCAATGGAAAGTGGCGAACATGTATTGACTTCTCCAATCTGAATGACGCTTGCCCGAAAGACTGCTTCCCACTTCCCCGAATTGACCAACTCGTAGACAGCACAGCTGGGCACGAACTCCTATCTTTTATGGATGCATACTCCGGATATAACCAGATCCCCATGCACGCCCCCGATCAGGACCACACTAGCTTCATCACCGACCGCGGATTATATTGTTACAAAGTAATGCCTTTTGGACTCAAAAATGCTGGAGCTACCTATCAATGCCTCGTCAACAAAATGTTCGCAGAGTTGATAGGACAAACTATGGAGGTATATGTGGATGACATGTTGGTAAAGTCCAAGAAAGCCAACGACCATGTAAGCCATCTGGACGGTACATTTCAGGTACTTCGCCGATATGGAATGAAGTTGAATCCTCTAAAGTGCTCCTTCGGAGTATCATCGGGAAAATTCCTAGGATTCATCGTCCACGCCAGAGGAATCGAAGCAAACCCTGAACAAATCCGGGCTTTAAAAGAAATAAGGATACCTTCCACTCGAAAAGAAATGCAGAGCCTAAACGGAAAGGTGGCCGCCCTAAGCAGATTCATTTCCAAGGCAACTGACAAGTGTGTCCCTTTCTTCGAAGCACTCAAGAAAGACAAAGGGAGGTTCGAGTGGACCGACGAATGCTTAAAAGCCTTCCTCAACCTAATCGAACACCTTCAGAGACCACCAGTACTCTCAACTCCAAATGAAGGTGAAGTGTTATACTTATACCTCGCTGTATCATCTCATGCTCTAAGCGCCGCCTTGGTAAGAGAAGAAGACCGCACACAACGCCCGGTTTACTTTGTAAGCAAGAGATTTACAGGGGCAGAAGCCAGATATCCTAAACTTGAGAAGTTAGCATATTGTTTATTGATCGCGTCACGAAAACTGCGACACTACTTCCAGTCTCACTCCATCAGGGTTCTAACCGATCAACCACTAAGACAAGTGCTCCATCGTCCTGACACTTATGGGCGACTCCTCAAATGGTGCATCGAACTAAGTCAGTATGATATCACCTACCATCCCCGCACCGCTATCAAAGGACAAGCCATGGCTGATTTCATTGCCGAATTCACTACCAACGAAGGCAAGGAACAATCCGAAGTAGCAAAAAACATCAAATGGAACCTCTTTGTAGACGGAGCATCAAACGAACAAGGCTCGGGGGCAGGTATTGTGATCATCACCCCCAGGGGAAGAAAGTTGTACTATGCATTAAGATTGGAGTTCACGGCCACTAACAACGATGCTGAATATGAAGCAGTAATAGCGGGATTGGAACTGGCCCTAGAAATTGGAATCAATTCCTTATGTATTCATAGTGATTCTCAGCTTATCGTAAACCAGGTACTAGGAGAATTCCAGACTCGAGGAGAACGACTCACAGCATACCTAAAGAAAACCAGACTGCTGCTCGATCGATTGGACCATTATCTAATCAAACACATTCCTCGAGAAGAAAACCAAGAGGCAGATGAACTTGCAAAGCAAGCTAGTATGAAGGACAGCACCATTTCCGGAGCACTAGCAATCTCAAGGCAGCTAGCCCCGAGTTTCGAACAAGCGAATCTGATAACTGCAATCGAAGAAGGAACCTGGATGACTCCTATCCGGAAATATTTGCAAGATGGCATACTACCCGACAGGCGTGACGAAGCCAAGAAGATCTTGAGGAAAGTTCCCCACTACACAATACAAGAAGGCATCCTCTACCGGCGTGGCTTCTCTAGCCCCCTATTAAGATGCGTCGCCGGAAGGGAAGCCAAGGAGATATTAACAAACATCCATCAGGGAGGATGCGGAGATCACACTGGAGGACAGACTTTGGCAAGAAAGATACTCCGATATGGATATTACTGGCCCACACTAAACAAAGATGCCCTAGACTTCGTTAAGAAATGCGACAGATGTCAGAAGTTCGCCAAGATCCCTCGACTGCCCACAAACGAAATTACTCAAATGACCAGCCCTTGGCCCTTTGCTGTATGGGGAATTGACTTAATTGGCGAACTGCCAACGGGCCGAGGCGGAGCCAAATATGCTATAGTGGCAGTCGATTATTTCACCAAATGGGTGGAAGCGGAACCTTTAAATAAAATATCTTCAGCAAAAGTTATCAACTTCTTGATCAAAAACATTCTGTGCAGGTATGGAGTCCCCCTCAAGATCGTATCAGACAACGGACTCCAATTTGACAGCGAAGAATTTGCCGACTGGTGCCAAGAGCATGGAATTCATAAAAGCTTCTCATCAGTAGCTTACCCTCAGGCAAACGGACAAGTTAAAGCTGTCAACAAAATTCTCAAAACCCTAATCAAGAAGAAACTTGAAAAGTCAAAAGGCGCTTGGGTGGACGAACTTCATACGGCACTATGGGCATACTGCACATCTTTCAGAACATCAACGGGACATACTCCTTTCTCTTTGGCATATGGATCGGAGGCAATGCTCCCAGTTGAGACTATTGTGCCTTCCCACCGTAGGATCCACTACAACCCAGAAGAAAACGAAGAACTCCTCCTCATGTCTTTGGATCTGATTGAGGAAAGGAGAAACGATGCAGCACTCAAAGCAGCAGCTCACAAACAAAAAGTGGCAGCACAATACAATTCCAAAGTCAAGCATCGCAGCTTACAAGAAGGAGATCTTGTCCTCAGGCGAATCTTTCCACGCCCCGGGGCACTGGACCCCATCTGGGACGGACCATATGTAATTCATAAAGATCTTCACAACGGAGCTTACATTTTGTCAACAGTGGACGGAGAGGTGTTCCAGAGGGCATGGAACATCCGACACCTCCGTCGATACTTTTCTTAACTTGTACTGCCCATATGAAGTGAATTAACAAAGAGAATCAGTGGACGTAGGCATTCCCGTGCCGAACCACTTTAAAAAATCTTGTCTCTTTTTAACTTGTTCCTTTATGTCTTGGCTACTTGTTAAGTTCTATCCCTTTCTGTTGAACAAAATCCTATGGCATCTCCACTCAAGACGCACCGCGGCCTCATCTGGACTAGGCCTAACAGGTACGCTACGATTCTATGCACTCGCCAATGAGACTCTTTTGCTCCAGCATCCCTCTGCTGCGGGTTAACTCATTGCGCGCCTGCCCTCAAAGCCAACTGTAATGAGCCGATTATAAGTCATCATAAAGGCCGACTATAGCCGATGGCAGCTCATTACGGCGTTCGGCTCGTCGGTAACTGTGAACCTACTTTAAGCCCCAACATAAGGTGTGGCCAGCCAGGGGTAGTTCACGGCCAACGGCACCCACGCTAGCCGGCCACGGTAAATCGAATAATACCCACGATTACGGACCATAATGGTTCGGGTAGTTACCGTGCGCGATCTCGGCTCCGATGTGTCTTAAGTGCGGCTGTGGTAAAAAAGAAAACTCCCCGCGGAAGCGTAAGATGGGTGACAAATGTCTCCAAGACCCACAGCTAGGGAAAGTGACTACAAAACCCGTTTGCCACGAACTTAAGCACATCGACGGCCTTCCGTGACTGGAAGTTTTACTTTTACTATATTTCCATTTCATTTAAGTATTTTTCTCCTATCCTGTATAACAAACTCTAAAGTACAGGAAACCAAATAGGAAGCATTCACTCATGAGGCTCTAAGGCTGCGTACTGGGTGGCAGGGCGCTCAGCTATACCCGTAAACAGTTACACAAGACACTCAAAGCTACCGCCTGCGAATAAAACATAAAGGGCGGTACTCTCTTCTCTTGTACATAAATGCGTAACTATAGCTTATTCATACACTGACATTGCAAAACGTGAAATTATATTTCAAGCAAAAACTTAACATCAAACACAACTAGAATCACAGGCATATACATAATTATACTTCTCACACAGCACATAAAGATAGCAACAACATTGAAACATGACAAAATCAGCTTATATTATGAGATCACACGAAGTTATTCTTTGCAAATAATTTTATTACAGTTGCATGTCAAAGACTAACATAAACAGTGATAAAAAAGAAACAAAAAGATGGCAGATGCATCCACACTCCATCACCAACTCCCCCAGCCTACTTAGCCGCAGGATCAGAGCCCCCAGCATGTGGATCTGAAGTCCCACCTGTCCAGATCAGAAGAGGAATTCATTAAACGAACGATCAAGTTATGAAAACACGGAAAGAAAAGAAAGGGAAAATAATAACTCACCAGCATCCGCCGCTTGATCCTCATCATCCAACTGCACGCCCGCTTCCTCTGCAGCGAGCAGCCGCATCCCCTCTTTCACCGCCGCTTGCTCCTCCTTTGAGAACTGAGCAGTAACCGCACTCAAGTTGAAAGCCTCTCCGCCTTCCTTACCCGCTTTCACCCTGGCCTCCTCTAAAGCCTGGAGATACACCTTGGCCATGACCCGAGGGTAATCGTCCATCCAAGACAAGCCACCCTCCTTCCAAGTGTGGAAGTACATATCCTGCAGCATCTCATCCATCATCCCCTCGTTTTCCTCAAACTCCCTCACCCGGGCCTCGGAAGCTTGCAACTTGGCGACGGCGACGTCCCTCTCTAACTGGTATCTCAAGCAGTCAGCCTGGAGTGACCTCCTCAGTTCCTCTTCCTTCAACCTGAGGGACCTCCTCATCTCCTCCATCTCCTCCTTCAACTCGGCCTGAGCCATCTCCGCAGCCTCGAGCCTCCCCGACAACTCCTCTACCCGCTCGAGATCCGCATTTCGAACCTCATCCACCGTTGCGATAGCTATGTTAATCCGTTCCCTGCAAGCGACCTCCATCTTCCGTAATTCCGCCCTACTGGCCTTCTCCATGGTCTCTTTCAGCCGCTTGGAGGCTTCCTCATGCTGGGAAATCTGGATGGCTTGGTCGGCGAGCTGCTTGGCCTGATCGGCAACCTTTAACCTCAACCGAATGTTAGCACTCCCGATCTCTTCCCCGGCCTTGACCAACTTAGCATGATGCTCCATTAACTTCCTGGTCTCTGCGGCCACCCGGTCGATATTAGCCTTGGCCTCATCCCCCATGGTGACTACCCGTGTAGTAAGTAAATCAAGATCTAAAGATTTGGCCTCGTCCAGCACCCTTACCATGGGGTTGCGGGGAAGAAGATGCTCGCCCGTGGTCTCATCGAATGAAATGTCCCGTAAGCTTGGGTCTAAATCAGGATGACCAGCAAAAGGGTCACGAGGCACGGGGCGAGGCACATCGGGACGCCTTATATGAATGACAGTAGGACTCTTGGAAGGAGGAGGAGGGGGGCCGGGCTCCGTGCTCTCCTCCGTAGTATCACGAGGAGGCTGAGTAGGAGGCTGCGAACCAGGGGACGACTCAAATAAGGAACGGCTCCGCTTCCTTTTCTGAATGCCCTCTTCGATGACCCCAAGAAGAGGGCGGTACTTGACTACATCCCCAGTGCGATCAGTAGAAGGTTTCGCGGAAGCTCTCCTCGACTTAAATTGTTCAAGGCGGTGTCGAACATCCGACGTTTTACCCGCCTGGCCTGCCCCTGGAATAAAGAACAAGTGTTACGAACATACAATAATCCGCAATTCAAAAAGTGTGCTAAGTTAAAAAGAAAGAAAAGTGAGGAGACACATCTATTATACAAACCCGGCGGAGGAGTGGGATACTGCAATAAGTCCTGGATCTCATTCCAGGACGGAAGTGAACCGTAAAAAATTTCTAAGTCCCTATCGAAAATGGAATCGGCAGAAGACAAAAGTTCACCTTGCGTCGCCGGAGTCACCCTAGCTGAAGCCACAGCTTTGCCGGTTTCCTTTGCCTTCTCCGTTTCATTCTCCTTTTCCTTCTCCGTTTCCGACTCTCCCTCCGACTCCCCGAAGGCCCGACGGAGAGCCTCATCCAGTTCGAGGTCTTGCTCAGAGGTTAGAGCGGCAACACCACTACCACCTTGACCGTCGCCATCTCCTCCACCCTCCGACCCTTCTCCAACTTCGCCTCCTTCCTCCTCTTCCACACCTTCCTCCTCCGGGACAGTCGGGCAAGTACTTGGAGAAGGGCCATCAGACTTCTTCAGTTTCTTCCCCCCGACCACGGGACGCTCTGCGAAAGGCTCCCTCTTACCGCTCTTTACCGTAGCCCCCTCCTTAGCTTTAGCAGCCCTCTCCTCAGCCGTATCCCTTTGCTTAACCACAGACTGGTGCGGTAAGATCAAATTATACTCCAAGAGGGTTGCGTTCCTGATCAAGAAAGAGGCCGACCGGTCCCGTGCCGGAATAGCCTTTAATTCAGCAGCCATTCACACTAAGGAATCGTCCACCACGACTGCAATACCACCTGTCGCTAGCCCGAAATAGAAGCATGTCAGAAAAAACACTACAGTCAAAACACATGAAAAATATAAATGAGATCAATCTTACAGCCGGAAGTGAAAAGGCGGAAAGAAACGGCATCGTCCTTGACGAAGAACCACTCCTTCTTGAACATGGTGAACTTGGAATACAAGTCCAGAACTGGTTTGAAGGGTACGGCCGCCTCCAGACTAATATACGGAGACCCCTTCTTATAGCCTCTCAGATTGTACAAGTATCGGATTTCCCGGTTAGAAGGAGGACGCCCGTACCTCCTCTGGAAGATAACAAAGAGGCTCACCAGGATGGCATATGAGTTAGGCTGGAGCTGGAAGGGAGCCACCTTCAAATATGTGGTGAAGCTTACTATCCAAGCGTTGATAGGGGGGATAGCGCCGCACATGCAATGGTATCTGCTAAAAGCGAAGTAGCCCTCGGGAGGATTATATGGCATCACTCCATCTCCCGGCAGCAGCATAAGAGCCCTATCTATCCCGAAGGAACGGGATATGACGTCAAGTTGCTCCTCCTTTAGGGAGCTAGGAAAGCAATCCGGGGGAGAGACCAAAAGTTCCTGTGGACCATATCCGTCCACTAGAGACCTCGGAATAGGTCGGTGTTGCCCGGATCCTGGTTGGACTGGGGGCAAGGAAGAAGAAGGCTCTCCCGTGCCTCTAGACTTCTTTCTATCCGATCGTGTTTCCGCTTTGCGAGACATTTTCTGCAACACAAGGAAAGCAAGGCATTAGAACAGGGAACATAGAAAAGTAAACAAACAAGTGCGTGCAAGTGTGGGATTTCATTCGCAAACTAAAGTTTTCAAGGTCATCATGTTCATTCGGTTTCCATCCCATTCGGTCATCATGTTCATTCGGTTTCCATCCCATTCGGTCATCATGTTCATTCGGTGGTACTGTATCAAGGGCATTCGGTACGCAAGGCATTCGGCCCCAAGGCCGTAGTCCCATTCGGTGAAACGAAGACTTACGTGTATATTCGGCAATAAGTATATACCTGGTTTGGTATAAGGTTGGTTCGGCAAAACACTTGGTTCGGCAATAGATTGATTCGGCGCTTGTTGGTTCGGTAAAGAAAAACAAGGGGGGTACGGCCTCTATATATAGGCGAACTCACAACCACCGAACCAAACAATTCGCCCAACCGGACCAATAATACCGGACCACCAGAAGCCGAATGAGAATAGCCGGACCAACCAAGAACCGAATGGAACTCTCTCTCTACCGTCCAAGACCAGGAACTAGTGGCGTGCAAAGCGCCTCCCTCAGATAAGTACCGAACTCCAGAACTAACTAATAAAATAAGATTATGATAACGATGAATAAGTCGTAAAATCCTCACCGACGTGGATTAAATCGTTTACACGTGTACGCGACCTCGAATGGTCCATAGGCACGCTCTGAATGGTTATTAACCCTACCATCGTGGGAATTTACACTTTGACACGCATTCTTAAGCCCATCGGTCATATGGATATTTGATAATTATTATGAAATGGCTAAGCTACTTACACATGTACGGGGTTGCGAACGATCCCTAGGCATGCTCTGAGCTGGCAATAAACCATCTTCACAAACATAAACCGGGCATCGACGATGCCAAGCCCCTTCGGGGCTCACTCTCTCGTCCTTAACGGCACAGTTCACTTCATCTCGAATATTTCGATCATGAACGGTCGTTATTCGAAATCACGCTAAAACTGTAAATTTCTTTGCAGGACATTAACGGAATACGAACGTCCGATCACCGGCGTTACAAAGCCAATCTCCCTGCCACAAGAAAAACAAAGCGCGACACATGCAAGCACGTGCCCCACTTTGGGGGGCAAATGTTGGGCGAATTTTCACCCAGAAGATCTCGAGACCAGGAAGCCACAGTTTCACTCGGGTTCGCAATCTCCACTTCATTCAGCACGACCAATCACCTCCTCATTCGGCCTTCACCTCATTCGGGCTCCCTCCATTCGGCCACTCCACTACCGGATCTACGCCCTTACCGAGCCAACCTCATTCGGTCCACCACTCCATTCGGCATAGGCTCCTGCCGAACCAGACTTCACCGGCTAGGTCCACCGGACCAACCTCTCCAATATCCACCCATCACCGGACCACCATAGCCGGACCAGGCACCACCGGTCCAAACTCCAACATCTCCCTACCGAACGAGGCTACCACCGGTCCAACCTCACCACCGAATGAACCTCGCCGAACCAGACAACTGCCAGTCCAGATCGCTTCAGCCCGGGCCCACCAGCAGTTATATACTTCCAAGACCCCTGCCCCCTACCTCATTCTATAAATAGAGGGGCAGTGGTACAACAATGGCAGACAAGTTTGAGAGCTCAAGCAAGGAAGGAACTTTCAAACTACTTTCATATACTGATATACGAAGCATTGTACCTGTAATCTGAGAGAAAGAAGATAATAACATATAAAGTGGACGTAGGCACATTCTGGCCGAACCACTATAAATCTGTGTGTCTTTTACATTTTCAGCCCCTACTTCTTTCATATTTACATACTCATCTAAAATCACTGAAAATCACATATAATCAACTAAATAATACGACTTGGAGGTGTTTGTCCATTTTTTGTGCAAACACAAAGACTTTCATCTACATCGAAGTTTAAGTTACTTGTTCGAAGTGTTTTGTAACTAAAAAGATTTGAACTTGAAGAGCATTGTATCATTTTGTAACAAGATCAGTAATAAAGATACTTAAAGTGGACGTAGGCTACCCCTTAAGCCGAACAACTATAAAATTGCTGTCTCTTACTGTATTTTCTGTTGTTTTAGCTGATATTCTGTTCCCGAACCATCGGGTGGTGCTTTCATTCACACTTCACACACCGGGGTGTTAGCGTTCAGATTTTCACGTTAACATTTTTGGTGCTTTCACTGAGAACATCGAACTCAGGTTGCTTTCACTATTGCTTCTCAAAAAGTTGTTGAAAGGATTTCTTTTAAAACCAGAAGCATATTGGAAATAATGTTTCCTGGGAGAAAACGAAGTTCTATGAGATCCGACAATGTTCAAGAGAATACCGCTACCTCTCCTCCTTCAAGTCAAGCAGCTCCTACTGTTGGAGTTACGCGAGCAGAATTGGACGCCGTAGTTTTGGGGTTGAACCAACAATTGAATGCCCAGAATGCACAGTTGGAGGCTCAGAATGCCCAAAATGACCTGATCTTAAGTAAGTTGAATGACCTACTTGGGGCGAACCGTCAACCGATTAGTAATGATGGAAACCCTACTGCGGGAGTTCAAGATGTTGAAGGAGGGAACATTTCTCAAAGAGTCGCAGACCCTGTGGAGAAGACACCTTCACAGGCTAGAGGATCAGGACCACAGCCGACCCTCCGTGAATGGTTGTCAAGACAGAATTCAGAAAGAATGACTGATGTTTGCCCTCCGGAGCCTCTAAATGATGAAGAGTATTTCTCAGGCATGGTTCGTCAGATTATGAAGGAAAGCATGCGAAGAGATGACGATGAGAAAGAATGGGGTTTTGCTCCAAGCAAGACTACGTTCATCGAAAAGATCTTGAAGGCTGAGTTCCCAAGGAAATTTGTTCCCCCTACTATTCCAGCTTACAAGGGGACGAGTGATCCCAATGAGTTTCTGTATAAGTACGACAGGCATATGACGGGCGCCAGAGCGTCTGATGAAATCAAATGTCGATATTTCCCGGTATATTTGGAAGGTGTGGCTCTATTGTGGTTTACAAAACTGCCGGTCAGGTCCATTGATCAGTTCTCTGATTTGACAAAGAAATTCAAGGAGCAATTTCGATTGTATGCTTCCAAGGCTAAGGATATAATGTCGCTGTCAAGTCTAGAGCAAAATCCGGGAGAATCCATCAGATCATTTTTGAATCGTTTTAACATAGCATTGGCTGAGGTAGATAATGCTGAGCCACGCATGGTCCTAACATACTTGATGAGGGCGATTGACAAATCAAGCGAGTTTGGAAAATGGTTGAAAATGAAAGAACCAAACTCGCTTGACAAATTCTATAAGAAAGCGGATGAATTCATGCGCTTGGCGAGCCTCCAAGCACCGGCTAAGGTGGTATCAGCACAAGCCGGGAACAATGATGCTTCTTCAAACAAGAAAGAACCTAACACTCAGAAAATGGGAAATGATGGTGGAAAGAAACAGGGAGATGCTAAGAAAGGTCGTCCTTTCAACTTCACACCTTTGACTGATACCCCTGAAAACATCTTCTTCGCAACCAAGGATGATGTCAATTATCCGACACCACCCAAACTGAGGGTTGGAAGTAAGATGGAGAAAAGTGGAAGGTTCTGCCGATTCCACAACCAACCCGGCCATGACACCAACGAATGCCGTCACTTGAAAGAAGTAATCGAACAACTATTGAAAGAAAACAAGCTCCAACAGTATGTGAAAAGGAATAGAAACGGCCCAGCTTCATCGGTTCAAGGACAACAAGTTCCCGCTCACCGTCCTGGCTTAGGTAAGAAGCCCGCAGAACATGAGTCGGATAGACTCGTCATTAATGTAATCACTGGAGGACCTCACCCAGCGGGCAGGAGTTGGGGAGAAATGGAAAGGTATGCTCGTGCCTTGAAGCATACCCCTGTAGAGGAGAATGCTTTTGTGTTAGAAGATGTTGCGCCGTTGAAACAGCAGAAGACTTTTCCTGATGATATCATATTCAGTGCCAGGGATTCTATGGGTATTGAGGCCCCTACCATAGATCCTCTGGTTATTTCTGCTGGCATTGGGCCAGCCACTGTGAGGAGAGTTCTGCTCGACTACGGAGCTTCATGCAATATTCTCTTCAAGAAAACTTTTGATTAGATGAAGATACCAATGGCTGACGTTCAAGCTTCGTCACTAAAAATTGCTGGTTTTGCTGGAGAGCCAAAGCAGCCGGTTGGGACTATAGATTTGTTTGTAGATTTTGGAAAGGGACCGAGGAAAGTGGCTCGAAAGCAGACCTTTATAATTGCTGAAGAATTTTCTGCTTCTAACGCCTTCTTAGGCCGACGAGCTCTTGCTGCATTCAAAGCTGTTCTTGCCCCATGGTGTCTGAACATAAAGTTCCCCACTGATAATGGAGTCGGGGTAGTTAAAGGGGATCAAAATACGGGGCGGGAATGTTATCTCACAGAGTTGCGTGAATCAAGAAAAAGAGAAACAGAAAAAGGTGTGGCGGCTCCAGTCCGCATCAAAGAACCAACCTTGTAGCAATTATAGGGTGGACCCTGCACTGGTGAAAATAGTGGCGCACGAAGAGAGATGAATTACTCAAAGATAGAGAAACTCTCCTATTGCCTATTGATTGCATCAAGGAAATTGAGGCCGTATTTCCAAGCTCATCCCATCAAAGTCCTCACTGATCAACCTCTAAAGCAAGTCTTGTTCCGTCTTGAGACTTCGGGCCGTCTTTTGAAATGGAATATTGAACTCAGCCAGTATGAAATCACTTATTATCCCCGGAGAGCATTCAATGGACAAGCTTTAGCAGATTTCATCGCAGAATGTACGGATAAAGGTGATAGTGATGAAGAAGCCACTAATAACGTCCCAATCCAATGGAAATTGTATGTCGATGGCGCAAGGAATGATTACTGTTCTGGAGCGGGGGTTGTCCTTGAAACCCCTAAAGGGCGATATCTGTGTTATGCACTGAGACAAGAATTTCCTTCGACAAATAATGAAGCAGAATACGAAGCTCTCATCGCTGGTTTGAGGATCGCTAAAGAACTAAACATCAAGGCATTGCAGATATTCAGTGATTCTCAGCTTATCGTCTACCAAGTCAGAAAGGAATTTCAAGCTAAAGGGGGGAATCTACCTGCCTATTTGTCAAAAGCCTGGGTGCTTCTTGAAGATTTTGACCATTATTCAATAAGCCATATACCCCGAGAGGAGAACATGAAGGCAGATTCTCTCGCAAAGTATTCAAATACTGGTGAAGCTCAACTATTGGGGTTAGTTCCAGTCGAAGTCTTGTCAGCTCCGAGCACAGATGAAATGGATGTTGATTGGATTATGAATGTATTCCAAGAGCAAGAATCATGGATGACTCCAATATTTGAATATTTTCTCAACGGTTCTTTGTCAGAAAGTTCAAAAGAACGACATAAGCTGTTAAGGAAAGCCTCTAGATATATAATCCAGGACGGTCGATTGTACAGATGGGGATTTTCAATGCCACTACTCCGCTGTGTAACTAAAGAAGAAGCCAAGACGATTCTAACTGAAGTGCACGGAGGAGAGTATGGAGATCATACAGGAGGCCAAACTTTAGCAAAGAAAATTCTCCGTTATGGATATTTTTGGCCAGAGATTAATCGAGATGCTGCTGACTATTCCCGAAAGTGTGATAAATGCCAGAGATTTGCCAAAATTCCTAGAGCACCTTCCACTGAACTAACACAAATGGTCGGTCCATGGCCGTTTGCCATCTGGGTAATAGATCTCATTGGGCCTTTGTCAACCGCCAAATCAGGAATTAAATATGCTATCGTTGCTATTGATTATTTGATTAAATGGGCTGAAGCTGAACCATTGGCTACTATTACCTCTAAAAAGATGATAAGTTTTGTGACTAAAAATATCATTTGCAGGTATGGTGTGCCTCAGAAGATAATCACAGACAATGGTACCCAGTTTGAAAGTGAGGAATTCCAAGATTTCTGCAAGCGATTCAAGATCCAAAAAAGCTTCTTAGCAGTGGCTCATCCGCAAGCAAATGGGCAAGTGGAAGCAGTAAACAAAATCATCAAGTCGACCATCAAAAAGCAATTGGAAAAAGGTGGTTGGGTCGATAAGCTTCCTCTAGCACTATGGGCATACAGAACTACTCATAAAACTGCGACTGGTCACACTCAATTTTCATTGGCATACGGGTCGGAAGCAATGATTCCAGTGGAAATAGAAGTTCCCTCACACAGAAGGATCCATTTCAATCAAGCTGAGAATGAAAAACTGCAACTTGAAGCTCTTGACCTCCTTGATGAAAGAAGAGAAGAGGCTAAGCTCAGAGTTGCAGCCCATCAGCAAAGAATAGCCAGGCATTTCAATTCTAAAGTTCGCCAGCGCAGCTTTGAAGTTGGGGATTTAGTCTTGAAAAGAATTATGACAGCAACAGGAGTGTTTGGGCCAAACTGGGAAGGGCCATATGTCATAGGCAACAAACTTCTTGATGGCACATTCAAACTCACAACTGTCGAAGGAGATCCAATCCCAAGAGCCTGAAACAGCAATCACTTGCGTCCATATTTTACTTAAAAACTTTACTGAAATATTGTAAAAGAATTATGAATGTGTGATTCTTGTATTGAAAGCCATTGTAAAACCAGTGCAAGTGAATAATGAGAACTATAAAGTGGACGTAGGCCCAGCTTTTGGCCGAACCACTATAAATCTTGTGTTCTTTACTACTACGAGTCGCTCATTTTATTTCGATATGTAAAGTACTCTGAATGTGTTGCTAAAAATTTCGATTTAAATTTGCAGGCAATTAAAAAATCAAGCTTACCCATCGCAATACCAAGCAATCCTTGGCATCACTCAAAAGCAAGTTTTAAGCAACAAAAATACCAAGGTCGGATCCTATATAAGAATCACTCTAAGCAAACAATTAGTGAAACCGCTGGAGTGCATTTCTTTGGATGAAGCCACCCGCTAGCAAAAGAAGATGATGCGTTCTTATAGATGGTACCAAGGGATTGCTAATATGGACAACCAGCAAAAGGATATGGGCAAGCAGACCAGCAACTGCAAAAGACCTCATTAGAGGCCTACGTTTCACCGAGATTGAAATAAAACTTCCAAGTGTTGAAACATGGAAAAGCCCTCTTCGGAGGCACAACTCTTCGGAGGATAAAGACCCCTGAAGGCTCAAGCCAGAAAATAAGAGTTTTCTTCCTCTATGGGTGAGATGACCGGAGGCACCTTCCCAATGAGAAGGCAAGGCGCTTGATCACTAGCTGAGACAGTTTGTGCAACGAATGTCCAAGTAACTTGTGTTCGCCCCGGGAATCCATAAGACGATCGGAGGCACCTTCTTCCCTACGGGGAGGCAAGGCACTTGTTCACTAGTTGAGACAGTTTGCACAACGAACGTCCAAGTAACTCGCGTCCGCCCCGCGAATCCATCCAACCATGAGGAAGTAACTCCCAGGCAGAAGCCCCACTCAGAGGCACACATTTCACCGAGATTGAAATAAAACTTCCAAATGTTGAAACGTGAAAAGCCCTCTTCGGAGGCCCATTTCACCAGGAGCTGAAGTGTAAGAGTCGCTCTTCGGAGGCCCACTTCACTAGGAGTTGAAGTGATAAAAAGACCTCTTCGGAGGCACACGTTTCACCGAGATTGAAATAAAACTTCCAAGTGCTGAAACGTGAAAAGCCGTCTTCGGAGGCCCATTTCAACAGGAGTTGAAGTGTAAGAGTCGCTCTTCGGAGGTCCACTTCACCAGAAGCTGAAATGATAAAAAAGACCTCTTCGGAGGCCCACGTTTCACCGAGATTGAAATAAAACTTCCAAGTGTTGAAACGTGGAAAGCCCTCATCGGAGGCATAACTCTTTGGAGGCACACGTTTCACCGAGATTGAAATAAAACTTCCAAGTGTTGAAACGTGGAAAAGCCCTTCTCAGAGGTACAACTTTCCAAAGAAGCATTTCATCAGAAATGCAAAACAAAGATCAAGAAGCCCACCAGCGGGGCACAATGAAAAAGAAAAAGGCCTCGTTAAAGGCACATTTTAGCTCTCAAAGGGAGATTTTTTCATCTATTCTTGAAAATACTCTTCCTCGAAAAGTTAAAGTGCCCTTCGGAGGCCCGCTTTACGACATAGGAGAGTTCACTTTGTGAAAATATATATATATGCAAAAGAAAAAGTGATATTTCCGAAGGGTGTAGCGTGATAACTCATATGAAACGAGGTGTACTCTATTTTGAGCGGAATAATATTCCTCCAAGCATGGAATAATTATTCTCCAGGGAAAAAGAGTACAAGTCCCCTCGAAGTTGAAAATATTGCAACGAGCTTATGGTATGGGGGCAACATGGTATAGCTACATTGGTAAAAGTAACGCTTGAACAACATACCACAAGCCCACTGCAATATCATATAAAGAAACTTGTAAAAAAACGAAGAGTAAATGCATTCTCAAATACAGACAAAAGTTTGTACAAACAAAAAGAATCATTTTACTCAATACTATCAAAATTTTGTACAGGTATAGGTTTCAAAATAGAATAAAAGCGGAGGACGGTACCCGCACAGTGCCCGGTCAATAGAAACAAAAGGCCAAAAGCAAAATCAAGAGCATAGAGACCAGAAAATCAAGAGCATAGAGACCAGTCCCATCACCTCTTCTTCCTACCACCCTTCGAGGTCTCGCTTGGCCGGATAACTAATTTTTTGGGACGAGTGGTAGGAGAGGAAGCGGAAAGCGGTACTATAGGTCCTTCTCCTGCTTGCTCTCCGCCAGCAGAAGCCTCCTTCTTCTTCTTAGAGACTCCATGTTTCCCTCTCTTCTTTGAAGAAGACCCACTCCCCGGAGAGAAAAGTGTAGTTAGTGGCATATCATCGGAAGCAGATGGTTCGGGGTCTTCTCACCTTCTTCAAGTCCTTCTCCCCCATGCTCTTGAGAAGCAATAGGATCATCTAAGCCATGAAGAGCTTCTATTTTCTCCTCCTGTGACCCTGGTTGAGAGACTGAAGGGGGAGTAACCTGAAGGGACGGGGAAGGAATAACTGGAGGAGGGGGAGTCTAAACAATGCTCGGCACTTTCTCTACAGAAGAAAAGAAGTTAAAATCAGTAAAGAGAGGAGATAATGGTGCTTCTAAATTCATGAAGTAGTCAAGAAGCTCATTAAACTCATATGATGCAAATGAGCAGTCTACTTGAGCAAAATCAGCATTAAGGTTATCTGGCGAAGTAGGCTTTGCCACGTCGACTTCAAAACCCAGTGCTTCACCGCTCTCTTGGCTTTCGTCTCCGTTGTGGGCGATTGCACCTTCTGTGGTAGCTTTGGTAAGAGGTGGAGAATGGGAACTAGAGCCTGTGATATCAACGTCAGCCGAAATTGAAGGAGGGACAGGGGCAATCAAGGGTGCTTCTCCTTCTAGATGCTCCTCTCTCATTGTCCCAGCACGCTTCCTAGCAAGCTGCTCTTTTCCTCTAACAAGGGCTACACGAGCTCCATCATCTAGATAATGTTCTTCAAGCTCTGATTCGGCATAGCCAGCACCTTTAGCACAAAGCATGTCAAGTGCGGCTTCCCACACTTCAGCCAGAGTAATTTCATATTTGGGGTCGAGAAAGGCGAGGCTACCACGCCCCAAAACGCTATGCAGATAGAAGTCAAATAATGTAGAGCTAATGCTGGCCTTCGTTGCCTCATGAGATTCTTCAGCTGTAATTTTACCGGCAACGGCCTCATCACGCTCTCTTTCAGCTTTGGAAAGTTAAAGCTTTAGCATTTGGATCTCCACCTCTTGGGAGCTGGTTTTCTTCCGAAGCTCTGCAATATCGGCAATATAACCCTCATTGATTCTTTTTTGCACGTCGAGCCTGTCCTCGGCATCTCTTTGGCCGGCATAAGCATCTCTCACTTGTTTCTGAAGCACTTCTTCCTTTTGAGTGTAGGAAGTGCAAGAAGTGGCAAGCTCTTCTTTTAGCTTCTCGACATCGGCTTCAAGTTTTTCGTTGTAGGTAGTGATGCTCCTCATTTCAGCATCATGTTCATTGAGAATTTTCTGCCATTCAGATTTATCATTCTCCATGGTTAACATAGCTTCAAGGTTCGCACGGTTCAACCTCTAGAGTTCGTCAACAGTTTTTTCTAGCTCGACATTCTTTCAATATCAAGCCTGACGGCATAAAGATTTCGTAACACGGCAGGCTTGTCAATTGGAACTAAGTCGAGATCAAAGCGAACCCCCTTCAAGCACCATTGTGGAACCGGCTTTGGAGAGTAGCTGGACCTGGCCCAACTTGATATGAAGGCCTATTGATGATTGTCTGGATATAGATATGGGAAGGGGCAGGAGATTGAGAAGTAGTGGGAGCAGTGGCCTTCTCAGAAATTGCAGGCACTGATTGCTCACTAATTTTAGCCCGTTTGCTTGGGTCATCAGCTATATGGCCCTTCCCTCTGTCATCATGGGATTTACGCTTATGGGAATCACCCTCTCTATGGGAAGAATCGTACCGTTCATCCTGTCTTCCATAGTGTTCTTCATAAGAACGTCTCTCCCGAGCCTTACGAGCAGCCATCTCTTCATTGGTTTCCCTATAAGTGGGAAGATAGCGCCCATAGTCATACTGACCATGCTTTCCGTATTGCTTGAAGTCGTCGTAGTATGAACCATTTCGCCCCATTGGAGAACCTGAAATGAAAAAGAAGCATAACTTTAGAATCTTCAAGTACAAAGAGCTAAGTGCATGAGAGCGTCGAAAAATTCTAAGTGTGTGTAATGTGCAAACTACGCGCGTCAAACTACGAACCACTCTTTGATCGAGGAGGAATCGTGGGGGTAGTAGTTAACGTCAACTCTTGAGTCGACGGAGTTTGTTGCAAAGTAGAAGTCGCTTCAACTACTGAAGAAGCAACCCTAGTAGTAACGGGGTCGTCTTTAAAAAGCTCCTCTGAAGTGACAAACAGGTCTCTCAACCCTTCGAAAGTGTCATCCCCGCTCTGTTTGACAGGGCTTGTTTTCCCGGCTTTCTTCGTCACCGGACTTCTTTGAATGTTGGGGAGATCCCTGAGGCTCTTCTTCTTCAATGACCGGGGCAAGTGCAAAATTGCCAGATGACCCCGCAACATCAATAGAAGTAGAGCACTTTACTAGAGAAGCCTCAGAAGCAGGTTCTTTTCGTATGGGTGCGCCAGTAGAAACTGGGGCATCTAATGCTTTAGCCGGGGAGTTTGGGACCTCATGGGGGTGTGTAGAGCGAGAAGTGTGTAAAAGTCCATATTGATGCAAAAGTTCATCCCTCAATAAGAACTTTATACTCCTCTCCTTAGCGGTCACAGCATTCAATCTCTCAAAAACTTGCTTATGGCCTGGATCTCTAGAGGGGGGAGGAAGTGCTGAAAAAGGAAAGAGTGAAATTAGCAATTAGCAACTCAGATCTCGAAAAGCTCAAGAATGGAAAATAGAAGCAGGTAATCTTACTTCCTACTCTCCAGATGGTGTAAAACCCTGGGGGGGAAGCGAACAAAGAAAAACTGATTTAAGAAGCCATGAACGCTTTTGGAAAGATCAGTAACGAGTTTGCGATTCCTAGAGCTTCTTATGACAACAATGGGGGGATGATCTTTAGTCTTTGTGAAAGAACATAAGTAACAAATTTCTTCGAAACTCGGCAGTCGATCCAGAGTTCTCATGAACAAAACGCACAACCCCATTATGATGGCATAACCATTGGGGTGTAGTTGGAACAGAGAGATGGTCAATCGAAGTAGAAACTGTTGAAGAAAGTCATTGAAGGGAGGAATAGCACCGCACAAGCACATTTGGCGGTTGGCAGCAACGAAACCACGGGGAGGTCTATCAGCAAAATCACTTGGCCCGGGCAATATAGCATCCGTTTCAACGATGCCAAATTGGGCGCGCAATAGGTTAAACGTCCGTTGGTTCAAGGAAGTTGAGATTCTTTCCGGTGGAGTGGTCAGTGGAGCAGATATTGGAAGAGCCTCTCCAGTTTGTTCCGTTACTTCTTCTTGATGTGAGGCCATTCTACATAAGCAACTGGATATTCAAATGTGATGGTGCACGTTTCCTAAAAGTGTGAAGTGTTGTGCAGAACTAATAAAAATAACAAGTAAATATAACTGGAATTAAACTAGTCGATAATTGATCGATTACCAAATTTCAGGACTTGTTAATTTAAAGTTCAGGTATAGTATTAGTGCAAACTGGTCAGTTTCAATTGACTATTTCAATGTTGCTTTAATACTTACTTGAATTTGATGATTAAAAAGCACTTCGTTCACACAATCTATTTAAGTGATTATCTGTTGTTAACTAATCTGCCATTTGATGTGGGCAGTCAATGGAAGTATATTTGATGCAGCTCAACACTTAAGTCGAAGTCATCCACAACTTAAGGAAAAGGTGCTGCGACTTAACTCCAATGGTTTGCGACCTAACGAAGCGATTTTAAGTCGTCTGTGACTTAACAAGAATGATGCAAAGAAGTTACGACTTAGTGGGAGCCTAAGTCGTTCAGAGTTGATAAGTCATTCAGGGTTGATCAGCTATAAGTCATCCACGACTCATCAAGAAGCAGAGGGAAATCCAGTAGTTGAAGACCTTAAGTTGGAAACGGGTTACGACTTAGTGGAGTCATGGGGAGATGCCGCACCTTCAAAATGCCACGAGTTACGACTTATGATAAGTCGTTGAAGTCTTAAGTCGCCATCTTTTATGAGTCACTCGGTGTTGCGCTTTCTTAAGTCGTTCGCGAGTTAACCAACCTACGCCGCATCTCTTTAAGTCGTGCTATGATAAGCCGCCTTTCTTATGTCGCAAGAAGCTGTGATACTGATTTATGCCGCATGTCTTTAGGTCGCATGATATATTGAGTCGTATGTCGTGTACCCTGTGTTGTTTTGTTGAGTCGTATATCGTCTGTAATGTTGTGTCGTGTACTGTTTGTATTTTCTTAAGTCATGAGTCGTAAGTCGTATACGACCTAAGTGTTGTAATATATGTATTATGTTGTAATAATGAGTCGTGAGTCGTGCGTACCTGTTGAGTCGCTGCCGACGTACGTTAAGTCGTGAGTCGCATACGACTTAAGGGCCAATTGTGAAAAACGCTATAAATAGGCGTGGTCGTGTCACTTTGTAGGTAGTTGATTTTTGAATAAAATTCTTGTTTGATTGCTGTGTGCTTTTATCCTAAATTGGTAGTTGAGTGTAATCTCCTATCTCCACTTTCGGTTGTTCGAGTGCGCTCGAATCAACGATTGTTGAAGCCGATTCGCGGAATCAAGTGCGCTTGATCAACGCTTGAAGAATTGAAGATCTTCTTTCACGGTATCGTGCGCGATCAACGTGACGAGGATAGCTAGAATTCGGTATCTTTGAGATCAACGAATTTGGGCATTTCAGTATCTTCAATCCACCGATTTTCTACTTTCATCGATTCATATCGTTTTGTTAAACATCCGCTGCGTCAGTTTTGGTATCGGAGCTAGACTTAGCCAATCATAGCTAAGCCAAGTCTTGTAGCCGAAGAGTTTGAAGTTGAAGTTCATCATGTTCATCTTGAAGTTGCAACAAGTTAGAAGCTTTCGATCCATTTCAAGTTGGATCAAAGTTGGAGAGGTGTTTGAATTTGAGCCAAGTTGGGTAGGCCGTGTATACTTGTGAGAAGTAGCCGAGCCTAGGTGTAGTTGGTTTGAAGTTTGATTTGTAGAAGATTGTTTGAACTTGTTGAAGTGTTTGTGTTGATTCAAACATGCCGCCGAGAAGAGCTAACCGTCATCAGAATGTTGAAGCATTGTATAGAAGGGAAGTAGCCGAGCAGTTGGAACAACGTATCAATGAGAAATTTGATGAAGGTATTGGAAAGTTAGAGAAGTTGATGATTGATATGAATCAAACTCAAAGGAGGAGAACACCAATCTTGAACCATGGAGGAAACCAAGTTTCGCCATCGGTTACGGAAGCGAGGAGGGTATCACCGCAATCTTTTAGAGAGAGAAGAGAAACATCAATTTCATCGAGGAGAGATCACCATGATTATGGACATGAAGAGAGAAGAACTCCGCGTGAGTTTGAAGAAGAACCATATAGAGGTGAAGAGAGACATAGTAGAAGGGACATGCGTGATCAAAGGGATGTTGATGGTCGAGATCGATATAGACGAACATTTGATTTTGATGAAGATGGTGATAGAGCTAGCATTCATTATCGAGATCGAGATCAAATTCAAAATTCATATCGAGATATAGATGATGATCGTCGATGGGAATCAGGTATGAAGATGGAAATTCCAGAATTCAAGGGTGGAATGGTAGCAGAAGAATTTCTTGATTGGTTGTCCAATGTTGAAGAGATCTTTGATTTCAAAGAGATTCCGGAGAATCGTCGAGTGAAGTTGGTTGCTACTAGGTTGAGGGGGAGAGCTTTGGCGTGGTGGCAGCAAACTAAACTTACGAGAGAAAGAATGGGGAAGTCAAAGATTGAGTCTTGGGATAAGATGAAGAAATTGATGAGAGCTACATTTTTGCCATACAACTATCAATCACTCATGTGCCAGAGATTGCAGAATCTACGGCAGGGGACAAAGTCAGTTAATGATTATGCAGATGAATTTTACCAACTCATTGCCAGAAATGATATTATGGAGACAGAAGAACAGCTGACTGCTAGATTTGTTGGAGGGTTGCAAATGCAGATCCAGGATATGGTTAATATGTTTGATCCAAGATCTGTGGCGGAGGCACATCAGAAAGCGTTGGCTTGGGAAAAGCAGGGAAGGCGTGGAGGTGGTGTGTTTACTAATTCCAATAATCCAGTGAAGGGTGTTAGTGGGAGTTCTAATGTTCCTAAACCTGTCAGTAAGCCAGTTGTGAAGGAGGTTGAGAAGGCAAAGGTTAATAGCAGTTTCAAATGTTACAATTGTCAGGAGTTGGGTCACAAAAGCAATGAATGCCCGAAGCCGAAGAAGAGAGCAATGGTTGCAGAAATTGAAGAAGAGGATGTGGATGCTGAATATTCAAATGCACCTTATGATGAGAAGGAAGAAGAATTGTCCGGAGATGAAGGGTGTAATTTGATGATGAGGAGAAATTATTTGGCACCGAAACAGGAAGAGGAAAAAAGGTGGTTGAGGAATAACATATTTCAGTCCACATGCACTATTCTGGGAAAGGTTTGCAAGTTCTTTATTGATGCCGGGAGTTATGACAATATTATCTCTACAGAAGCAGTAAGGAAGTTGAACTTGAAAACCGAGAAGCATCCTAAACCATACAAGTTAGCATGATTAAGGAAGGGTGGTGAAGTGAAAGTTGGACGAAGAGCTTGTGTGAATTTTTCGATTGGGAAGAAATATAAGGATGAAATTTGGTGTGATGTAGTTGACATGGATGTGTGTCATCTGTTGTTGGGAAGACCAAGGCAATTTGATAGAGCAGTGCAACACGATGGTCGTGTTAATAGTTACAGTTTCATGTTTGAAGGTACTAAAATCACTTTAGTTCCAAAGAAGCAACAACAGAAGGAAAGTAAGTTGGAGGAGATTGAAGAGCTGAACACTTTGCTATCTTTGAAGGAGTTTGTTAAGGAAGTTGAAGATGAGCCTGAAGTCTATTTGTTGATAGGACGAGAGAGTCATGAAGAGGTTGAAATTCCCGAAGAAGCGAAGCCAGTTTTGAAAGAATTTGAAGATGTATTTCCAGAAGAGTTGCCTAAGGAGTTACCGCCACTAAGATACATTCAACATCAAATCGATCTTGTTCCGAGAGCAGTATTACCGCATAGACCACATTATCGAATGAGTCCGAAGGAACATGAAGAGTTGAGGAGGCAGATGGAAGAGTTGCTTGAACAGGGACGTGTGCAGGAAAGTTTGAGTCCATGTGCTGTGCCAGCTTTGTTGGTGCCGAAGAAGGATGGGACATGGAGGATGTGCGCTGACAGTCGAGCATTGAATAAGATTACGGTGAGATATAGATTTCCAATGCCAAGGTTGGATGACTTGCTAGATCAGTTGAGTGGGGCAACTATCTTCTCGAAGATTGATTTAAAGAGTGGTTATCATCAGATTCGAATTAGACCAGGTGATGAATGGAAGACAGCCTTCAAGACGAGAGAGGGGTTATACGAATGGTTGGTTATGCCATTTGGTTTATCAAATGCACCTAGTACATTCATGCGGGTGATGAATCAAATCTTTAGACCATTCATTGGGAAGTTTGTGGTAGTTTATTTTGATGATATTCTGATTTATAGCGCTAGTGCAAAGGAACATGTTCAACATTTGCGGAAGGTATTGGTTATTCTACGTGAAGAACAATTCTATGCTGCGACAAAGAAATGTGTGTTTATGGCGAAGAATATTTTATTTCTGGGATATGTTGTATCAGCGGAAGGTATACAGGTAGACCAAAGTAAAGTTGAGGCAGTCAGAAATTGGCCACAGCCCAAGACGATTACAGAAGTGAGAAGTTTTCATGGGCTAGCGTCATTCTACCGAAGATTCATTCCACACTTCAGTAGCGTGATGGCTCCAGTTACTGATCGCATGAAAGAGAAACAGTTCGTATGGTCAGAGGAAGCGGGGGTTGCTTTTGAGAAGATCATGGAACTATTGACGACAGCACCAATTCTTGTGTTACAAGATTTTCAGTTATTGTTTGAACTACATACTGATGCGTCGAAGGTTGGGATTGGAGTGGTGTTGAGTCAGAAGGGGCGTCCTATTTCATATTTCAGTGAGAAGTTGTCGGGAGCAAAGATGAGATATAGTACGTATGATGTGGAATTTTATGCTGTGGTACAAGCTGTTAAACACTGGAGGCACTATCTATTTTAGAAAGAGTTTGTTTTATACACTGATCACGAGGCGTTGAAGCATTTACAAGGGCAAGACAATATTTCAGCGAGACATGCATCATGGATTTCCTATTTGCAGCAGTTTACTTTTGTTGTGAAGCACAAGTCAGGGGTGACAAATCGTGTGGCTGATGCTTTGAGCCGGAGGAATCATTTGTTGACGACAATGAAAGTTGAAGTGACAGTATTTGAACTATTGCCAGAGCTGATTGAAGAAGATCCTTGCTTTAAGAAATTCGTTGAGAAAGTTAAGGAGGGAAGTGATGATGACTTTGTGTTGGTGGATGGTTTTCTGTTTAAAGGAAATCGATTACGTATTCCAGAGAGCAGTTTGAGATTGAAGATTATCAAGGAGTTACACGAGGAAGGGCATGTGGGCCGTGATCGTACTTTGCATTTGATTTCACAATCTTACTTTTGGCCATCAATGAGGAAGGAAGTTGAATGTTTGTGCGCAGATGTCATGTTTGTCAGGTTTCAAAAGGGACAGCTGCGAATGCAGGATTATATATGCCGTTACCTGTACCGACTAAACCTTGGGTTGACGTTAGTATGTATTTCGTGTTGGGTTTGCCGAGAACTCAAAGGGGAAATGACTCTATATATGTTGTGGTAGATCGTTTTTCGAAGATGGTACATTTTGTTGCTTGTAAGAAGATGGCGGATGTTGTTCATGTTGCTTAGTTATATTTCAAGGAGATCTATCGACTTCATGGATTGCCAGAATCTATTGTGTCGGATAGGGATACTCGTTTTCTGAGTCACTTTTGGTTAAGTTTGTGGAAGATGATTGGAACGAAGTTAAACTTTAGCAGCGCCTATCATCCGCAAACAAATGGACAGACATAAGTTGTTAACAGATCGTTGGGTAATTTATTGCGATGTCTTGTGAAGGACAATCTGAAGAGTTGGGACATGAAGTTATGTCAGGCAGAGTTTGCACATAATCATGCAGTGAATCGTAGTACGGGATTCCGCCCATTTCAGATTGTATATTCAAATTTACCTAAGGGACCGTTGGATTTAGCGGTAGTGCCACAACCGAAGGGGACGGTTAAATGAGCTATAGACTTTGTTCATGGGTTGACTGAATGTCACAAAATCGTTCAGGAACGATTAGTGAAGGCAAATGAGAAGTATAAAGGAACCGCAGATTTGAAGCGACGAAATGTTGAATTTAATGAAGGTGACTTGGTTTACGCTGTGTTAACGAAGGATCGTTTTCCAGTAGGCGCTTATAACAAGTTGAAAGCCAGAAAAATTGGTCCTGTAAAAGTTGTGAAACGGATTAATGAAAATGCTTATAAACTAAAGTTGCCGGAGGATGTGTACACTTCAGACGTGTTCAATATTAAGCATCTTGTACCATATTATGGGGATGAACAATCCGATGTGGAAGAATTTACAAATTCGAGGATGAATTTTTCTCAACCTGGGGAGGATGATGCAGCTCAACACTTAAGTCGAAGTCATCCACAACTTAAGGAAAAGGAGCTGCGACTTAACTCAAATGGTTTGCGACCTAATGAAGCGATTTTAAGTCATCTGCGACTTAACAAGAATGATGCAAAGAAGTTACGACTTAGTGGGAGCCTAAGTCGTTCAGAGTTGATAAGTCATTCGGGGTTGATCAGCTATAAGTCGTCCACGACTCATCAAGAAGCAGAGGGAAATCCAGTAGTTGAAGACCTTAAGTTGGAAACGGGTTACGAATTAGTGGAGTCATGGGGAGATGCCGCACCTTCAAAATGCCACGAGTTACGACTTATGATAAGTCGTTGAAGTCTTAAGTCGCCATCTTTTATGAGTCGCTTGGTGTTGCGCTATCTTAAGTCGTTCGTGAGTTAACCAACCTACGCCGCATCTCTTTAAGTCATGCTATGATAAGCCGCCTTTCTTATGTCGCAAGAAGCCGTGATGCTGATTTATGCCGCATGTCTTTAGGTCACATGATATATTGAGTCGTATGTCGCGTACCCTGTGTTGTTTTGTTGAGTCGTATGTCGTCTGTAATGTTGTGTCGTGTACTGTTTGTATTTTCTTAAGTCATGAGTCGTAGGTCGTATACGACCTAAGTGTTGTAATATATGTATTGTGTTGTAATAATGAGTCGTGAGTCGTGTGTACCTGTTGAGTCGCTGCCGACTTATGTTAAGTCGTGAGTTGCATACGACTTAAGGGCCAGTTGTGAAAAGCGCTATAAATAGGCGTGGTCGTGTCACTTTGTAGGTAGTTGATTTTTGAATAAAAGTCTTGTTTGATTGCTGTGTGCTTTCATCCTAAATTGGTAGTTGAGTGTAATCTCCTATCTCCACTTTTGGTTATTCGAGTGCGCTCGAATCAACGATTGTTGAAGCCGATTCGCGGAATCAAGTGCGCTTGATCAACGCTTGAAGAATTGAAGATCTTCTTTCACGGTATCGTGCGCGATCAACGTGACGAGGATAGCTAGAATTCCGTATCTTTGAGACCAACGAATTTGGGCATTTCAGTATCTTCAATCCACCGATTTGCTACTTTCATCGATTCATATCGTTTTGTTAAATATCCGCTGCGTCAATATTCGTCCCAATTTTCTGTAAATGATGTATTGAACAGATTGTTAGCCTGCAAGTTAAAGTGATCTGTGACAGAATACGCAAAGTTTAACAGTTTAAAGACTAAACAGTTCAAGGTTCAAGCAATCCAAAGTTCAGAAAGATCAAGTGCTAACTCGGCGACGACTTAAGTGATAACTCGCCGACGACTTAAGAATTTTTCCTACGGGTTAAGTTAAGTCGTTGGTTCTCTAGCTAACTCGTCGACGACCTAAGGATTATGAGACGAGTCAGGCTAGGTCGCTTCAACTTTGGGTCGTTGATGTTTTAAGTCGGCAGTGCTTTAAGTCGTAAGCCGTGGAACAGAAGAAAAGCTTCAGTTCAAAGCAGTGAGAAATTCTCTAAGTCCTAGATCGACCACGACTCAGGGCTTAAGTCGTAAAGGTTGCTAGGGCATTCATAGTCAAAATCACAGAGATCACTTGGCCGCATAAAATTGCTAGATCATACCCGAGGCGACATCCCACTCTATTTGGCCAACTTACCTTCCCATCTAACACCTAACCCGTTAACCTCCTAACACTTAACCAATTAACCCAATAACCTCTCGATCAACCACAACCCTAGTTCTACCACACCACTGAATCGCCGCAAATCACGAGTAATCTTAAATCAAATCAAAGAGCTTCGTGTCCATCGATGACCAATGTAACAATACTCGCACGGCTAAAGGGGTGAATCGGAGACGAAGAACGGGGCTCGTAGATTAACGATGTTCGACGATTGGAAAAAGGGGGAAAATTGCTTACGCAGTGTGGAGCTAGAGATGGTTGGGAGTAAATCGAGTCAAAATCACCTTTGAAAGCATGGAGATGCGTTAATGGCAGATGCGGTTTAGAGGTGAAGTAATGAGAAGAATGAGGTAAGGGGAACGGCTCAGGCCTTTTATATCTCGGAGCAGTGGAACTTGAACCGGCACGCACGAGTTAAGATAAGTCAAAGCACACGACCTACGACTTAGGCGTGTAGTTCGAGGGGCAAATGTTAACTCCGCTTTCTCTACGACCTAATGACTCAAGAACTACACGACTCAAGCAGGTTACGCGACTTAACGAGTCAAGGATTGGTCGACTTAAAGAAGTCAACAACGTTAGGAAGTGGACGACCTACGACTTAAGTATTGAACGACTTAACGAGTTAAAAGACTTGGCGACTTTCGACATAGAGAAGTCTACGACTTAATGATTTAAAAGAGAAGGTATGGTCCACGACTTAAGGTTTCTATGGCTTAAGGAAGTCCGTGACTCAAGGACAGGATGATTTAACGATTCAAGAAATGGCGCGACTTAAGAAGGAAAGGAGTTAGCGACTTAAAGCTATCCGCGAATTACGACCTAGCACGTGTCGTGAGCGACTTAAGCAAATGAAACGCTGCTTCTTGTTTATCACGGTGGCCTCGTAACTCGTACACGATTCAGGACTTATGATATATCCAGAGTTCAGCAAGGATGCCTTTCCAAAGTCTCGACCCCGCATTTAAGTCGCAACCGACTCACGACCTAGCTTGAGTCGTCCATGACCTAAAGCTACTAAGCAAAAGTTCGATGCCGCGTTACTTATACAAGAAGATGTTGACTCGTGGACGACTAAGGACTTGTAACATAAATTATGATAGATGAACCTCTGGGAGACCATGGGCTTGGCCAAATAAGTCGGCAACGACCGACCATAAGTCGATCACGACTTATGACTCAAGGGGGAAATTTCCTATAAATACCAACCTGCCTCAAGCATGAAGGGGACCTTTTGGGACAATCTATTCAAGCGCAGATACTCTGCCAGTTTCTAAACCAACTCTATACTTGAAGTTTCAAAGAACACTACAAGCTACTTTGAAAGACTTTGACACGTCCGACATGGATTCGAAGACTTTCATCTACATCGAAGCTTAAGTTACATGTTCGAAGTGTTTTGTAACTAAAAAGATTTGAACTTGAAGAGCATTGTATTGTTTTGTAACAAGATCAGTAATAAAGATACTTAAAGTGGACGTAGGCTACCCCTTAAGCCGAACCACTATAAAATCGCTGTCTCTTACTGTATTTTCTATTGTTTTAGCTGATATTCTGTTCCCGAACCATCGGGTGGTGCTTTCACATTCACACTTCACACACCGGGGTGTTAGCGTTCAGATTTTCACGTTAACACAAGATGCCTAGTTACTGTTTGAATAGTGTAAAATCATTGAAGATCAGGATCATAACACCACTAGCTATTTTCTAGTTTAAATCGGTTCCAAACAAAAATATTTACTTACCACCAATTAGTTCCAAACGTTGTCCTTATATATTTTGGGTACTTTATCCCAACTTATATATGATATCGGCACATGAGCTCTTACTAGTTTACCAAGCGTAGTAGCGATTTTTCCAGCATTATCTGAGACCGGAATACCAAGTAGTAAGTTATGATCAACTTTCTTCGCCCCTGAGCATGACGAATGTGAAGATGTTGGATTTTCTGACATGGAAATTTTGTTTTGCTTTTGGTTCAAACCTGCACAGCAAGTGAAGATGTACAGCAAGTGATGAATCTAAGTATCAAACAATCTGCAAAAGCCAGTTTCATTATTGTAGAACAATCAAATATTTAAGAAGCTTCAAAGTCAAAGTAATTTCCAAAATCTTAAACAAAGAAAACTAAATAAAAAACGTTCAGTCATTTACCTTCCATTAATCACGACTGAAAGTTGATCCAGAAGCCGTAGTTAGATAAACCAGATTTACCTTCTACTGTACAAGCATAAAAAGGAGGGCCTTTTAGTATATTGATTTTTAAATGCCCAAAAGAAGAAGAACCGATTGACGTTGCATGTATGTGATGGCTTTAACAAATTTTTGACATTCAAAAGGATCAAGTTAATAAACTAGAATAATATATTTGAAGATGCCACCAATAGAATATGTTTTTACTAGTGCCTTGTTCTTGTAGTTATACTTGCATATAATTGATCAAGGCCATTCATTTATGCTTACCATATCGCCAGGATGATTAAAGGAATATTCTATAATGGAAGCATGCAATGACATTTAGTTGCTATGTGATATGCTTCCTTTTGTTTTGCAATATAGGTTGCCCATTAAGACAGATTTTTGAAACCCCTATGTAACTTGAATTTTTTGGTGTTACTGGAAATTTTTGCAAAATACAGTAACAACTAACCTGATTCTTCTGAAACAGTTGTAAATCCTGTTTTCCTAGCTCATAATTGTACATTTTATAACCATCATTTAGACACAATGTCGTATTAAATATTATAACAAGTATAACAAACATATGCTTTTTTTATGTTAAGTGTCAAGCATAATACTTGATTTGTACATAGGCAGACAAAGTGTCACACTCAATTGGACTATTAAAGTTTCAAAATCGTTTGAAAACAAAAGCGTCTCGTAAGACCACGCCACAAATAAACATGTCGGGTTTTTACCTTACGATATCTAAAACTCTTTTTATTAAAATCCTCTGATATTATAAAAGTGTCTATACACAAATACTATTAAAATAGCCGAAATTGTTACATCAATTAAATTCTAGCTACTAGCCACAAAGTGGGTAATAAAAACAAAACTCGTACAAGGCTCGTAGGGAGAATGGATTTCCAACTAATGACTAGGCACTGGGGTACCACCTGTCATAGTACGTGGCCTAGATCACAGTACCGAGGAGTATGCCCACTCCTCTGCAACAAAAGGCCGGGACCATCCCTTACTGGACAGTTCCGAATAAGATCACCCCACGGTTGGGATCAGCAAACGCACCACTAAGCCGAAATTAAAAGGGACATCTAGACAGGGATGACCTTACTCTCAAATGGGGGCTACCCACGAAGCCTTGCTACATAACCCCATATTTTCAGTCATTCTCGGTTGATGAGGCTTGAGGCTAAGCGTTACCTTTTAGATCGTTCCACTTAGAATACCCATCGTCCACCTGACGATGTTCTGAAAGCATTCATCCATACAAGTCCGTCCCGGGTTCGAACGGAACCGAAGGCACTATTCCTACTACACCCATTTTTGAAATATCCTCAGGATTAGTAGCGACTAGCCCTTGCACTTCACTGCTCCAACTTCGAATCAAAACTCATTTCCCACGAAACGTACAAACCGGATAGAGGTGGTTTTCGAGAAATTAATCTCGATCCCGATCTCTTCGAAACGATCAACTCATTGTCCAATATTGATAGTCGGTTATTTAACTAAAATTAACATTCACAAACATCCATCAATTAATAATTTTCACAAATTATTTATTTATCTCAAAATATCTACACAAGATATAATTTCCAATTTCAACCCCTTTTGAAAACAGTTTCAATCCAGTTTTCCTCTCACAGAATACTTTTCGTGACGCAGCAGATATTTAACAAAACGATATGAATCGATGAAAGTAGCAAATCGGTGGATTGAAGATACTAAAATGCCCAAATTCATTGATCTCAAAGATACCGAATTTTAGCTATCCTCGTCACGTTGATTGCGCACGATACCGTGAAAGAAGATCTTCAATTCTTCAAGCGTTGATCAAGCGCACTTGATTCCGCGAATCGGCTTCAACAATCGTTGATTCGAGCGCACTCGAATAACCGAAAGTGGAGATAGGAGATTACACTCAACTACCAATTTAGAATGAAGGCACACAACAATCAAACAAGAATTTTATTCAAAAGATCAACAACCATAAAATTTACAACACACTCCCTATTTATAGTTTTTCACAACCCAGGCCTTAAGCCGTACATGACTCATGACCCACGACTCACGACTCACGACTTAGGACTCACGACTTAACAACAACACCATACCCATATTACAACACAACACATAGGTCGGTAGCGACTCAACATCCCGCGACTCATTCCTTTACAATGCGACATACGACTTACGACTTAAGTTGTTAACGACCTAACATATTACAACACAATACAACACAGACGACTTAAAAATGATACGACTCAACAAAACAACATAGGGTACATGACATACGACTCAATTTATCCATGACCTAAGCTTCACCTGGTGTTCCCTCATTGTCCTTGTTATCTCGTAAGTTGATAAGTCGTGCTTCCTTTAGGTCGTATCTCGTAACTCGTTAGGTCGCCAACTTAATGTCACCTCCCTCTCTTGCTCCTTGTTAAGTCGTAGACGACCTACCCTTTCCTTAGGTCGTAGCCGACTTAGGTCTTCAATACAACAATGCAGTATATCGTCCAGATCGTTATGTCCCTGGCTTTTGACTCGGGCTGCCTCATTCTTTAACTCGTTCCCCTTTATCTCGTTAAGTCTTGAATGACTTAATTCTTCTTCATAAGTTCCTTCATTAACTCGTAGCTCTCCCTCACGTGACGCCTTAGGTCGTGGACGACCTATAGCTCCTATCTTAAGTCGTGGATGACTTATCTCTTGGAGAATTTTTGGTTGCGTTTCTTCTCTGGCCTGAGATGCATCATCCTCCCCTGGTTGAGAAAAATTCGTCCTCGAATTTGTAAATTCTTTCACATCAGATTGTTCATCTCCATAATATGGCACAAGATGCTTAACATTGAACACGTCAGAAGTGTACACATCCTCCGGCCGCTTCAACTTATAAGCATTTTCATTAATTCGTTTCACGACTTCTACAGGACCAATTTTCCTGGTTTTCAACTTGTTATAAGTGCCTACTGGAAAACGATCCTTCGTTAACACAGCGTAAACCAAGTCACCTTCATTAAATTCAACATTTCGTCGCTTCAAATCTGCAAATCTCTTAAATTTTTCATTCGACTTCTCTAACCGTTGCTGAACGATTCTATGACATTCCGTCAATCCATCAACAAAATCTACAGCTCGTTTAACCGTCCCCCTCGTTTGTGGTACTACTGCTAAATCCAACGGTCCCCTGGGTAAATTTGAATATAAAATCTAAAATGGACTGAATCCCGTGCTCATATTAACTGCATGATTATGTGCAAACTCTGCTTTGCATAACTTCATGTCCCAACTTCTCAGATCATCTTTCACCAAACATCGTAACAAATTTCCCAATGATCTGTTCACAACCTCCGTTTGTCCATCAGTTTGCGGATGGTAAGCGCTACTAAATTTCAGCTTCGTTCCGACCATCTTCCACAAACTTAACCAAAAATGACTCAGGAAACGAGTATCTCTATCTGACACAATAGATTCTGGCAATCCATGAAATCGATAGATCTCCTTGAAAAATAATTGTTCGACATGAACAGCATCCGCCGTCTTCTTACAAGCAATAAAATGTGCCATTTTTGAAAACCGGTCAACCACCACAAAAATGGAATCGTTTCCCCTTTGAGTTCTAGGCAACCCCAAAACAAAATCCATACTCAAATCAACCCAAGGCTTAGTCGATACAGGTAACGGCATATATGATCCCGCATTCGTAGCTGTCCCTTTTGAAACCTGGCAAACATGACATCTCTCCACAAACCGTTCAACCTCTTTCCACATTGACGGCCAAAAGTAAGATTGAGCAATCAAATGCAAAGTACGATCACGGCCCACATGTCCTTCCTCGTGTAACTCCTTGATAATCTTCAATCTCAAACTGCTCTCTGGAATACATAACCGATTTCCTTTAAACAGAAAACCATCAACCAACACAAATTCATCAGTACTTCCTTCCTTGACTTTCTCAACAAATTTCACAAAGTAAGGATCTTCTTCAATCAGTTCTGGCAATAATTCAAAACCTGTCACTTCAACTTTCATTGTCGTTAATAAATGACTCCTCCTACTCAAAGCATCGGCTACCCGATTCATCACCCCAGACTTGTGTTTGACAACGAAAGTAAATTGCTGTAAATAGGCAATCCATGATGCATGTCTTGCTGATATCTTGTCCTGCCCCTACAAATGCTTCAATGTTTCGTAGTCTGTGTAAAGAAAAAACTCCTTATGGAACAAATAGTGTCTCCAATGTTTCACTGCTTGCACCACAGCATAAAACTCTACATCATACGTACTATATCTCATCTTTGCCCCTGATAACTTCTCACTGAAATAAGCAACTGTTCTTCCCTTTTGACTCAAAACTCCACCAACCCCAACCTTCGACACATCAGTATGTAACTCAAACAACAACTGAAAATCCGGTAAAGCTAGAACTGGTGCTGTCGTCAATAGTGTCTTGATCTTCTCAAAAGCAACCCCTGCTTCCTCTGACCACTCAAACTTCTTTCCTTTCATGCAATCGGTTACAGGTTCCATCACACTACTAAAATATGGAATGAATCTTCGATAGAAAGATACCAATCCATGAAAACTCCTTACTTCAGTAATTGTCTTTGGCTGTGGCCAATTCCTGACAGCTTCTACTTTACTTTCATCCACTTGAATTCCTCCCTTCGATAGAACATATCCCAGAAACAAAACACTGTCCGTCATAAACACGCACTTCTTTGTTGTAGCATAAAATTTCTCCTGTCGTAGAATCAACAGTACTTCACGCACATGCTGGACATGTTCTTCCATATTCCGACTATAGATTAAGATATCATCAAAGTAAACAACCACGAACTTCCCAATGAATGGTCTGAAAATCTGGTTCATCACTCTCATAAAAGTACTCGGTGCATTCGATAAACCAAACGGCATAACCTACCATTCATATAATCCTTCCCTGGTTTTGAAAGCAGTCTTCCATTCATCACCTGGTCTAATTCGAATTTGATGATAACAACTCTTCAAGTCAATCTTTGAAAACACCATGGCCCCACTCAGCTGATCAATCAAATCATCAAATCTCGGCATAGGAAACCTGTATCTCACGGTGATCTTGTTTAAAGCCCGACTGTCCGTACACATCCTCCACGACCCATCCTTCTTTGGTACTAATAAAGCTGGCACAGCACACGGACTCAAACTCTCTTGCACTCGGCCTTGTTCTAACAGCTCTTCCACCTACCTCCTTAACTCTTCATGTTCCTTCGGACTCATTCGATAATGTGGTCTATGCGGTAATACTGCTCCCAGAACAAGATCGATTTGATGTTGAATGTCTCTTAGTGGCGGTAACTCCTTAGGCAACTCTTCTGGAAATACATCTTCAAATTCTTTCAAAACTGGCTTCGCTTCTTCGGGAATTTCAACCTCTTCATGACTCTCTCGTCCAATCAACAAGTACACTTCAGGTTCTTCTTCAACTTCCTTAACGAACTCCTTCAAAGATAGTAAAGTTTTCAGCTCTTCAATCTCCTCCAACTTACTTTCCTTCTGTCGTTGCTTCTTTGGAACTAAAGTGATTTTGGTACTCTCAAACATGAAACTATAGCTATTGGCACGACCATCATGTTGTACTGCTCTATCAAATTGCCATGGTCTGCCCAACAACAGATGACACACGTCCATGTCCACTACATCACACCAAATTTCGTCTTTATATTTCTTCCCAATTGAAAATTTCACACAAGCCCTTTGTTAACGTGAAAATCTGAATGCTAACACCCCGGTGTATGTAAAGTTAATGTGAAAGCACCACCCGTTAATACGGGAGTCAGAGTTAAGCAGTAAAATCACAGTAAAGCAGTAAAGACAACAGTTTTTATAGTGGTTCGGCTTAAGATCGAGCCTACATCCACTTCAATCTTCTTTATTGCTTATTTGATTACAACTCTATACAACTTTCTTCAATTACAATACACTTTGGACAAGTAGCTCAAACTTCAAAGAAGTATAATCTCTCGAATTCATATTGAATGATGTTGATTCTCTTTTGAAGTTCGTTGTAGCGTCCTTGATGATAGAAATGCTTGAAGTGTTGTTTGAGTTGAGAATGCAGCAGAGTAATGGCGTCCTCCAAGAATCCCCCCCGAAGAAGATCCTTTGAATGATGGAGCTAGTGGCGTATTTATAGGGGTTTCTGAACAGGTCTTAGGTCGTGACCAACTTAAGGTAAGTCGTAGGTCGGCCGTTGCGACTTATCATAGGTCGTGGGTCTCTTCTGAGCGAGCTAACAAGTTATGGACGACTTAGGGATAAATCGGCTAGGATAGGTCGGCTATAACTTAGGTCGTGGGAGACCTAAGGAATGGCATGGGAGAGAGATGCGACCTACCAAATACGGCCTAAAGGAACTGCTCCGACCTACTTAGGTCGCGAGCGACTTAGTGATACTTAGGTCGCAAGCGACTTAGTGATACTTAGGTCGCGAGCGACTTAGTGATTCTTAGGTCGCGGAGTACTTAGGTCGTTACCTGTTAAGTCGCTTCTCCTGTTAGCTCGTTAACTCGGTTGAGCCGCTTTATGCCTTAAGTCGCTGAGTTGCTTAACTCGCTAAGTCGCGATGCCTTTTAAGTCGGTAGGTCGTGCCACTTGTTAAGTCGGCAACCTTATTAAGTCGGCAACCTTGTTAAGTCGGTAACCCACTTCAGAAGTTAAGTCGCTTGGCCCGCTTCATGTGTTAGGTCGCTGACTTCGTGTAGAAGATAGGTCGCTCCATTCTCTAAGTCGTATACCGTTTTGGACGGGGCGCTGCCCTTGGACCCCTGCGACCTGACCGGGCAGGTCGATCACCGTAGCGGTGGCGTTGCCCCCGCACCCCACCTTGGGGGGTTGGCACCCCCCCTGGACCCCCCGTAGGGGATCTTATCTGAAAAGCCATTCAACAGAACTTGCTTTGTTGGGATTCTAAGTTGACTATTCTTCGAGGCGAACTATCATTGATTTCTCGGTCGATTTTTGATATCACGGCCTTGCTGAAAAAGTGGAGTTAACACCCTTCGTCCAACTTTCACCTCACCACCCTTCCTCAACCACGCCAACTTGTATGGTTTAGGATGTTTCTCAGTCTTCAACTCCAACTTCTTCACAGCCTCTGTAGAGATAATGTTATCGCAACTCCCAGCATCAATAACAAATTTACAAACTCTTCCAAGGATAGTACAAGTAGACTGAAATATGTTATTCCTCAACCAACTGTCTTCCTCCTCTTTATTCGGTGTCAAACAACTTCTCTTCATCATTAATGAATATCCTTCATCTCCCGACAACAAGTCTTCCTCCTGAACCGGTAATGAATTAGAACACTCTGCCTCTTCACCCTCTTCTTCAACCACAGCTATCATAATTCTCTTCTTCGGCTTCGGACACTCGTTGCTTTTATGACCCATCTCCTGGCAATTGTAACTGTTATCCCGCTTTTTGGCAAAGCCGCGATACCAAAAGATTGATCGAAAGCGAAGGACAGTTTGCCTCAGAGGTTGATCGTACTTCCTTTCGCCATGGACATCACTGAATTTTATGCGAGTCCAGATTGAGCTACAATTGATAGGACACGGCAAGAAAGACCACAGGAGTCAGCATTTCAAATTTCAAGTCAATCCGAGTTCGCATGCTCAAGCTATGATCGGTTCAACTTGGAGGGAACATGCTGGTTTCGAACCCATCATGATGGGCGTCTTCGAACCCATCGTCATGCGCCATTCGAAACCATCACCTTCGAACCGAAGGACATCGAACCCATCGGTTTCGAAACCATCAAAGCGCCTCACCTTCGACTCCATTACCTTCGACTCCATCATGTTCGAATCCATGTGCCTCGTATCCATGGAGGGTTTGCAGAGCTCATGTACATCCAAGGAACACAACTTCGAACCCATCACAGAAGCCATGCTTCGAACCCATCACAGAAGCCTCCTTTCAAACCCATCTGTGATACCATCTTCGAACCCATCCTGTGTAACTTCGTTCGAACCCACTGGGTCAACCAACCACGATGACGTGTCTTCCATCGGTTCGAATGCGCCGAGATACACGGAGTCGAAGCGGTCAACACGGAGTGAAATCCGGATCGATTCGAAGTTTGCGCTCCACGTCACTACGAAGCCGCGTTCCATAATGGATTCGAAATCATCGTTTCGAGTACATGGGTTCGAACCAGACAGCTATGCCAAAAACCCAATTTCGAATCCATCATATCTCCTAACCTATTGATCCAAATGCCACAAAATTTTCACTGAAGCTTGTGTACATGTTGAAGAATGTCCATGCCAAATTTCACCTTGATTGGATGAATTCTTGATCGGTTCGAATGGAGTTCGAACCGATGCCAAAGAGGGCCCAAACTTACTGAGACTGTGCGTGTGGGCCCCCTCACGTGCAAGAAGTGGTCTCCCGAGTTTTCAGCGGAATATCAGCAGCCTACGCCTATAAATAGAGCCCCAGGGCCAACAGAAAAGGGATCCTCTGACTCTGAGACGCCTAGACTCTGCCGGATCAAGATCTCCATCATCCTATATCATAACTTGATTGTTGATTTTGAATTTCCAGTTGTAACTTGCTGTTGATCGCTGTAACAACTTGTAATCATTGAAAGAGAATCAATAAAACATCAAAACACTTCACAGTGGACGTAGGCAACACGCCGAACCACTATAAATCGCTTGTCTACGCATTTATTTTACTGTTGATTGGATTTTTTGTTAGATAATATCTGTTTTGAACTTACATTCTTGACTATTATCTCTTCAACGACTCCCGAAGAGTGTTGTGCCCAATTTTGACGCAAACACTTTGGTGCTTTCACTGAGAAAACCCAGATTTTCTCCTGCTCGTTGGATCTGTCATCGATACCGGATTGAATAAATCTAAGAGAGAGATCCAGATCGTTAAATCCAACTTCCTTCCCTTCTATTCAGATTTGCATAGAGTCTAGGAAAGGAACTCAACTCTAAAGATGGTTAGCACAAGAACCACCTCGAACGCCGTCAATCAAGAAGGACAGGATAGACAGAATCCTGCCCCTCTACCTCCACCTAATCAAGATGCCGCTGGGCACTCAAAACCGTCGGGTCCGGTTACCCGACAAGAATTGCAGTTGTTACTTCAAGAGCTGACCCAGAGTCGGCGACAACTAGAAGAACAGCTACGCGCCAACGCTGAGCTAATCAACAAGCTGGATCGCCAAAAACGAAAAAGATCCATGAGAGATCGTGCTTCTCGCTCTTCCAGCGAAAGTTCTTCATCTTCTGATTATCATAATCGACCTCCACGACCCCGGTTAGACGGGAGTCGTATGCCATCGGCTGGAAACCAACCGACATTGACCGTTGGACAAATAAGAGTTGGTCCGTCAGCCAGTTTCCAAACCGGACCCTCCTCAGGAGGAGGCGCCGTTCCTCATCACGCCGCAGAATACCGCACCAATAGCGTTGCGGCCGAACCAGGGGTCGACGCTCAAGACCAGTCGGACCTAGACCGTCGTCATAGCGGCCGTACTCCTGAACCATACGACCCAGAGGACTATGAGCCGAGAAGGCAAGATGTGAACCGTCAACGATATCCGGTTCAAACCCGAAGTATGGAACGTGACCATACTCCAGCGCAAATGCCGGATCTTTCAACTATGATACGTCAGATGATCCGTGAGAGTCAGGGATTCACAAACGACGATTGGGGAGTTTCCCGAAGTCACACTCCCTTTACGGACGACATTCTTAATGCTGAATCCCCACGGCGATTCCGAATGCCAACTCTGCCCATGTATGAGGGAAACTCCAATCCCAATCAACATATTCTAAAATATGAATGGTCGATGACTGCTGCCAGAGCCGACGACGCTGTGAAATGTCGTAGTTTCCCCATATCCTTGGGGGGCATCGCCACCATATGGTTCACCCGATTGCCTCCTCGATCCATCTCCTCATTCGACTAGCTGGCCACAAAATTCGTTGAGCAATTCCGCATGCACGTCGCAAGGCCGAAAGATGTCAACACTCTATCTAGTGTCACGCAAGCTCCCGGAGAGACACTCAGACACTACTTAGAAAGATTCCACACTGCATGTGCAGAGATTAGTAATCCAAACGATAACTCCATCCTTATGGCGTTAACTAAGGGGATCGACCCCGATTCTGAATTTGGCAATTGGCTAGCTGGGAAACCACCTGCGTCATTGGACCGTTTCCATGCCAAAGCAGCTCAATTCCTGAGACGGGAAGACGCGAAACAGTCTAGGAAGCAAATTGACGCAGGACCAAATGCGGAAGGAATCCAAAGCAATGTTGCAATTAAACAATCCGGTGAGAGCTCCGGAAAAGTTCAGTTGAACATTAAAAATAAACATGCTCGGCGAAGAGAGAGCGTGAATCTACTTAAAAAACAAGATCAAAATCGCGGTCCGCAACGCAAAAATCCAAAGTTCAACAGTTATACTCCTTTGAATATTTCATTGGAGGACTTGTATTTGCGTACCCGTAATGCGATTCAATATGAAAAACCTGCTTCAAGACCGTCGTCGGAGAGGCAAATCCAGACGGGAACATTTTGCAGGTTCCATGAAGGCTACGGGCACGATACGAACGAGTGTCGTCACTTACAAGATCTTGTTGAAAAACTGGTCAGGGAAGGGAAACCGGAACGGTTTGTGCGGACACTGCAGCCCAGAGATGCGGGCCCATCCAATCCAATCAATGAACCCAATCGACCAAGGCAGGAGGACTCGACTTGTCCCCGTGGGAGATTGGTGATAAACGCCATCAGTGGCGGGCCTACTCATTCAGAAGCCTGGAACGACGAAGAACCTCGTCACTGTCACACTTGACAGGCTCCTTCAATCCATGAATACTTTACAATTTCTTTTACGTTCTGAATTTTGAATTTGTAATAAGGCACTGACTTTGCCACATTTTCTCATTTCAGCAAATAAAATGCTATCTCTTCAAGCTAGAGCTGTGATTCACCGAATACAACATTCAACAATCATGACACACGAAGAGCTAAGTTCCATCGAACAATGGAATTTATTCAAATAGCGAGTGACTGCGTTACAACCGGCCACTCACTAAGTGAAACCCCAGCTCGGGGGCAAGCCAACACATCGAAGGCTGAACTGGACCAACACACGACAGTCCGTTCAATAATTCGTTCCCGGAGTGCGAACGGACTCCAACTTCCCACGGCGCGAATTGGAGTATAAACATTCAATAATTCGTTCCCAGAGTGTGAACGGACTCCAAATTCCCGGAGCGCGAATTGGAGTATAAACACTTAACAATTCGTTCCCGGAGTGCAAACGGACTCCAACTTCCCACAGCGCGAATTGGAGTATAAACACTCAATAATTCGTTCCCAGAGTGCGAACGGACTCTAAATTCCCGGAGCGCGAATTGGAGTATAAACACTTAACAATTCTTTCTCGGAGTGCGAACGGACTCCAACTTCCCACAGCGTGAATTGGAGTATAAACATTCAATAATTCGCTCCCAGAGTGCGAACGGACTCCAAATTCCCGGAGCGCGAATTGGAGTATAAACACTTAACAATTCGTTCCCAGAGCGCGAACGGACTCCAACTTCCCACAGCGCGAATTGGAGTATAAACATCCAATAATTCGTTCCCAGAGTGCGAACGGACTCTAAATTCCCGGAGCGCGAATTGGAGTATAAACACTTAACAATTCGTTCCCAGAGCGCGAACGGACTCCAACTTCCCACAGCGCGAATTGGAGTATAAACATTCAATAATTCGTTCCCAGAGTGCGAACGGACTCCAAATTCCCGGAGCGCGAATTGGAGTATAAACACTCAATAATTCGTTCCCAGAGCGCGAACGGACTCCAACTTCCCACAGCGCGAATTGGAGTATAAACATTCTATAATTCGTTCCCAGAGTGCGAACGGACTCCAAATTCCCGGAGCGCGAATTGGAGTATAAACACTTAACAATTCGTTCCCGGAGTGCGAACGGACTCCAACTTCCCGCAGCGTGAATTGGAGTATAAACATTCAATAATTCGTTCCCAAAGTGCGAACGGACTCCAAATTCCCAGAGCGCGAATTGGAGTATAAACACTTAACAATTCGTTCCTGGAGTGCGAACGGACTCCAACTCCCCACAGCGCGAATTGGAGTATAAACATTCAATAATTCGTTCCCAAAGTGCGAGCGGACTCCAAATTCCCAGAGCGCGAATTGGAGTATAAACACTTAACAATTCGTTCCCAGAGCGCGAACGGGCTCCAAATTCCCACAGCGCGAATTGGAGTATAAACATTTAATAATTCGTTCCCACTGCGCGAACCAACCCATCAATGCGGACTCCAAATTCCCGGAGTGTGAATTGGAGTATAAACATCAATTCAAAGTTCCCGGAGTGCGAACCGAAGTATCAACACCAACCCCATGATCCCCAAAACATGAATTGGGGTATGAACATAAGTTACGGGTTCCCGGAGCGCGAACCGAAGCATCCGTGCAAACTCCAGATTCCCGAAGTGCGAGTTGGAGTATAAACAACAATTCCGGGTTCCTGAAGTACGAACCCAAACATACATGTTTTATCCAAGTTCCCGGCGTGTGAATTGGAGCACAAACACCAAGTCAAAGTTCCCATAGTGCGAACTAAAGTGTTAATGCTAACTCCGAGTTAGTAGAATGCAAGTTGGAATGTGAACATCATTCCCAAGTTCCCGTAGCGCGAACCACGTTACAAGCATCAATAACACTCGAACTCCTGGAATGCAAACCAGGTTATCGATCTCAAATTGTTCTATGTCCCCGGAAGGCGGACGTGTGCTCAAGACCTGCAACAAGTGCGATCAACCATCATAAATACAAGTGTTGTTCCCCAAAACTGGGGGGCACGAAAGCTAAATATTACTCGCTAACCGAAGTGATACAACATCCGAAGTTCAACTCATTCATCAATCACAACGTGTGACCAAGATCTTCAGACTTGGAAAATGAGACGAACTCTACTTAAACGTTAAAAACACCACAAGTACACCGGACCGAAAACAAGACACTACAAGTACTTAAGCACAAATGAAACAAGAGTTGAAACAAAGAAATAAAATTTTATTTCAAATAACTTAAAAAAAGGACTTACACGCAGATAAGTTCTTCAAAAAAAGAATGCCTACTAGCAGGGGCCGAACCTGCATCTATACACGACCTATTGACAAAAAACGGAGACAAGTACCTATCTACCAAAACATCTACTTGAGAAGCCGATTTATTTCTTCTTTTTCGTCCTTCTTACTAGTGGTACATCATCAGTGTCACTAGGGACAGAAATTCTTTGTTTTGAATGTCTCCTCTCCGGCGGTGGCTCTTCGGCTGGAGGCATGATGTCAATATCCTCCTCGGAGCTTGAGTCTGCATGGAGGCTTCCTGCCGGAGGAGCAGGGGGGACTGGATCCGTAACGAAAGTTGAGACCGTGCCACCCAATGGTGCTACCGTAGCAGGTGCTGGACTCTGCGCCGCCGTGCTGCCACCGACGGTACCGCTATGCCCCGCAACCTCTATTTCGGCGTTAATCTCAGCCAAAATTTCCTCATCACGAGTCGCATGGGCTTGGCTGGGGGCATCTTCGGCCTGCATCGGAGAACTTGAGGACGGCGGGAGGCTACTAACGATGATAAATGGCAAGTCAGAGAAAGAACCACCCTGCTCACCGAGCAGTGCACTCACCATTTGTTCGTCAGCAGATAAGGATCCTCCCTGCGTCGTCTCAGCAGATACCGCGGTTACAACAGTAGTCTCGGTAGCGATGGCCTTATCTCCTCTACTTGATTCTTGAGCCACAACAGTCGGCGCAACTCCAGTCACTAGGCAAAAAATAAGAAGTTATTAAAAACTGCTACAAAACAAACACTCTATTCAGAAAACGCTTGAGATAACTTCGGAATATCTTCCCCAGTTTGGCTCGCAGACGGCTGAACGGCCTCGGAAGTACGCTCGTGAATAGTAGATAAGCGCGGTTGTTCCGGGTCGTAACCAGGAACAGGTTGCAAACTGACCACAGATACAGGCATCGACGAAGATGGTGTGGTGACTTCAGTGACAGCAGAATGGTGCTCAACGCCTGACCCCTCTCCAACTTCCAGGGAACGACCACCGATCATTTCCTTCTAATGAGCGATGATAGCGTCATGAAGAACCTTCTTCTCATCGTCTGTGAGCAGCCGATTCTCCAGTTCGAATCGATCGACCGCTTCACCTGGGTGCGCTTCCTCTTCCTCCTCAACCAATCGATCCCAGGCGCTACGAAGGTGAACTGAGTAATCTTGAAGCCAGGCCAAGTTTCTGTGCTTCAGAACATTGGCGTTGTAAGTTATGAGCAAATCTTCGATATCGGCCTCTAGCTTGGCCTCTGCATGTTGAACCTTCTCCTCCACCTCTGCTTCGACCGCCTGAACTTTGGCCACGGCCACATCTCTTTCAGTGCGAAGCACTACGGCTTGCTCGCAGGCCTTTTGCACCGTGTTATGCGCGTCATCTCTATCTTTAATAATCTCGGCAAATTTAGCCTTGAGCTCATTAACTTCTTTTAACGCCGCATCCCGCTCAGCAGTGACGACAGTGTTCCGGTGGCCCATGTCTTCCACCGTAACATAGTGCTCCTTTTTCATTCTATCTATGGCTGCTTGAGCTTCGTCGACCTTTGTAAGAGCCTCCATCTCCGACTTTCGAGACGATCCATCCTCAGTATTCAGCACTTGTATGATGCGGTCTCTTTGTGCCAGCTCGGTTTGATGCTTTTCAATGGTAGCAGCCCATTCGAAGGCCAACGCCGATGCCTTATCGGCCGCCCTATACCACGCCTTGTATTGGGAGTAGAAGTCATGCACATAGTCGAGCGCTAACCGCTCGGCCTCCGGCGGGATTCTTTTCAGGTTCGGAGGAAAGACGTAGTTATCGAAACAAATATTCGGGAACTCCCTCTTTAATTGCGCAAGTCTAATTGCCCCTTCTCCCGAGATCTCTGTAGGAGGTTGCTCTGCGACTATCGGGGTCATCGCCTCGGATCGGGAAGGTTGAGAAACCGACGTATATCGAGAAGACTCGGAAGGATGAGGGACGTGAGCAGGAGGTTGTACGGGATCTCTGGAAGGAGGAGGGGTACGCGACCGCGATCGACGCTTATAGCCCCTGTCCGTGTCATATCTCTCGTAACTAGAGTACGCAGAACGTCCCTGGTCATAATGCCCAGAACGCCCCTGATCAAAACCTCTATCCCCTTCTCGTCTGCACGAGTCGTAATATGAAGGCTTGCGAGCGTGTCGAAGACTCCCAAGCATTGAACCTCGCTTAGACATGATATCTGCGAAGCAAAATAAAATAGAATTAATCACTTTTCAAAACAGGTAGTTTGCAGTCAAAGGTTATGCAGTGTCGTGAAATGTGTATGAATATGCATTCCCCCCGACCAACCGGAAGTGTCGACCTCGCTAGTAATAAGAGGCTCGTTCAATTCTAAGGTGCGATGGAATTCCTCCAACCCGGCATCATGTTGAAAAGACACATCATCCGGGATTGGAAGATCGGCAAGCCTTCAAAAAGATTTTCAGTTCTCGGAGGAGACGTCTCCGAGATTCTAACTCCAGGAGCACAACGGGCCGTGACAACCGATTTCCATCTCCCCTTCTTACTTGACTTAACCATGGCAGCCTTGCCTTTTCTCTGCTCCGCGACATCCGGAACTGCGTCAGTAGGCCCGGTCAGCGGCTCATCATCGGTGTGGGTTCTTTCAGAGTCCGCTTCCTCAGCTGTGGTAACTCTGGGTTTCTTGTGCTTGACTCGTTTCTTCGAGACGACCCGTAGTGCCACTTCGAAGCTTATGCTCTGCCCTTGTTCGATCAAACCGCAAGCCCAGAGATTCCTATCCGTCAATAACACATCGATATCCCTATCTCCATCCGGGACTTCTTGAAGCACTCGCACCATCTCCCTAAAGTGCTCGCCTTCAGGTCGCTGGATCACCGCTGCAAAAAAGGATAAAATATAAGTTCCACTTCGGCTGTGATTGCCACAGTAATTATTTACGAACTCAACTATACTCACGTCTGAATAGCCATCGTCGGGCAAATCCAGGAGGACATCTGACATAAAACCATTCTGTCCTATAATAGCTCAACCTGGTCCAAGACCCGGTAACCACTTGGCAATTTCTCACCGCTTCCAGGAATTTGAAGGAGGGATAATCACCCCGAGTTTTGAAATTGAACAAGTATCTGATCTCAATTGGGAGCGGTGGTCGATGGAGATATTCCATAAATGCGATGAACACGCTATTGATCGACGCATATCCGTTCGGGTGCAGCCGAGATGGGGCGATCCTCAAGAACGACAATACTTCCCTTCTATACTCTTTGAATGGAGGAAGTGTCCCGGCCGCGCACGCGTGGCGGTTAAATGCTGTATATCCCTCTGGGGGATTATGCGGTCTATCATTCGGCCCCGGCAGTAGCACATCATCCAGCGACAGGCCGTGTCTCAAACATATTCTCCCCAACATGTCTTCAGAGATATTGGACGGAACGGAATCTGATGGATTGGCAATGAATGACGCATCGGGAAGTTCATCCGGGGCTGGACCAATAATCTCAGGGTCAATATCCGGGATCTCTAGCCTCGGAGAGACTGTAACTTGAGTCTCCCGCTACTGTGAACTTGACGATTCCATAACTAGCTAACTCACGAGAAACCATCATTAGATGACAAAAACCCGTGCGTTCCCCAATGTAGCGTGTATGAGTGTGTGTTGTGCAGTGACATGCATTACTTGAATAAATGTTGCAGAGTTAAAGAAATATGCAAACGACAAGGCTACGGAGTCCAGCTATAATGACCGTCATCACTGACCGTCATCACCAGTCCGTTTCCATGATGGAAGTTGGTTCGGGTAGAAGTTGTTATAGTTCCATCGACGAGCTTCAAAAGGTAGTCATGTTTGCAGTTTAATATTCAAGTCCAAATATGCAGGAATGAAGCTCGTCGGGGTTATGCTTGGAGAATTTCACATTTTGGTATCCATCATGTAGGGTTCGAAACCATCACCAGGACTTCGTTCGAACCCAACCGAACATCTCTTTTTTCGAACCCATCCTGACGTCGCTTCGAACCCATGCGTTCGAACCCATCCTAACGTCGCTTCGAACCCATGCGTTCGAACCCATCCTGACGCGCTTCGAACCGATAAACAGATGACAAGTTCGAACCGATAAGGAAACCTCAACTCCGCATCATTCACGTTCGAACCGACCCACTTCGTATCGATACGAAGTTGTGGACTTCGAAACGATAGCCTATGGGTTCGAACCCATCGGCTCGAATGGACCCCTCGAATCCCTCGATCGGCGCGAACTGCGCATCCCAACAAGGACATTCCCAGGATCGATTCGAAATCCAATAAAAAGACACCACCGTCATCGATTCGAACTCGAGCCCATGCATCTGTTCGAATCCCTCCTAAACCAGATCTGGTTTTGCCAATCTCGAAGCTACGCAATCGATAAAAAGAAACGGGTTCGAAATAACTTCGCCGTTTGAATCCGAGGCTAATTACCTAGTTTGGATGATGAATTCAAGGGATCGAAGATTCGGATCTTGAATGGTCCGAAAGAGCGACACTGTGTTTTCTCTTTTGGAGCTCTGAAACGATGAAGAGCACAGTAAAAAGTAAGCAAGAGTAAAAGTAAAAAGTGAAAAAATGCCGAGGTCTTTGCTATTTATATGGGGGGTTGGAGATGACTGGGTCGATTCGCGTGCCGGTGGACTTGACCGATTACAACAGGTCAGAATGCAGAACCGGTTCGAAATCCACTTTCGAACCCATACGTTTGAGGCTCCATCGTGTGAAGCACACGGACTACTGCCACGAACAAAGGTCTCGAAACCATCCCTTCACATCGGTTCGAATGTCAATTTCGAACCCATCACTACACAAGTGTACTCCATCCTTTCAGACCGGTTCGAATGTCAATTTCGAATCCATCATAGCAGCAAGCGTACCGCGTCCATACAAACGTGGGTTTCGAACCCATCAATGCTCGAATGCATCGGTTCGAAACATTACACTCGCGCAATACAAGTTCGATTCCTTTAACCTTCTACATCGGTTCAGGAGAGGATCGATACAAAGGAACCTTTCAAAACAACCACCAAGCATTGTCTCAATTCAAATTTCAAAGTTGGTTCAGGAGAGAATCAATACGAAATTCTACAGCAAACCAAACTGACAACAACTCGTGGACGCACGACGTTAACAAGGGTCAGATTAACATATGCGCATACATGTTGGACTAACGTTCTATTTTGAATATTCACAGGGATCAAACACTCATCCTGTTACAAATGCGACAGCCAACGGCTAAGCACTATTATACAGCAATCAATCATATCAACGCAAGGTTACAGCAGTACAACATACGAGTTACGTCAAAAAAGAGAGCAATGATTGTTCAGAGAGAGATTGCAGCTATTCAAAGCACGTATGTTCCAACAAGACGTACTTTGGGGGGCAAAATGTTATCCCGCTTTTTGGCAAAGCCGCGATACCAAAAGATTGATCGAAAGCGAAGGACAGTTCGCCTCAGAGGTTGATCGTACTTCCTTTCGCCATGGACATCACTGAATTTTATCCGAGTCTAGATTGAGCTACAATTGATAGGACACGGCAAGAAAGACCACAGGAGTCAGCATTTCAAATTTCAAGTCAATCCGAGTTCGCATGCTCAAGCTATGATCGGTTCAACTTGGAGGGAACATATGGTTTCGAACCCATCATGATGGGCGTCTTCGAACACATCGTCATGCGCCATTCGAAACCATCACCTTCGAACCGAAGGACATCGAACCCATCGGTTTCGAAACCATCAAAGCGCCTCACCTTCGACTCCATTACCTTCGACTCCATCGTGTTCGAATCCATGTGCCTCGTATCCATGGAGGGTTTGCAGAGCTCATGTACATCCAAGGAACACAACTTCGAACCCATCACAGAAGCCATGCTTCGAACCCATCACAGAGGCCTCCTTTCGAACCCATCTGTGATACCATCTTCGAACCCATCCTGTGTAACTTCGTTCGAACCTACTAGGTCAACCAACCACGATGACGTGTCTTCCATCGGTTCGAATGCGCCGAGATACATGGAGTCGAAGCGGTCAACACGGAGTGAAATCCGGATCGATTCGAAGTTTGCGCTCCACGTCACTACGAAGCCGCGTGCCATGATGGATTCGAAATCATCGTTTCGAGTACATGGGTTCGAACCAGACAACTATGCCAAAAACCCAATTTCGAATCCATCATATCTCCTAACCTATTGATCCAAATGCCACGAAATTTTCACTAAAGCTTGTGTACATGTTGAAGAATGTCCACGCCAAATTTCACCTTGATTGGATGAATTCTTGATCGGTTCGAATGGAGTTCGAACCGATGCCAAAGAGGGCCCAAACTTCCTGAGACCGTGCGTGTGGGCCCCCTCACGTGCAAGAAGTGGTCTCCCGTCAGCGGAATATCAGCAGCCTACGCCTATAAATAGAGCCCCAGGGCCAATAGAAAAGGGATCTTCTGACTCTGAGACGCCTAGACTCTGCCGGATCAAGATCTCCATCATCTTATATCATAACTTGATTGTTGATTTCGAATTTCCAGTTGTAACTTGTTGTTGATCGCTGTAACAACTTGTAATCATTGAAAGAGAATCAATAAAACATCAAAACACTTCACAGTGGACGTAGGCAACACGCCGAACCACTATAAATCGCTTGTCTACGCATTTATTTTACTGTTGATTGGAGTTTTTGTTAGATAATATCTGTTTTGAACTTACATTCTTGACTGTTATCTCTTCAACGACTCCCGAAGAGTGTTGTGCCCAATTTTGACACAAACAGTAACATTTGAACCCATTGTTAACCTTCGCTTTCTCTGCTTCCTTCACAACTGGTCTTGTAACAGCTTTAGGAACATTAGAACTTCCACTGACTCCCTTCACTTGATTGTTAGAATTAGTAAACACACCACCTCCACGCCTTCCCTGCTTCTCCCAAGACAACACCTTTTGGTGTGCTTCCGCCACAGATCTTGGATCAAACATATTAACCATATCCTGGATCTGCATCCTCAGCCCTCCAACAAACCTAGCGGTCAGCTGCTCTTCCGTTTCCATTATATCGTTCCTGGCAATGAGTTGGTAAAATTCATCTGCATAGTCATTGACCGACTTCGTCCCCTGCCTTAGATTCTGCAACCTCTGGTACATAAGTAAATGAAAGTTGTATGGTAAAAATGTAGCTCTCATCATTTTCTTCATCTTATCCCACTCAACAACCTTTGACTTCCCCATTCGTTCTCTCGTAAGTTTAGTTTGTTGCCACCATGCCAATGCTCTCCCCTTCAGCCTTGTAGCAACTGACTTCACCCTTCAATTCTCCGGAACCTCCTTAAAGTCAAAAATTTCTTCTACATTAGATAGCCAGTCCAGAAACTCCTCCGCAACCATTGCACCTTTAAATTCAGGAATCTCCATCTTCATCCCTGATTCCCAAGGTCGATCATCATCAATAACCCGATACAGACGTTGTCCCTGATCTCGATCTCTGAAATGAACACTTCCTCTCTCACCGTCAAACTCCTCATCAAAGTCTGATGTATAACGTTGTCGATCACGTCCTCCAACATCTCTACCACGACCACTCCTACTACCAACATCCCTTTGATCATGATCATCAACATTCCTCCTACTTCGATTGTCAGCACTTCTATGATCTTGACTTTCTCTCCTCTCTTGTTCAGAATGTGGCGAAATTCTACTTCCTCCATGTATGGATTCAGGTGAATTTCTTCTTCTACTTTGATTCATATCGATCATCAACTTTATTATAAAATATGCTTTATAATATTAAAATTAAAACTACTTTAATACTTTGTCAAAAATGTATACTTAAGAATATTTTAAATAAAACCGCTTTATAAAATATAACTGCAATAATAATTTTGAAAACATTTGCTTTAGAAGTTAAACATTTAGAGATAATAAATTTCTAAACATGCTTTTTAAAACAGTTATTAAAACATTTGCCTTATATTAAAAATTGCTTGGAAACCGTACTTGCCTATCCAGGGAAATACACATGCTTCACATCTTTTAAAAAATAAATCACCATTTATTTTTAAACAAATTCACATTCCTTTACAAATGCCCATCTTGAATTTATATTTTCAAATATCCACTGATATTTTATTCATTTTATAAACCTGGTTCATAGATTCCAAAATCCCATTTTTCTTTAAATTTCAATTCCAAACACTTAAGTAAATTTTACAATTGATTTCCAATTTACTTTACTTTGAAATAAATTTCCTTACTTACTTCCTTTATTTAAAAATTCATTAACTTTCAGATTTTATTTCTTAATTATGATTTAAAATCTTTTAACCGAAAATACCAATTTCAGATTTTCAAAATTCCTTCTTTTCTCTTAATTAAATTTAATCCTTAAATTTAAATATAAACTCTTTATTCTTTAAAACAATATTACTTTAGTTTAAAATTTATAATTCCTTTGTTAATCCCAAATTCCCTTTTCCCATACCTAGAATTAATTTATTTGAAATATAAAATTCTCTTATTCTCCCAATTTCAATTTTACAATTTACTCAAACTCTCCATAGTTATTTTACTTAAAAATTACTCTTTATTTCTTTTCAGAAATCCAATTCTAGAGCTTTTGATAACTCGTCATATCTAAATTGATCCAATTAAGCCATAACATCTAATTATCCATATAATTTATCACAGGATATCAAAAATCATATCACAGAATATTTAAAAAAAATTAAATATTTGAGGAATCCAGTTGGATCCCTCCAACCTGTTTCCCTGCATTCACAGATGTTAGCACAATATCAAATACCAATTTCACTTCAATGTGATATATCGTGGTATATGGGATTAAATAATATCCTCCGCTACACATAGGGTCTCATCCGCTATATAAATGCAGGAAATTAATCATTCCAAGATGTAATATATACTATAATATAGCATATCAATCAATTCAACCATTCATCCAATTTTTTAAATTTAATCATTTAAATTTAGATAAAAATTCAACTGAGTGAGATTAACTCACATTTGACTCCTGTTTTGCAACCCACTTCCATTCTGACTTGTTTTCTTTTAGATATGGACCTTGAATAAATATTAGATGATGTTATTAATATTCGAAACAATCGGACAAACCAATTACAATTTAAAATTCCCATTTCCAAATCTTAGATACATATATATTATTTCTGTTTTATGCATATATATAAAAGCTGCATATTTTCTCTGACTAATAAAATTACTGTTTATTTTATTTTTCCATGTATATACTTTCCTTAACTATATTTATACTTTCTTTTGTAAATAAACAAAACATGAATTTTTTTCTACAAAAACTCTCCTTTAATATATACATTTGGAAAGTAAACTCTGGATTTAAAATCCTCACTTTTTTTTTCTGTAATGTAAATATATGTATACTATCAATTTAGGATTGTCTAAAATTTTTTGCTTACTGTTAAAATTTCCCAGATCTACATACATAAATCTAGATTAAAACACCATTTCCTTTATAAATCCAATTGTCAATTTATACATATATATATTTTACTTATTAAGTGCTAAAAGAAAAACTCTCTGTTTCTAAGAAAAACAACATTCTAAAATAACAGTAAATACATCAATGTAATTTCTCTATTATTTTTACAAGTTCCTACTTAAATGAGATCATATATTTTAAAGTTTATATATTTATATATATGGCTAAGTTTAATAGAAGAAATAAATCAAATACCTTCACTGCTCCTACAACACTCGACCGCAAGCTTCACGCTTCCCTATATAGCATTAAGACCTTCTCCATTAACAAGCATGCGACTTGCCGTCCCCATCTTAATCTCAGCCTTGACACCTCACGTTCGCAACCCACTCGAGTCTCCATCCCAGTCTTCGTTCGCCAGCCACGGTCGCGATGCCTTAAATTGGAATTATTTCGAACCATAGTTCGCGCCTCCGCCTCCACGATCGAGACCCATTCGAGCCACCCTAAACTGCAATCGTGACAACCTCACGTGCGATGCTTCGATGTTTGCACTAGATCTGACTTGAACCATATGGAGATACGGCTCGCCATTTATTCGAACTCAATTCGATTTTTTTTTCAAGAGGAACGAACGGGTTATTTCAATAAAAAGGACTCTGCTGCTTCATTAAGGTAATCGCATAAAATTCGATTTGCTGCGAAAAATTTGAGGGAGGCCGCTCTAAAATTAAAAAATAAGGGTTTGCGATTGATTTTGGCACTCGATTTGAAGATGAAGGAGAGGGAGGGATGCAAATTGCCTGAAGAAGTAAAAGGGGGTATGCGAATTCCTTCTTCGGCCATTAATTTATTTTCTTCGAAAAGCTTCAACGAGATATTATTGAACGAGCCTGCATTTTAAAGTAAGAACAGAGGGAACAGGAAAAGATGTTTCGCGTGAAAAATTGTTTCTGCGTGTCGGCTACAACAGGGATAGGTTGGTTAAAGGAAATACAGGGTGGCTGCTGATTTGATTTCTTTCAGATAAGGATATTTAAATTAGATCGATAATTATCATCTAAGATTTTATACCTCGTACGATCACACGTTAATTCCGAAAGCTACAAAATTTGAAATCTTGTAATAATCCAATATTATAGACCCAATGGAACTGGTTTCGTCAAATTCCGAGACTGCGCCTCGGAAGGCTATTTTTATATTCAATTAAAACAATGAAATTTTAAAACTGAACAAACCACTGTTAATTTCAATTTTACAACTTCTATTATCTTCAGTGTTATCAATATAAATTTTATAAGCCATCAAATTATTTTATCAGACTTAAACTTCAGATTCAACATTTCGCTCAACTTCAAATTATTTAATTCAACAATTTAATTATCAATAATTTGTGATATTTGAATTTAAGTTAAAAATTAACTTCTAAATATTTAAAATCAATTAAATATTCCGTTTTTAATTGCTCGAAAATTCCGGGTCGTCACATTCCTCCCCCTTTAAAAGAATTTCCTCCCCGAAATTACTAGTTAGGAAGAATGGTCCAATACCCATTACTATTTTTCCAAAACCAAACGGTTTTATTAACTTGCCATATAACATAATTTATTAAGAACACCCTATCACTGTCCCTAACTTTCCAAACTACTTCCATTCGGTTCCCACCAAAATCATATAGCTAACCATTCAAATTTCAATTTAAAACCGAATTCTAAATCTTCAAAATTCCTCAAAAGTTTTCTAGCTCCCTAAATTTCTGAAATATTTCGCTAGCGTCTCCTTTGCGCGGCTAGCTCGGTACAACTACAAAATGGCTCTACGGCCCCCAAGTCTCAAAAAGAAAACCAAAAGCCAAGTGGCTAGATCCAAAAACCCAATCAAATTTCATTCAAAATTTTAAAAACAAACCTTTTCGTCGAGCAATTCAAATTTATCTTCTGAAATCCAAACCCATTTTCCTTTTCCTTTATAATACCTATGAATCTTATTTAGCAGTAATATCCAATAACCACATTTAAAATCATTTACTTGACTCCCTACAAATTTTCAATATTCATTCCATTTAACCCCGTACGATGTACCTATATCATTCGTACGCAATACCGAATCTGATCGCTTACTCGATCACACAATTTCACTTCTGAAGTAGTATCGTCCACCCGACTTCCTAGTGCGGACTCTGATCTGCTTTCATGATCAAAAACCGTCATTCTCCTTGCATAGTAATAACTATGATAGATAATTTCCAAAATCAATCAAAATCCATATCCAAGGTTCGCCATCGAAAATCGAGTGAAAAATCCTAACTCGGATCGATAAAATTATCTCGAAATTATGTGCTCGAATCTGGATCAAATAGTTATGCGAACAAATAATATACGTACATCATACGTATATTCCCCAATTGATTATCAACTATATGAATTTCCTTTTTATTCTCATTTATTTTGATTGTTATTCACTTATTCACACTTTCGCTTGCCACAACTTCAGGTTTTTTTTTGTATTCCAATTCCAAATAAATTCAATTTGCTTCAATGTGCGAATTAATTTCAAACCTCAATACTTTTGTTCTCATCTTTTATCCAAATTTCATTTTCAATTTTACTTGAGTTTAATTCACCTTCCAATTCAAAACATTGAGTTCAATTCATCTCATTTCAAACAATATGCGATTAATTATTCCTTAGATTAATCCCACTTACTAATTTGTTTTTATATCTCAAATAAAAGTTCGTTTGCAAACTTTTTCTATCTTTAATTTCTTTGAACAATATCTTCAGTTCATCTTACTTTACATATACAATTTAACTTAGATTTCAACATTCTGTTATAATTCTATTTGCTTAACAAATTTAAATCATTTTTCGTTAGTGAAAATTTTCAGAAGATTCTAAAAATTTCTAACTCCCAAAATTTTCGAAAATTTTCAGCAGCGTCTCCTTTGTACGAAGGAGCTTTTGCAATTTGACAAGAGATATAAATATATATACATCGATCCACACGGTCGGAAAAAAGAAAAACAGTTCATATTACCTATTTGTATTGCGTAGGCGTACCTTATTTAGCATTTTAAGCAAACGTCTTATTTATTTTAGCAAGTAGCGCAACCAAATCCAGCCACGCGGTTTCCCTATACCTGTACTACTCAACTAAACAAGTAAGTGCTAAATATATATAATTTTCCACATGTCACTTATATTTATATAGCTTAGGTCATGAATTCTATAAATAATGCATATTAAATAATTGTCATAAACAATTTCAAGGCTTCGACATTTATTACAACCAATTCATATGCCATTTCATTCAATGTTAACGGCCCACAATTCAATTTCTTAAATTCAATTCATTTTTAATCCAAAAAAGCTTATATTTAATTCAATTGATTTCAAAATCAGTTTTATTTCACTTCTATCAATTCATAGAATTTATTTAATCTCGTTTTCGTCAAATGATAGTTTACTTCTACGAAATTTGACCATATGCAAGTGAATAAATAACTATGTAAGCTTGTAACCACTTTAAATTGATTCCAACTCAATTTATAGTTTATTCGTGCCATTTTGATTCATTTGCAACCATTTCAATTTTATTTTTATTCACTTGAATTTTATTTACCACTCAAACCATCACTATTTCAACTCTATTTTGTTTAACTTGAGTTAATTGCCAGCTCCATTCGTTTAAATTAAATTAGTATATTCCATTGAATAATATGAATTCTAATTCACATTCATTAATTTATTTCTGAATTCCTTTCATTTTATAACGAGGCCATTTCTAATTTATCTCTACTTAGATTTTATTTGAAATAAAATCATTTTTATGTTAATTCAATTCCATTCAACTTCAATTCAAATTTAATTCTCTTAAAATTTCAAGTTGAATTTCTATTAATAACTCAAACTTCACTTTCCAATTTTATCATTTATTCACAACTCAAATTTTTCTTAACCAATTCGAGTTCCATTTCCATATTCCATTAATTAATCAAGTAGTCTATTTAAAATTTTACCCAATATTTGATTTTTATTTCAAAAATCACTCTAACCGTTTTACTTGAGATCAATCTATTTTATAATTCAAGTTCTGGATTTTTATCCATTTCCCAAAATACAAAACAATTTTATTTGGCTTATTTATTCCATTTCTAAATTTTATAAGTCGTATTTTATTTATATCCACACTTTCATCTATCCACAATCAATCCCATTCGCATTTTACTTTTTTTTACTCGGGATTATACCTTTTATTTAGCCACGTGTATATATATATATATATATATATATATATTATTCTTCCATAAACATTTTGTAATTAACATCTAGAGTTTAAACAATTTCCCAAAATTTAAATATCACCCTTGACATCAACCATTTCAAAAATCCTTTGGCAAATTCAATTAGTCCTTTGAATTTCAAATCCAAACCCAGTTCGCAAACAAATTTAAATTTAAAACGAATTCGGTAGCAATTTCTCTCTTGGAAACTCGAAAATGAACGTTGATGATGCTGCAGTCATCACCGAAGTTATTTTCTAGCGACCAAAAGAGTTTAATGCTTTTATCTCTTTAACAACATTTTCAATATATTTTTTTATTTCTAAATCTCACAAGATTTCAAATCAACTCAAAATATTCCCAAAATGATACTATTATTCCTCCAAACCTTTTGGAAACCATTTTCAAACCTAAAGGAATTTAAATTTCTCCCAAAAATCCCAAATTGCAATTCCTTTAAATCCATATTCAAACATTCTCTGGAATTTTATGTCAAAATTATAATCACCTTACAATTTACATTTACAAATCTCATTTGTATATGAAGTTTCTTTCAACTTTATAAATTACATTTATAATCTATATTTCAGATTCCATTTTATTATATAAATTTATTCTTCAACTTTGGTTATAAGTTTCAATTTCTTATTCAATTCCTACACAACAGCGTTAATAATTTAATATTATCCTTCCTTAACAATCAAGCATCCAAATACTATAATACTTTACAAAAATTCTATCTTTTATATACAAAAATAATTTGGGTAAAATTATTTCATTTACCCTACTTTAAAACAATACTGTGTCGAATTGTTCTATTCAAGTGTTTAGAGATCCCTATCAATAACGTTAATTACTTGTATTGACCAGAATCCATAAACTACTCAATAAACCAATCAACACAATACAAAACCATTTTATATTCACTAACAAATACGCGCTCATATCTATTAATACACTCAAACTCATCCTAGAGTACTATTGACTCTATTTCAATGAGTAATTCCCACCAGAGCCAAGGTTATTACCAACCTAAGCTCTGATACCACTGTAACGGCCCGCAAATCCGTACCCCTTGAGCCAACACTATTCTACATCTATCAACTCAAGATGTACAAAAATACGAACCATTTGGGTTAAAGAAGAAGAGGTAAAAGTAGAGAAAACAGAGAACAACATCAGAATCTAACCATCGCAGCGAAATAAAATATAATAGATAATAACAGATTTTTAAACAAAAGAAACTATATCTGTTTTATACATACATCATCAGAGTCCCATAACAATAACATACAACTAGATACACAACGGAATAATAACCAAATACGGAAGTACGTGTCGCCATCCAGCTCGTCTCCTGAGCTCCACAACATCCTTTCATGTATCCTATAATACTCGTTCTGACCCAAACATTATAGTTAAATAACACCCGAGTCAGTCTGGAATACCAGCGTGAGAAAATCATACTCAATTGGACTATTGAAGTTTCAAAATCCTTTGAAAACAAAAGCGTCTCGTAAGACCACGCCACAAATAAACATGTCGGGTTTTTACCTTACGATAGCTAAAACATTTTTTATTAAAATCCTCTGATATTATAATAGTGTCTATATACAAATACTATTGAAATAGCCGAAATTGTTACATCTATTAAATTCCAGCTACTAGCCACAAAGTGGGTAATACAAACAAAAATTGTACAAGGCTCGTAGGGAGAATGGATTTCCAACTAATAACTAGGCACTGGGGTACCACCTGTCACGGTACGTGACCTAGATCACAGTACCGAGGATTATGCCCGCTCCCTTGCAACACAAGGCCAGAACCATCCCTTACTGGACAGTTCCGAATAAGATCACCCCACGGTTGGGATCAGCAACCGCACCACTAAGCCGAAATAAAAAGGGACATCTAGACAGGGATGACCTTACTCTCAAGTGGGGGCTACCCACGAAGCCTTGGTGCATATCCCCTGGTTTTCAGTCATTCCCGGTTGATGAGGCTTGAGGCTAAGCGTTACCTTTTAGATCGTTTCACTTAGAATGCTCATCGTCCACCTGACGATGTTCTGAAAGCATTCATCCATAGAAGTCCGTCCCGGGTTCTAGCGGAACCTAAGGAACTATTCCTACTACATCCATTTTGGAAATATCCTCAGGATTAGTAGCGACTAGCCCTTGCACTTCACTGCTCCAACTTCGAATCAAAACTCATTTCCCACGAAACGTACAAACCGGATCGAAGTGGTTTTCGAGAAATTAATCTCGATCCCGGTCTCTTCGAAATGATCAACTCATTGTCCAATATTGATAGTCGGTTATTTAACTATCAATTAACATTCACAAACATCCATCAATCAATAATTTTCCCTAATTATTTATTTATCTCAAAATATCTACACAAGATATAATTTCCAATTTCAACCCCTTTTGGAAACAGTTTCAATCCAGTTTTCCTCTCACAGAATACTTTTCGCAATTATTTATTTCCACTAAAACGCCGAGTATAAAATACTTTAGATTTTAAATAATTTTGAATCACTTTATTATAAAATATACTTTATAATATTAAAATTAAAACTACTTTAATACTTTGTCAAAAATGTATACTTAAGAATATTTTAAATAAAACCGCTTTATAAAATATAACTACAATAATAGTTTTGAAAACATTTGCTTTAGAAGTTAAACATTTAGAGATAATAAATTTCTAAACATGCTTTTTAAAACAGTTATTAAAACATTTGCCTTATATTAAAAATTGCTTGGAAACCGTACTTGGCTATCTAGGGAAATACACCTGCTTCACATCTTTTAAAAAATAAATCACCATTTATTTTTAAACAAATTCACATTCCTTTATAAATGCCCATCTTGAATTTATATTTTCAAATATCCACTGATATTTTATTCATTTTATAAACCCAGTACAAAGATTCCAAAATCCCATTTTTCTTTAAATTTCAATTCCAAACACTTAAGTAAATTTTACAATTGATTTCCAATTTACTTTACTTTGAAATAAATTTCCTTACTTACTTCCTTTATTTAAAAATTCATTAACTTTCAGATTTTATTTGTTAATTATGATTTAAAATCTTTTAACCGAAAATACCAATTTTAGATTTTCAAAATTCCTTCTTTTCTCTTAATTAAATTTAATCTTTAAATTTAAATATAAACTCTTTATTCTTTAAAACAATATTACTTTAGTTTAAAATTTATAATTCCTTTGTTAATCCCAAATTCCCTTTTCCCATACCCAGATAATTTATTTGAAATATAAAATTCTCTTATTCTCCCAATTTCAATTTTACAATTTACTCAAACTTTCCATAGTTATTTTACTTAAAAATTACTCTTTATTTCTTTTCAAAAATTCAATTCTAGAGCTTTTGATAACTCGGCATATCTAAATTGACCCAATTAAGCCATAACATCCAATTATCCATATAATTTATCACAGGATATCAAAAATCATATCACAGAATATTTAAACAAAATTAAATATTTGAGGAATCCAGTTGGATCCCTCCAACCTATTTCCCTGCATTCACAGATGTTAGCACAATATCAAATACCAATTTCACTTCAAAGTGATATATAGCGGTATATGGGATTAAATAATATCCTCCGCTATTATGCAGCGCATAGGGTCTCATCCGCTATATAAATGCAGGAAATTAATCATTCCAAGATGTAATATATACTATAATATAGCATATCAATCAATTCAACCATTCATCCAATTTTTTAAATTTAATCATTTAAATTTTGATAAAAATTCAACTGAGTGAGATTAACTCACCTTTGACTCTTGTTTTGCAACCCACTTCCATTCCGACTTGTTTTCTTTCAGATATGGACCCTGAATAAATATTAGATGATTTTATTAATATTCAAAACAATCGAACAAACCAATTATAATTTAAAATTCCAATTTCGAAATCTTAGATACATATATATTATTTCTGTTTTCTGCATATATATAAAAGCTGCATATTTTCTCTGACTAATAAAATTACTTTTTATTTTATTTTTCCATGTATATACTTTCCTTAACTATATTTATACTTTCTTTTGTAAATAAACAAAACATGAATTTTCTTTTCTACAAAAACTCTCCTTTAATATATACATTTGTAAAGTAAACTCTAGAATTAAAATCCCCACTTTTTTTTCTGTAATGTAATATATGTATATTATCAATTGAGGATTGCCTAAAATTTTTTGCTTACTGTTAAAATTTCCCAAATCTACATATATAAATCTAGATTAAAACAGCATTTCCTTTATAAATCCAATTGTCAATTTATACTTATATATTTTACTTATTAAGCCCTAAAAGAAAAACTCTCTGTTTCTAAGAAAAACAACATTCTAAAATAACAGTAAATACATCAATGCAATATTTTTTTTAAAAGTTCCTACTTAAATGAGATTATATATTTTAAAGTTTATATATTTATATATATGGCTAAGTTTAATAGAAGAAATAAATCAAATACCTTCACTGCTCCTACAACACTCGACCCCAAGCTTCACGCTTCCCTATATAGCATTAAGACCTTCTCCATTAACAAGCATGCGACTTGCCATCCCCATCTTAATCTCGGCCTCGACACCTCACGTTCGCAACCCACTCGAGTCTCCATCCCAATCTTCGATCGCCAACCACGGTCGCGATGCCTTAAATTGGGAAGATTTCGAACCATAGTTCGCGCCTCCGCCTCCACGATCGAGACCCATTCGAGCCACCCTAAACTGCAATCGCGACAACCTCGCGTGCGATGCCTCGATGTTTGCACTAGATCTGACTTGAACGATAAGGAGAAATGGCTCGCCATTTATTCGAACTCAATTCGATTTTTTTTTTCAAGAGGAACGAATGGGTTATTTCAATAAAAAGGACTCTGCTGCTTCATTAAGGTAATCGCTTAAAATTCGATTTGCTGCGAAAAATTTGAGGGAGGCCGCTCTAAAATTAAAAAATAAGGGTTTGCGATTGATTTTGGCACTCGATTTGAAGATGAAGGAGAGGGAGGGATGCAAATTGCCTGAAGAAGTAAAAGGGGGTATGCGAATTCCTTCTTCGGCCATTAATTTATTTTCTTCGAAAAGCTTCAACAAGATATTATTGAACGAGCCTGCATTTTAAAGTAAGAACAGAGGGAACGGGAAAAGATGTTTCGCGTGAAAAATTGTTTCTGCGTGTCGGCTGCAACAGGGATAGGTTGGCTAAAGGAAATACAGGGTGGTTGCTGATTTGATTTCTTTCAGATAAGGATATTTAAATTAGATCGATAATTATCATCTAAGATTTTATACCTCGTACGATCACACGTTAATTCCGAAAGCTATGAAATTTGAAATCTTGTAATAATCCAATATTACAGACCCAATGGAACTGGTTTCGTCAAATTCCGAGAATGCGCCTCGGAAGGCTATTTTTAAATTCAGTTAAAACAATGAAATTTTAAAACTGAACAAACCACTATTAATTTCAATTTTACAACTTCTATTATCTTCAGTGTTATCAATATAAATTTTATAAGCCTTCAAATTATTTTATCAGACTTAAACTTCAGATTCAACATATCGCTAGACTTCAAATTATTTAATTATCAATAATTTGTGATATTTGAATTTAAGTAAAAAATTAACTTCTAAATATTTAAAATCAATTAAATATTCCATTTTTAATTGATCGAAAATTTTGGGTCGTCACATTCCTCCCCCCTTAAAAGAATTTCGTCCCCGAAATTACTAGTTAGGAAGAATGGTCCAATACCCATTACTATTTTTCCAAAACCAAACAGTTTTATTAACTTGCCATATAACATAATTTTATTAAGAACACCCTATCACTATTCCTAACTTTCCAAACTACTTCCATTTGGTTCCCACCAAAATCATATAGCTAACCATTCAAATTTCAATTTAAAACCGAATTTTAAATCTTCAAAATTCCTCAAAAATTTTCTAGCTCCCTAAATTTCTGAAATATTTCGTCAGCGTCTCCTTTGCGCGGCTAGCTCGGTACAACCACAAAATGGCTCTACGGCCCCCAAGTCTCAAAAAGCAAACAAAAAGCCAAGTGGCTAGATCCAAAAACCCAATCAAATTTCATTCAAAATTTTAAACACAAACCTTTTCGTCGAGCAATTCAAAAACCCAATCAAATTTCATTCAAAATTTTAAACACAAACCTTTTCGTCGAGCAATTCAAATTTATCTTCTGAAATCCAAACCCATTTTCCTTTTCCTTTATAATACCTGTGAATCTTATTTAGCAATAATATCAATTCACCACATTTAAAATCATTTACTTGACTCCCTACAAATTTTCAATATTCATTCCATTTAAGCCCGTACGATGTACCTATATCATTCGTACGCAATACCGAATCTGATCGCTTACTCGATCACACAATTTCACTTCCGAACTAGTATCGTCCACCCGACTTCCTAGTGCGGACTCAGATCTGCTTTCATGATCAGAAACCGTCATTCTCCTTGCATAGTCATAACTATGATAGATAATTTCCAAAATAAATCAAAATCCATATCCAAGGTTCGCCGTCGAAAATCGAGTGAAAAATCCTAACTCGGATCGATAAAATTATCTCGAAATTATGTGCTCGAATCTGGATCAAATAGCTATGCGAATAATTAATATACGTTCATCCTACGTATTTGCCCCAATTGATTATCAACTATATGAATTTCCTTTTTATTCTCATTTATTTTGATTGTTATTCACTTATTCACACTTTCCCTTGCCACAACTTCAGGTTTTTTTTTTGTATTCCAATTCCAAATAAATTCAATTTGCTTCAATGTGCGAATTAATTTCAAACCTCAATACTTTTGTTCTCATCTTTTATCCAAATTTCATTTTCAATTTTACTTGAGTTTAATTCACCTTCCAATTCAAAACATTGAGTTCAATTCATCTCATTTCAAACAATATGCGATTAATTATTCCTTAGATTAATCCCACTTACTAATTTGTTTTTATATCTCAAATAAAAGTTCGTTTGCAAACTTTTTCTATCTTTAATTTCTTTGAACAATATCTTCAGTTCATCTTACTTTACATATACAATTTAACTTAGATTTCAACATTCTGTTATAATTCTATTTGCTTAACAAATTTAAATCATTTGTCGTTAGTGAAAATTTTCAGAAGATTCAAAAAAATTCTAACTCCCAAAATTTTCAAAAATTTTTGGCCGAGTCTCCTTTGTACGAAGGAGCTTTTGCAATTTGACAAGAGATATAAATATATATACATCGATCCACACGGTCGGAAAAAAGAAAAACAGTTCATATTTCCTATTTGTATTGCGTAGGCGTACCTTATTTAGCATTTTAAGCAAACGTCTTATTTATTTTAGCAATTAGCGCAACCAAATCCAGCCACGCGGTTTCCCTATACCTGTACTACTCAACTAAACAAGTAAGTGCTAAATATATATAATTTTCCACATGTCACTTATATTTATATAGCTTAGGTCATGAATTCTATAAACAATGCATATTAAATAATTGTCATAAACAATTTCAAGGCTTCGACATTTGTTACAACCAATTCATATGCCATTTCATTCAATGTTAATGGCCCATAATTCAATTTCTTAAATTCAATTCATTTTTAATCCAAAAAAGCTTATATTCAATTCAATTGATTTCAAAATCAGTTTTATTTCACTTCTATCAATTCATAGAATTTATTTAATCTCGTTTTTGTCAAATGATAGTTTACTTCTACGAAATTCGACCATATGCAAGTGAATAAATAACAACGTAAGCTAGTAACCACTTTAAATTGATTCCAACTCAATTTATAGTTCATTCGTGCCATTTTAATTCATTTGCAACCATTTCAATTTTATTTTTATTCACTTGAATTTTATTTACCACTCAAACCATCACTATTTCAACTCTATTTTGTTTAACTTGAGTTAATTGCCAGCTCCATTCGTTTAAATTAAATTAGTATATTCCATTGAATCAATATGAATTCTAATTCACATTCAATAATTTATTTCTGAATTCCTTTCATTTTATAACGAGGCCATTTCCAATTTATCTCTACTTAGATTTTATTTGCAATACAAATCATTTTTATGTTAATTCAATTCCATTCAACTTCAATTCAAATTTAATTCACTTACAATTTCAAGTTGAATTTCTATTAATAACTCAAACTTCACTTTCCAATTTTATCATTTATTCACAACTCAAATTTTTCTTAACCAATTCGAGTTCCATTTCCATATTCCATTAATCAATCAAGTAGTCCATTTAAAATTTTACCCAATATTTGATTTTTATTTCAAAAATCACTCTAACCGTTTTACTTGAGTTCAATCTATTTGATAATTCAAGTTCTGGATTTTTATCCATTTCCCAAAATACAAAACAATTTTATTTGGCTTATTTATTCCATTTCTAAATTTTATAAGTCGTATTTTATTTATATCCACACTTTCATCTATCCACAATCAATCCCATTCGCAGTTTACTTTTTTTTTACACGTGATTATACCTTTTATTTGGCCAGGTATATATATATATATATATATATATATATATATATTATTCCATAAACATTTTGTAATTAACTTCCAGAGTTTAAAGAATTTCCCAAAATTTAAATATCACCCTTGACATCAACCATTTCAAAAATCCTTTGGAAAATTCAATTAGTCCTTTGAATTTCAAATCCAAACCCAGTTCGCAAACAAATTTAAATTTAAAACAAATTCGGTAGCAATTTCTCTCTTGGAAACTCGAAATTGAACGCTGATGATGCTGCAGTCATCACCGAAGTTATTTTCTAGCGGCCAAAAGAGTTTAATGCTTTTATCTCTTTAAAAACATTTACAATATTTTTTTTTTATTTCTAAATCACACAAGATTTCAAATGCAACTCAAAATATACCCAAAATGATACTATTATTCCTTCAAACCTTTTGGAAACCATTTTCAAACCTAAAGGAATTTAAATTTTTCCTAAAAATCCCAAATTGCATTTCCTTTAAATCTATATTCAAACATTCTTTGGAATTTTATCTCAAAATTATAATCACCTTACAATTTACATTTACAAATCTCATTTGTATATGAAGTTTCTTTCAATTTTATAAATTACATTTATAATCTATATTTCAGATTCCATTTTGTTATATAAATTTATTCTTCAACTTTGGTTATAAGTTTCATTTTCTTATTCAATTCCTACACAACAACGTTAATAATTTAATATTATCATTCCTTAACAATCAAGCATCCAGATACTATAATACTTTACAAAAATTCTATCTTTTATATACAAAAATAATTTGGGTAAAATTATTTCATTTACCCTACTTTAAAACAATACTGTGTCGAATTGTTCTATTCAAGTGTTTAGAGAACCCTATCAATAATGTTAATTACTCGTATTGACCAGAATACATAAACTACTCAATAAACCAATCAACACAATACGAAACCATTTTATATTCACTAACAAATACGCGCTCATATCTATTAATACACTCAAACTCATCCTAGAGTACTATTGACTCTATTTCAATGAGTAATTCCCACGAGAGCCAAGGTTATTACCAACCTAAGCTCTGATACCACTGTAACGGCCCGCAAATCCGTACCCCTTGAGCCAACACTATTCTACATCTATCAACTCAAGATGTACAGAAATACGAACCATTTGGGTTAAAGAAGAAGAGGTAGAAGAAGAGAAAACAGAGACCAACATCAGAATCTAACCATCGCAGCGAAATAAAATATAATAGATAATAACAGATTTTTAAACAAAAGAAACTATATCTGTTTTATAAATACATCATCAGAGTTCCATAACAATAACATACAACTAGATACACAGCGGAATAATAACCAAATACGAAAGTACGTGTCGCCATCTAGCTCGTCTCCTAAGCTCCACCACATCCTTTCCTGTATCCTATAATACTCATTCCGACTCGAACATTATAGTTAAATAACACCCGAGTCAGTCTGGAATACCAGCGTGAGAAAATCATACTCAATTGGACTATTGAAGTTTCAAAATCCTTTGAAAACAAAAGCGTCTCAGACCACGCCACAAATAAACATGTCGGGTCTTTACCTTACGATAGCTAAAACACTTTTTATTAAAATCCTCTGATATTATAATAGTGTCTATATACAAATACTATTGAAATAGCCGAAATTGTTACATCTATTAAATTCCAGCTACTAGCCACAAAGCGGGTAATACAAACAAAAATTGTACAAGGCTCGTAGGGAGAATGGATTTCCAACTAATAACTAGGCACTGGGGTACCACCTGTCACGGTACGTGACCTAGATCACAGTACCGAGGATTACGCCCGCTCCCCTGCAACACAGGGCCGGAACCATCCCTTACTGGACAGTTCCGAATAAGATCACCCCACAGTTGGGATCAGCAACCGCACCACTAAGCCGAAACAAAAAGGGACATCTAGACAGGGATGACCTTACTCCTAAGTAAGGGCTACCCACGAAGCGTTGCTGCATAACCCCTGATTTTCAGTCAATCCCGTTTGATGAGGCTTGAGGCTAAGTGTTACCTTTTAGATCGTTTCACTTAGAATGCTCATCGTCCACCTGACGATGTTCTGAAAGCATTCATCCATAGAAGTCCGTCCCGGGTTCTAGCGGAACCTAAGGAACTATTCCTACTACATCCATTTTGGAAATATCCTCAGGATTAGTAGCGACTAGCCCTTGCACTTCACTGCTCCAACTTCGAATCCAAACTCGTTTCCCACGAAACGTACAAACCGGATTGAAGTGGTTTTCCAGAAATTAATCTCGATCCCGGTCTCTTCGAAACGATCAACGCATTGTCCAATATTGATAGTCGGTTATTTAACTATCAATTAACATTCACAAACATCCATCAATCAATATATAAATTTCCCAAATTATTTATTTATCTCAAAATATCTTCACAAGAAATAATTTCCAATTTCAACCCCTTTTGAAAACATTTTCAAACCAGTTTTCCTCTCACAGAATACTTTTCCCAATTATTTATTTCAACTGAAACACCAAGTATAAAATACTTTAGATTTTAAATAATTTTAGACCACTTTATTATAAAATATACTTTATAATACTAAAATTAAAACTACTTTAATACTTTGTTAAAAATGTATACTTAAGAATATATTAAATAAAACCACTTTATAAAATTTAACTACAATAATAGTTTTGAAAACATTTGCTTTAGAAGTTAAACATTTAGAGATAATAAATTTCTGAACATGCTTTTTAAAACAGTTATTAAAACTTTTACCTTATATTTAAAATTGCTTGGAAACCGTACTTGGCTATCTAGGGAAATACACTTCCTTCACATCTTTTAAAAAATAAATCACCATTTATTTTTGAACAAATTCACATTGCTTTATAAATTCTCATCTTGAATTTATATTTTCAAATATCCACTGATATTTTATTCATTTTATAAACCAGTATATAGATTCCAAAATCCCATTTTTCTTTAAATTTCAATTCCAAACACTTATGTAAATTTTACAATTGATTTCCAATTTACTTTACTTTGAAATAAATTTCCTTACTTACTTCCTTTATTTCAAAATTCATTAACTTTCAGATTTTATTTCTTAATTATGATTTAAAATCTATTAACTGAAAATACCAATTTCATATTTCCAAAATTCCTTCTTTTCTCTTAATTAAATTTAATCCTTAAATTTAAATATAAACTCTTTATTCGTTAAAACAATATTACTTTAGTTTAAAATTTATTATTCCTTTGTTAATCCCAAATTCCCTTTTCCCATACTCAGAATTAATTTATTTGAAATTTAAAATTCTCTTATTCTCCCAATTTCAATTTTACAATTTACTCAAACTCTCCATAGTTATTTTACTTAAAAATTACTCTTTATTTCTTTTCAAAAATCAAATTCTAGAGCTTTTGATAACTCGGCATATCCAAATAGACCCAATCAAGCCATAACATCCAATTATCCATATAATTTATCACAGGATATCAAAAATCATATCACAGAATATTTAAAAAAAATTAAATATTTGAGGAATCCAGTTGGATCCCTCCAACCTGTTTCCCTGCATTCACAGATGTCAGCACAATATAAAATACCAATTTCACTTTAAGGTGAAATATCGTGGTATATGGGATTAAATAATATCCTCTGCTATTATGCGGCGCATAAGGTCTCATCCGATATATAAATGCGGGAAATCAATCATTCCAAGATGTAACATATACTATAATATAGCATATCAATCAATTAAACCATTCATCCAATTATTTAAATTTAATCATTTAAATTTAAATATAAATTCAACTGAGTGAGATTAACTCACCTTTGACTCCTGTTTTGCAACCCGCTTCCATTCCGACTTGTTTTCTTTCAGATATGGACCTTGAATAAATATTAGATGATTTTATTAATATTCAAAACAATCGGACAAACCAATTACCATTTAAAATTCCCATTTCTAAATCTTAGATACATATATATTATTTCTGTTTTCTGCATATATATAAAAGCTGCATATTTTCTCTGACTACTAAAATTACTGTTTATTTTATTTTTCCATGTATATACTTTCCTTAACTATATTTATACTTTCTTTTGTAAATAAACAAAACATGAATTTTCTTTTCTGCAAAAACTCTCCTTTAATATATACATTTGTAAAGTAAACTTTGGATTTAAAATCCCTACTTTTTTTTCTATAATGTAAATATATGTATATTATCAATTTGGGATTGTCTAAAAATTTTTGCTTACTGTTAGAATTTCCCAGATCTACATACATAAATCTAGATTAAAACAGCATTTCCTTTATAAATCCAATTGTCAATTTATACATATATATATTTTACTTATTATGCCCTAAAAGAAAAACTCTCTGTTTCTAAGAAAAACAACATTCTAAAATAACAGTAAATATATCACTGCAAAAAAATTTATTATTTTTACAAGTTCCTACTTAAATGAGATTATATATTTTAAAGTTTATATATTTATATATAAGGCTAAGTTTAATAGAAGAAATAAAGAAAATACCTTCACTGCTCCTACAACACTCGACCCCAAGCTTCACGCTTCCCTATATAGCATCGAGACCTTCTCCATTAACAAGCACGCGACTTGCCGTCCCCATCTTAATCTCGGCCTCAACATCTCACGTTCGTGAACCCACTCGAGTCTCCATCCCAATCTTCGTTCGCCAGCCATGGTCGCGATGACTTAAATTGGAATGATTTCGAACCCTAGTTCGCGCCTCCGCCTCGACGATCGAGACCCATTCGAGCCACCCTAAACTGCAGTCGCGACAACCTCGTGTGCGATGCTTCGATGATCGCATTAGATCTGTCTTGAACGATAAGGAGAAACGGCTCGCCATTTATTCCAACTCAATTCGATTTTCTCTTTTTTTTAAGAGGAACGAACGGGCTATTTCAATAAAAAGGACTCGGCTGCTTCATTAAGTAATCGAATAAAATTCGATTTGCTGTGAAAAATTTGAGGGAGGCCGCTCCAAAATTATAAAAAAAACGGTTTGCGATTGATTTTGGCACTCAATTTGAAGATGAACGAGAGGGAGGGATGCGAATTGCCTGAAGAAGTAAAAGGGGGTATACGAATTCCTTCTTCGGCCATTAATTTATTTTCTTCAAAAAGCTTCAACGAGATATTATTGAACGAGCCTGCATTTTAAAGAAAGAACAGAGGGAGCAGGAAAAGATGTTTCACGTGAAAAATTGTTTCTACTTGTCGGCTACAACAGAGATAGGTTGGATAAAGGAAATACAAGATGGCTGTTGATTTGATTTCTTTCAAATAAAGATATTTAAATTAGATCGATAATTATCGTCTAAGCGTTTATACCTCGTATGATCACACGTTAATTCCGAAAGCTACGAAATCTGTAATCCAGTAATAATCCAATATTACGCATCCATTGGAACTGGTTTCGTCGAATTCTGAGATTGCGCCTCGGAAGGCTATTTTTAAATTCAATTAAAACAATGAAATTTTAAAAATGAACAAACCACTGTTAATTTCAATTTTACAACTTCTATTATCTTCAGTGTTATCAATATAAATTTTATATGCCTTCAAATTATTTTATCAGACTTAAACTTCAGATTCAACATTTAGCTTAACTTCAAATTATTTAATTCAATAATTTAATTATCAATAATTTGTGATATTTGAATTTAAGTTAAAAATTAACTTCTAAGTATTTAAAATCAATTAAATATTCCGTTTTTAATTGCTCGAAAATTCCGGGCCGTCACCAATAGCATTTGGCATGCTTGTTGTCATCTCTACAGCTTGATTTCTTTTTGGAACCATCACAGTTGGCTTCCTTCTTACCTCTTACACTTTTCAGGTCCTCGCTATCATAATTATCATCATCATCATACATGAAATTCATTCGCTAATGTTTCATTATATAACAAAGTTATATTATTTTACTTATATACAATATGCTATATATATCGTATAAAAGACCATACATGTTGTATGTTTCGAGAACTTAAGCAAGTAGCAAAAGAGATAATGATATTTTAAGCATACAAAATGACCTATTCAGAAATATCCTTTATTTAGAGAAATAAAGCTAATTTTTTAGTTTAGAATTATTACAATCTTCAGTTTTAAAAATATACAAGTCCAGGTCATAAAAAATAATCTCCATAAGTTAATTATTTTGAAGTTCCTGCCTTAGAATTGAAGATGATATAAATCCTAATTAAAATATCAATTAACTTTTAAATTGAAATGTCATTTAGTTTTGTTTAGTATTATTTAAATGCCTTTTCGGAATAATGTTTAACATGGTATGATTGAATGCCTTCTCCATAACTGAAGTTAATATTAAATGCTAAAGTTAATTTAATAAGTGGAACATCAACTTTGTCTGTTTTATAACATGATTTAATATTAAATGCTAAAATGTTAAAATGGTACACATTGCTACCTTTTATCTATATTGATTCATTTTTAGTTAAAAATCTATGGATTTCATAAAAAAGCTTCAAGGAAATTGTTATTTACTTATGTGTGGCCTGGCATAATTAATGTTCAAATGTTATAAACATGTATATTAAAACTTTCACCATTAATGAATACCGGTAATAAGGCAGTATTAAGAAAAACACGATTTAACATTTTCCCTATACTTCTAGGCTTTCTCAAGTACAAAAGTTTTGTAGCGAGAGAGACTTCTATGCCTTCAAAGTAAAAAAAGGTTGCCTAGTAACTGAGATGCAAAATGTTGTTGAGGGGTGCTAATACACACATCCACGTTATGTATGTTGTTTTTATTAGTTTCAACCCAATATCTAATAATTGAATTAACAGGTGTTCACAACACTGAAGGACAATTATGAATGTAAACGGAAGAAAACCATTGACGTAAAAGTTAATAAAATCAGTATAAAAGGTAATAAGTTACACAAACCCAAAACTGAAACAAAAAGGGCAATAGCTTTTCACATGCAGTGAATGTATCTTAATAGAAATCATGACGGTAAACAAACAATAATGTCATACATCTTCACATGATCCCTTGTAGTGACAAACACAAACTTTCTTTTCCTATCTTTCATACATCTTTTTGTTGAATTTTTATAACAATAACTATTATTTTCCATAACATATACAAGGGTATACTTCTAGCATAAATCAGCCACTATAGTTTTATTTTTATTTTAAGTAATAAACACACTACGAGGGATATATGTCTACCCTTAGCTATGCTCAAAACTCTGTGACTTTCTTCCTACAACTTGGTGCTTAATCACCCAACAAATCCTTAAATGATCAAAATATAATATAACATCATAACGGAGAAAAGAATACATAAATTTTGGAAATTATAACTTGCAAAACAACCAGGAAAAACCATGTATAAAATATTCAAAACCATACATACACACAATCGCGCAATTAAAAATATACAGACACACAATCTTGTGATGTACGAATACTAATAAGTTAACATACGGATTTGGTAAGGTCTTCTAATTTTTCATTGTCTTCAAAAGTTGATTGATAGACGGTAGGGAACTCATTGCCATCCACATTTGTAGTCAACCGTTTTGGTGTATGCAAGACCACAGACCATCCGTTATTTTTTAAATCTTTTGAGTAGAAAACTTGACTCGCTTCTGATGCAAGAATAAATGGCTCGTCATTCACGTTATTTTTGTTCTCCAATTTCCCTAAATTTACCATGATCAGGTTTGAAATGGGATCTATTTTGCAACCATTGACCTTATCCTCGACCTTTACCCAATCACAATAAAAAACTGTTTGTTTGAAGTCAGTGTAATCCAACTCAAGTATCTGTTGAATGACTCAGTAATACGTTGTTTCTGCTTCCTTATGATTTTTATCCTTATCACTCGCTCTAAATTTTGTAATTGCTCTCATGCATACACCGCTATCTTGTGTTACCATATGGTCTTCGTACTTTTTCGTGGAAAATGAAAATCCATTCACTTGGTACTTCATATAACTACGCGTTATGAACTTCAGCCCATGCACTAGCCACCACAGAGTTGGATCAACATCGATGGTCTTTAACAGGTACATAAAACAAAATAAGTAAAAAAGCATGATCACGAAGGTGTATTGCAAACTTATAAACACACAAATACTTAAGACGATGTTATACCTCATTACTTAACAATAGATTAAAACTTTGAAGGACTTCCACGGTGGTAGCCCTACTTCGAGGCTGAAATCCAGTACTTTTCACATAGGAGTTATACCTCCTACAGAAAACACATATCAAAATGTATATATAAAATGAATTAAAAAAATTGAAATTCCGGACAAGTTCGTGAACTTACTTCTTCCATTCATCGAATCCATCGTACTTATTAAGGACCAATCTACGAACTTGTTCAAACTACACTTGGGTAAACGTTATATCATTACCATTATCCGGAGGTATCTCACCAGCAAACTCATCGTCCTCGTCTAAAAACGCTTCGCGGGTATGTTTATGACTGCCATCACCTCCGTTTGGCATATATTCCATGCAGTAAAGACTAGATTCGTGTACGATATATCCTTCTGCAATACACTCTTTAATGTATCTTTTGTTGCACACATATCCTTTATATGTTTTCATCATCCTATAAATGTGATCAATTATATATTGTAGACGGTAGCTATTTATATGAAATAATGATGTACATAACTGATATTAGAAATTTACCATTAAAATGGATACATCCATCTATATCTGATAGGGCCACAAATCAACGCTTCATCGGCTAAATGAACCATAAGGTGGACACTAATATCAAAAAATGCAGGTGGAAAATGTTTTTCAAAAAAACACATTACTTCTACTAAGATAGCCTTTTCTTTTAAAAGATGTTCCCTATTGATCACCTTTGAACACAAAATGTTAAAGAATAACATAATACGATGAACAACATTTCGCAGATCCTTATGTTGTGGATAAGAATGTTGAAGCAATACCGGAAGCAAATGCTGCATTATGACATGGTAATCATGTGACTTCATATTTCTTAGTTCGGGAGGATTGATGATCACATTGTTGTGGAAGTTAGAAGAGAATTTGTTAGGCACTTTTAGATTTTTCAAAATAGTGCAAAACCGTATCTTTTCTTCTTTGCTCAAAGTGAAAGTTGCCTTTGGTATGCTTATTTTATATGTTTCAGGATCTTCCATCACCCACAACTTTTGTTTTATACCCATGATTTTCAAATCCTTGCGTGCATTGATGCCATCTTTTAAATTATCTTTATGGTTCATAATGGTGCTGATGAGATGCTCCGTGACATTCTTCTCCGTATGCATAACATCAATATTATGTCGGATCAAATTTGCTTTCCAATATGTAAATCAAAAAAGATAGACCTCCTGTACCATCCAGAAATATTGTCAACATCTTCATTGGTTGACTTTCTCCGTTTTCGACCAATTACTTCTTTTTGTTTACCAACTTTCATTTTGATATTCGCTACTTTCTTTCAACTTGAAAACCTGTCAATGGCCATTTAGGACGACGAAGTTCTTTTTTGTTGTTGAAATTTGTCTTATCGTATCGAAACTTATCTTTGTTAGGAAGAAACATTCGATGTCCCATGTAACACATCTTCTTACTTTCAGGAAGATGATAAAAACAAGTGTTTTCCCCACAAATAGGACATGCAAAGTAACCGTGAGTTGTACATCCCGATAAAGTCCTAAAAACAAGGTGATCATGGATTGACCACAGCACCCTAGCTCTCATTGTGAACTCAGATTTACGTAACGAGTCAAATGTAACGACTCCTTTCCATAAATGCTTTAACTCGTCTATCAACGGCTGTAAATAAACATCAATATTTTTTCCAGGTTGTTTTGGCCCGGAAATCAACAATGTTAACATTGAGAACTCCTTTTTCATGCATATAGACGGAGGAAGATTATATGGTACTACAATTTGTGGCCAACAACTGTAAGGGTTAGAGAGAGAAGCATGTGGACAGAAACCGTCTGTTGCTATTCCAAGTGTGACATTTCATGGCTCGGCAGCAAAAGTTTGGTCAAAAGAATCTACGACTTTCCATTGAGAAGTGTCACATGGATGACGCATTACGGTTGGATCAGACTTGGCACGACCATGCTAGGTCATCGCATCTGTTACCCATGGTACAGTATACAGTCTCTTCAATCTAGAAATTAAAGGAAAATGTCTTAATGTCTTTCGAGGTACTTTGGTGCATTTTCTCTCTTCGTTTAATGATGTCATATATCTAGGTTCATTGCAATTTGCACAAGAAACTTTGTTCTCATCATCTTTCCAGTACAATATGTAATCATTGATGCATGCATCATAAGTTTTGTAATTCATCCCAACTTGCTTAATGATCTTCTTCACGTCGGAGTACTTTGTCGGTAGCGTGTTACCTTCGGGGAGTAACTCCTTTATTAGTTCGAGAAGTGCAGTCACACCATTATCTGAAAAGTCATATTGGGTCTTCAAGCTATTCAGTTTCACAATGGCATACAACTTCGTAATCCCTTTTGAACATGAAGGATACAGTGGCTCTTTTACGCTACCAAAAAGTGATTTAAACTTCTTACTTTCATTGGCCTGCCAATCTGGATAATCAGTAGACTGCTCTCCAACATTCGCATGATCAGGCAACGGATTTGTAGGTTGAAAATAATGAAATCTTTCTAGATCATTGACCAGATCTTCCATCCTAATATGTTAAGACTCATCAGCAGTTGTGTCATGACTAACTGGTTGTCGTTTTTCCATCTCCGCCCTTTTTTCCCCATGAAAATACCACATTGTATATGATTGGATGATACCCCATCTAAGCAAATGAAAATGAATTTCATCTAATTTGATCGTCTTCATATTTTTGCACCAGGTGCAAGGGCATAAATACACTCCTTTCTTACCATCGTTTTCTTAAACAAAACTAATGAACTTCTGCATCCCGTCTATATAGTATGTAGATCTTAGATCTGATTCAGTTATCCATTGTTTGTCTATGCTGAAAGACATACTGCCCTCCTATATCATATATAACAGAACATGAGACTTGCCCTTCAATGGGTCCTCGTTCCAATTGCTCGAAAAGAAATTTTTTGAAAAATTCAAGTGGGAAATAATTGGAATTTTTTTGAATTGAAATGAATTATTAAAAATACCAGAAGAGAATAGTCCCACATTGTAAGGTAAGGGTCATGTTTTCAGATGTGTGAAGTATATTGATATAGACTATTTTCTATGATACTCTGAATTATAAAAATAGCATTTCTGTAAAAGTTAACATTAGCACCAAACTGTTTCCAAAAAATTTGCCATTACAACGACGCCATTTTGTAGCACCGGAGTAATGTCTATGCATTACCCTTCTCCTGACTTGGCTTGCACCATTAACAACAATTTTATTCCTAATATTTTTTTTTGTTTTTTTTGAAAAAGGTAAACCGCCTCATTAAAAACCTGAACCTATATCCAATGTAAATATAGGACAGGGAAAAAGAGTGTGGCGCTTTATTAACAACTCATTAACAAAGCCTTAGTTATAATACAATGTACATAACCGCCCCAAATACAAACAGAAAGGGACCAAACAATTTCAACACATGGCGGCATCACAGCTAACACCATACCCACACAAAACAAGATACAGCCAAACGGGAAAGAAAAATCAAAACAAAACTACACTGCAACTTCAATAACCCATCCACTGACGAATCAATCTCCCATCAGGTTTATACCCCATCGATCCAAAATCCTCTTACATCTATTCGAAATATCTCTTTTCTTCTTCAATTTGTTGTTTCCCAGCAATTTCAAGTCCATTTCAATTAACTTCCATCGATACTGCCTCGCCATTTTGCGGTTATCATGGAGTCTACTGTTGCGCTCTTGCCAGATGTGGTAAATGGTAGTTGATAAACTCGCATACGCTAAGCCTACAGACTGGTCCTTTGCAGAATAGTACAAAAGTAGGAGTTGAATTCCTTCTTCTATAGTCATCAAGCTCGGCTGAGGTACTTCCAACTTATTACAACATGTTTGCCATAAATATGCCGAGTAAGGACATGAAAAAAATAAGTGTGAATTGTTTTCAGGATATTGGTTGCAAAGTAAACAATTCATGCCTGTGTTATAACTCCATTCCAGTAATCTATCTCTAGTCGGCAGCCGATTTAAAATGGCTTTATAAGCAGTTAATGCCATTCTAGGATTATTGCATTTATTCCAGATAATGTTGCCCCATTCTTCAGTAGGATAGTGAATTCTAGGCGCATCCCATGCAGATTTGAAACTGAACCCTTTACCTTCCCCAATCCATTTCCAGTAATCCTCATTTGCCGAGTTATCTATTTTTATATTCAAAATTTGATTGTGTAATTGTCTCGTAAAAGGAACTAATTCCAATTTAAAGTTACCATCATGAATTATAGAAGACACAGTATCATTAGCTTGTCCATAGCATGTAGGCTATCCCATCCAAGAATTGAAACCATGCTTTCACTATTAATCCAAGGGTCATTCCATAGCAATGTGTTACTTCCATTGACAATGACTCTGGTAAGATCATTGCATGCAAATTGTCTGTGTTTGAGGATAGATTTCCAAGTACAAGAGGAATTGTTGTCAATATTCATCGTCCAAAAGTGTTTGTTATTGCAGTATCTTTTGTACATCCAGCGAGCCCATAAATTTTTTGAGTTTATAAGTTGCCACAGAAGCTTAAGACTAGCTGCTTTCCTGATATCTATAAAATTCCTCAATCCAATACCTCCTTCTGATTTAGGACGACATAGTGTATTCCAAGCAATTTTATGACTTCTACCATTCCAGATAAAATTAGCACATATTTTATTAAGTTTCTCAATAGTAGCCATAGGCAGTTGATAAACCATCATCCAATACATAATCATAGGGGTGATAACTGAATGAATCAATTATATTCTACCAGCCATGGATAATAGTTTGCAATCCCATCCATTTAATCTTTTGTTAACATTATCAAATAGAGCTCCGCAATCAGAAAAATGAAGGTAATTATGAGACATAGGCACACCTAAGTATTTAACAGGAAGCTTGCTTTCTTGCATATTCAGAATATTCATGATTTCTTGCTTATTATCTGTGCCTTTACTGAAATACAGTTTTGATTTATTATTATTGACATTTAGACCCGCAAATTTATTAAGATTCTTTAAGCACTTTCTAATTACCTTGACGCTTTTCATAGATGCCCGAATGAAAATCATCAATTCATCATCATATAAAAGGTGAGTGATTGCTGGTTCTATGTTAAAAGGAGGAGAAATGTCTTTAACTTTTATGCTTTCATCATCAAAATCGAGAAATATTCCATAGCCACACAAAACATGAACAAAAAAATCTTCATTCCTAATATTCATAACGGTAAATGCATTCAATTGCATCTAGTTTTATAAATATCATTCTAATAACATCATACATATCGACATAATAAATGAGTTTTCAATCCTACTTTCATTTCAACTTCTATCCTACAAATAAAAATATTGATTGCATGCAAACTGAAATGTTAAATTTATGAACTCCATAAGCTCTCAAATAGAAAATATCAAGGCAATTAAGCAACATGCCCACTTGATAAAATACTGGTAGTGAAAGAACAATTTGACACTACACTCAAGACTTGACTCTTGTAGCAAATTTATTATTTCTACACGCATGCATGTGCGGGTGCATCTGATTTTATACTTGATTCATAAATACCATGTATTCTATTTGATCATAACAGTTGTAATATACAAATTTTAGATGGTAAAATATGATAACCTGTGACTTGTATATACCGTGACCTTTTAATCCATACTTTTTGGATCAGAGGGCTGAGAAAATATTTCATTTTAGCTGATTGAAAATTTTGAAACTCGAAGAAAAACGGCAAGTTTAATGCTTTAAAATTATCAAAACTTCTGAAACTCAATAAATAGCCGCTGAAACTGAGGGCCTCAATAAAATCAAACTTAACCACGGCAGCAAAAAAAAAGACTGAAATGCATTCTCTTTTTTTTCAAAAAAAAGAAAAAAGAAAACAAAAAGTGAAAAAATTTAATCAGTTTCATTTGTTACCAAAAGTAACTGAAATTCAATTTTATTTTTGAGTGAATAATTTTATTGGATCAATATTTTGAAATTCTGAATGGGTGAGTTACTTTTAGACGCTTTAAACTTATTAAAACTTTTGACATTCACCAAACAACCACTAAATCTGAAGGCCTTGATAAAGTCAGCCTTGGCCATGACAGCCGGGAAAATGATTGAAGTGCAATTTTATTTTCGGCTAATTTTTTATGTTCAACTGTTAAGTCTGTTTCAATCTTTTTGGTGTCTCGGATGATCTAATGCAAGATCTCTACACAGTCGATCTTACCACTTAAGCTAGCGGTCCTTGACATTTTGAGTGGATAATTTTGTTTGATTGATACTTCTGAAATTGATGAAAAAGTAACTTTTAAATGCTATAAACTTGTTGAAACTCACCGGATAACTGCTGAAACTAAGGGCCTTTTTGCCGTCCACCACTTTGGCCACTGCTAGCAGGAAACTGACTGAACTTCAATTTTCTACTCTGCAAAATAAACGAAATTAAATGCTTTGTAAGAACTGTATTATGAATGTAGTTATCAGGTAAGTGCTAAACTATTGCCAACATTGTCAGGTAGTCAACTCTACTTTGTCCAATGCCAACCATAAGCTATGCATAAAAAAAGAAAAGTGAATGACGCTATAAATGTAATATTAATCATAATCATTGATGGATAGTAGGCGGACATCCTTATTAAGTATTCTGGTTAGGGGTGGGCGGTGTTTCCACATTTGCGTTGGTTATTAGTCATGATTACTCTATTTGTTTCGAGCTATTGTACACCACAATGGTAAGGTAAATAGGTAATTCATGTGCCATATAACCATCACGCTTAAAAGAAGAAACATAATTTGAGATTAATGCCATAAATTAGCGATTTCAAAATCAGTACTTACCGATCTTATAATGTTTTAATATATGCAATATAGAAAGAAAATTTAGGTACAACACAATACTTGAGCTTTAACATCCTTATGTTATATGCTCATGGAATCAGATATGGGAAATTGATGCGATGGTTGTGGAAAAAAATTATGGAGATAGGGAAAAAAGGGGGGAAAGAAAAGATCCAAAAATAAATTTCTAGGTAGAATCGCAAGGCAGATGAGAAAAATTTTAAGATGCTTGCACAAGAAGCCTACAATCAAAACAAAATTGATGAACCGAAAACTAATGAAGGCGAGCAAAATCCAAGCGTTGACATCAGTATGCAAAAATGTGTAAAAACAGACATGGGAAACAAATGCAGAAATTATGATAAAAATTAACTATTTACCTCAATTAGGTGTTGCAAACAAAAGCAATGGTTGCGATAGGAAAAAAAATCATATGTCCACTGCTCTGATCTCCTATTTTCCTATTTTCCACCAAAACTTTGATTACTTAGCATACTCTGACTTGGCTTAATGCATCATTACCCTTCACTATCTGGCTTACACATCATTTATTTTGTAAAAAAGTATGTAGGACATTAAGTTTCTATTTTACATTATCATGAATCAAGAGTTGTGGATATTTGCCTATCTCTGAAGCTATTATATATAAAATTTACTTCTAACTACCCATTTAATTTTTGAACTTTTATATGTTAAAAGATTGAACTTCATACTGTGCAAGTAGTATAGATATTAAGTAATTTTGGTACCTCAGTTAATTAGTGTTGTTTTTAATTAAATTTTGACGTATTTTTCATACTTTCTTCTCCAATAGTCTTTAGTCGCATTCTTTCATTGGTATACAAGTCATTTTCGTATCCTGATATTGGAAGTAAAAAATATGAATAGTTTTCATTCTAACTTGATCAACAAGCATTCCCAGCTTCCTCTACAACCATTCCCAGCAACCCCACTGCCTTGATCAACAGCTACCGATACTTCACTGCCCATTTCTTACTTTCTCTGCCTCAAACATCCTCAAACAACAAATATCAGTGCACCCTGGCCAACCAACACACATCCTACCTCACAGTCTAGAAACTTCTCACTGAAACCATCCATGTTACCATTTCATTCTTTCTAACCAAAAACTTAACTGCCTCCAACACACCCAAACATACTGCCTCCTTCATACTGTACAAACATCCCACTTTTACATATAACTAACCGCCAAAATTGTTGCTGCTCCACCATTGTACACTGTGCTTCTCACAACATTGCTTGATTCAACCACTTCCATCATCACTGTGCCAGAAATTCATAACTCACGCATTGTTCATCGACTTCACCATACTGTCCTACAACTTCACCATTATACCTGCTCTACAACTTCAACAAATATAGTCCCCTGCCTTGTCTTTCCACACAAAACAACCTCACTGTTGTCATCACCACCAATAGCTAACCACCCACAGTTCATACACCGTTCTCCTATAACTTCCCAAACCTTACTTCACTATCACCCCACCATCCACATGTGCAAGTGCATCATTCTCCTTCCTTGTTGTCATCCCATTCAACTGCAAAACAGCCATCGTCAGACTTCACATACTCATACAACCACTTAAACAAACCATCCACCATCCTTTCCACAACCATACTTGCATACTTCTTAAATTTCAAAACAATATACCATCCTCGACCAAAAAAAAACCCCAGACTTCAACACATCTGTCAAATAACTCCTACCACTAATACATACAAGCTTCTAGCATACATGCTTCCTCTGATCTATACTCCTGCCTCTTACAAGAACATTCAAGTCACCGCAAACAAAAGAACCGCCTCATCCAATCGCCTCGAACTTGAACATCGCTTCACCCAGTCGCCGTGAAACTGTCAACCTCTACCAGACCTCGCAATCAACTCTCGATCGAAGCCAACTCATACCCAAACTCATATCCAAATCGAATCACCTGCAACTACTCATAATATTTCACAGCCACAAGCCTGTACCAGAACCATCATCAAACCTAAAAACTCTCGATTTTGGTTTTAATCACGATTTTTAATTTCATAATTTCATTTTTTTTTACTTCCAACAGTGAATCTCCAACCGACATCGCCTCAAACCCTCTGCTCGCGACCGGCTTATCGAGTTAGAATGAAAGTTTTCTTTAATAGTCTACAATATCAGGATACTAATATATTGGTATACCGGCTTATCCTGATATCGCGATTTATAACTGGCCTATAACTTCTTTAATAATTTTCTATCAACATAGATATTGCATTTCTATGTCAGATTACATCATTTTTTTAACACCAATTTACATTTTTTGTTACATTGACTAAGAACTTGTGTGTTACCACTATCTCAACCAACTTTAGTATGTTACATAACTCTAAAGGACTTACACTAACTTTAACTTCATTTTCATTAGAAATATGACCAATACTCGATTATCATAAACATGCATACCAATCATTATCCGTGTGCGAAGCACGGGTTTTATCCTAGTTTTTCTTAAAAATCTAAGATGACTCGGCACTTCGTTTCTGATGATAGTGAATACTCATAATTATGAAAATTAGTCCACAGCAACATCCGCATTCACGGTGATTTCAATGATTAAATATTTTTAAAATTAGTCCACAGCAACATCCGAATACTCATAATTATGAAAATTAGTCCACAGTAAAATCTATCCGCAAAAATCATTAAATATTTTGACGAAAATATTATTATGTGAATCTGAAAACCACTGAGGATAATCATGGTGATTTCAATGATCCATGGTTTGGATATCTTCTGCACCGATAATCCTCTTTTCAGGCAAAGCAACTTATCCACATTTACAAAATGAAGAATTAAAAATGAAAACATACCACTAAACTGAACGAGCAAAGCGCTGAAGCCTATGTTGTCGAACGGCGCTGGAGTTGCTGACGTTTGTGAAGAAAGAATTCAAGATTTGGAAAGAAAATCGAATTAGGTAGGAACGAAATAGTTTTGGGGAAAAAGGAACGAAAGAACAGATCTGGGCGTTTTGGCAGAAAAAAGTTTGCACCAAAAATTTGGACGAATTTGATACCGCTAAAACACGTATCAATTTTGATACGGCTAAGAACCGTATCGAAATGGGGGGAAGTGAATTATTTTAAGGGAAGACGTTCGTATTAAGGGGAAAAGTTTGCGCCAGAAATAGGCACGAAATTAGAAATGGCTTATAGTCGTATCAAATTTGCTACGGCTTATAACCCTGTCAAATTTATTACATGCGGCTATTAGCCGTTTCCAATTTGATACGGCTATAAGCCGCATCCAATTTGGTGGACGAAGGAGTGGCAAAAATAGCTTTTTGGTGCAGTGGGTCGCTCCTCAACAGCCTTATTCTCCATGCTTGTCGACGGCATTACACCATAGTGTCCTTGGCTAGCGTGGCTATAGAGGTGGGGCATCACACTTGGAGAGGATCTTCTCCGGTCTCGAGGTCACTAATGCCCAACAGCGGCAATTGGCAGCCTGGCAAATGAAAGGAGCCGCTTTGGATTGGTGGATGTCCGTTACAGCTCACACCGTTGAGGCTGACATCACCTCGGAGCAATTTAGGTAGCTTCTTCTGTTGTCCGAGTTTGGTTCGGTTTCCTCCCTTTTGAAATCTGTCTTATATCTCTTATCGTGCTTTAAGGCTGCTTTTCTGGTAAAATGGATGCCCAAAGCAGTGAAGTCCCAGCTGTATCGAGACTTTATTGATTTGAAGCAGGGCGATATGTCCTTTACCGAATATAAGAGGAAATTTAATGAGCTATCGCAATATTGCATTAATCTGATAGACACTCCACTAAAGAAAAATGAGAAGTTTATTGTTGGCGCACGTCCCGAGTACTACGATCACCTTATTACCCACGTGTTATGTACTTTCACCTCCCTGGTGGACATGGCCATTACGTATGAGAATCCTACCTCTAGGGACCCCCAGCTGCCCTGTCTGCCCCATCTCAATCTTCTGGTAGTTCCAAGAAAAGGAAGCCCAACTTCCACCATCGATAGAGGAATAAGATTAGGACTCCAGGGCTAGGATCCTCGTCTTCTACATCTCATAGGCAGCCTGTGGACCTATCCGCCATTACGTGTTACATATGCGACCAGAAAGGACACTATGCTAATAGTTGTCCTACCTTGGGTGCTGCGATTCCTCCTCCAGCTCAGATGGCCAGAAGAGACCTATGCCACATTTGCCTTCAGTCCGGGCATTTCAAGTGTTAACGCTAAAATGTGAACGCTAACATCCCGGTGTGTAAAGTGTAGTTGTGAAAGCACCACCCGATAGATCGGGAAAGAATTACAAGCAAGTAATAGCAGAAAAGCAGTAAACAACAACAATTTTATAGTGGTTCGGCTTAAGGGTATAGCCTACGTCCACTCTAAGTGCTTTTATTAATAATCTCGTTACAAGCTGATACAATTCTTCTCAAGTACAATATACTTCAAGTTGCAAGTGATTTGGAACAAGTCTTAAGCTTCAATGTTGATTCAAAGTCCTTAAATCCATGTTGAAGATGTGTGGTTTCTTCGTGGAGTTCTGTGATGAATTCCTCTTATCTTGAAAGCTCTAAGTGTTGATGAAGTTCTCAATGCAGCAAGGTAACGGTGTATGAAGAGAATGTGCCAAAAGTCCTTTGAATGTTGGAGGTGGCTATGTATTTATAGGCAAGCTTGGACATGAATTCTGCGCATAAGTCCTGAGTCGTGACCGACTCAAGCTAAGTCGTCCCCGAGTCAGGCTAAGTCGTGGTTGACTTATAAAACCAACCTTTTCCCCTCTTCATGGCTTATTCCTCTGCTGGATTTCATGACAAGCCTTGAGTCGTGTCCGAGTCAATTTTCCTAGGCATTGTGGCGATGGGTTACGACTCAACGATTTTGAGTCGTGGACAAGTCATGGTGAGTCGCCCCATGTTAACTCAAGGCCGAACTGCTGGCTTGTTCCCAAGAGATAAGTCGTTCCCGAGTCAACTCATCATAACTCCTCTCATATTAGCATGTGTCTTACTCGACTTATCATAAGTCGTAGGTGTCCATAAGTCATGACATTCCTTAGGTCGTTCCTTAGGATGAGTCGCGAACCTGTTGAGTCGTCGAACCATGAGTCGTTGAGTCATGAGTCGCTGAGTCATGAGTCGCTGAGTCAGAAACTTCCATAAGTCGCACAACAGTTGAGTCGGAGACTAGCTGAGCCGGTCTTTGATGAGTCGGACCTAGATCATATGATTCGGTGAGTTCCTTCTTCGGTCATTGAGTCGTACGCGAGTTAATTGTACTTGGCTTTCTGATTTGCACACTTGAACCGCTAACGACTCATGGTGAGTCATAAATCTTCTGAGTCGCTTAACGCTTTATCTGATGAGTCGGCCCAAGCTTCAGTGGGGTTAACATTTTCCCCTCGAAGCACACGCCTAAGTCGTAGGTCGCGTGCTTCGACTTATCTTACCCCGCGTGTGCCGACTCATATCCTACTACCTTGGTATATAAATAGCATGAATCGTCATTCTTATCTTCTTCTTCTTTTACCGATCTCGTGAGTCGTTTTCCGCCATTAACACATCTCTAAGCTCCCAAAAGCAATTTCAACTAAAAATCTCCTCCGATCATCTCTGACATCACACCAAGTAACCAATTTCGCCTCCTTTCTGATTGTCGATCATCATTTCCCTGTGCGCACCATCCTTATCTTCAATTTATCCCCTTGAGCTTTGCGAGTTAGGTTGCTCTAATCATTGATGGATTGAGGATTGTCTGATTCAATGATTTGCAACTCGAGGCGATCCACTGACGCGATAAAATTAGGGTTGTAGATTGAGAGTTTATTGTGTTAATGGGTTAGATGGTTGATTCGAATGCTACTGTAGGTTTGACTCGGCTCCTTTCGTATGACCCAGTGACCCTCACGATTTAACCATGGCACGACTCATCATGCTCCTCAACTTGAGCTTTGAGTCGCGACCGAGACAGAACCCCTGAGTCGCGGCCGAGATAAAACTTAGAGATTTCCTTATTATTTTGAACCAGAGCTCCTTTAACATACTCCACGACCTAAGCCCTGAGTCGTTGCCGAGATAAGACTTAGCCTTGAGTCGTTGCCGAGATAAGACTTGGCCTTGAGTCGTTGCCGAGATAAGACTTGGAGATATTCTCCTTATCTCCACGACTCATTACTTAGGGCACTGCCGACTTAGAACTTTTGAACCGTTGATGGGTTATGACTTGTGTAAATTCTGTTTGAACATTGGACCATTGCATTAACTTCGAACTGTTGAATTTTATTGCACTCATTCACAGGTTATTTTGACTTGCAGGCTAATAACCTGTTCAATACAACATTCACAGAAAACTGGGACGAATATACTTGTCATTGACTGCCCACATCGAATGACAGATTAGTTAACAATAGATGATTAACTTGAATAAATTGTGTGTATGAAGTGCCTTTAACTTATCAATTTCAAACAAAATACCAAAGCAATGCTGAAATAGTCAATAGAAATCGACCCGCTTACACTAATATTATGCTTGAGCTTTAGATTAACAAGTTCTGAAATGTTTACAATCGATCAAGCATCGATCAGTATAATTCCAGTTAAATATACTTGTCACTTTTTATTAGTCTTGCATAACACTTCACACTTTTTAGGAAATGCGCACCTTCGCATTTGATCATCCAGTTGCTTGTGTAGAATGACCTCTCATCAAGAAGAGCCGATGGGCCAGGCTGAAGATGTCTTCCCAGTAGCTATCCCTGTAGACAACCCTCCGGAGAGAACATCCACAACTTTGAATCAGCGGGTGTTTAACCAACTGCGCGTCCAGTTTGGCATTGATGATGCTGACGTCTTACTTCCAGGGCCAAATGACACCGCGGATAGGCCCCCTCTTGGCTTTGTTGCTGTTAATCGCCAAATGTGCTTGAACGGCGCTATTCCTCCTTTTAATGACTTTCTTCAACAGTTCCTGCTTCGGTTGTCTATCTCTCCATTCCAATTACACCCCAATGGCTGCGCCATTCTGATGGGGTTATGTGTTCTATTTAGGAGAGTTTTGGATCGATTACCAAGCTTCGGGGAGATCTGCTATTTTTGCTCGTTCACGAAAATTAAAGACCATCCCTCCATCGTGGTTATAAGAAGCGCTCGAAACCGCAAACTTATTACTGATCTCTCTGAAAGCGCTCACGGATTTTTGAATCAGTTTTTCTTTGTTCGCTGCCCTCCAGGGTTTTATGCCATCTGGAGAGTGGGAAGTAAGATTTCCTGTCTTTACTTTTTCCGTTTTGAAACTTTCTCGAGATCTGAACTCTCAGTTGCTAATTTCATTCTTTTCCTGTTTTAGCACTTCCATCCCCCGTTAGGGACCCAAGTCTTAAGCAAATTTTTGAAAGATTAAATGCCGTGCCGGTAGAAGAGAGGAGCATAAAGTTTCTGCTAAACGATAAATTTTTACATCAATACGGACTCTTCCATCCCTCTCGCTTTACTCAGCCTCATGAAGCTCCAACGGAGGTTCCTGATTCTCCGGTGAAAACTCCTGATCTTCCGATCTCCGCTAAAGAGCACATGCGAGGAGAAATTTCTGCAGAAACCTTACTAGTAAAGTGCTCTACTCCAAGAGACGATGCGGGACCCTCCGAAAAGCCCGCACTTGCTCCCATAATTGAAGAAGAAGAGGAGCCCCTTTCCCAAACCAGGAAGAGTGCCGACAAAGGAGCTGATGGAGGGAATCAGGTTGGGCATGATGGTGATGACGTCTTTGGGGATTTAAGTGACATAATCGTCACTTCCCAAGAGCTCTTTAAAGATGACCCTGCCTGTGGTAAAACTGTACCCCCGATGATTGAAGCGACATCTGCCCTCCAACAGACTCCAACTCCTTTATCCCAAGAATTGTCACCGACAGTGGGATCTTTTACTTCCCCCCAACTGAGGAGTGGTTCGTTAGTCCAACGCGAGTAGTTTGCACCTCACACACAACTAAGGATTTTCCAGCACATTTATGCACTTATCTTCTCATACTTTAAAGATTTCTAAAGCTTATCTTTTCTTATTTCAGATCCTTCAATGACACGCGGCGGATCATATTATCAGGATTTCCAACGCTACGGGGGGCGTGGTCAATACGATTATAGGCGTTACTTTCCCTCCTACAGAGAATCTGACGAAGAAAGGGCTGCCCGAAAGGCTCATGAAAGGAGGACTGAAGAAGAACGTCGTGAAAGAAGGGAGAGAGAAGAGCGCCATGATTCTTGGCAAAAAGGCGATGACTCCCACAAGAGAAAAACTCATGGCGATCGAGGAAAAGGTCACATGGGTGAAGACTTAAGCAAACGAGCCCGTCATAGTGAAAAGCAGGCCTCTACTACTCCTGAGAAAGTTACTACTCCTGCCTCGCTCGACATTCCTTCTGACTCTCCCGCTCTTGGGAAATCAGACATTCAAACGATAATAAGCAGGCCCAAATTTCAAGTTGGACCGGGCCCAGCCACTTTACAAAGTCGTTTTCCACAGTGGTGCTTAAAGGGTGTGAGGTTCGACCTTGACCTGGTCCCTATTGACAAGCCTGCCATGCTACGAAATCTCGACGCCGTCAAACTTGATATCGAGAGGATGTCAAACTGGCATAAGCTTGTTGATGAGCTTCAGAGAATTAATCGTGCCAACATAGAGGCCATGCTCACTATGGAAAATGACAAGGCTGAATGGCAAAAGGTCCTGGAGCAACATGATACCGAAATGAGGAGCATTGCTTCCTACAATGAGGAGCTCGAAGCAAAGGTTGAGAATTTGAAACATGAGCTTGCTGCTTCCTCTACTTCATTTTCTCAAAAAGAAGAAGTGCTCCTGAAACAAGTGAGAGACGCTCACGCTAGCCAAAGGGATGCCGAAGACAGGCTCGAAGCACAAAAAAGAATCAGTGAAGGCTATGTCTCTGATATTGCTGAGCTTCGAAAGAAAAACAACTCCCAGGAGGCGGAGATACAAATGCTTAAGCTTCGGCTTGCCAAAACTGAAAGGGAGCGTGATGAGGCTGTCGCCGGCAAAATCGCAGCCGAAGAATCTCATGAGGCGACCAAAAACAGCTTCGGCTCAACATTATTCGACTTCTACTTGCATAGCGTATTGGGGCGTGGAAGCCTCGCTTTTCTTGGTCCCAAGTATGAAATCACTTTAGCTGAAGTGTGGGAGGCCGCCCTTGAGATGCTTGGTGCTGAAGGTGCTGGTTATGATGAATCAGCCCTGGAAAGGCATTATTTTGATGATGACGCTCGCGCTGCCCTTGCCAAGGGAAAGGAACAACTTGCCAAATTAAGAACTGAAGTGACGGAAGGGGACCGGCTGGGAAAAACCACTTCAACTACTCTAGTCCAGCCACCTTCTTCGTCTGAAGTCGACATTATTGGTTCCAGTTCCCATCTTGCATCTCCCACCAAAGTTACCACTGAGATTACAAGCATACAGGGTGGAGACGAGGGTGATGAGAGCGCTGATGCGCAAGCTTATGAAGTCGATATCAGGAAACCAGCTTCTCCAGGTAATTTCACTGTTAATCTCGCTACTGTCAATTCTGCTCAAGCGGGTTACTCATTTATTTCGCATGAGTTTCATGAGCTCCTTGGCTATTTTCTCAACCTTGATGAGCCTTCATCTCCTCTCTTTACTGACTTCATTGGTGAACCTTCATCTCCTCTCTTTACTGACTTTAACCTCTTTTCTTCTGTAGAAAAGTATCAAGCACTGCTCAAATCTCTACTTCTCCGGTAATCCCTCCTCCATCTCTTCAGGTGGCTCCTCCTTCTGCTTCGCAGCCTGGATCACAGGAGGAACAAATAGAGGCTCTCCATGGCCTGGATGATCCCATTGCTTCGCAAGAGCAGAAAGATGAGGGACTTGAGGGAGGCGACATATCTCCGGAGCGGACTCCTTCTGACGACATAACTCTATCTAAACTTGTCACTCCAGGAAGTGAGTCTTCCTCGAAGAGGAGAAGGAAGCAAGGAGCGTCAAAGAGGAGAGGGAAGATAATCACTGCCACTGAAGAGGAGCCAGAAGTTGGGCCAACTGCGCCTACCTCGCCTTCCTCCCTTATACCCACTGGCCGACCTGAAAAGCTGGTCATTCGGCCGGGTAAAGGGTCCAAAGGCAGTAAAAAGAAGTGAAGACTTTAGCTTTTTGTCTTTTGTATGAACTGGCCGAGAGTTGTGCGGGTACCGGCCCCCGCTTTTATTTTGAAACCTGTATCTGCATTATAGTTGAATAAAATGATTCTTCGTTTGTACAAACTTCTGTTTGAATTTGAGAATGCATTTACTATTTATTTTTTGCACAAGTTTATTTACACGATATTGCAGCGAGCTTATGGCATGTTACTTGAGCGTTACCTTTTGCTGGTTTGGCTATACCATATTGTGTGTAATTATACTATATTGCCCCCATTCCATAAGTTTGCTGCAATATTCTATACTTCGAGGGGACTTGCACTCATATTTGCTAAAGAATAATTATTTTATTCTTTAAAGAAATTTTTTGCAAAGTACAACCCTCTTTGTATAAGTTTCTACGCTTCGACCTTTGAAGAAATCACTTCTTTCTTTTGCTTAAGTACATTTTTTACCAAGTGAATTCTTTTATGCGGTAAAGCGGACCTCTGAAGGGTACTTTAACTCCCTCTCTCTCTTTTTCTCTCTTCTTTTCTTCGAGGAAGATTATTCCCCAGAATAGGTAAATTACTCTTTCTTCGGAAGTTAAAGTATGCCCCTGATGAGGATTTTTTTTTATATAGAAAGTTGTACCTCTGAGGAGGGATTTTTTACGTTTCAACACTCGGAAGTTTTATTTCAATCTCGGTGAAACGTGTACCTCCAAAGAGTTTTTCCTTAGAAAGCCTTTTCACGTTTCAACACTTGGAAGTTTTATTTCAATCTCGGCGAAACGTGGGCTTCCGAAGAGGTCTTTCTTCTTGATTGTGCCTCCGAAGAGGTCTTTATTTTGTTCGTCTTTCAACTCTGGTGAAGTGAAATTCCGAAGAGCGGCCGTTACACTTCAACTCCTGGTGAAATATGCCTCCGAAGAGGTCTTTATTTTGTTTACATTTCAACTCTGGTGAAGTGAAATCCGAAGAGCGGTCATAACACTTCAACTCCTGGTGAAATGGGCCTCCAAAGAGGGCTTTTATTTTGTTTGCATTTCAACTTTGGCGAAGTGAAACTCCGAAGAGTAACTACTCCGACTCCTGGTGAAATGTGCCTCCGAAGAGGTCTTTTTCTTTGTTTGCATTTCAACTCTGGTGAAGTGAAATTCTGAAGAGCGGCTATTTCACTTCAACTCCTGGTGAAATGTGCCTCAGAAAGGGTTTTCATTGCCTGGAAGTTACTCTCTCATGGTTGGAGGGTCATGACTCCTCCAATCTTTTTTGTTGAGTAGAGAACTTTCTTTTTTGTGGCATATGACCCATTAGAGGTCTTTTACCCTCCGAAGAGTTGTGCCTCTGAAGAGGACTTGTGCTGCCGATGATGGATTTTGGTTGTTTCCTTGTCTTCTTGCTTATGCCTTTTCACCGATCCTCTTTTTTTTTTTCTTTTTTCAAGTTTTCATTCCCCTTTTCTTGCAAGTAGCTTGTTTAATCCAAGGAAGTGTACTTCATTGTCAGGCAAGTTCGTGAGAACGGGCACTAGCTTCCTAATTGGATGTTTGTTTGTTCAAACAATCTCAATTTATCAGCAAGGGCTCGTTTCTATCGAAATCATTAGCCATTTAATTAAAGTATTTCCTATCTAGGATTCGAATTCGGGGTCTTCGTGACTTGAAATTTGTTTGTTGAATGATGGTGAGAATCGCTCGGTCTTATTATGCGCAAGTTTTATTTCCATTGTCTGCAAAAATTTAAATCGACATTTCAGCAATACATTTTATGTACTTTTATATCGAAAATAAAGCAAACATGTAATAAAAATAAGGAACACAAGATTTATAGTGGTTCGGCCAAGAATTTGGGCCTACATCCACTTTATATTCTTTCATTAATCACTTGCATCAGTTTTACAATTGCTTTCAATTACAAGAATCATGCATCCACAACTCTTTTATATTATCTCAACAAAATTTTCAAGTAAAATATGGACGCAAGTGATTGCTGTTCCATGCCCTTGGAATTTGAACTCCTTCAACAGTAGTGAGTTTGAATGTGCCGTCAAGAAGCTTCTGACCTATCACATATGGTCCTTCCCAATTGGGCCCAAACACACCTGTCGCGGTCATAATTCTTTTCAGGACTAGATCTCCAATTTCAAAGCTGCGTTGACGAACTTTGGAATTGAAATGTCTGGCTATCCTTTGCTGATGAGCTGCAACTCTGAGATTAGCTTCGTCTCTTTTTTCATCAAGGAGATCTAGCGCTTCAAGTTGTAGCTTTTCATTTTCTGCCTGATTGAAATGGGTTCTTCTGTGTGAAGGGACCTCTGCTTCAACCGGAATCATTGCTTCCGATCCGTATGCTAACGAAAAAGGAGTATGCCCAGTCGCAGTTTTGTGAGTAGTTCTGTATGCCCATAGTGCAAGCGGTAGTTTATCGATCCAACCACCTTTTGCTCTTTCGAGTTGCTTTTTGATGGTTGATTTGATGATCTTGTTCACTGCTTCCACTTGCCCGTTTGCCTGCGGATGAGCTACTGCCGAAAAGCTTTTCTGGATTTTGAATCGTTTGCAAAAATCCTGGAATTCCTCGCTTTCAAACTGAGTACCATTGTCTGTGATTATTTTCTGAGGCACACCGTATCTGCAAATGATATTCTTGGTCACAAAGCTTATCATTTTCTTAGAAGTGATAGTAGCCAATGGTTCAGCTTCAGCCCATTTAGTAAAGTAATCAACTGCAACAATAACATATTTAATCCCTGATTTGGCAGTTGGTAGCAGCCCAATGAGATCCATTCCCCAAATCGCAAACGGCCATGGACTGACCATCTGTGTGAGTTCGGTAGAAGGTGCTCTAGGAATTTTGGCAAATCTTTGGCATCTGTCACATCTTCGGGAGTAATCTGCAGCATCTCGATTAATTTCTGGCCAAAAATATCCGTATCGGATAATTTTCTTTGCTAATGTTTGACCACCTGAATGATCACCACATTCTCCTCCATGCACCTCAGCTAGGATTACTTTGGACTCTTCCCGGGATACACATCGAAGCAATGGCATTGAGAATCCCCGTCTGTACAATCGGCCATCCTGAATTACATAGCGAGAGGCTTTCCTTAGTAGCTTTCGTCTTTCTATCGAATTTTCTGGCAGAGAACCTCTGAGTAGGTAATCTAATATTGGAGTCATCCACGACTCTTGTTCTTGAGATACATTCATAATCCAATCTATATCCATCTCGTCTATACTTGGTGTTGAGAGGACTTCTACGGGAACCAATCCCAATAGTTGAGCTTCACCAGAGCTTGAATACTTTGCGAGGGAATCTGCCTTCGTATTCTCTTCCCGGGGAATATGGCTTACTGAATAATGATCGAGTTCATATAGGAGTTCCCAAGCCTTTGACAAGTAGGAAGGCAAGTTTCCACCTTTTGTTTGAAATTCCTTCTTGACTTGACATACAATAAGATGAGAATCACTGAAAATTTGTAATGCTCGAATGTTTAGCTCTTTAGCGATTTTCAGACCTGCAATAAGAGCTTCATATTCTGCTTCATTGTTTGTTGAAGGAAATTCCAGTCTTAGTGCATAACATAATGATCGACCTTCAGGAGTTTCAAGTACCACTCCGGCTCCAGAACAGTAGTCATTTCTTGCGCCATCAACATACATCTTCCACTGGATTGGGGAATCATTGATCGCTTCTTCCTCACCATTATCTTTCTCTGTGAATTCTGCAATGAAATCAGCTAAAGCTTGTCCGTTGATTGCTTTTCGGGGATGATAAGTGATGTCATATTGACTGAGTTCAATGTTCCATTTTAGAAGGCGACCCGAAGTTTCAGGGCGAAATAGGACCTGCTTTAGAGGTTGATCAGTGAGTACTTTGATAGGATGAGCTTGGAAATATTGCATCAGTTTCCTTGATGCAACTAGTAGGCAATAGGCGAGTTTTTCCAACTTGGAGTAATTCAGCTCTGCCCCAGTGAGTCTTTTGCTGATATAGTAAACCGGATGTTGAATCCTTTTGTCTTCCCGTATCAGCGCTGCACTTAGAGCATGAGATGATACTGCCAAGTATATAAGAAGATCCTCACCATTGCCTGGCCTAGAAAGTATTGGAGGCGTTTCCATATGACGGATCAACTCATCGAAGGCTTTTTGGCATTCGGAAGTCCATTGAAAATTCTTCTTTCCTTTCTTCAGGGCGTCAAAGAATGGGATGCATTTATCAGTGGCTTTGGAAATGAACCGACTCAGGGCGGCGACCTTTCCGTTGAGACTCTGCAATTCCTTCTTCGTTCTAGGAGCTTTAACTTCTTTCAAGGCAGTAATTTGAGCTGGACTAGCCTCAATTCCCCTAGCACTGACGATGAAACCTAAGAACTTTCCGGACTCGACCCCAAATGTACATTTCAGAGGGTTAAGTTTCATTCTGTATTTCCGAAGGACTGCGAACATTTCTGCTAAGTGTTCAATGTGATTTGCTGCTTTCCTGGACTTCACTAACATGTCGTCGACGTAGACTTCCATAGTTTTGCCCAATTGCGGTTTGAACATAGCATTAACAAGTCTTTGGTAGGTTGCCCCTGCATTTTTCAATCCAAAGGGCATAACTCTGTAGCAATAAAGTCCAACATCTGTGATAAAGCTTGTATCCTCCTGATCCGGCTCGTGCATCATGATTTGGTTGTAACTGGAGTAGGCATCCATGAAAGATAACAATTCATGTCCCGCAGTTCCGTCTACCAGTTGATCGATCCTGGGTAACGGGAAGCAATCTTTTGGGCAAGCCTTGTTTAGATCAGAAAAATCGATGCACACTCTCCATTTTCCATTAGCTTTCTTGACCAGCACAGGATTTGAAACCCAATTCGGATATGTAGATTCTTTGATGAAGTTATTTTCCATGAGTCGATCGACTTCTTCTTTTAATGCTGCTGGCCTTTCTGGACCTTGGGTTCTTCTTTCCTGTTTTACTGGCGTAAACTTTGGGTCAATATTCAGAGCGTGTACTGCAACTTCTGGAGATATTCCACACATATCGGCATGAGTCCAAGTAAAGACATCCAGATTTGCTTTCAGGAAAGATATCAAGATATTCTGAATTGACACATTAAGCTGTGAACCCACATTCAACACCTTATTTGGGTCCTTCGGGTCAACAGGTACCGGAACTGTCGTTTCCACCGGTACCACTCTATTCTCCCCTGCACTGGCTTTTCTGGGATCCATTTCTTTCCGTGCCCCGCTGTGCTCGCCAGTGCAGGGTCCGCCCCGTAATTGCTACAAGGCTGGTTCCTTGATGCGGACTGGGGTTGCCGCATCCTTTCCCATTTCTCTTTTTCTTGACTCTCGCAGCGCTGTCAAATAGCATTCTCGCGCAGCATTTTGATCCCCTTTTATAACTCCTACTCCATTGTCAGTAGGGAATTTAATAGTGAGGCACCACGGGGCTAGGATAGCTTTGAATGCTGCGAGTGTTGGACGGCCAAGAAAAGCATTATAAGCAGAAAACTCATCGACAATCACAAATGTTTGCTTGCGGACCACTTTCCTTTCTGCTTCCCCAAGTTCTACAAGCAGATCGATGGTCCCAATTGGTTGCTTTGGCTCCCCAGTGAAGCCAGCGATCTTCTGTGATGAGGCTTGTACATCGATCATAGGGATTTTCATCTGGTCAAATGTCTTCTTGAAGAGGATATTACATGATGCTCCGCAGTCGATGAGGACTCTTCTGACAATGGCCGGTCCAATACCAGCTGAGATGACCAAGGGATCTAGGGTAGGAGCTTCTATACCTGTGGAATCTCTGGCTCTGAAAACAATATCATCGCTGAAAGTTTTCTGTTGTTTCAGGGGCGTAGTGTCTTCTAAAACAAAGACGTCTTCTTCGGCTGGAGCATATTTCAAAGCCCTGGAATATCTCTCCATCTCACCCCAGCTTTTGCCAGCTGGGTGAGGCCCTCCTGTAATGACATTGATAACGGGCCTTCCAGATTCATGTCCCGTAGCTTTCTCACCTGTCCTAGGCTGATGAACAGGAACCTGTTGCCCCTGACTTGACGATGCAGGATTGTTGCTATTCTTCTTCACAAATTGCTGCAGTTTGTTTTCTCTTAGCAACTCTTCAATCAGATTTTTCAACTGGCGGCATTCATCAGTCTCATGACCGGGTTGATTGTGGAAGCGGCAGAATTTCCCACTCTGTATGGCTTTTTTCCCGGTTCTCAAAGGGATAGGTTTAGGGAAATCGACGGAATCTTTAGTGGCAAGGTAGATGTGCTCCGGCGTATGTGATAATGGAGTATATTCTGATGGCTTGAAGGATCGGGGCTTCTTCAGATTACCCTGTTTCTTCCCATTATTATTCTCCCTTTTTTGCCCCACCGATTCATTCTTGCGTGGAGCGACAGTGTTGTCTTCTGCTTTCTCCAACACTATCTTTACTGGTAAAGGACGGCTTTCCAAGCGAATGAATTCATCTGCTTTTTTTTAGAACTTTTCGAGAGAGGTTGGCTCCTTCATATTTAACCATTTCCCAAATTCGCTTGACTTATCAATAGCCCTCATCAGATAAGTCAATATCATTCGTGGTTCAGCATTGTCCACCTCAGCCAGTGCTATATTAAAGCGGTTCAAGAAGGATCTGATAGACTCACCAGGATTCTGCTCTAAACTCAACAGTGACATAATGTCCTTGGCCTTCGAAGCATATAGTCTAAACTGCTCCTTGAATTTTTTGGTCAAGTCTGAAAACTGATCGATAGATCGGACTGGCAACTTGGTGAACCATAGTAGAGCCACACCTTCCAGGTATACGGGGAAATATCGACACTTTATTTCGTCAGAGGCTCTGGCACCTGTCATGTGCCAATCATATTTATACAAGAACTCATTCGGATCACTTGTCCCTTTGTAAGCTGGAATGGTCGGAGGGACAAACTTCCTTGGAAATTCCGCCTTCAAGATTTTTTCAGTAAACGGAGTTTTACTTGGGGCGAAACCCTATTCCTTCTCATCTTCAACCCTTTGCATACTTTCTTTCATGATCTGCCGGACCATTCCAGAAAGATATTCCTCATCATGCCGAGTTCTAGATCCACCAGCCTCAGGAACTGCCTGCTCAAAGGGACTAGTAGCCCTTTCAGGAGCATTCCTTTCACTAACATCATGAATGTTGCCAGCATAGTTCCTTTCATTACCAGCTGGTTGATTGTTTGCCCCAAGTAAATCGTTCAACTTATTCAGAATCAGAGCATTCTGGGCACTTTGAGCCTCTAATTGTGCATTTTGGGCGTTTATCTGCTGGTTTAGCCCTAGAATTACAGCATCCAACTCCGCTTTCATAACTCCAACAGACGGAGTGGGTTGATTAGGTACAGGGGAAGCGGAGGTTCCCTCTTGAATGTTTCCAGATCTGACGGATCTACTTTTCCTTCCAGGAGCCATAATTTCAGATAGACTTCTGGTTTTTAAGGAAATTCTTTCTTCAAATCTCTGTGAAGCAATGATGACAGTTTTCCTGAGTTCAATTCTTAGTGAAAGCACCAAAAATGTTAACGCTAAAATGTGAACGCTAACACCCCGGTGTGTAAAGTGTAGTTGTGAAAGCACCACCCGATAGATCGGAAAAGAATTACAAGCAAGTAATAGCAGAAAAGCAGTAAACAACAACAATTTTATAGTGGTTCGGCTTAAGGGTATAGCCTACGTCCACTCTAAGTGCTTTTATTAATAATCTCGTTACAAGCTGATACAATTCTTCTCAAGTACAATATACTTCAAGTTGCAAGTGATTTGGAACAAGTCTTAAGCTTCAATGTCGATTCAAAGTCCTTAAATCCATGTTGAAGATGTGTGGTTTCTTCGTGGAGTTCTGTGATGAATTCCTCTTATCTTGAAAGCTCTAAGTGTTGATGAAGTTCTCAATGCAGCAAGGTAACGGTGTATGAAGAGAATGTGCCAAAAGTCCTTTGAATGTTGGAGGTGGCTATGTATTTATAGGCAAGCTTGGACATGAATTCTGCGCATAAGTCCTGAGTCATGACCGACTCAAGCTAAGTCGTCCCCGAGTCAGGCTAAGTCGTGGTTGACTTATAAAACCAACCTTTTCCCCTCTTCATGGCTTATTCCTCTGCTGGATTTCATGACAAGCCTTGAGTCGTGTCCGAGTCAATTTTCCTAGGCATTGTGGCGATGGGTTACGACTCAACGATTTTGAGTCGTGGACGAGTCATGGTGAGTCGCCCCATGTTAACTCAAGGCCGAACTGCTGGCTTGTTCCCAAGAGATAAGTCGTTCCCGAGTCAACTCATCATAACTCCTCTCATATTAGCATGTGTCGTACTCGACTTATCATAAGTCGTAGGTGTCCATAAGTCATGACATTCCTTAGGTCGTTCCTTAGGATGAGTCGCGAACCTGTTGAGTCGTCGAACCATGAGTCGTTGAGTCATGAGTCGCTGAGTCATGAGTCGCTGAGTCAGAAACTTCCATAAGTCGCACAACAGTTGAGTCGGAGACTAGCTGCGCCGGTCTTTGATGAGTCGGACCTAGATCATATGAGTCGGTGAGTTCCTTCTTCGGTCATTGAGTCGTACGCGAGTTAATTGTACTTGGCTTTCTGATTTGCACACTTGAACCGCTAACGACTCATGGTGAGTCGTAAATCTTCTGAGTCGCTTAACGCTTTATCTGATGAGTCGGCCCAAGCTTCAGTGGGGTTAACATCAAGAGAGACTGCCCTACTCAGAAGAAGGGCAAGGCATCAAGGATTTTTGTTGTTACTTCTGCATCCTCCCCAGCTCCACAGCCTGCACCTACGCCTGCTCCCGCTCCTAGCGATTCTCAAGGTACACTGCAGGGTTCTTTTACTGTGTTTAAATCTCATGTTCGTGTTTTATTCGATACAGGAGCTTCCTATAGCTTTATTTCGTCGGACCTCTGTAATAGATTTGGGCATCTCCTTTCTCCCGAGTTTGCCTCTATACCTTTATTTGTTTCAAATCCTATTTGGGGTCCTGCAAATCTTAGTAAAATTTGTAAGCGAGTGAAACTTCTCCATTTCGAGCACTGTTTCACGGGTGATTTTTATATCTTGGATTTTGACGTTTTCAATCTACCACTTGGGGGTGATTGGTTGGATAGGCATGATGCCCGTATCTCTTGTAGTTCTCGAACTGGTGCCCTCAAAGATGATTTTGGTAATTCCTTAAAGATCCAGTATAGTTTGCCCTAGGATTTCACTGGTAGCTTCATTTATTCTCTCGATACTTTCCCTTGCGATTTCTAATCGACTCCTGTAGTCAAACTGTTTCCCGACGTTTTTGGTGAAGTCATTTCTCTACCTCCGAAGCGGGAAATTGATTTCTATATCGATCTCATTCCTGGAGCATGACCTATAGTCCTTCCACCAAGAAGGATGGCACCCCTGGAGAAGATCGAATTAAGGTAGCAGATTCAGGACTTTTCCTCTAAAGTCTGATCAGACCTAGCTTTTCAGAATGTGGAGCAGCCGTAGTTTTCGTCTCTAAGTCTGATGGTTCTCTCTGGATGTGTGTTGATTATAGGGAGCTGAACAAGCTCACTATGAAAAACAGATATCCTATGCCCCGCATAAATGATATGTTTGATCAACTCTATGGTGTCACTGTTTTCTCTCAGCTTGATCTGGCCATAGGTTTTCACCAACTCAGAGTTGCTGAGGAGAGCATTCCCAAAACTTCTTTCCGTACTGAGAATGGATAGTTATGCCTTTTTGTTTGACTAACGCTCCCGCTTTCTTTGCTGACTTGATGAATCGTGTCTTTCGCGATGTGCTCAATAAGTTTGTTCTAGTCTTTATTGATGACATCCTTGTCTTCTCCAAAACAAGAGATGAGCACGAGTCGCATTTGAAATATGTTTTAGAGACTCTTCGAAATCATCAATTAAAGGAAAAATTTTCAAAATGCCATTTATGGGAAGAGGAAGTCCGATTTCTCGGACATATTTTTTCTAGTAATGGAGTTTCTGTTGATCTAGTCAAGATTGCTGCGATCAATGAAAGTCTTTTCCTCCTTCTTCTTCTAAATTGTTCATTTATCTTTCTGGGTTCCTTATCTATCCCTATTCTTGTTTAGGATTGGGAAAAACCTAAGACTCCAACTAATATTCGCAGTTTTCTGGGCCTTGCCGGTTACTATCGGAGGTTCATTGAGAAGTTCGCTTGGATTTCTACACCGCTCACTACTCTAACTCGGAAGAATGCTAAGTTTATTTGGAGCGATAAGTGTGAAGCGGCATTCCAAAAGATAAAGGATAAGCTTACTTCCGCACCAGTGCTTACCGTTCCGAATGGAAATGAGAGATTAACGGTATTCACCGATGCTTGTCGCGCGGGTTTGGGAACGGTATTGATGCAAGATGGGAAGGTGATTGCCTATGCTAGTCGTCAGTTGAAGACCCATGAAGCTAATTATGCTGCTTATGATTTAGAATTGCTGGCTGTTGTCTTTGCTTTGAAGCTTTGGAGACATCATCTCTTGGGGGCTAAGTTTGACCTCTTCACCGATCATCAGTCTTTGAAATATATCTTCACCCAGAAGGATTTGAATCAGAGACAAGTTCGGTGGCTCGAGTTTCTTGCTTCTTACGATCTTGACATAAACTATACCCCTGGGAAAGCAAATGTTGTGGCGGATTCTTTGAGCAGGAAGAAGTCCTTGTTGTGCCAGCTTGTTGTTTCATCTCCTCTTTTGGATCGTATCATGGCTAAGCAGGATGAGGATGAGATGCTTAGGCGTATGAAGGAGACTGTTCGTAGTGAGGTTGGCGGCAGTAGTTCGAAGGGTAATGGAACTCGGATTGATGATAGAGGGATTTTGAGGATTAATAATCGGATTTGTGTCTCGAATGTTGATGGATTAAGGCAGGAGTTACTTCGGGAACATCATCAATCCAGACTTTCTATTCATCCTGATGTGGCAAAGATGTATCAGGACTTGAAGAAGCTTTATTGGTTGAAGGGTATGAAGCGTGACGTCTCTATCTTTGTTAGTAGTTGTGCGACTTGTCAGCAAGTCAAGGCGGACCATTAGAAGACCCCAGGTTTGTTGCAGCCTCTGGAGATCCCCAATTGGAAGAGGAAGCAAGTTTCTATGGATTTTATCGATGGGATACCAAGATCTAGGACGGGAAATGAGAGCATTTGGGCTATCATGGATAGACTGACCAAGTCCGCTCATTGTATTCCGGTCAAGTCTACACGTTCGGCTTCGAGCTTATCTGAGATTGATATAAGGGAGATTGTTCGCCTCCATGGTGTTCCAGTTAGCATTGTTTGCGATCGAGACCCTATCTTTACTAGTCAATTTTGGAAAGCTATCCAAGAATCCTTGGGTACTCGTCAGAATCTGAGCACTGCTTACCACCCGCAGACTGACGGTCAAACGGAAAGCTTGAATCAAATTCTTGAGGATCTTCTTCGTCTTGTATTTTAGATTATGGAGGATCTTGGGAGGATCGTCTCCATCTTGTGGAATTCACCTATAACAATAGTTATCAGGTATAAATTCCAATCCTCTGTTCTTATCTTATCTTAATCCCCTATTTGTCTCATTCGATCTTTTTCAGGCTAGTCTTGAAATGTCTCCATTCGCTACTCTTTACGAGCGACCTTGTAGATCTCCATCCTGCTGGATTGAATCCGAAAATCACTTACTTCTCGGTCCTGAGAAGATTTTGGAAGCTTCGAAGAAGGTTGAGGTGATTAAGAGGAGATTAAAGATTGCTCAGGATAGGTAGAAGAAATAAGATGATCGTCGTAGAAGGAGTTTGGAGTTTGCTGTCGGTGATCTGGTTTTTCTTAAGGTCTCTCCCTTTAGAAATGTGGTTCGGTTTGGGCGTAGAGGGAAGCTTGCTTCTCGGTTCATCGGTCCATTCCGCATCTTGGAAAGGATTGGGTCTCTTTCTTATCGACTGGATTTGCCCGAAAAATTCGCTGGAGTACATAATGTATTCCATGTATCGCAACTTTGTCACTGTTTGCACGATCCATCTCTTATTATCCAGCCTTCTGCTCTTGATAGTTTGGATATCGAGCCAAATCTAACTATTGAAAGGAAGCCGCTTCGTATCTTCGATCGAGTTACGAAATAGCTTAGAAGGAAATCTGTCTGCCTGGTCAAAGTGCAGTGGAGCAACGATGAACGGGATTGCACCTGGGAGACGGAGGAGAGCATACGTGCTTCGAATCCGGAATTATTCGTTTCAGGTACTTTTGCCCTACTATCTTATTTTCTTTTGTTTTCCCTTCAATTGTTCCTTTTCGAGGATGAAAAGTTTTGAGTGGGGGAAAGTTAACAAATATTTTATTCATTTATTTAAAAACTTTGGGGTTTTATATTACAAAAGTTTGAACTTTTAAATTGATTATAAATCATTTCCCAAATTTTTATAAATATAAGCAATTTCTGTAAAATTTAATTTTTGTTTAAAACTTAACTTTAATTGGAATTTTAAATTAAGTAATAAATATTGTGTAAAAAGAAGTAAATTTTACGGTTCCTTTTTACGTATGTACATCAGTTTCTTAGATAATAAACTGATCAAAATTTTAATTTAGTAATAAATAGTGTATAAATAAGCCATTTAATTACACGTTTTAATTTGTACGTTATTTGATTAAATATTTTTAGCGTATATTTTACTAAATATATAAGAAGTAAATAAATAAGAAACGAAAATTTTAAATACGTTACTTTTGTTAAATATTGGGCGTACGTTTCGTTTATTTATTGCGTCTATATTACGCACTTCTAAATTTCTTACCTTAGCTATAAATCAATCAATTAGTAGGCATGCATTTCAAAAGTGGAAAGGAATTAACTACGGCCGTTCAAATTTATTACTTGCCTTGCCTGTCACGTGTAGATTTTCTACACTTCCATTTTTCTTCATTTTATAATAGGAATAAAATTCCTCCAAATTCGCGTAGCTGTTTCAAGCAAATTTATTTCTTGCCTTTATCAACACAACCTCTCTGATTTAAATATAAAACCCACGTACCAAATTTTCTTTTACATCTCATTTTTGGCTTCAGTCTTCTTCGTTCTTGCGCGAGCTTGCATCAGGTAATGACCTTGTTTTCTTTTACTTTTTTTTCTTCTTTCTTTTTTATTTCCTTATTTCCATTTACTGTTCGTTCCACACCTATGCTCGCCCGCTTCACCCACTTTCCACGACCGACCTACAACCCCTCCTTCACCACCACTAGCTCAGCCTTGTCACTGACATGACATCTGACCATGTTTGCCTTGCTGATCATCACCAAAACCCATAGCATAGCCGAGCCTATGTTTTCTTCTTCCATCAGGTGATGCAGCAACCATCTCCTCCGCCATCAACACCAGACCATGACCCTTTTGTTTAGCCTTGCCGAGCCTAGGTGCTCCCCACCTCTAAGGGTAGCCGTATCACCACCACAGCCTCCGCTTTCTCCTCCAGGCCGTGACCTCCTCCATCACTGGCCATACACCAATGAACCGCCCCATGCAGTGGCCGTGCCAACTATTGCTATGACCTAACGTTGGAAAAAAAGGGAAGAAAAAAAATATAGCGTGCGGCACGTGTGCATGATCTTATCACAGCCTAGTTTGGGTCAATATCCCGTTGCCGTGACTTGGGGGCGTGCATGCATTAAGATTTTCAAAAATGGGCAGGGCCGAGCCTTCGTTATGATTGGTCGAGTCATGCGGTGAAGTGGTCGAGCATATTGTGTCAATTATCCTCTTATTTAAATCTCGTTCCAGTTTTGATTTATTTAAAAATTTGCTATGATCGTAATTGAATTCGCGTACTTAGTTTTATTTATTTATCTTGTTTCAAGATTTGAATCAGATTGTCTCATCTTCCAATATTTGATCATGCCTTTTGTATTTTCCCGGTGTGGATATCGTTGTTTTGAATAAAATCTTCAGCGGCGAAAAGGTGAGTATTCACGCTTGACAAACATACTTATAGAATTGTAAATTAATAACAAGTGAAATTGCAGAATGATTATATTATATTTTACTTGCCTGTGATAAATTTTATGATGTTAAAAACCCTGTTATAAAATTGACACATCATTCGTTATAATATATGATGTTATACTATTTATTTATTTACTAACTATCACACTGCAAGTTCCCTGTAGAATAGAATCGTTACGGGCTGAAATGATAGGCCTGAAGGATATTTATTTAATTATTCTATTTATTTATTTACTTGGGATTGCAGGTTTGAAATGATAGAACCTAGGTTTTTCTTTGTAAATTATGGATTGAAATAATATATTATCCATATCACTTGACCTAGATTAGAAATTATTATACAGACCCGTGGTTATTTATCTATATATTTATTTTGAAAATTTTAAGTATTTTAATATTATAATATTTTGATTTAAATTGAATAAAAAATGATTGTTAGTGATTTTCTACAAGTTAATTATATAAAAAAATGAATGGTTAAGTTGGAATTTGAAATATAAATTTTATTTATGAATTTTTATTTTTGGTAAAAGAAATGGAATTCAAGATAAGCAAATAAAATTTAAAAATTTGATATAAATTTCAATTTAAATTAAATTACTAAAGTGCTATTGAGTTTTCTATGAATTATATGGTGAAAGAAATGAATACTTAATAAAATGATATTGAAATATATCTAAATTTAGAATTGGAAGTTTGGTTTAAGAATAAAAGGTAAGTTAAGGAATTAATTGAAAATTTAGTATAGTTTGAAATGGTAATTAAATTGTTAAGTTAATTTTGAATAATAGAGAATTATGTATTTGACTTTAATAAGTGAAGCCTTGAGAAGTTGATATTTATTGTGAAATTTATTTTCTAAAGATCATAAAATTTTGGAAAATTTAAACGACTATTTCAAAGTGGAAAATATGACTTTTATAAGTAAAATTGGTTTTAATTAAAATTTTAATTATTGATGAATTCATATCAAAGTCTAAAATTTAATTAACTTAAAATTTGTTGTAAGTGATATTACCGCACTTTGTAAGTGCCGTAGTTGATGCAAATGAACTAAAAGCTAAAATTTAATTAAGGGCTATTGCAGTACTTGGTAAGTGCTGTGGTCACGAAATTTAAATTAAAACCGAATAAATAAAAAGGGTTACAGTAGCACTTGTTAAGTGTTGTAGTGGCTGAAATTGAGATTTTTGGATATTTGATTCGTAAATATAATAACTTCACTTTTAAAAGTTAAAATGAAGTATTTTGTTTTAATATTAACTATTTTAGAATTTATAACCATGGGTATTAATAACGTTGGTTGTTAAAGAGACCGGGATCAGATATGGGCTTACTCTTTGTCGATACCGAAAACCACTTTAACAACCGTGTACGCGGTGGAGATTCCAGAATGGAGTAGGATGGTGGCGACGTTCTGTTGAGGTATGTACGTGGACCCAACTCCCGTGAGTTGGCATAAGGTGGCTGAAACAGGAGCGATTCCGAGACAGTGAGGTAGCCCCTCTTATCGGACGCACTTCTTCGTATGCCATTCTATTACTTTGTGATTATTTGGTGCGCACCTTTGATTTTTAGGAGTGTTGTTCGAGGTAGGCGGTAGTAGCAGCTACGCGTCACCACTAGTCCGGATAGTAATTGGTATATCCACCCCGGCATTGCCTAGTTGTGCTGTGTCACCTACCTTAGCGAGCCTTTTACGAGTTTGGTTTTCTCCCGTAGCCCGTGTGGTATCCTCTGGTGGCTTCCCGATCAGGAGGGACTATGATATTGGATGGACTACTGGGACTATTATGTGTTAAGGGCTATATGGGTAACCCCTTAACGCTATTTAAAAGTAAATTTATTTTACTATAGACACTGTTATAATAGCGAAATGTTACTACATAGTACATAGTTTAACGGATCCTTAGAGGATGGGCAGTCCCAAGCATCCTTTAAGTTACTTGCCTTTATATTACAGTTCACTTGAATTAGCTTACACTGTATAAGTATGTATGTCCTGACTAGAGTGTTTATATTTTATTTTACGCTCGGGTCAGCCTGAGTATCAGTTCGGAGTTCATTTCCCGGAGTTAGGACTTATGAAGATCATCCTTTTTGAGCCGCTGTCTATTTTCTATTCAGTCTTTTATCTTAGCCTATGTAATTGAGAAAATTAAATTTGGGATTTTCTGTGATTGTTTCAAACTGTATTGGTTTAAAACTATGTAATTTGTACTTATCTTCAGACTATGTGTTAGTGGCTTCATGAACCACTAAGTTATTTTATTCCCGCTGCGAGTATTCTGATTTCGGTGTCTGTGATTCTTTGATTTGATTTCATTTGCTCCAATTTTTATTACAATCTACTATTTGGAACTATTCAATTTTGACATATTTTTAATTTATTATCGAATTTGAATGGTGCAAAATAGTGGGTCGTTACATATCCTTTATATAAAAAGATTTGGAATTGAAAATAGTTTCGAAAGCTACGAATGAATCTTTGTGAAAGATTGGTGAACTTTGTGAAATGAATCTTTTTGTATAAAGATTTAGAAAATGGTAATTTGTTTAAACCATTTGAAAGAAAAGTTTTGGGTAATAAGTCGTGACTTAACTGAGATCCCAATATCCATATGATTTTAAATTAAGCGCTCACTATTCGGTTTAGCCAAGAGAGGACTTCATGTCATATAACCCATTCCGAATAGTGATACGACGATATGGATAGCATTTGAAGACCGGTGGTGAAGACCGGGTATTTTCGAGAACGAAAGGATTACCCATCAAATGTCTCTGCACTGAGTCGCGCCGGTATAGAGATCACCATATGTGATGGGGAGTCCGATCGGGATTGTGAATACCTGGATTGCAAGGGCTTCTTTGGAAGTGCCTTCGGTTCAGTTCGAACCCGAAATAGACTTGTATGGATGTATGTATGACATTACACTTTGTGATGTAAAGCTAGTTTCTATCAAATACATTTTTGTTTAGTGGCGGAGAATTTACTCTCTTAGCTTAACACCCTTCTCTGAGACGTACGAGCTCAGAGGTTATGTAACTGATGGTTACTAGTGATACATTCCCAATTAGGTAATGTGGCATATGAAGTGCTGCTGATCATTTGTTGATCAAAGCATGGCTTTTGTGTAAAGCGTAGCTTTGTGGACGAGACTACATCAGGTCCTCACAACCCGAAAATGGTCGAAACAGGAAAGATGCGGCAAGGTTATGAGGGTCGCGCCATTTACGGTATGTTCATTCCCTTCTCGAAAAGTGTAGTATCATGGTATGCAGCCTAGATACTTAACTCATGTGGTTACTGCAAATTAATTACTTTGTGGTTGTTGCTTTATGGTTGAGAGCTCTTGGATAAAGGTCGCAAACGACTGGGGGATGGCACGCTCGTGTAGTAGTTTCCTAGTTACAGAGGTAACCTGACCTTGTGTTGGCAAAGGTCCGGTTAGGTTCTCGGGGCGTCCCTCCAGAGGCGTACCCATGTGGCCCAGGAAGTTCCTTTGCATGACCATTTGTTGGACATCCAATCACCAATACGCGCCTCGTACGGTTTTAGTTGCAGAACCTGCCATTTACTTATGGTGGTCACTACTGTTTAGATGGTAGCTATAGTAGGCATACAATAATGGTTGTATGCTGGCTAAGATTAATATTATACTTTCGAAAGGTTTTCTGCACTAATAATAATATCAAATGGTTTTTGCGTATCAAGCGTGTTTGACTATCATAAGGAGAAATCTCCTCCAATTCTGCGTTTGCATTGTGTGTGCGATGGGAGGCCTTATGGTAGTTTCATTTTCCAAAAAGCATTGCGGATTTCATTTTAAAATACTTTTGTTTTTCTTTTGAAAAGATAAACTGTTTTTGTTTGCTCACACCAGTCCCATGACTGACCTCGAGTTTATTTTTCCCTATCTAAACTCTGGGTGCCCACACTTTTTCCACACGGGCAGTCTATAGTTAGTTTTTTCAGATAGTCAGATAGTAGATGTAGATTCGATAGCCTTCGAAGTTTTTGGTCTTTCAAGCCGTTTGGATTTGGTGATAGCATTTGCTTCTCTTCAGCATTTATGACTGAACTTGCTTAATACAACGTGATGGTGGTTTCTCGCTTTGCTTTTGGAAAGCATGCTGGTGGATCTAGCGTTTGGAGTCTTTGGAGCTTTGGCATTGGAGTTATTGTTTTTCCGCTGCTGCTGCTGTGTCTTCCGCTTTTATCTATCTGTGATATTTGTATTGATATTCATTATATCAGAATATTGTATTGAATATTATGTGTCAATGATATTCATTTTCTTCTGTTGTGTTGTTGTACTTAATGTGTTATAAGCTCCGGCACGAATCGGATTTCAATGGTTAAATCTGCAGCATTCGAGTACAAGTAAAGTACGGGTGTCGATTTTTGAATTCTGATTTTCAGATTGTGACAAGAAGTCTCTGCATATGCGCGCAAAGGAAGACTTGCGCGGCGGAGACGATGGAGCAGGAGCTGGAGGCTGAGTGCTCCTAAATAATTCCATGAACTGATCGGCAGACATATAAACGCCATTTGGATGCGAGCCGCTGGATTGCCCAGCATCCAAGCGACGACCTCTGCCTCTTCCAACCATAAGTTGAAAGTAGGATAAGGTAAATATCATTCACAAGGTAGATATCATTAATTCAATTAAGAATACTATGGAATTAAAATGCATTCCTATACGTATTCCCAACTTATCTACCCCAAAGGACACGAAAAGGTTAAGGACACAATGATTAAGGGATTTGTTACACTTATATTGTACTTTGATGTATCGTAATATATGTTTCTATTTTGTGTTTATGATATTTTGTTCTGAACTTAACTTCGATACCAAGCTGTGACACCCCACCATGAGACCCACATCAACAAAGAGTATTACTGGGTAATACTGTCAACTAATGCGCGGAATAGGGCTGGTTAGGAGCAACCATCTATAGCTTTGTCTTAAACATCTACTAAATATGTCGATTTATTGCTCTAATTTTTTTTTCTTTCTAAAGTGGATCGACATATTCACTAAATGCTTAATATAAAACTATAGTAGCTAACAGATTAATCAGAACAAAATACAACAACATAATGTACAACATATCACAGAACTGCAAACAAACATACATATGTATATACATAGATACATCCCAGTACAATAAAAAATTATACATCAGAAGTGTTACCAGGACCACACTATATACAACGAGTCAAAATAATAGATACACAACAGAGTCACAACTACAAAAAACTACAGAAAAGGATAAGCATGTGTCCAAGGCGGAAGCATCAAAGTAAAGTCCAAAAGTAGGTATCTAACTTGAAACAACTCGGTCTGACCCGAGTATAAAATACGCGGGTCAGTCTAGCTAAAGCAAATGATTAGTATGATAAAATGAAGCATTAAGTAAAGTGGTGATAATCCTTCTTGAATGTGAAGAAGTTATGGCACTAGTAATATGCCAAAACTTCAAGTGAGGTGATTTCACTAAGTATAAATCCTCGAAAGAGGTAAACTCATCGATAAAACAACTAAGTATAATGGATGCCTCATATCATTGGCATAATATAAAAGCTAATGTAATGGTTTCTATGAACCACAACTCCTAAATTGGATATTCCAAAACTCAAATCTCGCCAAAATAGCAATCACAAATATGTTCTAAAAATAGAGAACTCGCAAAATTCAAAATACGACAAATGATTGCAATAACGTATATCTCCTAAAAGTAGATTATAAATCTCAAGATAAATTCCAAAGATTGGCTGTTAACGATAAAAATGGCTTTAACGCTAACACCCGGTGTATACCGTGATGAAATGAGAGCACCACCCGTTTGCACGGGAATCAAAGAAAAAAGAAAATAGTAGAAAAAGTAAAAGAGACATAGATTTTTATAGTGGTTCGGCTTCTAATAAGCCTACATCCACTTTACATTCTCCATTATGTTTTTCGAGCACACTTTACAAGATTACAACACTTTTACAACACGATCTCTTAATCACAACACTTTTACAACACGATCTTACAATTACAACACGAACAGAGAAAGAAGTTTGAACTTTGATGATGAATTTCTCTTTGGATTCATGGTTAATGAAGACGATCTCTTGATGAAGATTCTTCAGTGTTTGAAGTGTTTGGAGAGTCGAGAAATTAGCAGAGTATAGGCGCCTTCAAATCCCCAAAAAAATTCCCCTCCACGTTGGAGTTAGTGCCGTATTTATAGAGGAGCTTCCGTGCTGAGTTATAAGTGGTGACCGACTTAAGGTAAGTCTTGGATCGTGACCGACTCGGGATAAGTCGTAGGTCGCGTTCTATCTTCTAAGCACGACTCACGGCTCAACTGGGATAAGCATGTTCTCCTGAGTACAAGTCCTGAGTCGCGAACGAGTTAACAGGCTCTGGTTCAAGTAGCGCGGTATTGGATTTGCCTTTGTGCTTAGGTCGTGAGCGACATAGCATAGGTCTTAAGTCGGTCGTGGCTTAAGTGGAGTTGCTTTTGAGCCTTTCTTCTCTTGAGTCGTTAGGTCGGCCATCTCTTGAGTCGTTTACCCCCCTTAAACTGTTAAGTCGTCCAACCTCTTGACCCGCTGAGTCGCGCCTCCTTTAACTCGTTAAGTTGATAACTCGACGAGTCGCTTATCCATTGAGTCGCTGTCCTCGTTGAGTCGCTGGATCGGGAACCTCTTAGGGAATTAGGTCGGTAAACCTTCTAGGCCATTGAGTCGGTCCATTTTCTTAACCCTCTAAGTCATGGCTTTCATAAGTCAGTAGGTCGTTAAGCCGCTGTACTCTTAAGCCGTTGAGTCGCTGGCCACCTTAAGTCGGCTTCCTATTGAGCCGCTGAGCATTAGTGTAGTTAACAAGTCGCAAACTCCTTTAAGTCGTTAACTCGTGAACTCTGTTAAGTCGTGAACTTTAGAGAAGTTAGGTCGCTAGCCTCGAGTAGAAGATAGGTCGCTCCATTCTTTAAGTCGTATACCATTTTGGACGGTGCGCTGCCCCGCACCCCGCCGGGGGCGCTGCCCCCTGGACCCCTGCGACGTGACCGGTCAGGTCGAACACCGTAGCGGTGGCATTGCCCCCGCACCCCCACCTTGGGGGTTTGCCACCCCCCTGGACCCCCCCCCCTTCGTAGAGGATCTTAGAGGTAAAGTCATTTAACAGAACTGAGATGTTGAGTTGACCAATCTTTGAGACGAGCTATCTTGCTTTTCTTGGTCGATCTTTTTGATATCACGGCCTTGCTAAAAAGGCGGGATAACATTAGCAAACCCAAATCTCAAAATATAGAACACGATAAGCAGTTCTAATTCCAAAGATGTAATCGCTATATATAATGTCTTTAATGGCCAAATAATATCTAAAGGCGATACACTTGGGAAATCATGAATAAATCAATGAAATCATTACAAAAGATAGCACGTTCTTATAAAATGGCCGAAGCCCACCAAGTACCATTCTCAAAATAAGGCGCCACATCTCAAATGGACAAACATCCAGAAGGACAACATCCCGAAGGACAAATACGTCTAAAATGGACAAACATCCCAAAGGACCACATCCCGAAGGATAAATGACCCAAAGGTCTAGTACTGGCAATAACTCGTGAATGTATCACAAACTCTCAAATAGGAACCCAAAAAGTGGTAATAGTGCATCATATACCACACGTTCTCACATAAAGATTTGCAAACCGCTAGTAAATGCCACACTAGAAAACAAAATCAGTAATCACAAATATTTGCCTCATCTCATCTGCAAATATGACCCGAATGTTAAAACTTTCAAACGGACAGGTCATGAATTAAGCGAAAAAGTAAACGAACGTGTCCTATCCCATGTGTTTTACCAAATCATTTAATTCTCTTCCTCATATGCTCAAGTGCAAAAATGTGTATTTATATATATAAAATAATTAATTTCAAAAAACAAGCTTTTAAAACCATTTCCGAAATCGGTTTTGGAAAACAATTTTTGAAATTCCCTTATTATAGAGAATATATAATTTTTATAGTTTTAAAATAATTAATAAATATTGTATAATAATTATTTCAAAAGCCAGTTTGTTTTAAAATCATTTCAAAATTATTAAGAAAAACCCTTGCTCGAAATCAAGGAAAAATCAACGATAAACACCAAAACCGGCATTCGGAATCATTCCAAAACGATTCAATCTCAAATCACAAATTCACCAAAATTTAGGCTTGCCTATTGATAGGCTTCATGTCCTTCAAAACGGTTCAAAATTAACATAAATACAAGGTGCAGAAGTCAAAAATCGAACGGGAAAACAAGGCAGAACAAAAAAAAGTGCACAGGCAAAAAACAATACCCAGGTCTAAAATATTCTCCAGGTTCAACATTCAGACATAATTTGAATGGCTTACTAACCTCAGAATGGTCTAAAATTTGATACACATGAACTAGAATATTTTATCTACGAATTGGAAAAAGATTCACTGAATTCCAACATGAAATGATAATGATATGAAATTTCAAACATGGACTCGGGCCATATTGAATTCTGCCCAGGTCTTAAAACCCTCTCAGGTTCAACTTACAAGCGTGAAACAGATGAAACCTCGGATTGAACTAAAAATTGGCTTGCACGTAGTAGAACACTTTAACTTTCAAATACAAAAAAATCGATGAATTCCGACAGGAAATGAGATACACTGTCTCAAACATGGACTCAGGCCATGTTTGGAGCAGCTCAGAAAACGAGAATGTGCACAAGCCTGAAAACCATCCTGGGTTCAACTTACAGGCATTAAACAGATGACCAATCGACTTCAAATTGAACTGAAAATTGGTATGCATATAATAGAACAATTTATCTTTCATATAATAAAAGAATCAACGAATTTCGACGTAGTAATAAGAAGATATGGTCATACAAAGAAGCAACTCAAAACTGTTTTAACTGTAAATTAAAAAGCAAGAAAACATGGTTACAATAATCGATTTCTTAGCATTTTCTCAGTTTTATTGCATTGCTTTAGCTATAGAATGTGAGTTTAGCACTCACCTTAGAAATTTCGAAGATTAATTGAGCAAACTTGGCGAAAATTGAAGAAAGTTGGAAGCTTCCTCTTGAGATAGCTTCAGCAGCCTATAAAAACACAATATACGGACATGCAAACCCAACAAAAGAAATTACAGTTAATCCAACAGCTCAAAAATTAGAAATTGATGAAGATCTCTTTGGTTTATACTGATTTCCTATGAAAATAACTTTAATTTGATCATTTGTAGTAAATAATTGAAGCAATTTTGTTGTTTTAAAGCCTAGGTTGAAAAAGGAATAGTTTTTTGTTTTCTGGTTTATACAGCTGAAAGAAAATGTACTTCCAAATGAAAGAGGAGAGAAAGATGTTTTCTCCTTCAGACTTGTGTAAGTCAATGGGCTTAGACCCAAAACCAAATTAGTTAGCCAAAGAAATCAATTATCTCTAAATCACATATATACACTTATGTTAATAACCAAAACAACATATTTTACACATTTTTAACACAATAAAATTTTACAAACATATTCTCATGTTTAATAAACATTTTGCAACTAATAAAAAGATGGTTTTATTTATAAAAATATTTCTATTGTCAAAAACTCTTATTTTCAATTAAATACCAATTTTACACAAATATTTACACAAAACTCTATTTTTGAAATTACACAAAAATTATTTTCTTGTGTAATAAAATAAAATAAACTATTTTAACACCAATTTCATATCCAAAACATATTTTTAAACAAAATTCTACCTTTTCATAATAAACAACATACTAAAACAAATACTTCATTTAAAACCAACAAAACGACACATTTGGCAATAATTTTCAAAATTTATTGCATTTTCTCAAATGAAAATCCTATTTCACTCATTTTCAACACAAACAACCAAAATAAAGTTTTAAAAACTTTATTTCAACATTATGCATTTAAAAACCATTGTTTATTCCTCAATATTAAATTATTACTACCATTATAACTTAACATTACAGGTAACCACCAAAACCAGGGTTGTTGCGCATGTCGACATCTCCTAGTATTTTTTGAAAATTGATTTTTGTTTTAAAAGAGATTTTCTTTCCAAAGTTTGTCGAAACAATCTTAGAACTTTGTAAACTATTTTGAATATATTTATGATTATAAAAACCTTTGGAAAGAAATCTTATGAAATATAAAAGTAATAAAAACTAAGTATATAAATATTTTGAGATTAAAGCTAAAACATTTAAACCAACAGATGGTATAAAAACAAGAAACGATTTTGAAATTAATATAATTAAAAATAATTTTTTAATTAAAGCTAAATTATCTAAACCGAGAGAGATGTCTTTTCAAAAACATAGTTTTGAAAAATTATAAAAATAAGTCATTTTGAAAATATCATGGATTCCATTCCACTAGATAAGGTCATGGGTTCCGTCCCACTAAAAGTTTCGTGGGTTTCATCCGTTATTAAAGCGAGAAGGTGGATTCCATTCCAAAATTAAAATCAATATAAAGATTTTAGAGCTATTATGAAGTTTTAAAATAATTCTAGACTCTATTACTTATCTTGATATCTTGAACCTTGAAGTCTTGATACTCATGCGTCTTCAGTCTTTATTTCTACAACCATTAATTCGTCAGTCTTGAATCTCTATACCGTATAATCTTCATTCTCAGTACCTGCATATATATATATATATATATATATATATATATATATATATATCTTTCATATACATATATTACTAGACAAAGATATTAGTATTTATATTTTATAACAGGTCCTATGGCTGTTGTCATCAAAACCATCATCTCAAGAACTAACACTTGGAGCATGAGGCTTCATCGATAGCTAGATATTGCCTTGTTTTCGCTGTATATTATATACATTGTATATGATGTATAAGGAAAAACTGTTATAACTATCCTAGGATATATTTATATTAGTGTAACTCTAAAGTATTTGTTTTGTATATGACTTTGTAAAGAATTTTATGCTTAATATATGTTATTCCGTTGTGGTGTGAGATTCTATATTTGTTAGTTTCTTCTATCTTCTATCTTTATCTCCTTTCTTTTCCTCTAACTATCTGCCTTCTTGTTCAATTTGAGTTGACATTTGTGGTTTATTGCCAACTTAAGTTGTACAGAAAAGTGGATCGTCATAATTTGTTTATGGGAATGCGTCTCGAGGTGGACGGTAGTAATTGCTATGCGTTACCACCAGTTTGAGAGGGCAAAACGGTAGAATCCTACCCTGAGCATTGCCTCGTGTACCTTGTCATATGCCTGCTTTGTGTCAAAACGATGGAGTGCTTCTTGATAGCCCACTAGTTTACTATGGAGTATACAGTACTACATAGCCTACAATGCTTATGTAAAATGTGTTAAGGGGGATATGGGTAACTCCTTAACGAAATTTTTATATTATATTTTATTGATAGATAATAAATATATAGCGTATACTACTACATATAGATAGTTTGACGGATCCTTAAGACATGGAAAAATCCTGTAACATCTCTTACGTTATTGTACTCACATTATACACCGGATATGAGACAAAAATCCTATAACATCTCTGAGGCTATTACATTCATTTTCCACGTGATGTTGATTTGACTTACATTAGTATATTTTAGTTCCGATCCAAGGGTTTTGTCTTTTCATAATGCTCGGGTCAGTTTGAGCTTTTTAGCGAATTGAAGACCATTTTATTTTTAGAGGATGAAAGTGGAGATTGACATACTATTATTATATTTATTCCACTACATCATGTTGTTCCGTTGCATTATCCTATTATACTTGATGTATGTATAACTTTGATTGTATTATAAAAGTGTAATCAAACGTATTTGTAAAACAGCTTCATGAACTGTTTATTTGACTATTATATTTTGTCAATCCGCTGTGAGATTCTATGTTTTGTTTCATTCTTTACTTTTATTTTCTTACCAAACCCCATCGATAATCTACCCTTTTGAATGGTTTGAGTTTGATATGTGTGGTTTACTATCGATTTAAACTATCCAAAATGGTGGATCATCAAAGTTGGTATAGAGCTTTGGTTTAGCGATAACCTTAGCTTTGTGGGGCTTGACTCATTAGAGATAGGGTAGTGATACCATATAACGAGTTTGTTTGAGCGCGCGCGTGTGTGTGTGTGTGTGTGTGTGTGTGTATGACGACGCATACTTGTTAGTGTTATAAACTCCTTTATATTGTATTTACTTATCCGTTGAGTTGTTTATGAATTCTGGTCGGTGTATGGGACATCATGTTATCGATAGGGGTTTCTAAACACTTAAATGACGCAAGTCGACATAATATTGTTTTAAAATAAGATAAATGAAATAATTTTACCTAAATTATGTATTATACACATACAAAATGAAAATTTTCAATAGATGTTAGTTGTTAGGAGATGACAATATTTAGTTATCATCGATTATTGGTTGAATAAAATAAAAACGTACACTTTATGAATTTTATTTTACGAAGCGGTCGATAATTAAATGGAATTACAATTAATTACAATAAGAGTAGTCTAAAATAACAAAGTTGTAAATTAATGGAATGTTTTGGTAAAAAGATGATGAAATATACATATAAGATCTATTTATAATATAACTTATAAATAAAAGGATTTAAAAGTTGAGAATTTTGAAATATAAATCCAATTGCTTTCAAAGTATGATTTTGATAAATATATGAAATTAGTTTGGAACTCATAATTGAAAATAAAATAGACAAAATAAGTTTATAACTATAGATTTGAACAGGAAAGTAAAAAATTGAAATTTTAAAATTGTTGAATATTTTGGTTTAATAAACAAAAGAAATTTTGAATTTGAGATATAGAATAAAATAATTAAATTAAGAAATGTTAGATAAATGGAATTAGTGAAATGACGTAAAGAAAATGAAGTCCAACTCAAGAAAGCTTCAACAAAAGTGAATTGTATCGAATAGAATTAGATAAAATAATGAAATGAAAGTTTTAAGTGAATAAGTTTGTATAACTTATAAATTTGGGAAATATTTTGCTAATAAATTTTTTTAAACTTGTTGGTTGTGAATGATAGAAAAGGAAAAAATTCTTACTTAAATAATGTTGAATAAATCGAGTAATGGATTAAAATAAAGTAAAGTTTAACTTGGACTAAATGAATTGAATTGGATTTGAATGGAATAGGATAAATTGGTAGAGTGATTTTATACCACTTAAGCTATAAAATAAATTAATAGTATGATTACGAACTTGGATTATAAAATAAAATGCAATTTGGGTGTGAAAGAAATGGAATAAAAATAAATGAGATGTAAATAAGTTAAATGCAAAGGCAATGAGTTTTGATAATATTGAATGGTAATAATTGAATATGAAATGAATTAATGAGACAAACTAAAAGATGGGAGTTAACTTAAGGGAAGCCGAATAAAATTGACTGTGACAAAAAAATTATTTTTATGAATTTGAGTTATAAAATAAAATTCACTTAAGTAAAATTAATGATATGAATTTGAATATGAACTAATGAAGTGGATCATTTTATAAAATAAAATTTTCTTAAGTAGAATTATTACTATGAACTTGAATTTATGAAATGAACCAGTGAAGTGAATCAAAGAATTAATATGAATTTAAGCTATGAAAAATAAATATGAAGTGCATTTTGTAAAATGGTCGCAATAGACTTAAATGGTTTATAAATGAGATTGGTATCAAAGAGAATATGTTAAGTTGTAATAAAATAAAATTTAACTTAAGTAAGGTTAAATGGAATAATTTTATAAAATGGTTCATAAGTGAATTTATACGAAATATGTTAAATAAGAAATTTAAATAATTGTTATTCAATTTTAAAAGTTAACATCTATATACATTAAAAATAGGGTTTGAAACTAGTTTCATGTAAAGACCTGCCTTTTTGAACAGTTTAAATCGACAATAAACCACACATGTTAACTCAAACCATTTAAAAGGGAGGATTGTTATAGGGTAAATAAGAAAGAGAAGAGGAAAGAAAGAAAAACAAAACGTAGAATCTCACAGTGGAATGACAAAATTAATAAACAAATAAACAGTTCATGAAACTATTTTACAAATAAAATTTGATTACCCTCTTACAATACAAATCAGAGTTACACATATAGTAGAAATAAATAAACAATGGAGCTGAACAACATGATGCAATGGAATATATATAAAATAAATAGTAGTAATATACTAAATCTTTGTCTTCATCCTCAAGAAAATATTCTTTAGTACATTGAAAAGCTTAGATTGACCTAAGCGTAATGAAAAGACAAAACACTCAAGTCAGAATTAAAAGATCTTATGTAAGTTAAATCAATAATAAATAAATATGAGTGTAACGGCGTCGGAGATGTTTATGAGATTTTACATCTCCAATATAGCGTCTAATGTGCGTGCAATAACTTAAGAGATGTTCGGGATTCCATCTCTTAAGGATCCGTTAAACTATCTACATACATAGTACAATACGCTATTATAATATGTCTATAGTAAAGTATTAAAATAGCGTTAAGGCCTTACCCATATCCCCCTTAGCACATTTTTATATTTTCATGTAGTCTATATGGTACTGTAATTCCTCCATAAACTGGAGGCTATCATAGGGCACTCCATTGGTACGATACAAACCAAATTTGTAACAAGGCACATGAAGCAATGCCAGTGTAGGATTCTACTGTTTGCACTCCAGGATTGGTGGTAATGCATAGCAGCTATTACCGCCCACCACAGAACACACTCCCATAATAAAATCGAGGGTTGCCACCAAATCAATCATATAGTAATAAATATGGCATCGAAGAAGTAAGTCCGATAGGTGGAGCAACCTAACTTGGCCCGATATTGCTCCTGTTTTAGTCACATTAAGCTGACTCGAGGGAGTCAGGGTTACGATAATACCTAATACAGAATCATTTGCCAAACCATCCTACTTCATTCTGGAATCTCCACCACGTGCACAGTTGTTGATGTGGTTGTTAGTTGGCAGAGAGTATGACAATATCTGATCCCGGTCTCTTTAGCAACCAAACGTTTATTTAACACCGAATGGTTCTTTTACATTTCCAAAACCATTTTATAAATATCAAAATATCATATTCACTTAAACTCATATTACATTGGACTTATATTCACATTCGAAATCATTATTACTTTCGAAATCATATTCACAAAATAGGTTAAACCCTTATTTCAAAATCATCGTGTTTACTCAAAATATGTCATTTTACCATATTCACTTTTAAATCAAGGATTTAAATATAAACAATTTAGCCTTGCACAATTTGAAATTTTGAAAATAGTTTAGATAGTCGTAAATAGCCTAAATATGTAACATCCCGCCTTTTTGCACGATTTAAAAAGACACACGTGCCATTTCAAACCATACTGATGCAGCTTAACACTTAAGTCGAAGTCATCCACAACTTAAGGAAAAGGAGCTGCGACTTAACTCCGATGGTTTGCGACCTAACGAAGCGATTTTAAGTCGTCTGCGACTTAACAAGAATGATGCAAAGAAGTTACGACTTAGTGGGAGCCTAAGTCGTTTAGAGTTGATAAGTCATTCAGGGTTGATCAGCTATAAGTCGTCCACGACTCATCAAGAAGCAGAGGGAAATCCAGTAGTTGAAGACCTTAAGTTGGAAACGGGTTACAACTTAGTGGAGTCGTGGGGAGATGCCTCACCTTCAAAATACCACAAGCTACGACTTATGATAAGTCGTTGAAGTCTTAAGTCGCCATCTTTTATGAGTCGCTCAGTGTTGCGCTATCTTAAGTCGTTCGCGAGTTAACCAACCTACGCCGCATCTCTTTAAGTCGTCTATGATAAGCCGCCTTTCTTATGTCGCAAGAAGCTGTGATACTGATTTATGCCGCATGTCTTTGGGTTGCATGATATATTGAGTCGTATGTCGTGTACCCTGTGTTGTTTTGTTGAGTCTTATGTCGTTTGTAATGTTGTGTCGTGTACTGTTTCTATTTTCTTAAGTCATGAGTCGTAGGTCGTATACGACCTAAGTGTTGTAATATATGTATTGTGTTGTAATAATGAGTCGGGAGTCGTGTGTACCTGTTGAGTCGCTGCCGACGTATGTTAAGTCGTGAGTCGCATACGACTTAAGGGCCAGTTGTGAAAAATGCTATAAATAGGCGTGGTCGTGTCACTTTGTAGTAGTTGATTTTTGAAAAAAATTCTTGTTTGATTGCTGTGTGCTTTCATCCTAAATTGGTACTCCTATCTCCACTTTCGGTTATTCGTGTGCGCTCGAATCAACGACTGTTGAAGCCGATTCGCGGAATCAAGTGCGCTTGATCAACGCTTGAAGAATTGAAGATCTTCTTTCACGATATCGTGCGCGATCAACGTGACGAGGATAGCTAGAATTCGGTATCTTTGGGATCAACGAATTTGGGCATTTCATTATCTTCAATCCACCGATTTGCTACTTTCATCGATTCATATCGTTTTGTTAATTATCCGCTGCGTCACATACGGAAGGGCGGATTGTTATGGGGAATATAAGAAAATAGATAAGAATTAAAACAAAATAGAATCTCATAGCGGAAGGATAAAATATAGTAATAAAATATACAGTTTATGAAACTGTTTACAAAACATTTGATTCTTCTTTATACAATTAAATATCAGAGTTCACATACCAATAATATCAATGCAGCGGAATACAGTGTGAGTGTAGTGCAATGCTATAAATAATAATAATACAAATCTTCATCTTCGTCCTCCAGCGCTAAACCTTCAAATCCTGAAACGCTCGGACTGACCCGAGCGAATTGAAAAGACGAAACACTCGAGTCAGAACTAAAGGATCTTATGTAAGTTAAATCAACAGAAATAAATATGAGTGCAGTAACTCAAAAGATGCTCAGGATTCACATCTCTTAAGGATCCGTTAAACTATTTACTATGTAGTATATTGCGCTATATACAGTAGTTTCTAATCAGTAAAGTATAATCATATAGAAAATAACGTTAAGGGGATGGTGAACCTTAACGCGGTCAGATCTTTAAAACCAAAATCGTAGTGGGCTCGATATAAGGAGATGACACGGCACGTGAGGCAATGCCAGGGTGGATACACCGTTTGCACTCCCGGACCGGTGGTGACGGCAAGCCAGCAGCTTCCGCCCACCTCGAACAATACCCCCGAATCAAAGTGGCGCCACATATCGAATCACAAAAGTAATAGAATGGTTTCCGATGGAGCATGCTCGATGAAAGGGTGCGACCCTTTGTGTAGCCCGGTATAGCTCCTGTTTTAGTCATTTATGCCAACTCACGGGAGTTGGGTCCACGTAATATACCTCGAGAACGTCGCCACCATCCTACTTCATTCTGGAATCTCCACCGCGTACACAGTTGTTAAAGTGGTTTTCGGTATTGGCCGGCTATAAGACAATGTCCGATCCCGGTCTCTTTAACAACCAATCGTTTTTTACACACCGGATGGTTCTTTTATATTTCAAAGGTCGATCTAAAATTTATATTAAAATATCATATTCGGTTTCAAAACATATCACTTTCAAATCATAGTCAATTTCGAATCATATTCGCTTTCAAACCCTATTCACTTTGAAATCATTTCCAGTTTCCAAAACCATAATTTCTTCCCAATTTCATATTTCCAAACGGGTTACATTCTTACTCCAAACCATCAATTCAATTTTTTCTCTTTTAAAACCAAGCATTTAATTAACATTTCCTCTTTACTTAGACTGGAAATTTAGAAATAGTTTAAATAAGTATAGTAGTTATAAATAGTTAAATTACTCTAGAATAGTTTAACTATAGATTAAAATATTGTTTAATTGATCTAAGACGGTCAAGTAAATTTATAGTGAATTAAACATAATTAAAATGGATTTATTAGCTTTAAAATAGATTAATTAGTTTTAAAATAACTTAAAAAGGGTTAACTAGTGTAACGACCCGTTAAATTAATAATATTAAATGAATTGAATTAATATAATTTCTAATCTAATTGAGAATAAATGCAGAAATTTGGTATAGTGGTTGTAATTTAGTGTAACAATAAAATTTTATGACAATAGATTTGGATAATGTAGATTGTCACAATTTGTTTTAAAGTTAAATATAAGAAACTGATATAAGGGTTGAATTAGTGAATATCAATAAGAAGATTAAGTAGAAAGGAATTCATTTAATATAAAATAAATAGTGGAAGACTTACATTGGATTGTAAAATGGATAGTAACTAAATAAAAGGTGACCGCTGAATAAATCAATGCAATAAGTGTTGATAAGGAAATTTAATGAATGTTGTCAATAATAAATGGACTTAAGATAGTAATAAAATTTGTTTTGCCTATGTAAATTTTATGTATTGATAAGACATAATTAAATTTGAAATTCGGTAGTAAATAGGGGATAAGTTGACTAAGGAAATTAGTAATTTAATAAATGAATGCATAGTAAGTAAGTGGAAATGTATGCATAAAAATATTTTGATATATGGGATAATTACAAAAGTTTACCCATTTATCTAATGTATATAATTGAATCTAAATTTAGGGAAACATTTTGTTATTGATGGTATAAGTGAATTTGAATAAAAGGGTAAAAATTATGTAGATTTAACATGTATTGAGTATATAGCTAAGAAGGGCATTCGATGTAAATGACTCTAAATTAGTGTGTCTAGTCAATAAAGGAGAACTTTAAGGGAATAAATATAAATGAATGTATTTGGGGAATGGAGTCCTTTTATATATTGAATAGTATAACGTTGTTATTAAGAATGAACGTTACTTTAGTAATTATTAATATGGTAACGGAAGAGTGTATAAATTTTATAGTAACGTAAAAAACATATTGTAAGATAATAATTAAATGTAGACTTATAAAATATATTTATGACAACAAATTTTGTAAGTTATTTATTCTATTAGTTGTTAAGTTTTATTTATGTGTAAGTTAACAATATTACAATTCAATTGAATACAGTAATTTATGCAAATAAAGGATGAACATTTGGAAGTATTACTGTAGTGATATATATATAAGAAACGGTAACTTTGTAGTTGGGGAATAATTGATTTATTTGTGAGTTGTAATCAAATAGAGTCAAATTTAATTGAATTTATTGCAATTTATGGGATTAATTGCAGTAACCTTTGAAGATTTATTCACTAAAATAATTGACGATGGAAATTATATGTAAATTTGCTTTTAGTTAATTTAAAATATCCAGAGGGCTAGAAATGACACAAATCTACTAGTTTAGAAATTTACAATAAAAAGTGGTAAGTAATTTTTCTAAATATTTAGATAGTAGGAAGATGTAGATTTAGATGGAATTTATTATTTAACTATTTCATAAGTTGAGATCTAAGTTTAGAATTGAGATTTTAATGTATAGATATTGAGCCAATGTTAGTTTCATTAAATTGACATCAATAACCTTGAATATAAATTGAAACTTATTTATGGTATTAATTACAATGGATAGAGATTTTGGGTAACATTGTAAATGATATGTAAGTAATGCAAATGTATGTCAATAGTAAGGGATTAGGATGAATTAAAAATTTGTAACATAGGAATTACCTGCCTATTTGTTAATAAAAATTTGAATGGTTAGTAAGTGATAATAGAATAAGTGTACATTAGTGGAATTGAGGTAACGTTGGTTTTAATGTTGAGAAAATAAATGGGTATAGTAAAGTTTAAGTGGAATTGTAAGTATGTATAGGGGAATGAATTATTGCAGGGAAATATTTGGTAACCATTGCAATAAATGTAAATTAGTGTGCATTAATATGAAATTTAGTAATAGGTGTGAATAACTTAAATTTCTTCATAGGATAAAGAATGATGGAAATAACGTTTATTTAATATATCGGGATTTAATTGATCATAAAAGGTTGATTGCAAATCAAATGAAATGCTTAAATGGGAATTAAGTTATTTATTCATTTGGATTTAAAGCATGATTGAAATTATTGGAAACTGAATAAAACGTTTTATGTTGTTTGAAATTTAAGTTGGAAGTAATTAAGATAAATAAAATATGTATAATATGGAATTCAAATGTACATAGAAATGTGGATTTTAGTATGTAAACGTAAATCTATTGAGAATGGATAGAAATTTAATCTGTAATTTTTACAGTAATTTAGAAATTTAGTGAAATTGGAAATTTATCTATGTATTTGGAAATTTATGGAATTGTGAATATATATATGGAAATTTAAATGAAGCATCTAATTATACATGTGTGAATACGCTCAAAATGCAATGTAAATGTTGAGAAAGAAATAATTTAATCCGTAACGTGTATAATTAATATCCTTTTGGGACCACTTCTGTTTGCACGTTAAAATTCGTGCACACCTATCCTTTTGCGATCTATCTATAAATATGCTGTGATAAACCCTAGCCTCCTTTCCATTGTCAAATTGGCTGTACGTTCATTTTTCTTCATCTCTTTCTCTTCCTCAATGGTTACAAAACCTAATCTATCTACAATTCAAATTTTCTAATAAAATTCAAACTCTCCACAAAAATTCCAGAAAATTTTATGATAAAGTTCTCGAGACACGTAATTTGCTGGTACAATTCGTTTTCTGTTTTGGATATTCGTTTGACCAGAAAAAATTCGACGATGTGCTATAGCTTTTAGCTGACGTGGCCATTGAAGTTAAGTGGGTTTTGTTTTATTTTATTTTATTTTATTTTTATTTTTGTTTTCAAATCGTTTAAAATGAATATCTTTTTCATACTTTCTCCGATTCACGCGAAATTTCTTTTTTTAGGATCGTAATTAAATTCCGGATCTGTTGACGCTGGTTTGGACAAATTTGGAGACCGTCAAATTTTGGGTTTAAATCGAATTTAAATTCGATTTAAATTCAAAAGGTGAGTGTTTTAACCCACTCACAACTTCTAAAAGTTTTTATTTTTGTTAAATTTATTTTAGATATGAGTAGAAATTTATTTATGACTGTTTGGCATGTTTTATTCATCATATCTGTTAAATCGCATTTATTTAATATAACTATTCATTTAATTTTATTACTGCATATAGATTTACAGTTATAGTTATTTATTTGCATATAAACTGTTAGTTTAATAGTTGTTAAATTTATTTTTGAATATAACTGCCAGTCATTACCTGTCATATATTATCGAATATATATTGATATTGATTTAGTATTGGATGATGATTGTGATTTGGATGATGAATGATGTTGGATGAATGGATGTTTTATTTTATATCATTTAACTGCAAGTTACCATGCATTTTTCGTTTCAATCGGGATTGTGGTTTGAAATGATATACAACCGCAAAATTTTATTTTGAATTGCGGATTGAAATGATAAATATCCGTATCACTTGACCATAGGATAGAAAATTATATACAGGCACCGCGGTATATATATAACTATTTAAATGTGATTTCTATGGTTTGGATGGAATACGGTTTATAATAATCTTAAATTTTATATTGTATAAATATTTTTCTACCATATATATACACATATGAAGTTGAATTTGAAATTAAAAGGTGTATAAAAATCTTTATTAAAAATGGAAGAAAATTAAGAAAATGGAGTTTAATAATTTATATCATATGTTTAAATGTTAAGTTTGGAAATTTTAAGATATGATATTTATAATTGGATTTTTCCCAAAATAAATTGAAATGAATATTCTAGTATAATTTGAATTGGGAAAAATATATATATTTTATTACTAGAAATTGAAGTCTTATTATTTATGGATTTGATATGAATATTCAAGACTAATTAATAGAACAATTGATTTGTTGAAAGCATAAAATCCAACTTTAGTTTGAAATATTGATACTCAAAATGGATATACGTATATATAAATAAATTGAAGTAGTTTTGGAACTTGAGAGAGATAATATAAATTTGGTTTAGACTTTAATAAAGAAATGTATTTTTAAAGCCATGAGAACTATTTTCTTTACAAAGTAACATTTAAGTTAAACCATTTAATTCATATACCGTTGAATGTCCAAACCATTTAAGTTTTTACAAGTTATGGTTTTAAATTATGATTTTCAAAATATTATGCTTTGAAAATATTTGATTTTCAGACATTATGAAGTTAAAGCATTATGATTTTGGAAAAGAATTATATTTGGGATATGTGATAAAACATGGTTTTGGGTTTTGAAACGATATCGTATTCATGGTTATGAAATGGAATGTTTATTCTAATTTTTAAAGTATAACCTATTTTTAAATGACCGCGGTGTTATAATAATGATGGGTTGGCAAAGAGACCGGGATCGGATATGGACATACTCTCTGTCGATACCGGAAACCACTTTGACTAACCGTGTACGCGGTGGAGATTCCAGAATGAAGTAGGTTGGTGGAGACGATTCCTGTAAGGTAAATACGTGGAGCCGACTCCCGTGAGTTGGCATAAGGTGGCTAAAACAGGAGCGATCGACGGGTTAATGAGGTCATTCCTCTGATCGGACACTCCTCTTCGATATTATACTTTGACTTTGGATTGATTCAGTGGCCACTTCTATTTTTGATTTTGGGGGAGTTTTTTCGAGGTGGGCGGTAGCTGCGGCTACGCATTTCCATCGGGCCGGAAGCGTAATTGGTATATCTACCCTGGCATTGCCTAGTTGTGCCGTGTCACCTACCATACCGAGCCTTGTACAAGTTTGGATTTCTCCCGTAGCCCGTGTGGTATCCTCTGGTGGCTTCCCGATCAGGAGGGACTATGATATTGGATGGACTACTGGGACTATTACGTGTTAAGGGGAATATTGGGTCACTCCTTAACGCTATTTAAAAGTATGTTTATTTTACTATTAGACACTATTATAATAGCGCGATATACTACATAGTAAATAGTTTAACGAATCCTTAGGAGATGTAAATCCCGAGCATCTCTTGACTTACTGTACTCATATTTAATTCTGTTAATTTAACTCACATAAGATCTTTTAGTCTGACTCGAGTGTTTTTGTCTTTTCAAATTCGCTCGGGTCAGTCCGAGCGTTTCAGGATCGAAGATTTTAGCTTTGGAGGACGAAGACGAAGAATCCGTATTATATTATTTATAGTATTGCACCACACTCTAAATTTCCGCTGCACTGGTTGTATTGGTATGTGTAACTCTGATATTCATTGTATAAGTAAAATAAATATTTTGTAAACAGTTATCATGAACTGTATATTGATTATTATATCTTATCCTTCCGCTGTGAGATTCTATTTTGCTTTATTTCTTCTCTGTTTTTCTTATTTACCCCATAACAATCCGCCCTTGCGTATGCTTTGAATTGGCACGTGTGTCGGTTTAAAGTGTGCGAAAAGGCAGGATGTTACAGTTGGTATCAGAGCTTTGGTTTAGCGATAAACTTTGGCTTTGTGGGGTTTGACTCTTTGTTAATAGGGTAGCAATACCCTATGAGAGTCGCTGAGTGTATATATATGAGAGAGCGTACTTGTTAGTGTTATAAAAAGATTTTAATATTGTGTTAATCTGTTCCGTTTTGTATTTATAAATTCTGGTTGATGCATGGGACGCTATGTGATCGATAGTGATTTCTAAACACTTAATAGGACAGACCGACATAATATTTGTTTTAATATAGGTAAATGAAATAATTTTGCCTATTATATTTTCTATATATAAAATAAAAATTTTCAAATGATATCTATATTTGGTTGCAATAGATTGGTTGTTAGGAATAAAATTTATAAATAATAGGTAAAATAAGATTGCAATTAAAATCATTGAAATTTGGAAATTTTAGAACTTAAGTCCGGGATTTTTGAAAATTTGCTTTCAAAGGATTTATGAAATATAATGATTTGGTTTATAAATATTTTCTTATATAAATATTTAGTATAATTCGAAAGAATTGGTTTAAAGAGGATTTTGAAGAAAATAAGTTTGTACTTTCCTCTCTGTCGTTGGAAAATAATTTCGGTGACGACGGCCGCATCATCGACTTTCATTTTCGAGTTTCGAAGGGAAAGGCCACTGTAGTAAATTCTACTGCAGATTTGTTTTGAAATGATTTAAAATTTTAATTGTTTAAAGGTAATTAGAGATATAAAAGTTGTAAGAAATTAATTATCTATTATTTTAAAGTAATTTTGGAATTTGACCCGGTATTAATTCTTGAATTTCCATTAATTAGTTGTAAAAAAAAAAATTAGGTTAGTGAAATAAAGGTTAAGTAATCAATGAATTAAAAGGGTTGAGATTAAACTTGTATAAGTTCTTTTGCTTTTTCTTTAACATAAATAACTTACCAAGTATAAAAAGTTGAAATGTAAATTAAGAGTGGAATAGAATATTATGCAAGTAGAATTTTTGGAAATAATGAAGTATTCAATAAATTACTGTTATAAATAAGAATTTAATGATATTAACTTAAGTACGCCTTAATTTCCCCTATTCTAATATAATGGAAAGTAGGAAAAATATAAATGACTGAAATCCATAGTTAAAGAATGAGTAAAATCTTTCACTTATAGGAATGCAAGTTATAAGGTTAATAAATTAAGTGTAAGTAGAGGGTTACTGTAATTAAATATAATGGAAACTTCAACATTAAATAAATGAATGAGATTAAAGGTAAGTCGAAATTGTAATTTATAAAACAAATATATATTAATTAAAGGAATGGAGAAGAAACTTGTAAATTTTCACTTACATTCTCAAAACATACATAACTTACCATATAATAAAAAGTTGCAACGTTAGTAGGAAAATTTCAGGGGAAATCTTACAAGTGAAGAGTAAGGTAATAAAGGTATTCTATTAATTTGCTATTATTAATGAGAATTAATTGTATAGACTTAAGTTAAATTAGAAATTTTACTATAAGTAAAGGTAAGTAGTATAAATAGATGATAGAAAGTTTAGTAAATAAATTGGAATACAAATATAATGAATTTTGTGATAAATGGAAAATGAAAATTTGTAAGAAATAAAGAAATCACTCCATAAATGAAAGAAAGAAAATCAAACCATTGAAGCATGAGATAAATGTATAATAAATAAATTTGGGTGTTGGTTTGAATTTTGTTGTTTGATTTATGTTGTTGGGTAAGAAATTTGAAGTGGTTAAATGAATAAGTATCTATCTTTGTTCCATCTAAGACTGTTGAGTAAAGGATGCACTTGATAGTTAATTTCATGTCATACAAATTTCAAGTTTGAACCCAAACAACTATTTGTTTGATGGATTAAATGGTTGCTTTGTTTGTGTAAGTATGTTGTTTGTAAGGTTGATGGTTGTTGAATTGTTTGGTTGATTAATGATTGAATCCACTTGAATAGTTCACTTTAAAATAAATATTTAACCTTTTAGATTATATAAGTGAATACAGGTGATGGAAGCAACTGCTACTGCTTTTGGTTCCAAAATAATAAGCGTATATTGCCCGACAAATAGGTACGTTTTCGGATTAGGTTTAAAGCGCTATTTTTCCCGTGTTGGGATATAATATTTTGATAATATATGTAATATATTTGTATATATTGATATTATATTTTCTCCCGAGCCTCACCGTACAAAGGAGACTCTGCCAAAAATTTTCGTAAATTTTGGACTTAGAATTTTGTTGAATATTTTCCAAACTTTAATGATTTAAGTATAAAAGGTTGTAATGATTATAAACGGGTATATTTCATTAAAGGAAATTAATCCAGTAAATTATTGTTTATAAGTTAATATTTGAAATAAGATGTACTGTTTATTCTTCCTTCTCCCTTCTTTTTCCTTTTCGGGGACGAAAAGTTTTGAGTGGGGGAGATTGTAACGACCCGTTAAATTAATAATATTAAATGAATTAAATTAATATAATTAATATAATTTCTAATCTAATTGAGAATAAATGCAGAAATTTGGTATAGTAGTTGTAATTTAGTGTAACAATAAAATTTTATGACAATAGATTTGGATAATGTAGATTGTCACAATTTGTTTTAAAGTTAAATATAAGAAACTGATATAAGGATTGAATTAGTGAATATCAATAAGAAGATTAAGTAGAATGGAATTCATTTAATATAAAATAAATAGTGGAAGACTTACATTGGATTGTAAAATGGATAGTAACTAAATAAAAGGTGACCGCTGAATAAATCAATGCAATAAGTGTTGATAAGGAAATTTAATGAATGTTGTCAATAATAAATGGACTTAAGATAGTAATAAAATTTGTTTTGCCTATGTAAATTTTATGTATTGATAAGACATAATTAAATTTGAAATTTGGTAGTAAATAAAGGATAAGTTGACTAAGGAAATTAGTAATTTAATAAATGAATGCATAGTAAGTAAGTGGAAATGTATGCATAAAAATATTTTCATATATGGGATAATTACAAAAGTTTACCCATTTATCTAATGTATATAATTGAATCTAAATTTAGGTCAACATTTTGTTATTGATGGTATAAGTGAATTTGAATAAAAGGGTAAAAATTATGTAGATTTAACATGTATTGAGTATATAGCTAAGAAGAGCATTCGATGTAAACGAATCTAAATTAATGTGTCTAGTCAATAAAGGAGAACTTTAAGGGAATAAATATAAATGAATGTATTTGGGGAATGAAGTCCTTTTATATATTTAATAGTATAACGTTGTTATTAAGAATGAACGTTACTTTAGTAATTATTAATATGGTAACGGAAGAGTGTATAAATTTTATAGTAACGTAAAAACGTATTGTAAGATAATAATTAAGTGTAGACTTATAAAATATATTTATGACAACAAATTTTGTAAGTTATTTATTCTATTAGTTGTTAAGTTTTATTTATGTGTAAGTTAACAATATTACAATTCAATTGAATACAGTAATTTATGCAAATAAAGGATGAACATTTGGAAGTATTACTGTAGTGATATATATATAAGAAACGGTAACTTTGTAGTTGGGGAATAATTGATTTATTTGTGAGTTGTAATCAAATAGAGTCAAATTTAATTGAATTTATTGCAATTTATGGGATTAATTGCAGTAACCTTTGAAGATTTATTCACTAAAATAATTGACGATGGAAATTATATGTAAATTTGCTTTTAGTTAATTTAAAATATCCAGAGGGCTAGAAATGACACAAATCTACTAGTTTAGAAATTTACAATAAAAAGTGGTAAGTAATTTTTCTAAATATTTAGATAGTAGGAAGATGTAGATTTAGATGGAATTTATTATTTAACTATTTCATAAGTTGAGATCTAAGTTTAGAATTGAGATTTTAATGTATAGATATTGAGCCAATGTTAGTTTCATTAAATTGACATCAATAACCTTGAATATAAATTGAAACTTATTTATGGTATTAATTACAATGGATAGAGATTTTGGGTAACATTGTAAATGATATGTATGTAATGCAAATATATGTCAATAGTAAGGGATTAGGATGAATTAAAAATTTGTAACATAGGAATTACCTGCCTATTTGTTAATAAAAATTTGAATGGTTAGTAAGTGATAATAGAATAAGTGTACATTAGTGGAATTGAGGTAACGTTGGTTTTAATGTTGAGAAAATAAATGGGTATAGTAAAGTTTAAGTGGAATTGTAAGTATGTATAGGGGAATGAATTATTGCAGGGAAATATTTGGTAACCATTGCAATAAATGTAAATTAGTGTGCATTAATATGAAATTTAGTAATAGGTGTGAATAATTTAAATTTCTTCATAAGATAAAGAATGATGGAAATAACGTTTATTTAATATATCGGGATTTAATTGATCATAAAAGGTTGATTGCAAATCAAATGAAATGCTTAAATGGGAATTAAGTTATTTATTCATTTGGATTTAAAGCATGATTGAAATTATTGGAAACTGAATAAAACGTTTTATGTTGTTTGAAATTTAAGTTGGAAGTAATTAAGATAAATAAAATATGTATAATATGGAATTCAAATGTACATAGAAATGTGGATTTTAGTATGTAAACGTAAATCTATTGAGAATGGATAGAAATTTAGTCTGTAATTTTTACAGTAATTTAGAAATTTAGTGAAATTGGAAATTTATCTATGTATTTGGAAATTTGTGGAATTGTGAATATATATATGGAAATTTAAATGAAGCATCTAATTATACATGTGTGAATACGCTCAAAATGCAATGTAAATGTTGAGAAAGAAATAATTTAATCCGTAACGTGTATAATTAATATCCTTTTGGGACCACTTCTGTTTGCACGTTAAAATTCGTGCACACCTATCCTTTTGCGATCTATCTATAAATATGCTGTGATAAACCTTAGCCTCCTTTCCATTGTCAAATTGGCTGTACGTTCATTTTTCTTCATCTCTTTCTCTTCCTCAATGGTTACAAAACCTAATCTATCTACAATTCAAATTTTCTAATAAAATTCAAACTCTCCACAAAAATTCCAGAAAATTTTATGATAAAGTTCTCGATACACGTAATTTGCTGGTACAATTCGTTTTCTGTTTTGGATATTCGTTTGACCAGAAAAAATTCGACGATGTGCTGTAGCTTTTAGCTGACGTGGCCATTGAAGTTAAGTGGGTTTTGTTTTATTTTATTTTATTTTATTTTTATTTTTGTTTTCAAATCGTTTAAAATGAATATCTTTTTCATACTTTCTCCGATTCACGCGAAATTTCTTTTGTTAGGATCGTAATTAAATTCCGGATCTGTTGACGCTGGTTTGGACAGATTTGGAGACCGTCAAATTTTGGGTTTAAATCGAATTTAAATTCGATTTAAATTCAAAAGGTGAGTGTTTTAACCCACTCACAACTTCTAAAAGTTTTTATGTTTGTTAAATTTATTTTAGATATGAGTAGAAATTTATTTATGACTGTTTGGCATGTTTTATTCATCATATCTGTTAAATCGCATTTATTTAATATAACTATTCATTTAATTTTATTACTGCATATAGATTTACAGTTATAGTTATTTATTTGCATATAAACTGTTAGTTTAATAGTTGTTAAATTTATTTTTGAATATAATTGCCAGTTATTACCTGTCATATATTATCGAATATATATTGATATTGATTTAGTATTGGATGATGATTGTGATTTGGATGATGAATGATGATGGATGAATGGATGTTTTATTTTATATCATTTAACTGCAAGTTACCATGCAGTTTTCGTTTCAATCGGGATTGTGGTTTGAAATGATATACAACCGCAAAATTTTATTTTAAATTGCGGATTGAAATGATAAATATCCGTATCGCTTGACCATAGGATAGAAAATTATATACAGGCACCGCGTTATATATATAACTATTTAAATGTGATTTCTATGGTTTGGATGGAATATGGTTTATAATAATCTTAAATTTTATATTGTATAAATATTTTTCTTCCATATATATATACATATGAAGTTGAAAATTTTGAAATTAAAAGGTGTATAAAAATATTTATTAAAAATGGAAGAAAATTAAGAAAATGGAGTTTAATAATTTATATCATATGTTTAAATGTTAAGTTTGGAAATTTTAAGATATGATATTTATAATTGGATTTTTCCCAAAATAAATTGAAATGAATATTCTAGTATAATTTGAATTGGGAAAAATATATATTTTATTACTAGAAATTGAAGTCTTATTATTTATGGATTTTATATGAATATTCAAGACTAGTTAATAGAACAATTGATTTGTTGAAAGCATAAAATCCAACTTTAGTTTGAAATATTGATACTCAAAATGGATATACGTATATATAAATAAATTGAAGTGGTTTTGGAACTTGAGAGAGATAATATAAATTTTGGTTTAGACTTTAATAAAGAAATGTATTTGTAAAGCCATGAGAACTATTTTCTTTACAAAGTAACATTTAAGTTAAACCATTTAATTCATATACCGTTGAATGTCCAAGCCATTCAAGTTTTTAGAAGTTATGGTTTTAAATTATGATTTTCAAAATATTATGCTTTGAAAATATTTGATTTTCAGACGTTATGAAGTTAAAGCATTATGATTTTGTAAAAGAATTATATTTGGGATAAGTGATAAAATATGGTTTTGGGTTTTGAAATGATATCGTATTCATGGTTATGAAATGGAATGTTTATTCTGATTTTTAAAGTATAACCTATTTTTAAATGACCGTGGTGTTATAATAACGATGGGTTGGCAAAGAGACCGGGATCGGATATGGACATACTCTCTGTCGATACCGAAAACCACTTTGACTAACCGTGTACGCGTTAAAGATTCCAGAATGAAGTAGGTTGGTGGAGACGATTCCTGTAAGGTAAATACGTGGACCCGACTCCCGTGAGTTGGCATAAGGTGGCTAAAACAGGAGCGATCGACGGGTTAATGAGGTCATTCCTCTGATCGGACACTCCTCTTCGATATTATACTTTGACTTTGGATTGATTCAGTGGCCACTTCTATTTTTGATTTTGGGGGAGTTTGTTCGAGGTGGGCGGTAGCTGCGGCTACGCGTTTCCATCGGCCCGGAAGCGTAATTGGTATATCTACCCTGGCATTGCCTAGTTGTGCTGTGTCACCTACCATACCGAGCCTTGTACGAGTTTGGATTTCTCCCGTAGCCCGTGTGGTATCCTCTGGTGGCTTCTCGATCATGAGGGACTATGATATTGGATGGACTACTGGGACTATTACGTGTTAAGGGGAATATTGGGTCACTCCTTAACGCTATTTAAAAGTATGTTTATTTTACTATTAGACTCTATTATAATAGCGCGATATACTACATAGTAAATAGTTTAACGGATCCTTAGGAGATGTAAATCCCGAGCATCTCTTGAGTTACTGTACTCATATTTAATTCTGTTAATTTAACTCACATAAGATCTTTTAGTCTGACTCGAGTGTTTTTGTCTTTTCAAATTCGCTCGGGTCAGTCCGAGCGTTTCAGGATCGAAGATTTTAGCTTTGGAGGACGAAGACGAAGAATCCGTATTGTATTATTTATAGTATTGCACCACACTCTAAATTTCCGCTGCATTGATTGTATTGGTATGTGTAACTCTGATATTCATTGTATAAGTAAAATAAATATTTTGTAAACAGTTATCATGAACTGTATATTGATTATTATATCTTATCCTTCCGCTGTGAGATTCTATTTTGCTTTATTTCTTCTCTGTTTTTCTTATTTACCCCATAACAATTCGCCCTTGCGTATGCTTTGAATTGGCACGTGTGTCGGTTTAAAGTGTGCGAAAAGGCAGGATGTTACAACTAGTTTAATATAAATTAAATGGTTTTAAAATATAGGTTAAAATGATTTGATATATAGTTGAGATAGGTAAAAATAGTTTAATAGTTTAAAAATCTTAATAATTACTGTCTTTATGGTAATACAATTTAAATTAGTTTATATTAAAATATGAATTTTAAAATACTATCAATTTACTATTCATACAAAAACCATTTCAATTTTTTTATCAAAAAAATCCACTTTCGAAACACCATTCACATTCTATAAATAAAACATTGTGTTAACGCTAAAATTTGAACGCTAACACCCCGGTGTATGAGTTGTAGTTGTGAAAGCACCACCCGATAACTCGGGAACGGATTACAAGCAGATAATAGCAGAAAAGCGGTAAACAACAACAATTTTATAGTGGTTCGGCTTAAGGGTATAGCCTACGCCCACTTTAAGTACTTTTATTAATAATCTCGTTACAAGCTGATACAATTCTTCCCAAGTACAATACACTTTGGATTACAAGAGACTTAGAACAAGTAGCTTAAACTTCGATGAAGATGAGAGTTTTTGAATCCATGTTGGATGTATGTGATCTCTCCTTGAAGTTGTTTGTAGCGTTCTTAGTGTCTTGAGAGCTTCAAGTGTTAAATTGGTTCGGAATGCAGCAGAGTATCGGCGCTTGAAGAGAGTGAGCCCAAAGTCCCCAAAATTATGGAAGTGGTCATGTATTTATAGGAGTCTTCGGCCTTGAGTCGTGAGTCGTACCCGACTCATCGTTAACTCGTAGCCGAATCAGGTTGGGTCGTGGACGACTCAACAGGTTGAACCCCAGCTTCGTACCAGAGCGCCTTCGATCCTCTGAATATGGAACAAGTCTTAAGTCGTATACGAGTTATTCCTCTTTGATATAAGTGTCATGATAGCGGGCTACGACTTAGTAACTTTAGGTCGTGGACGAGTCATGGTGAGTCGTCTCATGTTAACACGTGGACGACCTACTGGGTTAGCTCACGGCTTGGTCCAAAGTGATAAGTCGTTCACGAGTTATCCAAACGCAACTTTCTTGATGCTAGCATGAGTCGTACACGACTCATCATTGGTCGTAACTCGTCAACGAGTTATCTCATTTCAGCATGGTATTGAACTTGTCCCTGAAGTTTTAGGTCGTTCAACCGTAGCTGTAATTAGGTCGTATCATATTTAAAGTCGCACAACCTTTAAGTCGTAGGCTGTTCATTTTCTTAAGTCATATAGGCCTTAACCCGCTAGGTTTCTTAACTCGTAACATTCCTTCAGTTGCAGATCTTAGGTCGTAGGCTTCTTGAGTCGTAGAGGCTTTAAGTCGTACATATCCTTAACTCGTTAAGTCTTAACTCGTATCAGCTCCTTGAGTCGTACGTTTCTTAGGTCGTAGAGAATTAAGGGTTGACATTTGCCCCTCGAAGTACATGCCTATGTCATAGGTCGTGTGCTTCGACTCATCCTAACTCGTACGTACCGACTCAAGTTCTGCTGTCTCGAACTATAAAATGCTTGAGTCGTTTCTCTTTCTCATCACTTTATCCTTAAGCCATTTCTGCCACATTCTCTAAACCTTTAAAGACGATCTCGACCCAATTCACACCCAATCCTCTCAGCAACACACAATCGTAAGCGATTTCTTCTTTCTCTTCGATCTTTGATCATTATCACCTCACGCGCTTAATTCTCCGCCTCTGGTTCGCCCCTTCGAGCCCTATGAGTTTCGTTGGATTGATTGCTGATGAACTTAGGTTTGTCTGATTTGACTTATGGCGATTCGCCATTCGAGACGATCCTGTAGTGTGATAGGGTTAAGGTTGTTGCTGTTGGGGAGGCCATTGGATTAATGGGTTAAGAGTTAGAGGGCGAAGCGGGTTGGCCGAATAGAGTAGGAGATTGCCCCATGTACGACTTAGCAACTTCCATGCGACCCAGTGGCCTTTTGCAATTAACTTTAATCCGACCTATCAAGTTTTGCGACTTAAGTCATGAGTCGTGACCGAGTTAGAACTTAGAAGATTTCTTGTTGTTTTTGAACCGCAGCCCTCCTTCTGTTCCTTGACTTACGACCTAGAGCATAGCCGACCTAATGCATTGACGACTTAAGATTTAAACGACTTAACTTTATTCGCCTCATAATTCCAAGGTTGTAGGCGAGTTAGTGCTTAAGTCGTCTACGACTTAGCAATTGGCACTGTTGTATGGATTTTGAACTGTTGAACTTTGCTGCGTTCTTTTATAGATTCCTTTAACTTGTAGGTTAACAATCTGTTTAATATGATATTTACAGAAAATCGGGACGAATATACTGCCATCGACCGCCCACATCAAATGACAGATTAGTTAATAACAGATAATTAACTTGAATAAATTGTGTGAACGAAGTGCTATCGATTTCAAGTAGAATATTAAAGCAACACTGAAATAGTCAATTGAAACTGACCAGCCTGCACTAATATTATGCTTGAACTTTAAATTAACAAGTTCTGAAATTACCGTAGTCGATCAATCGTCGACCAGTTTAATTCCAGTTATATTTACTTGTTATTTTTATCAGTTTTGCACGACACTTCACACTTTTAGGAAACGTGCACCTTCATATTTGAATATCCAGTTGCTTGTGTAGAATGACTTCTCAGGAAGAAGATGCAACAGTTCAGACTGGAGAGGCAACTGTTCTTCCGGCTCCACTAGTTAATCCTCCCGAAAGAGCCCCTACCACACTATCATACAAAGTTTTTCGCCAGTTGTGTACTCAGTTTGGCATTGCTGAATCAGATGCCATTCTTCCTGAGAGAAATAACACCGCTGACATAGCACCTTCTGGCTTTGTGACAGTTAACCGACAAATGTGCCTAAGTGGGGGCGTTCCTCCTTTCAATGACTTTTTCCAACAACTTCTTCATCAATTGGCCATTGCTCCATCCCAGCTACACCCCAACGGCTACGCCATTCTAATGGGGTTGTGTGTGCTATTTAGGAGAACACTTGATCGGCTTCCGAGCTTTGATGAAATTTGTTACTTATGCTCCTTTACCCGGACCAAAGATCATCCTTCTATTACTGTTGTGAGAAGCGCCCGAAACCGCAAATTAATTGTTGGCCTTCCTGACACTGCTCATGGGTTTCTAACCCAGTTCTTCTTCGTTCGTTGCCCCCCGGGGTTTTATGCTGTGTGGAGGGAAGGAAGTAAGATCATCCATCCTTACTTCGTTTGTTATCTGGCCTTTGTGAGACTGTCCTGCTAAGTGTTAACTCTGCTTCTTTTTATTTTCAGCGCTGCCTCCTCCCTCTAGGAATCCCAGTCACAAGTCGACTTTTGAGAGGCTTAAGGCCGTGCCGGTTGAGGAGAGAGATATTCAATTTCTGTTGAAAGATGAATTTTTGCATCAGTACGGACTTTTGCATACTTCTCGTTCTACGCGTCCTCATCAAATTCCAGACTCCCCAGCTAGAGCGTTGGATGCCTCAGTTTCTACTAGCACATCCATATCAAAAGGACCTGCCCCTGAGGCTTCGCTAGTGAAGTGTTCCACTTTTGTTGATGCTGCGGGGCCATCTGACAAACTTGCCCCGGTTATCGAGGAAGAAGAGCCTCAGGGATCTTCCCATCATTCACAAGAATCTGGTGAAAAAGCTGAGAAACCCAGTCCTGTTAAGCAGAGCAGGGACGATACTTTCGAAGGACTGAGCGACCTCTTTGCTACTTCACAAGTGATCTTTAAAGACGATCCTATCACTGCCGGGATTTCTTCTTCAGTAGTTGAAGCTACTTCTACTTTGCAACAGTTGCCGTCGACTCAAGAGTTGACGCTATCTATTACACCCACAACTACTCCCCAATTAAAGAGTGGTTCGTAGACTGAAGCGCGTAGTTTGCACATCACACACACTTAGAATTCCTGGCACTTTTATGCTCTCTCTTTTCTTTTTTAAACGTTTGAAGGATTCTCAAGTTTTATTTCTTCTTTTTAAATTTTAGGTTTACCAATGAGGCGAGGCAGCTCGTACTATGATGACTTTCAGCGATATGGGAAACGTAGCCAGTATGGCTATTAATCCTATCCTCCTGTTCATAGAGAGACTGATGAAGAAAGGGCTGCCCGGAAGGCTCGGGAAAGACGTGATTATGAAGAACGCTTTGGAAGACCAGATAGTCGACATGATTCCTCCCACAGAGAGAGTGACTCCCTTAAACGCAAATCTCATGATGATAGAGGGAAGAGTCACACAACTGATGACTCGAGCAAACGGGCCAAAGTTATTGAGGAGCCAATGCCTGCGCCTTCAGAGAAGATTACTGCTCCTACTTCTTCTCAATCTCCTGCCCCTTCCCCTACTGACATCCAAGCAATCATCAATAGGCCATCTTACCAAGTTGGACCAGGTCCAGCCACTCTTCAACGCCGATTTCCTAATTGGTGTTTAAAAGGAGTTCGCTTTGACCTCGATCTGGTTCCCATAGATGAAAGTGCTATGTTACGGAACCTTGATGCAGTCAGAACCGATATTGAGAGGATGTCATCTTGGCAGAAACTCGTTGATGAGCTCCAAAGGGTGAATAGGGCCAATCTCGAAGCTATGCTTACCATGGAGAACGACAAAACTGAATGGCAAAAGATCCTTAAACAGCATGATGCAGAAATGAGGAGTATTGCCGATTATAATGAGAAACTTGAGGCAGAAGTTGGGAAACTTAAAGAGGAGCTTGCTACTTCTTCCACTTCTTATTCTCAAAGGGAGAGTGTGCTTCTTCAACAGGTGCGGGATGCTCATGCCGCGCAAAGGGATGCTGAGGCCAAGGCTAATGGGTTGGAGCAGATTATAGAGGGCAGCCGTACTGATATTACTCAGTTACGAGGACAAATTGGCCTTCAGGCTGCAGAGATTGAAAAATTGAAAGCCCAGTTATCCAAAGTCGAGAGAGAGCGGGATGAGGCTGTTGCGGGTAGAATTGCAGCTGAAGAAGCCCATGAAGCTACCAAAGCTGATATTGGCTCGACACTATTTGATTTCTACTTGCAGTGTATATTAAGGCGTGGCAGTCTTGCATTCTTGGGCCCCAAGTATGAGATTACCCTGGCCGAAGTGTGGGAGGCCGCACTAGATATGTTTAAAGGGGCCGGATACACTGAAGAGGAGTTGGAGGTGCACTACTTAGACTTTGAGGCTCGCGCAGCCCTTGCCAGAGGGAAGGAGCAACTTGCCAGATCGCGAGTTGAAATAGTGGGGGAAGAGCATCAAGAAGAAGAAACAAATTTGACTGCTCCTGTCCCTCCTTCAACTTCGGCCGATGCGGGCATTATTGGCTCTAGCTCTTATGTACCGATCCCTGCTCAAACTGATACCGGGGCCAAAATTACTCAAGCCACAGATGAATCGCAAGAGAGTGCTGAAGCTCCGGACTATGAAATTGACGTAATAAAGACAACTTCTGCAGGTAATTCCACTGTAAATTTCGCTCAAGTGGATTGCTCATTTATTTCACATGGGTTTAATGAGCTCCTTGACTATTTTCTTAACCTTGATGAACCTTCATCTCCTCTCTTTACTGACTTTAACCTCTTTTCTTCTGTAGAGAAAGTATCAAGCACCTCTCAGATTTCTCCTCCTCCGGTTATCCCTCCTCCGTCTCCCCAGGTGGCTCCTCTTCCTGCTTCACAGCCCGGGTCGCAAGAGGAACAAATAGAGGCCCTTCATGGTTTAGACGATCCCATCGCTTCGCAAGAGCATAGAGACGAGGGACTTGAGGGAGGTGAGATATCTCCGGAGCGGACTCCTTCCGATGACATAACTTTGTCTAAACTTGTCACTCCAGGAAGTGAGTCTTCCTCAAAGAGGAGGAAAAAGCACGGAACGTCAAAGAGGAGGGGGAAGATAATCGCTGTTACTGAAATGGAGCCAGAAGTTGGACCAGCTGCGCCTACCCCTCCTCCTTCTTCCCTTGTGCCAACTGACGGACCTGAAAAGCTAATCATTCGGCCGGGAAGAGGTTCCAAAGGTAGTAAAAAGAAGTGAAGATTTTAGCTTTTTGCCTTTTGCATGTACTGGTCGAGAATTGTGCGGGTACCGGCCCCCGCTTTTATTTATTTTGAAACCTGTACCTGTATTTCAATTGAATAAAATGATCCTTTGTTTGTACATACTTCTGTTTGAATTTGAGAATGCATTTATTATTCATTTTTGCACAAGTTTATTTATATGATATTGCAGCGGGCTTATGGTATGTTGTTTGAGTATTACTTTACTGATGCAGTTATACTATTATACCATGTTGCCCCCATACCTTAGGCTTGCTGCAATATTTTATACTTCGAGGGGACTTGCACTCTTATTTGCTAAAGAATAATTATTTTATTCTTTAAAGAAAATTTTTGTAGAGTACAACTCCCTTCGTATAAGTTTCTACGCTTTGTCGTTCGAAGAAATCACTTTCTTTTTTTTTCTTTTTTTTTGCTTATGTGCATATTTTACCAAGTGAATTCTTCTATGTGGTAAAGCAGACCTCTGAAGGGTACTTTAACTTCTTTTATCTTTTTTTTTTTTTTTTTTAAGATCATTTTCCAGAGTAGTAAATTACTCTTCCTTTGAAAGTTAAAGCACGCTTTTGATGAGGATTTTTTTTTTATGTACAAAGTTGTACCTCTGAGGAGGGATTTTTCACGTTTCAAGACTTGGAAGTTTTATTTCAATCTCGGCGAAACGTGTACCTCCAAAGAGTTGTGCCTTTGAAGAAAGCCTTTTCACGTTTCAACACTTGGAAGTTTTATTTCAATCTTGGTGAAACGTGGGCTTCCGAAGAGGTCTTTCTTCTTGATTGTGCCTTTGATGAGGTCTTTCCTTTGAATTGTGTCCCCGGGAGGGGGTTGCACCTCTAAGGAAGGATTTTTCACGTTTCAACACTTGGAAGTTTTATTTCAATCTTGGTGAAACGTGTACCTCCAAAGAGTTGTGCCTTCGAAGAAAGCCTTTTCACGTTTCAACACTTGGAAGTTTTATTTCAATCTCGGTGAAACGTGGGCTTTCAGGAAGGTCTTTATTTTGTTTTTGCATTTCAACTTTGGTGAAGTGAAATTCCGAAGAGCGGTTGTTACACTCCAACTCCTGGCGAAATGTGCCTCCGAAGAGGGCTTTTGTTTTGTTTACATTTCAACTCTGGTGAAGTGAAATCCCGAAGAGCAGTCATAACACTTCAACTCCTGGTGAAATGGGCCTCCGAAGAGGGCTTTTATTTCGTTTGCATTTCAACTCTGGTGAAGTGAAATCCCGAAGAGCGGTCATAACACTTCAACTCCTGGTGAAATGTGCCTCAGAGAGGGTTTTCATCGCCTGGAAGTTACTCTCTCATGGTTGGAGGGTCATGACTCCTCCAATCTTTTTTGTTGAGTAGAGAACTTTCTTTTTTGTGGCGTATAACCCATTAGAGGTCTTTATCCTCCGAAGAGTTGTGTCTCCGAAGAGGACTTGTGCTGCCGATGATGGCTTTGGTTGTTCCTCTGTTCACTTGCTTATGCCTTTTCAATGATCCTCTGCCCATCCTTTTTTTTACAAGTAACTTGTTTAATCCAAGGAAGTGCGCTTCATTGTCAGGCAATTTCGTGAGAACGAGCACTAGCTTCTTAATTGGACGTTTGTTTGTTCAAACGATCTCAATTTATTAGCAAAGACCCATTTCTGTCGAAATCATAGGCCGTTCAATTGAAGTACTTCCTATCTAGGATTTGAATTCAGGGCTTTTGTGACTTGAAATTTGGCGAGAATCACTCGGTCTTTTTATGTGCAAGTTTCACTTCCACTGTCTGCAAAAATTTAAATCGACATTTCAGCAATACATTCTATGTACTTTTTATATCGAAAATAAAGCAAACATGTAATAATAATAAGGAACACAAGATTTATAGTGGTTCGGCCAGGAAATTGGGCCTACATCCACTTTACATTCTTTCATTATTTACTTGCATCAGTTTTACAATTGCTTTCAATTACAAGAATCATACATTCATAATTCTTTTTACAATATTTCAACAAAATTTTCAAGTAAAGTATGGACGCAAATGGTTGCTGTTCCATGCCCTTGGAATTTGATCTCCTTCAACAGTGGTGAGTTTGAATGTGCCGTCAAGAAGCTTTTGACCTATTACATATGGTCCTTCCTAATTTGGCCCAAACACACCTGTCGCTGTCATAATTCTTTTCAGGACTAGGTCTCCAATCTCAAAGCTGCGTTGGCGGACTTTGGAATTGAAATGTCTGGCTATTCTTTGCTGATGAGCTGCAATTCTGAGATTAGCCTCATCTCTTTTTTCATCAAGAAGATCTAGCGCTTCAAGCTGTAGCTTTTCGTTTTCTGCTTGATTGAAATGGATTCTTCTGTGTGAAGGGATTTCTATTTCTACCGGAATCATTGCCTCTGACCCGTATGCCAATGAAAACGGGGTGTGCCCAGTCGCAGTTTTGTGAGTGGTTCTGTATGCCCATAGTGCCAGTGGTAGCTTATCGACCCAACCACCTTTTGCCCTTTCAAGTTGCTTCTTGATGGTTGACTTGATAATTTTGTTCACGGCTTCCACCTGCCCGTTTGCCTGCGGATGAGCTACTGCTGAGAAGCTTTTCCGGATTTTAAATTGCTTGCAAAAATCTTGGAATTCTTCACTTTCAAACTGAGTTCCATTGTCTGTAATTATTTTTTGAGGCACACTGTATCTGCAAATGATGTTTTTAGTCACAAAACTTATCATCTTCTTTGAGGTGATAGTGGCCAGTGGTTCAGCTTCTGCCCACTTAGTAAAATAATCTACAGCAACAATGGCATATTTAATTCCAGATTTGGCAGTTGGTAACGGTCCTACAAGGTCGATTCCCCATATCGCAAACGGCCATGGACTGACCATCTGTGTGAGTTCAGTGGAAGGAGCTCTAGGAATTTTGGCAAATCTTTGACATCTGTCACATTTTCGAGAATACTCCGCTGCATCTCGATTAATTTCTGGCCAAAAATACCCGTACCGGAGAATTTTCTTTGCTAATGTTTGGCCACCTGAATGATCACCACATTCTCCTCTGTGTACCTCTGCTAAGATTGCTTTAGACTCTTCCCTGGATACACATCGAAGTAATGGCATTGAAAATCCCCGTCTATATAACCGGCCATCCTGGATTACGTATCGAGAGGCTTTTCTCAGTAGCTTTTGTCGTTCTTTTGAGTTCCCTGGTAAGGATCCATTGAGCAGATATTCTATTATCGGAGTCATCCATGATTCTTTCTCTTGAGACATGCTCATGATCCAATCAATGTCCATCTCATCAATGCTAGGAGTCGACAGGACCTCCACTGGAGTTAGCCCCAAAAATTGAGCTTCGCCTGTGCTCGAATACTTCGCGAGAGAATCTGCTTTCATGTTTTCTTCTCGAGGAATGTGGCTTATCATGTAATGATCGAAATCACCCAGGAGTTCCCAAGCCTTTGACAAGTAGGCGGGCAGATTCCCCCCTTTTGCTTGGAATTCCTTTTTGACTTGGCATACAAAATAAGCTGAGAATCACTGAATATCTGTAGCGCTCGGATGCTTAATTATTTAGCAATCCTTAAGCCAGCGATAAGGGCTTCGTATTCTGCTTCATTGTTTGTTGAAGGAAATTCCAATCTTAGTGCATAGCATAATGATCGACCTTCAGGAGTCTCAAGTACAACTCCGGCTCCAGAACAGTAGTCGTTTCTCGCACCATCGACATATAACGTCCACTGGATAGGGGAATTGTCGACCGTTTCTTCCTCACTGTTATCCTTATCTGTAAATTTTGCAATGAAATCCGCTAAAGCTTGTCCATTGATTGCTTTCCGGGGATGATAAGTGATGTCATACTGACTGAGTTCAATATTCCACTTTAGAAGACGACCCGAAGTTTCAGGGCGAAACAGGACTTGCTTTAAAGGTTAATCAGTGAGGACTCTGATAGGATGAGCTTGAAAATATTGCCTCAACTTCCTAGACGCAATTAGTAAGCAATAGGCGAGTTTTTCCAACTTAGAGTAATTCATCTCTGCCCCAGTGAGTCTTTTGCTGATATAGTAAACTGGATGTTGAATCCTTTTGTCTTCCCGTATCAGCGCTGCACTTAAAGCGTGAGATGATACTGCCAAGTATATAAGAAGATCCTCGCCATCACCAGGCCTAGAAAGTATTGGAGGCGTGTCCATATGGCGAATCAGTTCATCAAAGGCTTTTTGGCATTCGGGAGTCCAATCGAAGTTTTTCTTTCCTTTCTTTAGGGCGTCAAAGAATGGGATGCATTTATCTGTGGCTTTGGAAATGAACCGACTCAAGGCGGCAACTTTTCCATTGAGACTTTGCAATTCCTTCTTTGTTCTAGGAGCTTTGACTTCTTTCAAGGCAGTAATTTGAGCTGGACTAGCCTCAATGCCCCTAGCGCTGACGATAAACCCTAAGAACTTTCCGGACTCGACCCCAAACGTGCATTTCAGAGGGTTAAGCTTCATTCTGTATTTCCGGAGGACTGCGAACATTTCTGCCAAGTGTTCAATGTGACCCGCTGCTTTCTTAGACTTTACTAACATGTCGTCGACGTAGACTTCCATAGTTTTGCCCAATTGCGGTTTGAACATAGCATTAACAAGTCTTTGGTAGGTTGCCCCTGCATTCTTCAATCCGAAGGGCATAACCCTGTAGCAATAAAGACCAACATCGGTGATAAAGCTCGTGTCCTCCTGATCCGGCTCATGCATCATGATCTGGTTATATCCAGAGTAGGCATCCATGAAAGATAACAATTCATGCCCCGCTGTTCCATCTACCAGTTGATCGATCCTGGGTAAAGGAAAGCAATCTTTGGGGCAGGCCTTGTTCAGATCTGAAAAATCGATGCACACTCTCCATTTTCCATTAGCTTTCTTAACTAGCACAGGATTTGAAACCCAATTCGGATATGTAGATTCTTTGATGAAGTTATTTTCCATGAGTCGATCAATTTCCTCTTTTAATGCTGCTGACCTTTCTGGACCTTGGGTTCTTCTTTTCTGTTTTACTGGTGTAAACTTTGGGTCAATATTCAGAGCGTGTACTGCAACTTCTGGAGATATTCCACACATATCAGCATGATTCCAAGCGAAGACATCCAGATTTGCTTTCAGGAAAGATATCAAGATATTCTGAATTGACACATTAAGCTGTGAACCCACACTCAACACCTTATTCGGGTCCTTCGGGTCAACAGGTACCGGTACTGTCGTTTCAACCGGCACTACTCTATTCTCCCCTGCACTGGCTTTTCTGGGATCCATCTCTTTCCGTGCCCCGCTATGCTCGCCAGTGCAGGGTCCGCCCCGTAATTGCTACAAGGCTGGCTCTTTGATGCGGACCGGGGCGGCCGCATCCTTTCCCATTTCCCTTTTTCTTGACTCTCGCAACTCTGTCAAATAGCACTCTCGCGCAGCATTTTGATCCCCTTTTATAACTCCTACTCCATTGTCTGTAGGGAATTTAATAGTGAGGCACCACGGGGCTAGGATAGCTTTGAACGCTGCGAGCGTTGGACGGCCAAGGAAAGCATTATAAGCAGAAAATTCATCGATAATCACAAATGTTTGCTTGCGGACTACTTTCCTTTCTCCTTCCCCAAGTTCTACAAGCAGATCGATGGTTCCTATTGGTTGCTTTGGCTCCCCAGTGAAGCCCGCGATCTTCTGCGATGAGGCTTGTACATCGACCATCGGGATTTTCATTTGGTTGAATGTCTTCTTGAAGAGGATATTACATGATGCTCCGCAGTCAATGAGAACTCTTCTGACAATGGCCGGTCCGATTCCAGCTGAGATGACCAAGGGATCTAGGGTAGGAGCTTCGATACCTGTGGAATCTCTGGCTCTGAAAATAATATCATCACTGAAAGTTTTCTGTTGTTTCAGGGGCGTAGTGTCTTCTAAAACAAAGACGTCTTCTTCGGCTGGAACATATTTCAAATCCCTGGTATATCTCTCCATCTCACCCCAGCTCTTGCCAGCTGGGTGAGGTCCTCCTGTATTGACATTAATAATGGGCCTTCCAGATTCATGCCCCGTAGCTTTCTCACCTATCCTAGGCTGATGAACAGGAGCCTGTTGCCCCTGACTTGACGACGCAGGATTGTTGCTATTCTTTTTCACAAATTGCTGCAATTTGTTTTCTCTTAGCAATTCTTCAATCAGATTTTTCAACTGGCGGCATTCATCGGTCTCATGACCGGGTTGATTATGGAAGCGGCAGAACTTCCCACTTTGTATAGCCTTTTTCCCGGTCCTCAAAGGGATAGGTTTAGGGAGGTCAACAGAATCTTTAATGGCAAGGTAGATATGCTCCGGCGTATCTGGTAAAGGAGTATACTCTGATGGCTTGAAGGATCGGGGCTTCTTCAGATTACTCTGTTTCTTCCCATTGTTATTTTCCCTTTTTTTCCCTACGGATTCATTCTTGCGTGGGGCAACAGTGTTATCTTCAGATTTTTCCGACACTACCTTTACCGGTACAGGACGGCTTTCCAGGCGTATGAATTCATCTGCCTTTTTGTAGAACTTTTCGAGGGAGGTTGGCTCCTTCATGTTTAGCCATTTCCCAAATTCGCTCGACTTATCAATAGCCCTCATCAGATAAGTCAATATCATTCGCGGTTCAGCATTGTCCACCTCTGCCAGTGCTATATTAAAGCGGTTCAAGAAAGATCTGATAGATTCACTAGGATTCTGTTCTATACTTGACAACGACATGATGTCCTTGGCCTTTGAAGCATATAGTCTGAACTGTTCCTTGAACTTTCGGGTCAAGTCTGAAAACTGATCAATAGATCGGACTGGCAACTTGGTGAACCACAGTAGAGCCACACCTTCAAGGTATACGGGGAAATATCGGCACTTTATCTCGTCAGAAGCTCTGGCACCTGTCATGTGCCAGTCATATTTATACAAGAATTCATTCGGATCACTTGTCCCTTTGTAAGCTGGGATAGTTGGAGGGACAAACTTCCTTGGAAATTCCGCCTTTAAGATTTTCTCAGTAAATGGAGTTTTACTTGGGGCGAAACCCCATTCTTTCTCATCTTCAACCGTTTGCTTACTTTCTTTCATGATTTGCCGGACCATTCCAGAAAGATACTCCTCATCATGTCGAGTTCCAGATCCACCAACCTCAGGAAGCGTTTGCTCAAAGGGACTGGCAGCCCTTTCTGGGGCATTCCTTTCATTAGCATCATGAATGTTGCCAGCATAATTCCTTCCATTACCAGCCGGTTGATTGTTTGCCCCGAGCAAATCATTCAACTTATTCAGAATTAGAGCATTTTGGGCACTCTGAGCCTCGAATTGTGCATTCTGGGCGTTTATCTGCTGGTTCAGCCCTAATATTACAGCATCCAACTCCGCTTTCGTAACCCCAGCAGACGTAGTGGGTTGATTAGGTACAGGGGAAGCGGATGTTCCCTCTTGAACGTTCCCAGATCTGACAGATCTACTCTTCCTTCCAGGAGCCATAATCTCAGACAGACTTCTGGTTTTCAAGGAAATTCTCTCTACAAATCTCTGTGAAGTAATGATGATAATTGGTCCTGAGTTCAATTCTCAGTGAAAGCACCAAAAATGTTAACGCTAAAATTTAAACGCTAACACCCCGGTGCATGAGTTGTAGTTGTGAAAGCACCACCCGATTGAAAAATATTTCTCAAATTATCATTTAAATCCAGATTGAAAAATTAAAGCTTTAAAAAATCATTTAATTTAACCATTCCGGTGTCCGTATAATTTTTTCTACCCTAGGGTCAAGTGGTACGGATATTTATCATTTCAATCCGCAATTTAAATATTTACAGTTATATATCATTTCAAACCGCAATCCCGAATTAATAAAAATAATCCATAACAAACTTGCAGTTTATATTTATATATAAAATAAACATTCATTCATCGAATTCACCAATTGAGCATTCATCACAAACATTATCCAATTCAATCAGCAACACAATATATAACTGATAATCAATACATGCATTAAATTGACAATTTAAAATTCAATATTAAATTAAATGATAATTAAATGCAATAAATGTCAAATTGAATCAGAACTATAATTTAGCACACCAAACAACAATCGATAAATTCCTAATCACTTTATGAATTCAGTTTAACAAACATAAGAAATTTTAAAAGTTGTGAGTGGGTGAAACACTCACCTTTTGGAATTAAATTGAATTTAAATCCAATTTAAACCCAAAATTTCACAGTCTCCAAATCCATCCAAAACAGCATCAAACTCTTCGGAATTTAATTACGATCCGTGCCACATCCACTCTTCCCTCATGAAAATGGAAGAGAAGATCTAGATTTGAAAAGAAAGAAGAAAGTTTGAAATAGAAGAAAATTTGAAGAAGAAGAATATTTGAAGAGGAAGGAAAAATTAAAATGAGAGATAATAAGGAGCTTTGAGAAAAACAAGAAAAAAGAAGAAGAAGAAGAAGAAGAAGAAGAAGAGTAGAATGGAGGCTAGGGTTTCATTTGCATCATATCGTATTTATAAGGTTAGAGTTAGGAGAAACAAAATGTAAAAGAAGAATAAGATGTAGGTTATTTATAATTAGGAAATGAATGTGGAGGGACGGAAATAAATGTAACGTTTTATTTTTTAAAGCTTCGGGCATTAATAATGCATAAGGAAATGTACGTAAGAATGGAAAAGTTTGCAAACGAAAGTTAGATTTTGTATACGTGAAAATGAGGTGACAAGAAATAAATATAATCTAAAAGTCAATGCTCAGGTATTAAACAGAAGGAGAAAAAAATGGATCAACTATTAAAAATAAGGTAACTATTTTAAAACGTTCATCAACAAATAAAAAAATAAAAAAATAAAAATAAAGGGACGATGTACCTTGCATAACCTTTAAATGTTTTTTTTTTGTAACGTAACCAAATTAACTTCATTAACTCAATTAATATTCAAATTTGTACGCATTTAGGTGTTTATCTACGCATAATAAAATATTTATACTTGGCTTAATTTTGATTTCTCAAAATGATCTTTTATTTCCATCAAAACACCCTTTTTATTTAACGCAAAACGTGCGTTTCCTTTATTAAATCTATTAATTGCAATCAACGTTTCCTTTCCTTTTAATTGAAATATTTGAATTACATTAATTGCAGTTACTTACAAAGTTAAATTTTTAAAACAGACAATTAAAATGGATAAAAATATAGAACAATTGTTTATTTAAACACGTTTATAAATTTATTGTTTATACACAAGAGTAATAAATATATTATTTTCCTATTCTTGTAATCAGTCTGTAAGCTAAAACATAGTTAAAATCATATATTCCTTTCTTTAAAAATCAATCTTTCTATTCTTTATTTTAATGAAACTGGATGTACATTTACAAATAAAACATTCATTTTATCGTTAAAAATCCAAATTTACAACATTAAGTTTTAAACTTTCAATTTATCCAGTGATTAAACTTAATTGCCCATGAAATTCGTTTATTTGGTTTTTAAATTCTTTTATTCACTCCATTATCACCAAGTAGATAAATTATCATTGGTTAATGGTCAATATATTGCTATCCTAAATTTCAACTTACTCCTTTAACGTAGTATTTAACATTTTATTCACATTTAATTGAAATAATTCTCTTTCCAAAATTTTACTTCAAATAAATAAGCAACTCTTTATATTTCTAAATCAATTACAATAGTTTAACAAATTGAAAGTTAATTGAAAGTTGCTAAATTTATCGATTTCAGAATTTCCCTTAATTTCATACAAGTTCAGAAATTATCTATTTAATTAAATTAACAAATCTTTATTTTCAATTAGATGAGTTAAATGTTGGATTCACACTGTTGCATTCATATTTCCCGTTTCACTTTTATCCGTATTAACTATTTCATTTTCTCTTATTGTGAATAACATAATTCACTATATAACGTCAATTTATTTCCTTGCATTAACATACCCCTATTTACACCGATTAGAATAAATATTACATTGCTAAGTGCACTCCTATCAATTAAATGTATAAATTAAGGTTCTTTTTTTTTATATAATATACTTCAATCACTATAAAAATTTTACACACTAAATTTACTTTCAATTAATTACTTACATTCTATAACTTACTTTACATATTTTCCGCATTAATTATCTTAATTATCAAAAGTTCAACTTATTCCCCAAATCCACAATTTATTACTTAATCTACATCTACGCTTTTATTACATTACGTTCCCACTTCCGTTACTATAAAATAAATCACCAAGTACGTTATCATCACCAACATTAATTAATATATTGAATGTTATTCCCATATCTGGTTATTATTTATCTATTTCTCTACATCCAATTTGTTCCAGCTTAATTTATATTAATGCTATTCCCTTATCTGGTTATTATTTATCCACTTGTGCCAACTTTTATTACCTAAATTTTCCGTTATTTGTAAGCCTTTAATATTTCCATTTAAATTAAATATAAATCTCAATTCAATCAACCCTTCTCAACACGCAACTTAGTAACAGCTTACAAGTACGAAATGGAATAGTCATTTATTATAGTATTTTCTAAATTTACATTAAAAATTAATTATTTCCCTTTATATAAATTTCATATCTAGGTATAATACTTACACCATTTTATTTTATTAGCGTCCATTTCATTATTTATTTATAAGTTTTATTTCTACTGAATTTAAATTTACACAACTTATATATTCAACCAAATTAAATCCACGAAATTTACGGGTCGTTACAAAATAGTTTCCAAATAGTTTAAATTCTTTAAAATAGTTTAAATTTTTTAAATAGTTTTAAATAGATTAAAATAGTTTAAAATGCATTAAAATAGTTTAAATAGATTAAAATAGATTAAATAGTTTATAATAGGTTAAAATTGTTTAAATAGATTAAAATAGTTTAAAAGATATTAAAAAGGTTTAAAATAGTTTAAAAATCGTTTAAAAATATTTTAATAGTTTAATTTATAATGGTTTTATCATTTAAATGGGTTATATAATAAATATTTTGAAAATCTAAATAAATCTGAATTTAAAATTTTGCATCTTAAATAGTTTATGCTAAAATAATTAATTTGAAATTAATATCAAATTAAACTATTTCTTTCATTTCAACAAATCTGGACCATATCCTTTCAAATCAACAAAACTCAATTTTTACATTTCAATTCAGATTTTCAGTAAAACTTCTCACTGAAACCATTTTAATCTATATCGATTTCAAATCCATGTTTGAACTATCAATTTAAGCTACTCCAAATTCAATAGATTTCAAAGTTAAAAATTTAAAATTTACAATAACTCAATTTTGATAGATTTCGTTTATACTTCAAATTCAAATTTAAAATTTCATTTTAAATTCTTTAAACAATTCATTTAAATTAATTCCAACTTCAACGTTTAAAGCTTTGGTTTTTCAAAAATATTTTACTTTATACAAAGAAATTTTTTGTTTCATAATATCATTTACTAAATTCAAATTTAAGAATTTAAAATCATTTAATTCAACTAATTTGGTGTCCGTATATAATTTTCTACCCTGTAGTCTGGCGATACAGATATATATTATTCAACCTGCAATAATTTAAATTTACGGGTACCTATCATTTCAACCCGCAATCATGAGTTAAAAATTCAAAATCCATAAAATCTCTCAAGTCTATCATTTCAACCCATAACGATTTATCCCTAATCTATAGATCGTTCGGGTATGTATCATTTCAACCCATAGTGATTTACTGACAATAAACTAAGGGAACTTACAGTGTGATATCATTATATATAAAATGACACAGCATCCAATCATCCTATATCAACAATTAAACATCCATCACAATCACCATTCAAATCAACCAATAAATAAAATAATTAAATGAATTATCATTAACAGGTACTTAACTATCAATTTAATTTCAATATTAAATTAAATGGAAATTAAATTTGGAAAAATTTAGATTTAACTGTAATGAAAAATTAAATATACTCAATAGCCATCAATCAACTTCTAATCACATCATAAATTTAATTTAACTAACATAGGATAATTTATTAGTTGTGAGTGGGTTAAACAAATCACCTTTGATTTCAAATCGATTTAAAATCCAATTATAGCCCAAAATTTGAACTGGCTCAGAATTCGTCCAAACTAGTTCCATAACGTTCTGAATTCTGATACGATCCTAATGGAACAAATAATGCCCAAATCGGAGCTCGTATGACAAGTTATTCGAGTTAGAAAATTGGATAATTTGAATATAATAATTAATTAAATAAAAAATTAAATGCCACCTGCCACGATACTTCCACGCAAACCTTAACCCTACCACGTGCATCTCATCTCGACCCAGTAACCTACAACCGCTGCCTTCCATGAATAATTGTTGTTGTCTCGCCCAACGTTGCAATGATCGGAGGCCAGAGCCGAGACGTCTAGGCCCAAGCGCGCCTGCCTATGGTCGCGCTACCATCTTCAGGCCACCCACGGTGGTGCACTGCCACCCATCTAGTTCATCATTTTTTGGCGATTCCAAGTGCTGTTGAGGCGAACGATCAACACCTCCAAGACCTGCTTGACATACTCTTCCCAACGCCGCTTCTCAATCGTCGATTGGATGAAGATCCACCGTTGGATCGGGGAAACCAAATTTCAACGGTCGAGGTTCATCCTTGATTTCTTGTCAAACAATGAATCCAATTGAAAAAAAATTACTGTAGTGGATTATGCTCATCAAGAGCTTTTCAAAGATATATTATATGACGTAGTTTGAGGAATTTGAATTTCGATTTGAATTTGAAATCGAATTAGGGCATCTGGAATTGAAAATAGGTTTCTAGCATTGGATAGAGGAGATAGAAAAAGACAGACAGATTTGTATATATAGGTATAAGAAACAGAAAGGCTGCTAGGGTTAGAAAAATCTATTTATATAGACAAGACCCGATAAGAATGAATGAACATATCGAATTGGTTCGAAGTGACAATAAGGACCGGAAAGCCCGTTTCGTTTCCAAAACGAAAGTGGGTCATCACATATATCAAAATAGATGTTTTCAATATTTTTTAACTCAATGGAACTAGTTTCAAATCCATATTCCATTGTATACAGAAGTTAGCTTTTAAAATCAGCTTATTTTAAATTGAATTCATTAAATTGATTTCTACGTGTTTTGAGCCCGCATGATCAAACGATAAGTCCAATCACTACAAAACTTGAAATCTTACAATAATTCACTGTCACAGATCTGATGAAACTGGTTACCTCGAAATCCAAGACAATGGCCAAAATGGGTATTTTTACGTCAATTAAATAAATTATTATTATATTCATTAATCTTCTTTTAAATTTTAAATTTGATAGTTAACAATTTTTATATGTTCTTGTTTACGTATAAATTTATAATCTTTAAAAACAAATTTTCCATGTCAAATCCAATGTTAAATATTGTACTAATTACAGTGTTCGCTTTCAATTGAAATATATTCATTAAAAATAATTTAAATTCCAATAAATTCATTTAACTTGATTTACATTTTTATTATCTAATTAACAATTAGCTTATAAATTTGATTAACATAAGTTTACATTTTAATTACATCAATATTCAGTAGTTTTCGCCATAACTTATATTAATTACAATATTTCAATTATTTTAAAATCTTATTGATTTCCAAATTAATTTCAACATATTAAATAAATAGGTGATAAATAATAATTGTTACATTTACTTAATTTAATTATATTTATAAGCTTATTATCTACAAAGAAATGCTATAACTACTTACCAAGCACTGATTATATTCAATTTCAATTAATTACATACTATCTCAACATTTAATATAACAATTTGTTTCTTATTTATAGTTTCTAACTAATTTAACTTTGCAATCACTATAGTTAATTGAAATTTCATTAAAATACTTATCAATTACCTTAAATTAACATTATTAAATATTATTCTAGTTATTTTTCTCATTAATAATCAAAATTTTAATTTCTTCCAATATTAAGTAACAAAATCTTATTTAATTTAATATTTTAATTATAACAACCCATAAATTTTCGATAATTTAATTTGTTAATTTAATGAATCTTGATTATTTAATATTGGAAGAAATAAAAAGTTGTAAGTTAATAATGTAATAATAACTAAGATGAAACATAACAAGGTTAATTAAACTTAACAATTAATGAACTTGAATGAAATTCCAATTAAACAAGATAATTTAAAAGTTACAACTTGGTTATGAAGTGAATATACGAAACCAACGGTAAATATTGAATCAATTGGTGGATTAGTATAAGTTATTGATAATTGGATAAAGACAGTGTTATGTAAGAAATTGTTACATTTGTTTGTTAATAATAACTTATAAGTGTAATTAAAAGCTAACGGTAACAATTATTGTATATTACCCCTCTATTTAACTTGTTAATTTGAACTGGAATTAAATTTCAATAAATGTAATTAAATATTACGTTAATGTAAATTATGTTAATATTTGTAAGTAATGTTAGTTTTATTCATAATATGATAATTGGTTAAATAAAAAGAATGAAAATCGAGATTTATTAATTTATTTGAATTTAAAGGATAGTAATTGGATTTATTGCAAATAAATGAAATTAAATATTTAAATATTACGATAATAAGAAAATAAGATGAAACTGGGAAACATTAATGTGTAGGAGATAAACCAATGTTAGTTATACCCTTATTGTAATGAAATACTTGAATAACAAGGGTTAATATTTAATAAATGGATTTTGGAATTTTAATTTATAATTTCCGAATTTAATGAAATTGAAATTAAATACTAAAATTGATGGATTAATCAACTTCAAATTGACGTCTAAATTTGTTTAAATTATTGAAATTGTTCATGAAATCAAAAATGATAAAGATTGCTAATTATGGAATTGGAATCGAAAATTTTATTTAATTAATTTAATATTAATTTATTGATAAATTGGAAAATAGCCATTTTTGGCCACTGACTCAGATTTCGATGAAACTAGTTTCATCGGATCTGTAAAGGTGAATTATTATAGGATTTCAAGTTTCGTAACGATCTGCCTTGTCGTTTGATCGTACGGGCTCGAAACGCCTTGAAATCAAATCAATTGAAATCAATTTGAAATATGCTAATTTTAACGTAACGTCTTCATACGATTGAATTTGGTCTTGAAACCTGTTCCACCGATTTTAAAATATTCAAAATCGTCTATTTTGATATATTGGTTGACCCATTTTCGTTCCGGAGGCAGAACGGGCTTTTTGGGTCATTTATCGTTCCAACCCAAATCAAATCCGATCCGTTATTTCTATTTTCAAACCTACCTATAAATATCCGGTTATAAACCCTAGCTTATTTCTTACTCCTTATTTCTATACGTATAATTCTATTTGTTCCTCCTCATTCCAATGACAGAAAAAACCAATTCCTAGATCGCAAATCCAAATCAAATTACAAATCAAAAATTGAAACTCCACAAACTATAGCGAATTATATATCGATTTGATTCTCTCGACGAGCGCATCTCAGATCTATAATCATTTTTCATTTTGGAGCATAGTTTGATCAGAAAACGTCAGAGAAGCAGGGGTCGTTCGTGTTAGGGTTTTTGTTTTGACGGTGGATCTTGATTCTGGCGTCGATCGGAAAGCGGGTACTCATAGAGGTCGTCGAGTGGTGGAGATCTATGCGGTTAGTTTGGGTTGTAGGCGTCGGAATTTGCCGTGCTCAGTAGTAAAAGGCGGCGGCGGCGGTGGACGAGTTGTGGCGGGCCGGAGGTGGCCGCGTTCGGCGAGGTACGGTGGCACGTGATGAGGTTCGCAGCGGCGAAGTGAGAACGAGGCGTTGCTAGACGTGGTTGCGTGGTCAACGGCGATTTGGGTGGCGTTTGGAATAGGTTCGAACGGGATAAAGGGGGGCCTGTAGGATTTCGTTTTTCTAGAAGGTAATGTGGTTTATAAATTTTATTATTCTATTTGTTTTAAATTTAAACTACAAGTCTTCTAATGCAAATAACTTTTACTTACGAGGTCCGTTCCACGCGCAATTTTCTCCGCTAGGATCGTATCGAAATTCCGGAGATTTCGGCACTGCTTTGGATAAGTTCTGAGACTATTTGAAATTTGGGTTTAAATTGGATTTAAATTCAATTTAAATTCGAAAGGTTGGTGTTTTAACCCACTCACAACTTCTAAAATTTCTTATGTTTGTTAAATTGACTTATGATGTGATTAGAAATTTATTTATGACTGTTTGGCATATTTTGAATCATCATCTCAATTAATTTGGATTTATTTGGATAAAATAGTTATGTAATTTATTTTGAACATAAACTACTAGTTAAATACCTGTTATTTATTATCAGTTTCTATATTGATATTTATGGATTGTTTGGATAATGATTATGATGGATGTTGATTGTTGATATTGGTTGAATGGATGTTTAGTTTATACTGTTATAAACTGCAAGTTCGTTATGGATTATTTTTAATTCGGGATCGCGGTTTAAAATGATATACAACCGTAAAATATTAAATTGCCGATAGAAATGATAAATACCCGCATCACTTGGCCATGGGATAGAAAATTGTATACAGACACCGTGGTTTATATATAGAAATATTTTGAAATGATTTCTATGGTTTGGTAAAGGAATATATGGTTTTATATAAATACTGATTTCAGATATTATATAAATGTTACTTTATATATATAGTTAAATTGTTGATTTTAAGCTACGCATAAATTTGTTTGATATAAAACAAGTTTAATAATAAAGTTTGATTTTATTAAAAAAAATATTATTGTTAAGTATTTACATAAATTATATTTTAATATAGAGTTTGTAATGATTTTAATAAAATTAAGGTTGGAAGATAAATTTGAAATTTATTTGAAATTGAATTTATTTAAGAATTAAAATCAAATAAGTTGGATGTGAAATTTATTAAATTTGAAATTTTTTAAAGGTATGGTTTTTATAACTTGATTTTGGTTTAAGGCGAATTAAAAAAATATTTCAAGGATAAATAAATTGAAGGAAACATTTAGTTATTTGAAATTTGGGTTTTATTTAAATGATAAAGGATTTATTAAGTAAATGTTTCGAAACTAAATAATAGAAAATTGAACTTGGTATATATATGAAATTATCAAACTTAGTTTCGAAATTGTTAAATACTTAAAGTTTGAAATATACTGAATTTCAAATGGTTTATTTTGTGGATCAAATCTGTTTTGAAATCAATATAATTTGGAATGGTTTGTTTGGAAACTGAATTGAATTGAAATTTATGATTTGAGATTTGGTTAAATCTAAAATTTTAGAATTCGAGTTGTTTTAGAATTTGATTTTTGAAATTGAAGAAGCTATTTATTATATAAAGTATTTAAACCATTTAAGTGGTGGCAGTTATGTTTCAAAGTTATGAGTTACAAAGTATTATGATTTGAAAGTGTTATAATTTCAAGTGTTTTGGTTTCATAGTGTATAATTGTGAAAGTGCAATGATTTTTGGAAAGGGATATATTTGAAATAAAAATGATACCGTATTGATTTAGTTTTGAAATGGAAATGATATCATATTTATATGGTTTTGAAATGGCAAAGATATTTTGGTTTAAAGTATAAATTATTTTGAAATGACCGTGGTGTAATAATAATGTTTGGTTGTTAAAGAGACCGGGATCGGAAGTTGTCATACTCTCTGCCAACTTCGAAAACCACTTTAACAACCGTTTACGCAGTGGAGATTCCAGATGAAGTAGGATGTTGGTGGCGTTCCTTTGAGGTATATACGAGAACCAACTCCCGTGAGTTGGTATAAGGTGGCTAAAACAGAAGCGATTGACGGGCCAGTGAGGTAGATCTTCTTATCGGACACACTCCTTCGATACCATTCTATTACTTTGTGATTGATTGGGGCCTTTTGATTTTTTTAGGGGTGTGGCTCGAGGTGGGCGGTAGCTGCACGCTACGCGTCACCACCGACCCAGAAGCGTAATTGGTATATCTACCCTGGAATTGCCTAGTTGCGTCGTGTCACGTACCCTAGTGAGCCTTTGTACGAGTTTGATTTGTGTCATACCTATACAGTATCTTCTCGTAGCCTCACGATCAGGAGGTACGCAGGTGCTATATAGACTATTGGCACTATTTATGTGTTAAGGTGGAAAATGTAAAGCCTTATCGCTATTTTAACGTAAGTTTATTTTACTTTTGGACACTATTATAATAGCGTATATTACTACATAGTAGATTGTTTAACAAATCCTTAGAAGATGTGAATCCCAAGCATCTCTTAAGCTACTGCACTCACCTTAGACACTGGATAGGAGATGTCAAATCCCGTAAACATCTCTGACGCCGTTCCACTTATATTATTTACTGTTGATTTAACTTACATAAGATCTTTTAGTTCTGACTCGAGTGATTTGTCTTTTCAAATTCGTTCGGGTAGGTCTGAGCATTTCAGGGTTTGAAGACCTTATTTCTGGAGGACGAAGACGAAGATTGTATTAATATTATTATTTACTATATTGTTCCGCTGCATTGTTATTTATTATTCTTTGGTATGTGTAACTCTGATTCTATGTTGTATCAGCATAATCAAATGTTTTGTAAAACTACTTCATGAACCGTTATTTGATTATTATATTTTGTCCTTCTGCTGTGAGATTCTGTTTTGTTTTCTTTATTTCTTACTTTTTCTTATTCACCACTATAACAATTCGCCCTTTTGTATGATTTGAGTCGGACGTGTGTGGTTTATCGACAATTTAAAATGTACAAAAAGGTGGGATGTTACATTAATCATCGAAAAATACAAGTCATTTCACTCCCCCCCACTCAAAACATTTCTTCCTCGAAAATGAAAAGAAGGGATTAAGAAAGTAACTTATTTTTATTCAAACAATCAATTTATAAAGTATTTAAATATTTAAACCATTTAAGTAGTGGAAGTTATGTTTCCAAGTTACGAGTTTCAAAGTATAATGATTTGAAAGTGTTATAATTTCAAGTGTTCTTGACGCAGCGGATATTACGAAAATAATGAAATCGATGAAAAGTAGCAATCGGTGGATTGATGAATACCAAAATGCCCAAATTCGTTGATCCGAAGATACCGAATTCTAGCTATCTCTAACACGTTGATCGCGCACGATACCATGTTCAAAGATCTACGATTCTTCGTACGTTGATCTAGCGCACTAGATACCGTGAATCGGCTTCTACGATCGTTGAATCGAGCGCACTCGATTAACCGAAAGAGGAGATAGGAGATTACACTCAACTACCAAGTTAAGATGAAAGCACACAACAATCAACAAGAAATTTTATTCCAAAAATCGACCTCCCTCAAATGTACAACACACTCGCTATTTATAGAGTTTCACAACACAGCCCCTTAAATCGTACACGGCTTACGACTCAACTATAAGTCGGTAGCGACTTATCACAACAGCGACCTAGCCCTCTTCAACTCAGCACATCCTTAAGTCGTATGCGACTTACGACACAAGTTACAACGACTCATTGAGTTACCACGCAGCGACACAATCACACGGCGACTCAATACACGAAGTCTTACGACTTACGACTCACTTACATACCGACTTAAGAGCAACACATAGTACAACACTTACGACTTAAAAATGCTACAACTCAACAAAACAACACAGGTTACACGACTCAACCTATGTCGTGAACGACTCACGACTCAACTAAGGACCGACTCAAGATCCATACGACTCAAGCAAGCCGCGTCTTAAGCTCCATGCGTCTTCCTCTCTTGTGGCTTGTTAACTCGGATACGCCTCAAATCTCCTTCTCTAACTCGCGTCTCCTTCCCCATGTCCCTTCTGGCCTCCAGTTGAGTCGTGTATGACTCAATTCCTCCATGTTGAGTCGTGGACGACTCAATTTTTCCATTCAACTTAAAGCTTTGTTCCTTATCTCGTGACAACTTAGGTCGTGTACGACTCATGACTTCTCCTTTTGATCTGTTAAGTCGTGAACGACTTAAACTCCCACTAAGTCGTGAACGATTCATGTCAATAACTTGCAATTTTTCAATCCTGGTCTGAGCTGCATCATCCTCCCCTGGTTGAGCAAAATTCGACCTCGAATTTGTAAATTCCTCCACCTTAGATTGTTCATCCACATAATATGGTACAAGATGCTTGACATTGAACACGTCAGAAGTGTATACGTCCTTCGGTAGCTTCAACTTATAAGCATTTTCATTGATCCGTTTCACAACTTCTACAGGACCAATTTTTCTGGCTTTCAACTTATTATAAGCGCCCACTGGGAAACGATCCTTCGTTAACACATCATACACCAAATCACCTTCGTTAAATTCTATATTTCGTCGCTTTAAATCTGCAGGTCCCTTATACTTCTCATTTGCTTTCACCAATCGTTCCTGAACGATTTTATGACATTCAGTCAACTCATCAACAAAATCAGCAGCTCGTTTAACCGTCCCCTTTGGTTGTGGTACTACTGCCAAATCCAATGGTCCCCTGGGTACGTTTGAATATACAATCTGAAATGGACTGAATCCTGTGCTACGATTCACTGCATGATTATGTGCAAACTCTGCCTGGCATAACTTCATGTCCCAACTTTTCAGACTGTCCTTCACAAGACATCGCAACAAATTTCCCAACGATCTATTAACAACTTCGGTCTGTCCATTCGTTTGCGGATGATAAGCACTACTAAATTTCAGCTTTGTTCCCACCATCTTCCACAAACTAAGCCAAAAATGACTCAGAAATCTGGTATCCCTGTCCGAAACAATATACTCTGGCAACCCTTGTAAACGATAGATTTCTTTAAAGAACAACTGAGCAACATGAACACCATCCGCCGTCTTCTTACAAGCAATAAAATGTGCCATTTTCGAAAATCTATCCACCACGACAAATATAGAATCATTTCCCCTTTGAGTTCTCGGCAAACCCAAAATGAAATCCATGCTGATATCAACCCACGGTTTAGATGGTACAGGTAACGGTATATACAATCCTGCATTTGTCGCTGTTCCCTTCGAAACCTGTCATATATGACATCTTTCCACAAACCTTTCAACCTCTTTCCTCATCGACGGCCAAAAGTAAGATTGAGAAATCAAATGCAATGTACGATCACGGCCCACATGTCCTTCCTCGTGCAACTCTTTGATAATCTTCATTCTCAAGCTGCTCTCTGGAATACATAATCGATTTCCTTTAACAAGAATCCATTAACCAACACAAATTCATCAAAACTCCCATCCTTAACTTTCTCAACAAACTTTGCAAAGTAAGAATCCTCCTCAAACAATTCTGGCAATACTTCGAATCCCGTTACTTCAATCTTTAATGTTGTCAACAAATGACTCCTCCTACTCAAAGCATCAGCCACATGATTCGACACCCCAGATTTATGTTTCATGACAAAAGTAAACTGTTGTAAATAAGCAATCCATGATGCATGTCTTGCTGAAATTTTATCCTGCCCCTGCAAATGCTTCAAAGCTTCATGATCAGTGTAAAGAACAAACTCTTTCTGAAATAGATAATGCCTCCAATGCTTAACAGCTTGCACAACAACATAAAACTCAACATCGTATGTACTATAGCTCATCTTTGCCCCTGATAACTTTTCACTGAAATAAGCAACTGGCCTCCCACTCTGACTCAACACTCCTCCAATCCCAACCTTTGATGCATCAGTGTGTAACTCAAACAACAACTGAAAATTTGGTAATACAAGAATTGGTGCTGTCGTCAAAAGTTCCTTGATCTTCTTAAAAGCAATTCCAGCTTCCTCTGTCCAAGAAAATTGTTTCCCTTTCATACAATCAGTAACCGGTGTCATCACGCTACTGAAGTGTGGAATAAACCTTCGGTAGAATGATGCCAATCCATGAAAACTTCTAACTTCAGTGATAGTTCTCGGCTGTGGCCAATTTCTAATAGCTTCAACTTTACTCTGGTCCACTTGGATTCCTTTCTCAGATACAACATATCCCAAAAATAATACACTTCTCGTCATGAACACACATGTCTTCGTAGCTGCATAAAATTGTTCCTCACGAAGAATAATTAACACCTTTCTCAAATGCTCTACATGCTCCTCCATACTCCTGCTATATATCAGAATATCATCGAAATAAAGCACAACGAACTTCCCAATGAGTGGTCTAAAGATTTGATTCATCACTCGCATAAATGTACTAGGTGCATTCGATAGACCAAACGGCATAACCAACCATTCATACAATCCTTCCCTTGTCTTGAACGCGGTCTTCCATTCGTCTCCCGGTCTAATTCGAATCTGATGATAACCACTCTTCAAATCAATCTTCGAAAAGATAGTAGCCCCACTCAACTGATCTAGCAAGTCATCCAACCTCGGCATAGGAAATCTGTAGCGAACAGTAATCTTGTTCAAAGCTCTACTATCGGTACACATTCTCCATGTTCCATCCTTCTTCGGCACCAACAATGCTGGTACTGCACAAGGACTCAAGCTTTCCTGAACACGTCCCTGTTCTAACAACTCTTCCACTTGCCTTCATAACTCCTCATGTTCCTTCGGACTCATTCGATAATGTGGTCTATGCGGTAATACTGCTCCCGGAACAAGATCAATTTGATGTTGAATGTCTCTCAGTGGCGGTAACTCCTTGGGCAACTCCTCGGGAAATACGTCTTCAAATTCTTTCAAAACTGGCTTTGCTTCTCCTGGAATTTCAACCTTTTCACTACACTCTCGTCCAATCAACAAAAAGACTTCAGGCTCAACTTCAACTTCCTTAACAAACTCCTTCAAAGATAGCAAAGTTTTCATCTCTTCAATCTCCTCCAACTTGCTTTCCTTCTGTTGTTTCTTTTTAGGAACTAAAGTGATTTTAGTACCTTCGAACATGAAACTGTAACTATTAGCACGACCATCATGTTGCACTACTCTATCAAACTGCCATGGTCTGCCCAACAACAGATGACACACATCCATGTCTACAACGTCACACCAAATTTCATCTTTGTACTTCTTTCCAATTGAGAAATTCACACAAGCCCTTCGACACACCTTCACTTCACCACCCTTCCTCAACCATGCTAATTTGTACGGTTTAGGATGCTTCTCAGTTTTCAAGTTCAACTTCCTTACTGCTTCCGTAGAGATAATATTGTCACAGCTTCGAGCATCAATAACGAACTTGCAAACTTTCCCTAGAATAGTGCATGTTGACTGAAAAATATTGCTTCTCAACCAACTAGAATCCTCTTCTTGCTTTGGTGTAAGACATGACCTCCTCATCATAAGATTACAACCTTCATCCCCAGACAATTCTTCTTCCTCCTCAACATAAGGTGCATTTGAATATTCTGCCTCCTCACCATCATTCTCGATCTCAGCAACCATTGCTCTCTTCTTCGGCTACGGACATTCATTGCTTTTGTGACCCAACTCTTGACAATTATAACACTTGAAACCACTGCTAACCTTCGCCTTCTCAGCCTCCTTCACCACTGGTTTTGTAACAGGTTTAGGGACATTAGAACTTCCACTAACACCCTTCGCTTGATTATTGGAGCTAGTAAACACACCACCTCCACGCCTTCCTTGCTTCTCCCAAGCCAACGCTTTCTGATGTGCCTCTGCTACTGATCTTGGATCAAACATATTAACCATATCCTGGATCTGTATTCTCAATCCCCCAATGAATCTAGCAGTTAGGTGTTCTTCCGTTTCCATAATATCATTTCTGGCAATGAGTTGGTAAAATTCATCTGCATAATCATTAACTGACTTCGTTCCTTGCCTCAGATTCTGCAATCTTTGGTACATAAGTGATTGATAGTTGTATGGTAAGAAAGTAGCTCTCATCAACTTCTTCATCTTATCCCAAGACTCAATCTTTGACTTCCCCATTCTCTCCCTTGTAAGTTTAGTTTGCTGCCACCATGCCAAAGCTCTCCCCCTCAACCCTGTAGCAACTAACTTTACCCTTTGATTCTCCGGAACCTCCTTGAAATCAAAGATTTCCTCCACATTTGACACCCAATCAAGAAATTCTTCAGCTACCATTCCACCCTTAAACTCTGGAATTTCCATCTTCATACCCGATTCCCATCGACGATCTTCTTCAGCATTCCGATAAGAATTTCGAACTTGGTCTCGATCTCGATAATGAATGCTAGCTTTATCACCCTCTTCATCAAAATCAAAAGTACGCCTACTTCGATCTCGACCATTATCATCCCTTCGTTCATGCATGCTTCTTCGACTATGTCTCTCTTCATCTCTATATGGCTCATCTACAAATTCTCGTTGACTTCTTCTCTCTTCATGTCCATAGTCATGATGATCTCTTCGTGATGAAATTGATGTTTCTCTTCTATCTCTAAAAGAACGCAGTGATACCCTCCTCGCTTCCGTAACCGATGGCGAAACTCGGTTTCCTCCATGGTACGAGTTTGGTGATCTCCTCCTTTGAGTTTGATTCAAATCATTCATCAACTTCTCTAACTTTCCAATGCCTTCATCAAATTTCTCATTAATACGTTGTTCCATAAGCTCGGCTTCTTCTCTTCTATACAAAGCTTCAACATTTTGATGACGATTAGCTCTCCTTGGTGGCATGATTAGATTTCACAACATTTCAACAAATACTTTAAAATTCTTCAAACTTCCACACAAACTTGATCAAAAAGTCACGGCCTCACACTAGCTCGCACAACTCCTTAGCTCGGTTCAACACTAACTCGGCTCGGCTTCTTCCAGCTCGCACACTTGCTTCGACCCAAAGTTAGCTCGGCTATACCACTTCACGACTTAACTTGGCTCGCACACTTCAAAAAATTGGCGCACAAAGATCTCGCGACCAAACTCAAACACTCTTCCAAGTTTAGATCCTAAATGAAATGGATCAAAATCTTCAAACTCGTTGCAACTTCAAGATGAACACGATAAACTCCAACTTCAAATTTCAACTTCAAAAATTGGCTCCAAGTCTCGGCTTAGCTATGATTGGCTAAGTCTCGCTCTGATACCAAACTGACGCAGCGGATATTACGAAAACAATGAAATCAATGAAAAGTAGCAATCGGCGGATTGATGAATACCAAAATGCCCAAATTCGTTGATCCGAAGATACCGAATTCTAGCTATCTCTAACACGTTGATTGCGCACGATACCGTGTTCAAAGATCTACGATTCTTCGTACGTTGATCTAGCGCACTAGATACCGTGAATCGGCTTCTACGATCGTTGAATCGAGCGCACTCGATTAACCGAAAGAGGAGATAGGAGACTACACTCAACTACCAATTTAAGATGAAAGCACACAGCAATCAACAAGAAATTTTATTTCAAAAATCGACCTCCCTCAAATGTACAACACACTCGCTATTTATAGAGTTTCACAACACAGCCCCTTAAATCGTACACGGCTTACGACTCAACTATAAGTCGGTAGCGACTTATCACAACAGCGACCTAGCCCCCTTCAACTCAGCACATCCTTAAGTCGTATGCGACTTACGACACAAGTTACAACGACTCATTGAGTTACCACACAGCGACACAATCACACGGCGACTCAATACACGAAGTCTTACGACTTACGACTCACTTACATACCGACTTAGAGCAACACATAGTACAACACTTACGACTTAAAAATGCTACAACTCAACAAAACAACACAGGTTACACCACTCAACCTATGTCGTGAACGACTCACGACTCAACTAAGGACCGACTCAAGATCCATACGACTCAAGCAATAAGTCGCGTCTTAAGCTCCATGCGTCTTCCTCTCTTGTGGCTTGTTAACTCGGATACGCCTCAAATCTCCTTCTTTAACTCGCGTCTCCTTCCCCGTGTCCCTTCTAGCCTCCAATTGAGTCGTGTATGACTCAATTCCTCCATGTTGAGTCGTGGATGACTCAATTCTTCCATTCGACTTAAAGCTTTGTTCCTTATCTCGTGACAACTTAGGTCGTGTACGACTCATGACTTCTCCTTCTGATCTATTAAGTCGTGAACGACTTAAACTCCCACTAAGTCATGAACGACTCATGTCGATAACTTGTAATTTTTCAATCCTGGTCTGAGCTGCATGAGTTCTGGTTTCGAAGTGTATAACTGTGAAAGTGCTATGATTTTTGGAAAGGCATATATTTGAAATGAAAATGATATCGTATTGATTTAGTTTTGAAATGGAAATGATATCATATTTATATGGTTTTGAAATGGACATGATATGTGACAGCCCGCAAATCTGTACCCCTTGAATAAACACTATTCTATACAAATTGACTCAAGTGGCACAGAAATACGAACCATTAGGGTTAAAGAAGAAGAGATAGAAGAAGAAGAAACTAAACAATATCAGAATCTCACAGCCGCAGCGGAATAAAATATAATAGTAAATATATAACTTTACACAAAATGGAATCTATAACTGTTTTATACAATCATATCATCAGAGTGTCTCATACATCAACAATCACAAATCATACATACCATGTAATCATAGCAGCGGATATATATATAGGTACATATAATACGTCTCGGACTCCAGCTCTTCTCCTGCTACATAGCATCCTGACCTGAACAAAGAATACTCGGTCTGACCCGAGCATTATAATGAAATAACACCCGAGTCAGTCTTGAATACCAGCTGATAATAATGCATCCAAATTGATTATTAAAGTTTTAAAAATCCTTTGAAAACAAAAGCATCTCGTAAGACCACGCCACAAATAAACATGTCGGGTTTTAACCTTACGATAGCTAAAACACTTTTTATAGAAATCCTCTGATATTATAATAGTGTCTATTTACAAATACTTATAAAATAGCCGAAATTGTTACATCTATTAAATTCCAGCTACTAGCCACCAAAGTGGGTAACACAAACAAAACTCGTAAAAGGCTCGTAGGGAGAATGGATTTCCAACAATGACTAGGCACTGGGGTACCACCTGTCACAGTACGTGGTCTAGATCACAGTACCGAGGACTACTCCCTTCATCCCCTGCAACACAAGGCCGGACCCATCCCTTACTGGACAGTTTCGAATAAGATCACCCTACGGTTGGGATCAGCAACCGCACCACTAAGCCGAATGAAAAGGGACATCTAGACAGGGATGACCTTACTCTCAAGTGGGGGCTACCCACGAAGCCTTGGTGCATATCCCCTGGTTTTCAGTCATTCCCGGTTGATGAGGCTTGAGGCTAAGCGTTACCTTTAGAACGTTTTCACTTAGAATGCCCATCGTCCACCTGACGATGTTTCGCAAGCATTCGTCCATACAAGTCCGTCCCGGGTTCGAACGGAACCAAAGGCACTACTCCTACTACATCCATTTTGGAAATATCCTCAGGATTAGTAGCGACTAGCCCTTGCACTTCACTGCTCCATCGTCGACTCCGAACACGTTTTTCGCACGAAACGTACAAACCGGATCGAAGTGGTTTTCGAGAAATAAATCTCGATCCCGGTCTCTTCGAAACGATCAACGCATTTGTCCCATATTGATAGTCGGTGATTTAACTATCAATTTATATCCACAAACATCCATAAGCATCCATCACACAATAAATAATATTCCATATTATTTATTTGTCTCAAATATCTTTAAAAGATATATTTTCAAATTTTCAAAACTCATTTGAAAACAATTTCCTAAAATTCTTCCTTTACAAGGTAAATCCTTTACCATATATTCCCATTGGAAATAACCAAGTTCAAAACATTTAGATTTTAAAAAAACATTTTAAAAACACTTTATTCTAGAATATACTTTAAAATATGGAGGTTTACTACTAGTTATTTAGTCAAAATATAATTTCAAAACATGTACAGTAAAACCATTTATTAAGATATAAACTTTGATTTTAAATAAGGTATTTATTAAACTAAACTTAAAAGTAGTGTTTTAATAAGATAAATACTAATTTCAAATGACTTAATTCAAAAACAGCCTTTAAATAAATTCATTTGTATAAATAATTACTAATGAAATAGCAAATAACCACTATTGCTAATTTATTAATTAGCTCTTAAAATTTCCAAACACTCGTTTGAAACAAGTTTTAAGCTTAAATTTACTTTTAATAAAATCTGTTTAAAACTCGAACTTGGTTTTTCCCAAGGAAGCTCATTCCCACTCAAATATCCCAAAAATCCTTCTTATAAATTCATTATTTGACAATATCTTTTATTTCTCTAAAATTCAAATTCTCCATTTATAATTAAATTATGGATTTATAATTTATCCAGCAATATTCCAGTACCATTTTATTTCAGTTTTCCATCCAAACATATTCTAATTTTATATTCTTTTAAATTCGTTATTTATTAATTTATTAATTCCTTTTGAAAACCCAATTTAATTTCTTTACAATTAAAACTCCAAATTTCTTTATAATTAACATTCTGGGCTTCTAGTTTATCCCACAATTTCACAATACAATTTAATCCAGAATTTATCAATCACAATATAGAACAGACATCAACATCAATTATAAAAATAATTACTACATTGTGAGGAATCCAGTTGGATCCCTCCAACCTGTTTTCCCTGCATCCACAAATATTAGCACAACAATATATATATATATATATATATCAATCCAGACTGATATAAATAAACATTTCAACCAATCACATAATTATTTAAATATCAACTACTTAAATCAACTAACATTCCAGATGTGAGTGAGATTAACTCATCTTGCGTTTCGATGAGCGTTCGAAATTTAAATTACACCAAACGACGTTCGATTTAACTCAAATTTCTACTTGCCCGGAATGGTTCCCGAACTGCAACATCGCGTAGTACGCTTTTCCGCGATTTCGGCGCTACCAAATTTGTTGAATTCTGATCACAAATGAACAAGATATGAATTTTTATAATTTAAACAAGATTTAAAGCAAATTTTACTTTATTTTAATTTTTTATAATACCAAAACCACACGGGCCACATCTTCTTCGTTCCTCCTTCACGCACGCCAGGTAAATCACGAAACAAACCCAAAACGCGGCCATTAGGGCTCGAAACCGCACCCCCCCATACTCTGCTATACGTCGATCGGAACCCACCATCTTGAAGCCTAAATCGACACGCACCTACGGCCGAAGCATCACGTAGCTCGGTCATCTCTATAGCTCGAAACGTGCGTGCGAACTACTCACGAACGCTGCCTAATTTTGCCTTCCAACGATGAAGATAACAAAATTCTACCGTCAGATGCCTAGATCTCTAGGTCCTCAACGATTTCCTAGTTGAGAATTTTTGATAAAAGCGAATAGATTTGTAAGAAATTTGAAGGGAAAGAAAGGAATTTTCGGCCATAGATATAAAGGAGAACAGCGGCTGGTGGAATATAATTAGGGTTTGCAATGTTTTAAGTTATATAATATTATTTAAGGTTATTTTATTAATAAAATTCTCAACTAAACATCATATGCAAACGAACCCCAAACTACGCATTCCGACAGGCGATTCTAAGGTTTTTCCACGTTCCGGACACAATGGAACAGGTTTTGTAAGCTAATTTGATCGTATGTGCGAGTTACGGAATTAAACGATCAATTTCAAATTAAATCGATTAAAACGATTTCGATGCGTTTCGAGCTGCCACGGTCAAATGACAACTCCGATTGCTATGAAAATTGAAATCCGATAATAACTAACTATTACGGATCCAATGGAACTGGTTTCGTTGAATTCCGAGACTGTGCCCCGGAAGGCTATTTTAACTCGTCTATTAAATCGAGCGATTTTCGAAATTGACGAAAACGCTTAAATTTTCACTTTTAAAATTTTTAATATCTTAACAATAATTCATATAAAATTTATAATCACATTAAGAATCATTCTGACTCAATCCGGACTAAAATCTGATTAAATTGCATTTTAATAATATTAAATTCATTTCTAAATTAATATAAAATTCCAGTTAATAACTTATTAACTTTTAAATTCATCCAAAAATCCAATATTATCATTTATGACCAATTGAACTTAAAATACATTTAAACATCATTTTTATACCCATTCACATCTAATTTCCCAAATTCTCTCAGTCCAATATTTAATTATTATTATTCAATTTCTAATTAAATTTCCACTTTAGAAATTATAACCTGTTATTTTAAATTTAACCCAATTCTTTTTATTTAAACCAATTCAAAATCTACATTGAACACTTAAAATGAATTAAATGTTCAAAATTTAATGCCTGAAACTCTGGGATGTTACATTCCTCCCCCATTATAAAAATTTCGTCCTCGAAATTTGCTAAGGTAGAAAGAATGCTCCTAAACTAATTAACTTAACCCAAACTTCTCTAGTTACAACTTATATACAGTTTCCAAAACTCTTTAGCTCAATTTCAAACCCTTTTACTTTATTAACTCTAAAGCTTTAATTTTAACTTATAACTTCCCAAGTTACATAACTTTTCCCAAAACCCAAAAATTTTCTAACTCCCAAAATTTCCGGAAAATTTTGGCAGAGTCTCGCCTGCACGGAGGAGCTTTCACGATATCGCGATACAAATAAATATATGTACATCGACCCACACAGTCGGAAACCAAAATTTATCACAATATATATATCATTTCCCAATTATATTTGCGTAAGCGTACCTTTTTAGAAAATTTTAAAAGCAAGCGGCTAATATTTTGGCATATATGCGCTTCAACTCTATCGAACGCCTCCCATACCTGTACTATACTCAACAAACATATCAGTTTTCAAAGATATGAACATTTTACAACATTTCCAATATAAATGTAAGCCAAACATAACCATTTCATAATCCAATCAACAACTTTGTATGATCTCATAGGTAAATCATATTTTATAGCATGTACAAAGTTTCTTTTCTAATTCCAAGCTCCATTTTATTTCACACAAATGAGTTATATACAAGTTCAGCTATTCCAATTCATACTTTACCCAATTTCGGAATAGATTTACCAAGCAAATTTCATTTCAATTTGATACATTTGTTTTCTATTATAACTCACTTACATTTACACACAAATCCATTTACTTTTCTTCTTAATTAACCTGCATTTACAAACAAACTCACTAAATAGGTTCCAAACCATTTATTAAGATTTTAGCCCATTCTATTTTCATCCAAACTAACTTCATTTTACTTCACTTGAATAATCTACATTCACGTTTTCTATATTACATTCATATTTATTACATCCAATTCATTTCTATTTCAATATGATCAATATAAGCCTTACTTACATTTCTTAATTTTAACTTACAATCCCAATTTGATTTATAATCAAATTGTATTTTAACTAGAAACATTCGCATTTCATTTATGATTCATTTCCATTCATATGCAAGCATTGCTTATTAAAATGTTAATTCATTCCAATTGATTCAAAATCAATTCCATTTGCTTCTTGAAACCAATTCACTTGTATTCATTTACAAACTTTTTGAATTAGATTACAATCCATATCAATTTATAAAAACCCATTTTTATTCTCACTTTTCAAATTTAGTATTCATATTAAGTTCATTTTATTATATTATTATTATTGTCATCGTTATTTTATTATATTATATATATATATATATATATATATATATCTTTTTTAGTTATATATATCATTTCATTCTTATTTACAACTCATATATTCTTTCTTCCTCACAATAACAACCTTAAAAGTCATTTGCTTGCATCAAAATTTTATTTTCATTTGATTCACATCCAAATCAAATTCCAATTCATTAACAAACTTTAATGCACTTTGCCTATTTATTAAATCCATTTTAGACTTATTTTATTAGCAAAGTAACCACTTTAAATTATTTCACTCATTTGAGTTTATTTACAATTCAAACCATCATTATTATAATTTAATTCCATTTTTCATTCACACTTCATTATTTGTTACCACCAATTTAAATCCCGTGCTACAGTTGGATTTCTATTTACTTTCCAAATTTTGATCAATTATCAAAATTCTATCTATTACAATACAAATCCCATTTAATTGTAAGTCAATTTAGTCTCTAGCCTAATCCATATTAGGTTTTAATTTGCTTCCTCAATCCACTCTGAATTCATTTATAATATGACCATTTCCAATTATTCCATTTTACCCTTCAATTACTAACAAGCTTCCAAAATTATACCCATTCCAGTACTATTTTCATTTAATTAAGCTTATACTAAATTCATCTTCAAGCTTCTCTTTATTCAATTTAGCTTATGCTAAATTCACTCTCAAATAATCTCTTTGAATTTAGTTGAGTCAAACTTTTATTCACATAATATCCTTTCAGTGCAAATAGATTTCTTTCAATTCAAGTCTTTCCAAATTTAGATTCAAGTTTTAACTAAACTTATTTAGCCATCTTGAATTCATTTCATTTTCCCTTACTATCTTAAATAAGAATTTAATTCCATTCACTTTATTCACAACACAATTGAATCTTGTTTTTAATTAATCTAATTCCATCTCAATTCCATTCGATTGAAGTTAAAACCAATTCAATCTAATTTTAATTCATTTAGATTTAATTGAATTTCAAATTCTCAATTTTATTTCTCCATATACAATTTCAAAACTTGTTTACTAATTTAAGTTCATTCATTTCCTTTATATCTCACTTTACCTTATCTCAATTCACATTTCATTTGCGTTTAGTTTGGGCTCACCACACCATTCAATTATTTCCCTTTGTGGTTATAACTCCATTTCTATTTATATAAGTTCACCAGCTTATTTAGTTTAAAGCTCATATTGCTCATTTCAATCCATCTACGTCATATAATCACAATTTCAAAATTTATATATATATGTATCACGGAATTCTTAAGGATACAAATTTCTTTCATTTAACTTCTTACACAATATTAAATCCTCAATCTCAAATTATAAGTATACAACTTAATAACTTATGGATACAATCCATTTCACAATGACCTACAATTTCAAACCAACTTACTTTCTAATTTAACCCCAAATCCATTTAATTTTAAGTCCAATTTATTTAACTCATCCAAGTTAAATTCAAATTTCCAATTCACTTTAATATATTTTATTCACTTCCATTTACTCAAGTTAAATTTTAATTTCAGGATTAAAATTTCATCCCTTTCTTACTTAATATCAACTCCAATTCTTTTTAAATCAACTTTATTTACAAGTTATATAGTTGATTCATTTTAACTTTCGCATTTTTATTCTAAACAGAATTTCCATAATTCAATTTACCCTGATTTATTTCAAAACCATTTGAAATAATAATCAACACCTATTCCTTAGGTATATCAAATCAAATCCCAGATTTCCCAAAACAATTTGTTTATACCAAAAACAAATTCCACAATTTGACATCTCAAAACAACTGTTAGACCCAACAAATCCAAACAATATCATAACCAAGCACTTGTGAAGCAATCCATCACTTAAGAAACTCGAAAATGAATTCTAATGATGTCTCCTGCATCATCAGGATTTCCAGTGACTGAAGTGAGTTCAATGCTTCTTACTTTCCCAAATTCATTTCAAAACAGTTTCCCATCCAAAAATATTACCCAAAACAATATTCCATCATTACCTTTAAACACTTGGGATAATATTACCAAACATTTCCAAGATTTAAATTTCAAAACCTTTGGTTTCATTACATTTAAAATCCCTTTCAAAATTCCCGGGATTTAAATTCTGGTTTAATTTAAATTTAGTTATTCTCTTTTGTAGAATTTATACTCATGGAATTTATTTGGTTATAGCCATTTCACATTTTAGATTAACCTTTAGATTCTTATTTACTTATTGTATTAACACCCAATCAACCAAATATATATATATATAATAACTTCAGAATATTATTCCTTTTATAGTAAAATATAATTTTGGGTAAAATTATTTCATTTACCCAAATTTAAAAACAATACTATGTCGGTTTATCTTGTTTAAGAGTTTAGAAACCCCTATCGATACGGTTGTACTTCCCGCACCGACCAGAATTCATAAACACTCAACCGATAAATCAACACAGTATAAAAAAAATTTTATATCCACTAACAAGTACGCTCTCATATCTATTAATACACTCAGCCCATTATAGAGTACTATTGACTCTGTTTAATGAGTAATTTTCCCACCAAAGCCTAGGTTGTCGCCAACCTAAGCTCTGATACCAAGCGTGACAACCCACAAATCCGTACCCCTTGAATCAACACTATTCTATACAAATTGACTCAAGTGGCACAGAAATACGAACCATTAGGGTTAAAGAAGAAGAGATAGAAGAAGAAGAAACTAAACAATATCAGAATCTCACAATCGCAGCGGAATAAAATATAATAGTAAATATATAACTTTACACAAAATGGAATCTATAACTTTTTTATGCATTCATATCATCAGAGTGTCTCATACATCAACAATCACAAATCAGACATACCATGCAATCATAGCAGCGGATATATATATAGGTACATATAATACGTCTCGGACTCCAGCTCTTCTCCTGCTCCATAGCATCCTGACCTGAACAAATAATACTCGGTCTGACCCGAGCATTATAATGAAATAACACCCGAGTCAGTCTGGAATACCAGCTGATAATAATGCATCCAAATTGATTATTAAAGTTTCAAAAATCCTTTGAAAACAAAAGCATCTCGTAAAACCACGCCACAAAAAAACATGTCGGGTTTTTACCATACGATAGCTAAAACACTTTTTATAGAAATCCTCTGATATTATAATAGTGTCTATTTACAAATACTTATAAAATAGCCGAAATTTTTACACCTATTAAATTCCAGTTACTAGCCACCGAAGTGGGTAATACAAACAAAACTCGTAAAAGGCTCGTAGGGAGAATGGATTTCCAACAATGACTAGGCACTGGGGTACCACCTGTCACAGTACGTGGTCTAGATCACAGTACCGAGGACTACTCCCTTCATCCCCTGCAACACAAGGCCGGGCCCATCCCTTACTGGACAGTTCCGAATAAGATCACCCCACGGTTGGGATCAGCAACCGCACCACTAAGCCGAATGAAAAGGGACATCTAGACAGGGATGACCTTACTCTCAAGTGGAGGCTACCCACAAAGCCTTGCTGCATATCCCCTGATTTTCAGTCATTCCCGGTTGATGAGGCTTGAGGCTAAGCGTTACCTTTAGAACGTTTTCACTTAGAATGCCCATCGTCCACCTGACGATGTTTCGCAAGCATTCGTCTATACAAGTCCGTCCCGGGTTCGAACGGAATCGAAGGCACTACTCCTACTACTTCCATTTTGGAAATATCGTCAGGATTAGTAGCGACTAGCCCTTGCACTTCACTGCTCCATCTTCGACTCCGAACACGTTTTTCGCACGAAACGTACAAACCGGATCGAAGTGGTTTTCGAGAAATAAATCTCGATCTCGGTCTCTTCAAAACGATCAACGCATTTGTCCAATATTGATAATCGGTGATTTAACTATCAATTTATATCCACAAACATCCATAAGCATCCATCACACAATAAATAATATTCCATAATATTTATTTGCCTCAAATATCTTTAAAAGATATATTTTCCAATTTTCAAAACTCATTTGAAAATAATTTCCCAAAATTCTTCCTTTATAAGGTAAATCCTTTACCATATATTCCCATTGGAAATAACCAAGTTCAAAACATTTAGATTTTAAAAAAACAATTTAAAAACACTTTATTCTAGAATATACTTTAAAATATGGAGGTTCACTACGAGTTATTTACTCAAAATATAATTTCAAAACATGTACAGTAAAACCATTTATTAAGATATAAACTTTGATTTTAAATAAGGTTTTTATTAAACTAAACTTAAAAGTAGTGTTTTAATAAGATAAATACTAATTTCAAATGACTTAAGTCAAAAACAACCTTTAAATAAATTCATTTGTAAAAATAATTACTAATGAAATCGCAAATAACCACTATTGCTAATTTATTAATTAGCTCTTAGAATTTCCAAACACTCGCTAGAAACAAGTTTTAACCTTAAATTTACTTTTAATAAAATTTGTTTAAAACTCGAACTTGGCTTTTCCCAACGAAGCTCATTCCCACTCAAATATCCCAAAAATCCTTCTTATAAATTCATTATTTGACAATATCTTTTATTTCTCTAAAATTCAAATTCTCCATTTATAATTAAATTATGGATTTAAAATTTATCCAGCAATATTCCAGTACCATTTTATTTCATTTTTCCATCCAAACAGATTCTAATTTTATATCCTTTTAAATTCCTTATTTATTAATTTATTAATTCCTTTTGAAAACCCAATTTAATTTCTTTATAATTAAAACTCCAAATTTCTTTATAATTAACATTCTGGGCTTCTAGTTTATCCCACAATTTCACAATACAATTTAATCCAGAATTTATCAATCACAATATAGAACAGACATCATCATGAATTATAAAAATAATTACTACATTGTGAGGAATCCAGTTGGATCCCTCCAACCTGTTTTCCCTGCATCCACAAATATTAGCACAACAATATATATATATATATCAATCCAGACTGATATAAATAAACATTTCAACCAATCACACAATTATTTAAATATCAACTACTTAAATCAACTAAGATTCCTGATGTGAGTGAGATTAACTCATCTTGCGTTTCGGCGAGCGTTCGAAATTTAAATTAAACCGAACGACGTTCGATTTAACTCAAATTTCTACTTGCCCGAAATGGTTCCCGAACTGCACTATCGCGTAGTACACTTTTCCGCGATTCCGGCGCTATCAAATTTGTTGAATTCTGATCACACATGAACAAGATATGAATTTTTATAATTTAAACAAGATTTAAAACAAATTTTACTATTTTAATTTTTTATAATACCAAAACAACACGGGCCGCATCTTCTTCGTTCCTCCTTCACGCACGCCAGGTAAATCACGAAACAAACCCAAAACGCGGCCATTAGGGCTCGAAACCGCACCCCCCATACTCCGCTATACGTCAATCGGAACCCACCATCTTGAAGCCTAAATCGACACACACCTACGGCCGAAGCATCACGTAGCTCGGTCGTCTCTACAGCTCGAAACACGCGCGCGAACTACTCACAAACGCTGCCAATTTCGCCTTCCAACGATGAAGATAACAAAATTCTACCGTCAGATGCCTAGATCTCTGGGTCCTCAACGATTCCTAGTTGAGAATTTTTGATAAAAGCGAATAGATTTGTAAGAAATTTGAAGGGAAAGAAAGGAAATTTTCGACCATAGATATAAAAGAGAACGGCGGCTGGTGGAATATAATTAGGGTTTGCAATGTTTTGAGTTATATAATATTATTTAAGGTTATTTTATTAATAAAATTCTCAACTAAACATCATATGCAAACGAACCCCAAACTACGCATTCCGACAGGCGATTCTAAGGTTTTTCCACGTTTCGGACACAATGGAACAGGTTTCTAAGCTAATTTGATCGTATGTGCGAGTTATGGAATTAAACGATCAATTTAAAATTAAATCGATTAAAACGATTTCGACGCGTTTCGAGCTGCCATGGTCAAACGACAACTCCGATTGCTATGAAAATTGAAATCCGATAATAACTAACTATTACGGATCCAATGGAACTGGTTTCGTTGACTTCCGAGACTGTGCCCCGAAAGGCTATTTTAACTCGTCTATTAAATCGAGCGATTTTCGAAATTGACGAAAACGCTTAAATTTCACTTTTACAATTTTTAATATCTTAACAATAATTCATATAAAATTTATAATCACATTAAGAATCATTCTGACTCAATCCGGACTAAAATCTGATTAAATTGCATTTTAATAATATTAAATTCATTTCTAAATTAACATAAAATTCCAGTTAATAACTTATTAACTTTTAAATTCATCCAAAAATCCAATAGTATCATTTATGACCAATTGAACTTAAAAATACATTTAAACATCATTTTTATACCCATTCACATCTTTCCCAAATTCTCTCAGTCCAATATTTAATTATTATTATTCAATTTCTAATTAAATTTCCACATTAGAAATTATAACTTGTTATTTTAAATTTAACCAAATTCTTTTTATTTAAAACCAATTCAAAATCTACATTGAACACTTAAAATGAATTAAATGTTCAAAATTTAATGCCCGAAATTCTGGGATGTTACATGATATTTCGGTTTAAAGTATAAATTATTTTGAAATGACCGTGGTGTAATAATAACGTTTGGTTGTTAAAAAGACCGTGATCTGAAGTTGTCATACTCTCTGCTAACTCCGAAAACCATTTTAACAACCGTGTATCCAGTGGAGATTCAGAATTAAGTAGGATGGCGGCGGCGTTCCTTTGAGGTATATACGTGGACTCGATTCCCGTGAGTTGGCACAAGGTGGCTAAAACATGAGCGTTTTATGGGCCAATGAGGTAGCTCCTCTTATCGGACACACTCCTTCGATACCTTTGTATTACTTTGTGATTGATTAGGTCTCTTTGATTTTTTAGGGGCGTGGCCCGAGGTGGGCGGTAGATACGCGCTACGCGTCACCACCAGCCCGGAAGCATAATTGGTATATCTATCCTTGCATTGCCTAGTTGTGCCATGTCACCTACCCTAGCGAGCCTTATATGAGTTTGATTTGTGTCGTACCTATGGAGTATCTTCCCGTAGCCTCCCGATCAGGAGGTACGCAGGTGCTGTATAGACTATTTGCACTACTTATGTGTTAAGGTGGAAAATGTACAGCCTTAACGCTATTTTAAAGTAAGTTTATTTCACTTTTAGACACTATTATAATAGCGTATATTACTACATAGTAGATAGTTTAACGGATCTTTAGGAGATGTGAATCCCAAGCATCTCTTAAGTTACTGCACTCACGTTAGACACTGGATTGGAGATGTCAAATCCCGTAAACATCTCTGACGCCGTTCCACTCATATTATTTGCTGTTGATTTAACTTACATAAGATCTTTTAGTTCCGACTCGAGTGTTTTGTCTTTTCAATTCGCTCGGGTCAGTCTGAGCATTTCAGGGTTTGAAGACCTTATTTCTGGAGGACGAAGACGAAGATTATATTATTATTATTATTTACTATATTGTTCCGCTGCATTGTTATTTTTTATTTTTTTGTATATGTAACTCTAATTCTGTGTTGTATAAGTATAATCAAATGTTTTGTAAAACAGCTTCATGAACTGTTATTTGATTATTATATTTTGTCATTCCACTGCGAGATTCTGTTTTGTTTTCTTTCTTTCTTCCTTTTTCTTATTCATCCCTATAACAATTCACCCTTTTGTATGGTTTGAGTCTGACATGTGTGGTTTATCGTCTATTTAAAACGTACAAAAATGCAAGATGTTACATATGGTATCAGAGCTTTGGTTTAGCAAAAACCTTAGCTTTGTGGGGTCTGACTCTTTATTATTAGGGTAGTAATACCCTATGAGAGTATCTAAGAGTATATAAGAGAGAGCGTATTTGTTAATGTTATAAAAAGTTTTTATATTGTGTTAATTTGTTCCGTTTGTATTTATAAATTTTGGTTAGTGCATAGGACGCTATGACATCAATAGGGATTTCTAAACACTTAATAGGACAGGACGACACAATATTTATTTTGAATATAGGTGAATGAAATAATTTTTCCTATTATATTTTCTATATATAAAATATTTTTTTTTATAAAAGATATATATTTGGCTGTAGTATAATTGTTGTTTAGTAGTGAAATTTATGAACATGGGTTGGAAATAAGATTTGAAATGAAAAATAAATGAGAATAAACTGGAAATTTAGACTTAAGTTTTGGGGTTTTGAAAAATTCTTTCGAATGATTTTGGAATATAGTAATAATATTATTAGAAGTATTTTCTGTTATAAATATTCCAATATGATTTGAAAGAATTGTTTTAAAGAAATTTTAGGAAAGAAATAAGTTCTGTACTTCCATCCCTGTCGCTAGAAAATAATTTCGGTGACGAGTGCATCATCGACATTAATTTTCGAGTTTCAAAGTGGGAAGGCCACTGTAGTAGTTTTACTACAGAATTATTTTGATAAATAAATGTAAAATTCAAATTGTTTTAAATATAATTGGACACATAAGTTGTAAGTATATACGTTTATCTATTATTTTAAAATGATTTGAAATTTAACCTGGTATTTAGTTCTTAAGTTCCCGTTAATTAATAGTTTCAATTATTGTAGTGAAATGGAATGTAACTAATTAACAATTGGAACCTATAAATAAAATAAGAGATTTAATGCTTAGGTATAAATGAAGTATAAAAGAAATTTGAAGCTTGTAACCTGTAAATAAAAACGATATGATTATTGAACATTAAAAGAAGTAAATCAAACTTGTGTAACTTTCAATTACATTCTTAAAGACATATATAACTTACCAGTTTTAAAAAGTTGAAATGTTCAAAGAATATGCATCGGAAAGTTTACAAGTAAAACTTATGTAATGAAAATGTACAATGAATTGCTTTTATAAATATGAATTTGATGTCATAATTGTTATAACGTAGGTCATAATTGAAATGTAATATATAAAATGTAATAGAAAGTAAGTATGGTAAGTAAATAACTATAAAGTTTAAGTTATTGAATTGATATGTTGAATAGTTGAATTGAACCTGAATACTATAGATAAATGCTTATAACTTAAATGTTCGAAAGTTGAACATTTTAGGTAAAAGACCTTAAATTTAAGTTAATGTAAATCAAAAGTGAGAAACTTAAGTATGAAATTATACACTAATGAATATTAATATCTAATGGAAATTAAACGGATTTAATGGAAATTAAACGGATAGATTAATAGAGACGAACTAAAACTGCAGTGAGATGAATGTAATACTTGGATAATGGTTGATCACTTTGATTCCTTGTGATGAATGTATGCTTGTTTATAAATAATGGTTGCAATGTTGTATTGATTTTTTTGTTATCGATTGAAACAACTTTAAATATTTCATTTTAGATAATCGTTAACCTCTTTTGGATTATATAAGTGAAATACAGGTTATGGAAGCAATTGCTACTGCTTTTGGTTTCATAATTAAGCGTTTGTTTGCCCGACAAATAGTTACGTTTTCGGATTACAGTTTTATAGAGCTACTATATTATTTTTCCCGTGTTGGGATTTATTATTTTGGAAATTATATGTTATATATTGTTATACTTGATATTATATTTTCTTCCGAGCCTCTCCGTACAAAGGAGACTCGGCCGAAATTTTTGTGAATTTTGGACTTAGAAAATTTTATGAAATATTTTCCAAAAATTTTGTTACTTGAGTATAGAAGGATTTAATAGTTATAAATTGATATATTTTACTTAAATTATAAAATATTGTGAATTTATCTGTTTATAAATTTGATATTTTTAAATAAGATATATTGATTACTTAATTTCCTCTTTCCCTCCTTTTCACCTTTTCGGGGACTAAAAGTTTTGAGTGGGGGAGAGTGTAACAACCCATAAATTTTCGATAATTTAATATGTTAATTTAATGAATCTTGATTATTTAATATTGGAAGAAATAAAAAGTTATAAGGTAATAATGGAATAATAATTAATATGAAACGAAACAAGGTTAATTAAAGTTAACAATTAATGAAATTGAATGAAATTCCAATTAAACAAGATAATTTAAAAGTTAAAACTTGATTATAAAGTGAATATAAGAAAACAAGGGTAAATATTGAATCGATTGGTGGATTATTATATTATTATTGATAATTGGATAAAGACTATGTTATGTAAGCAATTGTAACATTTGTTTGTTAATAATAACTTATAAGTGTAATTAAAAGCCAACGGTAACAATTATTATATATTACCCCTCTATTTAACCTGTTAATTTAAACTGGAATTAAATTTCAATAAACGTAATTAAATATTATGTTAATGTAAATTAGGTTAATATTTGGAAGTAATGTTAAGTTTTATTCGTAGTATTATAATTGGTTAAAGGATAGTAACTAGATTTATTGCAAATAAATGAAATTAAATATTTAAATATTATGATAATGAGAAATTAAGATGAAATTGGGAAATATTAATGTGCTAAGAGATAAACCAATGTTAGTTATACCCTTATCGTAATGAAAGACTGAATAACAAGGTTTAAAATTTAATAAATGGATTTTGGAAGTTTAATTTGTAATTTCTGAAATTAATGAAATTGAAATTAAACGGTGAAATTGATGGATTAATCTACTTTAAATTGACATCTAAATGTTATTGAAATTGTTCATGAAGTCAAAAATGATAAAGATTGCTAATTATGGAATTGCAATCGAAAATTTGATTTAATTAATTTAATATTAATTTATTGGTAAATTGGAAAATATCCATTTTTGGCCACTGACTCAGATTTCGACGAAACCATTTTCATCGAATCCGTAACGATGAATTATTGTAGAATCTGGCTTGTCGTTTGATCGTACGGACTCGAAATGCCTTGAAATCGAATCATTTGAAATCAATTTGAAATATGCCGATTTTAACGTAACGTCTTCATACGATGAAATTTGGACTTAAAACCTGTTCCATCGATTTTAAATTATTCAAAATCATTTATTTTGATATATGGGTTGACCCATTTTCGTTCTGCGGGCAGAACGCTTTTTGGGTCGTTTATCGTTCCAACCCAAATCAAACCTGATCCGTTATTTCTATTTTCTAACCTACCTATAAATATCCGGTTATAAACCATAGCCTTCTGATTCCTCATTTCTGTATGTACAATTCTATTTGTTCCTCCTCATTCCAATGGTAGACAAAACCAATTCCAAATCGCAAATCCAAATCAAATTACAAATCAAATATTTAAAATCCACAAACTATAGCGAATTATTTATCGATTTGAAGCTCTCGACGAGCGCATCTCAGTTCTATAATTTGTTTTTCATTTTGGAGCATCATTTGATCAGAAAACGTCAGAGAAGCAAGGGCAGTTCGTGTTATGTTTATTGTTTTGACGGTGGATCTTGATTCTGCCATCGATCGTAAAGCAAGTACTCATAGTGGTCATCGAGTGGTGGAGATCTATGCGGTTAGTTTGGGATGTATGCGTTGGAATTCACCATGCTCGGCAGTAAAAGGCGGCGGCGGTGGACGAGTTGTGGCAGGCCGGAGGTGGCCGCGTTCGGCGAGGTAGGGCGGCTCATGATGAGTTTCGCAGGGGCGAAGTGTGATCGAGGTGTTGCTGGCCGTGGTTGCGTGGTCAACGGCGATTTAGGTGGCGGCAGGAATATGTTCGAACGCGAAAAAGGTGGACCTGTAGGATTTTGTTTTTATGGAAGGTGACCCGGTTTATAAATTTTATTATTCTATTTGTTTTAAATTTAAACTGTAACTCTTCTAATGTAAATCACTTTTACTTACGAGGTCCGTTCCATGCGCAATTTTCTCCGCTAGGATCGTATCGAAATTCTGAAGATTTTGGCGCTAGTTTAGATGGATTCTGAGACTGTTTGAATTTTGGGTTTAAATTGGATTTAAATTTAATTTGAATTCGAAAGGTGAGAGTTTTAACCCACTCACAACTTCTAAAATTTCTTATGTTTGTTAAATTGATAGAAATTTATTTATGACCGTTTGGCGTATTTTGAATCATCATCTCAGTTAATTTGAATTTATTTGGATAAAATGGTTATGTAATTTATTTTGAATATAAACTGCTAGTTAAATACCTGTTATTTATTATCAGTTTCTATATTGATATTTATGGATTGTTTGGACGATGATTGTGATGGATGTTGATTTGTTGATATTGGTTGAATGTATGTTCAGTTTACACTATTATAAACTACAAGTTTGAAAAGATATACTACAAGTTTGATATTGGTTGAATATATGGATTATTATTAATTCGGGATTGCAGTTTGAAATGATATACAACCGTAAAATATTAAATTGCGGATTGAAATGATAATTATCCATATCGCTTGGCCATATGATATAAAATTATGTACGGACACCATAGTCTATATATAGAAATATTTTGAAATGTTTTCTATGGTTTTGTAAAGGAATATATGGTTATATATAAATATCGATTTCAGATATTATATAAATGTTACCTTATATATAGTTAAATTATTGATTTTATGCAATGTATAAATTTGTTTGATATAAAACAAGTTTAATAATAAAGATTGATTTTATTAAAAAAATATAATATGGTTAAGTATTTATATAAATTATATTTTAATATAGAGTTTATAATGATTTTAATAAAATTATGGTTGGAAGATAAATTTGAAATTTATTTGAAATTGAATTTATTAAAGAATTAAACTCAAATAAGTTGGATGTGAAATTTATTAAATTTGAAATTTTTAAAAGGTATGATTTATATAACTTGATTTTGGTTTAAGGTGAATTAAATAAATATTTCAAGTATAAATAAATTTAAGGAAACATTTAGTTATTTGTAATTTGGGTTTTATTTAAATGATAATGGATTTATTAAGTAAATGTCTCGAAACTAAATAATAGAAAATTGAACATGATATATATATATATATGAAATTATCAAACTTAGTTTTGAAATTGTTGAATACTTAAAGTTTGAAATAAACTGAATTTGAGATGGTTTATTTTGTGGATCGAATCTGTTTTGAAATCAATATAATTTGGAATAGTTTATTTGGAAACTGAATTGAATTGAAATTTTGTTAAATTTAAAATTTTGGATTTCGAGTTGTTTTAGAATATGATTTGTGAAATTGAAGAAGTGATTTATTACATAAAGTATTTAAATATTTAAACTATTTAAGTGGTGGAAGTTATGTTTCAAAGTTACGAGTTTCAAAGTATTATGATTTGAAAGTGTTATAATTTCAAGTGTTTTGGTTTCGAAGTGTATAACTGTGAAAGCGCTATGATTTTTGGAAAGGGTTATATTTGAAATAAAAATGATATCGTATTGATTTAGTTTTGAAATGGAAATGATATCATATTTATATGGTTTTGAAAAGGCAATGATATTTCAGTTTAAAGTATAAATTATTTTGAAATGACCGCGGTGTAATAATAATGTTTGGTTGTTAAAGAGACCGGGATCGAAAGTTGTCATATTCTCTACCAACTCCGAAAACCACTGTAACAACTGTGTACGCGGTGGAGATTCCAGAATGAAGTAGGATGGCGGCGGCGTTCCTTTGAGGTATATACATGGACCCGACTCCCGTGAGTTGCATAAGGTGGCTAAAACATGGGCGATTGATGGGCCAGTGAGGTAGCTCCTCTTATCGGACACACTCCTTCGATACCTTTCTATTACTTTGTGATTGATTGGAGCTCTTTAATTTTTTAGGGGTTTGGCTCGAGGTAGGCGGTAGCTACGCGCTATGCGTCACCACCAGCCCGGAAGCGTAATTGGTATGTCTACCCTGGCATTGCCTAGTTGTGTCGTATCACCTACCCTAGCGAGCCCTGTACGAGTTTGATTTGTGTCGTACCTATGAAGTATCTTCTCGTTGCCTCTCGATTAGGAGGTACGCTGGTGTTGTATAGACTATTGGCACTATTTATGTGTTAAGGTGGAAAATGTAAAGCCTTAGCGCTATTTAAAGTAAGTTTATTTTACTTTTAGACACTATTATAATAGCGTATATTACTACATAGCAGATAGTTTAACGGATCCTTAGGAGATGTGAATCTCGAGCATCTCTTAAGTTACTGCACTCATGTTAGACACTGAATAAGAGATGTCAAATCCTGTAAACATCTCTGACGCCGTTCAAATCATATTATTTACTGTTGATTTAACTTACATAAGATCTTTTAGTTCTGACTCGAGTGTTTTGTCTTTTCAATTCGCTCGGGTTAGTCTGAGCATTTCAGGGTTTAAAGACCTTATTTCTGGAGGCGAAGACGAAGATAGTATTATTATTATTCACTATATTGTTCCACTGCATTGTTATTTATTATTCTTTGGTATGTGTAACTCTGATTCTGTGTTGTATAAGTATAATCAAATATTTTGTAAAACAGCTTCATGAACTGTTATTTGATTATTATATTTTGTCATTCCGCTGCGAGATTCTATTTTGTTTTCTTTCTTTCTTCCTTTTTCTTATTCACCACTATAACAGTTCACCCTTTTGTATGGTTTGAGTCTGACGTGTGTGGTTTATCGTCGATTTAAAACGTATAAAAAGGCGGGATTTTACATTAGTCATCGAAAAATACAAGTCATTTCACTCTCCCCTACTCAAAACATTTCTTCCTCGAAAATTAAAAGAAGGGATTAAGAAAGTAACTTATTTTTATTCGAACAATCAATTTATAAACATTTTAAACTTACATAATCAAGTATTTAAATATAATATATCAATTCATAAACAATTAAAACTTTCATATTTAAAAATCCCTCTCAAAACAATTGAAATTCTAACTTACCTCTCGTGGTGACCATCCCTCCCATGGTGATTATCCCTCCAATCTTACCCACCATTCCCTCTCCCATAACTCTGTCTGACAACCACATTCCCTTTTCCCTTTCTGACCATCCCCTCCCGCACATCCCGCCACCTTCACTGCATGTTCCTCCTCTCACTCTCCATTGATCCATTTCCTCCTCTCATTTCTTCCTCTAGCTCTTCACTATTGCAACCACCCTATGACCCACCTTCTGCCTCACCTTGCTCCTCCTGGGTTTCCCTTTTCAGTTCCAAACCTACAAATGATGGTTCCTATAACCCTATTCATTTTGATGTTTCTTACTCTGGCTCTCCTCTAGAACCACCACAGGAAGTGGTTGAATAATGCATTAAAGCTTGGTCTGGATGCCTAGTGGGATTTTTCTTGGCCGGTATTGTTAACTTTGTGGCAGTGAAGTTACAATGGGAAAAAGCGTGGAAGCTTAAAAGTTCATATGATATTTTCTTTGATAAAAAAACTATTATTTCTGGTTCGCTAATGAGGATGATAAGATGAATATTCTTATGAAAGATCCTATATTTATATGAGGCCAAATGTTTATTATATCAAAGTGGAGCCCTTCCTTTTCATATATTCACACTTCTATTCGCTCGGTTCCAATATGATCCCATTTCTACAAGAATTCCCATTTTGATATGGTCACTGTTGGGCATCAATTGGCTCTGTCATCTTGGTAGGCTTATATGCTTTGGTGAAAATAGAGAAAAATTAAAAATATTTGAATATGCAAAGTGTTTAATTGAAATTTCACCAAATCGTGAACTGCCTGAATATTTGGCTATTAGTGATGAAACTTGTCCAAATATAATACTTGAATGTTCATAGAAACCTTTAATTTGTACTCACTATAAGATATTTGGTCATGCTTCTAATCACTGTGATAGGATGAAGAAGATTAAGATTGATTTGGAAATTAACAATATAACTGACATGGAAAAAGATGAAGTGAATGTGAAAACTGGTCATGATGTTGTAGGTAAAGCTACAAACATAAAAGAGGGATATTTTCAAAAGGAGAAAAAAAATACCAACTTGCCAGAGGAAAATGGAAAATGAAATCTGTTAGGAAAATTTGGAGGAAAATTAATAAGGTTGAAAGTACCAATATGGTGGTTTCTGCTGATGAAGTTATTGGTGATGTTAATGAAGTTGTTGTTGGTGATGATGTTGGTGATACTCAATTTGTAACTGAAGGAAATGAACAAATGCATAAGGTTATAAGTATTGAAAAAGAAACATGGCTGAAAACATTGTGCTTACAACTGTTGATGGGGTTACTAATGGTATAAATGTAATTTGTTAGGCAGTTGAACCAGATCCCGTTGAAACTCACAACCCATTTTCTATTGTACAGCAATTAAATGATGAATCAGAAGAATCTGAACATGTTATTCTAATTCAAAATCCCCTAGCCATCTATAAATGTTCCTTGAATATTCATGGCCATACCTCTCATAATGATATATGTGAGAACATGCATACCGACATGCACGATGACATGCAACAAACTACCCCTATCTTATCTCATTCATTTCATATTAATTCTTCAACACCTGTCCTCCTGCAAAATCTCCGAAATCCCATTATTCTTCTATATCACATCCCAGTCAAATATTCAATAATCTGCAACCTTCTATTCCTTCCATTCCTCCTTCCCTTGATGATACTGGCACTAATCTATCTTCTGATAAACATACCATACCAATTTCATCTTCCAAGAAGAATAGAGGAAGACCCAAAAAAGCAATAGACATTCAATCATCCCTTGATTTAGAAAAAAAGATTCAATTGAACAAATTTTAATGGTCCGTGCAGCAAATACCTATTCTTTATCCATCTCTGGGGGTTAAAAGCAAGGCATCCTCATCCAGTAATCATGTTAATTGACAACATTGGCTTTTGGAATATTATGGAAGCTAATTCCTTAGCGAAGCAACTTGAAATCAAAAGTCTAATATCCTCATATAAAATTCAATTAATGGCAGTTGCGGAAGCTAAACTTAACCATTTCATTATGATCAAAGCAGCATTAAATATTAACCACCGTTGGAATTTTATTTATAACCTTGCCCAATCCCCTTTTGGTAGGATTCTCATTATTTGGAATCTTGATATTTTCACAATAATCCCTCTATGTTTACAAAGGAAATACATCCATTCTAAAATCCTCCATATTCCCTCTTCTACCTCCTTTTTCCTAACAAATGTCTTTGCAAAAAACTGCTCTGTGCGTAGACAACTTTTCCTTGACAAACACACTGCTCTTCAACCCCACAATTCTCCGTGGATTTGCATTGGAGGTTGGAATTGCATGCAAAGCTCTACTGACAATTGTGGTGGTGTTCCTTTATCTATTCAGCAAGTTAGACCCCTAAATAATGCAATATATGACTCTAACCTCCTTCCTATATCTGCTAATGGTTGCTATTATACATAGAATAATTTCAACAGAACTGGAAAAAGGACATACTGCAAACTTGATAGATCACACCAGAACTGTACTTCTGTTTTGAACTGGCCCTCCCTTAATACCATTATTCGACCTCCATCCCCATTTGACCACTCTCCTCTAATATTGGACTGGGACATGGTCACTGTGAGAAGAAAATCCTCCTTTTCATTTTTTAATATATCGTATGAACACCTTGAATTCCTTAATATTGTTAATGACTATTGGAAGACTCATATTTTTGGCAACCATATGTTTGTTTTGCAGGCTAAGCTTAAACATGTTAAAGGAATCCTTAGAATGTGGGCTCTTGCTACAATTGGTAATGGACAGCCTTTCTTCTTCTGTTAGACAATAACTTTTTCAGATGCAAAAGGACATACAATAGCGCACTGATAGTATTACGTTGGCTAGTCTTGCTGATTATGAAACTTCTTATAGTTAGAACCATGCTAAAGCTTTATTGAATGAAAATAAGATGGTTAAACAGAAGACAAACCATAAATGGCTTGCTCGTGGTGACAAAAGCACTGCTACTTCCCATGCTTCCCTCAAAATTCAACAGGCTAGCGCTAATATTCCAAGTATACAAGATAAAAATGACAATTTATGCTCATCTCATGATGACATTCAACCTACATTTTTGGACTTCTTTCAAGACATTCTTGCTTCTGAAGATATTCCTGATATACACATGCATCATTTTGCTCAGCCATCCCACCCTACCATTTCTGATGGTAACAAGGAAACTCTATTGAAGAAGGTAACTTTGGGTGATGTTAAGAATTCCATTTTTGGTATGAATTCCTCCAGTTCTCCAGGCCATGATGGTTATAATGCACCTTTTTTTAAGGTAACATGGCATATTTTAGGTGATGATGTGGTCAAATCGATCGAATTTTTTTCAAAGATAACCACTTGTTAACTGGCGTTAATGCCACTAGAATAACTCTGATTCCTAAGACTCAACAGCCTTATTCTATCAAGAAATTCTAGCATATAGCATGTTCCAATGTTATTTACAAAACTATTTCAAGGATCTTGGCTGAAAGAGTGAAAACTATTCTTGTTGAGGTGATCTCCCCTAATCAGATTGCTTTCATCTCCTTAGTAGACATTATTAATAATATTATGCTTTCGAATGAACTCATGAGTGGTTACAATAGGAAGAACATCTCTCAAAGATTTGTGCTGAAGCTAGATATGCAGAAAGCTTATGACACTATTCAATAGAAGTCCATAATAAACATTTTGCATGAAATGAATTTTCCGATCCCTTTTTTGGCCTGGATTTACACCTGTATTTCAACTGTTAATTATTCTCTCAGGTTGCATAGTAATACTTTTGGATATTTTCATGCTTCCCAGGGTATTCAACAAGTTGATCCTACTTCACCTTATCTTTTTATATGTGTTATGGAACTATTCACTTGCTTAACTAAGTATGGAGTGTCCTCTAATAAGTTGGAATATCATCCTTACTGTAAGTTCAATGGTATTACAACTTTATTGTTTTCTGACAATCTCATGTTATTCACTAAGCCTACTGCTGAATCTATTAATGGTGTTTTGGATGTCTCGTTAGATTTCAAACTAAAGATTGGATTGTCTATCAATAGAAACAAACCTAAAATTAAGATTATTGGTTTACCTGAAATTGATATGAATGGCGTATATGCTCTCTCTGGTCTAACGCCTTTTGATGATACTGAAGAGCAACTGGGTATTCCCTTATGTCTTCTAGAATTAGAACAGGTCAATGCCTTCAACTATATGAGAAGATTACAGCCACTCTTTCCTCCTGGCCTACCTCTAAACTATCCACGGCAGGTAGACTAGTCATTGACAAGGCCATTGCCACCTCCATGTGTCTTTACTTTGCTAGAATATTCATATTACCCTGCTTACTCATTAATATTATCAGTTGTGCTCTCACCCACTTTTTGTGGCATGGTAATCCCTATTTGAGGAGGCTTCTTCTTGTTTCCTTCAAAACTTTATGATGCCCATATCAAAATGGTGGTCTTGGTATTATGAACATCAAGATTTGGAACCATGCTACTCTCTCCTCATGTATTGACATAATCTTTAGATATGACTCAAATTTATGGGCTGAATTGACAAGGACTCATTTAATCAAATGCAATAACTTTTGGAAAATGAGCATTCCTTCAGACTGTAGCTGGTCTTGGAGGACTATTCTACACAATAGATCTACTTTTGTTCCTATTTTCCAAAGTTGTATGAGGATTAAAAAGAAAATCTCCTTTTGTTTTGACCCTTGGACCAAACAAGGCGTGATTCTTGCTAATTTGATTAACTTCAATCTTAGACATATTATAGGTATAGCTTAGAAGGCTTCGGTTGATTATTTTAGGTCTGATGGATTAATTAACCTGCCTTATTCTAGCTCATACCTAGTTAGAAATGTTTGGAACATTATTCAGACAAATACATGTAACATTGCATATATCCATGGATTGTGGAATAGTAAGGAACATGTAGTTAAGACTGTATACAAACTCTTGCTTCATAACACCCCTCTTAATAGTTTTCCAGGGCACACAAGGGTTTGGACGTCATCATCACCCCAAAAGAAAATATTTTCATATGGAAGGTGCTTAGAAATGGAATATGTACTCTTGACAAGCTCAAGGATAGGGGACTGATTCAATCATCTATTTGTTTGTTATATGGTAGAGGGGATGAAAATGTCTCATATCTTTTTGTTGAAAGTGATTATACATACTTTGTATGGGAGAAGGTTTTGAATTTTTTAAACTTGCATAAACAAAATAGAAATGCTTCTCAGGAATGGTACTTTATATTTAAAGCTACGAGATGGAAGAACTCGAGATCTAAACAATTGTTTCTGTGCTCAAGGCTGTCATGTATCATCTTTAGAGGGAGAGAAACAGTAGGGTGTTTAGTGGTAAGATGATTGCTAACCCTATACTGGTTCTCACCATCTCAAAACAGTTTAGTTCATAGACTATTATCATCATTGATTACTTTATTGTACTATTAATTCTCTTTTCCATTTCTAATGGTATGCTTGGTGTTATAGATGTGCTGCTTCAGGACATGCTTGTTGTCTGATGTTGATTGCTTTGGATATTTTTTCCATATGTTCTTTGTAGTATTGGTCCTGCTTTGTGCATTTTGTAGCTTGCTTGGTGTCTTTTCTGTAGTGCTTGGTCTTTTTGTTGCATGCAATGTTTTGTAGTTATTTTCTGCTGTTTCTTTTCTCTATATCCCTCTATAATTCTTATTTATACTTGTAATTTTGCACAGTATAAATAAAAGGTAGGGGCCATTTAACCCCACTAGCTTTGCCAAAAAAATCCTGTATATTCAGGTTTTAAATTTTTTTGAAAATATTCCACTTTTCACAAAAGATTTCTAAGTCTAAAATTCACGAATTTTTTTGGCATGGTTTCCTTTTTACAGATAGGTTCGGGAGAAATAATAATATCAATAATAACAATATATATCACATTTAAATAATAAAATATCCCAAACAAGGAGAAAAACAATAGAATAACACTACAACACCGTAATCCGAAAACGTACCTATTTTTTGGGCAAACTACTTTATTTATGAAACCAAAAGTGGTAGTTATTGCTTCCATAAACCTGTATTCCACTTATATAATTCAAAAAGTGAGAATTATGTACAAGAAAAATATTTAAGTTGTTTCAAATATTAACAAAAGTAATACAACACAAAACATATACAAACAACACGACCATCATATGCAACAAAGGAATCAATCATACATCCATAACATTAAAAACTAACGGCATGTTCAATTTAAGAACTTCTCATCGTTCAAGGGTGATAAATAAACTATCAAGGGTATCATATGCTTAACAACCTTAGATAATAACTTAATAAATTATTTATACATCCTTAGCAATTAGAAGTATCCTTTCCCAAGCATCCATAAGCTAAAACAACTAAGAATTTCAAGTACTATTTATGTTCATTCTTATAAATATCCTTTCATATTATTTACTATTCATAAATTTTCATTCATTTATACAATGATTATTAATTTACATTCAACTACTTACATATGTTATTTACATTCAATTATTTAGACACCAATAAATCAATTCTTAAAATATTATATAGGTTTCTTTGTAATTAAATTGACATTCATTTACTTTTCACTTATTTTAAATTCTCATTCATTTATATAGAATCATCTCTATTTATTTACATTCATTGCTTATATAGTTTGATTTCAATTTAATGAATCATTAAACTTAAGTCCCTTAACTTTTAAATTTACATCCACTCTTTCCAGCATAGTATCATTGATTATTAAATCCATTTCTATTATAGGGTCACTTAGTAAACTTTTTCATGAGTCATTATAGTCAATTTTTATGTTTATACGCATTTCTTAGATAATATACACTTTTTACTACTAAATCGAATTATTAGCATTTCAAAACATTGACTTATGTTCATAACATTCATTGTATATCTAATTCATATTTATAGAACTAATTCCATTGAACACTTTTAATTTTGTATAATATTCTATTACATATTTTTATTTAACATTCCAACTTTTTAAACATTTCTGGTAAGTTATATATATGCTTTAAGAATGTAATTGAATGTCACACAAGTTTATCTTATTCATTTTAGTTAACAAAATGTTCAATAATTACATCTTCTAAATTTTCATATCTTTTGATCTACAAGTTACAAATTTCCAATTTCTTACATATTTCATTAACCACTTAGCATCTAATTTATTATTTTCCATTTTAGAGGCTTCTAACTATTAATATAGTCAAGATTTTATTCATTACGATAGTTAAAAATTCAAATTTACAAAAACTCAAGAACTAAATACCAGGTTTCATTTTCAAATCATTTTAAAATAATATATATAATCGTATCTTTTTTATATATCCAAATCATATTTATAAAATTGAAAATTAAGATTTGGTTATCAATAAATATGTGTAGTAAAGCTAATACAGTGGCCTTTCCACATTGAAACTCGAAAATGAATGTCGATGATGCGTGTAATCATTCCCGAAATTATTTTCCAATGGTGGAAGAGGGGAGTACAGAACTTATTTCCTTTCAAATTTCCTTTAAAAATTTCTTTTAAATCTCATTGAGAATATTTATATTCGAAAATACTTCCAAATAATTCTAATGTTATATTCCAAAATCTTTTGAAAACAAATTTCAAAATCCGATACTTAAGTACTCAAATCTCAAAATTAAATTGGCTTCATTTGTAAATCCTATTTTGCAACCAATATTTTTTAGAAATGTACTTCCTAACAATCAAACATATTACATACAACTACATTCGTTTATAAAAATTTATTCTTTGTAAAAAAATATAATACTAGGTAAAATTATTTCATTTACCTATATTTCAAAACAATATTGTGTCGGTCTGCCCTATTAAGTGTTTAGAAATCCCTATCGATGCCATAACATCCTATATATGTACAAACCCGAATTTATAAGTAGTTCACAAAAAAAATTAATAGAATATAAAAACATTTTATAACACTAACACCTATGCTCTCTCACATATATATGCTCAAACAGAATCATTCTCGGGCATTACTACCCTATCTCTAATGAGTCAGACCCCATGCTAAAGTTATCGCTAAACCAAAGCACTAATACCAAATATAAAAATCCGCATTTCAGGCAGTTTAAATCGACAATAAACGACACATGTCAACTCAAACCGTTTAAAATGGAGGATTATTATGGGGTAAACAAGAAAGAGAAGAGAAAAAAGAAAAAATGCAGAATCTCATAGTGAAATGACAAAATACAATAATCAAATAAACAGTTCATGAAGCTATTTTACAAATAACATTTGTGTAATGCCCCACCCCGAAACTCACCTTAGTAAAGAGAATTAACGAGTAATTCCGTCTACTAAAGCGGAGAATAGGGCTGGTTAAGGGCAACCATCTATAACTTTGTCTTAAACATCTACTGAATATGTCGATAAATGCAATATGGTTTTTCTTTTCTATCTCAATGGATCGACATACACAATAATTGCATAATCCAAAACTATAGGCGGCTAACGGATCTATCAGAACAAAATACAATAACAAAATATAAAGCACATCACAGAACAGTAATCAACATCATATATATAGATGTATACTGATACATGCTTAGTACAGTATAATATGAATACAATAATGGTTGTATTCGACCATACCATATACATTGAATCAAACACATCAGAGTACGCGGAAGAACAGAAATTGCTCAAGAGAAAGGAGAGATGATATCCAGCATCAACTTCAAGCTAAGTCCAATAGATGATACCTGAAACAACTCGGTCTGACCCGAGTATAAATACACGGGTCAGTCTAGCTACGCAAATCAGTCAATATCAGTAATATGAAGCAGAATAGACATGAAGATACTTCTTCTCGAAAGAGAAGAATGAATCGATAAACTCATAATCTCAACGCTTAAGTAACAAACGCTACTTAAGTGAACATATACCTCGAAGGAGGTAACTCAAACTCAATACTCAAATCAAACACAAGTGCCTCATATCATCGGCGACATCCCTAAATGTCTACATGGTTTCCATAAACCAAATCTCCTCAAAAGGAGAAACATCAATACAAACTCTCGCCAGAATGGCAAACATAAGACATTCTCAAATAGGATGATCCAAAACTCAATTATAGATGAATCTCCAAATTCAATTATACCTCATCTCATCGGTGTAAATGTATATAAATCTCAACCTCAACTCTTCAAAATGGCAAAACCCAGAATATCCTATAAAATCCTAAAATTGCCCAAACTCATAACTTAAGGAACTCGATAAGAGTTCAAGAAATTATAATTGAAATCACCATATATATAACAAATCATATAGCACAAGGCTATCGATGTAATAAAACACCTTAAAAAGGTGAAATCACAATAAAATAGAAAACTCAGAAAATTCGGATTGGCCAAATCCCCGATTGCAATGCCGAAGCAATGCTGCACGTGCTAAACTCAAACGACCGAAGCCTCAGACAAGGTCGCTAACACCTCCCAAAGCAGTTCGTCCTCATGACAAGGTCGCTAACACCTCTCCAAGCTATTTTGTCAGCCCTAACAAGGTCGCTAACACCTCCCAATGTAGTTCGTCCTCATAACAAGGTCGCTAACATCTCTCAGAGCAGTTATGTTAGGTAAACATCATGAATGTGTCACAAACTCACGGATAAAATCCTAAAAAGTGTTAATGTGTGTCCCATACCACACATTCGCACTTAGCGGTTTACTAGCCGTTAGTCGATGCCACAGTAGAAATATCATAAAACTTAGAAAACTATATCTCGCCTAGTCTCATTGGCGAGTGATAAAGAGACACCATACTTGTCTCATCTCATCGACAAGAATTAAATGGCATCGTAACTTGTCTCGTCTCTTCAATAAGTGAAAACATCATGATGGTTCCTCATAAACCATAAATCTCAAAATATGAAATCATAAACTCAAGACTTTCCATATATCATTGGTAAGTAAACAAAACATCGTGATGGTTCTCATCGACCATACTCCTGCATAGGATATCTCAAACCATAATACTTGCCAAATATTGGCCATCTTAAATAATTCCAATAAATAGAAATTATAAAACTCAAAATACGCTTTAAAATGGCAAAACATCTCAGAATCAATAATCTCAAATAGCTTCGATCGTACAAGTCCGAAATTAAACGAAATAGTAAACGCGTCCCATACCACGTGTTTTACTAAATCGTTTAATTATCTTTCTCATACGTTCGAATAGTATAAATGTTTGAATTATATATGTAAAATAATTTATTTGAGAAAACAAGCTTTTGAAAACCATTTTCCGAAATCAATTTTGAAGACGATATTTGAAAATTCCATTATTATAGAGAATAAATAGTTTTTACAGCTTAAAATAATTTAAAAATATTACATAATAATTATTTTAAATGACAACTTATTGTATAAATTATTTCAAAATTATCTAGAAAAATCTATGCTCGAAATCAAAGAAATTACTCAAAACCATCATTCAAATTCAATTCAAATTCAAATCAAATTTGAATTTCTAATTCATCAAAACTTGGCTTGCCTATTGATAGGCATCATAGCCCCCAAAACATTTCAAAAATATCACAAAAACATGAAGTATAAGTTAAAAATCGGATGGAAAAAGAACATAAAAACACTTGGCCAAAATAATACCCAGGTCTGAAATCTTCTCTGGGTTCAACTTTCAGATATATAACAGATGGATGAATGACCTTTGATTGGACTAAAAATTAGTATACACATACTAGAAAACTTCATATTTCAAACATAAAAAGAATCAATGAATTTCGACTGGAAATGAAAAAGTTACACTGTCTCAAACATGGACTCAGGCCATGTTTGCAGCAGTTCAAAAACCAAAAACGCACAGGCTTGAAAACCCTCTGGGGTTCAACTTTCAGGCACGAAACCGAGAAACAAATTTGATCGGAATTAATATGAAAATTGTTAAGCCTATAATAGAAAACTTCAGCTTTCAAACAAAAAAAAGCATCATGCAATTTAGAGAAAGTGTGAGAAAGTTATGATGACTCAAAGTTGGATCCAGTGTTTTTACTGTAAAATCTGGACAAAAACATGCTGCTCGGCAACATGTTACTATAAGCTATATTGGTCGAAATGACCTGAAATTTAACATGCATAAATACCAACAACAACAATTTAAACTGCACAAAGTATCTTTTAATTTAGACAAAGCATGAAAAAGATATGATGTCTCAAAGTTAGACCCAGACAGTGTTTTCACTGTAAAATCTAGGCAAAAACATGCTCCGAGTCAAAGTTCGATAGCATGTTTCTATAAGCTATATAGGTCAAAATGACCTGAAATTTGGCATTCTTAATCTACAAAACATTTTCTACAAAAAAAATCCCGTAGTATTTCGTTGCTGGAATAGAGAGATATGACTGCACAAATTTGCAACTCAAGACAGTTTACATAGAAAATCAAAATAGTTCAATACACGGGCCAGTCTAGCTACACAAATCAGTCAATATCAGTAATATGAAGCAGAATAGACATAAACATACTTCTTCTCGAAAGAGAAGAATGAATCGATAAACTTATAATCTCAACGCTTAAGTAACAAACGCTACTTAAGTGAACAAATACCTCGAAGGAGGTAACTCAAACTCAATACTCAAATCAAACACAAGTGCCTCATATCATCGGCCACATCCCTAAATGTCTGCATGGTTTCCATGAACCAAATCTCCTCAAAAGGAGAAACATCAATACACACTCTCGCCAAAATGGTAAACATAAGACATTCTCAAATAGGATGATCCAAAACTCAATTATAGATGAATCTCCAAATTCAGTTATACCTTATCTCATCGGTATAAATGTATATAAATCTCAATCTCAACTCGCCAAAATGGCAAAACCCAGAATATCCTATAAATCCGGAAATTATTCAAACACATAACTTAAGGAACTCGATAAGAGTTCAAGACATTATAATTGAAATCACCATATATATAACATATCATATAATACTAGGCTATCGATGTAATAAAACATCTTAAAACAGTGAAATCACAATAAAACAGAAAACTCAGAAAACCCGGATTGGCCAAATCCTCGATTGTAATGCCGAAGCAATGCTGCACGTGCTAAACTCAAACGGCCGAAGCCTTAGACAAGGTCGCTAACGCCACCCAAAGCAGTTCATCCTCATGACAAGGTCGCTAACACCTCTCCAAGCTATTTTGTCAGCCCTAACAAGGTCGCTAACACCTCCCAAAGCAGTTCGTCCTCATAACAAGGTCGTTAACACCTCTTAGAGTAGTTTTATTATGTAAACGTCGTGAATGTGTCACAAACTCACAGATAGGAACCTGAAAAGTATTAGCGTGTGTCGCATACCACACATTCGCACTTAGCGGTTCACTAGCCGTTAGTCGATGCCACACTAGAGACATTATAAAAATCAGAAAATTATATCTCGCCTTGTCTCATTGGCGAGTGATAAAGAGACACCATACTTGTCTCATCTCATCGACAAGTATTAAATGGCATCGTAACTTGTCTCATCTCGTCGACAAGTGAAAACATCATCATGGTTCCTCATAACCATAAATCTTAAAATATGAAATCATAAACTCAAGACTTGCCTTATATCCTTGGTAAGTAAACAAAACATCATGATGGTTCTCAACGACCATACTCCTGCATAGGAGATCTAAAACCATAATACTTGTCAAATATTGGCCATCTTAAATAATTCCAATAAATAGAAATTATAAAACTCAAAATACGCCATAAAATGGCAAAACATCTCAGAATCAATAATCTCAAATAGCTTCGATCGTACAAGTCCAAAATTAACCGAAATAGTAAATGCACATGTCCCATTCCAGTTGTTTTACTAAATCATTTAATTCTCTTTCTCATACGTTCGAATAGTATAAAAGTGTGAATTATATATATAAAATAATTTATTCGAGAAAACAAGCTTTTAAAAACCATTTTCCGAAATCAATTTTGAAGACGATATTTGAAAATTCCTTTATTATAGAGAATAAATAGTTTTTACAGCTTAAAATAGTTTAAAAATATTACATAATAATTAATTTAAATGCCAACTTATTTTAAAAATTATTTTAGAATTATTTGGAAAAATCAGTGCTCGAAACCAAAGAAATCACTCAAAACCTTCATTCAAATTCAAATCAAATTCAAATCAAATTTGAATTTCAAATTCATCAAAACTTGGCTAGCCTATTGATAGGCATCATAGCCCTCAAAATATTTCATAAATATCACAAAAACATGAAGTATAAATTAAAAATCGGACGGAAAAAGAACATAAAAACACTTGGCCAAAATAATACCCAGGTTTGTAGTCTTCTCTGGTTCAACTTTCTTATATAAAATAGATGGACGAACGACCTTTGATTGAACTAAAAATTAGTATACACGAACTAGAAAACTTCTGTTTCAAACATAAAAAGAATCAATGAATTTTGACTCGAAATGAAAAAGCTAAACTGTCTCAAACATGGACTCAGGCCATGTTTGCAGCAGTTTAAAAACCAAAAATGCACAGGCCTGAAAACCTCCTGAGGTTCATATTTCAGGCATAAAACAGAGAATCAAATTTCATCGGGTTAATCTGAAAACTGTTGAGCCTGTAATAGAAAACTTCAGCTTTCAAACGAAAAAAGTATCATGCAATTTAGATAAAGTATGAGAAAGTTATGATGTCTCAAAGTTGGACCCAGGCAGTGTTTTCACTGTAAAATATTGGCAAAAACATGCTCCGAGTCAAAGATCGGCAACTTGTTTCTATATGCTATATAAGTCGAAATGACCTGAAATTTATCGTGCATAAATAGAAACAACAACACTTTAAACTGTACCAAGAATCATTCAATTTAGACAAAGCATGAAAAAGATATAATGTCTCAAAGTTGGACCCCGGCAGTGTTTTCAATGTAAAATCTGGACAAAAACATGCTCCGAGTCAAAGTTCGCCAGCATATTTCTATAAGCTATATAGGTCGAAATGACCTGAAATTTAACTTTCATAAAGACCAACAACAATACTTAAAAATGCACTAAGTATCATTCAATTTAGACAAAGCATGAAGAAGACTAGAAGTCTCAAAGTTGGACCCAAGCAGTGTTTTCACTGTAAAATCTGGGCAAAAACATGCTCCGAGTCAAAGTGCGACAGCATGTTTCTATAACTATATAGGTCGAAATAACCTGAAATTTAACATGCATAAAGAGCAACAACACTTTAAACTGCACAAAGAATCTTCCAATTTAGAAAAAGCATGAAAAAGATATGATGTCTCAAAGTTGGACCCAGGTAGTGTTTTCACTGTGAAATCTGGCCAAAAACATGCACCGAGTCAAAGTTCAGCAGCATGTTTCTGTAAGCTATATTTGTCAAAATGACCTGAAATTGGGCATGCTTAATCTACGAAACATGGTCTACAAAATAAAAAAATCCCGCTGCATTTCGTTGCAGGAATGGAGAGATACGACTGCACAAATTTGCAACTCAAGACAGTTTACACAGAAAATCAAAATAGTTCAAAAACGAATTTTTTAGCAAATTTTTGATTTCAACCTATGATTTTTGCATAGCATGAGCTATATTTTGTGACAATGATACCCAGCTTGCTGTAGTATGCAAAACCTCAGATTTCAGTAGAAAGTTTGGAGCTTGGAGATGTAATTGGCCTTCAATAACATGTAGGAACTAAGAAACAACACATGCAAAAGGAAATAAACACAAATTAAAAAAACCCATGTCTGAAATCTAGAAATTTGATGAAATTAAAAGATTTGGAGTTTGATTGCTTGTTGATTATCTCTCTAGTTTGAGAAAGATTTTAATTTGTTGAGTTTATTTGAAGTTTGGCACTACTACAAAATATGCATGTTGCTTCGCCTCATTTGCTTCGTTGTTACAACAACTGATGCAAGTAGAAGTATTTGCATCGATTACGCTTTAACAACCGATGCATTTGGTATGTGGAAAGTAGTAGATAGTAAAAAAATACAATTTGCATCGGTTATCATCGACAATCGAAGAAAATATACCGATGCAAATAGTGTTAGTTGCATCAGTTTTATTTACAACCGATGCAAAAGTACTATTCGCACGTTGAAAACCGTGATGAAAAGTTAGCGGTAAATTATTTTGCCTCCTTCTCATTTTCACTGCGAACCTCTTCTTTTCGTCCTTCACTCGAAAACCCTAAATCCCTCTCCCCCTTTTCATCTTTCCCAAAATCAGCAAAACCTGATCTAAATCCAAGCTACATCCCCGTAAATAATTTCTCTATCACGAGCTCTCCCCACCTCTCTTTCTTCCTCTCCATTCTCCTCTCCCTCAGCTCTGAATCCAAGCCCGAAACCTAATCCACTTACAATGAAACTGGAAATTCGTTGCTTTCAGAATTCTTGAATTTGAGTATGATGGCCAGATAAAGTTCCAAACTTCATGAATTCGAGTTCCAAACTTCGCAATTTCCAGACTTCATGATCTCCACATTTCATGAATTCATGAATTTGAATATAATGGCCAGATCGAGTTCCATCTTTGGTTCCAAACTTTGGTTTCAGAATTCGTGAATTCATGGTTTTTCTTCACATGTCGGTCAGTTATTTCTCTTTAGTTTGCATGATAGTGTGACATTGTTTTGTAAATTCATGAATTCATACTTTGGTAGTTTTTTTAATTTTCTTCATTCGATCGATACAAGGGGACATCCCAGTTGTCGGTCTATAGGCGTTGATGGCCGCAATGGTTCTTTTGAAGGGGAAGAAGGTTGCTAAGAAGAGAGATGCTCGACACAATAGTAAGTAACAATTTCGTTGTTATATTTCTGTGGATTTGAAACCGCCAAACAATTTTCTGCATCTTATTTTTTCCACCTATCTTCCTAGTAAGATGCCATCAACTTGTTGTATCAAGTAGCAGTTATGTTTTGTAGTTCCTTGTGATATCCTAGTTTAGGTTTCCTGATGGTATTTAGGTGGGGTATAAAGTTGTAACAGTGTTGGTAAGGTTAGTTTCAAGTTGTACTATTTTCGCAGATTTAAGTACAGAAAACGGCTTCAACTTACTCCTGATTTTGTTGACAACTTATCCCATCATATTTTGTAAATCCCTATTTTGGAATCTTCATGGGTGCAAAATACAAGACAACCATGTTAATGTTTTTTTGACTTTATTCTTTATCATCTACAACAACAAACTACAATTTTTAGATAGCACTAGATCAAATATTTCAATAATTTTACCTTGTTATTTTTTAGTAGGTGAGTAGATATTTTCTTTTTTGTTGAAGATGTAACTTCTAATTATGTAACAGTTCATGATATTGCTGCCGCCCAAGTACAACATCCGAATAAGGTATGATTTGTATTCTCGACTAAATTAGGTGGATGACATTGATTATAATTCACGCATTTTGCTACACATTCCGGAATCCTAAACATAGCTTTAAATTTTATGCATTGGCTACCACATTCAATTCCATGGTTAGTGCATCTAGCCTATATGTTTGAAGCACCTGAATATTCAAATTCACCTAAAGTAAAGTTCAAGTATAACAACTAGGCAAAGGGGGCTAGGGCATATTGGGCTGTTGCAAGAAATCTGTGCACTCCTTATTCTTCTTATCTATCAATGTCTTATAATGTGTGCATTTACCATAAAAAGCAGGTTTAAAGATATTGACATTCTACTATGTAACACTCCCTGTATGTTTCTAAGAAACTTTTTTGTGCCAGGGCATATGGGACTCTCAATGTAACATTCCGATTTTTCGATGCCCGAAAAATTGAACTGTTAGGGTTTAAGAAGAAGAAGAAAGTAGAAGAAGAAGATAGAACGGAAACAATAACAGAATCTCACATATCTCAGCGGAACAACATATAATAGATAAATGAATATCATTAAACAAAGAACTATATCAGTCGTTACATTACATCACATTACATTTCATTATCAGAGTTTACCACAACAAACAGCGGAAAAGAAATATTACATATATAAGTGATATGCATCGCTATCCAGCTTGCTCCTGATCTCTACCGCAACTCCTGAATTCAAGAATGACCCGATAACCTGACACTAGGCTGCCCATGTAGAAATTGGTGGGCACCCAGATTTAGAAAGGGAACAATAAACTCTAGGTCAGTCATGGGACTGGTGTGAGATCTTAAAAAAAAAAGTTATTTTCACAAAGAAAATAAAAAGAAATCCGCTATGCTTTTGGAAAATGAAACTACCATAAGGCCTCCCGCCACACACACAATGCAAATGCAGAATAGGAGGAGATTTCTCCTTATGATAGTCGAATATGCTTAATATGCAAAATCCTTTCGATATTATTATTAGTGCATAGTGCAGAAAACATTTCGAAAGTATAATATTAATCTTAGCCAGCATAGACATTCCGAACTATGCCTACTATACCATCTAAAGATTGGTGACCACCATAAGTAGATGGCAGGTTATACAACTAAAACCGTACAAGGCACGTATTTGAGATTGGATTTCCAACAATGGTCAGGCTAAGGAACTTCCTACTGCCACATGGGTACGCCTCTGGATGGACGCCGCGAGAACCTAACTGTATCTCTGCCAACATAAGGCCCGGTTACCTCTGTAACTAGGTAACTACTACTCGAGTATGCCATCCCCCGTCCTTTGGGACCTTTACCCGAGGATCCACTACACCAACAACTAGAAAGAAAAGTATTTGCAGTAACCAAAAAGGTTAAATATCAGGGCTCCATACCTGACACCACCCTTTTCCAGAAGGAAATGACATACCCTAAAGGGCGCGACCCGCATAACCTTGCCGCGTCTTTCTTGTTTTGACCATTTCCGGGGTGTGAGGTCCGACGAAGTCTCATCCACAAAGCTACACTTTTCACAAAGTCAAGCTTTGATAAACAAATGATCAGCAGCACTACGTATGCCACATTACCAAATTAGGAATATATCACAAGTAACCATTAACTACATAGCCTCTGAGCTCGTACGTCTCAGAGAAGGGTGTTAAGCTAAGAGAATAAATTCTTCGCCACCAACAGAAATGTATTTGATAGAAACCAGCCTTACATCTCAAAGTGTAATGTCGGACACACATCCATACATGTCCGTTCTGGGATCGAACGGAACCGAAGGCACTTCAAAGAAGCCCTTGCAAATCCGGATATTCACTAATCACGTCCGGAATCCCCATCATAAAGGATGTTAAAATCTCTATACCGGAGCAACCCGGTGCAGAGACAATCGACAGATAATCCTTTCTCTTTCGAAAATACCCGGTCTTCTACACCGTCTTCAAATGCAATCTCATTTCGTCGTATCGTTATTCGGAATGGGTTTTATGACACAAAGTCCTCTCCCGGCTAATCCGAATAACGAACGATTATTTTTAAAAATAAATGTTACATTCAGATTTCAACAATTCACAACAAGTTTCCACTTTGATCTTTTAAATAAAAGACCTATCACAATCACAAAGGTTCGATGTGGTTTTTGGATATCCACATGGAAACCGACCCCCGGTCGCATCGAAATTCAAATGTCCTTTAGAAGGCAAATATTGATAGTCGGTTATTTAACTATCAATCAACATTCACAACAATCACTGGATTCCAAATAATTTTTCTCCAATTATTAGTTTCTAAATATCTTTGCAAGATACAATTTTAACACTTCAACCATTTGAAAACAAATTTCAAATTACTTTTCACCTTTCAATCTTTTGGAAACAAATTTCAGTTGTGGAATAAATTTTCCGAATATTTGTTTAATTCCACTAAAGGTCTGCCGAGTTAAAATACTTTAAAATAAATTTTAACTACTTATCCAAACATATGTACTTCGAAATATTTAAAATAAAATATTTTAAAACACTTACTTAAATATTAGTTATGAAAATATTGTATAAAAATCTCGTATAAAAATTCAAGGCCAAACTAATTTTAAAATAAAATTAGTAGGTAGGATATAACTATTTAAATATCCGTTTTCAAAAAAAATATCAATTTAATCTTTAAATAATTACTTCTATAATAAATTAAAATAAACCTTTACTTTAAAGATTTAAAACAATTCCCAAAAATAATTTATCCAACAATATTTTCTTCTCTTCAAATCAATTTCCAGAACTTTTAATTTATACTTCAACGGCTACTCTAAAAATATACTCGGCTTTCCAGGGAAAAATTTTCTTTCCATTTATATCAATTAATAAATCTTCTCGATTTATTTTAATTTACATCCCAAATCTGTACCTTTCTTTTCACACTTTTAAAAATAAACCAAAATTTATTTTTAAATCAAAATTCCCTTTCCTTTATAAAATTACCATTGTGAATTTAAACTTCTAAGTATTCATTGGTAAAAGATTTTCAAATCGATTTCCAAATATTCATTTTCAGCACCGAATTAAATTCTAAATTGACTTCCAAATTTATTTTCAAATACTAAATCAATTTCCAAAAAAATTGATTTCTAAATTAATTTCAACACCAAATTTATTATCTTTTGAAACAAATTCCTCCTTTTAAATTTATTCAATTTCCTAAAAGTAATTTACCATATATTTCTAATAAATTTAAGAAATCCAATTTTATTTATTCCTGATATCCTATGATATCAGAAATATATATTCGGCTAAATTATAGCCTTCAAGGGTTTCAATTACAAATAATCACACACAGATTATAAATAATCAACACACGAAATACGAAACAATTCAATATTTGAGGAATCCAGTTGGATCCCTCTAACCTGTTTTCCCTGCATCCACAGACGTTAGCACAATAATTGAATACCAATTCCACTTCGAGGTGGAATATCGCGGTATATGGGATTTATAAAATATCATCCGCTATTATGTGGCGCATAGGGTCTCATCCGCTGTATAATGCGGGAAATCAAAAATTCCAAATACATATATAATACCAGTTCCACTTCGAGGTGGAATATCATGGTATATGGGTTTAATATAATAACCTTCGCTATTATGCGGCGTATAGAGTCTATTTCAATACAATTGATAATGATTTTATCATTCAAGCACACAATCAACAATTTTAAATCTATCTATTTAAAATTAAAATCAGAAAAATCTGTTTGAGTGAGAAGATCTCACCTTTTCCCTTTTATTTGCAATCCATTCCAACTCATTTCCATTCCGGTTTGTTTTCTTTGAAATTTTACCATGCTACAATCTCGAGACTATCCAAACTCCACTCAAATGCCAGCAACTCGAACAGAGGACCGGCCTGCCTACCACCACAGATTGACTCGAGCCCTCAACCTTGTCAACATCGACCAAAAATCGCAGAGCTTCTTTCCCCTAAATCTAGGTTCGAGCTCAAACAATCACTCCTACACCACAGCAGCTTGTCTGCTAACCAAAGACGACCCCACAGTCACGCCTCCACCTTCACGACACGCGAAACTAGGGTCGAGATCGATATCGATTGCGCGATAAAAACTGAGAACGAAGTGATTTCCCCCATCGCGACGAACTCACATCCATCTATCGAAGAACTCAAATCATTGATTCCTCCTTCTGACAACACGCGCGTCTATGCCCAGGGCTTTGCGATGATCTCGAATCGATTGAACAAGGAGGGTTTAATTTATTTTTTATACGAACGAATTCGATTCATTTGAGAAGGCAACGGGTAGGATTTTTTTTTTGAAATGAGGTGTAGGGTTTCGTGGATTTGGGTTTCGAAGGAGAGGGAGGGCTCGACTCTTTGATTTTTGGATAAAAGGAACTGCGGCCATTATTATATGAATCTCTGAGTTTAAATTTGAACGAAGAAAAAATGTTTCGTTTTTTTCTAAAGCTTTGAGTTTGATTTCGATATATGAAAAAGGAGGAAGCGTGTCTGAGTTTTAATACTGGCAATGCGCCTCAATTCAAAAGGGTAGGGCGGCATATAGTGCAGATTAGGGTGTATAGGGTTTGACTTTATAATTATATAATATTATTTAATTTTCATAATATCTCTTTATGCATAACTCAAAATCCTGGATCTCTATTGAGGCATGCCACCTGGCATTTCTAATGTTATACGCCTATTCCGAACGCAATGGAAAAGATTCCGAGACCTAATTCGATCGTATGGAGAAGATAGCTTTTTGAACCAGTTATTAAATTAAATTTCAATATAAATTTCAACGCGTTTGCTTATCGTACAGCCAACTGATCGCTCCAAACACTACGAAAATTGAAATCCGATAATAAAACAACATTACGGATCCAATGGAACTGGTTTCGTCGAAATCCAAGACTGTGCCTCAGAAGGCTATTTTTAAATATTGATTTGAACAATGAAATTTCAAAACTGAACAAAATAGTTCCAATTTCAATTTTGAAGCTTCCATTATCTTCAGTACTATCAATATAAATTTTTCCAAGCCTTTGAAACCTTTTTTTTAATCTGCTTAAAACTGAAGATTCAATATTTTTAATCCAACTTCAATAAATAAAATTCAATAAATTTAATTGCCAAATTCATATTTATATTTGAAATTCAAATTAAACTAACCTCCAAATATTTAAAATTAATTAAATATTTTGTTTTCAAATGTTCAAAATTCTGGGTCGTCACATCCTTCTCTCCTTAAAAGAATTTCGTCCCGAAATTACTACTTAAGAAAAATGATCCTTAACCCATTTACTACTTACCCAAAACCAAACAGTTTTATCAACTTGTCAACCAAAATCTTTCATAGATTTCAACAATATTGTTTACTTCACAATTCCAATTTAAATTTATATTAAAATTTTAAATTTCCAAAAATTTCTCAAAATTTTTCTAACTCTCGAAATTTTCAAAAAATTTCGCCAGCGTTTCCTTTGCGCGGCTAGCTTGGTACAACTACAAAATGCCTCTACGGGCTCCCAAATTTTACAAGAAAACAAAAGGCCAAGTGGCTAGATTAAAAACTAAATCAAATCTCATACTGAAATTTAAATATATACCTTTTTCCGAGCAATTCAAATTTATCTTCTGAAATAAAAAACAATTTTCCCCACTTGCTTTATAATAGCTGCATATCCAATTTAACCATATCCAATTACAGATTCAAAAATCATTTTATACATTCTCTTACAGAATTTTCATATCTACTTCTTTTTAAATTAGTTTTCCCATTACCATATGAACTCATTTTATCTTCAACTCTGAATATTGAATTTTATCTTCCCTTCATAACTGATTCATATTATTATTTTAAATTAGTTTCATTCACTAATTTTCTTAAATTTCAAATTTAAAATCGTATGTCGTTAACAAAAAATTTTCAAAAATTTTCTAACTCCCAAAATTTGCAGAAAATTTCGGCAGAGTCTCCTTTGTACGGAGGAGGTTTTGCAATTTGACAAAAGATATAAATATGTATACATCGACCCACCTAGTCGAAAAAACAAAAACAGTTCATATTTCCTATTTTTATTACGTAGGCGTACCTTATTTAGCATTTTTTTAAGCGAGCGGCTTATTTAGTTAGCATTTTGCGCGACCAAATCCAGCCAAACGGCCCCCCTTGTACCTGTACTTACTCAATTTAAACACGTAAGTGACATATATTGGAAATCTACTTGCATTTCACTCATTTCCAATAGTAAACACAAAGTTTTCATAAGCAATGCACTCAAAATAATTCCCATAAGCAATTTATAAGGTTTCAATACAAATTTAATTGCTCAACTACATTCCATACCATTTCTATTCAATTCAAGTGATTTACTATTCACTTCCTTCCATTCAATTCATTTTTATGTCCAAACAACTCATATTCATTTCAAACGATTCCAAAATCAATTCTATTTCTTTTTATTAAGCCATAGAATTTATATATATTGTTTACGTCAAACGACAAACAAATTTTTTATGCAATTCGACGAGATTTATGTAAATAACCTATCAGAATATATTTATTCCAATTCAATTTCATTTCAACTTACTTTTATTTATTCTATTCAGGTTAGAACTCCACTCTTTTAGATTTATAAGTCACACACTTACTTATATTCACACTTTCATTCATTTACCATTAATCCCATTCACCTTCTACTTTCAATTCGGGATATATATATAATTTCACTAAACCAAGCATATATTTTTAATTCAGTGCTTTTAACCATATGGGTCATTTCAATTCATTCACCCCAACACAATTCTCATCCAACTTACTTTCACTTATTAAATTAAGAATTTAATTCCACTCAATATTATTTATAACTCAACTGAATTTTATTTCAATTCAATTTTATCTATCTTAACTTCAGTTAAATCTAGCATCATACTATACCCTTAAATCCACCAATTCACTTGTTCATAATGATTCATTTTACAACTCCCATTTTAATCTTCATTCAACCATCAACTTAGAATATTTTAAATATCAAATTTACTTACGAATTTCACACTTATTTCTTAAGTTCAGTACAAGTATTTTCCCTGCTTTTCATGTTCATTTCCAATTACCACTTGGTTTATAACCACTTATATTTAAACTGGATTGCCAATTCCATGTAAATTAAATATTTACTTAAGTTATTTCTATTCAAAACTCAAATTCATTTTCCTTGTTAACAATTTCCAATTTAAATCCCTGATTTGGTTTTCATTTATCAATTCCATTCCATTAATGAATTTTTTTTTCAAACTATAAATCACACTTACAATTTACCTTTCACAAATCACATTTGTATATGAATTTATTCCCTTACCCTTTCAATTCATATTTATAAATTTCATTTGTTAAATGAAGTTATCTCCAAATCTTTGGTTATACCATTATTTCTTATTAAATTTCCATACAATAATGAAAGTAATTCAATATCATCACTTACCAACAACCAAGCAACCATATACCATAAAAATTTACAGAAAATCATTTCTTTTATATACAAAAATAGTTTTGGGTAAAATTATTTCATTTACCCTATTTTAAAACAATACTATGTCGGTTTATCTTGTTTAAGAGTTTAGAAACACCTATCGATACAGTTGGCCAAACTGCACCGACCAAAATCTATAAACAATCAACCGATAAGTCAACACAATACAAAACAATTTCATATTCACTAACAAATATGTGCTCATATCTATTATTACATTCACACTCATTCTAGAGTACTATTGACCCTATCTCTAATGAGTAACACCAAACAGAGCCAAGGTTATCGCGAAACCAAATGCTCCAATACCACATTGTAACATTCCGGTTTTTCGATGCCCGAAAAATCGAACGGTTAGGGTTTAAGAAGAAGAAAAAGTAGAAGAAGAAGATAGAACAGAAACAATAAAAGAATCTCACATATTGCAGCGGAACAACATATAATAGATAAATGAATATCATTAAACAAAGAACTATATCAGTTATTACATTACATCGTATTACATTTCATTATCAGAGTTTACCACAACAAACAACGGAAAAGTAATATTACATATATAAGTGATACGCTTCGCCATCCAGCTTGCTTCTGATCTCTACCGCAACTCCTGAATTCCAGAATGACCTGATAACCTGACACTAGGCTGCCCGTGTGGAAATTGGTGGGCACCCAGAGTTTAGAAAGGGAACAATAAACTCCAGGTCAGTCATGGGACTGGTGTGAGATCTTAAAAAAAGCAGTTATTTTGACAAAGAAAATAAAAAGAAATCCTCTATGCTTTTGGAAAATGAAACTACCATAAGGCCTCCCGCCACACACACAATTCAAACGTAGAATTGGAGGAGATTTCTCCTTATGATAGTCAAACATGCTTAATACGCAAAATCCTTTCGATATTATTATTAGTGCATAGTGCAGAAAACATTTCTAAAGTATAATATTAATCTTAGCCAGCATAGACATTCTGAACTATGCCTACTATAGCTACCGTCTAAACAGTGGGGGCCACCATAAGTAGATGGCAGGTTATACAACTAAACCGTACAAGGGACGTATTTGAGATTGGATTTCCAACAATGGTCAGGCTAAGGAACGTCCTACTGCCACATGGGTACGCCTCTGGATGGATGCCCCGAGAACCTAACCGGATCTCTGCCAACACAAGGCCGGGTTACCTCTGTAACTAGGTAACTACTACTCGAGTATGCCATCCCCCGGTCCTTTGGGACCTTTATCTGAGGATCCTCTGCACCAACCACCAAAGAGAAAAGTATTTGCAGCAACCACAAAGGTTAAATATCAGGGATCCATACCTGACACCACCCTTTTCCAGAAGGAAATGACATACCCTAAAGGGCACGACCCTCATAACCTTGCCGCATTTTTCCTGTTTCGACCATTTCCGGGGTGTGAGGTCCGACGAAGTCTCGTCCACAAAGCTAAACTTTTCACAAAGTCATGCTTTGATCAACAAATGATCAGCAGCACTTCGTATGCCACATTACCAAATTGGGAATGTGTCACTAGTAACCATCAACTACATATCCTCTGAGCTCGTACGTCTAAGAGAAGGGTGTTAAGCTAAGAGAATAAATTCTCCGCCACCAACATAAATGTATTTGATAGAAACCAGCTTTACATCTTGTAACGACCCTAAATTTTGAACAATTTAAATTGAAAATATTTAATTAATTTTAAATATTTGAATGATGGTTTGACTTGAATTTCAAATTATCAAAATGAATTTGGCGATTAAATTTTAGAATTTAATCTATTGAAAGTTGAATAAAATTTAAATTTGACTTTGGAGTTTTAAATTGAATACTAAATTTGTATTAAAATTTGAACTAATGATTAGAAAAATAATTTGGATATAAGAATTATTACTTATGTAGATTAATAAATTGATGGTTAGTTTTAATAACATTTTTCTTTAACTTAAATAAAATGGAAATAAATTTTATCATTACAAAATACAAGTATAAAATCTAATTGGAAAACGTGTTAATATAAATTAATGTTTGATAATTGAACTTCAAGACGTTTATATATTTACTAAAGAAAATATCTACAAAACAAATTGAATTTGAAATGAAAAATAAAATAAAAAATAAAATAAAATAATATGACAACCTTTTCAACAGCATGTTATCTCCCGTTACACACGCCTTCAACCACGCCCAAAATCATGCTTTCCCCCTTATTTATCTTCGTTCGATAATCCAAAAATTCAAAATCAAACTCCTCCGAGAAAAAAAATGGCGATTGTTAACGTGAAAATCGGACGCTAACACCCCGTTGTCAATTGAAGTTGGATGAAAGCACTACCCGTGTACACGGGAACTACAAGAAAGTAGAGAAATCATAGAAAAAGCAGAAAAGACAACAGTTTTTATAGTGGTTCGGCTTACAGCAAGCCTACGTCCACTTTAAGTCTCTTTATTGCTGAATTTGGTTACAACTTGTTACAACTTCTCTCCAATACAACTGAATTCAATACAAAAGACAAGTAGCTAGAGAAAACTTCAATACAACAAAGTTCCTCGAATTCATGGTTGAATGTGTCGAATCTTTGTGTGAAGTAGATCTAAGCGTCTTGCGTATGCTTGAAGTGTTGAAAATGTAGATTGTCTTGAAGATAGTAGAGTCTTAATGCCTTGAAGAAAATGATCCAAAAGCCCTTTGAATGTTGGAGGTGGTCGTGTATTTATAGGCGTGATTCTGGACATGATTTATCTTCCAAGTCCTAGGTCATGGACGATCTAAGTTAGGTCGTAGGTCGGTGACGACCTAAGGAACCTTCCATATCTGTTGCATTTTAAACTTGTCTTCGCCTGCTTATGTCGCGAGCGACCTTTTATAGGTCGTAGGTCGCGAGCAGTGTTAGAATTTTAGTAGGACAAGGTTGCACTCTAGTCTGGAACGGGTTAGCAAGTTATAGGTCGTAGACGACCTATGAGAGTGGCTGGCGATCATGTAGTGCTGAGGCATCCAATGTAGCGACCTAAGCTAAGTCGTTCACTCGGTAGGTCGCTGAGTCTTCTTAGCTTGGTAGGTCGCTGCTATAGTTAGGTCGCTGCTATAGTTAGGTCGCTGCTCTCCATAGGTCGTAGGTCGTGACAATGCTTAAGTCTTTAGGTCGCAGAGCTGCTTTGTGGAGTTAGGTCGCTCAGTCTTTAGGAAACTTCGTCGCTAAGTGTTAGGTCGCAAAACCTTTAGCTGTTAGGTCGTTGAACACTTTAGGTCACTAGGTCGCTAAGTGCTTTTAGTTGTTAGGTCGTTAGGTCGTGAAGTCTTTAGGTCGTTAGGTCGCGAAGTGTTAGGTCACTAGGTCGCAAAGTAATGATAGGTCGCTAGGTCGCATTACATTTTAGGTCGCTTCAAAATGGGAGTTAACACTTGCTCCTCGAAGTACCCGCCTATGTCATAGGTCGTGTGCTTCGATCTAACTCTGCTAGGTCGTGAGCGACCAAAAACACATGCTAACTCGCGTGCCTATTTGAATTCTCCATTTTACCCCATATAAACTGTTTGGTCGTTTCTTCCTCTCTACCTTACTGCTCCGATTTCCCACTCTCATTGACGAATTTTCGAACTTCCAAAGGCGAATTCAACCCAGCTAATCACCGATTCATCTTTTCCAACATATTACGTAAGTGAATTCGATCTCCATCCCACCATAGTCACTGTTGAATTACGAATCCCCATTTTCCGACCTTAACCCAATTCCTTGTATCGTGCTACATTTTGAATCGTTGTAATCGACTTTCGAACGCCGTTTGAGTTGGCACGAAAATGGATTGAATGTACGATGGATTGGAGATGCTTTGAATCGCTTTTCAAGTGATTCGGTGATGTGTGGAGATGATGAACTTCACGAAGAGGATGATGGATTTCTGTGCAGTTGATAGCGGGTTATCAGGTCTGGTGAAGCATTGCGTGGAGAGGAAGTTAGCGACCTAGTGAATTTGAGCGACTTAAGATAATTCGCGATCTAAGGACCCTTGCGACCTAAGGAATAGTTTCGACCTACACTAAGTTGCTGAACGACCTAATATTTGCGCGACCTAAGACTTTGCATGAGCTAAGAGTTACCCGAGCTAAGAACTGCACGACCTAACTTTCTTGCGACATAGGCTTTAGGTCGCAGTCGAGCTAACACTAGGACGAGTTTGAAATGCCTTATCCTTTACTTTGCACAGCGCGACCTAAGAAGGTTCCGACCTATGCTAGGTCGCTGGACGACCTAGGACTTGTGAAATCCTGAGACAACTTTGATTGAACTGTTTGAACTTTGAACTATTTGGACTTGAATTTTTTTGTACTTCTTTGCAGATTATCTCTAATGCTAATAACCTGTTAAACACAATATTTGCAGAAAAATGGGACGAATATACTGCCACTGACTGCCCACATCTAATGACAGATTAGTCGACAAAGAATAATCAACTTAAATGAACTGTGCGAACGAAATGCTGCGAACTAAAGAATTCAAGTGAAGTATTAAAGCAAAACTAAAATATACAATTAAAGCCGATTCGTTTGCATTAACACTACACTTGAATTTTATGTTAACAAGTCCTGAAATCTCATAATCGACGAATTGTCAACTAACTTAATTTCAGTTATGTTTGCTTTTTGTTTTTGTTAGTTCTGCACAACACTTCACATTTTTTAGGAAACGTGCACCTTCTTATTTGATTATCTAGCTCCTTGTATAAAATGACTTCTCAACAAGGAGAAACAGAATCGGCTGAAGAGACTTTCCAAATTGCTACTTCATTGGTTAATCCTCCAGAGAGAATTTCAACCACGCTGACATACAAAGTTCTTCGCCAACTGTGCGCTCTGTTTGGCATTGCTGAAGCAGATGCCATTCTTCCTGGGAGGAGCGATACTGCTGATATACCACCTCATGGTTTTGTGGCAGTTAACCGTCAAATGTGCACGAGTGGAGCTATCCCTCCTTTTAACGACTTTCTTCAATAGCTTCTCCTCCGACTAACTATCTCCCCCTTCCAGCTGCACCTGAATGGCTATGTTATTCTGATGGGGTTATGTGTGTTGTTCGGAAGGACGTTGGATCGCCTTCCGAGTTTTGATGAAGTTTGCTATTTGTGCACATTTGCCAAAAATAAAGATCATCCTTCCATCATTCTTGTGAGAAGCGCTAGGAACCGTAAATTAATAATTGGCCTTCCCGAAAGTGCTCACGGTTTTCTAAGCCAATTTTTCTTCGTTCGCTGTCCTCCGGGATTCTATGCTACCTGGAGAGTAGGAAGTAAGAGCATTTATCTTTGTTCCTGATGTTTTTCTCTGAGCTTTTCATACCCTAAGTTGTCAAATGTTAACTTCGCCTTTTACTTTTCAGCGCTTCCTCCTCCTTCTAAGGATTCTAGTCATAAACCAACCTTTGAGAGGCTTATGGCCGTGCCAGTTGAGGAGAGAAGCATTCAATTTCTGTTGAAAGACGAATTTTTGAATCAATACGGACTTTTGCATACCTCTCGCTCTGCACATCCTCATGAAATCCCGGACTCCCCGGCTAGAGCATCGGATGCCCCAGTTTCTACCGATACATCCATACCAAAAGGACCTGCTCCCGAGGCTTCACTAGTGAAATGATCCACTTCTGTTGATGTTGCGGGGCCATCCGACGAACTTGCCTCGGTTTTTGAAGAAGAGCCTCAGGGATCTCCCCAACGTTCACAGAAATCCGGTGAAGAAGCCGAGAAAACCAGCCCTGTCAAGCAGAGCAGGGACGACACTTTCGAAGGGCTGAGCGACCTCTTTGCCACCTCACAAGAGATCTTTAAAGATGATCCTATCACCACCGGGGTTTCTTCTTCAGTTGTTGAAGCGACTTCTATTCTGCAACAGACTCCGTTAACTCAAGAGTTGACGCTAACTATTACACCCACAACTACTCCTCAATTAAAGAGTGGTTCGTAGTTTGATGCGCGTAGTTTGCACATCACACACACTTAGAATTTTTCGGCACTTTTATGCTTCTGACTCTTTGAACTTTGAAGACTTCTAAAACTTATCTCTTTTTATTTCATATTCTCCGATGGGACGCAGTAGCTCATACTATGATGACTTCCAGCGCTACGGGAGGCGTAGCCAATATGATTATAGGCGCTACCTCCCCTCTTACAGAGAATCCGATGAAGAGAGATCCGCCCGAAAGGCTCAGGAGAGGAGGGCGCAAGAAGAGCGTTCTGAGAGAAGAGAGAGGGAGGAGCGCCACGATTCTTCCCATAAAGGCGATGATTCCCATAAGAGAAAATCCCACGATGACCGGGGAAAAGGTCATATGGTTGAGGAACTAAGCAAACGTACCCGACACGGTGAGAAGCATACTTTTACAACTCCCGAAAAGATCGTTGCCCCCGTCTCGCTTGACATTCCTTCCGGCTCTCCCGCTCTCGGGAAGACAGACATCCAAACAATAATTAGCAGGCCTAAATTCCAAGTTGGGCCGGGCCCAGCCACTTTGCAAAGCTGGTTTCCACAGTGGTGCCTGAAGGGAGTGCGGTTCGACCTTGACTTGGTCCCCATCGACAAGCCTGCCATGTTACGAAATCTCAATGCCACCAAGCTTGATATTGAAAGGATGTCGAACTGGCAAAAGCTTGTAGACGAGCTTCAAAGGGTCAACCGTGCAAATATAGAGGCCATGCTTACTATGGAGAACGATAAAGCCGAATGGCAGAACGTTCTTGAGCAGCATGATACTGAAATGAGGAGCATCGCTACTTACAATGAAGAGATTGAAGCGAAAGTTGAGGAACTTAAACAAGAGCTTGCTAGTTCTTCTACCACATATACTCAAAAAGAAGAAGTATTTCAGAAGCAAGTTCGTGATACTCACGCAGCTCAGCGACATGCCGAGGCACAACTTGAAGCTGAGAAGAAAACAACAGGAATGTATCGTGCTGAGGTTATAGAACTACAGGAGAAAGTCAGTTCTCAGGAGGCGGAAATTCAAATGCTTAAGCTTCAACTTTCCAAAGCTGAAAGAGAGCGTGATGAGGCCGTTGCCGGCAGAATTGTAGCTGAAGAATCTCCTGAGGCAACGAAGACCAACATCAGCTCAACACTGTTTGACTTTTACCTGCACAGCATCTTGGGGCATGGTAGTCTCGCCTTCCTAGGTCCCAAGTACGAAATTACTTTAGCTGAAGTGTGGGAGGTCGCACTTGATATGCTTGGCGGTAAGGGTGTTGGTTACGCCGAATCAGCTCTTGAGGAGCATTATTTTGATGACGATGCTCGCGCTGCTCTCGCCAGGGGAAGAGAACAGCTTGCGAAATGAAGGGCCGAAATGGCGGTAGGGGAACATTCAGGAAAAACTATTTTAACTGCTCCGATTCAGCCATCTCCTTCGGCCGAAATCGATATCATCGGTTCCAGTTCCCATTCTCCATCCCCTACTAAAGTTACCACCGAGATCACGAGTATACAGGGCGGAGATGAAGGTGGCGAGAGTGCTGAGGCACAGGCTTATGAAGTTGATGTTAGGAAACCGACTTCTCCAGGTGACTCTACTGTTAATCTTGCTCAAGTAGACTGCTCATCTGTTTCTTACGAGCTTGATGAGCTTCTTGACTATTTCCTGAACCTCAGCGAGCCTTTATCTCCTCTTTTTACCGACTTTAACTTCTTTTCTTCTGTAGAGAAAGCAACGGGCATCGTTCAAACTTCCCCTCCTCCAATTATTCCTTCTTTGGCTCTCCAAGTCACCCCTCCTTCTGCTTCGCAACCCGGGTCGCAAGAGGAGCAAATAGAAGCACTTCACGGCTTAGATGATCCTATTGCCTCTCAAGAACATGGGTGTGAAGGACTTGGAGAATGCAATGAGTCTCCAGGGCGAACCACTTCTGATAACATAAAATTATCTGCTCTCGTTACTCCGGGAAGTGAATCTTCTTCAAGGAGGAGGAGGAAACATGCCACTTCCAAGAAGAGAAGGAAAGGCATTCTTGCTTATGAGGAGGAAGCGGGAGTTGATCCGGCAGTAACCCTTTCTCCTTCATCCCCGACTCTCCCAAGCCGTCCTGAAAAGCTGCCTATCAGGTCAGGTGAAGGCTCTAAGGGTGGTGGCAAGAAGAAGTAAGGAGTCATGCTTCAATTTACTTCTAGTTTTTGCTTTTTGCATGTACTGGCCGGAGATTGTGCGGGTACCGGCCCCCGCTTTTCTTTTACTTTTTACTTTGAAACCTGTACCTGTATAAAATTTCAACAGTGTTGAATAAAATGATTCCTTTTCTTTGTACAAACTTCTGTCTGTATCTGAAAATGCATTTATTATCCATTTTGTACAAGTTTCTTTGCACGACATTGCAGTGAGCTTGTGGTATACTGTTCGAGCGCAATTTTACCGATGTAGTTATACCATGTTGCCCCTATACCATAAGCTCGTTGCAATATTTTATATTTTGAGGGGACTTGTACTTTTATTTTCTAGAGAGTAATTATTCCATACTTGGAGGAATATTATTTTGTGAAAAAACAGAGTACAACTCCCTCCAAATAAGTTTTTACGCTTCATCCTTCGAAGATATCACTTTTTCTTTTGTGCATATACACATTTTACCAAGTGAATTCTTCTATGTGGTAAAGTGGGCATCTGAAGGGTACTTTAACTTCTTTTTGAGGAAGAGAATTTTCTAGAATAGGTGGATCATTCTTCCTTTGAGAGTTAAAGCGTGGCTTTGAAGATGGCTTTTTTTTTTGTGCCACAGTAAAGGGCTTTTTGACTTTTGCTTCTTTGAAAAGTTGCACCTCTGAGAAGGGCTTTTTCACGTTTCAACACTTGGAAGTTTTATCTCAATCTCGGTGAAACGTGTGCCTTCGAAGAGTTGTGCCTCCGAGGAGGGCTTTTTCACGTTTCAACACCTGGAAGTTTTATTTCAATCTCGGTGAAACGTGTGCCTCCGAAGAGGTCTTTCTGCTTGCTTGTGCCTCCGGGAGGAGGTCTTTTCATTTCTGCCTCTGGGAAGAGGTCTTTCTGTCTTGTTGTGCCTCTAGGAAGAGGTCTTTTTGTTTCTGCCCCCTTGGGAGAGGCTTTTATTTTTCCCTGTTCGCTGGGAAGCGGGCCTCCGAAGAGGGCTTTCCACATTTCAACACTTGGAAGTTTTATTTCAATCTCGGTGAAATGTGTGCCTCTGAGTAGGGTTACTTCCTGGAAGTTTGGAGTTTCTTTCTCTCGGTTGGACGGATTCACGGGAGTGTATCAACCGATCATTCCGCAACATTGTAATGAGAAAGATCTCTCTTTTTCTGGTTGGCCCGCTTGAGGTCTTTTAGCATTTCAACTGTGGTGAAATGGGCCTCCGAAGAGGGCTTTTTTCACGTTTCAACACCTGGAAGTTTTATTTCAATCTTGGTGAAACGTGTGCCTCTGAGTAGGGCTTTTGCCTGGAAGTTTGGAGTTTCTTTCTCTTGGTTGGACGGATTCACGGGAGTGTACTGACCGATCATTCCGCAACATTGTAACGAGAAAGATCTCTCTTTTTCTGGCTAGGCCCGCTCGAGGTCTTTATCCTCCGAAGAGTTGTGCCTCCGTAGAGGGCTTGTGCCTCCGAAGAGGTCTTTTGCTGATTGATGCTTGCTCGCCCATGTCTCTTTTGCCATCCATTCACGTTGGCGATCCCCGTTGTCTTTTGCGAGTGTCAACACTTTTTAGTTGCCAATGATTTCCCTTATCCAAAGAAATATACTTCATAGTTAAGTGAGTTGGTGGTGGTGGACACAGTTTATTTAACTGGCTGTTTGTTCAAACATTTGCAGTTAGTTAGAGATGGTCCACTTCCATCCACATTGCCCACTTTTGCTTGAAGCACCTCTTTTGTAGATTTAAGTATGGAAATTTTGCATGGTTTAGTGTTTGTTTGCTGAGTGATGTCGGGAATTGCTTGGTTTTAAGCTTTGCTTTCATGACCTGCATTATTAAATCGACATTTTAATGACACAATTAATGTATTTTATATGTCGAAATAAAACAAAGCAGTTTATAATAGAAGAGAACACAAGATTTATAGTGGTTCGGCCAAAAATTGGGCCTACATCCACTTTATAGCTTTTCATTATTCACTTGCTTTACAATTGTTTTCAATACAAGAATCATATATTTGCAATTCTTTTACAAAATTTCAGCAAAGCTTTCAAGTAAAATAAGGACGCAAATGATTGATGTTCCAAGCTCTTGGGATTGGTTCTCCTTCGACAGTTGTAAGTTTGAATGTGCCGTCAAGAAGCTTCGTGCCTATAACATATGGCCCTTCCCAGTTTGGCCCAAACACACCTGTAGCTGCCATGATTCTTTTCAGAACTAGGTCCCCAACTTCAAAGTTGCGCTGACGAACTTTGGAATTGAAGTGCCTGGCTATTCTTTGTTGATGAGCTGCAATTTTAAGTCTAGCCTCTTCTCTTCTTTCATCAAGGAGGTCAAGTGCTTCCAATTGCAATTTTTCATTCTCATCTTGATCAAAATGGATCCTTCTATGTGAGGGGACTTCAGTTTCCATCGGAATCATTGCTTCTGATCCATATGCCAATGAAAATGGAGTATGCCCATTTGCAGTTTTGTGTGTGGTTCTGTATGCCCATAGTGCAAGCGGTAACTTGTCGACCCAACCACCTTTCGCTTTTTCCAGCTACTTTTTGATGGTTGATTTGATGATTTTGTTTACTGCTTCCACTTGCCCGTTTGCCTGCGGATGAGCCACTGCTGAGAAGCTTTTTCGAATTTTGAATCGTTTGCAAAAATCCTGGAATTCCTCATTTCAAACTGAGTGCCATTGTCTGTGATTATCTTCTGAGGCACACCATACCTGCAAATGATATTCTTAGTCACAAAACTTATCATTTTCTTAGAGGTAATAGAGGCCAAGGGTTCGGCCTCAGCCCATTTAGTAAAATAATCAACAGCAACGATAGCATATTTAATCCCTGATTTGGCAGGTGGCAAAGGCCCAATGAGATCTATTCCCCAAACAGCAAACGGCCATGGACTGACCATCTGTGTTAGCTCAGTGGAAGGTGCTCTAGGAATTTTAGCGAATCTCTGGCATTTATCACATTTTCGGGAATAGTCAGTAGCATCCTGATTAATTTCTGGCCAAAAGTATCCATAACGGAGGATTTTCTTTGCTAAAGTTTGACCACCTGTATGATCGCCACATTCCCCTCCGTGTACTTCAGTTAGAATCGTCCTAGCTTCTTCCTTTGTCACACATCGGAGTAATGTCATTGAAAATCCTCGTCTGTACAAACGACCATCTTGAACTATATATCTGGAGGCTTTCCTCATCAGCTTTCGTCGTTCTTTTGAATTTTCTGGCAAGGAACCGTTGAGTAGATATTCAAGTATCGGAGTCATCCATGATTCTCGCTCTTGGGATACATTCATAATCCAATCAACATCCGTTTCATCTGTGCTTGGAGCTGACAAGAATTTGACGGGAACTAAACCCAATAGTTGAGCTTCACCGGTACTTGAATACTTCGCGAGAGAATCCGCCTTCATATTTTCTTCTCGGGGAATATGGTTTATCGAATAACGGTCAAAATCTTGAAGGAGCTCCCAGGCTTTAGATAAATAGGCTGGTAAATTTCTTCCTTTAGCTGGAAATTCCTTCTTGACTTGACAAACAATAAGTTGAGAATCACTGAAGATATGCAACGCCTTGATATTTAGTTCTTTAGCGATTCTTAAACCAACGATGAGAGCTTCGTATTCAGCTTCATTATTTGTCGAAGGGAATTCTAGTCTCAGTGCATAACATAGTGATCGCCCTTCTGGGGTTTCAAGGACAACCCCTGCTCCGGAACAATAATCATTCCTTGCGCCATTGACATACAATTTCCATTGGATTGGGATGCTATCAATGACTTCTTCCTCACTATCACCTTTATCCATACATTCTGCGATGAAATCTGCTAAAGCTTGTTCATTGATTGCTTTTCGGGGATGATAAGTGATGTCATACTGGTTGAGTTCGATATTCCATTTCAAAAGACGGCCGGAAGTCTCAGGACGGAATAGGACTTGCTTTAGAGGCTGATCATTGAGGACTTTGATAGGATGAGCTTGGAAATAAGGCCTCAATTTTCTTGATGCGATCAGCAAACAATAGGCGAGCTTTTCTAATCTGCAATAGTTCATCTCTGCCCCAGTGAACCTTTTGCTGATATAATAGACTGGGCGTTGAATCCTTGCATCTTCCCGTACCAATACTGCGCTGAAAGCATGAAATGAAATTGCCAAATATATGAAGAGATCTTCACCACTGTCAGGTTTTGAAAGTATCGGAGCCACTTCCATATGACGAATCAACTCATCAAATGCTTTCTGACATTCTGGAGTCCACTCAAAGTTCTTCTTTCCTTTCTTCAGAGCATCAATGAATGGAATGCATTTGTCAGTAGCTTTGGAAATGAACCTACTTAAAGCAGCAACCTTTCCATTGAGACTTTGCAATTCCTTCTTCGTTCTAGGAGCCTTGACCTCTCTCAGGGCAGTGATTTGAGCTGGATTGGCTTCAATGCCCCTAGCGCTCACAATGAAACCCAAAAACTTTCCGGATTCCACTCCAAATGAACATTTCAGGGGATTAAGCTTCATTCTATACTTTCGGAGTACTGCAAACATTTCTCTCAAGTGATCCATGTGGTCCACTGCTTTCTTAGACTTTGCTAACATATCATCGACATAAACTTCCATTGTCTTGCCAATCTGTGGTTTAAACATGGCATTAACAAGCCTCTGGTAAGTTGCCTCTGCATTCTTGAGTCCGAAAGGCATGACCTTGTAGCAGTAGAGTCCAACATCTGTGATGAAGCTTGTATCCTCTTGATCCGGTTCATGCATCATAATCTGGTTATATCCGGAGTATGCATCCATAAAAGATAACTATTCATGTCCCGCTGTCCCATCCACCAACTGATCGATCCTGGACAGCGGGAAACAGTCTTTGAGGCAGGCTTTGTTCAGATCTGAAAAATCAATGCACACCCTCCACTTTCCATTAGCCTTTTTCACCAACACTGGATTTGAGACCCAATTTGGATAAGTAGATTCTCTAATGAAACCGTTCTCCATGAGCCGATCCACTTCTTCTTTTAACGCTGCAGTTCTTTCAGGACCCTGAGTCCTTCTCTTCTATTTCACAGGTGTAAACTTTGGATCAATGTTCAGAGTATGTACTGCAATCTCTGGGGATATTCCGCGCATGTCAGCATGAGTCCAAGCGAACACATCCAAATTAGCCTTTCAAAATGAAATTAGAACATTCTGGACTGTCGGATTGAGTTGTGAACCCACATTAAGCACTTTGTTTGGGTCATTTGAGTCAACAGGCACCGGTACTGTTACCTCTACTGGTACCACTCTATTTTCCCCTGCACTGGCTTTCCTTGGATCCATCTCTCTTCGTGCCCCACTACATTCACCAGTGTAGGGTCCACCCTATAATTGCTACAAGGTTGGTTCTTTGATGCGGACCGGAGCCGCCGCACCTTTTCCCATCTCTCTCTTCCTGGATTCTCGCAATTCTGCATAATAACATTCTCGCCCCGCATCTTGGTCTCCCTTAATCACGCCAATTCCGTTATCTGTGGGGAATTTTAGAGACAAACACCATAGGGCGATAACAGCTTTGAATGCAGCAAGAGTTGGTCGGCCTAGAAAGGCATTGTAGGCAGAGAATTCTTCAACAATTATAAAGGTTTGCTTTCGAGCCACCTTCCTCAGTCCCTTTCCGAGTTCTACGAACAAATCTATGGTCCCAATCGGTTGTTTGGGTTCTCCAGCGAACCCAGCGATCTTAAGTGAAGAAGCTTGAACGTCATCCATTGGAATCTTCATTTGATCAAAGGTCTTCTTGAAGAGGATGTTACATGAAGCTCCACAATCAACTAGAACTCTTCTCACGGTTGCCGGCCCAATACCAGCACATATGACCAAAGGGTCAATGGTCGGAGCTTCGATACCCAAAGAATCCCTGGCACTGAACACAATATCATCTATGGAAGTCTTTTGTTGCTTTAAAGGCGCATCATTCTCTAAAACAAAAGCATTCTCTTCAGCTGGTACATGCTTCAAGGTCCGGGCATACCTTTGCATCTCGCCCCAGCTTCTGCCTGCTGGGTGAGGTCCTCCAGTTATTACATTGATAACAGGCCTTTCCGATTCATGTTCCACGGTCTTCTCACTTGAGCCAGGATGGTGAATGGGAACTTGCTGTTCTTGAGTTGACGGAGTTGAGGCATTTCTGTTCCTTTTGACATACTGCTGGAGCTTGTTTTCCTTTAAGAGTTGTTCAATTACCTCTTTCAATTGGCGGCATTCGTTGGTATCATGGCCGTGCTGGTTGTGGAAGCGGCAGTACTTTCCACTTTTTTCCATCTTAATCGCAACTCTCATTTTAGGTGGTGCCGGATAATTGACATCATCTTTAGTTGCAAAGTAGATGTTTTCAGGGGTATCGGTCAAGGGTGTGAAATTGAAGGAACGACCTTTCTTAGCGTCTCCCTGTTTCTTTCCACCATCGTTTCCCCTTTTCTTAGTGTTTGGTTCCTTTTTGTTCGTAGCAGCACCACTGTACCCGGCTTGCACTGATACCATCTTAGCTGGTGCTTGGAGGCTCTCCAAGCGCATGAATTCATCCGCTTTCTTGTAGAATTTGTCAAGTGAGTTTGGTTCTTTCATTTTCAACCATTTTCCAAATTCTCTTGACTTGTCAATTGCCCTCATCAAGTATGTCAAGACCATGCGTGGCTCAGCATTGTCCACCTCAGCCCATGCTATGTTAAAGCGATTCAAGAATGACCTGATAGATTCTCCCGGATTTTGCTCTAGACTTGACAGCGACATTATGTCCTTTGCTTTAGAGGCATACAATCGAAATTGCTCCTTGAATTTCCTGGTCAAATCGGAGAATTGATCGATGGACCTGACCGGCAGCTTTGTAAACCACAATAGAGCTACACCTTCTAGATAAACCAGGAAGTATCGGCATTTAATTACATCAGACGCCCTGGCACCAGTCATGTGCCAGTCGTATTTATACAGAAACTCGTTAGGATCACTCGTCCCCTTGTAAGCTGGAATAGTAGGGGGAATGAATTTCCTTGCAAACTCTACCTTCAAGATCCTTTCAGTAAATGGAGTTTTGCTTGGAGCAAATCCCCACTCTTTCTCATCTTCATCTTTTCGCATACTTTCCTTCATGATTCGACGAACCATACCCGAAAAATACTCTTCATCATTTAAAGGCTCCGGAGGGCACACGTCAGCTACTCTCTCTGAATTCTGCCTTGACAATCGTTCACGGAGAGTTGGTTGTGCCCTGATCCGCCAGCTTGAGGAGGAGTTCTTTCTACTGGGTCCGCGGCTCTTTGGGAGATGTTCCCTTCAACATCCTGAACTTTCGGAGTAGGGTTTCCATCATTATTACCCGGTTGACGATTTTCCCCAAGCAGTTCATTCAATTTACTCAAGATCAAGGCATTCTGAGCATTCTGTGCTTCTAATTGTGCATTCTGAGCATTCAACTGCTGATTCAGTCCCAAAACCACGGCATCCAGCTCTGCTTGTGTAACTCCAGCAGTCGGAGCTGCTTGACTTGAAGGAAGGGAGGTAGTTGTATTTCCATGAGCATTATCGGACCTTGCAGAACTTCTTTTTCTCCCGGGAGCCATTATTTCCAACAAACTTTTGGTTTTAAAAGAAATCCTCTCAACAATCCTTTGTGGAGCAATTGTGGAAGTTTCCTGAGTTGGGTTCTCAGTGAAAGCACCAAAAATGTTAACGTGAAAATCGGACGCTAACACCCCGGTGTCAATTGAAGTTGGATGAAAGCACCACCCGTGTACACGGGAACTACAAGCAAGTAGAGAAATCACAGAAAAAGCAGAAAAGACAACAGTTTTTATAGTGGTTCGGCTTAGAGCAAGCCTACGTCCACTTTAAGTCTCTTTATTACTGAATTTGGTTACAACTTGTTACAACTTCTCTCCAATACAACTCAATTCAATACAAAAGACAAGTAGCTAGAGAAAACTTCAATACAACAAAGTTCTTCGAATTCATGGTTGAATGTATCGAATCTTTGTGTGAAGTAGATCTAAGCGTCTTGCGTATGCTTGAAGTGTTGAAAATGTAGATTGTCTTGAAGATAGTAGAGTCTTAATGCCTTGAAGAAAATGATCCAAAAGCCCCTTGAATGTTGGAGGTGGTCGTGTATTTATAGGCGTGATTCTGGACATGATTTATCTTCCAAGTCCTAGGTCATGGACGACCTAAGTTAGGTCGTAGGTCGGTGACGACCTAAGGAACCTTCCATATCTGTTGCATTTTAAACTTGTCTTCGCCTGATTAGGTCGCGAGCGACCTATTATAGGTCGTAGGTCGCGAGCAGTGTTAGAATTTTAGTAGGACAAGGTTGCACTCTAGTCTGGAACGGGTTAGCAAGTTATAGGTCGTAGACGACCTATGAGAGTGGCTGGCGATCTTGTAGTGCTGAGGCATCCAATGTAGCGACCTAAGCTAATTCGTTCACTCGGTAGGTCGTTGAGTCTTCTTAGCTTGGTAGGTCGCTGCTATAGTTAGGTGGCTGCTATAGTTAGGTCGCTGCTCCCCATAGGTCATAGGTCATGACAATGCTTAAGTCTTTAGGTTGCAGAGCTGCTTTGTGGAGTTTGGTCGCTCAGTCTTTAGGAAATTTCGTCGCTAAGTGTTAGGTCGCAAAACCTTTAGCTGTTAAGTCGTTGAACACTTTAGGCCACTAGGTCGCTAAGTGCTTTTAGTTGTTAGGTCGTTAGGTCGCGAAGTCTTTAGGTCGTTAGGTCGCGAAGTGTTAGGTCACTAGGTCGCAAAGTAGTGATAGGTCGCTAGGTCGCATTACATTTTAGGTCGCTTCAAAATGGGAGTTAACAGCGACTTTGTTAAATTTTCGTTCGTTCCTCTTCGCACCCAAGCTCGGGCTTTTCAAAATCGAAGATGCCGATTGTTGGTAGCTCGATCGAATGGTGGACTCGTCCTTTGCTTCGCTCGATCTTTGCTTCATTTGCTGATCGTCTCGAGATACCTTCGGCCACTTTTATTTGGTCGAATTCGAAAGCTAAGGTGAGTAATTTTATTACTCATATCTAATTCAACTATCCTCGACTTTGATTCGATATGTGAATTTCACTTTTTGCTTCTTCTGATTTTCCTACTTAACTCAATGATTTTGGCACTTGCTACTGTTTGGTTTTTCTGGAGATTTTTTGTTGGTATGTTCATCCAGTAGCATACTTGACTTATGTGGTTTTTTACTTATGTTCCTTTTGACTTCGGCTTTGACATTGATCTAGTTTACTTTGGCCATTTTGATTTCTTAACATGCTAGATATTGTTCGAACTTGGTGGATCACTTTGTTGTTCCATAGCCTCGGCTTTAACTTGATTTTGTTCAATATTTTGACCTGCTGTTGATCATATTATATCGACTTGTTTTGCTTTGTGCTTTAGTTGGCCTGACTATGTGCACACATTTTTGGTAGTTGAAATTTGCACGTGAGAGTTGCTTTGAGTTTGAAATGCTGCAGGCTCGAAGTCTCTGTACATTTACATTTTACTTGAGTTTACTTGGATTTTTACGGATACACTCACTTGTATCTCGCTGTCTTATGATTTCTGGCCACTATGACCTTGACTCGTTTTGAATTGGTCATTGATTTCGACCTCTGTGTCTTCGGCCACTTGTTCTGGTTTATGAAGAAAAAAAATCTTTTGTACAGTTGAGTTGATTTTGATACCCGAGATTGATTTCTGACTTTTCAAATTGCTTGAATAACATAGTTTCGGTTCTACCATAATTTGTTGAATCTGCAGTGAGCAAACCCACTTATCTACCTCCGTGCCAAGATATGATGTTTTATATTTATAGTGTGATTGTTTAAAAATGCCCGCATGTGTTTAAATATGAAGTTGTGAAGGGGCATGCCTGTATATGCTCTTGATTGCTGTTTACAGTCATAGGATAAGTTTAAAAATCTGAAATTTCACCCCTGAACCTCCTTTAAGATTTGATGTTTGAACAATTTATGTTTGAATTTGCAAGATCCATGTTTTAAGAATACTGTGAGTAACATCACTTAATAACAGATTTAGACATATACTTATGATGCATATATGTATGTGAATGAGTGGGTTTATATCTATATATATATATATATGCCTTGTGGCCTGCCCATTTGAAGTGGTCACTGATCTGAGTTGTATATTGGTAGCCCACTTGACTTTATTTAGCATGTCTCTGTTGTTCCCCTGGTCTGACCTGGACTGCCAGTATTCATAAGTATTGATCATCTTCTTTGTTTGGTGCTGTTGCACTGCCCGTATTTAAAAGCCATTGTTGCTGTGCACTTTTCATATCCTTCCCTGAGTACATCTCTGTTTCACTTCGACTTGAATTTGTTTCTCTCAGTTGCTTGTTTCGGTTGTTGATGAATTGTGACCTTGCTTTGTCACTTGTTATTCAAATCTGCATATATGTACATGCATACATATGTATGCTAGTGTACATATATTGTTGGGATTGTACCAAGCTTGAGTTATTTTGCTGTGCATTTGTAGTTGTGCTTGGTTCAGTTGTAAGTGATTTCCAAACTTGTTTGGATATTGAGGCTGCTTGTTTGATTTCTTGGTAATTTTTGTGCCCTTGCGATCTTGTGGTGGCTGCAGTATTCGTTGCAGTTTACCCTTGTATCCTTGTGGTGGCGGCAGTTCCACTTTTGTTGCATTTTTGGATATATATGTTGAATTGAGCCTTTTATTGTTTTACTGCCACTTTGGTTTGCATATTAGATATGCGGTAACCTGTAGTATTTGACTTCGGTTGTTCCTTTGATATTATAGTGTTGTATCACTTACTCATGCATTTATGTGTTGTGGTGCCATATCTTTGGTGCTCTCACCTTCATACTGCTGCTTTGAATTCTTTGGCATTCGATTTGATTCTAAATGGCCTTCGGCCATTTTGACTTTTGAAACCCGCTGCTTGATTTTTTGGAAACTGCTTTTGTTTAAAAATATTTCGAATGCTTGTTGCACCGTATAGTTTCATTCATTTGTTACTGGTGCATTATGCTGTATCGAGTTGATGTTTTGGTTGAACTTCGACATTAACATGATAATGTCTCCGAGTTCTTTGTTTAAGTGCATTTGAATATGTACAGTTGTGACTGCCCTTGACCCTCTGTAGTCGTGGCATTCATTTTGTACTTGCACTTGTATTTCAAGGTTGTTGTTTCCACTCTTGTGCATGCTGTTTCAGTCTGGGTTTGATTTCTTTATGCAGCCATGTTGACTTGAAGTATGATCTCCATGTAGCTTGACTTTGAGTTGTGTGGTCTGGACTTGATTCATTTTCGTGTTGTCTGCACATCAACTTGTAAATATGACTTGCTTGCATTTGAACTTTATACCTACTGTGGGCTCGGGTTGCTTCACCTGATTTAGTGCCTGAGTCAATTGTTGTTAGCTTTGAGCTTGTCACTGAGTTGCAATTGCTTCACCCAGTATGGTAGTTGTATATTTTTGCTGTGCCCTTGGATACCTGTGGTGGCTGCATTTTTGTTGCAGTTTTCCCTTGAGTCCAAGTAGTGGCCGCAGTTTCATTTTATATAAAATATTACACTTGTTGAAGTGCGCAGCCATGAGTTGTTTGGAAACTTGTTTCTTGAGTTTACTTGAGTATATGCAAAACAGTTGCATTTCGACCTTGCCATGTTGCATGGGTTTTAGTGTTGCAGCTGCGTTGAGTCACTGACTTGACCTTTTGCATTTGGTTGAAGTTTGATTTGGGCCTGTTTAATCGCAGTCTACATTTTTGATAGTGGATTTGCACTTGAATTTCTAGCCCGATGTACTATTAGTTTTATTTGGAGTTGCGTAGAGTCACGATAGCACTGACTTGACCTCTACAGCTTCGATTTCTGTTAGTATTCACTGTTGTGGCGAGGCCGTACACGCGTGCGTGTACAGCAGCCACACAGTATTGATTTTAATTGATATTTCCTTTTGCTTTTGATCCATTGAACTTTTGCGTATTTCATATGTCGTACTAGCGAAGTAGTGCCCGCGTGCGTGTACTGCAACCAATCAGTTTTGATATTTTTAAGCAACTTTTCAATTATTTGAATTAATTTGGTTTAAATTGATGATTTTGTTGTTAATTCCCGTTTAGGCAATTCTAATTTTTTTTCTCAATTATCATCTTTGATAATTCCTTCATCTATCTTCGTTGATAATTTGAATCTACCGATTCGTTGTTTAACACTGTTAAGTGTTATGTTTACCGTTATCCGTTTTCTTTGTTGAAAGGATCGGATAGGTGAATTTATATTTGACCGTCGTCTAATTGTTAATTGATTATTATTGCCTCTATGTACTAATAACTGAGTTTGAATTAGACTGACCTGTGTATTATTTTCTTTTGAATGTAATAATCGGGTCAGACCGAGTATTTTACAGCTTGAAGATTTTCAGGCATCGAAGTTAGAGAGAGAGAGAGGAAAACGCTTCACTTTAGCTTTTCAGGAATTTTTTTACTTAAAAGAAATATTCCGCTGTATAAAATTTAATGCATTGTACAAACTCTGATATATGTACAAAAATTTATTTATGTGAAATATAATTATTCTGTGTTTCTGTGGCTGATTCTGTTTAAACTCTATAAACTGAATAACAATCCGTCATTTTGAACGTTTCAAGTTGGTTTAATTATCGACTAGGGGCGGTCAGAAGGGCGGGTCGTTACAAAAGTGGTATCAGAGCTTTGGTTTACACAGAGCTCAGTTTATGATGTTTGATAGGAATAGTTACTAGAACCACTTTAAAGAAAGTGTTTTTCAAATTTAGTGAAGTATAAAACTGTTTTTTTTTAAAATAAAGTTATTTTGAAAATTCAAATCTTTTTCGGACAACCCACCTCTCTTTTGTAGCTCTCTAAATTTTGGTTTACGATAGTTTCTCTTCGGTAAGGTTTCCTTTGATTTGAGTTCCGATCATTCGAAAACCCATTATCGAATTGTTGAGATTTATGAAAGAATAAAATATTAAAAAAAAGTGAATTAATGAATTGGTTTGAATTAAATATTTTGAATATCTTCAAAGTAATAATTGGGAAATAAAATGACATGTCAATTTAGTATAGCCTAGGGGATCATTGAAGTATAATTTGGGAATTTGATTCTGAGCTCTTTTGAAAATTGATTTCAAATGTTTTGAAGAATGAGTTAGAAAATAAATAGATTATAAGTATTTAACTTATAATATGGACTTTTGGTATATAATTGAGTTATATAAATTAAACTGAATTAATAAAGGAGATTTATAAATCGAAGTTTTATAAATAGAAATGGAATTCGTAAAGATTGTTTATAAATTCGAAACCAATTGAATTTGATAAATGAAACATAGAAGTTATTAAAGGAGATATATTCGTGATTTTGGACAGCGAATTGTCCTTCAAGTTAAATATTGTGATAGTAAATGTTGGTTGGGAATTTTATCCATGATTTTGGACAGTGGATAATCTTTTAAATAAATGTGTAGAAACATTGAATTGAATAAATAAGTATATTCACGATTTTGGACAGCGAATATATTATTAAATAAATCGGATTTGTTTTAAGGAAGTGAAATTTAAAAGAATGAAGTTAATGGTTTTAAAGATGTTTTAAAATGCATTAAGTATCGAATACATAGATTTCAACATTCATTGTCAAAATAGACGTTTTCGAGAAATAAGGAAACGGTGGACTATAACACTGTTGTTATAGTAAATGGTTTCCGAAAGGAAATGTTTTATATAGTATTGAGATTTATATATCTATCTTAAATTCGAATCCCTATACTAGTGATTTTGGGTCGTCGTAACGATGTTTTACGCAACATTCGTTTTGACTCAAATAAATGTGTTTAAAAGAACGCCTTCCTTAAAAGAATGAAATGTATACTTGATTATGATTTAAGTATATTGAATATCTTCAAAGTGTTGAAAATGAATGGATTTGTGAATTACTTATTATTAAATAAATATGGAAATGTTTACTAATATGAAACGAAAGGTTTGAAATTTTATCTTTTAAAGATAAATTGAAAAGTGAAAATTTGAAATTTGTTTCAAATGGTTAAGTGTGGAAAATTATATATATCTTGTAAAGATGTTTTTTGGAAAATTTGAACAATTAGTTCAACTTGAATTTTTTTCAAAAAGGATTGAATCTTGAGTTAAATTGAGTTTAACTTCGACACCAAAGACAATATAAGTTGAGCTTTGAATTTTGAATAATCCGTTTGGATTGTATGTCTAACATTGTGAATTGATGACATAACAATTGATCTGTATTAAATATATATCTATGGTGGAGGAGAATTTATTGTCTTAGCTTAACACCCTTCACTGAGACGTACGAGCTCATAGGCTATATATCCGTAGACATCAATTATGTATTGAGAATTGATGATGTAACGTGAAATCCAAATCGAATGTGAAGTCGATAATGAATTAGATTATGAATGTGAATTGGGTTTGAGATAACCGTAAAATTTTCAAATCGACTTAGAGGAAAATTTTAAACGAGATGGAAAATTTTGGAATCCTCTATTTTGTTATGAGTATGAGATATTGTGGTTTTTAGAACTTATATATGTGAATGTAATAATTCGAAAACCATCAGTTTGGAAAGTCATTATTATGAAAATCCTGTGTAAGTTTACGTAGGTATGATATGTACGAAATGTGAAATGAAGTACTATATGTATATGACATTATGTTTTCTAAACTGAGGATATGGAAAAGTACCTTCCATTTAAAATTTGTGAAGGTGATTAGAGCTCGGTGTGAGTGTCCATTTGAAATTCGTAGCTACGTAGAATTTCCATAAGTTGGAGTGTCCATTTGGACTAGAATCCCTCATGATGGATCATCGTCGTGATGGGATCATGTGAATTGATGATGATGTATGCTAGCGTAATTCGTGGGGCGTGTTGCCTACAGTTACAAGCGATTCCACTGGGATAGTGGCGCAACCGCCACGTAAACTGCGATTTAGAGGCCAAAGCGTAATTTGAGGGGCGAGATGCCTACGGTCACAAGCGATTCTACTGGGATAGTAGCCTAACCACCGTGTGAGCCGCGATCTATGGCAATAACCATGGCGAAATTCAAGAGAGATGTGAAATCTACAGATTACAAGCGATTCTACTAGGATAGTAGCGTAACCGCCGGGTAAAACTGTGATCCATGGGGGAACGTGCTTTTATCCTTTTCTAAAAGATTTTTAAGTATTTTCACTGGGAGTTGAAGCAAGTATATTTAGTACTTGGAGATTTTTAGTCTTGCGCCTGGCCAGCGTATGCCTAATGTCTGTGAGAACGACGATAGACTTGTTAAACTTCGAGTTAGCAAGTATTTTCAAAACTTTATATAGAAAATCAATAGTCTGAAATTAGAATTACATAATTCCAACCCAAATGAACTAAGGAAGAAGATCTTTTAAATATCTTGAAAGTCCACAGCTTTTGGAAAAGATATAGTATGCAAATCCCTAACATGAAGAATTTCAAGCTTAAACCTGAGTTTTGTAAGTCGAAAATTTTGGTAAACGACTTTTGCGTCTTGATTGTAGAAAATAATGAACAAAGCTAGGGAGATAACATAAATGGAATGAATCCTATATTTATTTATTTTAATAAGATTCGAACTTGGTAAAATTGTGTAGGGTATAGATATCGGTGAGATTTTAACAATCGTTTTTCCTAACTTATAATTTCGGGACGAAATTCTTTTAAGGAGGGAAGATTGTAACGACCCTAAATTTTGAACAGTTTAAATTGAAAATATTTAATTAATTTTAAATATTTGAATGATGGTTTGACTTGAATTTCAAATTATCAGAATGAATTTGGCGATTAAATTTTAGAATTTAATCTATTGAAAGTTGAATAAAATTTTAATTTGACTTTGGAGTTTGAAATTCAATACTACATTTGTATTTAAAATTCGAACTAATGATTAGAAAAATAATTTGGATATAAGATTTATTACTTATGTAAATTAATAAATTGATGGTTAGTTTTAATAACATTTTTCTTTAACTTAAATAAAATGGAAATAAATTTTATCATTACAAAATACAAGTATAAAATCTAATTGGAAAACGTGTTAATATAAATTAATGTTTGATAATTGAACTTCAAAACGTTTATATATTTACTAAAGAAAATATCTACAAAACAAACCGAATTTGAAATGAAAAAAAAATTAAAAAAAATAAAATAATATGATAATCTTTTCACCAGCATGTTATCTCCCGTTACACACGCCTTCAACCACGCCCAAAATCACACTTTCCCCCTTATTTATCTTCATTCGATAACCCTAAAATTCAAAATCAAACTCCTTTGAGAAAAAAATGGCGACTTTGTTAAATTTTCGTTCGTTCCTCTTCGCACCCAAGCTAGGGCTTTTCAAAATCGAAGACGCCGATTGTTGGTAGCTCGATCGAATGGTGGACTCGTCCTTTGCTTCGCTTGATCTTTGCTTCGTTTGCCGATCGTTTCGAGATACCGTCGGCCGCTTCTATTTGGTCGAATTCGAAAGCTAAGGTGAGTAATTTTATTACTCACATCTAATTCAACTATCCTCGACTTTGATTTGGTATGTGAATTTCACTTTTTGCTTCTTCTGATTTTGCTACTTAACTCAATGATTTTGGCACTTGCTACTGTTTGGTTTTGATGGAGATTTTTTGTTGGTATGTTCATCCAGTAGCATACTTGACTTATGTGGTTTTTTACTTATGTTCCTTTTGACTTCGGCTTTGACATTGATCTAGTTTACTTTGGCCATTTTGATTTCTTAACATGCTAGATATTGTTCGAACTTGGTGGATCACTTTGTTGTTCCATAGCCTCGGCTTTAACTTGATTTTGTTCAATATTTTGACCTGCTGTTGATCATATTATATCGACTTGTTTTGCTTTGTGCTTTAGTTGGCCTGACTATGTGCATACATTTTTGGTAGTTGAAATTTGCACGTGAGAGTTGCTTCGAGTTTGAAATGCTGCAGGCTCGAAGTCTCTGTACATTTACATTTTACTTGAGTTTACTTGGATTTTTACTGATACATTCACTTGTATCTCGCTGTCTTATGATTTCTGGCCACTATGACCTTGACTCGTTTTGAATTGGTCATTGATTTCGATCTCTGTGTCTTCAGCCACTTGTTCCGGTTTATGAAAAAAAAATTCTTTTGTACAGTTGAGTTGATTTTGATACCGGAGATTGATTTCTGACTTTTCAAATTGCTTGAATAACATAGTTTCGGTTCTACCATACTTTGTTGAATCTGCAGTGAGCAAACCCACTTATCCACCTCTGTGCCTTGATATGCTGTTTTATATTTATAGTGTGATTGTTTAAAAATGCCTGCATGTGTTTAAATATGAAGTTGTGAAGGGGCATGCCCGTATATGCTCTTGATTGCTGTTTACAGTCATAGGATAAGTTTAAAAATCTGAAATTTCAACCCTCAACCTCCTTTAAGATTTGATGTTTGAACAATTTATGTTTGAATTTGCAAGATCCAAGTTTTAAGACTACTGTGAGTAACATCACTTAATAACAAATTTAGACGTATACTTCTGATGCATATATGTATGTGAATGAGTGGGTTTATATCTATCTATATATATATATATATATATATATATATATATGCCTTGTGACCTTCCCATTTGAAGTGGTCACTGACCTGAGTTGTATATTGGTAGCCCACTTGACTTTATTTAGCATGTCTCTGTTGTTCCCCTGGTCTGACCTGGACCGCCTGTATTCATAAGTATTGATCATCTTCTTTGTTTGATGCTGTTGCACTGCCTGTATTTAAAAGCCATTGTTGCTGTGCACTTTTCATATCCTTCCCTGAGTACATCTCTGTTTCACTTCGACTTAAATTTGTTTCCCTCAGTTGCTTGTTTCGGTTGTTGATGAATTGTGACCTTGCTTTGTCACCTATTATTCAAATCTGCATATATGTACATGCATACATATGTATGTTTGTGTACATATATGGTTGGGATTGTACCAAGCTTGAGTTATTTTGCTGCGCATTTGTAGTTGTGCTTGGTTCAGTTGTAAGTGATTTCCAAACTAGTTTGGATATTGAGGCTGCTTGTTTGATTTCTTGGTAATTTTTGTGCCCTTGCGATCTTGTGGTGGCTGCAGTATTCGTTGTTGTTTACCCTTGTATCCTAGTAGTGGCGGCAGTTCTACTTTTGTTGCATTTTTGGATTTATATGTTGGCTTGAGCCTTTTTATTGTTTTACTGCAACTTTGGTTTGCATATTAGATATGCGGTAACCTGTAGTATTTGACTTCGGTTTTTCCTTTGATATTAAAGTGTTGTATCACTTACTCATTCATTTATGTGTTGTGGTGCCATATCTATGGTGCCCTCACCTTCATACCGCTGCTTTGAATTCTTTGGCATTCGATTTGATTCTAAATGGCCTTCGCCTTTTTGACTTTTGAAACCCGCTGCTTGATTTTTTGGAAACTACTGTTGTTTAAAAATATTTCGAATGCTTGTTGCACTGTCTAGTTTCATTCATTTGTTACTGGTGCATTATGTTGTATCGGGTTGATGTTTTGGTTGAACTTCGACATTAACTTGATAATGTCTCCGAGTTCTTTCTTTAAGTGCATTTGAATATGTATAATTGTGACTGCGCTTGACCCTCTGTAGTCGTGGCATTCATTTTGTACTTGCACTTGTATTACATGGTTGTTGTTTCCACTCTTGTGCATGCTGTTTCAGTCTGGGTTTGATTTCTTTATGCAGCCATGTTGACTTGAAATCTGATCTCCATGTAGCTTGACTTTGAGTTGTGTAGTCTGGAATTAATTCATTTTCGTGTTGTCTGCGCATCAACTTGTAAATATGACTTGCTTGCATTTGAACTTTATACCTACTGTGGGCTCGGGTTGCTTCACCTGATTTAGTGCCTGAGTCATTTGTTGTTAGCTTTGAGCTTGTCACTATGTTACATTTGCTTGACCCAGTATGGTAGTTGTATATTTTTGTTGTGCCCTTGGATACCTGTGGTGGCTGCATTTTTGTTGCAGTTTGCCCGTGAGTCCAAGTAGTGGCTGCAGTTTCATTTTATATAAAATATTACACTTGTTGAAGTGCGCAGCCATGAGTTGTTTGGAAACTTGTTTCTTGAGTTTACTTGAGTATATGCAAAACAGTTGCATTTTGACCTTGCCATGTTGCATGGGTTTTAGTGTTGCAGCTGCGTTGAGTCACTGACTTGACCTTTTGCATTTGGTTGAAGTTTGATTTGGGCCTGTTTAATCGCAGTCTACATTTCTGATAGTGGATTTGCACTTGAATTTCTAGCCTGTTATACTATTAGTTTTATTTGCAGTTGCGTTGAGTCACGATAGCACTGACTTGACATCTGCAGCTTCGATTTCTGTTAATATTCACTGTTGTGATGATTTCTATTTCTTCACTGTTGTGGCGAGGCCGTACACGCGTGCGTGTACAGCAGCCACACAGTATTGATTTTAACTGATATTTCCTTTTGCTTTTGATCCATTGATCTTTTGCGTATTTCTTATGTCGTACTGGCGAGGTAGTGCATGCGTGCGTGTACTGCAGCCAATCAGTTTTGATACTTTTAAGCAACTTTTCAATTATTTGAATTGATTTGCTTTAAATTGATGAATTTTTTTGTTAGTTGCCGTTTAGGCAATTCTATTGTTTTTTTTGAGTTATCTTCATTAATAATTCCTTCATCTATCTTCGTTGATAATTTGAATCTACTGATTCGTTGTTTAACATTTTAAGTGTTATGTTTACCGTTATCCGTTTTCTTTGTTGAAAGGATCGGATAGGTGAATTTATATTTGACTGTCGTCTAATTGTTAGTTGATTATTATTGCCTCTATGCACTAATAACTGAGTTTGAATTAGACTGACCTGGGTATTATTTTCTTTTGAATGTAATACTCGGGTCAGACCGAGTATTTTACAGCTTGAAGATTTTCAGGCATCGAAGTTTGAGAGAGGGAGGAAAATGCTACACTTTAGCTTTTCAGGGATTTTTGTACTTAAAAGAAATATTCCGCTGTATAAAATTTAATTCATTGTACAAACCCTGATATATGTACAAAAATTTATTTATGTGAAATATAATTATTCTGTGTTTCTGTGGCTGATTCTGTTTAAACTCTATAAACTAAATAACAATCCGTCATTTTGAACGTTTCAAGTTGGTTTAATTACCGACTAGGGGCGGTCAGAAGGCGGGTCGTTACACATCTCAAAGTGTAATGTCGGACACACATCCATACAAGTCCGTTTCGGGATCGAACGGAACCGAAGGCACTTCAAAGAAGCCCTTTCAAATCCAGATATTCACTAATCACGTCCGGAATCCCCATCACAAAGGATGATAAAATCTCTATACCGGAGCAACCTGGTGCAGAGACAATCGACAGGTAATCCTCTCACTTTCGAAAATACCCAGTCTTCAACACCGTCTTCAAATGCAATCTAATTTCGTCGTATCGTTATTCGGAATGGGTTTTATGACACAAAGTCCTCTCCCGGCTAATCCGAATAACGAACGCTTATTTTTAAAAATAAGTGTTACATTCATATTTCAACAAATCACAACAAGTTTCCACTTTGATCTTTTAAATAAAAGATCTATCACAATCACAAAGGTTCGATGTGATTTTCGGATATCCACTTGGAATCCGACCCCCGGTCGCATCGAAATTCAAATGTCCTTTAGAAGGAAAATATTGATAGTCGGTTATTTAACTATCAATCAACATTCACAACAATCACTGGATTCTAAATAATTTTTCTCCAATTATTAGTTTCTAAATATCTTTGAAAGATACAATTTTAACACTTCAACCATTTGAAAACAAATTTCAAATTAATTTTCACCTTTCAATCTTTTGGAAACAAATTTCAATTCATTTCCACGTGGAATAAATTTTCCGAATATTTATTTAATTCCACTGAAGGTCTGCCGAGTTAAAATTCTTTAAAAAAATTTAAACTACTTATCCAAACATATATACTTGGAAATATTTAAAATGAAACTATTTTAAAACACTTACTTAAATATTAGTTATGAAAATATTGTATAAAAATCTCGTATAAAAATTCAAGGCCAAACTAATTTTAAAATAAAATTAGTAGGTAGGATATAACTATTTAAATATCCATTTTCTAAAACAAATATCAATTTAATCCTTAAATAATTACTTCTATAATAAATTAAAATAAACCTTTACTTTAAAGATTTAAAACAATTCCCAAAAATAATTTCTCCAATAATATTTTCTTCTCTTCAAATCAATTTCTAGAACATTTAATTTATACTTCAAGTGCTACTCTAAAAATATACTCGTCTTTCCAGGGAAGAATTTTCTTTCCACTTATATCAATTAATAAATCTTCTCTATTTATTTTAATTTACATCCCAAAACTGTAACTTTCTTTTCACACTTTTAATAATAAACCAACATTTATTTTTAAATCAAAATTCCCTTTCCTTCATAAAATTCCCATTGTGAATTTAAACATGTAAGTATTCATTGGTAAATGATTTTCAAATCGATTTCCAAATATTCATTTTCAGCACCGAATTAAATTCTAAATTGATTTCCAAATTTATTTTCAAATAATAAATAAATTTCCAAAATAATTGATTTCTAAATTAATTTTAACACCAAATTTATTATCTTTTGAAACAAATTCCTCCTTTTAAATTTATTCAATTTCCTAAAAGTAATTTACCATATATTTCTAATAAATTTCAGAAATCCAATTTTATTTACGATATCAGAAATATATATTCGGCTAAATTATTGCCTTCAAGGGTTTCAATTACAAATAATCACATACAGATTATAAATAATCAACACACAAAATACGAAACAAATTCAATATTTGAGGAATCCAGTTGGATCCCTCCAACATGTTTTCCCTGCATCCACAGACGTTAGCGCAACAATTAAATACCAATTCCACTTCCAGGTGGAATATCGCGGTATATGGGATTTATAAAATATAATCCGCTATTATGTGGCGCATAGGGTCTCATCCGCTATATAATGCGGGAAATCAACAATTCCAAATACATATATAATACCAATTCCACTTCGAGGTGGAATATCACGGTATATGGGTTTAATGTAATAACCTTCGCTATTATGCAGCGTATAGGGTCTATTTCAATAAAATCGATAATGATTTTATCATTCAAGAACATAATCAACACAATTAACAATTTTAAATCTAACTATTTAAAATTGAAATCAGAAAAATCTGATTGAGTGAGAAGATCTCACCTTCGCCCTTTTATTTGCAATCCATTCCAACTCATTTCCATTCTGGTTTGTTTTCTTTGAGATTTTAACCTCACCATGCAACAAGTTCGAGACCATCCAAACTCCACTCAAATGCCAGCAACTTGAATAGAGGACCGACCTGCCTACCACCACAGATTGACTCGAGCCCTCAATCTCGTCAACATCGACCAAAAATCGCAGAGCTTCTTTCCCCTAAATCTAGATTTGAGCTCAAACAATCACTCCTTCACCACGGCAGCTTGTCTACTCACCCAAGACGACCCCACAGTCGCGCCTGCACCTTCACGACACGCGAAACTAGGGTCGAGATCGATATCGATTGCGCGATAAAAACTGAGAACGAAGAGATTTCCTCCATCGCGACGAACTCCCATCCATCTATCGAAGAACCCAATCATCGATTCCTCCTTGTAACGACCCGTGTAAATTCGATGTTTAAAATGAATTAAATTAATAGGTATTTTAATTTAAATTTAGAAAGAAACAGAAATCTTATTTATTTATATGAAAGAAAATGTTGAAAATAGATGTATCAAGGGTAATTAAAATTTACAAATTGAATTATATATTGCAATTAATTGTAATAGTGGAAATTGTTGCAATTGGATATAACGTTAGAAATAAGTAAATAAAGGCAAGTATTGAATTCGTCAATGAAAATAATTTTTTTATTTAGTACAATCCCTTTTTATTAACTATTGTAAGGTGTTATTTAATTGAAAGGTGTAAATTAGAAAATAGATTAAAATTGTATGTTAGATAATAAATTGCAATAATTAAAGTTTGTAATTATTGGATTAAATGGAATACCAAACTATGCATAAATTGAAGGAATGGAACCTAGATGGAATAATTAATTGGATTTAGAATCTTAATTTGTATGTGTGCATATATTTATAATGGAGAATAAAAGGGTAAAATAATAATATACAAGCATTATTAAGGATATAATAATTGGGTTACTAGTAAATTCACTCATTTACCAATAGAGATAATTAGATGTGCCTTCATTGTAAGTAATAAAATAACGAAAGGAGTAAATGTATTTATTTAGAGTATTAATTACAATTGGATAGAGATTTTAAGTAACAATGTAAATGCAATGTAAGTATTGCCAATTTAAGTCAATAATAAGGAATTGGGATGAATTCAAAATTTGTAACATATGGCTTGTGAACATATATTATTAATTACCTGCTTATTTGTTAATGGAATTAGAATCGATAATAGATGATAATAAAATAAATGAATGTTACACTAATGAAATAATTTAATGTTGAGTAATTTTTGGATCGTATTTATTATTAGCGTTATTTTAATAATATGGTTGGTTGTGAAATTAATATGGGAAGTATGTAAAGTAATAACTAGGGAAGTAATACGTTATAAATTAAATAATAACCTAAACTTAAGTGTAAGTAAAAGGTTGAAATTGAATCCAATCCATTGGAAACTTATTAAAAATAAACTGGATTCAATTTATTATAAAGAGGTTAGTTTAAGAAACTGAAATACATACTATAAATGGGTAAATTAAGTTACTTTAAATGGGAACGGGAATTGATTTAAATAATTATAAATAAATAAGTAAATCAAGAAGATGAAATTTATGAATGGAATAAATATAGGTTAATTCAATTAAAAGGAAATTTTGGAAATTTATATATAATTTTGAAATTTATGAAATCGAAGATTTATATTGATTTAATCTTTAATAAATTGACATTTAAAAATTGTTAAATCATTTTAAATGTTTGAGAATTATTAAGTGATAAAAATTTCCAATTCTAAAACTGAAATATAAAAAAATTTGATTTATTTACAAATTCTTAAATTATTAATTAATATAAAAATAGCCATTTTGGTCACGGACTCGGATTTCGACGAAACCAGTTTCATCGGATCCGTAACAGTGAATTATTATAGGGTTTCAAGTTTCGTAGCAATCAAACTTGTCGTTTGATCGTACAAACAAGAAACGCCTTGAAATCGTTTTAATTGAAATCAATTTGAAATCAATTTGAAAATATTGATTTCAACATAACTTTTTCATACGATGGAATTTGGACATGAAACTTTTTCCATCGCGTTCAGAATATTTTTAAACACATATTTGGATATATGGGTTTAACCAATTTCGTTCCGGGGTCAGAACGGACTTTTTGGGCCACGTTAGCATTGGCACGTTGTTTATCCAATCCATCTATTCAAATTTCTAACCTACCTATATAAACCCAATTATAAACCCTAGCCTCCATCAATTCTCATTTGTTTGTGCATTCATTTCCTCAACTCTTCCTCTTCCATGCAAACCCTAGATCCGAATTTAAATGAGATCCAAAGCTAAAAATTTAAAGTCCACATAAAAATTCCAAAAAAAATATATGTTGTAGATTTCATCGATACGAATCTACATGTGGCGTCTGTTTCTACAATTGACGCTCGAATCAACGGCAAATCATGGTCAAATCTTGAATTTTCGAAATCCTAAGGCCGATTTGGGGGTTTTTATTTCGGCGTGAATTGGCGAAATCGCTTTCTGGGTTTGGTGGAGATGGAGGTTAGGAGGCTATCGGAGGTGGTCGCATCCTCCAATTCGATCTGGGGTGACCTAATTTCATGATTTAGGGTTTCAAATGGGGACGACGGTCGTGAAAAAGGGAGGGCCGGACCTGGGTAGTTGCACTCGGCTCGGCGATGGCTTCGAGATGGTGTTGGTCGGCAGCGAGATGGTGGCCGGTGGCGTTGGCAAAGCTTGGTCAAAGTTCGGCAAATTGGGTTCAAACGTCAAGTGAAGGAACGCGTGTACAGGGAAGAAGCACCTCGGCTGACGTGTTGAGGGAGAGGTGACTTGTTATTTGTTTATTTTGTTTTTAATTTAAATTTTGTTTTCAATCGAATTTTCAACATAACTTTCTCATACGTTATCCATTTCACGCAAATTTTTTTTGTTAGGATCATGATATAATTCCAGATCTGTGGGCGATGATTTGGAAAGATTTGGAGACCGTCGAATTTTTGAGTTTAAATTGGATTTAAATCCAATTTAAATTCAAAATTTGAGTGTTTTAACCCACTCACAATTTCTAAAATTTCTTATGTTTGTTAAAATTGATTTGAGATATGAGTAGAAGTTTATTTATGACTGTTTGGCATGTTTTATTCGTCATCCCAGTTAAATCGCATTTATTTATTACTGTAAATTAATTTTTATTATTGCATATAAATTGACAGTTAGAATTTATTTATGTGCATATAAAAAATGCTAGTTAAACAGTTATTAAATTTTCTACTGAACATAAACTGTTAGTTAATACCTGTTATTTATTCCCTATTATATTGTATACGCTCTATATTGATGTTTGTTTAAATTGGATGATGATTATAATTAATGGTTGATGGTTGATGTTTGTGAATAGATGATGTGTACTATATCTTAAAATCTGCAAGTTATCATGCATTTCATTTTATTCGGGATAGCAGTTTGAAATGATATACAACCACATTTTTATTTTTGAATTGTGGATTGAAATGATAAATACCCGCATCACTTGACCATAGGATAGAAAATTTTATACAGACACCGTCACTCTATATATAATTATTTTGAAATGATTTCTATGGTTTGGATAGGATACGGTATAATAAGTATTAGATTTTGATATTATATAAATATTATTTTATATATACATATAAAGTTAAATTTTTGAATTTAAGCTATGTGTAAATCTGTTAACTAAAAATGAATAAGTTGAAAAATGGAGTTCGATAATCTATATTATATGTTTAAGTACAGGTTTAGATCTTGTATATATATAGAGTTTTAAATGATTCAAATCAATTAAGATTGGAAGATAAATTGGAAATTTATTTGGAATTGAGCTTATTTAAAAATTTAACTCCATAAATTGATGTAAACTTATGAAAATTGGAAATTTTAAAGGTATGATATTTATAACTGGATTTTTATTCAAGATAAATTAAATGAATATTTCTAGTATAAATAAATTGAAGGAAAAATTTAATTGTTAAAAATTTGAGTTTTATTTTATGAATTTATTTTGTGAATATTTCAAAACTAAATAATAGAACAATAAATTGTTGAATAGAATTTCCAACCTTAGTTTTGAAATTATCAACACTCAAAATGGATATATATATTGAAATTGAAGTGGTTTTGGAAACTTAGAGTGTAATTTAAATTTATGGTTTAGACTTCATTTAAAGGAAATATATTTGTAAAGTCATGGGAATTATTTTTCTTTACAAAGTAATTTTAAAGTTAAACTATTTTGTTTTATATATTGTTGAATATCCAAACCATTCAAGTTTTAGAAGTTATGGTTTTAAAATTTTGAATTTCGAAGTATTATGTTTTGAAAGTATAATTCAAATGTTTGGTATCCAGATATTATAAATTTTAAAGCAGTATGATTTTGGAAATGAATTATATTTGAAATAAAATGATATAATATTGTTTCGGGTTTTAAATGATATCGTATTCATAGTTTTGAAATGGATATTATATTCTGGTTTTAAAGTATAAACTATTTTTGAAAAGACCATGGTGTTATAATAACGATTGGTTGTTGAAGAGACCGGGATAGGAAGTTGTCATACTCTCTGCCAACTCCGAAAACCACTTTAACAACCGTGTACGCGGTGGAGATTCCAGAATGAAGTTAAGTTGGCGGCGGCGTTTCCTTTGAGGTAAATACATGGTCCCGACTCCCGTGAGTTGGCATAAGGTGGCTAAAACAAGAGCGATTCTCGGGCCAATGAGGTCATTCCTCTGATCGGACACTCATCATCGATACTATACTCTTATTTTGGTTTGATTCGGTGGCCACTTTTACTTTGATTTTGGGGGAGTTTGTTCGAGGTGGGCGGTAGCTGCGCGCTACGTGTTTCCATCAGCCCGGATGCGTAATTGGTATATTTACCTTGGCATTGCCTAGTTGTGCCGTGTCACCTACCATACCGAGCCTTGTACGAGTTTGGATTTCTCCCGTAGCCCGTGCGGTATCCTCTGGTGGCTTCCTGATCAGGATGGACTATGATATTGGATGGACTACTGGGACTATTACGTGTTAAGGTGGAAAATGTAAAGCCTTAATGCTATTTAAAAGTATGTTTATTTTACTATAGACACTATTATAATAGCGAAATATACTACATAGTAAATAGTTTAATGGATCCTTAAGAGATGTAAATCCCGAGTATCTTTTGAGTTACTGCACTCATATTTATTTCTGTTAATTTTACTTACATAAGTTCTTTTAGTTCTGACACGAGTGTTTTGTTTTTCTATTCGATCGGGTCAGTCCGAGCCTTTCAGGATTGAAGATTTTATTTCTGGAGGAAGAAGACGAAGATTTTATTATTATTGCTATAGATTATATGGTTCCACTACACCCATATTTTTCCGCTGCATTGTTATATGGTATGTGTACTCTGATATGTATTGTATAAACAAAATCAATGGTTTTGTAAAACAGCTTCGTGAACTGTATATTTGATTATTATATTTTATACATCCGCTGTGAGATTCTGTTTAGTTTTTTTTTCCTTCTATGTTTTTCTTATTTATCCCATAACAATCCACCCTTACGTATGGTTTAAATCCAACTATAACATCCCGCCTTTTCGCACGATTTAAACAGACACACGTGCCAATTCAAACCATGCGTATGGGACGAATGTTATGGGATAAATAAGAAAAAAGGAGAAGGAAAAAAAAACTAAACAGAATCTCACAACGGAAGGATAAAATATAATAATCAAATATACAGTTCATGAAGCTGTTTTACAAAAACTTTGATTTTATTTATACAACACATATCAGAGTACACATACCATATAACAATGCAGCGGAACAATATGGGTGTAGTGGAACCGTATAATCTATAGTAATAATAATAAAATCTTCGTCTTTTTCCTCCAGAAAAAAATCTTCAATCCTGAAATGCTCGTATTGACCCGAGCGAATTGAAAGGACAAAACACTCGAGTCAGAACTGAAAGAACTTATGTAAGTTAAATTAACATAAATAAATATGAGTGTAGTAACTCAAAAGATGCTCGTGATTTACATCTCTTAAGGATCCGTTAAACTATTTACTATGTAGTATATTTCGCTATTGTAATAGTGTCTATAGTAAAATAAACATACTTTTAAATAGCATTAAGGCTTTACATTTTCCACCTTAACACGTAATAGTCCCAGTAGTCCATCCAATATCATAGTCCCTCCTGATCAGGAAGCCACCAAAGGATACCACACGGGCTACGTGAGTAATCCATACTCGTACAAGGCTGGGTATGGTAGGTGACATGGCACAACTAGGCAATGCCAGGGTAGATATACCAGTTACGCATCCGGGCTGATGGAAACGCGTAGCGCGCAGCTACTGCCCACCTCGAACAAACTCCCTCAAAATCAAAGTAAAAGTGGCCACCGAATCAAACCAAAATAAGAGTATAGTACCGAAGAGGAGTGTCCGATCAAAGGAATGACCTCATTGGCCCGAGAATCGCACTTGTTTTAGCCACCTCATGCCAACTCACGGGAGATGGGTCCGTGTATTTACCTCAAAGGAAACGCCGCCACCAACCTAACTTCATTCTGGAATCTCCACCGCATACGCGGTTGTTAAAGTGGTTTTTGGAGTTGGCAGAGAGTATGACAACTTCCGATCCCGGTCTCTTCAACAACCAATCGTTATTATAACACCGCGGTCTTTTCAAAAATAGTTTATACTTTAAAACCAGAATATAATATCCATTTCAAAACTATGAATACGATATCATTTAAAACCCATAACAATATTATATCATTTTATTTCAAATATAATTCTCTTCCAAAATCATATTGCTTTAAAATTTATAATATCTGGAAACCAAACATTTGAATTATACTTTCAAAACATAATACTTCGAAATTCAAAATTTTAAAACCATAACTTCTAAAACCTCAATGGTTTGGATATACAACAATATATAAAATAAAATAGTTTAATTTTAAAATTACTTTGTAAACAAAAATAATTCCCATGACTTTGCAAATATATTTCCTTTAAATGAAGTCTAAACCATAAATTTAAATTACACTCTCATTTTCCAAAACCACTTCAATTTCAATATATATATCCATTTTGAGTGTTGATAATTTCAAAACTAAGGTTGGAAATTCTATTCAACAATTTATTGTTCTATTATTTAGTTTTGAAATATTCACAAAATAAATCCATAAAATAAAACTGATGCAGGCCATCTGAATAAAGACTTAGGTCGAGAGCGACCTAAGCATACCTATGAGTCGTTCCAACGACATAAGGATGAAGACGGGTTAAGCTTAAGTCGCGAGCGACTTAATGAGATGAAGGAAAACGAGTTGAAAGATCACTCAAACGAGTTACGACCTAAGTACGACGTTCCAGCAACCTACCGAGACAAGCTTTTGAAGGCATCGGCTGTTTCATTAGGTCGCAAACGACCTAACTCCTATGTCGCGTCATTAGGTCGCGAACGACCTAACCCCTATGCTGTTTCCATAAGTCGCTCAAACGACCCAACGACTTATGAGATAGGTCGTGAGGAGATAAGTCGTTCACGAGGCAAAACTCAACCTTGAGTCGCGGAAGGATAAGTCGCTGAAGACTAGATCGTTGAGTCGTTTGCTTCTGTATAGGTCGTAAGTCGTGTGTTTTAAGTCGTCCGGGTTTGTGCCTACGTGTTGTATTGTGTTGGTCAGTTAGGTCGCTCACGACCTTGTGAAGTCGTAGGTCGTCATGGATTTGAGTCGCGTGTTGTTAGGTCGTCAACGACCTAAATTGAGTCGCGTCTGTTTTGAGTCAGTTTGTATATATGTTAGGTCGCGTGAGGCCTGTATTGTGATGTATTCTATTTGTTAAGTCGTTAAACGTGTTAACCCGGGAATGTTTGTATAGGTCGTGTGTCTGGGTTGTTAGGTCATATACGACCTAAGTAATGTACTATTGGCATGTGTTGTAATAAGGAGCGTTGAGTCGTGAGTCGTTAGGTCGCTGCCGACCAAAGTTGGGTCGTAAGTCGCAAACGACCTAAGAGTCTGGTGATGTTTTGATTGCTTTGCGTTGTAAAAGCTATAAATAGCAGTGTTGTGTTTTGTAAGGTGGCTGATTTTTGAATAAAATTCCTTGTTGATTGCTGTGTGCTTTCATCTTAAATTGGTAGTTGAGTGTGATCTCCTATCTCCACTTTCGGTTATTCGAGTGCGCTCGAATCAATGATTGTTGAAGCCGATTCGCGGAATCAAGTGCGCTTGATCAACGCTTGAAGAATTGAAGATCTTCTCTCACGGTATCGTGCGGGATCAACGTGTCGAAGATAGCTAGAATTCAGTATCCTTGTGATCAACGAATTTGGGCATTTCAGTATCTTCAATCCACCGATTGCTACATTCATCAATCCATATCGTTTTGTTAGTTATCCGCTGCGTCAGTTTTGGTATCAGAGCATGACTTAGCCAATCATAGCTAAGACGAGTCTTGGAGCCAAGGAGTTTGAAGTTGAAGTTCATCGTGTTCATCTTGAAGTTGCAACAAGTTTGGAGTTTTCGATCCATTCCATTTTGGATCAAAATCCGGAAGTTGTTTGAATTTGATTTGTGTTAAAGCTTTGTTGAAGAATTTTGAAGTATTTGTTGAAGTGTTGTGAAATTTAACCATGCCACCAAGGAGAGCTAATCGTCATCAAAATGTTGAAGCGTTGTATAGAAGAGAAGAAGCCGAGCTTATGGAACAACGTATTAATGAGAAATTTGATGAAGGCATTGGAAAGTTAGAGAAGTTGATGAATGATTTGAATCAAACTCAATGGAGGAGATCACCAATCTCGAACCATGGAGGAAACAGGGTTTCGCCATCGGTTACGGAAGCGAGGAGGAAATCACCGCAATCTTTTAGAGAAAGAAGAGGAACATCAATTTCATCAAGGAGAGATCACCATGACTATAGACCGGAAGAGAGAAGAACCCCACGAGAATTTGAAAATGAGCCATATGGAGATGAGGAGAGACATAGTAGAAGAGACATGCGTGATCGAAGGGATGTTGATGGTCGAGATCGATATAGACATACATTTGATTTTAGTGAAGAGGGTGATAGAGCTAGCATTCATTATCGAGATCGAGACCAAGTTCGAAATTCATATCGGGATGTAGATGATGATCGTCGATGTGAATCGGGTATGAAGATGGAAATTCCTGAATTTAAAGGTGGAATGGTAGCAGAAGAATTTCTTGATTGGTTGTCTAATGCTGAAGAGATCTTTGATTTCAAGGAAGTTCCGGAGAATCGTCGAGTGAAGTTGGTTGCTACTAGGTTGAGGGGGAGAGCTTTGGCGTGGTGGCAGCAAACTAAACTTACAAGGGAGAGAATGGGAAAGTCAAAGATTGAATCATGGGGGAAGTTGAAGAAGTTGATGAGAGCTACATTTTTACCTTACAACTATCAATCGCTCATGTACCAGAGGTTGCAGAATCTGAGGCAAGGGACGAAGTCAGTTAATGATTATGCAGATGAATTTTACCAACTCATTGCCAGAAATGATATTATGGAGATGGAAGAACAGCTAACTGCTAGATTTGTTGGGGGGTTGCGAATGCAGATCCAGGATATGGTTAATATGTTTGATCCAAGATCTGTTGCAGAAGCACATCAGAAAGCGTTGGCTTGGGAGAAGCAAGGAAGGCGTGGAGGTGGTGTGTTTACTAATTCCAATAATCAAGTGAAGGGTGCTAGTGGGAGTTCTAATGTTCCTAAACCTGTCAGTAAGCCAGTAGTGAAGGAGGGTGAGAAGGCAAAGGTTAGTAGTGGTTTCAAATGTTACAATTGCCAAGAGTTGGGTCATAAAAGCAATGAGTGTCCAAAGCCTAAGAAGCGAGTGATGGTTGCGGAAGCTGAAGATGAGGAAGTAGAAGCTGAATGTTCAAATGCACCTTATGTTGAGGAGGAAGACTTATTGTCCGGGGATGAAGGTTGTAATTTGATGATGAGGAGATCTTGTCTTACACCGAAGCAAGAGGAAGATTCTAGTTGGTTGAGGAGCAATATTTTTCAGTCTACATGTACTATTCTAGGAAAGGTTTGCAAGTTTGTTATTGATGCTGGAAGCTGTGACAATATTATCTCTATAGAAGCAGTATGAAAGTTGAACTTGAAAACTGAGAAGCATCCTAAACCGTACAAGCTAGCATGGTTGAGGAAGGTTGGTGAAGTGAAGGTGTGTCGAAGAGCTTGTGTGAATTTTTCTATTGGAAAGAAGTACAAAGATGAAATTTGGTGTGACGTTGTAGACATGGATGTGTGTCATCTGTTGTTGGGCAGACCATGGCAATTTGATAGAGCAGTGCAACATGATGGTCGTGCTAATAGTTATAGTTTCATGTTTGAAGGTACTAAGATCACTTTAGTTCCCAAGAAGCAGCAACAGAAGGAGAGCAAGCTAGAGGAGATCGAAGAACTGAAAACTTTGCTATCTTTGAAGGAGTTTGTTAAGGAAGTTGAAGATGAGCCTGAAGTCTATTTGTTGATTGGACGAGAGAGTCATGAAGAGGTTGAAATTCCTGAAGAAGCGAAGCCGGTTTTGAAAGAATTTGAAGACGTATTTCCAGAAGAGTTGCCTAAGGAGTTACCACCCCTGAGAGACATTCAACATTAAATCGATCTTGTTCCAGGAGCAGTATTACCGCATAGACCACATTGTCGAATGAGTCCGAAGGAACATGAGGAGTTGCGAAGGCAGGTGGAAGAGTTACTTGAGCAGGGACGTGTGAAGGAAAGTTTGAGTCCATGTGCTGTGCCAGCTTTATTAGTACCAAAAAAGGACGGAACGTGGAGGATGTGCACTGACAGTCGAGCATTGAATAAGATTACGGTGAGATATAGATTTCCAATGCCAAGGTTGGATGACTTGCTAGATCAGTTGAGTGGGGAAACTATCTTTTCGAAGATTGACTTGAAGAGCGGATATCATCAAATTCATATTAGACCAGGTGATGAGTGGAAAACTGCTTTTAAAACCAGGGAGGGTCTATACGAATGGTTGGTTATGCCATTTGGTTTATCAAATGCACCTAGTACATTCATGCGAGTGATGAATCAAATCTTTGGACCATTCATCGGGAAGTTCGTGGTGGTTTATTTCGATGATATTCTGATATATAGCAGGAGTATGGAGGAGCATGTTCAACATTTGAGGGAAGTGCTGATTATTCTTCGCGAGGAACAATTTTATGCAGCTACGAAGAAATGTGTGTTCATGACTCGAAGTGTTTTATTCTTGGGATATGTTATATCTGAGAAGGGAATCCAAGTGGACCAAAGTAAAGTTAAAGCTATTAGAAATTGGCCACAACCGAGAACTATCACTGAAGTTAGAAGTTTTCATGGATTGGCATCATTCTACCAAAGATTCATTCCACACTTCAGTAGCGTGATGGCACCAGTTACCTATTGTATGAAAGGAAATCAGTTTTCTTGGTCAGAGGAAGCAAGAGTTTCTTTTGAACGGATCAAAGAACTTTTGACGACAGCACCAATTCTTGTATTACCAAATTTTCAGTTGTTGTTTGAGTTACACACTGATGCATCAAAGGTTGGGATTGGTGGAGTGTTGAGTCAGAGGGGACGTCCTATTGCATATTTCAGTGAGAAGCTATCAGGGGCAAAGATGAGATACAATACATACGATGTTGAGTTTTATGCTGTTGTGCAAGCTGTTAAACATTGGAGGCATTATCTATTTCAGAAAGAGTTTGTTCTTTACACTGATCATGAGGCGTTGAAGCATTTGCAAGGACAGGGTAAGATTTCTGCGAGACATGCATCATGGATTGCTTATCTGCAGTAGTTTACTTTTGTCGTGAAACATAAATCTAGGGCAACGAATCGTATGGCTGATGCTTTGAGTAGGAGGAGTCATTTGTTGACTACAATGAAAGTTGAGGTGATGGGGTTTGAATTATTGCCAGAGTTGATTGACGAAGATCCTTACTTTGCAAAGTTCATTGAGAAAGTTAAGGATGGAGATACTGATGAATTTATGTTGGTTGATGGATTCTTGTTTAAAGGAAATCGATTATGTATTCCAGAGAGCAGTTTGAGATTGAAGATTATCAAAGAGTTGCACGAGGAAGGACATGTGGGCCGTGATCGAACATTGCATCTGATTTATCAATCTTACTTTTGGCCGTCAATGAGGAAGGAAGTTGAAAGGTTTGTTCAGAGATGTCATATCTGTCAGATTTCGAAGGGAACAACGACAAATGCAGGATTGTATATGCCGTTACCTGTACCGACTAAACCGTGGATTGAAATCAGCATGGATTTCGTTTTGGGTTTGCTTAGAAATCAAAGGGGAAATGATTCTATATTTGTAGTGGTGGACAGATTTTCGAAGATGGTACATTTTATTACTTGTAAGAAGACGGCAGATGCTGTTCGTGTTGCTCAGTTATTCTTTAAAGAAATCTATCGTTTACATGGTTTGCCGGAGTCGATTGTTTCAAACAGGGATACCAGATTTTTGATTCATTTTTGGCTTAGTTTGTGGAAGATGGTGGGAACGAAGTTGAACTTTAGCAGCGCTTATCATCCGCAAACAGATGGACAGACCGAAGTTGTTAACCGATCGTTGGGAAATTTATTGCGATGTCTTGTGAAGGACAATCTGAAGAGTTGGGACATGAAGTTATGCCAAGCAGAGTTTGCACATAATCATGCGGTTAATAGAAGCACAGGGTACAGTCCATTTCAGATTGTATATTCAAGTTTGCCAAGGGGACCGTTGGATTTGGTGGTAGTACCACAACCAAAGGGGACGGTTAAACGGGCTGTTGATTTTGTTGATGAATTAACTGAATGTCATAAAATCGTTCAGGAACGATTACTGAAGGAAAATGAGAAGTATAAGCGAACTGCAGATTTGAAGCGACGAAATGTTGAATTTAACGAAGGTGATTTGGTTTACGCTGTGTTAACAAAGGATCGTTTTCCAGTAGGTGCCTATAATAAGTTGAAAGCCAGAAAAATTGGTCCTGTAGAAGTTGTGAAACGGATTAATGAAAATGCTTATAAGTTGAAGCTACCGGAGAATGTATATACTTCTGACGTGTTCAATGTTAAGCATCTTGTACCATATTATGGAGATGGACAATCAGATGTGGAAAAATTTACAAATTCGAGGACGAATTTTTCTCAACCAGGGGAGGATGATGCAGGCCATCTGAATAAAGACTTAGGTCGAGAGCGACCTAAGCATACCTATGAGTCGTTCCAACGACATAAGGATGAAGACGGGTTAAGCTTTAGTCTCGAGCGACTTAATGAGATGAAGGAAAACGAGTTGAAAGATCACTCAAACGAGTTACGACCTAAGTACGACGTTCCAGCAACCTACCGAGACAAGCTTTTGAAGGCATCGGCTGTTTCATTAGGTCGCAAACGACCTAACTCCTATGCCGCGTCATTAGGTTGCGAACGACCTAACCCCTATGCTGTTTCCATAAGTCGCTCAAATGACCCAACGACTTATGAGATAGGTCGCGAGGAGATAAGTCGTTCACGAGGCAAAACTCAACCTTGAGTCGCGGAAGGATAAGTCGCTGAAGACTAGATCGTTGAGTCGTTTGCTTCTGTATAGGTCGTAAGTCGTGTGTTTTAAGTCGTCCGGGTTTGTGCCTACGTGTTGTATTGTGTTGGTCAGTTAGGTCGCTCATGACCTTGTTAAGTCGTAGGTCGTCATGGATTTGAGTCGCGTGTTGTTAGGTCGTCAACGACCTAAATTGAGTCGCGTCTGTTTTGAGTCAGTTTGTATATATGTTAGGTCGCGTGAGGCCTGTATTGTGATGTATTCTATTTGTTAAGTCGTTAAACGTGTTAACCCGGGAATGTTTGTATAGGTCCTGTGTCTAGGTTGTTAGGTCCTATACGACTCAAGTAATGTAATATTGGCATGTGTTGTAATAAGGACCGTTGAGTCGTGAGTCGTTAGGTCGCTGCCGACCTAAGTTGGGTTGTAAGTCGCAAACGACCTAAGAGTCTGGTGATGTTTTGATTGCGTTGCGTTGTAAAAGCTATAAATAGCGGTGTTGTGTTTTGTAAGGTGGTTGATTTTTGAATAAAATTCCTTGTTGATTGTTGTGTGCTTTCATCTTAAATTGGTAGTTGAGTGTGATCTCCTATCTCCACTTTCGGTTATTCGAGTGCGCTCGAATCAACGATTGTTGAAGCCGATACGCGGAATCTAGTGCGCTTGATCAACGCTTGAAGAATTGAAGATCTTCTCACACGGTATCGTGCGCGATCAACGTGTCGAAGATAGCTAGAATTCGGTATCCTTGTGATCAACGAATTTGGTCATTTCAGTATCTTCAATCCACCGATTGCTACTTTCATCAATCCATATCGTTTTGTTATTTATCCGCTGCGTCAAAAACTCAAATTTTAATAATTAAATGTTTCCTTCAATTTATTTATACTAGAAATATTCATTTAATTTATCTTGAATAAAAATCCAGTTATAAATATCATACCTTTAAAATTTCCAATTTTTATAAGGTTACATCAACTTATGGATATAAATTTTTAAATAAGCTCAATTCCAAATGAATTTCCAATTTATCTTCTAATCTTAATTGATTTGAATCATTTAAAACTCTATATATATACAAGATCTTAAACCTGTACTTAAACATATAATATAGATTATCAAACTCCATTTTTCAACTTATTTATTTTTATTTAACATATTTACACATAGCTTAAATTCAAAAATTTAACTTTATATGTATATATAAAATAATATTTATATAATATCAAAATTTAATACTTATTAAACCGTATCCTACCCAAACCATAGAAATCATTTCAAAATAATTATATATAGACTGACGGTGTCTGTATAAAATTTTATATCCTATGGTCAAGTGATGCGGGTGTTTATCATTTCAATCCATAATTTAAAAATAAAAATGCGGTTGTATATCATTTCAAACCGCAATCTCGAATAAAATGAAATGCATGATAACTTGCAGATTTTAAGATATAGTACACATCATCCATTCACAAACATCAACCATCAACCATTAATTATAATCATCATCCAATTTAAACAAACATCAATATGGAGCGTATACAATATAACAGGGAATAAATAACAGGTATTAACTAACAGTTTATGTTCAGCAATAAATTTAATAACTGTTTAACTAGCGGTTTGTATGCATACAAATAAATTCTAACGGTCAATTTATATGCAATAATAAAAATAAATTTATAGTTAAATAAATAAATGCGATTTAACTGAGATGATGAATAAAACATGCCAAACAGTCATAAATAAACTTCTACTCATATCTCAAATCAATTTTAACAAACATAAGAAATTTTAGAAATTGTGAGTGGGTTAAAACACTCACCTTTTGAATTTAAATTGGATTTAAATCCAATTTAAACTCAAAAATTCGACGGTCTCCAAATCTTTCCAAACCAGCATCAACAGATCTGGGATTTTATTACGATCCTAGCAAAAAAAAATTTCGCATGAAACGGATAACGTATGAGAAAGTTATGTCGAAAATTCGATTGAAAATAAAATTTAAATTAAAAACGAAATAAACAAATAACAAGTCACCTCTCCCTCAACACGTCAGCCGAGGCGCTTCTTCCCTGTACACGCGTTCCTTCACTTCACGTTTGAACCCAATTTGCCGAACTTTGACCAAGCTTTGCCAACGCCACCGGCCACATCTCGCTGCCGACCACCACCATCTCGAAGCCATCGCCGAGCTGAGTGCAACTACCCAGGTTCGGCCCCCCTTTTTCACAACCGTCGTCCCCAATTGAAACCCTAAATCGTGAAATTAGGTCACCCTAGATCAAATTGGAGGATGCGACCACCTCCGATAGCCTCCTAACATCCATCTTCACCAAACCCAGAAAGCGATTTCTCCAATTCACGCCGAAGTAAAAACCCCCAAATCGGCCTTAGGATTTCGAAAATTCAAGGTTTGACCACGATTTGCCGTTGATTCGAGCGTCAATTGCAGAAACAGAAGCCACACGAAGATTCGTATCGATGAAATCTACGACATATATTTTTTTGGAATTTTTGTGAGGAATTTAAATTTTTAGCTTTGGATCTGATTTAAATTCGGTTCTAGGGTTTGCATGGAAGAGGAAGAGTTGAGGAAATGAACGCACAAACAAATGAGAATAGATGGAGGCTAGGGTTTATAATTGCGTTTATATAGGTAGGTTAGAAATTTTAATTGATGGATTGGATAAACAACGTGCCAATGCTAACATGGCCCAAAAAGCCTGTTCTGACCCCGAAACGAAATTGGTTAAACCCATATATCCTAATAGGTTTTTAAAAATATTATGAACGCGATGGAAAAAGTTTCACGTCCAAATTCCATCGTAGGAAAAAGTTATGCTGAAATCAATATTTTCAAATTGATTTCAATTAAAACGATTTCAAGGCGTTCTGCGTTTGTACGATTAAACGACAAGTCCGATTGCTACAAAACTTGAAACCCTGCAATAATTCACTGTTACGGATCCGATGAAACCGGTTTCGTCGAAATCCGAGTCCGTGACCAAAATAGCTATTTTTATATTAATTAATAATTTAAGAATTTGTAAATAAATCAAATTTTTTTATATTTCAGTTTTAGAATTGGAAATTTTTATCACTTAATAATTCTCAAACATTTAAAATGATTTAACAATTTTTAAATGTCAATTTATTAAAGATTAAATCAATATAAATCTTCGATTTCATAAATTTCAAAATTATATATAAATTTCCAAAATTTCCTTTTAATTGAATTAACCTATATTTATTCCATTCATAAATTTCATCTTCTTGATTTACTTATTTATTTATAATTATTTAAATCAATTCCCGTTCCAATTTAAAGTAACTTAATTTACCCATTTATAGTATGTATTTCAGTTTCTTAAACTAACCTCTTTATAATAAATTGAATCCAGTTTATTTTTAATAATTTTGCAATGGATTAAATTAAATTTCAGCCTTTTACTTACACTTAAGTTTAGGTTATTATTTAAATTTATAATGTATTACTTCCCAAGTTATTACTTTACATTCTTCCCATATTAATTTCACAATTAAACATATTATTAAAATAACGCTAATAATAAATACGATCCAAAAATTACTCAACATTAAATTATTTCATTTGTGTAACATTCATTTATTTTATTATCACTTATTACTGATTCTAATTCCATTAACAAATAAGCAGGTAATTCATAATATATGTTCACAAGCCATATGTTACAAATTTTGAATTCATCCCAATTCCTTATTATTGACTTAAATTGGCATTACTTACATTGCATTTACATTGTTTCTTAAAATCTCTATCCAATTATAATTAATACTCTAAATAAATACATTTACTCCTTTCATTATTTTATTACTTACAACTAAGGCACATCTAATTATCTTTATTGGTAAATGAGTGAATTTACTAGTAACCCAATTATTATATCCTTAATTATACTTGTATATTATTATTTTACCCCTTTATTCTCCATTATAAATATATGCACACATACAAATTAAGATTCTAAATCCAATTAATTATTCCATCTAGGTTCTATTCCTTCACTTTATGCATAATTTGGTATTCCATTTAATCCATTAATTACTAACTTTAATTATTGCAATTTATTATCTAACATACAATTTGAATCTATTTTCTAATTTACACCTTTCAATTAATTAACACCTTACAATAGTTAATAAAAAGGGATTGTACTAAATAAAAAAAATTATTTTCATTGATAAATTCAATACTTGCCTTTATTTACTTATTTCTAACCTTATATCCAATTGCAACAATTTCCACTATTACAATTAATTGCAATATATAATTCAATTTGTAAATTTTAATTACCCTTGATGCATCTAATTTCAACATTCTCTTTCATATAAATAAATAAGATTTCTGTTTCTTTCTAAATTTAAATTAAAAATCCTATTAATTTAATTCATTTTAAACATCGAATTTACACGGGTCGTTACACTCTCCCCCACTCAAACATTTTCGTCCCCGAAAAGGAAAACAAGGGAAAAGAAGAATTAAATAACAATACATCTTATTCAAAATATTTAACTTATAAACAATAATTTACTAAATTTATTTTAAATAAAATATACCCATTTAATAATCATTATATCTTTTTATACTTAAATAAATAATGTTTGGAAAAACATTTTCAAAATAATTTCTAAGTCCAAAATTTACGAAAAAATTTCGACAGAGTCTCCTTTGTACGGAGAGCTCGGGAGAAACTATAATATCAAAATATAACAATTATATTCATATATTATCCAAAATATTATATCCAAACTCAAGAAATATATAAAATAGCGCTACAACCGTAATCCGAAACGTACCTATTTGTCGGGCAAATAACGCTAAATTTATGAAACCAAATGCAGCAGCAATTGCTTCCATAGCCCGCATTTTACTTATATAATCCAAAGGGTTAACAATTTGTACAAAGTGAAATATTTAAGTGGTTTCAATCACTAACAACAAATCAATACAACAACCATCAATTTCAACAAACAGCATACACAACAAATACCAAACAACCATTCAATCAACCTAGTTATTTGGGTTCAAAACCTTTAAATTGTACGGAATGAAGAATAAACTACTAGCGCATCATTTACTCAACAGTCGTAGATAAAACTGAGTAGATTATTCATTCACCCAAATCCAATTTTAAATTATCCTTGCCCAAACAACCATCAACTAAACAACAACAAATCCAAACAACAATCAATTTAACTTATTATTAATTTCATTTCAGACCTTTGTTGTTTGATTATCTTTTTATTCATACAGTGATTTATCGTTTTAATTTACATTTACTCATTAAATGTTTGTTTCATTTATTTTTCTTATTACTTACAATTATTCAATCCCATTAACTCAGGTCTTTCCATTTCCTTTTTATTTCGTTATAACTATTCATTCATTTATTATTGCATGATCTTATTTATTCACACTTTAATTACTTATGTTTATAATCATCCATTTGTCATACTTACCTTTAATTATATTTACTTGGTCAAACTTCAATTATAACTTAAGTTTATAGCATTAAATTATCTTTTAACAGCAATTTCATTAAATACTTTTATTATCTCAAATTTCTACTTCTATAATATTCTATTACAATCTCTTATTAAACATTTCAACTTTTAATATTTGGTAAGTTATGTATATGTTATTTAAGGGTGTAATTTGAAATTTACACAAGTTTGTTCCATTTCCTTTAATTAATTCATGGTTCAATAAATTTTTACCTTTTCTTATAAGTTACAATTTCAACTTCCCTTTTATTTCCTTTATAACTTAGCCTTAAATCTCTTACCTAAATTACCGGTTTCAATTTATTAATTACTTACCTTTCATTTCACTACACTAATTGAAACAATTAATTAATGGAAATTCAAGAATTTAATAGCGGGTTAAATTTTCAATTTATTTTAAAATAATATATAAATATATTCTTACAACTTATATATCTCCAATTATATTTTAAACAATTCAAAATTTATATATAATTTTTCAAAAATGAATCTGCAGTAGAACTACTACAGTGGCCTTCCTCCTTCGAAACTCGAAAATGAAAGTCAATGATGCGGCCGCCATCACCGAAATTATTTTCCAGCGACAGAGAGGAAAGTACAAACTTATTTTCTCCAAAATCTTCTTTAAAACAATTTCTTTCGAATTTTTTTCACTAAATATTTATATCAGAAAATACTTATAAACAATATTATTATATTCCAAAAATTTATTTGAATGAAATTTCAAAACCCCGGAACGAAATTCTAAATATCCAAATTTTATTTATTTTATTTTTCAATCTTATTTCTATTATTATTTATACATTTTATTCCTAACAACCAATATATTGCAACCAAATATATATATCATTTGAAATTTTTTATTTTATATATAGAAAATATAATAGGCAAAACTATTTCATTCACCTATATAGAACAAATATTATGTTGCTCTGTCCTATTAAGTGTTTAGAAATCCCTATTGATGTCATAGCGTCCCATGCATCAACCACAATTTATAAATACAAAACGGAACAGATTAACACAATTTTAAAACTTTTTATAACACTAACAAATACATCGACTCCCATAGGGTATTACTACCCTATTTACAAAGAGTCAAACCCCACAAAGCCAAGGTTTATCGCTAAACCAAAGCTCTGATACCAACTGTAGCATCCTGCCTTTTCGCACGATTTAAACAGACACACATGCCAATTCAAACCATATGTAAGGGCGGATTGTTATGGGATAAATAAGAAAAACGGAGAAGGAAAAAAAACTAAACAGAATCTCACAGCTTCATGAACTGTATATTTGATTATTATATTTTATCCTTCCGCTGTGAGATTCTGTTTAGTTTTTTCTTCCTTCTCCGTTTTTTTTATTTATCCCATAACAATCCGCCCTTACGTATGATTTGAATTGGCACGTGTGTCTTTTAAATCATGCGAAAAGGCGGGATGTTACACTCCTTCTGACAACACGTGCGTCTATGCCCAGGGCTTTGCGATGATCTCGAATCGATTGAACAAGGAGGGTTTGAAATTTTTTTATACGAATGAATTCGATTTATTTGAGAAGGCGACGGGTAGGATTTTTTTTTTGAAATGAGGTGTAGGGTATCGTGGATTTGGGTTTCGAAGGAGAGGGAGGGCTCGACTATTTGATTTTTGGATAAAAGGAACTGCGGCCATTATTATCTGAATCTCTGATTTAAATTTGAAAGAAGAAAAAAAGTTTCGTTTTTTGTTTTTTTCTAAAGATTTGAGTTTGATTTCGATATATGAAAAAGGAGGAAGCGTGTCTGAGTTTTAAAACTGGCAATGCGCCTCAATTCAGAAGGGTAAGGCGGCATATAGTGCAGATTAGGGTGTATAGGGTTTGACTTTATAATTATATAATATTATTTAATTTTCATAATATCTCGTTATGCATAACTCAAAATCCTGGATCTCTATTGAGGCATGCCGCCTAGCATTGCTAATGTTATACGCCTATTCCGAACGCAATGGAAAAGATTCCGAGACCTAATTCGATCGTATGGAGAAGATAGCTTTTTGAACCAGTTATTAAATTAAATTTCGATATAAATTTCAACACGTTTGCTTATCGTACAGTCAAACGATCGCTCCAAACACTACGAAAATTGAAATCCGATAATAAAACAACATTACGGATCCAATGGAACCAGTTTCATCGAAATCCGAGACTGTGCCTCGGAAGGCTATTTTTAAATATTGATTTGAACAATGAAATTTCAAAACTGATCAAAATAGTTCCAATTTCAATTCTGAAGCTTCCAGTATCTTCAGTACTATCAATATAAATTTTTCTAAGCCTTTGAAACCTTTTTTTTTAATCTGCTTGGAACCTAAGATTCAATTTTTTATCCAACTTCAATAAATTAAATTCAATAAATTTAATTGCCAAATTCATATTTATATTTGAAATTCAAATTAAACCAACATCCAAATATTTAAAATCAATTAAATATTTCGATTTCAAATGTTCAAAATTCCGGGTCGTCACACTCAATATGTTTATAAATTTGTTTGATAACAAATGAATCTTGTGAGTTCAAATAACTAAAAAGTCAAAGGTGGAATGGTCGAAATCTTAGAGCTCACCGGAAACTATTATAGATGACGACTGGGAACTTCCAATGGATATATGTTCTACTTTTCTGTTTTCTTGACAAAAAAAAATTGGAATTTGATTAAATAGTAACCATAACATAGGTATAGATAAGATGATTTTGTTTTGTTTATAACTAGCTTGAAAGCCGTTTTTTGTAAATATAAAGTATTTATGTTTAGATTGGTGTTGCGTGGCTTGTTACATGTAATTACTGGAATTGACTGTAAGTATAAAGTATTTATGCATGAAAAATGTAAGTATAAAAAATCTTTTGTATCTGAGGCAAATATGATCTAGATGATGACATGATGTTCTTCTTCAAAAAAGAATTGGCTCAACTCATATTTGCATTATTAGTTTAAAAGTTGTATAAAAATGAACTAGCATAGATTACATCCCATGCCGATCTAGCTTAACTAAGCAAAAAAAAATTGCAACGATTCATTTTTGAATAAAAACAGTAAAAAATTTGGGACCAAAGGAAAATATGATTTGACCTTGAGGTAATTAAAAAGTATATATAAATAGTTTTTTTAGATCAACTTAATAGTCACATAGGAACATTATAGCTGATCCTGTTGTTTGGGTGCCTGCAGGTAGTAGTGTGCGATCCATCAAGAAGCTCAACTGAGATAATAAAATGTGCGAATTTTCAAACGTTGCACCAGAAGTTACTAAGAAGAATGGTAATGTATTATTATATGTTAGTTAATAAATTTATTGCATTACAGCTTATATCCTACTAAATGATAGGAAATTTATTGCTTTTGAAAATTCAAACACAATACCATTACATCTTTGTTCTACTTCACTGGAAGGCGCCAGGAAATTAACTCAATTTTTTTCTCAAAAAGCAAAATATATCATAAATTTGACAAAGCACTAATGGTATAGGTTATACTGTTTTAACTTTTACATCTTTGTTCGAGTGATTGAGGGTATGCGTATTCATAACTCATAACTGCAAGGTTGTCTATTTAAGCCTAGTCTGTTACGTAGACCGTATATTTGACATGATTGAAGTTTAGCCGGCAGTATATCTGTACTTTGTAATATTCAGAGCAAAGAACCCAAATTTGTTGTAGAAAATTGATTTTTTTCCCCTCTAGAATTGTAATTCCAGATCCAGTTTTGCAAGTAAAGTTTACAATAAACAGTTAATGTCGAGAAATCAGATGTGCATCCTTAAATTGGTTTTAATGATTCATCATATACTGTATTTCACTGTGCATGCTGATATGTTATTTTCATGATGATAGTTGGTTTCTGTCTAGAAAAAGGTTCTTTACTACTATGTGTATAATAATTTATTTTTCATGCAATGCCATTTAGTCATATAAACTAAATCATCTTTTGATCTTTTCTTTGATTTTCTTTTTCTTTTCTTTCAGAGTCAGTAAAGTAATTCGAAAGAGATTTTTATCCTATAGAAGAAGAGAACCACTAAGGACAGTTGTTGAGACATAGAAAAGGTAGGCTTTAATCACTTTCCCTAATATTTGAGTATTATATTGTTATTTTGTCATTTGGTTATATATTTTTTGATAATTATCCTATTCAAATTTTTATAAGAATGTTGTCTAACTTGTATGCTTTATCGGAACAAGAAACAAAATATTGAGCCCATCAAAACTGCTTTAATTAATCTACATGAAGATAAAATTATTAGAACTAATAGGGCCACTTGTGTGTTTTAGTCAACTGCAGCTCCAAATATTGAGCCCATTCTCAAGAGTTTTCTTAAAAAAATAAAAAAATAAAAAATAAGAAAACAAAAAACAAAAAACTTTTTAATAAATAAATACCAGTTTCCAAGGTGGCCTATTTCAAACATCACATATCAGGTTGCTTTGTTACAGTTAATGTTGAAAATGATTACTCAATTTGTCAGACAGCTCAAATTGTTTAATCACAATCACAGTTTACTCTTATGTAAATTATAGCAAGCATATAAACTAAATGTTGTAGCTGTTTCGTGTACTCAGATATAGTTTTCCATGAAAAACATCAATATTATTAGGTTGAAAACTAGAGATTCAAGTGCAATATCGGTATATTTTTATTTTAGCATAAAGGTTTAGTTTTATGAATTACTTTTGCTCAAATGGTCATGTTGTTACAAATGTATCTTTCATTAGCGATATTCTACAGCATTGTCTTTATTTCAATTGCAAAATGAATACACATCTTTATTTATCATGTTACTTTTCACAGGAAATACTCACCATTTGAAGTGCATTATTCAGTCAGACAACTTCAAGACACTGATTCTCTTCCATCGAGATTCCATGAAATAGGAACCATTGTTCTGCATATAAATACCACATTTAAATTAATGGTTCGCTCCACCTGCGTCAATTGTTACTAATGTAAGATCTCCATCAATGAAAACTTTGACCATTCCTTTAGTGGTATAATGGATGACATTCACTTTGAACCATCTTCCATAAATTTCATTAGCAATTAGCACTCTTCGATAGTACATTAGCGCACCATTGTAGACTCTTAGCATTAGAGTTTTAGCCCTATTAGGAACACCTGAGCCAAATACTTGCATGATACATGCTCCGCTTGTACCTATTGGAACATATGCATGTCCTTCAAATTGCCACACGCCTGTTAAATAGTCGTGTCCCTACATGAAGTATATTATATATATTTTTGTCGATTATTTGGAAAAGTTACAGTATATTAAGGCCTGCATAGTTCTTAACTGATATTATCGTACATTCGGTATTCACTAATAACTAATTTACATGTAGCTTCCTTACTGGAAACTTGGAATACAAAATTTACACTGAAGCCAAGTCAAAAAGTTTCAAGAACTTGAAACTGCGCAAGAATTATTAGCAGCTTCATGAAATGATGAAGAAGCCATGGAACACTGATCAGGGAATAAAGAACTGAAGAAAGTTAACTTAAGGTCTTTCGGAACTCGACACTGAAGCAAAGCCAAGATGCAGTCCATAAAAACTGCATCGCATGGAACTATAATAGGCCTATTTCCTTCTAACCCGTATTCATCTTCAGAAATTTTGAGAAGAGTTCTGAATATACCACTTATTAAATCTAAGAGTACTGTATTTATTAAATCTGATTATGTATTAACCCATGCACTTATGCTATTTATTAAATCTGATTATGTATTTGCCATCAAATTTAATTTTGAATGATTGTAATATTACATGCAATAATTGTTTGTTATAATCAATAATATATATATATATATAGTTTATTTGAGTACTTTAATAATGGTTTCTGAGAATGGTTTTTTTGCATCAGGTTTAAATAGCTGATGCAATAGAGTGATTAGTTTGCATCGGTTGTTATAAAAAACCGATGCAATAGAGGGATTAGTTTGCATCGGTTTTCAACAACCACCTATGCAACAAGTTCCTTTGTTGCATCGGTTTTCAATACAACCGATGCAACATGGGGGCTGTGTCCAAGCAACCAACCATGATATTTTGCATCAGTTGTTAGTAACAACCGATGAAAAAAGGACTTTTTTGCATCGGTTTCAGGACTGATGCAAAAGTGTTAAGCCTGTTGCATCGGTTGCATATGCATCGGCTGTTGAACTGATGCAAAAGGAGGGTAAACAAACGATGCAAATGGCCTGTTTTGTAGTTGCGTGGAGGCTTGAAATTAAGAAATTTGGAAGTTTCTATCTACTGTTCTTAGTTTACAGATGAGGAAGAAGAAGTGAGGTAAGAAAATGAACGTACTTGTTAACTCCACTTTTTCAGCATGGCCGTGATATCGAAAATCGACAGAGAAACCAATGATAGTTCATCTCGAAGAATAGTCAACTCAGCATCCCAACAAAGCAAGTTCTGTTGAATGGCTTTTCAGATAAGATCCCCTACGGAGGGGGGATCCAGGGGGGGTGCCAACCACCCAAGGTGGGGGTGCGGGGGCAACGCCACCGCTACGGTGATCGACCTGCCCGGTCAGGTCGCAGGGGTCCAGGGGGCAGCGCCCCCGGCGGGGTGCGGAGCAGCGCCCCGTCCAAAACGGTATACGACTTAGAAAATGGAGCGACCTATCTTCTACTCGAAGTCAACGACCTAACTGATGAAGCGGGTTAACGAGCTAACAAGTGGCACGACTTACCGACTTAATAAGGTTGCCGACTTAACAAGGTTGCCGACTTAATAAGGTTAACGACTCAACTGGTTACGACTTAATTAGCTGACGAATTAAGGTTCACGGTGACTTAAAGGAATGGAACGACTCATGGGGATTAACGGTTCATGAGACAGGCTGACACAGTGAGTTACCGACTCAACGAAGTTTACGACTCATATGAGATGACTCAAGGCCTAGACCGACTCAACGACTCAGGGCTTGTAACGAATCAGTGGATCAACGACTCAACTGAACTGAGGAGTTGCACGAGTTAAAGAATTGCGCGACTCACGACTTATGGGGATGAACGACTCAACGAGTTAATGCCTTAGAGGAGCAGAGTGGCTTAACTAGTTAGTGGTTTATGGGGCAGACCGACTCAGGGTTTCCAACGACTCAAGGCGACTAACGACCTATCATAAGTCGCTGGCGACCTAAGCATATGAGGAACAAGCTCAATGTCGTTTCAGTTATGTCGCTGCCTGCTGACTCGTGATATGTGAGTCGGTCACGGCTCATCTTGAGTCGGTCACGGTTCATCCTTAGTCGGTCGCGACTCATGACTTGGTCAACAATTCCAACCCAGAAATTGGCCTATAAATACATGGCCACCTCCAATATTCAAGGGACTTTTGGCTCATTCATTTCAAGCGCCGTTACTCTGCTGCATTCTGAACTACTTCAACACCTTCAAGGAACTTCACGAAGAAATCAAACATGTCTAACATGTGTTCAAAAATTTGGATCGACATTGAAGTTTAGGCTACTTGTTCTAAGTCACTTGAAACTCAAAGTGTGTTGTAATCAAAGTGTAACCGCATTGACTTGTAATCAAATCGTCAATAAAGATATTCAAAGTGGATGTAGGCTCTCTCTTAAGCCGAACCACTATAAAATTGCTGTTGTTTACTGTTTTTTCACTATTATCCGCTTATAATCTGTTCCCGAGCTATCAGGTGGTGCTTTCACAATCTTACTTCATACACCGGGGTGTTAGCGTTCAAATTTTAGCGTTAACATTTTTGGTGCTTTCACTGAGAATTGAACTCAGGAATACTTTCACCATTGCTTCGCGAAAGTTTGTTGAAAAAATCTCTCTAAAGACCAGAAGTTTATCCGAGATAATGGCTACTGGAAGACAGCTCAGATCTGATAGATCCGGTGATGCTCATGAGAATACTACCACTTCTCTTGCTCCAAATGAAGCAGCTCCGAGTGTTGGAATTACACAAGAGGTGTTTGATGCTGCAGTTTCTGGGTTATATCAGCAAATGGAAGCCCAGAACGCTCTAATGCTGGAAAGAATGAATGCTTTACTTAGGGTAAACCGTCAAACAGAAAATAATGAAGAGACCTTTGCAGATGATGCCCATGATTCCCAAGAGAAAGGTATCCCTCAAAGAGCAGTTGGCACCGCCACAGGGGCACCTTCTCAAGATGAAGGTTCAAGGCCGCAGCCAATTTTTCACGAACATTTGCCCAGGCAAACTTCTGAAAGAGCAGCTGACTTCTGCCCGGCAAAGTCTGAACGATAAGGAGTACCTATCAGGGATGATTCGCTCAATTATGAAAGAAAGCATGCAGAGGAAAGAGGATGAAAATGATTGGGGGTTTGCTCCAAGTAAGACACCGTTCACCGAAAAGATCTTGAAGGCAGAGTTTCCAAGGAAATTTGTACCTCCCACTATCTCGGCCTATCGAGGCACAAGTGACCCTAATCAGTTCTTGTACAAGTACGATTGGCATATGACCGGGGCAAGAGCAACAGATGAAATCAAGTGCCGATACTTTCCGATATACTTAGAGGGAGTGGCCTTAATTTGGTTCACAAAGCTGCCAGTTAGATCCGTGGATCAATTTTCTGACTTAACACGAAAGTTCAAAGATCAGTTCAGGATATATGCTACAAAAGCCAAGGATATAATGTCACTCTCTAGTCTAGAACAAAATCCCAGGGAGTCTATCAGATCGTTCTTAAACCGCTTCAATATAGCCTTGGCCGAGGTTGATAACGCAGAGCCACGGATGGTTTTGACTTACCTGATGCGGGCTATCGATAAATCGAGTGAATTTGGCAAATGGCTAAAAATGAAGGAGCCAAACTCACTTGAGAAATTCTATAAGAAGGCCGATGAGTTTATGCGCTTGGAAAGCTTTCCTGTGCCAACAAAAGCAGCCGTGACCGAAATTCAGAATGTCAATGTTGCTTCTAATAAAGGAGAGTCTGGAGGACAGGAAAGGAAGAATGATGATGGGAAAAAGCAGGGAAATCCAAAGAAAAACCGCCACTTTGAACCGTCGGATTATACTCCCTTAACTGATACTCCAGAGAACATTTTCTTAGCAACAAAGGATATTGTTGAATATCCTAAACCACAAAAGTTGAGACTTAGGAAAAATGCCATGCAAAGTGAAAGATTCTGTAAATTCCACAATCAACCTGGCCATGACACTGACGAGTGTCGCCATTTGAAGGATCTAATTGAGAAGCTATTGAAAGAGAATAAACTTCAGCAATATGTCCGGAGAAACAGGAATGATCCATCCTCATCCACTCACGGGCAAATACTTCTCACTCATCATTACAGCCCAAATGAAAGAACTGCAACGCATGGATCTGAGAGGCTTATCATTAATGCTATCATAGGGGGCCCTCACCCAGCGGACAGAAGTGGGGACGAGATGGAAAGATATGCTCGTGCTTTGAGACAAGCCCCGGAGGGAGAGAATATCCTTATTCTGGAAGATGATGCCTAATGGCCATATTTCACTTAATGTCTTTTGCTTAAAATTCATAGAATAATACTGGATTTATGATTCCTGTATAAAATGCCGTTGTAAAAATAGTGCAAATAAATAATAGAAACTATAAATCTTGTGTTCCTTATTATTATTACATGCTTGCTTTATTTTCGATATGAAAAGTACATTAAATGTATTACTGAAATGTCGATTTAAATTTTTGCAGGCAACGAAAACAAAACTTGCACATTACAAGACCAAGTGATTCTTGTTATCATTCAACAAACAAATTCCAAGTCGCAAAATTCCCGAGCTTAAATCCTAGATAAGAAGTGCTTCAATTGAACGGTCAATGATTTCGCCGAAAACGGGCTTTAGCTAATAAATTGAGAAGTTTGAACAAACAAACATCCAATTAAGAAGCTTATGTACGTTCTCGTGAACTGGCCTAGCAATGAAGTACACTTCTTTGGATTAAACAGGCTACTTGTAAGAGAAGGGAGTGCAAGCTTAAAAAAAAATAGAGGATCACTGACAAGGCATAAGCAAGTGGACAAGGAACAACTAAAGTCCTCCTTGGAGGCACAACTCTTCGGAGGATAAAGACCTCTAACGAAGCATATGCCGTAAAAAAGAAAGTTCTCTACTCAACCAAAAAAGATTGGAGGAGTCATGACCCTCCAACCATGAGAGAGTAACTTCCAGGCAATCTTCGGAGGCACATTTCACCAGGAGTTGAAGTGGAACAGCCGCTCTTCGGAATTTCACTTCACCAGAGTTGAAATGCAAACAAAATAAAGACCTCTTCGGAGGCACATTTCACCAGGAGCTGAAGTGCAAACTCTTCGGAGGGCCACTTCTCCAAAGATGAAATGCCAAATAAAGACCTCTTCGGGAGCACATTTCGCCGCTGAAGTGCAAACTCTTCGGAGGCCCACTTCTCCAGAGCTGAAATGCCAAATAAAGACCTCTTCGGGGGCACATTTCACCGCTGAAGTGCAAACTCTTCGGAGGCCCACTTCTCCAGAGCTGAAATGCCAAATAAAGACCTCTTCGGGGGCACATTTCACCAGAGCTGAAGTGCAAACTCTTCGGAGGCCCACTTCTCCAGCGCTGAAATGCCAAATAAAAACCTCTTCGGGGGGCACATTTCACCAGGGCTGAAGTGAAAACTCTTCGGAGGCCCACTTCTCTAGAGCTGAAATGTCAAATAAAGACCTCTTCGGGGGCACATTTCACCAGAGCTGAAGTGCAAACTCTTCGGAGGCCCACTTCTCCAGAGCTGAAATGCCAAATAAAAACCTCTTCGGGGGGCACATTTCACCAGGGCTGAAGTGAAAACTCTTCGGAGGCCCACTTCTCCAGAGCTGAAATGTCAAATAAAGACCTCTTCGGGGGCACATTTCACAAGAGATGAAGTGCAAACTCTTCGAAGGCCCACTTCTCCAGAACTGAAATGCCAAATAAAGACCTCTTCGGGGGCACATTTCACCGGAGCTGAAGTGCAATCTTTGTGGAAGCCCACTTCTCCAGAGTTGAAATGTCAAATCAAAGCCCTCCAGCGAGGCGCAACAAAAAAAAGAAGAAGAAAGGCTTCTCCAACACAAGGCGCACTCTACTAAAGCAAGAATAATATTTCCTCAAAAATGGAAAATTATTCTCTAAAGAAAGAGTGCATGCCTTCTCAAAATGGAAGAGTTATTCTCTAAAGTAAGAGTACAAGTCTTCTAAAAACAGAAGAATTGTTCTCCAAAATCTCCTCAAAATGGAGAATATTACAATGAGTTGTGGTATGGGGGCAATATAATATTGCTACATTAATAAAAGCAGTACCCAAGCAACGTACCACAAGCTCACTGCAATATCATGAAAAGAGAATAAAGAATCTTGTATGAAAATGAGGAATAAATACATTCTCAAATACAGACAAAAGTTTCTATAAAATTTGTTATGCACGTGCGGGTTTCAAAAGGCAATACAAGAAGGATGACCCCACACCATCATATGGAGTAAAACATTACACCAATAAGGCTTCCGCAATAGGTTCCATTGATGCAAGTTCCTTTGCGAAAGCTGGGGCATCTGAAGTTTCTTCTTGAAAACCAGGGGCATCGTGAAGCTAAGTCAACCAAAAAGAGTGCAAAAGTCCGAATTAGTGCGAAAATCCATCTTTCAGCAAAAAATTTAACGCTCCTCTCCTTAACCGTCACAGCACTTAGTCTTTTAAAAATTGACTTCTGACTGGAATATTCGGAAAGAGGAAGGAAGTACTGCAAAAGTAAAGAATGAAATTAGTACCAGACAACTCAGATTTTGAAAATCCCAGAAATGGGAAGATCCTGTTTGCCCCACTACTCTTCTTATCGAAAAGACATTCTATATGAAGAACTGAATATTCAAAAGTAAAGGTGCACGTTTTCTAAAAGCGTGTGAAGTGTTGTGCAAAGCTACTAAAATAACAAGTAAATAAAGCAATACTTGAAATAATACTGGTTGGTATATGTCAATTCAGAATAATTCAAGGCTTGTTATTTGAAAATAAGTGCGGTGTCAATGCAGATAGCAGTTATAACTGTGTAAACTTTGTGTTGATACTTCATCCAAGATAATTGATTCGCAACACTTCGTCAGGACCATACTAATTTGCTTACAGTAAAATACCAGTTCTTTGATCTAATCCATCACTCGATATGGGCAATCGGTGATGAGTATATTCGCCCTATTTTTCTGCAAATGGTGCGTTTAACAGGTTGTTAAAATAATCTGTAAAGAGATGCAACAAGTTCAGGTCAAAGTTCCATTGAATCGCATTGGTCAAGTTTAAAAGGCTTCAGGTCAAAACGAAGCGAAGTTGCCTAAGTACAAGCTCAGCAGCTCAGTAAAGCACGAGTTAAGAAGAATCGAAGCACACGACCTAATCCCTAGGCGTATACTTCGAGGGGCAAGTGTTAACTCCACCTTTTCAGCATGGCCGTGATATCAAAAATCGACCGAGAAACCAATGATAGTTCATCTCGAAGAATAGTCAACTCAACATCCCAACAAAGCAAGTTCTGTTGAATGGCTTTTCAGATAAGATCCCCTACGGAGGGGGGGTCCAGGGGGGTGCGGGGGCAACGCCACCGCTACGGTGATCGACCTGCCCGGTCAGGTCGCAGGGGTCCAGGGGGCAGCGCCCCCGGCGGGGTGCGGGGCAGCGCCCCGTCCAAAACGGTATACGACTTAGAAAATGGAGCGACCTATCTTCTACTCGAAGTCAACGACCTAACTGATGAAGCGGGTTAACGAGCTAACAAGTGGCACGACTTACCGACTTAATAAGGTTGCCGACTTAACAAGGTTGCCGACTTAATAAGGTTAACGACTCAACTGGTTACGACTTAATTAGCTGACGAGTTAAGGTTCACGACGACTTAAAGGAATGGAACGACTCATGGGGATTAACGGTTCATGAGACAGGCTGACATAGTGAGTTACCGAATCAACGAAGTTTACGACTCATATGAGATGACTCAAGGCCTAGACCGACTCAACGACTCAGGGCATGTAACGACTCAGTGGATCAACGACTCAACTGAACTGAGGAGTTGCACGAGTTAAAGAATTGCGCGAATCACGACTTATGGGGATGAACGACTCAACGAGTTAATGCCTTAGAGGAGCAAAGTGGTTTAACTAGTTAGTGGTTTATAGGGCAGACCGACTCAGGGTTTCCAACGACTCAAGGCGACTAACGACCTATCATAAGTCGCTGGCGACCTAAGCATATGAGGAACAAGCTCAATGCCATTTCAGTTATGTCGCTGCCTGCTGACTCGTGATATGTGAGTCGGTCACGGATCATCTTGAGTCGGTCACGGATCATCCTGAGTCGGTCGCGACTCATGACTTGGTCAACAATTCCAACCCAGAAATTGGCCTATAAATACATGGCCACCTCCAATATTCAAGGGACTTTTGGCTCATTCATTTCAAGCGCCGTTACTCTGCTGCATTCTGAACTACTTCAACACCTTCAAGGAACTTCACGAAGAAATCAAACATGTCTAACACGTGTTCAAAGATTTGGATCGACATTGAAGTTTAGGCTACTTGTTCTAAGTCACTTGAAACTCAAAGTGTGTTGTAATCAAAGTGTAACTGCATTGACTTGTAATCAAATCGTCAATAAAGATATTCAAAGTGGACGTAGGCTCTCTCTTAAGCCGAACCACTATAAAATTGCTGTTGTTTACTGTTTTTTCACTATTATCCGCTTATAATCTGTTCCCGAGCTATCGGGTGGTGCTTTCACAATCTCACTTCATACACCGGGGTGTTAGCGTTCAAATTTTAGCGTTAACAGTACTGAACGTTGTTTTCTTCTTTTCTCAATTATCTAGAAAGCACTAATGGGCCATTTGGACCCAAAATGAAGAGAAAATTAAAATGACCTAAGATTAATTAATACTTAATCAAAAATGTTCATATTTACACTATTTACAAAAAGAAAATACATTTTGCTTCCAAATTTTTACATATGAAAAATATGTAAACTCACACATTAATAGAAAAAACATTTTCCACCATATGAATAGATACAATTTTATTTTTAAGGCATTTTTATTATAAAAATCCTTTATTTTGCAAAAATGTTCTATTTTTATAATTAAATGCAAAAGTCTACATTTTCAATTCTAAAATTCCACAAGAATTTGTTTTCTCACTTAGAAAAATATTTTAAACCATTTCCAAATATAATTTAAGGCCAAAACATATTTTTCGAACCAATGCCCATCTTTCTATTAAAATAAACCACCTTTATAAAAAGAAGTAACTTCTCTTAAAAAAATCATAAATAGAAGAATTGGCAATAGTTACATGATTATTGCATTTTTTAAATAAAAAAATCATTTTCCACTTATTATCAACCCAAACAAAATAAAATAATGTTCTAAACTTTATTTTCATAATTTGATTCCAATTTCATTGTTTATTCCAAATAAACAATATAAAATTTCCAATTTAATTTTAATCACAATATTAAATTATAATTATCATTATAATTTAGTATTGACAGGTAACCTCTAACCTAGGGTTGTTACAAACTCCCCACCTTACAAAAATTGCGTCCCCGCAATTTTCTAGAAAAAGAGCCGTAAATAACACAAAAATTCAACCGATAAAAGAGAAGCTCAAAACTCAAACCATTCATATTCTCAACACAGAATTGTAGAGAAAAACAAGGAAAAACTCACCCGGTTAATCTAATGGCCCATCAAATGCTTATATAGCGATTAGCAAACCATCAAATTTTCTAAGTAACTTGAAAGAATTTCGAAGATTTCCCATCTTCGAAACAAAACTCAATAAGACGCTCAACAATTAATCAATCGAAAATGATTTCACAAAACTCTACAAATAGAGTCGGGATCAAACTCACTTAAACCCAAACTCTAAGCAATAAAGAATATCATCAATAAGATTTTCCGCATAATAATACGGAAAGAACATCCTCCCAATAAGATAAACACAATAGACAAGATGAATAAATCACAAAATGACTTCTTACAAGGCCACCAAACTTGAACGGCCGAGATAATGCATGTCATTGATATTAACTCAAGGATAGAATATACTCAAGAAACAAGGATATAAGCTCAAATTACTTTTCAATCCAAGATATTTAGAACTTTTTAAATCTCAACCTCTTTTAAATTTTTAAAACTCAATTTTCAACATTTGAAAATTTCTCAATCTCTTTAATATATTACTTAGTAAGTAATTTAAAACTCAAAGTAAAAATTCAAATTTCTACCCTTACTTCAAAATTAATTTCCAAAGAATTTTGTAAATCCATAATAATATCCCTCAAAATAAATTAAGGGTTTAAATTCTCTTATTATACTCTTCCTTTAAAACATCCAATGTATATAATATATATTCTAAAATCTCAAAATATACTTCTAATAAAGCATAGCTCAAAAATAATCTCATTTTTATTCTCATCCTTATAATTTAAAAATAAATAAATGGTGTTGCCTTGCTATTGAGTCTCTAATAAATAAATGTATCTATTGGATGTAGAGTTGACCGAACGATCAAAACTGCCTCGCCGCTCTATTACTCATCTCTAAAATCAATTGCTGCAATTACAATTCAAAAATAAATTTAATATTTAATGTAACGACTGCGGATTTTGCCCGCTCAAAAATCGACATCCATATTTCAAATCGTATTCGAATGTCATAGATTCGACCGTTCAAATCCGATTGGCCGGAGCTTATAACAATCATTAAGTAAACAACACAGCGGAATAAAAAAAATAATACATTGATATACAGCTTTGATACAATATCTGATACAACAGATGATCCAATAGATATCAATATACATCAGAGATATGATACAATAAATAGCAGCGGAAAAGGAAATAGATGACATCTAACAGCAGAACAATATAACTCTAAGATAGCCTTCAAAAGAGAACTCCGAGAACTGCAACTCCATTTCCGAGAATCAATCCAGCAATAGCTCGAACCCCCAATAACGATGCACAAAGATAAGCAAGACTGGTGCGATCCAAAGACTGAACTAACTCCAGATAATCTACTACATCTGACTATCTGAAAAACCCAACTCTAGACTGCTCGTGTAGAAATATAATGAGCACCCAGAGTTTAGGAAAGAAACAATAAACTCCGGATCAGTCGTGGGACTGGTGTGAGCAACAAAAACAGTTTATCTTTTAAAACATTCAACAAAAGATTTTCAAAGTCAATTCGCAATGCTTTTTAAAAATGAGACTACCATAAGACCTCCCGCCAAACACACAATGCAAATGCAGACTTGGAGGAGATTCCTTCTTATGTTAGTCAAAGATGCTTGATACGTATTAAAAAGAAACATTTGATATTATTGCTAGTACATAGTGTAGAAAAAATTCATTTCGAAAGTAGAATATAAATCTTAGCCAGCATAGGTACCATTATATTATGCCTACTATAGCTACCTCCTGAGGAAGCAGGTTCTACAACTAAAACCGTACAAGATCGTATTGTTTCTTTGGATTTCCAACAAATGGTCAGGCCAAGGAACTTCCCATTGCCACATGAGAATGCCTCTGGAAGGACATTCCCGAGAACCAAACTGGAACTCTACCAACACAAGGCCGGGTTACCCCTAACTGGGTAACTACTGACACGAGCACGCCATTCCCCGATCGTAAACGACCTTTCTCACGGGATCCCGATAACCAACAACCACAAAGTAATAAATTCGCAGTAACCACATAGGTTAAATATCTGGGCTCCATACCATGATACCACCTCTATCCAGAAGGAAATGCACATACCCTAAAGGGAGCTACCCCTCATAACCTTGCCGCATCTTTCCTGTTTTGACCATTTCCGGGGTGTGAGGTTCGACGAAGTCTCGTCCACAAAAACATACTTTACACAAAAGCCATGCTTTGGGTCAACAAATGATCATAGAAATGATCACCAAGATAGACGATCAAACAAATGATCCTATCATAAATAATCAACACAATGATCATTTCACAGCAACACTCAGCATGTCACATTACCAAATTGGGAATATATCGCTGATAACCTTCAACTACATAACCTCTGAGCTCGTACGTCTCAGAGAAGGGTGTTAAGCTAAGAGAATAAATTCTCCGCCACCAACAGAAATATATTTGAAAGAAATCGGCTTTATATCTCAATTTGTAATGTCAGACATACTATCCATACAAGTCTGTTCCGGGCTCGAACAGAACCGAAGGCACTTACAAAGAAGTCCTTGCAACCCGGATATTCACAATCCCGATCGGATTTCCCATCACTTAGGGAATCTCTATACCAGGAGCTACCCAGTGCAGAGACAATCGATAGGTCATCCTATCGCTTTCGCAAATACCCGGTCTTCATCACCGGTCTTCAAATGCTATCCATAACGACGTATCACATATTCGGAATGGGTTATACGACACAAAGGTCCTTTCCCGGCTAAACCGAATAGTGAGCGAAAATATTTTAAAAATATATGGATATTGGGATTTCAATTAAGTCACAACTTATTTCCCAAAACTTTTCTTCAATTGGTTTAAATAAATTACCATTTTCAATCTTTTAAACAAAAAGATTCATTTTCACAACCTTTAACGGTTTAAACAATTTTCACATTTTAATCTTTTAAATAAAAGATTCATTCACAGATTTTCCAAATCAATTTTCATTTCAATTTGATTAACTCGTTAAATCTTTAAATCAAAGATTTAACTTATAGTCTTCAAAACAATTTTATTTCAATTTGATTTAAACAAATCCTCAATTTAAATCTGTTAAAAATAAACAGATTTAATTCATAGCTTTCAAAAAGAATTCATTCATAACTTGGGAAAATCATTTCTCTATTCAATCTTGAAATTCCCCTAATTAACTGGAATCTCGGTTCTTATCTAAAAGTGTTTATCATTTGAAAACAACAGTTTTCATTTTGGAAGTCTGATTCATTTATACGAGTTGAAATCCTTGGGTTAAATTCAAGTTCCCAAATCCATACCTTTAAAATGGTTTAAATTCATACAAACATATTTATAATATCTTTAACCATAATCATTGAATTCAATTCCAAATATTGAATTCAAATTCAAATTTAATTATTTAAATTGGAGATTTTACCGAGTTATTCAAAATAAATTTCATCTATGAAATTCCATTTCAAAAGCTTTTCACTTTAAACCCAATCCATTTCCAAAACATTTGAATTCAAATATTCAAATTTAAACTATTTCAAAAATCTGTGACTTAATCGATTTCCTTGTGAAATCCATATTGTGTGTGTATGAGTGTGGTCCAGGGGTTATACACAGTAGTGCAACAACATACAATCATCACAGATCAGAATACAGGAATATAGTTGATAAACGATATAAACTATAACGCTTATCTGTTAAATACAGATCACAAATATATATGCCACGGCTAGTAAATTACATCACAGATAATTTATCACAGATCACAACATAAATCAGGATATATACTAAGCATCATAAATCAGGAATATCAAACAATCAAGTCATCCAATAGAATCCAAATATCCATAGGTAAGATCAATAAATTATCTGATTAATTTAAATCGAATTATATCTTATGAATTACTAATCCTGGTTAACTAACATTAATAATTTACAAATCATTTTGATTAATTATTCTTTAATCATTTATTAATTATCCATTAATAATAAATCAATTAACCTTTAATTATCAACCTTTAATTATTAAATAATAAAGCTTTAATTATTTAATTTACTATTTTATTAATTATTTTTTATTAATTACTTTGATTAATAATCATTCCTTAATCACCTTCATTTATTAATTAACCTTTAAATTTATTTAATTATCCTCAATTTACTTACCTTAATAAATTAATTTCATTAATTAATTATCCTTTAAATGAATTAACTTTTTAAACATTAATTCATCAATCTTAATTAATAATCAATCGATCTTTAATTATTAAATAATTATCCTTTAATGTAATTACACTAAGTAATTATCCTTTAATTCCATTAAGTAAAAACCCTTTTATCAATTACATTAATTAATTATATGCTTAAGTAGTCATCCTTTAATTATTCATTATTAATAAATTAACTCTTAACAAATTAATTAATCTGTAATCAGTACTTAATTAACCTTTAAATTATTAAATAATAAATATTTAATTAATCACATTAATTTATCCAATCACATAAATTAAATCTTTAATTAATTAATCCTTTTTGATTAAATCTTTAAGTAAAACTTAATTAAATTAAAATAATTTACTTTTAAACCTTAAACCAATCCCATACTTAAATAAAACAATTATTTAAAAGAATGAGTTAAAAATGTTTAAAACTTGAATTTTGTTTTAAAGTTTCAAAAACTATTTTTATACCTACCCGAGTCAAACCCGAGAAAATTCACGTTCTACCCAAGCCCTGCTTCGAGTCTTTCCCCAAACCAACCCGAGACTCGTAAATTTCAAATTTTTTGTTTAAGTGTAAAAATTGACCCGGATACAACTTAAAACTACCCGAGCTCAAACTCGAGCCAGCCCTACGTTTCCCCGAAGACAACTTCGAGTCACGATGCTTCTTCCCCAAAACTTCGAATGCACAGATATATACATATGCACGTACACATGCACCAACACCACGACCAGCTCCAATCATCGCCATTGCATTGGGCAAAACATCGATCAACTCTAGACCAATCTCCAATCAACTAAAGTTCCCTCATCATCTCAAAAACGAATTCGAGTTTATTCTCGAAACCTGGAAACGAAAATACTCAAACCTGGAACACGCTCCTCACTATCCCTCAAACCTGGCATCACCTCCCCTTCGCTCCTCTGTCCATCAGAAAAACAGCGGCTCCGTCAATCACTTCGACCATGTCAAAGCTTCAAATTCCCGAGCCCTCGTTGAACTCGATGCACCAGAGACCACGGGGTGATCTCATTTCTCCAGCCTTGCAAAACTAGGGTTAGAACCTAAAAAGAACCACCACTGCCGCCACCGAGCTCAGACCATCCACCTACCATTTTTCCCCTAGTCACCGGTCCTAATACCATCACCAGAAGAATTCTCAACATCCCAGACACTCGAGATCAACATAGACACCCAATTTTCTGTTTCCTGGTTAAACCGAGAATACTCTCCAATCCCTTAATTAAAAATAATGATTTTTGTTTTAAAAATCAAATTTTGATTTCAGTATTTGATTCTTAAACCTGAATCTATCAAACATGATAATTGATTTTTAACTTTGTTTAAGTTTCACTGTTATTTTATATTTTTCCAACGGCAAAACAATTTAGTTTAACCCAACAAATCTTTAAACCTAAAACTATGATGTAACTAACATATTTTGTTCAACATTTCGATCTTAACAAAACTTGGATTAAGAGCAAGTAATTTTTGATTTACTTTTGAGCCTAGAATCAAGCATCAGAGAAACAGAGACCAAACACATCTCATTCCTACAGTACACATACATATAGAAACAGGCACTTATATATATATTCACATCACAAACTCAATCCAGATAAAATCAAGCAACTTGATTGAACTTATATATGTTGTTACTCGCCTTTTAGAAACAGAGCAGTTATTTGATTGTAACAGTTTTGAAAATGAAAACTGTAATGCCTTTGCTTATTTATTTATTTTTCTTTGAAAATTATTTGTAGTCTTGCTTAAAAGAAAAATGAGTTACAGGCATTATCACAGATATACACCCAATTTAAACTTCATTCAGTCAAACTAGCATGCAACCCTAAATGAATATACTTAGGCATTTTAGAAAAGGAGTTACTCACTTTGGTTTTCAGAAAAAATGAACAAGGCACAGAGCACATCAATTATTTCATACAACACATATCAGCAAACTTCTCATCAGATTTCAAGGCTACTTACAAGCATCAGAATATTGAAGCATGTTAAAAGTTGAAAAGAAATAGTTGCTCACCTCAATCAGGAAGGCAGAGAACGAGCTTTCAAACTGGAGCTTGTATTTTTGCTTACTGAGATCTTCTCTGGTTTTCATTAAATAAATGTTTAAACTGAGTTGAGCCTTATTTGCTTGGAGTTCAAGGTTGCCTTGTTTCACCTTAAAACTAAATCTTGAATCTTTGCATTGCTGAGTTGATTTGTATTGTTATGTTTTGTTTTAGTTTTGTTTACTTCATTCATTTTTTTTTCTTTTTGCATATGGGGCTGATATATGGAAGCAAGTTACAGGGTGATAAACTTATACAGTGTGATATCTTTGTATAATAGGCATGGCTTGGTATGCTTGCATTAAATGCATGAAGCATGTTGCATTAATTGCCTGATACCTTCCCTTTTATGCTAGAGATACTAGTATTTATTATTAAGTACTTGTTTATTTATGTATTTGTTTACTTGTTTCATTCCATGCTTATATTTGTACTTGCTTGTTTTCATATTTAGATGTTGTTTCTTTTCTTTTCTTTATTTTCTTTCACAAGCTTTTGCATCTATGTTTGTTTTAAGTGTTTATAAAAACATATTTTTGTTTTAGTCCTTTGTATTTTATTTGTTTGTTTTATTTTCGTCTACATTCTTTTCATATTTAAATGTATTTTATTTTCTTTAAATCTTCTTGTTTTGAAATATAAATAAATTTCTATTTTATTATGTTGTTAGAATTTAGCAAATGTTCTACTTCCTATTTTTATTAAAATTTATCTCATATTATTTTTCTATTTCTAGTTTAAATATTTATTGTTATCTTACTTTAATATTTATTTATGAGTTACTATATGTATATACTTTTTTTCTTAATTTATTTTATAACCCAAATATTTATTAAACCATTCATCTAAGATTTAAATTCAAATCAAAATATATATATATATATATATATATATATATACACACAAGATTTTATAATTTCAAATTGACTCATATATACCCAAATATATATATATATATATATATTCACATATATACATGTATATACAATACTTAAAAATTTAAATGATTTATATAGAATATATTTGAACTCGGGGAAACTCGCATCTATTTATAATTAATTTTACAAATTTTTATTCAAAAATTCATTTAATTATCAATTTAAAATAAATTAAAATTCAGGATCGTTACAGACTTCCCCCCTTAAAAGAATTTCGTCCTCGAAATTCGCAGGCACGAAAACAACAAAGATAGATAAAAGATAGAGAAATATCTTTTCAGATCAAACTGGATTTCAGTTCTGCATTTGGCTTACCCAATCAGAATATCAACAATAGATACAAGAAATTATAATAGAATTTCAAAATTTGATTTTAAACGAAATCGTTTATCGATACTATTCAAATTTATCCTTCATATTCCATTAATCAATTTTAACTCAATTTAAAATTTCTAATTTATTTAAAAATCTCCAATTTCAATTTTCAAATTCATTATAGTTTAAAAAGAAAAACTGATAAGAAATTGATGAAGATACGAAATAAAAATTTCCTACAACGATTCGTAGAGCATCGCCGCACCAAAACTTCTTCTTGTAGCTGGTACGAAGAAATCAAAAGAATTTAGAAACGAATCAAAGAAATTTGATAAGAAAGATTGTTTCCACTGTTGTTACAGAGTATTGACCAATTATAGTCGTATTTCCCTGTCCCCTATCTCGTTCTCTTCTTGCACTCATACTCACTATCAGTGGATAGTAAGAGAATTTACTGAGGCATTCAAACAGATATCTTAAGGATTACTCATTCTAGGATTTACTTCACCCTATCTCTAATGAGTTACTTAATGTGTTACACTCCTGAGCTAAAGTTCAACCCTTAGCTCTGATACCAAATGTAACGACTGCGGATTTTGCCCGCTCAAAAATCGACATCCATATTTCAAATCGTATTCGAATGTCATAGATTCGACCGTTCAAATCCGATTCGCCGGAGCTTATAACAATCATTAAGTAAACAACACAGCGGAATAAAAAAAATAATACATTGATATACAACTTTGATACAATATCTGATACAACAGATGATCCAATAGATATCAATATACATCAGAGATATGATACAATAAATAGCAGCGGAAAAGAAAATAGATGACATCTAACAGCAGAACAATATAACTCTAAGATAGTCTTCAAAAGAGAACTCCGAGAACTGCAACTCCATTTCCGAGAATCAATCCAGCAATAGCTCGAACCCCCAATAACGATGCACAAAGATAAGCAAGACTGGTGCGATCCAAAGACTGAACTAACTCCAGATAATCTACTACATTTGACTATCTGAAAAACCCAACTCTAGACTGCTCGTGTAGAAATATAATGAGCACCCAGAGTTTAGGAAAGAAACAATAAACTCCGGATCAGTCGTGGGACTGGTGTGAGCAACAAAAACAGTTTATCTTTTAAAACATTCAACAAAAGATTTTCCAAGTCAATTCGCAATGCTTTTTAAAAATGAGACTACCATAAGACCTCCCGCCACACACACAATGCAAACGCAGACTTGGAGGAGATTTCTTCTTATGTTAGTCAAAGATGCTTGATACATATTAAAAAGAAACATTTGATATTATTGCTAGTACATAGTGTAGAAAAAATTCATTTCGAAAGTAGAATATAAATCTTAGCCAGCATAGGTACCATTATATTATGCCTACTATAGCTACCTCCTGAGGAAGCAGGTTCTACAACTAAAACCGTACAAGATCGTATTGTTTCTTTGAATTTCCAACAAATGGTCAGGCCAAGGAACTTCCCATTGCCACATGAGAATGCCTCTGGAAGGACATTCCCGAGAACCAAACCGGAACTCTACCAACACAAGGCCGGATTACCCCTAACTGGGTGTTAACCCCGTTCCAGCATACGAGCTAAAAGGCCTACGAGTTAGAGGCGTCAACGGGTTAAGACTTGAAACGACCTACGACTTAAGGTGCCTAACGACTTAGGAGACCTCACGACTCAATGATACAGACCGACTCATTAAGCTGCCGACTCAAGAAACCTCACGATTCATCCTATCACCGACTCATCTGACCTGGCTCCGACTCATCAAAGACCGACTCATTTGGTCGCGACTCATCCATTTGAGGCCCTTAAGTATTCCATTGGGTTTACGACTCAGGAGATGAACGGTTCATAAAACCTTACGACTCAAGTTCATTAACGACTCAACGACCCAAGGAGAGATCCGAGTCATAAAACCTTATGGCTCAAAAGACTTACGACTTAAGGAGTCTATGACCTAAGGCAGCTACGACTCAAAAGATAGGTCAATTCACGACACACGACTTAGAGACAAGCTCAGAATCATGCTGCAAGGGGATGACTTGTTGTTGACTTACGACTTAAGTTGAGTCGTACATGATGACTCATTGATGACTCAACCTGAAGCTGCTGTGTAGAAGACCAGGGTCGCCTCATCTTAGACGGCAACTTTTAACTCGCAGATGACTCACGATGAGTCGGCCACGACTCACGACTCATGATGAGTCGGTCACGACTCATGACTTGAAAGTTCCAGCCTAAAAATTTGCCTATAAATACATGGCCACATTCAATGTGGGGGGGGACCTTTTGGCTCATTCTTCTCAAGCGCCGATACTCTGCTGCATTCCAAACCGACTTTACACTCAAAGCTTTCAAGACACGTAGAACGCTACCAACAACTTCAAGAAGAAATCTCATACATCCGACATGGATTTGAAGACTTTCATTTACATTGAAGCTTAAGCTACTCGTTCAAAGTGTTTGATAGTTCAAAGTGTATTGTACTTGGAAGAATTATATCGACTTGTAACGAAATCATCAATAAAGATATTCAAAGTGGATGTAGGCAAACTCTTAAGCCGAACCACTATAAAATTGCTGTTGTTTACTACTTATCTGCAATTTTCTGCTTATACTCTGTTCCCGAACCATCGGGTGGTGCTTTCACGTTAATTCTATACTCACCGGGGTGTTAGCGTTCAAATTTTAGCGTTAACATTTTTGGTGCTTTCACTGAGAATCGAACTCAGGACAACTGTCATCATTGCTTCGCAGAGATTTGAAGAAAGAATTTCCTTAAAAACCAGAAGTATATCTGAGATTATGGCTCCTGGAAGGAAAAGCAGATCTATCAGATCTGGGAACATTCAAGAGGGAACCTCCGCTTCCCCTGCGCCTAATCTACCCACTCCGTCTGTTGGAGTTACAAAAGTGGAATTGGATGCTGTGATTCTAGGGCTAAACCAGCAGATAAACGCCCAAAATGCACAACTAGAGGCTCAAAGTGCCCAGAATGCTCTGATTCTGAATAAGTTGAACGACTTGCTTGGGGCAAACAATGAACCGGCTGGTAATGAAAGGAACTATGCTGGCAACATTCATGATGTTAATGAAAGGAATGCTCATGAAAGGCCTACTAGTCCCTTTGAGCAGGCAGTACCTGACGCCGGTGGATCTAGAACTCGGCATGATGAGGAATATCTTTCTGGAATGGTCCGGCAGATCATGAAAGAAAGTATGCAAAGGGTTGAAGATGAGAAGGAATGGGGTTTCGCTCCAAGCAAAACTCCGTTTACTGAAAAAATCTTGAAGGCGGAATTTCCAAGGAAATTTGTCCCTCCAACTATTCCAGCTTACAAAGGGACAAGTGATCCGAATGAGTTCTTGTATAAATATGATTGGCACATGACAGGTGCCAGGGCCTCTGACGAAATAAAGTGCCGATATTTCCCCGTATACCTGGAAGGCGTGGCTTTGCTGTGGTTCACCAAGTTGCCAGTTCGATCTATCGATCAGTTTTCAGACTTGACCAGAAAATTTAAGGAGCAGTTTAGGCTATATGCTTCGAAGGCCAAGGATATCATGTCATTGTCCAGTTTAGAGCAGAATCCTGGTGAGTCTATCAGATCTTTCTTGAACCGTTTCAATATAGCATTGGCTGAAGTGGACAATGCTGAACCACGAATGATATTGACTTATCTGATGAGGGCAATTGATAAGTCAAGCGAATTTGGGAAATGGTTAAATATGAAGGAGCCAACCTCTCTCGAGAAGTTCTACAAAAAAGCGGACGAATTCATTCGCTTGGAAAGTCGTCCTTTGCCAGTAAAGGCAGTGTTGGAAAAAGCTGAAGACAATACTGTCGCTCCACGCAAGAATGAGTCGGTGGGGCAGAAAAGGGAGAATAATAATGGAAAGAAACAGGGTAATCTGAAGAAGCCCCGGTCCTTCAAGCCATCAGAATATACTCCATTATCACATACGCCGGAGCACATCTACCTTGCCACCAAAGATTCCGTCGATTTCCCTAAACCTATCCCTTTGAGAACTGGGAGAAAAGCCATACAAAGTGGGAAATTTTGCCGCTTCCACAATCAACCAGGTCATGAAACTGATGAATGCCGCCAGCTGAAGAATCTGATTGAAGAGTTGCTAAGAGAAAACAAGTTGCAGCAATTTGTGAAAAAGAATAGCAACAATCCTGCATCATCGAGTCAGGGGCAGCGGGCTCCTGTTCATCAGCCTGGGGCAGGTGAGAAAGCTACGGGGCATGAATCTGGAAGGCCCGTTATCAATGTCATTTCCGGAGGACCTCACCCAGCTGGCAAGAGTTGGGGTGAGATGGAGAGATATTCCAGGGCTTTGAAATATGCTCCAGCCGAAGAAAACGTCTTTGTTCTAGAAGACACTACGCCCCTTAAACAACAAAAAACTTTCAGTGATGATATTATTTTCAGAGCCAGAGATTCTACAGGTATTGAAGCTCCTACTTTAGATCCCTTGGTCATCTCGGCTGGTATTGGACCAGCCATTGTCAGAAGAGTCCTCATTGACTGCGGAGCATCATGTAATATCCTCTTCAAAAAGACATTTGACCAGATGAAAATCCCTATGATCGATGTGCAAGCCTCATCACAGAAAATCGTGGGCTTCACAGGGGAGCCAAAGCAACCAGTAGGAACCATCGATTTGTTTGTAGAACTTGGGGAAGGAGAAAGGAAAGTGGTCCGAAAGCAAACATTTGTGATTGTCGATGAGTTTTCTGCCTATAATGCTTTTCTTGGCCGACCAACACTCGCAGCATTCAAAGCTATCCTAGCCCCGTGGTGCCTCACTATTAAATTCCCTACTGACAATGGAGTAGGAGTTATAAAAGGGGATCAAAATGCTGCGCGAGAATGTTATTGGACAGAGCTGCGAGAGTCAAGAAAAAGAGAAATGGGAAAGGATGCGGCAACTCCAGTCCGCATCAAGGAACTAGCTTTGTAGCAATTACAGAGCGGACCCTGCACTGGCGAGCACAGCGGGGCACGGAAAGAAATGGATCCCAGAAAAGCCAGTACAGGGGAGAATAGAGTGGTACCGGTGGAAACGACAATTCCGGTACCTGTTGACCCGAAGGACCCAAATAAGGTGTTGAATGTGGGTTCGCAGCTTAATGTGTCAATTCAGAATGTCTTGATATCTTTCCTGAAAGCAAATCTGGATGTCTTTGCTTGGACTCATGCCGATATGTGTGGGATATCCCCAGAAGTCGCAGTACACGCTCTGAATATTGACCCAAAGTTTACGCCAGTTAAACAGAAAAGAAGAACCCAAGGTCCAGAAAGGTCAGCAGCATTAAAAGAAGAAGTTGATCGACTCATGGAAAATAACTTCATCAAAGAATCTACGTATCCGAATTGGGTTTCAAATCCTGTGCTGGTCAAGAAAGCTAATGGAAAATGGAGAGTATGCATCGACTTTTCTGATCTAAACAAGGCTTGCCCCAAAGATTGCTTCCCATTACCCAGGATCGATCAACTGGTAGACGGAACTGCGGGACATGAATTGTTATCCTTCATGGATGCCTACTCCGGTTATAACCAAATCATGATGCATGAGCCGGATCAAGAGGATACAAGCTTTATCACGGATGTTGGACTTTATTGCTACAGAGTTATGCCCTTCGGATTGAAAAACGCAGGGGCAACCTACCAAAGACTTGTTAATGCTATGTTCAAACCGCAATTGGGCAAAACTATGGAAGTCTACGTCGACGACATGTTAGTGAAGTCCAGGAAAGCAGTGGATCACATTGAACACTTAGCAGAAATGTTCGCAGTCCTCCGGAAATACAGAATGAAACTTAACCCTCTGAAATGTACATTTGGGGTCGAATCCGGAAAGTTCTTAGGTTTTATTGTCAGTGCTAGGGGCATAGAGGCTAGCCCAGCTCAAATTACCGCCTTAAAAGAAGTTAAAGCCCCTAGAACGAAGAAGGAATTGCAAAGTCTCAACGGAAAGGTCGCCGCTTTGAATCGGTTCATTTCCAAAGCTACTGATAAATGCATCCCGTTCTTCGATGCCCTGAAAAAAGGAAAGAAGAACTTTGAATGGACTCCCGAATGCCAAAAAGCTTTTGAAGAGTTGATCCGTCATATGGAAACGCCTCCGATACTTTCTAGGCCAGGCGATGGCGAGAATCTTCTTATATACTTGGCAGTATCATCTCATGCTCTAAGTGCAGCGCTGATACGGGAAGACAAAAGGATTCAACATCCAGTTTACTATATCAGCAAAAGACTCACTGGGGCAGAGCTGAATTACTCCAAGTTGGAAAAACTCGCCTATTGCCTACTAGTTGCATCGAGGAAACTGAGGCAATATTTCCAAGCTCATCCTATCAAAGTACTCACTGATCAGCCTCTAAAGCAAGTCCTATTTCGCCCTGAAACTTCGGGTCGTCTTCTAAAATGGAACATTGAACTTAGTCAATATGACATCACCTATCACCCCCGAAAAGCAATCAACGGACAAGCTTTAGCTGATTTCATTGCAGAATTCACAGAGAAAGATAATGGCGAGGAAAAAGCGATCAATGATTCTCCAATCCAGTGGAAGATGTATGTTGATGGCGCAAGAAATGACTACTGTTCTGGAGCCGGAGTGGCACTTGAAACTCCTGAAGGTCGATCATTATGTTATGCACTAAGACTGGAATTTCCTTCAACAAACAATGAAGCGGAATATGAAGCTCTTATTGCAGGTCTGAAAATCGCTAAAGAGCTAAACATTCGAGCATTACAAATTTTCAGTGATTCTCAGCTTATCGTATGCCAAGTCAAGAAGGAATTTCAAGCAAAAGGTGGAAATCTGCCTTCCTACTTGTTAAAGGCTTGGGAACTCCTATATGAACTCGATCACTATTCAATAAGCCACATTCCTCGTGAAGAGAATATGAAGGCAGATTCCCTCGCAAAGTATTCAAGTTCTGGTGAAGCTCAACTATTGGGATTGGTCCCTGTAGAAGTCCTTTCAGCGCCAAGTATAGACGAGATGGATATAGACTGGATTATGAATGTATCTCAAGAACAAGAGTCATGGATGACTCCAATACTGGATTACCTACTCAGGGGTTCTCTGCCAGAAAACTCGATAGAAAGACGAAAGCTTCTAAGGAAGGCCTCTCGCTATGTAATTCAGGATGGCCGATTGTACAGACGGGGATTCTCAATGCCATTGCTTCGATGTGTATCCCGGGAAGAGTCCAAAACAATCCTAGCTGAAGTGCATGGAGGAGAATGCGGTGATCATTCAGGTGGTCAAACACTAGCAAAGAAAATTCTCCGATACGGATATTTTTGGCCAGAAATTAATCGGGATGCTGCAGATTACTCCCGAAAATGTGACAAGTGCCAAAGATATGCCAAAATTCCTAGAGCACCTTCTACCGAACTCACACAGATGGTCAGTCCATGGCCATTTGCAATTTGGGGAATGGATCTCATTGGGCCGCTACCTACTGCTAAATCAGGGATTAAATATGCTATTGTTGCAGTTGATTATTTTACTAAGTGGGCTGAAGCTGAACCATTGGCTACTATCACTTCTAAGAAAGTGATAAGCTTCGTGACCAAGAATATCATTTGCAGATACGGTGTGCCTCAGAAAATAATCACAGACAATGGTACTCAGTTTGAAAGCGAGGAATTCCAGGATTTTTGCAAGCGATTCAAAATCCAGAAAAGCTTTTCGGCAGTAGCTCATCCGCAGGCAAACGGGCAAGTGGAAGCAGTGAACAAGATCATCAAATCAACCATCAAAAAGCAACTCGAAAGAGCAAAAGGTGGTTGGGTCGATAAACTACCACTTGCACTATGGGCATACAGAACTACTCACAAAACTGCAACTGGGCATACTCCTTTTTCGTTAGCATACGGATCGGAAGCAATGATCCCGGTTGAAACAGAGGTCCCTTCACACAGAAGAATTCATTTCAATCAAGCAGAAAATGAAAAGTTGCAACTTGAAGCGCTGGATCTCCTTGATGAAAAAAGAGATGAAGCTAACCTCAGAGTTGCAGCTCATCAGCAAAGGATAGCCAGACATTTCAATTCCAAAGTTCGTCAACGCAGCTTTGAAATTGGAGATCTAGTCCTGAAAAGAATTATGACCGCGACAGGTGTGTTTGGGCCAAATTGGGAAGGACCATATGTAATAGGTCAGAAGCTTCTTGACGGCACATTCAAGCTCACCACCGTTGATGGAGATCAAATTCCAAGGGCATGGAACAGCAACCACTTGCGTCCATACTTTACTTGAAAATTTTGTCGAAAAATTGTAAAAAGAATTATGAATGTATGATTCTTGTAATTGAAAGCAATTGTGAAACTGATGCAAATAAATAATGAAAGAATATAAAGTGAATGTAGGCCCAATTTCATGGCCGAACCACTATAAATCTTGTGTTCCTTATTATCATTATATGTTTGCTTTGTTTTCGATATAAAAATACATAAAATGTATTGCTAAAATGTCGATTTAAATTTTTGCAGACAATGGAAGTAAAACTTGCGCATAATAAGACCGAGCGATTCTCATCATCATTCAACAAACAAATTTCAAGTCACAAAGACCCCGAATTCAAATCCTAGATAGAAAATACTTCAATTGAACGGTTAATGATTTCGATAGAAACGAGCCCTTGCTGATAAATTGAGATTGTTTGAACAAACAAACATCAAATTAGGAAGCTAGTGCCCGTTCTCACGAACTTGCCTGGCAATGAAGTACACTTCCTTGGATTAAACAAGCCACTTGTGAGAGAAAGGGGAATGAAAACTTGAAAAGGAAAAAAAAAGAGGATCGCTGAAAAGGCATAAGCAAGTGAACAGAGGAACAACCAAAGCTACCATCAGCGGCACAAGTCCTCTTCGGAGGCGCAACTCTTCGGAGGATAAAAGACCTCTAATGGGTCATACGCCACAAAAAAGAAAGTTCTCTACTCAACAAAAAAGATTGGAGGAGTCATGACCCTCCAACCATGAGAGAGTAACTTCCAGGCGATGAAAACCCTCTCTGAGGCACATTTCACCAGGAGTTGAAGTGTTATAACCGCTCTTCGGGATTTCACTTCACCAGAGTTGAAATGTAAACAAAATAAAAGCCCTCTTCGGAGGCCCATTTCACCAGGAGTTGAAGTGTTATAACCGCTCTTCGGGATTTCACTTCACCAGAGTTGAAATGTAAACAAAATAAAAGCCCTCTTCGGAGGCCCATTTCACCAGGAGTTGAAGTGTTATAACCGCTCTTTGGGATTTCACTTCACCAGAGTTGAAATGTAAACAAAATAAAAGCCCTCTTCGGAGGCCCATTTCACCAGGAGTTGAAGTGTTATAACCGCTCTTCGGGATTTCACTTCACCAGAGTTGAAATGTAAACAAAATAAAAGCCCTCTTCGGAGGCCCATTTCACCAGGAATTGAAGTGTAGCAACCGCTCTTCGGAATTTCACTTCACCAAAGTTGAAATGCAAAAAACAAAGACCTTCCTGAAAGCACACGTTTCACCGAGATTGAAATAAAACTTCCAAGTGTTGAAACGTGAAAAGGCTTTCTTCAAAGGCACAACTCTTTGGGGGTACACGTTTCACCAAGATTGAAATAAAACTTCCAAGTGTTGGAACGTGAGAAATCCCTCCTCAGAGGTACAACCCCCTCCCGGGAACACAATTAAGAAGAAAGACCTCTTTGGAAACCCACGTTTCACCGAGATTGAAATAAAACTTCCAAGTGTTGAAACGTGAAAAGGATTTCTAAAGCATAACTCTTTGGAGGTACACGTTTCACCAAGATTGAAATAAAACTTCCAAGTGTTGAAACGTGAAAAATCCCTCCTCAGAGGTACAACTTTCTATATATATAAAAAAAATTCCTCATCAAAAAGCGTACTTTAACTTTCAAATGGAAAATGATTGTAAAAAGGAAAGAAGTTAAAGTACCCTTCAGAGGTCCGCTTTACCACATAGAGGAATTCACTTGGTAAAATATGCACATAAGCAAAAGAGAAAAGTGATTTCTTCGAACGACAAAGCGTAAAAACTTATACGAAGGGAGTTGTACTCAATAAAAATTTTCTTTTAAAAAAAAAAAATAATAATAATAAAATAATTATTCTTTAACGAATGAGAGTGCAAGTCCCCTCGAAGTATAAGATATTGCAACAAGCTTAAGGTATGGGGGCAACATGGTATAGTAGTATAGCTGCCTCAGTAAAGTAATACTCAAGCAACATACCATAAGCCCGCTGCAATATTATAAAATAAACTTGTGCAAAAATAAATAGTAAATGCATTCTCAAATTCAAACAGAAGTTTGTACAAACGAAGAATCATTTTATTCAACTATAATGCAGATACAGGTTTTCAAAATAAAAGCGGGCGCCGATGCCCGCACAACTCTCGGCCAGTTCATACAAAAGGCAAAAAACTAAAATCTTCACTTCTTCTTCCCTCCTTTGGACCCTTTGCTCGGTCGAATAACCAGCTTTTCAGGTCGGCCAGTGGGTATAAGGGAAGTAGGAGAGGCAGGTGTAACCGGTTCAACTTCCGGCTCCTCTTCAGTGGCGGTGATTTTCTTCCCCCTCCTTTTTGATGTCCCACGCTTCTCTCTCCTTTGTGAGGAAGACTCACTCCCCGGAGTGACAAGTTTTGATAGAACAATGTCGTCAGAAGGAGTCCGTTCCGGGGAAATGTCACCTCCCTCAGGTCTCTCATCTTTCTGCTCTTGCGAAGTGATGGGATCATCCAAGCCGTGAAGAGCCTCTATTTGTTCCTCCTGTGATCCAGGTTGCGAGGCAGAAGGAGGCACCGCCTGAAGAGATGAAGGAAGGATGACCGGAGGAGTAGAAGTTTGAGCAGTGCTTGGTACTTTCTCTACAGAAGAAAAAAGGTTAAAGTCAGTAAAAAGAGGAGATGAGGGTTCACCAATGAAGTCAGTAAAGAGAGGAGATGCAGGCTCGTCAAGGTTGAGAAAATAGCCAAGGAGCTCGTGAAACTCATGAGAAATAAACGAGTAACCAGCTTGAGCAGAATTGACAGTAGCAAGATTAACAGTGAAGTTACCTGGAGAAGCTGGTTTCCTGATATCGACTTCATAAGCTTGCGCATCAGCGCTCTCTTCACCCTCGTCTCCACCTTGTGTGCTTGTAATATCAGCGGTAACTTTGGTGGGAGATGCGAGATGGGAACTGGAACCAATAATGTCGACTTCAGACGAAGAAGGTGGCTGGACTAGAGTAGTTGAAGTGGTTTTCCCCAGCTGGTCCCCTTCCGTCACTTCGGTTCTTAGTTTGGCAAGTTGTTCCTTTCCCCTAGCGAGAGCAGCGCGAGCGTCTTCATCAAAATAATGCCTTTCCAGGGCTGGCTCGTCATAACCAGCACCTTCAGCACCAAGCATATCGAGGGCGGCCTCCCACACTTCAGCTAAAGTGATCTCATACTTGGGACCAAGAAAGGCGAGGCTTCCACGCCCCAAGACGCTATGCAAGTAGAAGTCGAATAATGTTGAGCCGAAGCTGTTTTTGGTCGCCTCATGAGACTCTTCGGCTGCGATTTTGCCGGCGACAGCCTCATCGCGCTCCCTTTCAGTTCTGGCAAGCTGAAGCTTAAGCATTTGTATCTCCGCCTCCTGGGAGTTGTTTTTCTTTCGAAGCTCAGCAATATCAGAGACATAGCTGTCACTGATTCTTTTTTGTACTTCAAGCCTGTCCTCAGCGTCTCTCTGACTGGCATGAGCATCTCTAACTTGTCTGAGAAGCACTTCTTCTTTTTGAGAGTATGAAGTAGAGGAAGCAACAAGCTCATCTTTCAACTTCTCAACCTTTGCTTCGAGCTCCTCGTTGTAGGAAGAAATACTTCTCATCTCGGTATCATGCTGCTCAAGGACTTTTTGCCACTCAGCCTTATCGTTTTCCATGGTGAGCATAGCCTCTAAGTTGGCACGATTAACTCGTTGAAGCTCATCAACAAGCTTCTGCCAGTTTGACATCCTCTCGATATCAAGTTTAACGGCGTCAAGATTTCGTAGCATAGCAGGCTTGTCAATAGGGACTAGGTCGAGATCGAACCTCACACCCTTCAAACACCACTGCGGAAAACGACTTTGTAAAGTGGCTGGGCCCGGTCCCACTTGAAATTTAGGCCTACTTATTATTGTCTGGATGTCCTCCTTCCCAAGAGCAGGAGAGTCAGAAGTAATGTCAAGAGGGGCAGGGGCAGTAGGCTTTTCGGGAATAGTGGAAGTATATCTCTCACCATGTCGGGCTCGTTTGCCTGAATCTTCAGTTACATGACCTTTTCCCCGGTCGTCGTAAGATTTCCTTTTGTGAGAGTCGTCACTCCTTTGCAGAGAATCATGGTAGTCATCCCTATCCCTTCTGTCATAACGCTCTTCTGCATCCCTCCTTTCACGAGCCTTTCGAGCAGCCCTCTCTTCGTCAGACTCTCTATAAGAGGGAAAGTAACGCCGATAATCATATTGACCACGCCCCCCGTAGCGTTGGAAATCCTGATAATACGATCCGCCGCGTGTCATTGAAGAATCTGAAATAAGAGAAGATAAGCTTTAGAAATCTCTAAAGTATAAGAAGATAAGTGCATAAATGTGCTGGAAAATCCTTAGTTGTGTGTGAAGTGCAAGCTACTCGCGTTGGACTAACGAACCACTCCTCTGTTGGGGGGAAGTGATAGATTTCACTGTTGATGACAATTCTTGAGATGAAGGAGTAAGAGTCTGTTGGAGGGCAGATGTTGCTTCAATCGTCGGAGGTATAGCTTTACCATGAGCAGGGTCTTCTTTAAAGAGCTCTTGGGAAGTAATAATTATGTCACTTAAATCCCCAAAGACGTCATCACCGGCATGCCCAACCTGATTCCCTCCATCATCTCCTTTGTCAGCACTCTCCCTGGTTTGGGAAAGGGGCTCCTCTTCTTCTTCAATAATGGGAGCAAGTGCGGGCTTTTCGGAGGGTCCCGTATCGTCTCTGGGAGTAGAGCACTTTACTAATAAGGTTTCTGCAGAAATTTCTCCTCGTATGTGCTCTTTAGTGGAGGTCGGAAGATCAGGAGTTTTCACCGGAGAGTCAGGAACCTCCGTTGGAGCTTCACGAGGCCGAGTAAAGCGAGAGAGATGGAGGAGTCCGTATTGATGTAAAAGTTCATCGTTTAGCAGAAACTTTATGCTCCTTTCTTCTACCGGCACGGCATTTAATCTTTCAAAAATTTGCTTGAGACTTGGGTCCCTAGCAGGGGGTGGTAGTGCTAAAAACAGAAAAAGAATGAAATTAGCGGCTGAGAGTTCAGATCTCGAGAAAGTTTCAAAACGGAAAAAGTAGAGACAGGAAATCTTACTTCCCACTCTCCAGATGGCATAAAACCCTGGAGGGCAGCGAACGAAGAAAAACTGATTCAAAAATCCGTGAGCGCTTTCGGAGAGATCAGTAATAAGTTTGCGATTTCGAGCGCTTCTTACAACCACGATGGAGGGATGGTCTTTAGTTCTCGTGAATGAGCAAAAATAGCAGATCTCCTCGAAGCTTGGTAACCGATCCAAAACACTCCTGAATAGAACACATAACCCCATCAAAATGGCGTAGCCATTGGGGTGTAATTGGAATGGAGAGATAGACAACCGAAGCAGAAGCTGTTGGAGAAAGTCGTTAAAAGGAGGAATCGCCCCACTTAAGCACATTTGGCGATTGACTGCAACAAAGCCGTAGGGAGGATTGTCAGCAGTGTCATTTGGCCCCGGGAATAAGGTGTCAGCATCATCAATGCCAAACTGGATGCGCAGTTGGTTAAACACCCGCTGATTCAAAGTTGTGGGTGTTCTCTCCGGAGGGTTGTCTATAGGGATGGCTACTGGAAAGACATCTTCAGCCTGACCTATCGGCTCTTCTTGATGAGAGGTCATTCTACACAAGCAACTGGATGTTCAAATGCGAAGGTGCACGTTTCCTAAAAAGTGTGAAGTGTCGTGCAAAGCTAATAAAATAATAATAATAACAAGCAAAGATAACTGGAATTAAACTGGTTGACGATTGATTGACTATGGTAATTTCGGAACTTGTTATTTAAAGCTCAAGCATAATATTAATGCGGGCTGGTCAGTTTCAATTGACTAATCCAGTGCTGCTTTAATATTCCACTTGAAATTGGTAGCACTTCGTTCACACGATTTATTTAAGTTAATTATATATCATTAACTAATCTGTCGTTCGATGTGGACAATCAATGACAGTATATTCGTCCCAGTTCTCTGTGAATGTTGTATTAACAGATTATTAGCTTACAAGTTGAAGTAATCTGTAAAAGAATGCAGCAGTATAGCAGTTCAGAGTCCATGCAATAATTCGGAGTTCAAACAAAATTTACAAGTACTAAGTCGTAAACGACTCAAGGATTCTTTGTACGGGTTAAGCTAAGTCATTGGCTATTTAGGTGGCTCGACTACGACCTAAGGAAAGTGAGGCGAGTTAAGTTAGGTTACTCCAACTCTAAACCGCTGATGTTATAAGTCGGTAGCACTATGAGTCGTAAGTCAAAGAACAGGAGGAAGGCTCCAGATCAAAGCAATAAGAAACCTTCTAAGTTCTAACCCGGTCACGACTCATGGATTTTGTCGTAAAATTTGCTAAGTCGGATTAAAGTCGATAGTAAAGGCTACTGGGTCGCATGGAAGCCACTGAGTCGTACACGACTTATGGTTTAAGTCGTGCACGGTTTAAAGGATAAGTCACGGGAAAGTAGCAAGCACTGAGTCGTTGACAGCTCATGGTTTGAATCATTCACGGCCTATGGCTTAAGTCGTTCACGACTTATAGCTTGAGTCGTTTGTGGTTTATGGCTAAAAGCATTAAGTCGTGTACGGTTGTGATTGCAAGGTATTTCAGAATCAGTGGCCGAAAAGCAAAACTAACTACGTCGTGAGATCCTAAGTCGTTTCCTCAACCAGTCAACCCCTTTCTAACCCGTTAACCCGTTAAGAACTTCCTCATCTCCTCCGAACCCACGGGCCAGTCAAATCAAGACATTATAATTCATCATCTTCTCCTCACATCATCAGAAAGCACCCAAAAAACCAATTCGAATCGCTTCAAGTGTACGGCGAATCAAACGCGATGCTATAATCTAGAGGATCACAACAACAACGTAGCCAACAATGATCAGAATCGTTCACAACTCAAATCAAAGCCCAAGTGAGACATGCGGCGGTGATTTGGGAACAGGAAGCGAAAATTTGTGCCCTAGCAATGGACGTTGTTGGATTGAAGTTCGAAATCACTTACGCAATGTAGTGGAAAGGATGGATTGATGATCAGCTAACTTGGATTCGCCTTCGAAAGGTTGAAAGGTCTCTAATGGCAGATGCGGCTCTGGGATAAGTAATAAGAAGTGAGAAAGAGGAAAAGCGACTCAAGCATCTTTATACCTGGAAATGTTGGGACTCGATTCGGCACGGGTCATGATGAGTCGAAGCACACGACTTACGACTTAAGCGTGTGCTTCGAGGGGCAAATGTTAACCCCGTTCCAGCATACGAGCTAAAAGGCCTACGAGTTAGAGGCGTCAACGGGTTAAGACTTGAAACGACCTACGACTTAAGGTGCCTAACGACTTAGGAGACCTCACGACTCAATGATACAGACCGACTCATTAAGCTGCCGACTCAAGAAACCTCACGATTCATCCTATCACCGACTCATCTGACCTGGCTCCGACTCATCAAAGACCGACTCATTTGGTCGCGACTCATCCATTTGAGGCCCTTAAGTATTCCATTGGGTTTACGACTCAGGAGATGAACGGTTCATAAAACCTTACGACTCAAGTTCATTAACGACTCAACGACCCAAGGAGAGATCCGAGTCATAAAACCTTATGGCTCAAAAGACTTACGACTTAAGGAGTCTATGACCTAAGGCAGCTACGACTCAAAAGATAGGTCAATTCACGACACACGACTTAGAGACAAGCTCAGAATCATGCTGCAAGGGGATGACTTGTTGTTGACTTACGACTTAAGTTGAGTCGTACATGATGACTCATTGATGACTCAACCTGAAGCTGCTGTGTAGAAGACCAGGGTCGCCTCATCTTAGACGGCAACTTTTAACTCGCAGATGACTCACGATGAGTCGGCCACGACTCACGACTCATGATGAGTCGGTCACGACTCATGACTTGAAAGTTCCAGCCTAAAAATTTGCCTATAAATACATGGCCACATTCAATGTGGGGGGGACCTTTTGGCTCATTCTTCTCAAGCGCCGATACTCTGCTGCATTCCAAACCGACTTTACACTCAAAGCTTTCAAGACACGTAGAACGCTACCAACAACTTCAAGAAGAAATCTCATACATCCGACATGGATTTGAAGACTTTCATTTACATTGAAGCTTAAGCTACTCGTTCAAAGTGTTTGATAGTTCAAAGTGTATTGTACTTGGAAGAATTATATCGACTTGTAACGAAATCATCAATAAAGATATTCAAAGTGGATGTAGGCAAACTCTTAAGCCGAACCACTATAAAATTGCTGTTGTTTACTACTTATCTGCAATTTTCTGCTTATACTCTGTTCCCGAACCATCGGGTGGTGCTTTCACGTTAATTCTATACTCACCGGGGTGTTAGCGTTCAAATTTTAGCGTTAACACTGGGTAACTACTGACACGAGCACGCCATTCCCCAATCGTAAACGACCTTTCTCATGGGATCCCGATAACCAACAACCACAAAGTAATAAATTCGCAGTAACCACATAGGTTAAATATCTGGGCTCCATACCATGATACCACCTCTATCCAGAAGGAAATGCACATACCCTAAAGGGAGCTACCCCTCATAACCTTGCCGCATCTTTCCTGGTTTGACCATTTCCGGGGTGTGAGGTTCGACGAAGTCTCGTCCACAAAAACATACTTTATACAAAAGCCATGCTTTGGGTCAACAAATGATCATAGAAATGATCACCAAGATAGACGATCAAACAAATGATCCTATCATAAATAATCAACACAATGATCATTTCACAGCAACACTCAGCATGTCACATTACCAAATTGGGAATATATCGCTGATAACCTTCAACTACATAACCTCTGAGCTCGTACGTCTCAGTGAAGGGTGTTAAGCTAAGAGAATAAATTCTCCGCCACCAACAGAAATATATTTGAAAGAAATCGGCTTTATATCTCAATTTGTAATGTCAGACATACTATCCATACAAGTCTGTTCCGGGCTCGAACAGAACCGAAGGCACTTACAAAGAAGTCCTTGCAACCCGGATATTCACAATCCCGATCGGATTTCCCATCACTTAGGGAATCTCTATACCAGGAGCTACCCAGTGCAGAGACAATCGATAGGTCATCCTATCGCTTTCGCAAATACCCGGTCTTCATCACCGGTCTTCAAATGCTATCCATAACGACGTATCACATATTCGGAATGGGTTATACGACACAAAGGTCGTTTCCCGGCTAAACCGAATAGTGAGCGAAAATATTTTAAAAATATATGGATATTGGGATTTCAATTAAGTCACAACTTATTTCCCAAAACTTTTCTTCAAATGCTTTAAATAAATTACCATTTTCAATCTTTTAAACAAAAAGATTCATTTTCACAACCTTTAACGGTTTAAACAATTTTCACATTTTAATCTTTTAAATAAAAGATTCATTCACAGATTTTCCAAATCAATTTTCATTTCAATTTGATTAACTCGTTAAATCTTTAAATCAAAGATTTAACTTATAGTCTTCAAAACAATTTTATTTCAATTTGATTTAAACAAATCCTCAATTTAAATCTGTTAAAAATAAACAGATTTAATTCATAGCTTTCAAAAAGAATTTATTCATAACTTGGGAAAATCATTTCTCTATTCAATCTTGAAATTCCCCTAATTATTTGGAATCTCAGTTCTTATCTAAAAGTGTTTATCATTTGAAAACTACAGTTTTCATTTTGGAAATCTGATTCATTTATACGAGTTGAAATCCTTGGGTTAAATTCAAGTTCCCAAAACCATACCTTTAAAATGGTTTAAATTCATACAAAAATATTTATAATATCTTTAACCATAATCATTGAATTCAATTCCAAATATTGAATTCAAATTCAAATTTAATTATTTAAATTGGAGATTTTACCGAGTTATTCAAAATAAATTTCATCTATGAAATTCCATTTCAAAAGCTTTTCAACCCAATCCATTTCCAAAACATTTGAATTCAAATATTCAAATTTAAACTATTTCAAAAATCTGTGACTTAATCGATTTCCTTGTGAAATCCATATTGTGTGTGTATGAGTGTGGTCCAGGGGTTATACACAGTAGTGCAACAGCATACAATCATCACAGATCAGAATACAGGAATATAGTTGATAAACGATATAAACTATAACGCTTATCTGTTATATACAGATCACAAATATATATGCCACGGCTAGTAAATTACATCACAGATAATTTATCACAGATCACAACATAAATCAGGATATATACTAAGCATCATAAATCAGGAATATCAAACAATCAAGTCATCCAATAGAATCCAAATATCCATAGGTAAGATCAATAAATTATCCGATTAATTTAAATCGAATTTATTTCTTATGAATTACTAATCCTGGTTAACTAACATTAATAATTTACAAATCATTTTGATTAATTATTCTTTAATCATTTATTAATTATCCATTAATAATAAATCAATTAACCTTTAATTATCAACCTTTAATTATTAAATAATAAAGATTTAATTATTTAATTTACTATTTTATTAATTATTTTTAATTAATTACTTTGATTAATAATCATTCCTTAATCACCTTCATTTATTAATTAACCTTTAAATTTATTTAATTATCCTCAATTTACTTACCTTAATAAATTAATTTCATTAATTAATTATCCTTTAAATGAATTAACTTTTTAAACATTAATTCATCAATCTTAATTAATAATCAATCGATCTTTAATTATTAAATAATTATCCTTTAATGTAATTACACTAAGTAATTATCCTTTAATTCCATTAAGTAAAAACCCTTTTATCAATTACATTAAGTAATTATATGCTTAAGTAGTCATCCTTTAATTATTCATTATTAATAAATTAACTCTTAACAAATTAATTAATCTGTAATCAATACTTAATTAACCTTTAAATTATTAAATAATAAATCTTTAATTAATCACATTAATTTATCCAATCACATAAATTAAATCTTTAATTAATTAATCCTTTTTAATTAAATCTTTAAGTAAAACTTAATTAAATTAAAATAATTTACTTTTAAACCTTAAACCAATCCCATACTTAAATAAAACAATTATTTAAAAGAATGAGTTAAAAAAGTTTAAAACTTGAATTTTGTTTTAAAGTTTCAAAAACTGTTTTTATACCTACCCGAGTCAAACCCGAGAAAATTCACGTTCTACCTAAGCCCTGCTTCGAGTCTTTCCCCAAACCAACCCGAGACTCGTAAATTTCAAAATTTTTGTTTAAGTGTAAAAATTGACCCGGATACAACTTAAAACTACCCGAGCTCAAACTCGAGCCAGCCCTACGTTTCCCCGAAGACAACTTCGAGTCACGATGCTTCTTCCCCAAAACTTCGAATGCACAGATATATACATATGCACGTACACATGCACCAACACCACGACCAGCTCCGATCATCGCCATTGCATTGGGCAAAACATCGATCAACTCTAGACCAATCTCCAATCAACTAAAGTTCCCCCATCATCTCAAAAACGAATTCGAGTTTATTCTCGAAACCTGGAAACGAAAATACTCAAACCTGGAACACGCTCCTCACTATCCCTCAAACCTGGCATCGCCTCCCCTTCGCTCCTCCGTCCATCAAAAAAACAGCGGCTCCGTCAATCACTTCGACCATGTCAAAGCTTCAAATTCCCGAGCCCTCGTTGAACTCGATGCACCAGAGACCACGGGGTGATCTCATTTCTCCAGCCTTGCCAAACTAGGGTTAGAACCTAAAAAGAACCACCACTGCCGCCACCGAGCTCAGACCATCCACCTACCATTTTTCCCCTAGTCACCGGTCCTAATACCATCACCAGAAGAATTCTCAACATCCCAGACACTCGAGATCAACATAGACACCCAATTTTCTGTTTCCTGGTTAAACCAAGAATACTCTCCAATCCCTTAATTAAAAATAATGATTTTTGTTTTAAAAATAAAATTTTGATTTCAGTATTTGATTGTTAAACCTGAATCCATCAAACATGATAATTGATTTTTAACTTTGTTTAAGTTTCACTTTTATTTTATATTTTTCCAAAGGCAAAACAATTTAGTTTAACCCAACAAATCTTTAAACCTAAAACTATGATGTAACTAACATATTTTGTTCAACATTTCGATCTTAACAAAACTTGGATTAAGAGCAAGTAATTTTTGATTTACTTTTGAGCCTAGAATCAAGCATCAGAGAAACAGAGACCAAACACATCTCATTCCTACAGTACATATACATATAGAAACAGGCACTTATATATATATTCACATCACAAACTCAATCCAGATAAAATCAAACAACTTGATTGAACTTATATATGTTGTTACTCACCTTTTAGAAACAGAGCAGTTATTTGATTGTAACAGTTTTGAAAATGAAAACTGTAATGCCTTTGCTTATTTATTTATTTTTCTTTGAAAATGATTTGTAGTCTTGCTTAAAAGAAAAATGAGTTACAGGCATTATCACAGATATACACCCAATTTAAACTTCATTCAGTCAAACTAGCATGCAACCCTAAATGAATATACTTAGGCATTTTAGAAAAGGAGTTACTCACTTTGGTTTTCAGAAAAAATGAACAAGGCACAGAGCACATCAATTATTTCATACAACACATATCAGCAAACTTCTCATCAGATTTCAAGGCTACTTACAAGCATCAGAATATTGAAGCATGTTAAAAGTTGAAAAGAAATAGTTGCTCACCTCAATCAGGAAGGCAGAGAGCTTTCAAACTGGAGCTTGTATTTTTGCTTACTGAGATCTTCTCTGGTTTTCATTAAATAAATGTTTAAACTGAGTTGAGCCTTATTTGCTTGGAGTTCCAGGTTGCCTTGTTTCACCTTAAAACTAAATCTTGAATCTTTGCATTGCTGAGTTGATTTGTATTGTTATGTTTTGTTTTAGTTTTGTTTACTTCATTCATTTTTTTTTCTTTTTGCATATGGGGCTGATATATGGAAGCAAGTTACAGGGTGATAAACTTATACAGTGTGATATCTTTGTATAATAGGCATGGCTTGGTATGCTTGCATTAAATGCATGAAGCATGTTGCATTAATTGCCTGATACCTTCCCTTTTATGCTAGAGATACTAGTATTTATTATTAAGTACTTGTTTATTTATGTATTTGTTTACTTGTTTCATTCCATGCTTATATTTGTACTTGCTTGTTTTCATATTTAAATGTTGTTTCTTTTCTTTTCTTTATTTTCTTTCACAAGCTTTTGCATCTATGTTTGTTTTAAGTGTTTATAAAAACATATTTTTGTTTTAGTCCTTTGTATTTTATTTGTTTGTTTTATTTTCGTGTACATTCTTTTCATATTTAAATGTATTTTATTTTCTTTAAATCTTCTTGTTTTGAAATATAAATAAATTTCTATTTTATTATGTTGTTAGAATTTAGCAAATGTTCTACTTCCTATTTTTATTAAAATTTGTCTCATATTATTTTTCTATTTCTAGTTTAAATATTTATTGTTATCTTACTTTAATATTTATTTATGAGTTACTATATATATATATATACACTTTTTTTCTTAATTTATTTTATAACCCAAATATTTATTAAACCATTCATCTAAGATTTAAATTCAAATCAAAATATATATATATACACACACAAGATTTTATAATTTCAAATTGACTCATATATACCCAAATATACACATATATATATATATATATATATTCACATATATACATGTATATACAATACTTAAAAATTTAAATGATTTATATAGAATATATTTGAACTCGGGGAAACTCCCATCTATTTATAATTAATTTTACAAATTTTTATTCAAAAATTCATTTAATTATCAGTTTAAAATAAATTAAAATTCAGGATCGTTACATTTAATCTCAAAATATTATTTTCAAAATATCAATCCTTAAAACACAAATCATAGTATCTGATTGCCTCATCATAGCATTTAGGAGATTCCCATCGATAATGTTGATCAGGTGTATCGACCAGAACTCTTAACTACTCGATGGATAACCGAACCCTCTCAAATTATTTCTATGAATGAATACTACTCATATAAATATATTCTCAAAATATTCTTTGATTTTTGAAATATCTCAAAACTCCAATTTCTTTTTAAAACTCACATTTATATATAGCTTCAGAACTCAAACCAAAGAACATTAAGAGAATGCGTCGAGATATTCCCAGAATACTCGATTCTCAAAATCAACATAAGGAGATAGAGTGTTCGTCAATCTTACGATGTCATGAGCCACTCCCAAAAGTCATCAACATACAGGATAAGCAAGATATTCTTCTCGAAGGAGAAGAAGCACACAAACAACAAATCGTTACTTCAAACAAAGTAATGCTACAAAGAATAACACCGATTGAGTATCCAAAAGGATAACTCAAAGAAACTGAATGATAAACTCATTCAAACTCGAACAATCTAGAAACTCACCTCATTCCTTAGTGGATGTCCTCGTGGAATGATAACCAAAGGCTAAAAGTCAGGAATAAGGTTAATTTAACACTCGATTGCCCGATTGGATATCAAATCCAAATGGACTCATTAAAACTCAACAAAGTCGCCTTGGCTGGAATTCGAGATATGTCATCAACATCTCGATACTCGAGAGTGAATTCAAAAACTTCGGAATCATCATTAACATTCCAAAGTGACGGAAATAATAAACCAATCAAAATAGGAAACCTAAATATACAATAGGATCCTATAAAACAAAGGATTGGACTTAATATCAAATAAGTCAATCCATCTGAAATCAAATGCATCTCAAGATTGTGAGTAACAAAAAAATGCTCACAAAAGCAACATCAAATAAAAATCTCAGAATGCCGACAATGAGCCAATCGTTGTCGATCCCCTCAACAAGATTCATAACTCTCAAAGGAACACAACAAGAATACTCAAAGGAATCAATAAGCTTCATCGATACGAACTCACTCGCATCGAAAAAAATAAGCATAGAACAATCCCAAATTAGATTATTCATAAGATAAGATAACATCAAAATCAATTATGGAATACTACGGAATAAAATTTATATCCGTAGACATATTCCATCTCAACATATCTCAAAACTCGTAAAGATTCAAAGCATGATTCATAAACAAGCTCGAATAATGGACAACGATTCACTCGTATTGTACTTCGACGTATCATGGTATACATACTGTTCTGTGTTTATTCTACTTTGTTCTTACCACAACTCTGATACCAAGCTGTAACGCCCCACCCCGAGACCCACCTTAGTAAAGAGAATTAACGAGTAATTCCGTCTACCAAAACGGAGAATAGGGCTGGTTAAGGGCGACCATCTATAACTTTGTCTTTAACATCTACTGAATACGTCGATAAATGAAATTTGATTTTTCTTTTCTATCTCAATGGATCGACATACACAGTAAATGCATAATCCAAAAGTATTGGTGGCTAACGGTTCTATCCGAACAAAATACAATAACTAAATGTAAAGCACATCACAAAACAGTAATCAACATCATATATATACATATACATTGATACATGTTTAGTACAATACAATATGAATACAATAAAGGTGGTACTCGACCACACCATAAACATTGAATCAAACACATCAGAGTATGCAGAAGAACAGAAATTGCTCAAGAAAAAGGAGAGCTGATATCCCGTATCAACTTCAAGCTAAGTCCAATAGATGATACTTGAAACAACTCGGTCTGACACGAGTAAAAATACAAGGGTCAGTCTAGCTACACAAATCAGTCAATATCGGTAATATGAAGCAGAATAGACATGAAGATACTTCTTCTCGAAAGAGAAGAATGAATCGATAAACTCATAATCTCAACGGTTAAGTAACAAACGCTACGTAAGTGAACAAATACCTCGAAGGAGGTAACTCAAACTAAATACTAAAATCAAACACAAGTGCCTCATATCATCGGCGACATCCTTAAATGTCTACATGGTTTCCATGAACCAAATCTCCTCAAAAGGAGAAACATCAATATAAACTCTCGCCAAAATGGCAAACATAAGACATTCTCAAATAGGATGATCCATAAATCAATTATAGATGAATCTCCAAATTCAATTATACCTCATCTCAGCGGTATAAATGTACATAAATCTCAATCTCAACTCGCCAAAATGGCAAAACCCAGAATATCCTATAAAATCCTGAAATTGTCCAAACTCATAACTCAAGGAACTCGAAAAGAGTTCAAGACATTATAATTGAAATCATCATATATATATATATAACATATCATATAGCACAAGGCTATCGATGTAATAAAACACCTTAAAAGGGTGAAATCACAATAAAACAAAAAACTCAGAAAATACGGATTGGCCAAATCCCCGATTGTATTGACAAAGTAATGATGCACGTGCCAAATTAAGATGGCCAAAGCCTCAGACAAGGTCGCTAACACCTCCCAAAGTAGTTCGTCCTCATGACAAGGTCGCTAACACTTCTCCAAGCTATTTTGTCAGCCATAACATGGTCGCTTACACCTCCCAAAGAAGTTCGTCCTCATAACAAGGTCGCTAACACCTCTCAGAGCAGTTCTGTTAGGTAAACATCGTGAATGTGTCACAAACTCACGGATAGAAACCCAAAAGTGTTAATGTGTGTCCCATACAACACATTCACACTTTGCGGTTTACTAGCCATTAGTCGATGCCACACTAGAAACATCATAAAACTAAGAAAATTATATCTCGCCTAATCTCATTGGCGAGTGTTAAGGACACACCATACTTGTCTCATCTCATCGACAAGTATTAAATGGCATCGTAACTTGTCTCATCTCATCGACAAGTGAAAACATCATGATGGTTCCTTATAAACCATAAATCCCAAAATATGAAATCATAAACTCAAGACTTGCCTTATATCATTAGCAAGTAAACCAAACATCGAGACGGTTCTCATCGACCATACTCCTGCATAGGAGATCTCAAACCATAATACTTGCCAAATATTGGCCATCTTAAATAATTCCAATAAATAGAAATTATAAAACTCAAAATACGCCATAAAATGGAAAAACATCTCAGAATCAATAATCTCAAATAGCTTCGATCGTACAAGTCCGTAATTAACCGAAATAGTAAACGCACATGTCCCATACCATGTATTTTACTAAATCGTTTAATTCTCTTTCTCATACGTTCGAATAGTATGAATGTTTGAATTATATATATAAAATAGTTTATTTGAGAAAACAAGTTTTTAAAAACCATTTCCCGAAATCACTTTTGAAGACGGTATTTGAAAATTCCATTATTATAGAGAATAAATAGTTTTTATAGCTTAAAATAATTTAAAAACATTACATAATAATTATTTTAAATGCCAACTTATTGTAAAAATTATTTCAAAATTCTTTGGAAAAATCTATGCTCGAAATCAAAGAAGTCACTCAAAACCATCATTCAAATTCAAATCAAATTTGAATTTCTAATTCATCAAAACTTGGCTAGCCTATTGATAGGCATCATAGACCCCAAAACATTTTAGAAATATCACAAAAGCATTAAGTATAAGTTAAAAATCGGATGGAAAAAGAACATAAAAACACTTGGCTAAAATAATACCCAGGTCTGAAATCTTCTCTGGGTTCAACTTTCAGATATAAAACAGATGGATGAATGACCTTTGATTGGATTAAAAATTAGTATACACATACTAGAAAACTTCATCTTTCAAACATAAATAGAATCAATGAATTTCGACTGGAAATGAAAAGTTACTCTGTCTCAAACATGGACTCAGGCCATGTTTGCAGCAGTTCAAAAACCAAAAATGCACAGGCCTGAAAACCCTCTGAGGTTCAACTTTCACGCATGAAACAGAGAAACGAATTTTGATTGGAATTAATCTAAAAACTGTTAAGCCTATAATAGAAAACTTCATCTTTCAAACAAAAAATGTATCATGCAATTTAGATAAAATATGAGAAAGTTATGATGTCTCAAAGTTGGATCCAGACAGTGTTTTTACTGCAAAATCTGGGCAAAAACATGCTCCTCGGCAGCATGTTTCTATAAGCTATAATGGTCGAAATGACCTGAAATTTAACATACATAAATACCAACAACAACACTTTAAACTGGACAATGAATATTTCAATTTACACAAAGCATGAAAAAGATATGATGTCTCAAAGTTGGACCCGGACAGTGTTTTCACTGTAAAATCTGGGCAAAAACATGCTCCGAGTCAAAGTTCGGCAGTATGTTTCTATAAGCTATATAGGTCAAAATGACCTAAAATTTGGCATGCTTAATCTACGAAACATTTTCTACAAAACAAAAAAAAACCCGTACCATTTCGTTGCTGGAATAGAGAGATATGACTGCACAAATTTGCAACTCAAGACAGTTTACATAGAAAATTAAAATAGTTCAAAAATGAATTTTTTAGCATATTTTTGATTTCAACCTGCGATTTTTGCATTGCATGAGCTAGATTTTGTGAGAATGATACTCACCTTGCTGTAGTATGCAAAACCTCAGATTTCAGCAGAAAGTTTGGAGCTTGGAGATGTAATTGGCCTTCAATAACCTATAGGAACTAAGAAACAATACATGCAAAGGGAAATAAACACAAATTCAAAAAACACATCTCTGAAATTTAGAAATTTGATGAAATTGAAAGATTTGGAGTTTGATTGCCTGTTGATTATCTCTCTTATTTGAGAAAGATTTTAATTTGTTGAGTATATTTGTAGTTTGGAGGCTTGAAATTAAGAAATTTGAGAGTTTCTATTTACTGTTCTTAGTTTACAAATGAGGAAGAAGAAGTGAGGTAAGAAAATGAACGTACTAAACTTTGTTTTCTTCTTTTCTCAATTATCTGGAAAGCACTAATGGGCCATTTGGACCCAAAATGAAGAGAAAAATAAAAGGACCTAAGATTAATTAATACTTAATAAAAAAGGTTCATATTTACACTATTTACAAAACCAAAATACATTTTCCTTCCAAATTTTTACATAAGAAAAATATGTAAATTCACACACTAATAAAACAAAACATTTTCCACCATATAAATAGATAAAAATTTATTTTTAATACATTTTTATTATCAAAATCCTTTATTTTACAAAAATGCACTATTTTCATAATTAAATGCAAAAGTCTAAATTTTCAATTCTAAAATTCCACAAGAATTTATTTTCTCACTTAGAAAAATATTTCAAACCATTTCCTAATATAATTTAAGGCCAAAACATATTTTTCAAACCAATTCCCATCTTTCTATTAAAATAAACCACCTTTAAAAAAAATCAGTTGCTTCTCTTAAAAAATCATAAATAGAAGAGTTGGAAATAATTGCATAATTTTGCATTTTTTTAAATAAAAAAAATCATTTTCCACTTATTATCTACCCAAACAAAATAAAATACAGTTCTAAACTTTATTTTCACAAATTGATTCCAATTTCATTGTTTATTCCAAATAAACAATATAAATTTTCTAATTTAATTTTAATCACAATATAAAATTATAATTATTATTATAATTTAATATTGACAGGTAATCTCCAACCCAGGGTTGTTACAATTTAATTACACTCTTGCAATACAAATCAGAGTTACACATATAGCAGAAATAAATAAATAAATAAATAAATAAATAAATAAATAACGCAATGGAACAACATGATGTGGTTGAATATATATATAACATAAGCTGTAATAATATACCTAATCTTTGTCTTTGTCCTCAAGAAAACAGTCTTCAATACCTTGAAAAGCTCAAATTGACCTGAGCATAATGAAAAGACAAAATATTTGAGTCAAAACTAAAAGATCCGATGGAAGCTAAATCAGTAATAAATAAATATGAGTGTAACGACGTCGGAGATGTTTACAGAATTTTAGATCTCTTATCCAGTGTCTAACGTGCATGCAACAGCTTAAGATATGTTCGGGATTTCATCTCTTAAGGATCTGTTAAACTATCTACATACATAATACAATGCGCTATTATAATATGTCTATAGTAAAGTAAAGTATTAAAATAGCGTTAAGGCCTTACCTATATTCCCCTGAACACATTTTTATATATTCCTGTAGTCTATACAATACTGTAATTCCTCTGTAAACTGAAGGGCTATTAAAGGGCACTCCATAGGTACGATACAAACCAAACTTGTAATGGGCTCTATAAGGCATGTAACAAGGCATGCAAGGCAATGCCGGGGTAGGATTGTCACGACCCAAAATTCATCGTTCAAAAGTCGACATCAAATACTTCACTTGTATTCAACTGCCGGAGATTCGAAGGTCAAATTTTAGTTCGGATGGAGCTTATAACAACAATAGATGAATATAAAACAATGGACCAGAATGAATATTATACATATCATCATAGATACAACATCAAAATAATATCCATACTACATCAGAGTATATAATACATACACCACAACTCCAAATACAACATCATGATAATACAACAGTAATCATATATCCAAAAAGTCTTCAAATGAAAGAAGTGATAACGAACTCCGAAAAGTTATACACCTGAGATCCGAAAAGCTCCTAAGATATCTCCAAACAAAAGCGACAAAATACTGCTTACTCCAAAATACGGAATACCTGCTACTAGGCTTCCTGTGTAGAAATAATGGGCACCCAGAGTTTAGAAAAGAAAACAATAAACTCCGGATGAGTCATGAGACTGGTATGAGAAAAAAAAACAACAATTGTTTTTTTAAAGAAACTAGATTTTTAAAAGAATTCTCGGAATGCTTTTAAAAATGAAACTACCATAAGACCCCCCGCCACACACACAATGCAAATGCAGTATTGGAGGAGATTACTTCTTGTGATAGTCAAATATGCTTTGTACGGGGAAATTTCCTTGATATTACTATTACTAGTGCATAGTGTAGAAAGCATTTCGAAAATAGAATATAAATATAGCCAACATACGACCATTATCGTATGCCTACTATAGCTACCATCTAAACAGTGGTGACCACCATAAGTAAATGGCAGGTTCTACAACTAAAACCGTACAGGATTTCGTATTGGAAATTGAATTTCCAACAAATGGTCAGGCTAAGAAACTTCCTACTGTCAATGGGTACGCCTCTAGCGGGGCGCCCCGAGAACCTATCCGGCTTTCTGCCAACACAAGGCCGAGTTACCTCTGTAACTAGGTAACTACTACTTGAGCATGCCATTCCCCGGTCCTTTTGGACCTTTATCCGAGGGGCCCCCACAAAGCAACAACCACGTAGTAAATGAGATTGGAGCCACCACATAGGTAAATATCTAGGCCCCATACCATGACATCACATTTTTCAAGAAGGAAATGACAGACCTTAAAGGGCGCGACCCTCATAACCTTGTCGCATCTTTCCTGTTTCGACCATTTTCGGGTTGTGAGGTCCGATGAGGTCTCGTCCACAAAGCTATGCTTTTCACAAAGCCATGCTTTGATCAACAAATGATCAGCAACACTCAGCATGCCATATTACCAAGTTGGGAATATATTACTGATAACATTCAACTACATAACCTCTGAGCTTGTATGTCTCAAAGAAGGGTGTTAAGTTAAGAGAATAAATTCTCCAACATCAACATATGTGTATTTTAAAGAAATCTTCTTTATATCTCTAAGTGTAGTATCAGACATTCCACCATATAAGTCTGTTCTGGGTTCGAACAGAACCGAAGGCACTTCATTCAATAAAGAAAGAAGCCCTTGCAATCCGGGTATCCACAATCTCGATCGGACTTTCCATCACTTAGGGTATTTCTATACCGTAGCTACTCGATGTAGAGACAATCGATAGGTCATTCTATCGTTTTCGCAAATAGCCGGTCTTCAACACCGGTCTTCAAATGCTATCCATTTCGACATATCACTATTCGAAATGGGTTATCTGACACAAAGGTCCTCTCCCGGCTAATCCGAATAGTGAATACTAAATTTTTAAAACGTGGATATATCAATTTCATAGATTCACATTCAGGGTTCGATGTGGGTTTCGGATAACTGAAATCCGACTCCCTGTCGCATCGAAGTTTAAATGCTCTTTACGGGCAACAGAGGTTTTCACATCAATACTGAATTAAAATCACCAATCACAATCCAATACAGAGTAATTCACATCATACAGTATCATAACCATAACAGAATATCAATCCAGTGCAGAACAATAGTTCATTATCTTCCAACGTGGTAAATGAATCGTGTGGTTTAAATTAATTAACCACAAAATTAACATTTTACTGACTCTAAGTGGAACGGATTTGCGGGCCTTAATTTATCATAAATTAATTTATTAACTTCAAAACATGAAATTAGTCACTTCTTAATTATCCTTAAATCGATTAATTAATCTTAATTGATTATTAAATAACCTTAATTATTGATTAATAAAACTTAATTAATTACTAATTACTTAAATAAATTTCCTAATTAATTATTTACCAAATCAAAGTGAATGTGATTTAATAAATTGACCACATAATTATTTTTATTTGTTATTTAAGATCAATGATTTATTATTCTTAATGATAAATTAATTAATCTTAATCCACTTGATTAATTGATTATTCCTTAATTAATTATTTTAATTAACTGCCAATTATAAATTGATTAACTTGAATTATCTAATTAACAATTTTGAATTTACAAATCAACTTATTAATTTTATAAATTACTTCTTAATTACTCACTTAATTAATTATTTCCTAATTACTAATTAATAACTTTAATTACTAATTAATAGAACTTAATTAACCATTATTTATCACAAATTTCTTAATTAATCATTAATTACCAATTAATTAATCGTGATTCCTTAATTAATTTTTTAATTAGTTAACTACTATTTATTTATTAACTAATTTTAAATATTTAATTAAACTTCTTAATTCCAAATTGATTAAGCACTAGATTTATAATATCCATCTTTAAATACAAATTTATTTAATCTTAAATTACTTTAGTTAATTACAATTATAAATTAATTTCATTCTTAATTAACTTATACTTTAGATTAATTAATAATTTAACATTTGCAAATCTCTTTTGATAAATTTTAAATCAAATCTTAACATTAAAACTTATCAATGTTATTTACTTTTAACATTTTAAACTTTAATTAATTTGTCTTAACCCATTTCGAAATTAACCCAAGCATACCCAGGTCTTCATTTTCGAGCATTCGCAGTATTCTTGAGTTCTTCTTCTTTCCTCTGGTTCCTTTCTTCTTCTTCTTTTATTTTATTTTTTTCTTTCTTTTCTTCTTCCAGTAAGTTGTTTTAAATTTTGAATGAAAGTATCAGATAAGAAAATTCTCGTGCTCGCGTGCTATAACCCGAACGATTTCCTTTTGACTCGAGCATCCCCTCGAGTTCTCCCCAGGCCCCACTTGCTGACACGAAATCGACATCGTGCACGTGCACGACATCGCGCCTCCATTCTAGGGGTCATTGCGACCATCGGCAGGTCGCCATCCACCCCTTTACACGAAATCGGGAATCAATCTAAAGCCACCTACTTGAAATCAAATTTGGGCATTTGGGTCAAAAACTGCAATCAACATCACCAACCAAAATTCCTCGCCACCGCGTCTCAAACCACCAGCGAAGCTACGTCTCCGGTCACGAACTCGTCACACCCCTAACTATCATCTCCCAAATGCTCGTGCGGCTCGATCAACTATTGACGATCAAATCACTTTTCTTCTAACTCACTGCAAACATCAAACCTAAACCCTACTTTGGGTTCGATCTACAAATTCATGCATTCGAAAAAAATTCGACAATTTTCTCAAACTCAACGATGTTCAAACCAACATCCAAAAAATTTTTATCATTCAAAAATTTCCCGGTCGAATTCAGCGGCCAAAAAAACTATTTGGGTTCAACATGGAATTGCACTCAAAATATTTCACTAAAAATCACAAATTTTGCTTCAAAAATCTTCTTTTGCTTTGTGGATTCAAGTTGTAAAATTTAATTAGCATTTTAAAATACTTGAATTCAACAGAAAATTTGGATGTTGTATTGTAAAACAAGATGTCAGTTAATATACTTTACTAACACGTTGAAAACAAATTTTACAAGGTTGATTTATGTTTGAACAGCATATTTTTTTTAAACTCAAAGCTATATAGTAGCTAGATAAAACATTTTAGATTTTTTTGAATAACATGTTAACTCTGTAACAAGCAAAACAGAGATATATAATACACAGAGCAAACATAATTATATTCAATCATACAACATATCAAACCAGATTACAATTGAGGTTTGAACCGTTTTAATAAACTTAAAACTTTTTAAAGATTATGTTTACTCACCTGGTAGCAAGTTCTGAAACAGAGAGTTGCTTTGAGTTTTGCAAAAATGCAGTTTTGATCCTCTTCTCTTTTTTTTCTTTCTTCAGTATATTGCTTCCAAACTTAAATACAAAGTGATGTTTGCTCTTATTTTCTTTTTATTCTCTGATCTTAGTTAGGTTTTGCATTCGAATGAATTGGAACAAATAGTCTTGTATAAAAAGAGGTGTAAATATATATGAAGGGTTTGTGTATAGGCTGTTTATAAATAGGTACAATACTTCTTTTTATATTGGCTAACCCATGCTTGAATTGGCTGATGTGATCTTGTTGAGGGAGAGAGTAATAGCATTTAATGCTTCATGCTTCCCATCTTTGATAACGTGCATATAAGCTGTTGATTTTTTTTATATGTACTACTTGTTTTATTTTACAGTTTTTTTTGTTTATAAACTTCCTATGCAACTTGTATGACATTCACACACACACTTGTTTGCTTACATTGCTAATTGAAATAAAAATTGTTTTAGTTATTAACACTTTATAATGATGTGATTTTATTACAAAATTTGTTTTAGTTCTATTCAAAGGTTTTAACTAAAAACATCAAATTTGTTCATATTTTATTTTATTGTTTTAAAAACAATTTCTTATTTGTTTGCTAATGTTTGTTCTTATTATTTTATTCTTTACTTATTTAATTCCATATAACTTTATAACATTAATATCAACAATATTTTATTTCTTTTGAAATCCTCAAATTAAATTTAAAAGTTTAAATAAGTCATTAATTTTAATTTAACAAATTCTGGGATGTTACAATATCCCCTCCTTAAGAAAATTTCGTCCTCGAAATTTGCCAAGGAGACAACAAAGATAGATGGAAGATAGAGAAATATCCTTCCAAATCAAACCGAATGTTTATTCTGCATTTGGCTTACCAAATCAGAATATCAACAATAGATATGAGAACAAACTTAATCTACTACGAAACAATTGGGTTATCTGATCTACGAAGTATACTGGGGTATTGGTTAGTTCGATGGGATAACTAACTGTTCGTAGATTTTATCGTAACCCAATGAAATAGACAGAAATAGATTCGATTACAGTCTCAGATCCAAGATGTGACCCATCTACGATTCGCTGAGAAATAAAATTATGTGTAGTTCTCATGTCGAAAAAAATTCAAATTTTTTTTTTGTAAATGAGAAAGATACCTTCCAAAATTCCTTTTGCCTTATCAGCCTTTGAGGTTGAAGGATCATCTTTGACTGCATACACCTGTGCTACATGAGCTGGCTTCATGATTGGGCAGTCTTTAACTTCGTGACCTGGCTTGTGACAGTAATAGCGTTTCTTAACTCTCTGACCAGTCTCCACAGGTCGTTCTTTCTTAACCTATTTCTTCGGGTTCTTGCAGTTGTTTGCATAGTGGCCCTTTTCTTGGCAATTATAACAAGTTATATTTTTCGCCCGGTTTTCCTGACTGTCCTTCTTTTCCTTGCCTTGATATGGTTTCTTGTTCCCGAACTTTCTTTTCTTCCAATTTTGATTGCTCGTATCCCCTTCTTCCCTTGGGGTTTCTTGCATATCCAAGGTAGCATTCCTATAACCCATATCTATCAATTCAAAGAAAAGTTCTTTAACGTGGGCTGTCATCCTTCTGTGGAATCTCTTGTTCATTCCCCGAATAAACCTTTCATTCTTTTTCAAAGGTGTGTTTACCAATTCGGGACCAAAACGAGACGATTCATTGAATTTGTTTAGATACTCCTCGAATGACACATTCCCCTGCTTTAAATCCATGAATTCCTGGTACATTCGAGAAATTCCTGCTGATGGCATATAGCATTTCCCAAACACTTCCTTGAAGTTTTCCCAAGTGGACTCGTCTTCTGGCTTATCTATAATAACTGTCTCCCACCAGGCTGAGGCTTCTTCTTGAAGTTGCCAAGTAGCTATAAGACGCTTCTGATCATCTTGCAGTTTAAGCCGTTTAAACAATTTCTTACATGACCTGATCCATGCTTGGGCCTCAATAATTGACTCCTTTCCGGTGAACGGCTTACCACCAAGCTTTGAGAAATTTTTATATAAATCAGCTAGATTCGGCTGCTGCTGAATAGGTACTGCTGCTACTGCTGTTGGGGGAACTTGATTAGGTGTTGTGGCATTTCCTTGACACCTAGCTCTTCCTCTTCGTCCACTCATTCTTACTATCTGTAATTAGTAAGAAAATTGATTTAGATATCCGGACGAGATATCTTAAGGAATATTAGCAGTTAAACGAAATAGACTAAGAAAATTAGAGTTTCAGTCTTGGTTATACACATTCTAGGGTATACTGCACCCTATCTCTAATGAGCCATCTAATGTGTTATACTCCTTAGCTAAAGTTATTACTCAACCTTCAGCTCTGATACCAAATTGTCACGACCCAAAATTCATCGTTCAAAAGTCGACATCAAATACTACACTTGTATTCAACTGCCGAAGATTCGAACGTCAAATTTTAGTTCGGATGGAGCTTATAACAACAATAGATGAATATAAAACAGCGGAACAGAATGAATATTATACATATCATCACAGATACAACATCAACATAATATCCATACTACATCAGATTATATAATACATACACCACAACTCCAAGTACAATATCATGATAATACAACAGTGATCATATATCCAAAAAGTCTTCAAATGGAAGAAGTGACAACGAACTCCCAAAAGCTAAGCACCTGAGATGCGAAAAGCTCCTATGATATCTCCAAACAAAAGCTCCAAAATACTGCTTACTCCAAAATACGGAAAACCTGCTACTAGGCTACCGGTGTAGAAATAAAGGGCACCTAGAGTTTAGGAAAGAAAACAATAAACTCCGGATCAGTCATGGGACTGGTATGAGTAGACAAAAACAACAGTTGTTTTTTTAAAGAAACTAGATTTTTAAAAGAATTCTCGGAATGCTTTTAAAAAATGAAACTACCATAAGCCCTCCCACCACACACACAATGCAAACGCAGAATTTGAGGAGATTTCTTCTTACGATAGTCAAATATGCTTGGTACGGGGAAATTTTCTTGATATTATTATTACTAGTGCATAGTATAGAAAGCATTTCGAAAATAGAATATAAATCTTAGACAACATACGACCATTATCGTATGCCTACTATAGCTACGATCTAAGCAGTGGTGACCACCATAAGTAAATGGCAGGTTCTAAAACTACAACCGTACAGGGTTTCGTATTGGGAATTGAATTTCCAACAAATGGTCAGGCTAAGGAACTTCCTACTATCAATGGGTACGCCTCTGGCGGGATGCCCCGAGAACCTATCCGGCTCTCTGCCAACACAAGGCCGGGTTACCTCTGTAACTAGGTAACTACTACTCGAGTATGCCATTCCCCGGTCCTTTTGGACCTTTATCCGAGGGCCCCCCTCAAAGCAAGAACCGCGCACTAAATGAGATTGGAGCTACCACATAGGTAAATATCTGGGCCCCATACCATGACATCACCTTTTTCTAGAAGGAAATGACATACCCTAAAGTGCGCGACCCTCATAACCTTGCCTCATCTTTACTGTTTCGACCATTTCCGGGTTGTAGGGACCGATGAGGTCTCGTCCACCAAGCTACGCTTTTCACAAAGCCATGCTTTGATCAACAAATAATCAGCAACACTCAGCATGCCACATTACCAAGTTGGGAATATATTACTGATAACATTCAACTACATAACCTCTGAGCTCGTATGTCTCAGAGAAGGGTGTTAAGTTAAGAGAATAAATTCTCCAACACCAACAGATGTGTATTTGAAAGAAATCTGCTTTATATCTCAAAGTGTAGTGTCAGACATTCAACCATACAAGTCTGTTCCAGGTTCGAACAGAACCGAAGGCACTTCTTTCAATAAAGAAAGAAGCCCATGCAATCTGGGTATCCGCAATCCCGATCGGACTTCCCATCACTTAGGGAATCTCTATACCGTAGCTACTCGGTGCAGAGACAATCGATAGGTCGTTCTATCATTTTCGCAAATACCTGGTCTTCAACACCGGTCTTCAAATGCTATCCATTTCGACATATCACTATTCGGAATGGGTTATCTGACACAAAGGTCCTCTCTCGGCTAATCTGAATAGTGAATACTAAATTTTTAAAACGTGGATATATCAATTTCATAGATTCACATTCAGGGTTCGATGTGGGTTTCGGATAACTAAAATCTGACACCCTATCGCATCGAAGTTTAAATGCTATTTACGGGCAACAGAGGTTTTCACATCAATGCAGAATTAAATCACCAGTCACAATCCAGTACAGAGTAATTTACATCATACAGTATCATAACCATAACAGAATATTAATCCAGTGCACAACAATAGATAATTATTTTCCAATGTGGTAAATGAATCGTGTTGTTTAAATTAATTAACCACAAAATTAACATTTTACTGATTCTAAGTGGAACGGATTTGCGGGCCTTAATTAATCATAAATTAATTTATTAACTTCAAAACATGAAATTAGTCACTTCTTAATTATCCTTAAATCGATTAATTAAACTCAATTGATTATTAAATAACCTTAATTATTGATTAATAAAACTTAATTAATTACTAATTACTTAAATAAATTTCCTAATTAATTATTTACCAAATCAAAGTGAATGTGATTTAATAAATTGACCACACAATTATTTTTATTGGTTATTTAAAAACAATGATTTATTATTCTTAATGATAAATTAATTAATCTTAATCAACTTGATTAATTGATTATTCCTTAATTAATTATTTTAATTAACTTCCAATTATAAATTGATTAACTTGTATTATCTAATTAACAATTCTGAATTTACAAATCAACTTATTAAGTTTATAAATTTCTTCTAATTACTCACTTAATTAATTATTTCTTAATTATTAATTAATAACTTTAATTACTAATTAATAAAACTTAATTAACCATTATTTATCACAAATTTCTTAATTAATCATTAATTACCAATTAATTAATCGTTATTCCTTAATTAATTATTTAATTAGTTAACTACTATTTATTTATTAACTAATTTTAAATAGTTAATTAAACTTCTTAATTCCAAATTTATTAAGCACTAGATTTATAATATCCATCTTTAAATACCAATTTATTTAATCTTAAATTACTTTAGTTAATTACAATTATAAATTAATTTCATTCTTAATTAACTTATACTATAGATTAATTAATAATTTTACATTTGCAAATCTCTTTTAATAAATTTTAAATCAAATCTTAACTTTAAAACTTATAAATGTTATTTACTTTTAACATTTTAAACTTTATTAATTGGGCTTAACCCATTTCGAAATTAACCCGAGCATACCCAGGTCTTCATTTTCGAGCATTCCCAGTATTCTTGAGTTCTTCTTCTTTCCTCTGGTTCCTTTCTTCTTCTTCTTTTATTTTATTTTTTCTTTCTTTTCTTCTTCCAGTAAGTTGATTTAAATTTTGAACGAAAGTATCAGGTAAGAAAATTCTCGTACTCGCGTGCTATAACTCGAACGATTTCCTTTCGTCTCGAGCATCCCCTCGAGTTCTCCCCAGGCCCCACTTGCTGACACAAAATCGACGTCATGCATGTGCATGACGTCGCGCCTCCATTCTGGGGGTCATCGCGACCATCGGCAGGTCGCCATCCACCCCTTTACACGAAATCGAGACTCAATCTAAAGCCTCCTACTCGAAATCAAATTTTGGCATTTGGGTCAAAAACTGCAGTCAACATCACCAACCAAAATTCCTCGCCACTGCGTCTCAAACCACCAGCGATGCTGCGTCTCCGGTCACAAACTCGTCACACCCCTAACTATCATCTCCCAAATGCTCGTGCGGCTCGATCAACTATTGACGATGAAATCACTTTTCTTCTAATTCACTGCCAACATCAAACCTAAACCCTACTTTGGGTTCTATCTACAAATTCGTGCATTCGAAAAAAAAATTGACAATTTTCGCAAACTCAACGATGTTCAAACCAACATCCAAGAAATTTTTATCATTCAAAAATTTCCCGATCGAATGCAACGACCAAAAAGACAATTTGGGTTCAACATGGAATTGCACTCAAAATATTTTACTAAAAATCACAATTTTTGCTTCAAAAATCTTGTTTTTCTTTGTGATTCAAGTTGTAAAATTTAATTAACATTTTAAAATACTTGAATTCAACAAAAAATCTGGATGTGGTACTGTAAAACAATATGTCAGTTAATATACTTAACTAACGGGTTGAAAACAAATTTTACAGGCTTGATTTATGTTTGAACAACATTTTTTTAAAACTCAAAGCTATATAGTAGCTAGATAAAACATTTTAGATTTTTTTTTAATAACATGTTAACTCTGTAACAGGCAAAATAGAGAAATATAATACCCAGAGCAAGTAGAATTATATTCAATCCTACAGCATATCAAACCAGATTATAATTGAAGTTTGAACTATTTTAATAAACTTAAAACTTTTTAAAGATTATGTTTACTCACCTGGTAGCAAGTTTTGAAACAGAGAGTTGCTCTGAGTTTTGAAAAAATGCAGTTTTGATCCTCTTCTCTTTTGTTTCTTTCTTCAGTATATTGCTTCCAAACTTTAATACAATATGGTGTTTGCTCTTATTTTCTTTTTATTCTCTGATCTTAGTTAGGTTTTGCATTCGAATGAATTGGAACAAATAGTCTTGTATAAAAAGAGGTGTACATACACATGAAGGGTTTGTGTACAGGCTACGTATAGTTTGGTACAATACTTCGTTTTACATTGACTAGCCCATGCTTGAATTGGCTGACGTGATCTTGTTGAGGGAGAGAGTAATAGCATTTAATGCTTCATGCTTCCCATCTTTGTTAACGTGCATATGAGCTGTTGATTTTTTTATATGTACTATTTGTTTTATTTTACAGTTTCATACTTCCTATGACACGAAGAGGATGTTGCTCATAAGTCAAATTAGGTGAAACTTCATTTTCTTCAACAACACCGGACTTAAGAATATAATCAGAATCTCTTAGGTATTTCCATAGTTGAGAGACGTGGAAAACATCATGAATAGGAGAAAATTGAGCCGGTAATAAAAGGATATATGCCACAGAACCAATGCGTTTGATGATGGGAAATGGGCCAGTATAACGAGGTGCTAGTTTTCCCGATCGACTGAAACGCACAACACGCTTCATAGGTGAAACACGAATAAACACCAAATCTTCCACAGAAAATTCCAAATTTCTTCTTCGATTATCGACATAGGATTTTTGTCTACTTTGAGGTTCTCTCATCCTATGACGAATAAGGTCAATCTTTTCTATGGAATCACGAATAAAATCTGGACCTAAAATCATCTTCTCACCGGCCTCAAGCCAACAAGAAGAAGATCATCATGGCCTTCCGTAGAGTGCCTCGAAAGGTGCCATACCAATACTAGATTGGAAGCTATTATTATAGGAAAATTCAACAAGAGAAATATGATCTTCCCAACTTTCACCAAAATCAAGAACACATGCACGAAGAAGATCTTCAAGAGTTTGATTCACACGCTCGGTTTGTCCATCGGACTGTGGATAATAAGCGGTGCTAAAATTAAGCTTCATTCCCAAAGCATTTTGAAGACCTTTCCAAAATCAACTAGTAAACAATGGATCTCGATCGCTAACTGTTAACGTGAAAGTTAGACGCTAACACCTTGGTGTATGTAGAGTTAATGTGAAAGCACCACCCGTTATCACGGGAATTAGATAAAGTAGTAATTGACAGAAAATGCAGTAAAGAACACAGAGTTTATAGTGGTTCGGCTTGTAATCAAGCCTACGTCCACTTTAATTCTTTTTATTACTGATATGATTACAATTCGGTACAACTTCTTTCAATTTCAATTCACTTCGGACAAGTAGCTCAAACTTCGATGAAGAAGAATCTTTCGAATTCATCTTGAATGATTTTGATTCTTTCTTGAAGTGCGTAGTAGCGTCCTTGATGTTAGAAGTACTTGAAGTATTGCTTGAGTTCTGAAAATGGCAGAGTGTCGATGCTTTGGAGAGAACCAAAAGTCCCCTCCACGTTGGAGTTAGTGCCATATTTATAGAGGAGCTAGAGGAGCTCCCGTGCTAAGTTGTAAGTGGTGACAGACTTAGGGTAAGTCCTGGGTCGTGACCGACTCAGGATTAGTCGTAGATCGTGTTCTATCTTTTAAGCATGGCTCACGGCTTAACTTGTATAAGCATGTTCTCCTGAGTACAAGTCCTGAGTCGCGAATGAGCTAACAGGCTCTGGCTCAAGTAACGCGGTATTGGATTTGCCTTTGTGCTTAGGTCGTGAGCGACCTAGCGTAGGTCCTAAGTTGGTCGTGGCTTAAGTGAAGTTGCTTTTGAGCCTTTCTTGTCTTGAGTCGTTAGGTCGGCCATCTCTTGAGTCGTTTGCCCCCTTAAACTTTAAGTCGTCCAACCTTTTGGCTCGCTGAGTCGCGCCTCCTTTAACTCGTTAAGTTGTGCCAACTCTTAAGTCGCTAAGTTGATAACTCAATGAGTCGCTTACCCATTGAGTCGCTGTCCCCCTTGAGCCGTTGGATCGGCAACCTCTTAAGGAATTAGGTCGGTAACCCTTCTAGGCCGTTGAGTCGGTAACCCTTCAAGTCCGTTGAGTCGGTCCATTCTCTTAACCCGCTAAGTCATGGCTTCCTTAAGTCGGTAGGTCGTTAAGCCATTGTACCCTTAAATCTTCTTCCTTTTGAGCCGCTGAGCATAGGGGTTAACATTTGCCCCTCGAAGTACACGCCTAATGATTAGGTTGTGTGCTTCGATATCCTTTAACTCGTCCCCCTCTAGGTCGCTGAGTCGTGTGCGACCTAAAGGTTAGGTCGTATGAGCCGCTTCAGGTCTCTCTACTATAAGTCGTCTATCCCCTCCTTTCTTCTCATTACCTACCTCCTTTTTTTTCTCCATTAACTCTTTCTTGAGCTTCCAAAGGCGATTTCGATTCGATCAGTCACCGATTAATCTTGAGATTGCATCAGGTAAGTGATCTTGCTTTTTTCCTGATCCTTTACCATCTCTGATTCGTGAATTCCATTTTCTCAATCCTAACCCACCTCTCCACGCAATGTTTCATCGTGAATTTTCGATAGTTGACGAACTCGAGCTGGCTCGATTTGGGTTTAAACGTTTGATCGATGGGCTTCAATGTTTCAAGCTAATCGATTTTCGAGTTGCGTTGGAGTGACAGGCATTGAATTTGTGGTGATTTAGTTTTTGGATGATTCGTCATCAGGGTGAAAATGAGGGCTTGTGTTGGTGGAGAGCCCAGCGGGTAAACGGGTTAAGAAGATGAAGAGTTTCTGATTAGATGGGGGTTCGTTGATTGAGTGAAGTGAAATGCTGACTTGGACACGACTCAGCAATTTTGAGCGACCTATAACTCTTCACGACTTAACTAGATACGACATAAGCTTTGAGTCGCGGCCGAGTTAGGACTTTGAGAAATTCTCACCAGTTTGAACCGAAGCCTTTTCTTCCCACCATGCTATACGACTTGTAGGACCAACGGTTTAAGGAGCCAACAACTTAACTTGCAGGAAATCTTTTAAGTCGTGGACGACTTAACCTTTAGGTGGTGGACGACTTATCCTTTAGGTCGTGGACGACTCAGCACTTGGACAATCTTTTACTGCCGAATTGTTTCCTTTAGCCTAAGCTAATTTCATCCCACCCTGTTAGGCCGTGAACGACTTAGGACTTAGAGGACTTTTGGACTGTGACTAAATGGCTTGAACAAAATTTGAAAATTTTAAGATGTTGAAAGAACTTGATTGTACTTCCAATTTGAATTGCCAGAATAAACTGGTTGAACTTTGTTGCGTTTCTTTACAGATTACACTAACTTTAATGATATCAACCTGTTAAACACAACACTTGCAGAAAAATAGGACAAATATACTTGTCACTGATCTCCCACATCAAATGACAGATTAGTCGACATAGAATAATCAACTTAAAGAAACTATACGAAATGTTGTGAACCAATCAACTAAAGCGAATTATTAATGCAAAGCATCGTTAACTTGAACTGATTTGTTTGATCAACACTACACTTGCGTACTTGGACTTAAAACAACAAGCCCTGAAACTTTATTACTGACAAATGCTTGCTAGTCTTAATTCCAGTTATATTTGCTTGTTGCTTTGTTGATTTTACACGGCACTTCACACATTTAGGAAACATTCACCTTCTCGTTTGAATATCCAGTTGTTTATGTAGAATGGCTTCACATCAAGAAGAAGATACAGAACAAACTAGAGAGGCCCTGCCGATAGCTGTTCCACTGAACAATCCCCCAGAAAGAGTTTCAACTTCTCTGAGTCAACGGGCGTTTATTCAATTACGCTCCCAATTTGGCATTGCCGAAACGGATGCTTTGCTACCCGGACGAAATGATTTTGCTGATAGACCACCTCATGGCTTTGTTGCTGTTAACCGCCAAATGTGCTTGTGCGGTGCTATTCCTCCCTTCAATGACTTTCTTCAACAGCTCCTACTTCGATTGTCCATCTCTCCATTTCAATTACACCCCAATGGCTACGCCATCCTGATGGGGTTGTGTGTTCTATTTAGGAGAACTTTGGATCGATTGCCGAGCTTCGGGGAAATCTGCTACTTATGTTCATTCACAAAAACTAAAGATCATCCCTCCGTTATTGTTGTAAGAAGCGCTAGGAACCGCAAACTCATTACTGATCTTTCCGAAAGCGTTCATGGCTTCTTAAATCAGTTTTTCTTTGTTCGCTGCCCCCCAGGGTTTTACGCCATCTGGAGAGTAGGAAGTAAGATTACCTGTTTCTATTTTTCCATTCCTGTGCTTTTCGAGATCTGAGTTGCTAAGTACCAATTTCACTCTTTCCTTTTTCAGCGCTTCCTCCCCCTCTAGAGATCCAGGTCACAAGTAAATTTTTGAAAGACTGAATGCCGTGGCCGCCAAAGAGAGAAGTATAAAGTTTTTATTGAGGAATGAATTTTTACATCAGTTTGGACTTTTGCATTCTTCTCACTCTACACACCCCCATGAGGTTCCAGACTCCCCACCTAAAGCATTAGATGCCCCAGTATCTATTGACGACCCACACCAAAAGAACCTGCCTCTGAGGCTTCTCTGGTGAAGTGCTCTACAACTGCCGACGTTGCGGGGTCGTCTGGCAAACTCGCACTTGCCCCAGTCATTGAGGAAGAAGAGCCTCAGGGATCTCCCGGACATTTAACGGGGTCCGGTGGTAAAGGAGCTGGGAAAACAAGCCCTGTCAAGCAGAGCGGGGATGATACTTTCGATGGGCTGAGTGACCTGTTTGTTACCTCACAGGAGCTCTTTAAAGACGATCCTGTGACTACCAGGGTTTCCTCTTCAGTAGTCGAAGCAACTTCTATTTTGCAACAAATTTCGTCAACTCAAGAGTTGACGTTAGCTATTACCCCCATTATTCCCCCGCGATCGAAGAGTGGTTCGTAGTTTGACGCGCGTAGTTTTGCACATTACACACACTTAGGACATTTCAGTCATCTATTTACATTCAACTTTTGTACTTCAAAGATTCTCAAGCTTTTGCTTCTTTTTCAATTTCAGGTTCACCATTAGGGCGAAGTGGCTCGTATTATGACGACTTTAAGCAGTATGGAAGGCGCAGTCAATATGATTACAGGCCCTGTCTTCCCCCTCATAGGGAAACTGATGAAGAGAGGGCTGCTCGAAAGGCCCAAGAGAGAAGAACATACGAAGAACGGTACAGGAGAGGGGATGAACATCATGACTCTTCCTACAGAAATGATGATTCCCTCAAACGAAAATCCCATGATGACGGAGGAAAGGGCCATGCTGCCGAAGACTCGAGCAAACGGACCAAACATGACGAAAAGTCATCATCTGATATTCCTAAAGAGAACATTGCCTCGGTGCCTCCTCAATCTCCCGCTCTTGCTCGTACCGACATTCACACGATCATTGGCAGGCCTTCATATCAGGTTGGACCAGGCCCAGCTACTCTGCAAAGCCGATTCCCAAACTGGTGCTTGAAAGGAGTTCGCTTTGATCTTGATCTGGTTCCAATCGACAGACCAGCCATGCTGCGAAATCTTGATGCTGTCAAACTTGACATCGAGAGAATGTCGGGTTGGCAGAAACTTGTTGACGAACTCCAGAGAGTGAATCGTGCGAATCTCGAGGCTATGCTGACCATGGAGAACAATAAATCTGAATGGCAAAAAATTCTCAATGAACATGACGCAGAGATGAGGAGCATCACTGACTATAAAGAAAAGCTTGAAGCGGAAGTTGGAAAACTTAGAGAGGAACTTGCTACTTCTTCTACTTTCTACTCCCAGAGGGAGAAAGTGCTTCAGCAACAAGTGCGGGATGCTCATGCTGCTCAAAGGGATGCCGAAGATTGGCTCGAGGTACAAAACAGAATTAATGAGGGCCATATTGCCGATATTGCTGAGCTTCAAAAGAAAACTGGCCCCCAGGAGATGGAGATCGAAATGTTAAAGCTTCAACTCTCCAAGATTGAAAGAGAGCGTGATGAGGCAGTGGCCGGCAAAATTGCAGCTGAAGAAGCTCATCAAGCCACTAAAGCCGATGTCAGTTCGACATTATTTGACTTCTATCTGCACAGCGTCCTGGGGCGCGGTAGTCTCGCCTTTCTCAGCCCCAAATATGAAATTACTCTGGCTGAAGTGTGGGAGGCCGCACTTGACATGCTTGGTGCTAAAGGTGCTGGCTATTTTGAATCAGAGCTTGAGGTACATTATCTAGATGACGGAGCTCGCGGCGCTCTTGCCAAAGTTAAAGAACAGCTTGCCAAATTAAGAGCCGAAATTGCAGAAGGGGAATATCTAGGAAAAACTACTTCAACTGATCCAGTTCAACCTTCAATTTCGGCTGACATCGACATTGTTGGCTCCATTTCCCATTCTCCACCTCTTACCAAAGCTATCACAGAAGGTGCAACCGCCCACAATGGAGATGAAAGCCAAGAGAGCGGTGAAGCATATGGTTTTGAAATCGACGCAGCAAAGCCTACTTCGCCAGGTAACCTTAATGCTGATCTTGCTCAAGTAGACTGCTCATTTGCTTCATATGAGTTTAATGAGCTTCTTGACTACTTCATGAATTTTGAAGCGCCATTATCTCCTCTCTTTACTGTTTTTAACTTCTTTTCTTCTGTAGAGAAAGTGCCGAGCATTGTTCAGACTCCCCCTCCTCCAGTTATTCCTCCCCCGCCTCTCCAAGTCACTCCTCCTTCTGTATCTCAACCAGGGTCGCAAGAGGAGCAAATAGAAGCTCTTCGAGACTTGGACGATCCTGATGCTTCACAAGAACATGGGGGAGAAGGACTTGAAGAAGGCGAGAAGACCCCGGAACCATCTGGTTCTGACGATATGCCACTAATTACACTTTTCTCTCTAGGGAGTGGGTCTTCTTCAAAGAAGAGAGGGAAACATGGAGTGTCTAAGAAGAAGAAGGAGGCTTCTGCTAGCGGAGAGCAAGCAGGAGAAGGACCTATAGTACCGCTTTCCCCTTCCTCTCCTACCACTCGTCCTAAAAAATTAGTTATCCGGCCAAGCGAGACCTCGAAGGGTGGTAGGAAGAAGAAGTGACGGGACTGGTCTCTATGCTCTTCATTTTGCTTTTGGCTTTTTGTTTGTAGTGACCGGACATTGTGCGGGTACCGGCCTCCGCTTTTCTTTTATTTTGAAACCTGTACCTGTACAAAATTTTGACAGTATTGAATAAAATGATTCTTTTTGTTTGTACAAACTTCTGTCTGTATTGGAGAATGCATTTACTCTTCGTTTATGTACAAGTTTCTTTTTATGATATTGCAGTGAGCTTGTGGTATGTTGTTCGAGCGTTAATTTTACCAATGTAGCCATATCATGTTGCCCCCATACCATAAGCTCGTTGCGATATTTTCAACTTCGAGGGGACTCGTACTCCTATTTTCTGGAAAATAATTATTCCATACTTGGAGGAATATTATTCTGCTCAAAATAGAGTACACCTCATTTCATATGAGCTTTCACGCTCCACCCTTCGGAAATATCACTTTTTCTTTTGCATATATATATATTTTTACAAAGTGAATTCTCCTATGTGGTAAAGCGGGCCTCCGAAGGGCACTTTAACTTTTTGAGGAAGAGTATTTTCAAGAATAGATGAACCAATCTTCCTTTGAGAGCTAAAGTGTGCCTTTAAAGAGGGCTTTTTCTTTTCTTTTTTCTTTTTTTTTATTGCGCCTCAGTGGATGGCTTTTTTGGTCTTTGTTTTGCATTTCTGTGAAATGCATCTCCGAAGAATTATGCCTCCGAAGAGGGCTTTCCACGTTTCAACACTTGGAAGTTTTATTTCAATCTCGGCGAAACGTGTGCCTCCGAAGAGGTCTTTTTATCATTTCAGCTTCTGGTGAAGTGGACCTCCGAAGAGCGACTCTTACACTTCAACTCCTGGTGAAATGGGCCTCCGAAGAGGGCTTTTCACGTTTCAACACTTGGAAGTTTTATTTCAATCTCAGTGAAACGTGTGCCTCCGAAGAGGTCTTTTTATCATTTCAGCTTCTAGTGAAGTGGACCTCCGAAGAGCGACTCTTACACTTCAACTCCTGGTGAAATGGGCCTTCGAAGAGGGCTTTTCACGTTTCAACACTTGGAAGTTTTATTTCAATCTCGGTGAAACGTGTGCCTCCGAAGAGGTCTTTATCCTCCAAAGAGTTGTGCCTCCAAAGAGGGCTTTCCACATTTCAACACTTAGAAGTTTTATTTCAATCTCGGTGAAACGTGTGCCTCTGATTAGGGCTTTTGCCTGGGAGTTACTTTCTCATGGTTGGATGGATTCACGCGGCGGACGCGAGTTACTTGGACATTTGTTGTGCAAACTGTCTCAACTAGTGAACAAGTGCCTTGCCTCCCCATGGGGAAGGTGCCTCCGGTCGTCTTATGGATTCCCGGAGCGGGCACAAGTTACTTGGACGTTCGTTGCACAAGCTGTCACAGCTAGTGAAAAAGCGCCTTGCCACCCATTGGGAAGGTGCCTCCGGTCGTCTCACCCATTTGAGGAAGAAAACTCTCATTTTCTGGCATGAGCCGTCAGGGGTCTTTATCCTCCGACGAGTTGTGCCTCCGAAGAGGGCTGATGCCTCTGATGAGGTCTTTTACTGTTCCCAGTTTGCTTGCCCATGCTTTTTCGCCATTTGGTCATGCCAATGATTCCCTGTTACCATTTTCAAACACGTACTCCTTTCTTTTGCAAGTAGTTCATCGCATCCAAAGAAGTGTACCTCATAGTTAAGTGAGCCCACAGGGGTGGACACAGGCTATTTAATCGGATGTTTGTTTACACAAACTATCTTAATTAGTTAGCAAGGACCCACCTCCGGCAGAACCACCCACTTTTTGTTTGTAGCACTCCTTATATAGGATTTGAATCTGAAATTTTATGACTTATCATGTGCTTGTTGGATGTCATCAGGGATTACTTGGTCTCAAGATAGGCAAGTTTCGTTTTTCATTGCCTGTAAAGTTAAATCGACATTTTAGCAATACATTTAAAGTATTTCATATATCGAAATAAAACAAGCATTTTATAGTAGTAGAGAACACAAGATTTATAGTGGTTCGGCCAAAAGCTGGGCCTACATTCACTTTATAGCTTTTCATTATTCACTTGCTTTACAATTGCTTTCAATACAAGAATCATATATTCGTAATTCTTTTACAATATTTCAGCAAAGCTTTTATGTAAAATATGGACGCAAATGATTGCTGTTCCAAGCTTTTGGGATTGGTTCTCCTTCGATAGTTGTGAGTTTGAATGTGCCATCAAGAAGCTTCGTGCCTATGACATATGGCCCCTCCCAGTTTGGCCTAAACACACCTGTGGCTGTCATAATTCTTTTCAGGACTAGGTCCCCAACTTCAAAGCTGCACTGGCAAACTTTGTAATTGAAGTGCCTGGCTATCCTTTGCTGATGGGCTACAATACTGAGCTTAGCCTCTTCTCTACTTTCATCAAGGAGGTCAAGCGCTTCCAATTGCAGTTTTTCATTCTCAGCTGGATCGAAATGGATCCTTCTGTGTGAGGGAACTTCCGTTTCCACTAGAATCATTGCCTCTGATCCGTATGCCAATGAAAATGGAGTGTGCCCAGTCGCAGTTTTATGGGTAGTTCTATATGCCCATAGTGCAAGTGGCAACTTATCGACCCAACCACCTTTTGCTTTTTCCAGCTACTTTTGATGGTTGATTTGATGATTTTGTTTACTGCTTCCACTTGTCCGTTTGCTTGCGGATGAGCCACTGCTGAGAATCTTTTTCGGATCTTGAATCGTTTGCAGAAATCTTGGAATTCCTCACTTTCGAACTGGGTACCATTGTCTGTGATTATCTTCTGAGGCACACCATAACTGCAAATGATATTTTTAGTCACAAAACTTATCATCTTCTTAGAGGTAATAGTAGCCAATGGTTCAGCTTCAGCCCATTTAGTGAAATAATCAACAGCAACAATAACATATTTCATTCCTGATCTGGCGGTCGGCAAAGGCCCAATGAGATCTATTCCCCAGATGGCAAATGGCCATGGACTGACCATTTGCGTCAGCTCAGTGGAAGGTGCTCTTGGAATTTTGGAAAATCTTTGGCATTTATCGCACTTTCGGGAATAGTCAGCAGCATCTCGACTAATCACTGGCCAAAAATATCCATAACGGAGAATCTTCTTTGCTAAAGTTTGACCTCCTGTACGATCTCCACACTCCCTCCGTGTACTTCAGTTAGAATTGTCTTGGCTTCTTCTTTAGTTACACAACGGAGTAATGGAATTGAAAATCTCCGTCCGTACAATCGGCCATCCTGGATCATATATCTAGAGGCTTTCCTTAACAGCTTCTGTCGTTCTTTTGAACTTTCTGGCAAAGAACCATTGAGCAAATATTTAAATATTGGAGTCATCCATGATTCTTGCTCTTGGGATACATTCATAATCCAATCAACATCCATTTCATCTGTGCTCGGAGCTGACAAGACTTCGACGGGAACTAATCCCAATAGTTGAGCTTCACCAGTACTTGAATACTTTGTGAGAGAATCCGCCTTTATGTTCTCTTCTCGGGGTATATGGCTTATTGAATAATGGTCAAAATCTTCAATAAGCTCCCAAGATTTTGAAAAATAGGCAGGTAGATTCCCTCCTTTAGCTTGAAATTCCTTCTTGACTTGGCACACAATAAGCTGAGAATCACTGAGGATCTGCAGTGCCTTGATTTTAGTTCTTTAGCGATCCTTAAACCAGCGATGAGAGCTTCATATTCTGCTTCATTATTTGTCGAAGGAAATTCTAGTCTCAGTGCATAACATAGCGATCGCCCTTCTAGGGTTTCAAGGACAACCACTGCTCCAGAACAGTAATCATTCCTTGCGCCATCAACATACAATTTCCATTGGATTGGGACGTTATCAGTGGCTTCTTCCTCACTATCACCTTTATCCGTACACTCTGCGATGAAATCTGCTAAAGCTTGTCCATTGATTGCTCCCCGGGGATGATAAGTGATGTCATATTGGCTGAGTTCAATATTCCATTTCAAAAGACGGCCCGAAGTCTCAGGACGGAATAGGACATGCTTTAAAGGTTGATCAGTGAGGACTTTGATGGGATGAGCTTGGAAATACGGCCTCAATTTTCTTGATGCGATCAACAAACAATAGGCGATCTTTTCCAACCTTGAATAGTTCATCTCTGCCCCAGTGAATCTTTTGCTGATATAATAGACTGGGCGTTGAATCCTTGCGTCTTCCCGCACCAACGCTGCACTGAGAGCATGAGATGTAATTGCCAAACATATGAAAAGGTCTTCACCATTAATTGGCTTGGAAAATATCGGAGGCGCTTCCATATGACGAATCGATTCATCAAATGCTTTTTTGCATTCGGGAGTTCAGTTAATGTTTTTTCTTCCTTTCTTCAGAGCGTCAAAGAATGGAATGCATTTATCAGTGGCTTTGGAAATGAACCGACTCAAGGCGGCAACTTTTCCATTGAGACTTTGCAATTCTTTCTTTGTTCTAGGAGCTTTGACTTCCCTTAAGGCAGTGATCTGAGCAGGATTAGCCTCAATGCCCCTAGCACTCACAATGAAACCCAAAAACTTTCCAGACTCCACCCCTAATGAACACTTCAAAGGATTAAGCTTCATCCCATACTTTCGTAGGACTGCAAACATCTCTGCCAAGTGATCCATGTGGTCCCATGCCTTCTTTTATTTTACCAGCATATCATCGACATAAACCTCCATAGTCTTACCAATCTGTGGTTTAAACATGTCATTAACAAGTTTCTGATAAGTTGCCCCCGCATTCTTGAGTCCGAAAGGCATGACCTTGTAGCAGTAGAGTCCAACATCTGTGATGAAGCTTGTGTCCTCTTGATCTGGCTCATGCATCATAATCTGGTTATATCCGGAGTATGCATCCATAAAAGATAACAATTCATGCCCCGCCGTCCCATCCACCAACTAATCGATCCTCGGCAACGGGAAGCAGTCTTTGGGGCAGACTTTGTTCAAATCTGAAAAGTCAATGCATACTCTCCATTTTCCGTTAGCTTTCTTAACCAGCACTGGATTTGATACCCAATTCGGATAAGTAGATTCTCTAGTGAAACCGTTCTCCATGAGCCGGTCAACTTCTTCCTTCAACGCTGCTGACCTTTCTGGACCCTGAGTTCTTCTTTTCTGCTTCACAGGTGTAAACTTTGGATCAATGTTCTGAGTGTGTACTGCAATCTCTGGGGATATTCCACACATGTCAGCATGAGTCCAAGAGAATACATCCAAATTTGCCATCAAAAATGAAATCAGAACATTCTAAACTATTGTGTTGAGTTGTGAACCCACATTCTGCACTTTGTTTGGGTCCTTTGGGTCAACAGGTACCGGCACTGTTACCTCTACCGGTGCTACCCTATACTCCCCTGCACTGGCTTTCCTTGGATCCATCTCTCTTCGTGCGCCACTATGTTCACTAGTGCAGGGTCTACCCTGTAATTGCTACAAGGTTGGTTCTTTGATGCGGACTGGAGCCGCCGCACCTTTTTCCGTTTCTCTTTTCCTTGACTCACGCAATTCTGTAAGATAACACTCTCACCCCGCATCTTGGTGTCCTTTAATCACACCAACTCCATTGTCTGTGGGGAACTTTATAGTCAGACACCATGGGGCAAGGACAGCTTTGAATGCAGCGAGAGTTGGTCGGCCTAAAAAGTCATTGTAGGCAGAGAATTCTTCAACAATTATAAAGGTTTGCTTTCGAGCCACCTTCCTCGGCCCTTTTCCAAGTTCTACAAACAAATCTATAGTCCTAATCGGCTGTTTGGGTTCCCCAGCAAACCTAGCAATCTTAAGTGATGAAGCTTGAACGTCAACCATTGGAATTTTCTTCTGATCAAAAGTCTTCTTGAAGAGAATGTTGCATGAAGCTCCACAATCAACTAGAACTCTTCTCACAGTAGCCGGCCCAATACCAGCGGATATGACCAAAGGATCTATGGTAGGAGCCTCGATACCCAAAGAATCTCTGGCACTGAATACAATATCATCAGTAGAAGTCTTTTGTTGCTTTAACGGTGCATCATTTTCTAATACGAAAACATTCTCTTCTGCTGGTGCATGCCTCAAAGCCCGAGCATACCGTTCCATCTCGCCCCAGCTTTTGCCTGCTGGGTGAGGACCTCCATTTATTACATTGATGACAGGTCTTTCCGACTCATGCTCTACAACCTTCTCACTTGAGCCAGGACGGTGAGCCAGAACTTGTTGTCCTTGAGTTGACGAGGCTGGGCCGTTTCTATTCCTTTTCACATATTGTTGGAGCTTATTCTCTTTCAATAGTTGTTCAATTACTTCTTTCAAGTGATGGCATTCGTTGGTGTCTTGGCCGGGTTAGTTGTTGAATCGGCAGAACCTTCCACTTTTCTCCATCTTACTTCCAACCCTCGGTTTGGGTGGTATCGGATAATTGACATCATCCTTGGTCGCAAAGAAGATGTTTTCAGGGGTATCAGTTAAGGGTATGAAGTTAGAAGGACGGCCTTTCTTTGCATCTCCCTGTTTCTTCCCACCATCATTTCCCCTTTTCTGGGTGTTAGGTTCTTTCTTGCTCGAAGTAGCACCATTGTTTCCGGCTTCTACTGATACTACCTTAGCCGGTGCTTGGAGGCTCTCCAAGCGCATGAATTCATCTGCTTTCTTGTGAAATTTGTCAAGCGAGTTTGGTTCTTTCATTTTCAACCATTTTCCAAATTCACTCGATTTGTCAATCGCTCTCATCAAGTATGTCAGGACCATGCGCGGCTCAGCGTTATCTACCTCAGCCAACGCTATGTTAAAACGATTCAAGAATGATCTGATGGATTCTCCTGGATTTTGCTCTAGACTTGACAGCGGCATTACATCCTTTGCTTTTGAAGCATACAATCAAAATTGCTCCTTGAATTTCTTGGTCAAATCGGAGAACTGATCAACGGACCTGACCGGCAGCTTTGTAAACCACAATAGAGCCACACCTTCCAGATACACCGGGAAACATCGACATTTGATTTCATCAGACGACCTGGTGCCCGTCATATGCCAATCGTACTTATAAAGAAACTCATTAGGATCACTCGTCCCCTTGTAAGCCGGAATAGTTGGGGGAACGAATTTCCTTGGGAATTCTGCCTTCAAGATTCTTTCAGTAAATGGAGTTTTACTTGGAGAAAAACCCCATTCTTCCTCATCTTCATCTCTTCGCATACTTTCCTTCATAATCTGACGAACCATGCCTGAGAAATACTCTTCATCATTTAGAGGCTCTGGAGGGCAGACATCAGCCACTCTCTCTGAATTCGGTCTTGACAGCCGTTCACGAAGGGTCGGCTGTGGCCCTGATCCTCCGGCCTGGGGAGGTGTCTTCTCCATAGGGCCTGGGACTCTTTGAGAAATGTTCCCTCCTTCAACATCTTGAACTCCCGCAGTATGGTTTCCATCATTATTAGTCGGTTGACGGTTAGCCCCAAGTAGATCATTCAACTTACTCAAGATCAAGGCGTTCTGGGCATTCTGAGCCTCCAACTGTGCATTCTGGGCATTCAATTGTTGATTCAACCCCAAAACTACGGCGTCCTATTCTGCTCGCGTAACACCAACAGTTGGAGCTGCTTGGGTTGAAGGAGGAGAGGTAGCAGTATTCTCATGGACATTGCCAGATCTCACATAACTTCGTTTTCTTCCAGGAGCCATTATTTCCAATAAACTTCTGGTTTTAAAAGAAATTCTTTCAACAACTTTTTGAGAAGCAATAGTGAAAGCAACCTGAGTTCACCTCTCAGTGAAAGCACCAAAAATGTTAACGTGAAATTCAGACGCTAACACCTCGGTGTATGTAGAGTTAATGTGAAAGCACCACCCGTTATCACGGGAATCAGATAAAGCAGTAACTCACAGAAAATGCACTAAAGAACACAGAGTTTACAGTGGTTCGGCTTATAATCAAGCCTACGTCCACTTTAATTCTTTTTATTACTGATATGATTACAATTCGGTACAACTTCTTTCAATTACAATTCACTTCGGACAAGTAGCTCAAACTTCGATGAAGAAGCATCTTTTGAATTCATCTTGAATGATTTTGATTCTTTCTTGAAGTTTGTAGTAGCGTCCTTGATGTTAGAAGTACTTAAAGTATTGCTTGAGTTCTTAAAATGGCAGAGTGTCGATGCTTTGGAGAGAATCAAAAGTCCCCTCCACGTTGGAGTTAGTGCTGTATTTATAGAGGAGCTAGAGGAGCTCCCGTGCTAAGTTGTAAGTGGTGACCGACTTAAGGTAAGTCCTGGATCGTGACCGACTCAGGATTAGTCGTAGATCGCGTTCTATCTTTTAAGCATGGCTCACGGCTTAACTGGGACAAGCATGTTCTCCTGAGTACAAGTCCTGAGTTGCGAACGAGTTAACAGGCTCTGGCTTAAGTAACGCGGTATTTGATTTGCCTTTGTGCTTAGGTCGCGAGCGACCTAGCATAGGTCGTAAGTCGGTCATGGCTTAAGTGAAGTTGCTTTTGAGCCTTTCTTGTCTTGAGTCGTTAGGTCGGCCATCTCTTGAGTCGTTTGCCCCCTTAAACTGTTAAGTCGTCCAACCTTTTGACTCGCTGAGTCGCGCCTCCTTTAACTCGTTAAGTTGTGCCAACTCTTAAGTCGCTAAGCTGATAACTCGATGAGTCGCTTACCCATTGAGTCGCTGTCCCCATTGAGCCGTTGGATCGGCAACCTATTAAGGAATTAGGTCGGTAACCCTTCTAGGCCGTTGAGTCGGTAACCCTTCAAGGCCGTTGAGTCGGTCCATTCTCTTAACCCGCTAAGTCATGGCTTCCTTAAGTCGGTAAGTCATTAAGCCGCTGTACCCTTAAATCTTCTTCCTTTTTAGCTGCTGAGCATAGGGGTTAACACTAACAATAGAAGTAGGAACTCCATGCAGTTTAACAATTTCTTTTACAAAGAGTTTGGCCAAAAGAGGTACGGTCTGATTAGACCGAACGGGAATAAAATGGGCGGGTTTTGTAAGTCTATCTACAATCACCCATAAACTATCATGACCCAAACGAGAACACGGAAGACCGTCAGTAAAATCCATGGAGACTTGATCCCACTTCCAAACTGGAATGTCTAAATGTTGCAATAACCCGCCGGTTCTTTGATGCTCGGCCTTTACGAGTTGGCAAGTCATGCAACGCTCAATGAAGTTAGCAATATAAAATTTCATTCCGTCCCAATAATAAAGTCGCTTCATGTCCGCGTATATTTTACTACTTCCGGAATGAATGGTAAATTTAGAACGATGAGAATCTTCTAAAATGTCTTTACGAAGCTCACTAATATTTGGCACAACAAGTTTACCAAATTTTTGAATGCCGCCACGAGCATCGATTTCAAAATCTTTCAAACCATTTTTAAATTTATTCACAATCATTCACTTGCATTTCATATTTGCATAGGTTTCGTTCGAAACCATTTATGGGACTTGAAAACATACCATGTTATTCAATTAAATAACCATTTCACACTTACTTAAGTTACTAGTGCGTGACCCATGCTACGCACACGGGTAGATGTTGAAGTTCGAAGTTTGTGTTCATTGTATGATTAATTTATCTCATTCTTCCATTAGTAAAATTTATATGCAAATATTGTTAATGTTATTTTTACAATGTTATATTTTCTCAAAGTATTGTAGGACTTTTCATTTCACGTAATCAAAGCAACGTTTAAAATTTGTCTTAATTAACGTTTTATTTTGACCGGCTATGTATTTGAAAATAGTAGGGAAGTAATTATTTTTAAAAAAATGCATTGATTACCGCTTCAGTTTTATGTTCAGTCGTGAGGTTGTTGGAAATTCTTGTGAGAAAATAAAATAGGGTTAAAAATTTGCAGTAGGGACATAACCAAATTGTTGAATAGTGTATGTGTAGGTATTCATTTTCAGGAATGCAGTACTGTATTGAAAAAGGGAAATCCTTGTTTAGGAAAATCAATCTATCTTCTTTGAATTCAATTTGTTTAGTGTAAATCGTTTTATGTGTAGTTGTTAAGTGGTTAAGCTGTAAATTGTTATGGCCCGTTTGGTTGGTAACTATAAACTATGAGTTTATAGTTTATATTTTGTTGGGAAAGAGTGGTTGTGGAGTAAGGGACGCGTAAGCTGTTCGGTAGAAATTTTGTTAGTGCTCAAATAGTGGGGATTAATAAGATTATGGTTTCAAAAACTCCTTATTCGTCCTCTCATCTCCCATTTATATCCACTGTGTCGCTTTGTTATACCATGTTGTATGATTGTAAAATTGTTGTTGGAAAAGTGAAACAATATGTACAAATAATTTGGGTCGTTAATTGTTTAGTTTTTGTGTTTGGAAAAAATATATTAGCTGTTAGTTTTTGGAAATTAAAATGGTTGGTAAACACGGGTGGTCGTGGAATTCATAATTTATGTCATTTTCTGTGCCTTTATTGAACGTCCTTCCATTATTTGTCCCTGCTATTTAGGGATAGGCATCTGGTCAGTTCAGTTGGTCCGATGATGAAAATTATTAAACCAAACCAAAACCAGTAAAAATGAAAAGCAGATCAATTGGTTTGATTCTTTATCCAATTTAACCAAACTAAAAATAATAATTCATATTTTATGTTTAGAATATTCATTGTACTTTAAAATAAAACACAAATACATGATTAAAGTATTCATATTCAGTATTCTTAACCCTTTTAGTACCATTTTTTACACATATATAATAAATAGATATATTTTGATCACTGGACTAATTTAAAAAATTATTACAACATTAAAAATTTTGACAACACAGTAAAAGTTCGGTTAACTTGGTTAAACCAATATCCGAATTGGTTACTTTTGGGATCGATTAAAAATCAATCTAGTTATAAAATCGGACCAATTCATCCAAAATAAACTGGTTTTATTGGTTTGTTTGATTTAACCAAAGACAACTCACCCCTACTTCCTAGGGTTGTGTTATTAGCAACGTGTAAGGACTATAATTCTATTTATTATTTTTGCACCGTTGCTTCAATATTCTTTGTAACAGGATGATCAAATTTGCTGGACAATTGGATCACTAATTGCGTACATAATTTTCGCTCCAATGTAAAAAGTAAGTGTGTCTAAAATTGCAAAACGTTTGTAAATTTCTATGAAGCTCATTCAATGCCCACAGACATTTGGAATTACCCATTCTATACGATATTCAAAATACAGAATATTAAAAAATTAATTCTACCAAAACGCTCTTAAATGGAAGCCGGTTTATGTATTTCATTCTAAGCTAATAAAACAATTTTATACCAGATAAGGAAGTATGTATAAATCATAATATAAACCCGACAAAGCAATAGAAACAATATTTTAACTGTGTTGAAATTTCATTATCAAGTGCATCTATACCTAGAGAATAAAAGACTTAAACATGAAACACTTAAAAAAGGTTAAATGCAAATTATTATGCGATTTGATATTAAACACCATCTCTTTCCACCATTCATTTATTTGTTTTGCTAATATCAAGGCATCATTATGGTAAGAGTTCACACTTTACAGATTACTTTTTTGTAACCAAAATCAATAATATAAACTAATGATTTCTCCAGCAACCAACCTTCTACATGGATGGCCATCAAGAAGCACTATCTTCAAAGCCTCCATCAACATATATCTTATCAGTGATCTGTACAACAACAGGTTTCAAGTTAGTGATTTTTTGTTCACTTTGCTTTAGTTGGTCAATAATTCCACTTGAAATTATTCTAAACAAAACCATTGTGAAAAAGATAGCCAGTGACATGGAAGAAGTGTAAGTAAATGAGTTATAGCATGTTAATATTAACGCATAACACTTACTTGCAAGTGAGAAGCTAAATGTAGGACACATGGCCCTACCTCAAATTTTCATTTTCTTTTATTAAAGTGCGAGTTTATATTGTTGATTGATTTTATACTATTGATTTTATAATAGAACAATCCACATTTCATGTTTGGGTGATCACATGTGGTCCATTACAATAGAACCTCCTCTCTCTCCTATACTATTGATGTATACTTGAACATTGTTTGCACTTAAAAAATGCATTTGTTTATTATTATTATTTTCTTTTAGACGTGAATATAGTCTACTCTGGGAGGTTTCGCATATGAGTTCAAATATGTTGTTAATTTGTCCTTGAATAATTTAATCTTCATAGTACATAAATACCAACCTTATGTTGCTTCCGAAGTTAATGATTCCGATTAACTCTAACAATTGACTCCATGCCTTTTCAATTTTTTTGACAGTGTATTGATCTGGATCAAATCCAACTACCTTTACACCATTAAAACCAAACTAATGCGACCACCATGTACTCCCCACTCTTAAATTGTTTGCATGACCCTCATGGAAGATTTTTGTAACAGCCCGCAAATCCGTACCCTTTGAAACAATTCTATTCTACCTCTATTAACTCAAGTGGCATAGAATTACGAACCATTAGGGTTAAAGAAGAAGAGATAGAAAAGAAGAAACTAAACAATATCAGAATCTCACAGTCGCAGCGGAATAAAATATAATAGTAAATATATAACTTTACACAAAATGAAACTACACCAGTTTTATACATCGCATCATCAGAGTATCTCATACATCAACAATCACAAGTCAGCCATATCATACAATCATAGCAGCGGATATATATATAGGTATAGATAATATGAATGATATGTCTCGGACTCCAGCTCCTCTCCCACTCCATAGCATCCTGTCCTGAACAAATAATACTCGATCTGACCCGAGCATTATAATGAAATAACACCCGAGTCAGTCTGGAATACCAGCTAATAGTAATGTATCCAAATTGATTATTAAAGTTTCAAAAATCCTTTTGAAAAACAAAAGCATCTCGTAAGACCACGCCACAAATAAACATGTCGGGTTTTTACCTTGCGGTAGCTAAAACACTTTTTATACAAATCCTTTGATATTATAATAGGGTCTATTTACAAATACTTATAAAATAGCCGAAATTATTACATCTATTAAATTCCAGCTACAAGCCACAAAAGTGGGTAATACAAACAAAACTCGTAAAAGGCTCATAGGGAGAATGGATTTCCAACGATGACTAGGCACTGGGGTACCACCTGTCACAGTACGTGGTCTAGATCACAGTACCGAGGACCACTCCCGATCCCCTACAACACAAGGCCGGACCCATCCCTTACTGGACAGTTCCGAATAAGATCACCGCACGGTTGGGATCAGCAACCGCACCACTAAGCCGAAATAAAAGGGACATCTAGATAGGGATGACCTTACTCTCAAGTGGGGGCTACCCACGAAGCCTTGCTGCATATCCCCTGATTTTCAGTCATTCCCAGTTGATGAGGCTTGAGGCTTTGCGTTACCTTTAGAACGTTTCACTTAGAATGCCCATCGCCCACCTGACAATGTTTGGCAAGCATCGTCCATACAAGTCCGTCCCGGGTTCGAACGGAACCAAAGGCACTACTCCTACTACATCCATTTTGGAAATATCCTCAGGATTAGTAGCGACTAGCCCTTGCACTTCACTGCTCCATCTTTGACTCCGAACACGTTATTCGCACGAAACGTACAAACCGGATCGAAGTGGCTTTCGAGAAATAAATCTCGATCCCGGTCTCTTCGAAACGATCAACGCATTTGTCCAATATTGATAGTCGGTGATTTAACTATCAATTGATATTCATAAACATCCATAAGCATCCATCACACAATAAATAATATTCCATATTATTTATTTGCCTCGAATATCTTTAAAAGATATATTTTCAAAGTATCAAAGCTCATTTGAAATCAATTCCCAAAATCCTTCCTTGACAAGATAAATCCTTTACCATTTATTCCCATTGGAAATAACCAAGTCCAAAACAATTTAGATTTAAAACAGTTAAAACATTTTATTCTGAAATATACTTTAAAATATGTAAACTTACAACTAGTTATTTGCTAAAAATATAATTTTCAAAATATTTAAAGTTAAACCATTTATTAGGATATAGATCCTGATTGTAAATAAGGGTTTTGGTTTAAACTAAACTAATAAATAGAGTTTTAAAAAAGTTAATACTAATTTAAATAACTTAGGTCAAAACTAGTCTTTAAACACATCCATTTGTAAAAATAATTACTAAGGTATTTATAAAAGTTTACTATTGCTAATTTATTAATAATTACTTTAAAATACTAATTTCCAAAACACTCTTTTAAACAAGTTTGAAGGTTTAAAATTTTATTTTTATAAAATCTATTTAAACTCGAACTTAGTTTTCCCAGGAAATCTCATTCCCACTTAAACATCCCAGAAAAAATCCTTCTTATAATTTCTACCAATTTATTTTAATTCAGGTTTACGTTTTAATAACATAAATCTACTTTCACATTTATCAACTGATAACGTTTCTCTTCGTTTAGCATTCCAGATTTTACCAATTTTCAATTTTCATTCCATTTAGATTTCATATTTTAATTCTTTTAATTTCATTATTTAACAATATCCTTTATTTCTCTAAAATTCAATTTATCCATTTATAATTAAATTATGGATTTATAATTTATCCATCAATATTCCAATACAATTTTATTTCAGTTTTATCAATCACAACATATAAACAGATCACAACATCAATTATAAAAATAATTATTATAATGTGAGGAATCCAGTTGGATCCCTCCAACCTGTTTTCCCTGCATCCACAAATATTAGCACAACAATATATATATATATATATATATATATATATATATATATATATATCAATCCAGGCTGATATAAATAAACATTTCAACCAATCACACAATTATTTAAATATTAACTACTTAAATCAGCTAACATTCTGGATGTGAGTGAGATAACTCACCTTGAGTTTTGGCAAGCTTTCAAAATTTAAATTAAACCGAACGACGTTCGATTTAACTCAAATTTCTACTTGCTACGGTCGTCTCCAAACTTGCACTGCAGCGTAGAGCGCGGCGCTGCGATTCTGACACTTCTTGTTTCATCGAAATCTGACATCGTACGCTCAAGTTACGAATTTTAAAAGTTCGAATAATATTTAAACAAATTTTTCCTTTAATTTTAAATAAAATTCTACCATCCAATCGTGACCGTGCATCGGCTAGAGATCCCCAGACCGAGACTCATCTTCACTCGCACGCGTACTGGTTCCAAATCGAACCCACTTTCACCCATCTAGGGTTCGAAACCGCGCCGCCTACTTTGCGCTCCACGACGATCAGACATCGGCATCCAGATGCACGCCGCCACCTCCATCTTCACCCAGAAGCACATGGAACTCGGTGCCTCCCCAAGCGAGAGAATTTGCATAGGAACGGCCGCGTTCGAGCTCCGGCCACCGTCGATTCACCTCGCTAAAACCCATCACACCCGTTCAGAATGTAGATCTCGTCGAGCTCGTCGACTTCCCAGTTGAGAGTTTTGGCAAATAATGAGTGGATTGATCGATAATTGGGGAAGAAGGTGGGTAATTTTCGGCCATAGGAGGTAAGGAAGACGGCGGCTCTGGAAAATAACCCTAGGGTTTTAAACGATAATGTTAATATATATATAATTATTTAATATTATTTTAATCTCGTTCTTCACATTTTAATACCCTATGCAAACGAACTCCAATTCTCACGAACCAACAGGCGTTCCTGGGGTTTTTTCGCGTTCCGGACACAATGGAATAGGTTTAGTAGGCTAAATCGGTCATATGCGCGAGTTACGGAATTAAACGATCAATTTTAAATTAAGTCGGTTAAAACGATTTCGATGCGTTTCTAGCTGCCACGGTCAATCTAGAACTCTGATTGCTATGAAAATTGAAATCCGATAATAACTAACTATTATGGATCTAATGGAAATGGTTTCGACGAATTCCGAGACTGTACCCCGGAAGGCTATTTTAACTCGTCTATTAAATCGGCAATTTCCGAAATTTTCGAAATTACTTCAAAATTTCGCCCTTTAAATTTTATTAATTCTATTATAACTCGTATAAAATTTATATTCACATTAGAAGTCATTTTGGCTCATTTCGAACCAAAATCTAATGATTTGCATTATTATATTATTAAATTTCAACATTAAATTAATATGAAATTCCAAATAATAATTTATTGACTTTTAAATTCATCTAAAAATCCAACCACCATATTTATATCCAAATAGACTTAAAAATAAATTTGAAAACCATTTGTATAACTATTCTCATCCAGATTCACCATTTATTCAAATTTTGAATATTTAATTACTATTCTTCATTACTCAAAATCGAATGGAATCACTATAATTAAAAATTATAGCTTATTTTATTGATTGCACTCGATTCCTTCCATTTCAAAATCAATTAAGAATCCATTTTAAACATTTAAAACGAATTAAATGTTCAAATACAATGGCTTAAAAATACGGGATGTTACATTCCTCCCCCCTTATAAAAATTTCATCCCCGAAATTTGCTAGGGTAGAAAATACTCTCAAACTCACTTACTTACCCAATTTTCTTAGTTAAAAGCTTATATACACTTCCCAAAATCCTTTAGCTCAATCCCCATCTTATTTGCTTCATTTATTCTAAAGCTTTAATTTTAACTTATAACTTTCCAAGTTAATTACAAATTTTCAAAACTCCCAAAAAATTTCTAACTCCCAAAATTTTCGGAAAATTTTGGCAGAGTCACCCCTACACGGAGGAGCTTTCGCGATATCGCGATACTGATAAATATATATACATCGACCCACACGGTCGGAAACCAAAATATATCACAATATATATATATATATATATATATATATATATATATATATATATATCATTTCCCAATTATATTTGCGTAGGCGTATGTGATGCCCCACCTCTATGCTCACAATAACAAAGGTTATTATAAGGAATAACGTCTGCTATTGCTAAGAATAAGGCTTTTTAGAAGCGACCATCCGTACGTTATGCCCTAGATGAGCATTGATTACATCGATAGGAGTTGTATAATTTACTCCCAAAGATATAAACTCAATCCAAATCTAAAACGAAACTACGGTAGCTAAAGAAAAATCCAGAACAACTCATAATATCAACAACATTGATAGTATAATCACATCAGAAACAGAAATATCAGATATATAGCGAAAGACAAGTCTAGAATACATGCTACAACAATCTATAGTTCCCATGAACCAAATACACATATACATGGATAACTACATACATAAGATGGGAGTCAAATAACCAAAAGGACACCTCGAAGGCTCGACAAAAGATGATGCGAATCCCAAAAGCTGAAGTTGCTATTGAATCAGAGATAGAGATTACCCTGAAATAACTCGGTCTGACCCAAGTATTATTTAAAAGAAAATAATAAACGGATCAGTCTAATTTATTCTTAGAAATGAATGCATCATAAACTACATAAATTAAAATAATAATAATCTCAAATGAGACTATTCAATATAAGAAATCGACATAATTAAATGAAGAAATCACATCAAACTCCATCAAAATCAACTTTTAAATTCACAATTGGATTCAAAAAAACAATTCGCAAAATCTAGAAATCAAAAATAGATAACTAGAAAATCAACATAAAAGTGGATCGATCCCAACAAATGGCGAGTTTTAGCTACGCCGCACGTGCATCTCAAATGGCCGAAGCCTACCAAGTACTATTAATTTTTTTTTTTACTTAAGTCAAAGAAATGAGTGCTGAGAAGTGTTTTTGGGTACATTTTCCTTTAATGCAATGTACATTTGTACTGCTCGGCTACACCCTAGCTGTGGCAGATAATGCAAAGTTCAAGTTGTTTTTGAAATAAGGTTTTCACTCATTTGCCTTACCTCTCTGTTAGTTGTTTACTAATATGCCTCAGCAATTGCAAACGTCACTGCACACTTGATTTTAAAACTAGTGGTGACAGTATTTGTGACATGCTTCCATACCCATTTATTAAATGACTTCAGAAAGCACACGGCTAAAGGATGATAGCCGCGTAGTTTCTGTATAAAATGTGTTCAAAACTCTGGAAAAAAGTGACAGCAAAAATGTAGAGTGTTCACACTTTGTTTTACTTCTCCGGTTATAAATTTTCTTTATTACTTGAATGCGGCAGCAATGCAAATGTGATTACATATTTTGCCACTGACTTGTTACACATTTACATTGCCATTTTTTTTTAATTCAAAAATTTCTATTTAAAATATTCACTGCGACAGTAATCCAAAAATTACGGTCGTTACAGATTTTAAAAATATTTATTACGACGGTAATAAAATCACGGTGGTTACAGACTCCCCCTCTTATAAAAATTGCGTCCCCGCGATTTTCATACTAGAAGCAGTCAATAACATAGGTATTTCATCACAACAAAGATTAAAAATAGATAAGATGAATAGGAATGCTCACCTCCACCCGAAGAGGAGAGAAAACCGGGATAAGAACGCTCGATGAATTCTCTGGTTTCCCAAGTGCAATCCTTGGGGTTTGCGGACCATTGAATCTTTACGAGCGGAACTTCTTTGTTCCGAAGGCGTTTCACCTCTGTAGCAAGCACACGGACAGGATTTTGCACCATGGTCATGTTGGGTGAGATCTCAAGATCGGGCAATATATGAGGATCAATAACCGAATCTGGTTCACGGAGGCAACGACGAAGCTGAGAAACATGAAATACATCGTGAATCCCCGCAAACCGGATAGGCAAAGCAATACGATAAGCCATGGGACCGATGCGTTCGGTAATAGGAAACGGTCCAATGTAACGAGGAGCCAACTTCCCTGAGCTACTAAAACGCACCACTCCTTTCATTGGAGAAATCCGAATGAACACATGATCGCCCAAAGAAAATTCCAATGGCTTTCTACTGTTATCGGCATAAGATTTTTGCCGATTTTGAGCCTCTTTCATCTTTTGCCGAATAAGATGAATTTTCTCAGACGATTCCCGAATAAAGTCGGGGCCTAAAATTAACTTTTCCCCAGACTCTAACCAACAAGAAGGTGATCGACACGGCCTTCCATAAAGGGCCTCGAAAGGAGCCATGCCGATACTGGATTGGAAACTATTGTTGTAAGAAAATTCAACAAGAGGAATGTGGTCTTCCCAACTACCACCAAAATCAAGAATACAAGCCCGAAGAAGATCCTCCATAATTTGATTCAGTCTCTCAGTCTGACCATCCAACTGAGGATGATATGCCGTGCTAAGATTAAGCTTTGTGCCCAAAGCTTTCTGAAGACTCTTCCAGAACCCACTAGTGAAGAGCGAATCCCTATCACTAACAATCGAACTCGGAACGCCATGAAGTCGAACGACTTCTCTAATAAAAAGCTTGGCCAATAGAGGAGCGGTCCGATTGGATTTGATTGGAATGAAATGGGCAGATTTAGTCAGTCGGTCGATAATCACCCAAATGCTAGTATGGTCTAGCCTCGAACGAGGCAAACCATCAACGAAATCCATAGAGATTTGATCCCACGTCCACAGCGGAATCTCCAAAGGTTGCAAGAGACCACCAGGATGCTGATGTTCTGCTTTAACAAGATTACAAGTCATGCAACGGCTTACAAAACTTGCCAGATCACGCTTCATACCTTCCCAATAGTATGAGCGTTTCATGTCAGCATACATTTTACTACTACCCGGATGGATAGTATACTTCGAACAATGACAATCCTCAAGAATGTCATTTCGAAGATTAGAAATATCAGGCACGATCAATCTACCCTTCTTACGAATACAACCACGAATATCAATATCAAAATCCTTTAGCTTATCGCTTCGGGAATCCGATTCACAACTCTGAATAAGGTGGAAAAGATTAAGATCTTGTCTTTGGGCCTCAGCAATGCGATCCAAAAGACTGGGACGAGCCTCCTTGCTAAATAAAATCATGGGAGAATCTGGAACTGGGGAATGGGCTCGAATATCACAAAGAGATAAAGTCTCTAATATATTCAATTCTGCTAACATCATGGAAACGACAGCTTGTTGCTTACGTCTAAGCGCGTCAGCAACTCGATTTCCCTTTCCAGGGGTATACTGAATATCAAAATCATATGAGGCAAGGAACTCGAGCCAACGTTGTTGCCTCATATTAAGCTCTTTCTGAGAAAATAAATACTTAAGAGACTTGTGATCAGTATAGAGAATAAAATACTCGCCCAAAAGATAATGTCGCCAAATCTTCAAAGCAAAGACAATGGCGGCTAATTCCAGATCGTGGGTAGCATAACGAATCTCGTTAGGCTTTAGTTGCCTAGAAGCATAAGCAACCACCCTATCCTTCTGCATGAGAACTGCACCGAGCCCACAACCACTGGCATCGGTATACACAATAAGATCGCGATTCCCTTCGGGAACCACTAAGATAGGAGCATGAGTAAGGAGATCTTTTAACTTCAAGAAAGAAGTCTCACACTTATCCAACCAAATAAAGGGAACAGCTTTTCTCGTAAGAGTGGTAAGCGGTAAAGCAATACGAGAAAAGTCCTTAATAAACCGGCGATAATAACCCGCCAATCCTAGGAATCTACGAATCTCAGTAACGGTCTCGGGCCTCTTCCAATTCTGAATAGATTCGATCTTGGATGGATCGACAGAGATACCGTCGGAAAAAACAATGTGACCGAGAAACTTCACCTTATTCTCCCAGAAGTGACACTTGGAGAATTTGGCATAAAGCTGATGCTGACGAAGAGTACTCAAAACAACCTCCAAATGCTGAATATGATCGGCTTCAGATTTGGAATAAATAAGAATATCATCAATGAAAACCAAGACAAACTTATCGAGATATTCCTGGAATATCCGATTCATAAGATCTACAAAATACGCCGGAGCGTTCGTCAAACCGAACGGCATAATAAGCCATTTGTAAGAGCCATAACGAGTACAGAATGCGGTGAGAGGAATGCTACCTTCCGTCACTCGTAACTGATGAAAACCAGTAGCAAGATCGAGTTGGGAGAAGACTTTAGCGCCACTTAATTGATCGAACATGTCGTCGATCCTGGGCAATGGATACCTATTTTCGATAGTAAGCTCGTTAAGCTTGCGATAATCAATGCAAAGCCTAAGAGTACCATTTGGCTTCTTAATGAAGACAGCGGCGGCGCCCCAAGGAGACGAGCTAGAGCGGATAAAATGCTTGGCTTCCAACTCAGATAATTGTTGCTTGAGTTCCTCATTTTCCTTAGCAGACATCCTCGTGGGAGGACGACTGACAGGATGTGCACCGGAGATAAGATCTATACGGAACTCAATTACCCTTTTCGACGGCAATCTAGAAATAGGCTCAAAAACATCAGAAAAATCACAAACAACTGGAATATTATCTAAGTCATCCTCAGAGTCGAGGGAAGATATAAAAGCATTCGAAGTATGATCCATGTTTGCACCAAAATTGGGCAAACACCCTTCGGAAGTTTTTGAAGAGATAGTAAATGAAGAACTTGAATTAAAAATAAGGACTATCTAACAAAACTCCAAATCACAGAAAAGTAAATTGCACAGAAGACAAGGATTTAGAGTGGTTCGGCTATGCGCCTACGTCCACTATGAAACTTTATCACTTTATTCCTTAATACTTGAAGATTACAAGTGTTTTTAAGCAAATTACAGCAGAAAATGGACTTGAATTCGAAATTATCAGCAAAGGAGGTGGTATGGAGTGATTCCGGCAGCGTTTAGGCTTATTTTTCTTCCCCAAATTCTCCCGTCCCTTTTCTGAATGACCAGGGGCTCTATTTATAGGTGTGGAAGGCCAAATTCCCGCCTTAAGCTCAGGGAGGTTGCCTGGCACGTGAGGGGGGCCCATAAGCCCGCGTTCTCGAAGCCCGTGCCCAGTTTGGGATCGATTCGAAATGAATTTCGAATCGATCAAAGAAGCATCCAATCGAGGCGAAATTTGGTGTGGACATTCTTCAACATGCATGTGAACTACTGTAAAAATTTCATGGGATTTGGATAAGTGGATTGGAAGTTATGATCGGTTCGAAATTGGTGTCTTCGGCCTTCTGTTGGTTCGAATCGATGAAGTGGTCTCGTTCGCATCGACCTGTTTGATTCGAGTACTTCGAATCGATCCCAGGGCGCCTCTCTTCGAGTCGATCCTGTCTTTTGCGTGTGGTTGGATTCGAAGTGAGTCTTCGAATCGATGGGGATGGTGTTTGTTCGAATCGATCCAAATGTGTTACCTTGGATCGATTCGAAGTTGTCTTAGCATGTTGGATTCGAAGACAGCGTGATGCCGCATGGTGGGCTTGTAGTCTTGTGAAGATGGATTCGAACTAGCGCGTAGTTGATGGAGTCGAGATATAGCTGCTTTGGTGGATTCGAAGTAAGGTCTAGGTCATGGATTCGAAGTAGAGAACGTCTGATGGATTCGAAATACATGGAGTCGAAGCGGGTAGCGTGTCTTATGGATTCGAAGTTAGGAGCACTCTGATGGATTCGAACTTACGTTCTTTTGTTGGGTTCGAACTAGTTGGTTTCGAACATTATGGGTTCGAAACAAATGGTTTCGAACTAGTTGGGTTCGACAGTGATGGTTTCGAACCGAGCGACGTCCATCTTCCTTAACTTGAATCCGTCATAACTTGAGCATATGACCTCGGATTGACTCGAAACTTGAATTGGTGGCTTCTATGGCCTTTCTTGTTATGCCCTATCATTTGTGGCCCGATCCGGACTCGGACAGAATTCATCGATATCCATAGCGGAGTGAAGTGCGATCAATCTCTGAAGCGAACTGTCTTTTGTCTTTGATCAATCTTTTGGTATCACGGCTTTTGCCCGAAAAGCGGGATAACATTTTGCCCCCCAAAGTACGTCTTGTGGGCACATGACGTGCTTTGAATAGTCGCCATGTTATTCTGAAGATTATTGTTTTCTGTTCGTTGAAACTCACTAGAGAATTGTCGTAACCTTGCCTTGATATGGTTGATTGTGTGTGATTGCGCTTGATCATTGGCTGTCGTTGTTGCAACCGGGTGAATATTTGGTCCCTGTAAATGTTCAAAATCGAATGTTAGTTCGATACGTGTACACGTTTATTAGCTTTCGTCCTTGTTAACGTCGTGCGTTCACGGGTTATGTTGGTTTTTGCTTGCTGCCGAATTCTGTCCCGATTTTCTCCTGGAATGATTTTAGACTCAAGTCAAAGAGTGTTTATCAGTGGTTGTTGATGGATTCGAAGTTATGATTGTATGAATTAATGGCTCTCGAATCGTCGTTGTCTCTGATGGATTCGAAACTTCTGATGGATTCGAAACTTTTGATGGATTCGAAACTTCTATGGAGTCGCAACTTCTATGGATTCGAAACTTTTATGGAGTCGCAACTTCTGATGGATTCGTAATTTCTATGGATTCGAAACTTCTATGGATTCGAAACTTTTATGGAGTCGCAGCTTCTGATGGATTCGAAATTTCTATGGATTCGAAATTTCTTATGGAGTCGAGACTTCTGATGGATTCGAAACTGGTCGTTCGAATCGATGGGAGTCGAAGTGACACCAATCCCTTTTTGGAATCCATATAAATACACGAGGCTGACTCCGTTTTCACTTTTTACTTTTTACCATTGCTTTAGCTGTTTCTTCGAATCGACTTTCCAGAGCCAAATCAAACGAGGGGTTTTTACGAATCGATCAAATTCCTTCAGGCTTCCACTTGTAACCAAATCAAACCAGGTAACCAAGGGGTCGATTCGAATTGAGAACGATAGAATTGGAACTTTTTCGGCATTGTTTCATCCCTTCTTCTGGAAATTTTGGAGAGTGGTGAGATTTGAACGACGTAGGTCGACTCCACGGAACTGAGGAATGCAAACATTTGAGTCGTGTCGATCAGAGTACTGTCTTTCACTGTCTTCGCATCGATCCAGGGGTGAGCGATTCGAGTTGGCTTTGAGCGTGCAACTTCGAATCGATGACTGCAGGAGAACAAGAAAAAAGGACTTGCGGTGATCGATTCGAAACGGCGACATTCTGATCGATTCGAAGGTGCTCACTACTGGTGGGTTCGAAACAATGATACGTGCATCGATTCGAAGGGGCTCGACTCCGATTGGTTCGAAATCAGGTGAAACTCCATGGATTCGAACCGCTCTAGGTGGATTCGAAGGAGCTCATCTCCGATCGGTTCGAAGTCAGGTGGGGTTTCATGGGTTCGAACTGCTCCTCCGTTTCCAGGTTGCGTCGAGTCGAACTACGTGGCATTGGAGCGCACCGACTCGGAGTTCATCGATCTGACTTGTGTCGAATCGAGTCGATCGATTTTAGCGTTCTTGTTTCTGGAATTTCCACTCCTTCGATTTGTTTCATCCTCTGAACTACGACCAACTTTAAATCGGATTTTAACGAACTTAATAATTTCTTTCGCATACTTGATTCCGACGAGCTTTGGCCTTGCATGACTAAAGTTGACTTGACCTGCCTTCTTTTGAGAGCTCGTCGATGGCACCATAACTCAAACACATATAACGAATTCATACTTGAGTTGGCCAGTAGTATTGGAGTGACGTGAAAGTGACGGTCAGCGATGACGGTCGCTTTCGTTTTTTGACTCCGAGGGTTTGTCGTTCGGACTCCGCGTTCCAATCCCGTAAAATTTGTTTCAGTTATGCATTTCCACTGCACGTCACATTCATATACTTCACACCGGGGAATATACGGGTTTTCTCTGTATTTGACGCTGCCTTCTCGTGAGTTAGTTAATTATGGCGTCTTCGGGTTCTGAACAACAAGAGTTACAGAGCTTGCTCCATCCAGCGCTAGAAATTCCAGAGATTCTTCCTGAAGTGATAGATCCTGCTCCGGACGAGTTGCCGGAGGCCTTACTTATCGAGGATCCCATAGACTCCGTCCGATCCAATATTTCTGGAGCATTGTTAGGCCGGATATGTTTGAAACATAACTTGTCCCTGGATGACGTTTTGCTTCCTGGAGTTGAGGATAGACCTCACAATCCACCCGAGGGTTACACTGCTTTCTATCGTCATGCCTGTGCGGCCGGAACCCTTCCTCCGTTTAATCAATATATCAGGGAGATGCTGTCGTTTATTGGAATAGCTCCCGGGCAACTTCACCCCAATGGGCACGCGTTGCTGAATAGTGTTTTCATATTATTCATGGACTGCCTTTTTCGTCCGCCTAAGCCAGCTGAGATTAGACACATATTCAATTTCAAGAGTAGAGGTGATAGTCCGTCTTTCACCTTTCTGGAAGCAGTTAGAAACTGCCAGGTTGTGACGGGAGCCTGGACCAGACTTAGTTACTTTAAGAATGAATGGTTTTTTGTCCGATGCCCTCCAGGATTCGCTAGGCGATGGCTGTCCAGACGTGAGTGCCGTAAAATACGTAAGCCTTCTTTAATAGTTATTGTCGACATTCGAACTGACATCAGGTGTTTTCATTACAGCTATCATATCGAGGCCGGACGGCGGTCAATACAGAAGCGTCATCCGAAGTTTACAAGAGACTCCGGGTGACTTGCGGCACATTGACTTGGTCTTAACTGATGATAACTTAAGGTTGCTGGGCTTAATTGAGATGAACCAAAGTACTGTCGTTAAGGGGTTGGCGAAATCGGCTCCGAGGGCAAAGAAGAAAACCGGTGCAGCGATAAGAGAGATGAGCGATGATGAGAGGACGCCTAATGACACTGGACTAGCGGCTGGCTTTCCCAAAACAGGAAAAAAGCAGAAAGGCAAGGCTGTTGTTCCTAAATTTAAGAGACGGAAGTCTGTAATCGTGTCTCGCTCGATCCCTGGGATTATTTCTTCTGACTCCGCTATTTGTCAACCAGGAAACATTTTCGCAGGTCTGGATGACGTTCCCATCCCGGAATGCGTTTCTCTTTATCACGAGTCCGGGTCGGTTGAGCTTCGGGAGGCGTTAAACATAAGCGAGCTTTTACCCGTTAGTGCAGCCGATACTTCTGGTTGGTCGGAGGCTTTGCACATTTGCATACACCTTCATGACACTACATGACCGCTTTACTTGCCATATCTAATTTGCCTGGCCCTTAACCGAACTGCATCTCTTTTTCAGGTAATATGGCTGGCCGTCAGACTACACTGGACAAACTCCGGAGAGTTCATCACCCCCCAACCTATCATGAATCTCGGCGTGGGGGCCCTGATCGCGATCGCGACCGGAGGCAATATGGCCAGGATTACCACGCAAAGGATCATCATCGAGGTTACTCTAGCCAGGAACGATCAGACAGAGATCGTAGACATCGCTCCCCATCTCGATCTCCTCCGCAATCCCGAAGTCATGTCCAAACATCCGAGCCTCTGCGACATCAGCCATCTTCGCAGGCTTCGAGGCTTGAGCCACATCATCCTCGAATCGGGGTTGCGACTTCCACGTCTGCGGAAGAGACCCTTATTGAGTCTTCTGGAGAAGGGGCCATCAGGCTTGCTCAACTGAGGAAAGATTTTCCAGAAATCTGCTTTGATGCTTGTATTTTTCCCCCCAATCTTAAAAGAATTCCCGATGATGCCGCGATTACGGCGCTCAGCTACACCCAGGACTTTTTCGCTCAGTACAAAGAATGGTACAAAGCGGACGTTAAGGCTTCCAAAGCTGCCTTCGACCGGGCCCAAGTCATCGAGAAGCTAGAGGCCGACTTGGCTCAAAAGAGTCGTATTGTCGACATACTCCAATCTGAGGCGGAATCTTCCCGCAAGGCCGAAGTCGAGTCGTTACAGAAGGTTGATGAAACATTGGTCGAGATGGCGAAAATGCAACAGGCACATTGTACATTAGTTGAAGACTTAGGCCACCGATACAAGAATGTCGAAACTGAGCGAGATGCGGTAGTCAGGGAACTAGAGGAGCTAAAGGCTAAGTTTGCCGACATGAATAAAGAAAAGGACGACGCGAATGTGGCTGCACAGGAAGCGTGTGAGCAGGCTGTATCTTTCCGAGCTGAGCGCGATGCGGCAATTAAGGAACTGGAGGTGCTAAAGGCTAAGTTTGCTGATATGAATAAGGAAAAGGACGACGCGAACGTGGCTGCGCAAAAAGCGTGTGAGCAGGCTGTATCTTTCCGAACTGAGCGCGATGCGGCCATTGCAAGGGTTAAGGAGGTTGAATCGGAGGTGGAGGAGAGAGTCCAAGCGGAGAGGTTCAAAATGGAGGCCGAATTCGACGATCTCTTGGACACATATAATGCCAATGTACTGGAGTATAGAAACCTCTCCTGGCTAGGGGATTACTCGATGCCTCTCTACAATGCTTGGAAGAAATTGGTGGAAAACAAGAGGATGTCTTGTCCGGATTCGGTATTAGATGAGTTTGAGCTTGAGTCGCGTTTGCTCAGCGAGGATGAGAGGAGGACTCTTCATGAAGCAATCGTTTCCGTTGAAAAAGAAAGACTTGGAGTCCATCAAACGGAGGTTTGTGAAGGTTCGGGCATTGTGCGTCATAGCGAGAATACTGAAGTCCCCATTTCGACTTCGTCCGGAGCTGTTGCTATAGTTGATTCGCATGCTATTCCAGCCTACAATCCGGACCAACCGGAAATGTCTTCGGGCACGGCTCTCGCCCCCGAGCTTGTTCAGGCTCCAAGGCAAGGTAAAGCGGGTATTTTGACTACTCTCTTTACGTCTTAAGACATTGGTTTTCGAGGGAATTTCTTGGTCTGACAGCTCTACTTTTTGTTGTTTAGAGACCGAGGGTGTCGCACCCGTGCTCCCTGTTCCTTCGGCTTTATATCCCACGCATGGAGTTGTTGTCACTGAGGCGATCTCAACCGCCGCCATGGTTGGTGACATAGGAGAGGGAGGATCGATGTCATTCGACGTTCAAATGTTTGAAGAGCTATTTGGTCATCCTCTCGATCCCGTGCCTGACCTCTCTTTTGCGACGAGCGGAGCTGCTCCAGTTTCTAGTTCGATTGTGACGACCACTGGCGTACCTAGCGCAGCTCAACTGTCTCGAGAGGAGGAGATTTTGGCAGAGATAAGTGCCGAGATGGCCAAGACAGTGACAGTTGGTCCCGGAGGTGACGCCGTTCCCCCAAGCTTATCTTCTCTAACGATGATTTCTCCTGGTGGCACGGTAATCGTCTCGAGTGTCGCTGAACATGTATCTGTTACTGCTCCCATGCCTTCGGTTCGCCCTCATAAAAGGATCTCCATCCCTTCCAGTTCTGAGGAAGATGTCGATATTATGCCAGACCCGGAGGACGTTCCTAAGAAAGGCAAAAAGTCTCGCAGGAAGCCAGGCAGTGGGTCTACCGGCTCGACTCCGAGGAAGAAGCATCGGAGGAAGAAAGAGTGAGCCCTTTGCTTTGTCAAGAGTTTACGGATAACAATTCTTTTGTCTTTTCTCTTGTTCTTTTTTGGGCCATGTGTATGTGTGGATTCGGCCTCCACTTAATCGAAGCATCTTTACTTGCCATGTAATCAAACCTGTTTTTGTTGGCCGATGAAATGGGAAATTATTCTTTTCTTCTTACCTAAATGCCTTGTAGCGTTTGTTTTGTATCCGCTCAGTATTTTTACAGCTTCGTGTCGTGACTTAATGAATGAGTCGGATTCTGATTATATTATCACTTAAGCCAGTGATTAACACCCAGCTTTTTGCCCCTTAGTTGCGGGGAATAATACTCATATTCTGGTGGCTGATTGCGTTTATTGCAAGCCTTTGGGCACACGCCCCCCCTTTTGAGGTCTCATGACGATTTGAGATCGATAATCTGTTCCGCATTCCAGGATTCTGAGTGTTATTGATGTTTGGAACACAGTTCGCGCTTTGAGAATCTGGATTAGATGCCTATACCCCAATTCACACTCTGGGAAGTTGGAGTTCGTTCGCACTCCGGGAACGATTTGTTGGATGTTTATATTCCAATTCATACTCTGGGAAGTTGGAGTCCGTTCGCACTCTGGGAACGATTTATTGGATGTTTTATACTCCAATTCATACTCTGGGAAGTCGGAGTCCGTTCGCACTCTGGGAACGATTTATTGGATGTTTATACTCCAATTCACACTCTGGGAAGTTGGAGTCCGTTCGCACTCTGGGAACGATTTATTGGATGTTTATACTCCAATTCACACTCTGGGAAGTTGGAGTCCGTTCGCACTCTGGGAACGGTTTATTGGATGTTTATACTCCAATTCACACTCTGGGAAGTTGGAGTCCGTTCGCACTCTGGGAACGATTTATTGGATGTTTTATACTCCAATTCATACTCTGGGAAGTCGGAGTCCGTTCGCACTCTGGGAACGATTTATTGGATGTTTATACTCCAATTCACACTCTGGGAAGTTGGAGTCCGTTCGCACTCTGGGAACGATTTATTGGATGTTTATACTCCAATTCACACTCTGGGAAGTTGGAGTCCGTTCGCACTCTGGGAACGGTTTATTGGATATTTATACTCCAATTCACACTCTGGGAAGTTGGAGTCCGTTCGCACTCTGGGAACGATTTATTGGATGTTTATACTCCAATTCACACTCTGGGAAGTTGGAGTCCGTTCGCACTCTGGGAACGGTTTATTGGATGTTTATACTCCAATTCACACTCTGGGAAGTTGGAGTCGGTAAAAGGATTATCGTGTATCGATCCCTGTGAATGCTGGTATTGTATTCTGCCCCCGAGCTCGGGTCTCACTCAATGAGCGACAGGTCGTATCACAGTTACTCCCTGTTCGAATAAATCCCACCGTGTGATGGAATTTAGCTCTTCGTGCAACGTGATATAATGTGTTATTTTCAGTGAATCACAACTTTTGGCTCGAAGAGATGGCATTTTATTGCTGAAACGAAAGAAACATGACAAAATCAGTTGCCTTATTACAAATTCAAATTTCAAAATGCAAAAACAAAAATGCTGAAGAAGAAATTGATAAGAAATAGATAAATAAAGCCCGTCAGATGTAGTAGTGACGGAGGCTTCTGCTATTCCAGGCTCTTGGTAAAGTGAGGCCATCAACTGTTGATAACTTGAATGTGCCATCTCTGAGCTTTTGTGAAATCATATACGGCCCTTCCCAATTTGGGTTCATGTGTGAAGGAACCGGGTAAATTCTTTTAAGTACCAGGTCGCCGGATTTAAAAGTTCGTGGGCGGACCTTGGCGTTGTATATTCGAGCGACTCGGCCTCGATATGCAGCTGCTCTCACATCGGCTTCTTCTCGCTTCTCATCAAGCAGATCTAGGGATTCAGCAAGCAATATACCGTTTGTTTTCGGGTCGTAGTTTGTCACACGGTGAGAGCGAACTTCCATTTCGACTGGAATAACTGCTTCAGAGCCATAGGATAGAGAAAAAGGGGTGTGTCCGGTCGCAGTTTTGTGAGTCGTTCTGTACGCCCACAGAGCCATTGGTAGTTCATCAACCCATTTGCCCCCAGCTTTCTCCAATCTTTTCTTCAATATAGACTTGATAACCTTATTGACGGCCTCGACCTGACCATTTGCTTGTGGGTGCGCTACTGCTGAGAATCTCTTATGGATGTGAAATCGCAGACAGAAGTCCTTGAATTCAGCACTGTCGAATTGGGCTCCATTGTCGGTGATAATAGTATGCGGGAGACCAAACCGGCAGATGATGTTGCGTACCACGAAGTTGATCACCTTTTTTGTTGTTATCGTTGCAAGGGGCTCAGCCTCAGCCCATTTGGTGAAGTAATCAACCGCCACTACGGCGTACTTTGCACCCCCTTTAGCTAAAGGCAATGCACCGATTATATCCATCCCCCACATTGCAAATGGCCACGGACTGACCATTTGGGTTATTTCAGAAGGCGGGGCTCTAGGGGTCCGAGCGTGTCTCTGGCATCTATCGCATCTTTTGGCATAATCCATAGCATCGCGGTTAACGGTAGGCCAATAATATCCGTATCGAAGTATTTTCTTGGCAAGTGCTTGCCCCCCAGTGTGATCGCCACATTCTCCTTCGTGCACCTCGCGCAACACTCGCTTGATTTCGTCATGTGCGATACACCGGAGAAGAGGAACAGAGTATCCTCTTCGATACATAACTCCGTTTTGAATGACAAATCGTGACACCTTTCGGAGAATCTGTCTTCTTTCACTTCGCCGTTCGGGTAGTGTGCCATGCTCAATGTAATCTTGATAGGGAGTCATCCATGATTCCTTCTCGGGGGTAGCTTCAAATGTGAATTCGTTCTCCGTTCGATCAATGCTTGGATAGGATAATGTCTCGACGGGGACGAGTCCCAAGTGTTGAGTTTCGCCTGTACTTGCCGACTTTGCCAACGCATCAGCTTTCTGATTGTGCTCTCGGGGTATGTAGAAAATGGCATAATAATCAAACTGGTCTAGTGTTTCTCGGACCCGGGCTAGATAAGCGGCTAGTCTTCGATCCTTGGCCTGATATTCGCCCCGAACTTGGCATACCACCAACTGAGAATCGCAGTATATCTCTACCGCGATAATTCTTAGGTCTCGGGCCAACTTCAACCCGGCGAGCAAGGCTTCGTATTCAGCTTCATTGTTGGTTGCCCGGAAATCAAACTTTAAGGCGTAGCAGATGGATCGGCCCTCGGGAGTCTCAAGCACAATCCCTGCGCCCGAACACCGATCGTTGGATGCGCCATCAGTGTACATTTTCCATACATATTCGGGTGAGTCACTAGTTTCAGGTAAGTCTTCAGGAACAGTGAATTCGGCAATGAAATCTGCTAAGACTTGACCGTGTATGGCTCTCCTTGGAACATATGCGATGTCGAATTGACTCAGCTCAATGTTCCACTTTAGTAACCTGCCAGATGTCTCGGGTCGTGTGAGGACCTGTCGTAGTGGTTGATCGGTGTACACAATGATAGGGTGAGCCTGAAAATATGGACGGAGCTTTCTCGAGGCGATGACTAGGCAGTATGCCAACTTTTCTAGCCTTGGATAATTTTTCTCGGCCCCGGCCAATCGTTTACTGACATAATAAACTGGTTTCTGTGTTCGGTCTTCCTCCCGAACCAATGCAGCACTAATAGCGTTTTCAGATACAGCCAGATAAAGGTATAATTGTTCATGATCAACAGGTTTTGAAAGAATCGGTGGTGTGGAAAGATGTCGGACTAGCGATTGAAATGCGTTTTCACATTCCGTAGTCCATTCGAAGTTTCGCCTCCCTTTTCGGATTAGGTCGAAAAAGGGTATGCATTTATCCGTTGACCTTGAGATAAACCTACTCAGCGCTGCAATCTTTCCATTGAGGCTCTGAACCTGTTTCATGGTCCTCGGGGTTTGAAGACTCCTGATTGCCCATATCTTTTCGGGGTTGGCCTCTATTCCCCGGGCGTTGACGATGAACCCAAGGAACTTTCCGGAAGCAACCCCAAAATGACATTTTAACGGATTTAGCTTCATCCCATACCTCCGGAGGACTTTGAACATTGATTCCAAGTCCTTGACATGATCAGTGGAGTACCGTGATTTTACCAACATGTCATCTACATAGACCTCCATGGTTTTCCCGATCTGGTCGGCAAACATTCGGTTGACTAAGCGTTGATAAGTTGCTCCGGCATTCTTTAAACCAAAAGGCATGACCATGTAGCAATATAGTCCTATGTCAGTTACGAAGCTCGTATGTTCTTGATCAGGCACATGCATGGGTATCTGATTGTACCCAGAGTAAGCATCCATGAAAGACAATAATTCATGTCCGGCCGTCGAATCCACAAGTTGATCGATTCGAGGAAGTGGAAAACTGTCCTTTGGACAAGCCTTATTTAAGTCAGAGTAGTCGATGCACGTTCTCCATTTTCCATTTGGTTTGCGGACAAGTACAGGATTGGATACCCACTCCGGGTACAAAGCATCTCGGATAAACCCATTCGTCTTCAATTTATCGACTTCTTCCTTGAGGGCGGCAGATCTCTCTGGATCCATACCGCGTCTCTTTTGTTTGACCGGGATGTACCGCGGGTCAATATTTAAGGTGTGGCTCGCGATGTCCGACGAAATTCCACACATATCGGAGTGTGTCCAGGCGAATACGTCTAGATTCGCTTGGAGAAATTCGACCAATTCCTGTTGAGCTTGCAGGTTTAGCTGAGACCCAATTTTCAAGACCTTCGAATCGTCATCGTTATCAATTGGAACATCGATTGTCAGCTCGGCTGGGGAGGCCTGACTTTCTTTGGATTCATCATTATCTTCAGTGTCTCGAGGGTCAAGATCCTTCTGGAATTGGTCGTGGTGCCCGGGCCGAGGCCCAGGCGCTAGTTGTCAATCGTCGACAAAGCGGACGTGGAGAGATTCCCCCACGCCCTTTCCCTTTTCCCTCTTTTGTGCTTCTCGTAGTTCAGCAACGTAACAGGCTCTCCCAGCAGCCTGGTCCCCTTGAATGACCCCAATCCCGTGGTCAGTTGGGAACTTTAGAGTCAAACACCACGGGGCAATTGCTGCCCTAAATTCTGCAAGGGCTGGTCGGCCCAAAAAGGCATTATAGGGTGAATGGATGTCCAGGACAACAAACTGTAACACTCGAACTCTACGGCGTTCTCCGTTTCCCAATTCTACTGGCAATTCCACCATTCCGGTGGGTATGTTAGCACTTCCATCGAAGCCGTGGATCCTATATTGACAAGGCTTTAGATCTTTGTCTTCCATTTTCATCTGATCATATGCCCTTTTGAACAAGATGTTTACTGAGCTTCCACTGTCTACCAGGATCCTCTTCATCCAAGCAGGACCAACCTGGGCGGATATGACTAGTGGGTCTATGGTCGGGGCTTCGACTTTGTCAGCATCTCGGCTTCTAAATACGATGTCATCCGTCATCGTCTTCTGTTGCTTAGCCGGAGTTCCTTCATAAAGTGTACTGCAGCTTTCAAAACTTACGTGTCTGATCGAATTGGCGTATGATTCCATTTCCCTCCAACTTCGATCTGCTGGATGAGGGCCACCACTGACTGTATTTATGACCAATCTTCCGCCTGTACAAGCGGGCTCTTCTTGTCTTTCTTGGTTCTGTGCACGATTTTGGTTTGACGGGCCCGCACTACCGGCTTGCGGTGCCCGCACAAATTGATCCAGCTTCCTCTCTCTGATCAGTTTCTCAATAAGGTCTTGCAGATGCCTGCAATCATTGGTGTTGTGTCCATAGCTTTCGTGAAATCTACAAAACTTCCCCGTTTGGATCTGTTTCTCCGATGATGGCTTCGGAGTCGGCTTCTTATATTGCATTGCATTACAGGTTTGTAGATATACGTTTTCTAACGTCGTATTCAGCGGTGTATAACTTTCAAACATTTGCGCCCTACGTCGCGGGCCGCGATTCTGATCCTGCTTCTTACTTCTATTATCGCCGTTCCTTGGCTGGGTTTGCTTGTTCTGAATATTCAACTGCACTCTTCCTGAGCCCTCTCCTGGCTGTTTAACGGCCACATTGCTTTGAATCCCTTCATTGCTGGGCCTCGCATCGTCCTGCTTCCTAGATTGTTTCGCATCCTCACGCCTCAGGAATTGGGCGGCTTTGAATAGAAACGATCCAACGACGCGGGAGGTTTCCCAGCTAGCCAGTTTCCAAAATCAGAGTCGGGATCAATCCCCTTAGTCAGAGCCATCAAGATTGAATTATCATTGGGGTTAGTAATTTCTGCACAGGCGGCGTTGAATCTTTCCAGGTATCGCCTGAGCGTCTCCCCAGGGGTTTGAGTGACACTAGATAAAGTGTTTACGTCTTTAGGCCTGGCGATGTGCATACGGAATTGTTCGATAAATTTGGTTGCCAATTGGTCAAACGAGGAGATAGACCGTGGTGGTAGTCGTGTAAACCACATTGTCGCAATCCCCCCCAAGGAAATAGGAAAACTACGGCACTTCACTGCATCATCAGCTCTGGCAGCAGTCATCGACCATTCATACTTTAGAATATGTTGGCTAGGGTCGGAGTTTCCTTCATACATAGGCAGAGTCGGCATTCTGAATCGCCGGGGAGGCTCAGCATACAATATGTCATCTGTGAACGGGGTGTGACTTCGAGAGATCCCCCAATCGTCATTTGTTAAACCTTGACTTTCGCGAACCATTTGGCAGACCATAGCTGAGAGATCAGGCATTGCCGCATTCGACGGGTGTCGAGCCAAAGTGTGGTCGGGTTCCACAGTGCGAGGTGGGATCGGGCGCTGTCGACGATCCGAATCTCGCCTCCTTGGCTCAACGTCTTCTGGGATATTCGATCCTGGGGCACGTTCCTGTGGGTGGTAGTTCGGACTGGAGTGATTTCGGATGTCAACTCCTGTGTCACCTGCGGTGGCTTGGTTATCTGCAGTGTGCTGTGGAACAGCGCCTCCTCGAGAGGAAGGTCCCGTATGAAAGCTAGCAGAGGGGCCAACCCTTATTTGTCCAACAGTTAACGTTTGCCGGAGACCAGAAGCATGACTTCCGTCTAACCTGGGGCGTGTAGATCTGCCGCCATAGTCGGATGAGGCAGAGCTTTCCGTGGAAGAATGCGGAGCATGGTCCCTCTTTGATTTCCTTCGCCCTTGACGATTTAGTTGGTTAGCCAATTCAGCATTGACACGCAGCTGCTCAGTTAGCTGTTGTTGGCTTTGAGTTAATTCCTGGAGTAATGCTTGGAATTCTTGCCTTGTAACTGGACCTGACTGATTCGCTTGCCCAGCGGCATCCTGATTGGCTGACTGTAGCTGTGCGGGATTCCGCCCATCCCGGCCTTCTTGGTTACCAACGTTGGAAGTGGTTCTCGTACTAACCATCCTGAAGGTTGGATTCCTGTCCTAGATTTTTAGCAAATCTGAAAAGAATAGAAGGAATCCGAATTTGAGGTCTGGATCTCCCTCTTAGATTTATGCAATCCGGTATCGAAGATAGATCCACGGAGCAGGAGAAAGAACTGGTTCCTTTTCTTTCTCAGTGAAAGCACCAAAATGTTTGCACCAAAATTGGGCAAACACCCTTCGGAAGTTTTTGAAGAGATAGTAAATGAAGAACTTGAATTAAAAATAAGGACTATCTAACAAAACTCCAAATCACAGAAAAGTAAATTGCACAGAAGACAAGGATTTAGAGTGGTTCGGCTATGCGCCTACGTCCACTATGAAACTTTATCACTTTATTCCTTAATACTTGAAGATTACAAGTGTTTTTAAGCAAATTACAGCAGAAAATGGACTTGAATTCGAAATTATCAGCAAAGGAGGTGGTATGGAGTGATTCCGGCAGCGTTTAGGCTTATTTTTCTTCCCCAAATTCTCCCGTCCCTTTTCTGAATGACCAGGGGCTCTATTTATAGGTGTGGAAGGCCAAATTCCCGCCTAAAGCTCAGGGAGGTTGCCTGGCACGTGAGGGGGGCCCATAAGCCCGCGTTCTCGAAGCCCGTGCCCAGTTTGGGATCGATTCGAAATGAATTTCGAATCGATCAAAGAAGCATCCAATCGAGGCGAAATTTGGTGTGGACATTCTTCAACATGCATGTGAACTACTGTAAAAATTTCATGGGATTTGGATAAGTGGATTGGAAGTTATGATCGGTTCGAAATTGGTGTCTTCGGCCTTCTGTTGGTTCGAATCGATGAAGTGGTCTCGTTCGCATCGACCTGTTTGATTCGAGTACTTCGAATCGATCCCAGGGCGCCTCTCTTCGAGTCGATCCTGTCTTTTGCGTGTGGTTGGATTCGAAGTGAGTCTTCGAATCGATGGGGATGGTGTTTGTTCGAATCGATCCAAATGTGTTACCTTGGATCGATTCGAAGTTGTCTTAGCATGTTGGATTCGAAGACAGCGTGATGCCGCATGGTGGGCTTGTAGTCTTGTGAAGATGGATTCGAACTAGCGCGTAGTTGATGGAGTCGAGATATAGCTGCTTTGGTGGATTCGAAGTAAGGTCTAGGTCATGGATTCGAAGTAGAGAACGTCTGATGGATTCGAAATACATGGAGTCGAAGCGGTAGCGTGTCTTATGGATTCGAAGTTAGGAGCACTCTGATGGATTCGAACTTACGTTCTTTTGTTGGGTTCGAACTAGTTGGTTTCGAACATTATGGGTTCGAAACAAATGGTTTCGAACTAGTTGGGTTCGACAGTGATGGTTTCGAACCGAGCGACGTCCATCTTCCTTAACTTGAATCCGTCATAACTTGAGCATATGACCTCGGATTGACTCGAAACTTGAATTGGTGGCTTCTATGGCCTTTCTTGTTATGCCCTATCATTTGTGGCCCGATCCGGACTCGGACAGAATTCATCGATATCCATAGCGGAGTGAAGTGCGATCAATCTCTGAAGCGAACTGTCTTTTGTCTTTGATCAATCTTTTGGTATCACGGCTTTTGCCCGAAAAGCGGGATAACAATCCATGCTTCGAAATATAATAGATAATTGTTCGCTAGTATCGGGATGCTTGAGATATAATGTTCTTTCGGGACATAGAATTTGAACTTCATAACGAACGAGCTAATCCATACCCAATATCATATCAAAACCAAGATGATCCAAAAAATGCAGATTTGAATGAAAGGACAAACCACAAAAAATAATCTCAACATCAACACATAATAATCCAAGAGTAGCAGATCCACCAATAGGATTTATGATCCTCAAAGGATTGCAAAGAGTAATAACATCCAAATGAATCATATCAACAAGCTCCTTCGACACGAATGAATGTGATGCACCCGTATCGAAGAGAACTCTAATAGAACGACCATGAAATAAAATGAAACCTTCCAAAACAGAAGGAGTAATACCTTTGGGCTGAGAAGAATCACCAGAAGCTTTAGCAACATTAAGCTTCCCAGATTTGAGACTCTTAGGAGCAGTAGGACAATCAATATTCCAATGACCTTCTTTCTTGCAATAACGGCAAATGCGAGGCTTAGGAAAGCTATGAAGAGGATGATCCAACAAACCACAATTATAGCACGCCCTCTGAACAGAAGGTGCACTACTAGGCTGAGAACTAGAGGCAACCTGTTTCTTCTTCTTCTGATTAGGATTTGGCTTATGATAAGGAAACCTCTTCTTGTTGGGGTTCTTGAAAACCTCAACATCATCACCACTATCACGTTCCTTTTCAACAGCTTCAAGACAAAGAGCCGAATCAACAAGCTCCTCAAAAGAGAGCTTAAGCTGAAGCAAAAGAACTTTCTTCAAATACTTCTTCAAACCTCAACAAAACGAAGATTCTTCTTACGCGGAGTGTTGATGAACTCAACTCCGCACTTGGACAATGCCTCAAAAGATGCAACATAATCGGAAATAGAGGACTTTCCTTGCTTCAACTCAAGGAAACTACGAGCAAGATTAGCCTTTTCCAATTCAGGAACGAACTTAAGTTCGAATCGTTCCTTAAACTGAACCCAAGAGAGAGCGGACTTGTCAACCTCCGAAATAAAGAGCTCATACCAGTCAAGCGCACGCTCTTGCAACATACTAGATGCCACAAGAACGCAATGATGATCCGAAAGATCCATCCAAGAAAATATGCGCTCACAAGTGCGCAACCAAGTCTGAACTTCCATAACACTTTCCGATCCCTTGAAAGGCTGACCTCCAAGGTGGGAATAGTCACTACACATGCGAGCGAAGGAAGACTTCTGAGCAGGAGCTACGGGAGTAGCAACCGGAGGCTGAGTACCCCTTAATAGCTCCATAAACTGATCAGCTGACATGTAGACACCGTCCGGATGAGAGCCACTAGAGGGGCCTGCAGAAGAACGCTTCCCTCTACCTCTTCCAGCCATGAGCTGAGAGACAAGAGAAGGTAAAGATCAGTTAAACAATACACAATTGATAAGAAATTTAACAAATGAAATACTACGGAATATATAATTTATTCCTAGACGTACTCCACATGTTAAAGTGGAAAGAATAGATTAGAAAGGCACGAATAAACTCCCGAATAGTTGTAACACATGTTCCATTCTGTTTCTGTTCTGTATATATTATAATTTGTTCTGAATTTCAGCTCTGATACCAAGCTGTGGCGCCCCACCTCTATGCTCACAATAACAAAGGTTATTATAAGGAATAACGTCTTCTATTGCGAAGAATAAGGCTTGTTAGTAGCGACCATCCGTACGTTATGCCTTAGATGAGCATTGATTACATCGATAGGAGTTGTATAATTTACTCCCAAAGATATAAACTCAATCCAAATCTAAAACGAAACTACGGTGGCTAAAGAAAAATCCAGAACAACTCATAATATCAACAACATTGATAGTATAATCACATCAGAAACAGAAATATCAGATATATAGCGGAAGACAAGTCTGGAATACATGCTACAACAATCTATAGTTCCCATGAACCAAATACACATATACATGGATAACTACATGCATAAGATGGGAGTCAAATAACCAAAAGAACTCCTCGAAGGCTAGACAAAAGATGATGCGAATCCCAAAAGCTGAAGATGCTACTGAATCAGAGATAGAGATTACCATGAAATAACTCGGTCTGACCCGAGTATTATTTAAAAGAAAATAATAAACGGATCAGTCTAATTTATTCTTAGAAATGAATGCATCATAAACTACATAAATTAAAATAATAATAATCTCAAATGAGACTATTCAACATAAGAAATCGACATAATTAAATGAAGAAATCACATCAAACTCCATCAAAATCAACTTTTAAATTCACAATTCGATTCAAAACAACAATTCACAAAATCTAGAAATCAAAAATCGATAACTAGAAAATCAACATAAAAGTGGATCGACCCCAACAAATGGTGAGTTTTAGCTACGCCGCACGTGCATCTCAAATGGCCGAAGCCTACCAAGTACTATTAATTTTTTTTACTTAAGTCAAAGAAATGAGTGCTGAGAAGTGTTTTTGGGTACATTTTCCTTTAATGCAATGTACATTTGTACTGCTCGGCTACACCCTAGCTGTGGCAGAGTAATGCAAAGTTCAAGTTGTTTTTGAAATAAGGTTTTCACTCATTTGCCTTACCTCTCTGTTAGTTGTTTACTAATATGCCTCAGCAATTGCAAACGTCACTACAAACTTGATTTCAAAACTAGTGGTGACAGTATTTGTGACATGCGTCCATACCCATTTTATTAAATGACTTCAGAAAGTACACGGCTAAAGGATGATAGCCGCCTAGTTTCTGTATAAAATGTGTTCAAAACTCTGGAAAAAAGCGACAGCAAAAATGTAGAGTGTTCACACTTTTTTTTACTTCTCCGGTTATAAATTTTCTTTATTACTTGAATGCGACAGCAATGTAAATGTGATTACATATTTTTCCACTGACTTGTTACACATTTACATTGCCAATTTTTTTTTTAATTCAAAAATTTCTATTTAAAATATTCACTCCGACAGTAATTCAAAAATTACGGTCGTTACAGATTTTAAAAATATTTATTACGACCGTAATAAAATAACGGTCTTTACAGCGTACCTTTTTAGCAAATTTTCAAAGCAAGTAGCTAATATATAATGCATATACGTGCTCCAACTCTCTCGAACGCCTCCGGCACCTGTACTATACTCAACAAACGCATTAGTTTTCAAAGATATGAACATTTTAACAACATTCCCAATATAAATTTAAGCCAAACATATACATTTCATAATTCAATCAACAATTTACATGATTATGCATGCTAACCCCCTTTATAAACAATTTCACAATTCCGACATCATTTTAAATCCTCTTTACAAACCCAAACTTCATAGTTTAACAATGTTAACCATATTTTCTAACAATCCAAGGTTTTCAATCAATCCATTTTCACTTCAATATGATTACATATGCCTTTCATACGTTTTTATTTTAACTTACATTCCCAATTTGATTTACAATCAAATTTTAGTTCAAACTTGAAACATTGCATTTCTTTTATGATCTATTTCCATTCATATGCAAAATTATTTAATTAGATTGCATTTATCTAATTAATTTTAAACCATCTTTATTTGCTTCTTCAAATCAATTCACTTGTATTCATATTCAAACTCTTTGAATTAGATTCCAAGTTAGTTCAATTTATTTAAGACTCAATTTCAAATGCTTGTTAAACAACTCAATTCCGAATACATGCAATTTTCATGCCATTCAAGTAATTAATCATCACTTCAGCTTACATCCATTTAAAATTAATTCCAGTCTAGATTTATATTAATTTTATTTAATTCTGCATGGTTCATAATCCAAGCATGCTTATTCCATTTCAATTATTAAATCAATCCTTATTCTTACTTTTCAAATTTATCATTCATCTTAAGTTTATTTTTATTATATTATAATTTTTCTTCCTCACAATAACAATCTTAAAAGTCATTTGCTTGCATCAAAATTTTATTTTGCAAACAAAATTTATTTAAAGCTATTTCATAAGCTCAAAAGTAACCATCTCATCATTCTCTTAAAGGATTACAGTTCCATAATATCTCAATTTATTTCCATTTTAATTGATTCTTACCAAATCAAACCATTTACAAATTTTAATCCAACTAGCTTATACATTCAGCTTAAGTTTAAATCAATAACATCTCATTCTATATTATTTACAACTCTCACACATCTTTAATTCATACTTTCATATTCCATTACAATAATCAATTAAAACCATTTCACTTGCAAGGCCATTTCAGCATCTAAACAAATTTACCCAAGACCACATTATTCAGCTTAATCACAATTATTTAATTTGCTTAAGCTTTCTTTACAATATTTCCATTATCTTCTTATAAATCAATTTTTATTTTCATTTGATTCTCATCCAAATCAAATTCCAATTCATTTAAAACTTTAATGCACTTTGCCTATTTATTTACTCCATTTTAGACTTATTTTATTAGCAAAGAAACCACTTTAAATTATTTCACTCATTTGAATCTATTTACAATTCAAACCATCATTATTATAAGTTAATTCCATTTTTCATTCACACTTCAATATTTGTTACCACAATTAAATCCCAATCCAAATCAGGATTCTTATTTACCTTCAGATTTTGACTAACTATCAAATTCTATCCATTACAATACAAATCCCAATTAATTATAATTCAATTTAGTAACTAACCTAATCCAAATTAGGTGTTAATTCACTTTCCCAATTCATACTGAACTTATTTACAATACGACCATTTTCCAATGTTCAAAACAAGAATGGGTTTCATTTTACCTTTCAATTTATTAACAAGCTTCCAAAATTGTATCCATTCCAGTATTATTTTCATTTAATTTAGCTTATACTAAATTCGTCTTCAAGCTTCTCTTTATTTAAATCAGCTTATGCTAAATTCATTCTCAAATAATCCCTTTGAATTTAGTTGAGTCAAATTTTTTATTCATACAATATCCTTTCAGCACAATTAGATTTCTTCCAATTCAATTCTTTCCAAAGTTAGATTCAAGTTTTAACTAAATTCATTTAACCATCTTGAATTCATTTCATTTTCCCTTACCATCTTAAATAAGAATTTAATTCCATTCACTTTATTCACAGCACAATTGAATCTTGTTTTAATTAGTCCAAATTCAACTCAATTCCATTTAATCAAAGTTAAATCCAATCAAATCCAAATTTTAATTCTCTATATACAAGTTCAAAACTTGTTTACTAACTGAAGTTCCTTCACTTCTTTTATATCTCACTCTACCTTATCTCAATTCACGTTCACTTGAGATTAACTTTGAATCCACCATACTATTCCACTATTTTCCAATTGTGATTATAATTTCATTTCTATTTATATAAGTTCACCAACTTATTTATCTTAAAGCTCATATTGCTCATTTCAATCCATCTACATCTTACAATCACAATCCAAATTTTAAGTATAACACATAATAGCTTGTGGGTATAATTCATTACACAATGACCCCAAATCTCAAAGTCAACTTACTTTTTAATTTAATCCAAATCAAATTTATTTCTAAGTCCAATTTATTTAACTTATCCAAGTTAAATTCAAATTTTCTACTCACTTCAACATATTTTATTCACTTTCAGTTACTCAAATTAAATTTTAATTCCAAGACTAAAATTTTCATTTCTTACTTCTTATTAATATCAATTTCACTTAATAAGTTCAATAGTTAGTTCATTTTAATTTTACGCATCATTTAAATATAATTTCCCAGAATTCAATTGCCCAGTTTCATTTCAAAGCCATTTTGAAACATATTAAATATATAACTATTTGGTATATCAATCAAATCAAATTTCCTCCTTTGAAATTTCCAAAACAACTAGTATACCCAACAAATCCAAACAATATCATAACCAACCACTTTGGTAGCAATCCATCACTTTAGAAACTCGAAAATGAATTCTAATGATGTGGCCAGCATCATCAGGATTATTTTCCAGCGACTGAAGTGAATTCAATGTTTTCTTACTTTCCCAAATTCATTTCAAACAGTTTCCATTCAAAAATATTTCCCAAAACAATATTCCATTATTACCTTCAAATACCTTCAAATCTCAACAAACATTTCAAACTTTCCCAGGATTTTAAATTTCCAAACTTTTACTTTTATTTTATTTAAAATCCTTTCCAAACTTCCGGGATTTAAATTCTGGCTTAATTCAAATTTTGCTACTCTTCTTTTATATAATTTATATTCATGGAATTTATTGATTATAACAAATTTCAAGTTTTACATTAAATTTTAGATTCTTATTTATTAAGGTATCCACATCCAAACAATCAAACATATATAATAATTTCAGAAAATTATTTCTTTTATATCTAAAATATAAATTTGGGTAAAATTATTTCATTTACCCACTTTAAAAACAATACTATGTCGGTTCATCTTGTTCAAGAGTTTAGAAACCCCTATCGATACAGTTGTACTTCCCGCACCGACCAGAATTCATAAACACTCAACCGATAAGTCAACACAGTACAAAAACAATTTTATATCCACTAACAAGTACGCTCTCATATCTATTAATACGCTCAACTCATTATAGAGTACTATTGACCCTGTTTAATGAGTAATTTCCCCACCAAAGCCTAGGTTGTCGCCAACCTAAGCTCTGATACCAAGTGTAACAGCCCGCAAATCCGTACCCCTTGAATCAACACTATTCTACCTCTATTAACTCAAGTGGCATAGAATTACGAACCATTAGGGTTAAAGAAGAAGAGATAGAAGAAGAAGAAACTAAACAATATCAGAATCTCACAGTCGCAGCGGAATAAAATATAATAGTGAATATATAACTCTACACAAAATAAAACTATACCAGTTTTATACATCGCATCATCAGAGTATCTCATACACCAACAATCACAAGTCAGACATATCATACAATCATAACAGCGGATATATATATAGGTATAGATAATATGAATGATACGTCTCGGACTCCAGCTCCTCTCCTGCTCCATAGCATCCTGTCCTGAGCAAATAATACTCGGTCTGACCCGAGCATTATAATGAAATAACACCCGAGTCAGTCTGGAATACCAGCTAATAGTAATGCATTCAAATTGATTATTAAAGTTTCAAAAATCCTTTTGAAAAAAAAGCATCTCGTAAGACCACGCCACAAATAAACATGTCGGGTTTTACCTTACGATAGCTAAAACACTTTTTATAGAAATCCTCTGATATTATAATAGGGTCTATTTACAAATACTTATAAAATAGCCGAAATTGTTACATCTATTAAATTCCAGCTACTAGCCACAAAAGTGGGTAATACAAACAAAACTCGTAAAAGGCTCATAGGGAGAATTGATTTCCAACAATGACTGGGCACTGGGGTACCACCTGTCACAGTACATGGTCTAGATCACAGTACCGAGGACCACTCCCGATCCACTGCAACACAAGGCCGGACCCATCCCTTACTGGACAGTTTCGAATAAGATCACCCCACGGCTGGGATCAGCAACCGCACCACTAAGCCGAAATAAAAGGGACATCTAGACAGGGATGACCTTACTCTCAAGTGGGGGCTACCCACGAAGCCTTGCTGCATATCCCCTGATTTTCAGTCATTCCCGGTTGATGAGGCTTGAGGCTTTGCGTTACCTTTAGAACGTTTCACTTAGAATGCCCATTGCCCATCTGACGATGTTCCGCAAGCATTCGTCCATACAAGTCCGTCCCGGGTTCGAAAGGAACCGAAGGCACTACTCCTACTACATCCATTTTGGAAATATCCTCAGGATTAGTAGCGACTAGCCCTTGCACTTCACTGCTCCATCTTCGACTCTGAACATGTTATTCACACGAAATGTACAAATCGGATCGAAGTGGTTTTCGAGAAATAAATCTCGATCCCGGTCTCTTCGAAACGATCAACGCATTTGTCCAATATTGATAGACGGTGATTTAACTATCAATTTATATTCATAAACATCCATAAGCATCCATCACACAATAAATAATATTCCACATTATTTATTTGCCTCGAATATCTTTAAAAGATATATTTTCAAAGTTTCAAAGCTCATTTGAAATCAATTCCCAAAATCCTTCCTTGACAAGGTAAATCCTTTACCATTTATTCCCATTGGAAATAACCAAGTACAAATCAATTTAGATTTAAAACAGTTAAAACATTTTATTCTGAAATATACTTTAAAATATGTAAACTTACTACTAGTTATTTACTAAAAATATAATTTTCAAAATATTTAAAGTTAAACCATTTATTAGGATATAGATCTTGATTGTAAATAAGGGTTTTGGTTTAAACTAAACTTATAAATAGAGTTTTAAAAAAGTTAATACTAATTTAAATAACTTAGGTCAAAACTAGTCTTTAAACACATCCATTTGTAAAAATAATTACTAAGGTATTTATAAAAGTTTACTATTGCTAATTTATTAATAATTACTTTAAAATACTAATTTCCAAAACACTCTTTTAAACAAGTTTGAAGGTTTAAAACTTTCTTTTTATAAAATCTATTTAAACTCGAACTTGGTTTTCCCAAGAAATTTCATTCCCACATAAACATCCCAGAAAAAATCCTTCTTATAATGTCTGACAATTTACTTCAATTCAGGTTTACGTTTTAATAACATAAATCTACTTTCACATTTATCAACTGATAACGTTTCTCTTCGTTTAGCATTCCAGATTTTACCAATTTTCAATTTTCATTCCATTTAGATTTCAAATTTTAATTCTTTTAAATTTATTATTTAACAATATCCTTTATTTCTCTAAAATTCAATTTATCCATTATAATTAAATTATGGATTTATAATTTATCCATCAATATTCCAATACAATTTTATTTCAGTTTTATCAATCACAACATATAAACAGATCACAACATCAATTATAAAAATAATTATTATAATGTGAGGAATCCAGTTGGATCCCTCCAACCTGTTTTCCCTGCATCCACAAATATTAGCACAACAATATATATATATATATCAATCCAGGCTGATATAAATAAACATTTCAACCAATCACACAATTATTTAAATATTAACTACTTAAATCAGCTAACATTCCAGATGTGAGTGAGATAACTCACCTTGAGTTTCGGCGAGCGTTCGAAATGTAAATTAAACCGAACGACGTTCGATTTAACTCAAATTTCTACTTGCTTCGGTCGTCTCCAAACTTGTAGAGCGCGGCGCTGCAATTTTGACACTTCTTGTTTCATCGAAATCTGACATCGTACGCTCAACTTACGAATTTTAAAAGTTCGAATAATATTTAAAAAAAAATTTCCTTTAATTTTAAATAAAATTCTACCATCCAATCGTGACCGTGCATCAGCTAGAGATCTCCAGACCGAGACTCGTCTTCTCTCGCGCGCGTACAGGTTCCAAATCGAACCCACTTTCACCCATCTAGGGTTCGAAACCGCGCCGCCTACATTGCTCTCCACGACGATCAGACATCGGCATCCAGATGCACGCCGCCACCTCCATCTTCACCTAGAAGCACATGGAACTCGGTGCCTCCTCAAGAGAAAGAATTTGCATAGGAACGGCAGCGTTCGAGCTTCGGTCACCGTCGATTCACCTCGCTAAAACCCATCACACCCGTTCAGAACGTAGATCTCATCGAGCTCGTCGACTTCCCAGTTGAAAGTTTTGGCAAATAATGAGTGGATTGATCGATAATTGGGGAAGAAGGTGGGTAATTTTCGGCCATAGGATGTAAGGAAGACGACGGCTCTGGAAAATAATCCTAGGGTTTTAAACGATAATTTTAATATATATATAATTATTTAATATTATTTTCATCTCGTTCTTCACACTTTAATACCCTATGCAAAGGAACTCCAATTCTCACGAACCAACAGGCGTTCCTTGGGTTTTTCCGTGTTTCGGACACAATGGAATAGGTTTCGTCGGCTAATTCGGTCGTATGCACGAGTTACGGAATTAAACGATCAATTTTAAATTAAATCGGTTAAAATGATTTCGATGCGTTTCTAGCTGCCACGGTCAATCTACAACTCCGATTGCTACGAAAATTGAAATCCGATAATAACAAACTATTACGGATCCAATGGAACAGGTTTCGTCGAATTCTGAGACTGTGCCCCGAAAGGCTATTTTAACTCGTCTATTAAATCGGCAATTTCCGAAATTTTCGAAATTACTTCAAAATTTCACCCTTTAAAATTTTATTAATTCTATTATAACTCGTATAAAATTTATATTCACATTAGAAGCCATTTTGACTCATTTCGAACCAAAATCTAATGATTTGCATTATTATATTATTAAATTTCAATATTAAATTAATATAAAATTCCAAATAATAACTTATTGACTTTTAAATTCATCTAAAAATCCAACCACCATATTTATATCCAAATAGACTTAAAAATAAATTTGAAAACCATTTGTATAACTATTCTCATCCAGATTCACCATTTATTCAAATTTTGAATATTTAATTACTATTCTTCATTACTCAAAATCGAACGGAATCACTATAATTAAAAATTATAGATTATTTTATTGATTGTACTCGATTCCTTCCATTTCAAAATCAATTAAGAATCCATATTAAACATTTAAAACGAATTAAATGTTCAAATTCAATGGCTTAAAAATACGGGATGTTACAATTTTATAGTCTCTACATGTATGTCAATATCCATTAATTTTAAACATGTCTGCTTTTGCAAGTAGAGAAGAGCAAGTGTTCTTGGGCTCATCCACATGCATCAACATGAAAAGACCAATTATAATCCCTAATTAAAAATATATGACACATAACAGTGATTATTCATAGACCCAAACAAAGCAAAACTGGTATAAGCACAGACTCCAACAATATTCAGTTTAACCAACAGATAAATTCCACCAGAATTCACAAATTTTCATGATGTGATGAAGTGAGATCATGTCCATTTTTAAAGTGTGATATAATACTAATCCACATCTTTTAAACCGTAACATATTTTTGAGTTGCTGCACAATCAGTACATATGATTTGAAAGAAAATTCTTTATATAGGATTACACACACTTCTGAATTCCTAAAGTAGTACCATATTTATGAAAAATAAAACCCTATTAGCAAGTAAAAAAGTACTCACATCTAAGCTGGCAAGAACAATCCACCAACCAAATTGTCTAATTCTGAAGCACATATGTCACTACAAAAAAAATACATATTTGTTTATTAAAAAAGAAAGAGTAAAACACATTAATGTGCTTTTCTGAAAATTTTACAACTTGTCCATATTAATTATATAGGATTACGCATATGGACATATTTGTTTATTAAAATAGAAAGAGTAAAACACATTAACTTTTAGCATTAGCTATATCATTTTTGCAAATAATAAATTTATTCACCATGCTATATACAACTTCAATCACTTATGTTATCACAAACATTATTTCAAAGTCTAAGCATTAATATATTCCATATATTGTAGCTCATCAACATGCATAAATTAAAATTTTAGAAAAACAAAGAGTAAATGTTTTAACTATAGTGATATTTATTATAAATGTTTCATTTCAAGTTGAGATTTTACGACTCAAGCAAAGACGAAAAATTATAACAAATATCATTAAAGGCGACAGTGATTTACTGCTTCATTGATAATTTTATAATATTATTTCTTAATATTCTTAATATAAGTTAAGAACAAAAAAAGTATAGTGTTACTTATTATACATGTAGCATTTTGTAAGTGTACTTGGGTAAATATCTATTGCATCCATTAAACCAAAATATACATGTACTTAATTGTTATAATGATTCGGTTGGGTACTTTAAAGAGTATATTTTAGCTATAATTGTTTCCTTCTTATAATTTGGCATAATAAACAATAGTTGTAAATTTAAAAAAATATCGTAATGGACCTAAATGAAATATAACATGCTACTCACCATTACATGGATGTGAATATTTGAGACTGCGATTCGGTAGAAACAGTTCAAACTTCAAACATGAACGCAACTTTGAAACTAAATAATCTGACATCTTGAATAAATGACATTTTTTCATTGCAAAATTACAATCTTAGCATGATATGGATTGAAAATATACAGTAATACATATATAAGTTGTTTATACTTCTATACAGATAACTTTCAGTTTAAATATTTGAATTAGATTAAGATGAGTCACAGGTTTTTTCTTCTTCTAGATTTTCCCGCATTATTCATGTTATAGAAGGATGAGCTTCCCTTAAGCTTTAAGTCACATGTTTCGTAATTTTAGAACTTGCAGTTTTATTTCACATTAGTAACCGACTCTTTTTCATATTGAGGGTATGCAATTCCTAACATCCATGCAATTGTTAATGGAAATAAGTAAATGGTAAAGTCACTCGATTGGCAAACAGAATATAGCCTACATGTATCCTTATCGATTATGTTAATGACATGAATATAAAATTAGATTATAACTTCTATAAACATGATTATTTATCAAGTAAGGGATTTAGCATACAGAAACATCATAGAATTTTACTGAAATTCATCTCTATCTTCTTTCATTTACTATTGTCAGCACCAGACTCACTTGTATGAATCCCAGTTCACCGAGTAATATGTAGTTCTTACTATTGATCATCTACTGATCTACTGCGATAGAAATAACATTTACTAAAATTGGAAAAATAATAGTACATAAATTAAAGAGTAAGTAGTACTATGTAGTATGCATAATAATTTACAGCTTAAACAAACCATGTCCTATAAATATCGAAAGCAATATATGTAAATTTAAGGTTGCGTTGATGAAAGGTTCAATTTCCCCATCCAGTACCAAAGTATAATTCGATAATACTATATACATTCAAGAGAAGTTTAATAATCTACATCTTCTTTCAATTTAGTGTCACTTGCAAAAGATTCTCTTCCATGAAATTTTCTAATATTTATCATGTTTTGACTATGCATATATTTTTATATATTGCAAAGGATCAATGGAAAGAGAATTTTGCACCATTTCGGTATTTTTCAAACTAAAAGAGAAGCCAACTAAAAAATGATTTAAACCAGTTTGGGTTATTCTGGCTATATTGCACTAAACCAAATCATCGATTTGGACTTTGAAAAGGCAAAAAAATGTATTAAAGTAATGGTAGTACATTTCAATATTTCCAAAATTTACAATTACTTTGGTCGACTTAAATATAGTTATTACCAAGGTGCAATATAAGATCGATTTCATAAACAGAAACCAACCAACATGAATTTTATCACATCAGGTCAGTGAATATAAATCAAATATGAACACAAAATTATGTGATTCTTACCTTTTTTCTGAACTATAATAGAATAAGCATATTTGTTATGACACTGAGTAAAGATCAAGGTTTAATTTTTAGATTCAACAAATTACCTTGAAATCATATGGCCGGATAAAAATTGAAAAGCAATATTGTAACGTCTTGCAATTTTTCGTCGCTCGAAAATCGACATTAATACATTCACTGTATCAACTGCCGCCTAATCGAATGCCGGAAAACCGAATAGTTATGGTTAAAGAAGAAGAAAGAGGTAGAAGAAGAAAGAAAGAAAAGAAAAACAATAGAAACAACAAAACAATATCAGAATCTCACAATCACAGCGGAACAACATATAATAGATAAATGAATATCATTAGAACAAAGAACTATATCAGTTATTACATTTCATCACATTATATTACATCATCAGAGTGTATAACAACAACAGCGGAAAAGAAATACAATATACTAGTAATATGCTACGCCATCCAACTCAACTCCAGATTTCTGCAGCAACTCCTGAATCTAGAATATCCTGATAACCTGACTCTAGACTGCCCGTGTGGAAATTGGCGGGCACCCAGAATTTAGGAAGGGAAACAATAAACTCCGAGTCAGTCATGGGACTGGTGTGAGAACTTAAAACAGTTTATCTTTAAACAATCAACAGGATAATCTTTAAAATAGATTCGCAATGCTTTTTAGAAAATGAGACTACCATATGGCCTCCCGCACACACACACAATGCAAACGCAGAATCGGAGGAGATTTCTCCTTATGATAGTCAAAGAAGCTTGATACGCATTAAAAGAATCATTTGATTATTATTATTAGTGCATAGTGTAGAAAAATCATTTCGAATGTATAATATAAATCTTAGCCAACATACGACCAGTATCGTATGCCTACTATAGCTACCATCTAAACAGTGGTGACCACCATAAGTATATGGCAGGTTCTACAACTAAAACCGTACAAGATCGTATTGTTTTGTTTGGGTTTCCAACAAATGGTCAGGCTAAGGAACTTCCTCCTGCAAATGGGATCGCCTCTGGATGGACGTCTTGAGAACTTAACCACCTCTCTGCCAACACAAGGCCGGGCTACCTCTGTAACTATGTAACTACTACACGAATATGTCATCCCCCGGTCCTTTTGGGACCTTTGTCCGAGCGCTCGATTCCAACAACACCACACAGTAATAGATATAGTGTATCAACATGAGTAAGTATCTGTGCTCCATACCATGATGCCACCCTTTTCCAGAAGGAAACGACAAACCCTAAAGGGCGCGACCCTCATAACCTTCCCGCATATTCCTGTTTCGACCATTTCCGGGGAGTGAGGTCTGACGAAGTCTCGTCCACAAAGCCACGCTTTGGTACAAAGCCATGCTTTGGGTCAACAAATGATCAAAGTAATGATCACAAAGATAAATGATCAAACAAATGATCATATCACAAATGATCAAACAATGATCATCACACAATAACACTCAGCATGTCACATTACCGGATTGGGAACATATCGCTGATAACCTTCAACTACATAACCTCTGAGCTCGTACGTCTCAGAGAAGGGTGTTAAGCTAAGAGAATAAATTCTCCGCCACCAATGGAAATGTATTTGAAAGAAATCTGCTTTATATCTCAAAATGTAATGTCAGACACGTAACCATACAAGTCTGTTCCGGGTTCGAACAGAACCGAAGGCACTTCCAAAGAAGCCCTTGCAATCCGGGTATTCACAATCCCGATAAAACTTCCCATCACAAAGGAAACCTCCATACCGTAGCTAATGGTGCGGAGACAATCGATAGGTTATCCTATCGTTTTCACAAATACCCGGTCTTCAACACCGGTCTTCAAATGCTATCCATAACGACGTATCACATATTCCGAATGGGTTATACGCCCCATAGGTCCTTTCCCGGCTAACCCAAATAATGAGCGCTTACTCTAAAAATAAGTGTGGCGTTCAATTTCAAGCAAATAACAACAAATAACTATTTAAAGGTAAATATTGATAGTCGGTTATTTAACTATCAATAGATATGCAACAGCATCACCAGGCTCCAAATAATTTTCCAAATTATTTAATTCCAAAAATATCTTTACAAGATATATATATTCCAAATAATTGCCCAAATTATTTATTTTCGAAAATATCTTTACAAGATATAATTTCCACACTTCAACCATTTAAAAACAAATTTCAAATCATCAAATAAATACTTAACGATTTATTTAAATTTTACGTTCCAAATCCGTAAATTCATTTCCATACTTATTTAAAAATAAGTAATTCACAAATCTATTTATTTTCAACATTTGAAAATATTCGATATACTTAAATCAAAATTAAGTGTATATTTCATTCTTTAAGAAAATCATTCTCTTAAACACATTTATTCGAGTCAAAACGAATGTTGCGTAAAACATCGTTACGACGACCCAAAATCACTAGTATAGGGATTCGAAATTTAGATAGATATATAAATCCCAATACTATATAAAATATTTCCTTTCGGAAACCATTTACTATAACAACAGTGTTATAGTCCGTCATTTCCTTACTTCTGAAAAAGTCTATTTCAACAATCAATGTTGAAATCTATGTATTCGATACTTAATGCATTTTAAAGCATATTCAAATTGTTTTAATTCTATTTAAGACTTCACTTCTCAAAAATATTCATTTTTATTTAATAATACATTCACTATCCAAAATCGTGAATATTAATCGTTTTCCACTTTCAATACTTCTACGTATTTATTAGAGATAATCCACTGTCCAAAATTGTGGATATAATTCCTTTCATATATTCCTATATTCAACTTATCAAATTCAATTGATTTCGGATTTATAAAACAACATTTATAAATCCCATTTATATTTTTATAAACTTCTATTTATAAAAATCCATTTATATCTCATTTTAAATGCCCAAAATCCGGTTTATTAGTTAATCACTTATAAATCTTTTATTTTACAAAATCTAATCCTTTTATATATTCACAATTTATAAATCGATAAATTTCTATTCACTTATGAAATCCATTTATAATTCTTTTTGACACTTATAAGGACTCGTTTGATAATTCCAATAATTTTAACTTATAAAATATCAATTTTATAAATCCTTTATATAAACCGTTTAAAATAATTCAAAATTCCCGATTTAAATCGTTTTCCAAAAATCTATAATTTTATAACATAAAAATTATAACTCTTATTTATTTAAAATTAAATTCATTTCTTAACAATTTAAAATCCAAATAAACATCGATTTCAAAAATAACTTTAAAAGTCCTTTCAAATAGAAATCGTTCCTTTAACATTTTAAAATTCCAAAATAGGCCCAATGATGCCACATCACCAAATCGTCAATCATGACAGCCAAAACAATCATATGTCATCATATGAAAATCAGCATATACCAGAATATATGCAATCAAATAAATACTGTTGTAGAATCCAGTTGGATCCCTCCAACCTGTTTCCCTGCATCCACAAACATTAGCACAATACCAATTCCGCTCCTGTACGGAATTATCGCGGTATAAGGGATTTATAAAATATTATCCGCTATTATGAGGCGCAATAGGGTCTCATCCGCTATACAATGCGGGAAATAAACACCAAGTACATAAATAATACCAATTTCACTGTACTGTGAAATATTCGCGGTATCAGTTTTTAATAAATAACATCCGCTTACTAACGGCGTATAATGTCTATTTCAATCAATAATCAACAGATAAAATTATCATCCAGGCATACAATCAACAATTTTAAATCTAACTATTTAAAATTTTAGTCGAACAATTTCGATTGAGTGAGAAGTTCTCACCTTGATTTTAATTCCCTTCCAACGTTTTATTTCGAATAAAATTAAACGGACGTTTAATTTTACCCAAAATTTTCACTAGCTCCAAACGACTCCAATCTATTTCCATAGTGTAGTATTCGATAATACGAACGCAACGCAATTCATTTCGTCCGATTCCGACCTCGCAGCAAAGAGTTATGATATTTTAAAGATTATACAATTTATTTCATAATTAATTTACAATTAAAATTAAATTTCAAACCCCTAATCAATCATCACCGTCCATCATTGCTAAAGAAAATCTGGGCCGCACGTTTAGCTTCTTCTTCCATCGTGAAACCATGCCCTACCCACAACCCATAGCCGCCATTTTCTATGAATTTTCGCAATTACTACAGCCCACTACACGACGTCGGCTAATACCACTTGCAAGCCCATCGCCGACTCTTCCTTCCTCCTGAACGCGGCGAGGCGTGGTTGCCTATATACTACGAAAACCGTGGGTGAGGGCAGCTCGAACGCGAGCAGATTGTGGCCTCCACACAACACCGGTTCACATCTCCACCGGTGAACTCGTAGTGCTCGATGAGCTCTCCAACTTTCGTGTAGAGGCCGGAGTGTGAAAACCAAGCGATTGGGAGGAATCGAAGGGGAAAGCACGGGTGTTTCTGGCCTTAGAATATTTTAGTGGCGGCCCCTGAAGCAAACCCTAGGGTTTCTAATTTTTCTTTGCAAATGTGAATTTCAAGGGGCTTTTATAGAAAATATTCCAAATTACTATTCATCGAAAATTTCCGAACTCCGAACGAAGCATGCCGGCTGGCGTTTCTAGGGTTTACCCCACGTTCTGGACACAATGGAACAGGTTTTGAAAGCTAATTCGATCGTATGTGCGAGATATGGTTATAAACGTTCGATTTTAAATTAAACCGATTAAACAAATTTCTAGGTGTTTTGGCTTGCCCCGGACAAACGATAAATCCGATTGACTTTAAATTTGAAATCTACAATAGCATCACATTACGGACCCGATGAAAATGGTTTCGTCGAAATCCGAGACAGTTTGAAAAATGACTATTTTAACTCGCCAAATTAATTATAAAAACAATTTCGATGTGTTTCGAGCTGCCACGGTCAAACGAAAACTCCGATTGCTACGAAAATTGAGATCCGATAATAACAAACTATTACAGATCCAATGGAACTAGTTTTGTCGAATTCTGAGACTGTTGGAAAAATGGCTAATATTTAATTTTTAAAGTTCTATAACATTATTCTTACTTCAATATGATAAAATAAAATTTTACAAGTCATTTTTAATCATATTTAAACCCAATCTCCAATTATTTCTGTAATTTCCATATTAATTATCGAATTAATTATTCAATTAAATCCAATATTCGAAAAATAATTTATTCGACTTATAAATCTTACTTACTAATATTTAAAATCAATTAAATATTCAAATTTTAATTAACAAAAATTTTGGGTTGTTACAAACCTCCCCCCTTAAAAGAATTTCATCCTCGAAATTACCAAGTAAGAAAAAGTTACAGAATCCATTAATTTTCCCAAAATTCATAGCTAAACTTTTTATAATAACTTTACTAAGTTTTCAAACCATACTTAGTTATCCTTTCAAAATCAACTACTATTGTTTAACTTCTAATTCCAAAATCAAAGTTATAGTTTTCACAAAAAAAATTTCCCAAATTTCTCAAAAATTTTCTAACGCCTTAAATTTTCGGAAAAATTCGCCACAGTCTCCTTTGCGCGGCTCGATCCAAAAAAAAATGACAGTGTATATATATCACAAATATACATCTCATCAAGTGACGAGGCATCCCATAGGGAAAAAGTGTAAAAGTACGGTATGTAATCCGAGATATGTACCTTATTTATATTATTAGCGAGCATATACGGCTAATATAGCGCGAAAGCGAGCTCCAAATGCGAAGCAAGCGCAATCCGCACCTACTAAACACTCAACAAAAAAATATGAGAAACATGCATATACAAAATATATCTACATGTAGCATATAGCAACATAACAACTACCTGTGTCAACTTAGCAAATGCAACAAAACAAAAAATGCAACCATCAAACAACTATCATCCAACTAACATCGAACAAATCAATGTCTATCCAAATCAATTCATAACCAAATAAATATAAATTTACTTCTCATTAATATTCATTGGATGGTTTTCCATTTTAATCACATTTGATTCATTAACATTGGTTTTTTTACCAACATTCATTTATTCATTTCCAATTAGCATACATTCAACAATTCATTTTTACATTAGTTCAGTTTCAATCCAAATCAAATCCAATTTTATTCAAATTCATTTACTTCAATTTCAATTTGAATCCACTTACATAGCTTTTAATTTTGCTAATTCAATTTCATTAACACTTAATGCATTTATATACAAATCAACTAACAAGAAAATAACAACCAATGTTTATTCAATCATAACCAAATTCATTAAATTTACATTCAACATTCAATTTTGGTTCGACATTTTTGATTTCAATTGGTTTAACATTTTATCGACTTTCATTCAATCATTTATTCACCAATTTCATTAGCTTTTTATGAATTAACACTTGAATTCCTTATTTCATATCAATTCTATCTACATTCGATTGATTCATATTCACTTCAAATTTCATTTACTAGTTTATTTCATTAGTACAATTCGATTCATTCATTAATTCAATTGCTAATTCACTTCACAAATAAGGTTGAATTTCATTTACATAACTTAAGTTCACATTTATCACTTCATTTATTTAATTCACTTTATTAATTTACTTTGATATCAAAATCAAACTCTTTCAACATTAATTAAGTTATATTCTATTTACATTTACTTCCACTATACAACTTAAGTTCACTTCTTATTTATTTCAAATTCTATTTCATTTAACCTTTACTTAAGTCAAATTCATATCAACATTCAAATTCCATCTCATTTTGCTTAACAAAATTGTTTAACCACTTTAATAATTTGTTTTACTTACATTTTCTCATTTTCTAAGTCGTACAACCTATATATTTACTTCCAAATCCATTAACTTATCCAAAGCTAAATTTATTATCTCATATTATATGTTCAAAATTCGTTTCACTTATATTCATCAATTACAACTTGGATTTTTAATTTCAAATTTGTTTATCACAACAAAACTTAAATTTTCAATTTACTATGGTAGCAAATCTATCACATAGAGACTTGAAAATGATATTGATGATGCTGCAGTCATCACCCTTATTATTTCCAGTGACAATAGTGAATTCAGTGCCTTAAATTCTTTCAAAAATTTCCTTTTATCTTATAAATCCTTTCCTTATAAAATTTCACTTCTTATATATAATATTATTTTACAATTGTAAATCATATTAATTATAACTTTACCCTTTATAATTCATTTATTTATACAATTATTCTTTTATAATTGTTGTTTTATTTTTATCTAGATTACTCAAACAACTTTTATTAACTTATATATATTTATATTTTCAACAACCAAGCAATCAATTATATACACTTTAATAATTCTTGAAAAATTATTTCCTTTATATATAAAATATAATCAAGGCAAAATTATTTCATTTACCCAATTTAAAACAATATCGTGTCGATTTGTTCTGCATAAGTGTTTAGAGACACCTATCGATAGAGTTGTACAGACTATACCGACCAGAATCCATATAACACTCAACAAACCAATCATCACAATATAAAACATTTTATATTCACTAACAAATACGCGCTCATATCTATTATTACACTCACACTCATTCTAGAGTACTACTGACTCTATCTCTAATGAGTAACACCCAACAGAGCCATGGTTGTTGCTTAACCATATGCTCTGGTACCAAATGTAACGTCTTGCGATTTTTCATCGCTCGAAAATCGACATTAATACTGTTAACGCTAAAATTTGAACGCTAACACCCCGGTGTATGAGTTGTAGTTGTGAAAGCACCACCCGATAACTCGGGAACGGATTACAAGCAGATAATAGCAGAAAAGCGGTAAACAACAACAATTTTATAGTGGTTCGACTTAAGGGTATAGCCTACGTCCACTTTAAGTACTTTTATTAATAATCTCGTTACAAGCTGATACAATTCTTCCCAAGTACAATACACTTTGGATTACAAGAGACTTAGAACAACTAGCCTAAACTTCGATGAAGATGAGAGTTTTTGAATCCATGTTGGATGTATGCGATCTCTCCTTGATGTTGTTTGTAGCGTTCTTAGTGTCTTGAGAGCTTCAAGTGTTAAATTGGTTCGGAATGCACCAGAGTATCGGCGCTTGAAGAGAGTGAGCCCCAAAAGTCCCCTTTCTGTTGGAGTTATGGGCGTATTTATAGGCATCTTCGGAGTTAGGTCGTAACTCGTATACGACTCACGATGAGTCGTAACTCGTGTACGCCTCATGATGAGTCGTAACTCGTATACGACTCATGGTAGGTCGCGGCTGATTTACTGGGTTCATGGCTTGGCCCAGAGTTATGCACCCATCTGAATGAATGATACAAGTTCTAAGTCATTCACGAGTTAACCAAATGCAGTTTCCTTTATGCTAGCATGAGTCGTACACGACTCATCATAGGTCGTAAGTCGTCAGCGATTCTTCTTACTATAGCGTGGTGTTGAACTTGTCTCCAAGTCTTAGGTCGTGAACAACTTATCTTTTGAGCCGTAGACTTCCTGTCGCGCCACCTTCTAACTCGTAAGATTGTTATCTCGTAGACTCTTTAACTCGTGGAGGCCTTAAGCCGTAGATCCTTATCTCGTAGACCTTTTAACTCGTAGAGTCTTTAACTCGTAGTGGCCTTAACTCGTAGATCTTTTAACTCGTAGATTCTTTAACTCGTAGATCCTTAACTCGTAGGTCGTTCAGCCCTTGAATGGTTAGGTCGTGAAGACCTTGAGTCGCACAGTTCTTGAGTCGTTGATCCACTGAGTCGGCCTGTCTCATGAACCGTTAACCCTCTTGAGTCGTTCCATTCCTCTAAGTCGCCTTGAACCTTAACTCGTTAAGTCGTGGCACTTCTTAGGTCGTCCAATCCTTGAGTCGTTAAGCTTATTGAGTCGTTAACCATATTAAGTCGGCAACCTTGTTAAGTCGGCAACCTTGTTAAGTCAGTAAGTCGTATACCGTTTTGGTCGGGGCGCTGCCCCGCACCCCGCTGGGGGCGCTGCCCCCTGGACCCCTGCGACCTGACCGGTCAGGTCGAACACCGTAGGCGGTGGCGTTGCCCCCGCACCCCCACCTAGGGGGGTTGGCACCCCCCCTGGACCCCCCCTCCGTAGGGGATCTTATCTGAAAATTCATTCAACAGAACTTGCTTTATTGGGAGGTTAAATCGACCATCCTTCGAGATGAACTATCATTGGCTTCTCGGTCGATTTTTGATGTCACGGCCTTGCTGAAAAAGCAGAGTTAACAAATACATTCACTGTATCAACTGCCACCTAATCGAATGCCGGAAAACCGAATAGTTATGGTTAAAGAAGAAGAAAGAGGTAGAAGAAGAAAGAAAGAAAAGAAAAACTACAGAAACAACAGAACAATATCAGAATCTCACAATCGCAGCGGAACAACATATAATAGATAAATGAATATCATTAAAACAAAGAACTATATCAGTTATTACATTTCATCACATTATATTACATCATCAGAGTGTACAACAACAACAGCGGAAAAGAAATACTATATACTAGTAATATGCTATGCCATCCAACTCGCCTCTAGATTTCTGCAGCAACTCCTGAATCTAGAATATACTGATAACCTGACTCTAGACTACCTGTGTGGAAATTGGTGGGCACCCAGAGTTTAGGAAGGGAAACAATAAACTCCGAGTCAGTCATGGGAATGGTGTGAGAACTTAAAACAGTTTATCTTTAAAACAATCAACAGGATAATCTTTAAAATAGATTCACAATGCTTTTTAGAAAACGAGACTACCATATGGCCTCCCGCACACACACACAATGCAAACGCAGAATCGGAGGAGATTTCTCCTTATGATAGTCAAAGATGCTTGATACGCATTAAAAGAATCATTTGATTATTATTATTAGTGCAAAGTGTAGAAAAATCATTTCGAAAGCATAATATAAATCTTAGCCAACATACGACCAGTATCGTATGCCTACTATAGCTACCATCTAAATAGTGGTGACAACCACAAGTATATGGCAGGTTATACAACTAAAACCATACAAGATCGTATTGTTTTGTTTGGATTTCCAATTAATGGTCAGGCTAAGGAACTTCCTCCTGCCAATGGGATCGCCTCTGGATGGACGTCCCGAGAACTTAACCAGCTCTCTGCCAACACAAGGCTGGGCTACCTCTGTAACTAGGTAACTACTACACGAATATGTCATCCCCGGTCCTTTGGGACCTTTATCCGAGCGCTCGATTCCAACAACACCACACAGTAATAGATACATTGTATCAACATGAGTAAGTATCCAGGCTCCATACCATGATACCACCCTTTTCCAGAAGGAAATGACATACCCTAAAGGGCGCGACCCTCATAACCTTGCCGCATATTCCTGTTTCGACCATTTCCGGGGAGTGAGGTCTGACGAAGTCTCGTCCACAAAGCCATGCTTTGGTACAAAGCCATGCTTTGGTACAAAGCCATGCTTTGGTACAAAGCCATGCTTTGGTTCAACAAATGATCAAAGTAATGATCACAAAGATAAATGATCAAACTAATGATCATATCACAAACGATCAAACAATGATCATCACACAACAACACTCAGCATGTCACATTATCAGATTGGAAATATATCGCTAATAACCTTCAACTACATAACCTCTGAGCTCGTACGTCTCAGAGAAGGGTGTTAAGCTAAGAGAATAAATTCTCCGCCACCAACAGAAATGTATTTGAAAGAAATCTTCTTTATATCTCAAAATGTAATGTCAGACATGTAGCCATACAAGTCTGTTCTGGGTTCGAACAGAACCGAAGGCACTTCCAAAGAAGCCCTTGCAATCCGGGTATTCACAATCCCGATAAAACTTCCCATCACAAAGGAAATCTCCATACCGTAGCTAACGGTGCGGAGACAATCGATAGGTCATCCTATCGTTTTCACAAATACCCGGTCTTCAACACCGGTCTTCAAATGCTATCCATAACGACGTATCACATATTCGGAATGGGTTATACGACCCATAGGTCCTTTCCCGGCTAACCCGAATAGTGAGCGCTTATTTTAAAAATAAGCGTGGCATTCAATTTCAAGCAAAACACAACAAATACCTATTTAAAGGTAAATATTGATAGTCGGTTATTTAACTATCAATAGATATGCAACAACATCACCAGGCTCCAAATAATTTTCCAAATTATTTAATTCCAAAAATATCTTTACAAGATATATACATATATTCCAAATAATTGCCCAAATTATTTATTTTCCAAAATATCTTTACAAGATAGAATTTCCACACTTCAACCATTTGAAAATAAATTTCAAATATCAAATAAATCCTTAACGATTTATTTAAATTATACGTTCCAAATCCGTAAATTCATTTCCATACTTATTTAAAAATAAGTAATTCACAAATCTATTTATTTTCAACATTTGAAAATATTCGATATACTTAAATCAAAATTAAGTATGTATTTCATTCTTTAAGGAAATCATTCTCTTAAACACTTTTATTCTAGTCAAAATGAATGTTGCATAAAACATCTTTACGACGACCCAAAATCACTAGTATAGGGATTCGAAATTTAGATAGATATATAAATCCCAATACTATATAAAATATTTCCTTTCGGAAACCATTTACTATAACAACAGTGTTATAGTCCATCATTTCCTTACTTCTCGAAAACGTCTATTTCAACAATCAATGTTGAAATCTATGTATTCGATACTTAATGCATTTTAAAACATCTTCAAATCGTTTTAATTCTATTTAAGACTTCACTTCTCAAAAATATTAATTTTTATTTAATAATACATTCACTCTCAATATTAATCGTTTTCCACTTTCAATACTTCTACGTATTTATTAGAGATAATCCATTGTCCAAAATTGTGGATATAATTCCTTTCATATATTTCTATATTCAACTTATCAAATTCAATTGATTTCGGATTTATAAAACAACGTTTATAAATCCCATTTATATTTTTATAAATTTCTATTTATAAAAATCCATTTATATCTCATTTTAAATGCCCAAAATCCGATTTATTATTTAATCACTTATAAATATTTTATTTTACAAAATCTATTCCTTTTATAAATTCACAATTTATACATCGATAAATTTCTATTCACTTATGAAATCCATTTATAATTCTTTTTAACACTTATAAAGACTCGTTTGATAATTCCAATAATTTTAACTTACAAAATATCAATTTTATAAATCCTTTATATAAATCGTTTAAAATAATTCAAAAATCCCGATTTAAATCATTTTCCAAAAATCTATAATTTTATAACATAAAAAATATAACTCTAATTTATTTAAAAATAAATACATTTCTTAACAATTTAAAATCCAAATAAACGTCGATTTCAAAAATCACTTTAAAAGTCCTTTCAAATAGAAATCGTTACTTTAACATTTTAAAATTCCAAAATAGACCCAATGATGCCACAGCACCAAATCGTCAATGATGACAGCCAAAACAATCATATGTCATCATATGAAAATCAACATATATCAGAATATATGCAATCAAATAAATACTGTTGAGGAATCCAGTTGGATCCCTCCAACCTGTTACCCCGCATCCACAAACATTAGCACAATACCAATTCCGCTCCAGTACGGAATTATCGCGGTATATAGGATTTATAAAATATTATCCGCTATTATGCGGCGCAATAGGGTATCAACCGCTATACAATGCGGGAAATCAACTCCACGTACATAAATAATACCAATTTCACTGTACTGTGAAATATTCGCGGTATATGTTTTTAATAAATAACATCCGCTTACTAACGGAGTATAATGTCTATTTCAATCAATCATCAACAGATAAAATTATCATCCAGGCATACAATCAACAATATTAAATCTAACTATTTAAAATTTTAATCGAACAATTTCGATTGAGTGAGAAGTTCTCACCTTGATTTTAATTCTGTTCCAACGTTTTATTTCGAATAAAATTAAACGGACGTTTAATTTTACCCGAAATTTTTACTAGCTCCAAACGACTCCATTTTAATTCCATAGCATAGTATTCGAGAATACGAACGCAACGCAATTCGTTTCGTCCGATTCCGACCTCGCTGCAAAGAGTTATGGTATTTTAAAGATTATACAATTTATTTCATAATTAATTTACAATTAAAATTAAATTTCAAACCCCTAATCAATCATCACCGTCCATCATTGCCAAAGAAAATTTGGGCCGCACGTTTAGCTTCTTCTTCCATCGTGAAACCGTGCCCTACCCACAACCCATAGCCGCCATTTTCTACGAATTTTCGCAATTACTACAACCCACTACACGACGATCGGCTAATACCACTTGCAAGCCCATCGCCGACTCTTCTTTCCTCCTGAACGCGGCGAGGCGCGATTGCCTATATACTTCGAGAAATGTGGGTGAGGGCAGCTAGAACGCAAGCAGATTGTGGCCTCCACACAACACCGGTTCATATCTCCACCGTTGAACTCGTAGTGCTCGATGAGCTCTCCAACTTTCGTGTAGAAGCCGGAGTGTAACGACCCATAAAGTTTTGTTAATTTTTAATGGTTTTATTTAGCGTACTTAATTAGATTTTTGAGAAATTTTAGATAATAATATTTTGAAACAAAATTTTTCATTCTAAATCCAAATATAATAAATTTAATACACATGCGTTTCAAACATATATATAAAAAAAAAATCAAACTTACATTTATTAAAATCAAACATACATATAAGATAATATAATAAATTATAATATAGTATAGTATAACTGACATGCCTAAATGTACATGTCTTAATAACTAACGCATAAAGTTCCTATACGTATATATCATTATACTAATAAAAAAATCAAACTCCCTGTTAATAAATATTTCATATTTGTAAATAATTTCAAATTCTCACTTTTTACGTGATAAACCTACTAATAAAGAAGAAAAGTACATATTGAATAGTAGTGTGCTCTACTGCATGCACTGACACATTCTATTAAAATAAATTGTTCGAGGTAACGGTACCTTTAATTTTGACTTTATTTCTCCCGTTTCAAAATTTGAACGTGATATCCATTCAAGCTATTAATCGCCTTAATTGGTCTAAATCAGTGGGTAGCTATCATTTTTTCCTACCGTTCAAATTATTATTTGCTTTAGTAAATTTTTCAATCTTTGGATAGATTTCTCCATTCCTTGAATTCAGCTTACCTTGCCGTTTCTATTTTCAATGTATTCAATAAATTTATTCGTGACCTTCTTTGACTTTATATTGGCTCATTTATTTTCTTTACTATTTAATTGCTGTAAATATTCACCAAATCAAAACGTTTGACAGTTACTCTTCATTTCCTTTTATTTTGATTAAATCACGTTGATGAATCAATGGGCAATTTCCGTTTCTTTTACAATTAAAACTTTGAAACGTGCTGGACAAAAATAATAACAAATTGCTCAGCTCAAATCCAGGGAATTTGACCGTTGATATTACCTTATTCTTTCTCCTATTTTATACATATTCGTTTCCTTTTTTTTATGATTTCGGTTACAGAATAAATTTAAGCTATATATTTTCTTCCTATTGAAGTTTTATTACCTCTCCATCCTCTCTGCTTTTATTATATATGCTTTCCTAAATTCATCTTCATGTTTCTCTCGCCATTGAAAAAAACAAAACAAGACTAGCTGTTTCATCTTTTGCCTTTATAATTTTCCGTTTGCTTACATTTCTCTGTCCATTCTTTTTCCCCTTTATCCTTGCCTTTTCAAACTGATGACGTGATGTACAAACATCAAAATTAATTGCTTTAAAATTCTAGCTATCATAGGGTGACTGTTGATAGTGCATTCATTTTGTTTCGTTCAAAATTCCCTTCCGTTTCAAAATTCAAAGTGTGCCATCCAATCAAATTTATTGCTTTAATAATATTTCCTAAATCTATGCTTCTAGGTGTTGTTATGTCATCTCTGTATTTTGGGGTGATAACTTTTTGAACGTTTGATAATAATAATAAATCTTCTTAATATAATAGGCAATGAATTGAGATCTAGGAAATAAATAAATATAAAACTTATAACCTGCCAAATAATAAAATTGCTTTAATTGTATCGTTGATTTTGAAACATATTAAATTCTATACGTTCTTTATGCATTCATTTATTTCCTTTCTAATTTCATATACGTTTTATTTCAATTATTTATTTCCTCTCTAAATTCCTATACGTTTTATTCCATTCATTTATTTCCTTTCTAATTTCCTGTACGTTTGCATTTCAATCAAATTTATACCCTTCCTATTCATTTTTCTCTCCACAATCAGCCTTTCTTCTCTCCTCTCTATTCTTCTTACCTCTCCACTTATGTCTGCACCCCCACTTTTCACGTGAAACCACTCCTTCCTCCACTGCCTCCCCTCCTTTTCTTGTATAGCCGGTAGATGATGCAAGTTAGTATTATATATGTACATATTTAACTTGTATCTATATTTTGATTTTTTTTCCGTTTATAATATATGATGCATTCAGTTAGTTGATGAATGTAGTTTGTTTAAAAAGGTTAGATTAGATAAGTTGATACAATTTAGGTCTGCATTTGTATTTTATGTATTCGATTGCATGTTTTATACATTTGTTTACACATATTTTATGTTAAGGATTTCAATTTTAATATTGCAGTAGACTAGGGTACTTTTATATTGGTATACTGATATGAAGGGACAAACCCATATTGATTCTCTGACTAACATTTATTTTAATAAAATAAGTATGTTTATAGCATACATATTTACAGTAATAGGTTACATGGTATATTATAAGTTACGAATATTGATTTGTAAGCTATATGTATACATAGTATAATAATTCTTTGAGTCTATGTTTAAATGTTTACAAGGTAAGCTATATATATATATCTATAAGCATATATTATATTATATAAAGCAAGACTGTTTGATTATACACATGGAATAAAGTACTGTAAGTATATGAAGTTAAAAATCTCTGTTTTTTTCTCTTACGGTCAATGATAAAAGTATATGTATATTTATTAATTTTTATATGTGTATATGATATATTTAAATCTATGTTAGTTTATACGTATATAAGTCGGTTTATATAAATAGGTTTACGTATAGTATATATACATATAAAGCTTTGTCTATGTGTTATATATATTGGTTTTGTCATTTACAGTTGTGTACAGTTGGTAACATTTCAAAACATAACATGATAATTTATGATATTGGTAAAGTAGTACATATTTTTTTGCATAAGGGTTTGAATTTATACAAAGTGTCTGTATTTATATTATAGAAATTTAGTTATCTTTGGTTCATCGGTCTGTTGTTTAAATAGAGTATATACACTGATGTTTTACAAAGCGTATTAATTTAATTTATGTTTAAATTTATTTTGATTTGGAATAAGTATAATACATATATCCCTCTTATTTAAATATATGTTTTAAAGGGAAATTCGTTTTAGGGAATAATTTATAACTTATATTTTCTTTTCCGATTATATCAATACGATTCTGATTCATTTCCATCAAACTCTATCTTTCAGCTTTGCACGTCAAGATCCACTTTCATTCTTACTTCGCTTTGCGATCTTGTTTGGATTTGTTCGATTTTCTAGAGCGTGACCAAAATTCATAGCTTGCTCTGTTGTCGATCTTCTTTAGCCTCGAAAGGTGAGCAATCACTCACGATTAACATTCTTTTATTTATTAAATTTGATTTCAATTGAAACGACAATTGAAATATGCTGCTGTTAGTTGTTTTACTGTTATGACTGCTATTACCTGTATCTGTTCACCTATGACACCTGACACCATTATCGGTTAATTATTTATGTGATAATAATACAGATTGGTTGATAATTGATTTTCTGATTGATTGTTGTTTAAATTGGATGTTAATTATTATTCTTAAATGATAACTAGTTTGCTAGTTTAAGTTGAGGTGGTATAGTTTACAAAGTAAAACGGATTATATATGATGGACCTTGATTGATTAAACCTGACCCCGCCATATGTAAATTTGATTAGTTAAATTTGACCCATTAATTGTCGTAGAAATTGATAAGTTATACTTTAAAGCTTTGAACGTAGTTTGGATTAACTGTTGTAATATTAAACTGAAATTGAAATGGAACGACAAGTGAAAAACTGAAATGTAATAATCTGAAATCTACATGAAATGATAGTGTAGATTCTAGAAATAATTATACAAGTAACAATGCGAATTAATACGATTATTTCGGGGTTATTTGATTAAGTTATTGAATGGTTGTTGATTGTTGTTATTGTTTGTTTATTTACTTTGACACCATCCCTGTCATCACACTGCAAGTTCCCTTTGTTATGTTTGATTTTTAAATTGAAATGGGTTGAAATGATAGACCCAAGCGGTTTTCATTTAAATAAATTTGGGATTACGGGTTGAAATGCTATTCACCCGTATACGTTTTGTGTACGGATAGAAATGATAATATCCGTAACACTTGAACCCTATGATAAGAAATATATGGTCTTATTAAATGTAAATTCTTAAATACATATTTAAAGGGTAATGATAAATATAGAGTTAATTATATCTAGTCTAGTCAAGATTTGATTAAATACATAAATTATGATAAATATTTATGTAAATTTTATCTCGAATAGTTTTTGCAATAATATTGAACAATTAAGATTGGGAGATAAATTTTTGGGTTTTTTTAAAAATGGTTTTTAGATAAGGATTTATTTATTTAAATCAAATTTGAGATTTATCGAATGAGATATTTCACGGTTAAATAAAATTAAGAAATATTGAGTAAAATGAAATTTAAGGTCACTAAAATGATATTGAATCAAATAAGGGAGGGTTCAAGACGAAATAATAGTGATGTAAAAATCGAGAATCTATATGAAACTGTTAAATTTTAAATTGTTATATTTGAGTTATGAACTATATTGTAATTAAATGGTTTAGAGATTTGGATATGTATTTGGAACCAAGATAGTTAAATTTGTTATTTAGATAATGAATTGAATTGGATATAAATTGAGGATGAACTAAATTGGAAATTTTTAAACTAGATTGGGAAAAATTTAGTTGAAATGTTGAATACTTAAAGTATGGAACATATTGAAATAAAAGGGGTAATTGGGATATTAAATCCAAATTTGGGAATTATAAAATTTAAGTGGTTATTTTAGGAAAATTTAAATTGATAAAATGAGATTTACTATAATTGGAATGGGAAGGTCGGGTTGATGTGAATGATTTGGAATTTGAAAGTGCTTTACTGTATACAGCATATAAATTATACAAATACTATTTTGGGAATATAATCATTTGAAGTGAAATGGATATTTAGGTTTGAAGTATAAATTAAGTGAATGACCACGGTGTAATAGTGTATATTTCTACCCTGTAGATAGTTCTATGGACCCTTAGAGGATGGACATCCCAAACATCCTTTAAGTTATATTGTATTTCAGTTGATATTTCATTTGAGTTGAATTTATTGATATAAGAATGTTAATCCTGACTCGAGTGTTTTGTGTTTTGCTTTACGCTCGGGTCAGACTGAGTAATACAGCATTAGAGACTCACCTTTGGAGATTGGAGCTTCATTTGGAGATCCAACTATCGTTTCAGCTTTCAGTTTTCTAGTTGACTGGTTCAGAGAAGTCATCGGCTCGTACTGAAGACTTTTCTGTATTCAAGAGATTCTGATGTATTTATTTTAAACTCTGATGTATATAGTAGCTTCATGAACTACTATTTTTTCTATTCCGCTGCATTATATTACTCTGTGTCTGTGATCTGTGTTTGATTTATTTACTGTATATTTCAAGTTTGCCAAATTAAATTAACAATTCGGTATTTTGAATTATTCAAGTCGGACATTTACGGTTTTAGTGTCGATTTGAATGGTCCAAAATAGCGGGTCGTTACAGTTGGTATCAGAGCTTTGGTTCTAGGCAAACTTAGCATATATGGTAAATTTATTTACAGAATCACTTTCGTTCGAGTTGAATCTCTTCCTTTTAACTCGATTTCCTTTGAATTTTGGAATGTCCCTCGGTTCCAAAATTCATTCTTGTCTCTCTCTATTTATATTCTTTTGATTCTGGAGTATCCAATAACTCCCCTAAATGATTGTAAAGGGGGATGAAAACTCCTTTGCAATTGGCATTGATTCACCGAAGATTTCTGTATCCTCGGTTTATGATGCTGCTATATCTATATGCCGAATTCTATCTATGGCAATCAAATGTCGTTTTGCTTTAGAATTCCGCATCAATTATATTCCTGAAGTCACGGTTGACCCGGTTAAGGTCGCTCGAGATTTATAGAGGTATATCCATCTTCTATTTTGTATTTTGATTTTCTCAACTTTGTTGAGTCTATCTTCGTATCAGGATTCTATTGATTAGAGTTCCTCTAATTTAAACCTCCATCTTTGTTTGAAATCCATTCTTAAAATTATCCTTTGAAAATCGGGTATGTTTGCATTTTTGAAATTGTTTTATATATCGAAATTATTATTTTGATAACTATGATTTTATTCTTTATATAAAAGTGAAAATGTTTTCGATAAGGATAAATCAAATAAGAAATGTTATTCTATATAAAAAGGTTTTGAAAGGATTTTGAAATTTTGAAAAATTATAAGAAATTGATTATATAAAAACGATTTATAACTGAAGTGTTAAATTTGAAATTCGAGAATTGAATTCCGGTATTTTGAAATTTGTTTTAAGATTTTGGAAAATATATAAAAATAATACGATTTAAAAGTATTTTTCCGAATCAGAAAGGTTTCAAATGAGTTCAAATGAATTCCAATAATTTTGAAGAAATTTCGAAGAAGTTTTCAAGAAAATAGAAGTCCAGAACTCACTTATGTCGCTGGAAAATAATTTCGGTGATGAGTGCACGCATCATCGACATTGATTTTCGAGTTTCAGAGTGGGGGAGGGGCCACTTTAATAGCTCGCTATGCGAGTGATTTTGTAAAACCGTTATGATTTCAAATTCCGAAGTATAATTTGATATTTTCAAAAGATATATATATATATATATATACATTCGAAACAATTTAAAGTGAGACCGGTGTTCAGTCCTCGAGTTTCAGATTTAATAATTGATTTATTGTTGATTTTCAACTCTTAAATTTAAAATTTGATTTTCCTAACTATTTTGAATGTTCGAACACTTCCAAATCGAGATTAAAATTTTAAAACTAAGAAATTTCGAAGAGTATAAAATGTTTGATAAAGAATATAAATTTAGTTTGAAATGTTTTGAAAAATATATATATAGTTTTGAATAATAGTTTTCAGAAAGGTAAATTGAATATTTCAACTAAAAATAGATAGTTTAAAAGTTTTAAAGGGATAATTATAAATTTGGAAACCATTTTGAATATAATTGATTTTGGGAAAATATTGGGTTTTGAAATTTAATTGAAAATTAAAACCAGTACTTATATGATGATTTTGGAAATGAATTTGTTTGACTTGAATTATTTTCATCTGGAAACTGGGATAATTTTCTAAACCTATTATTTTGGGGAACTTTGAAATTAGGATATCTAATTTGGAAGAAATTTGGTGAATTCATATATGACTTTGGAACTAAATTTGATATTGAATGATTTGAAATTGAGAACCTTGTATAATTAAGCACTTGATTTGGGAAGTGGTCGGACTTATATAAAATGGATTTGTATAAGTATGAAAGTGATTTGAAATCAATTGATTTGAAAGGTACTCAATTTGGAAAGAAAATTTATATAATCAAAGTCTATGTAAGTATGTTTTGATATACTATTGATTTGGAAAGTATTCGATTTAGAAAGGAATCCTATACATATGGACTTTATATAAGTACGATATTTGGAAGTATTTGAAAAGGTACTATATATATATGTATTTTCCAAGTAAAGATATGGAAAGTGCCTTCTGCTTGATATCCGCTTTGTGGCCACAGCGTGGATTCATTCTATCGATATTATTCTCTCTGATTTTCGGTTTTCCGGATGTAATACTCGAGTATTCCCACCGTGGGTAACCCATGGTTTCTTTTTCTCTCGTGAATGCACAGCGAAATTGCCTGGCTGAGTCTTGCCTAGGGGTACGGATTGTTTCCTGGGGGAACCAGGCGTAACCATTGTGTATCCTGCAATCTGTGTAGGTCGCGAATAGTAGCGCAAGTGCCTGGCTGAGTCTTGCCTAGGGGTACGGATTGTTTCCTGGGGGATCCAGGCGTAACCATTGTGTATCCTGCACTCTACTAGTCATCATGGCGTAACTCGCAGGGCTGAGAAAGCTTACGGATATGGATTGTTTCCTGGGGGACCCAGGCGTAACCATTGTGTATCTGCGAACCATGATCGGACAAAGGTTTTGGTTTGGTTGTTTTGTCTGGATTGTACTTTCCATATCTGTTTTTAAAGGTTTTCAAGTATTTTCACTGGGTGTTGAAACAAGTCTACTAAGTACTTGAAGAATTCTAGCTTTGCGCCTGATCAACGCATGGCCAGAGTCTGCAAGAACGAGGATAAACTTGTTAAAACATTGAGTTATAAAAGTATTTTCGAAAGAAAAATTGGTTTCGATATAAAAATATTTTATTTATAAAGGTATTTTATTATAAAAGTATTTTTCCCAACAAAGAAATTTTGAATAAATATTTGAAATTTAAATTCTTATGGTTTGAAATAAATTATTCGTGCCCGATTCTATTCTTTTGAATCTACCTCATCTGCTCACCTTCATTTTTCACCTATATTCTGTTTTCGGAATTTACCTTCCTTTCCTTTTTGAATAAATCTTTTAAATATTGCTTATTTGTATACTGCATTGTTTTATATAAAATTTTAGTGGTATAAATATCTTTGAAGTTATTAATTAAATAAAACATATTTAAAGAAAATTTAATTTCAAATGAAGTTTTCAAATAAATATTTCAAATAAAATGTATATAGTTAAATAAATTGTTAATCCTTGTCTTTCAATCTATTTATCTTTCTAGTCATTTCTATTCTCCTCCCTTCTTCCTTTTCGGGGACGAAAAGTTTTGAGTGGGGAGAGTGTAACGACCCATAAAGTTTTGTTAATTTTTAATGGTTTTATTTAGCGTACTTAATTAGATTTTTGAGAAATTTTAGATAATAATATTTTGAAACAAAATTTTTCATTCTAAATCCAAATATAATAAATTTAATACACATGCGTTTCAAACATATATATAAAAAAAAAATCAAACTTACATTTAATAAAATCAAACATACATATAAGATAATATAATAAATTATAATATAGTATAGTACAACTGACATGCCTAAATGTATATGTCTTAATAACTAACGCATAAAGTTCCTATACGTATATATCATTATACTAATAAAAAAATCAAACTCCCTGTTAATAAATATTTCATATTTGTAAATAATTTCAAATTCTCACTTTTTACGTGATAAACCTACTAATAAAGAAGAAAAGTACATATTGAATAGTAGTGTGCTCTACTGCATGCACTGACACATTCTATTAAAATAAATTGTTCGAGGTAACGGTACCTTTAATTTTGACTTTATTTCTCCCGTTTCAAAATTTGAACGTGATATCCATTCAAGCTATTAATCGCCTTAATTGGTCTAAATCAGTGGGTAGCTATCATTTTTTTCCTACCGTTCAAATTATAATTTGCTTTAGTAAATTTTTCAATCTTTGGATAGATTTCCCCATTCCTTGAATTCAGCTTACCTTGCCGTTTCCATTTTCAATGTATTCAATAAATTTATTCGTGACCTTCTTTGACTTTATATTGGCTCATTTATTTTCTTTACTATTTAATTGCTGTAAATATTCACCAAATCAAAACGTTTGACAGTTACTCTTCATTTCCTTTTATTTTGATTAAATCACGTTGATGAATCAATGGGCAATTTCCTTTTCTTTTACAATTAAAACTTTGAAACGTGCTGGACAAAAATAATAACAAATTGCTTAGCTCAAATCCAGGGAATTTGACCGTTGATATTACCTTATTCTTTCTCCTATTTTATACATATTCGTTTCCTTTTTTTTATGATTTCGGTTACAGAATAAATTTAAGCTATATATTTTCTTCCTATTGAAGTTTTATTACCTCTCCATCCTCTCTGCTTTTATTATATATGCTTGCCTAAATTCATCTTCATGTTTCTCTCGCCATTGAAAAAAAAAAAAACAAGACTAGCTGTTTCATCTTTTGCCTTTATAATTTTCCGTTTGCTTACATTTCTCTGTCCATTCTTTTTCCCCTTTATCCTTGCCTTTTCAAACTGATGACGTGATGTACAAACATCAAAATTAATTGCTTTAAAATTCTAGCTATCATAGGGTGACTGTTGATAGTGCATTCATTTTGTTTCGTTCAAAATTCCCTTCCGTTTCAAAATTCAAAGTGTGCCATCCAATCAAATTTATTGCTTTAATAATATTTCCTAAATCTATGCTTCTAGGTGTTGTTATGTCATCTCTGTATTTTGGGGTGATAACTTTTTGAACGTTTGATAATAATAATAAATCTTCTTAATATAATAGGCAATGAATTAAGATCTAGGAAATAAATAAATATAAAACTTATAACCTGCCAAATAATAAAATTGCTTTAATTGTATCGTTGATTTTGAAACATATTAAATTCTATACGTTCTTTACGCATTCATTTATTTCCTTTCTAATTTCCTATACGTTTTATTTCAATTATTTATTTCCTCTCTAAATTCCTATACGTTTTATTCCATTCATTTATTTCCTTTCTAATTTCCTGTACGTTTCCATTTCAATCAAATTTATACCCATCCTATTCATTTTTCTCTCCACAATCAGCCTTTCTTCTCTCCTCTCTATTCTTCTTACCTCTCCACTTATGTCTGCACCCCCACTTTTCACGTGAAACCACTCCTTCCTCCTCCGCCTCCCCTCCTTTTCTTGTATAGCCGGTAGATGATGCAAGTTAGTATTATATATGTACATATTTAACTTGTATCTATATTTTGATTTTTTTTCCGTTTATAATATATGATGCATTCAGTTAGTTGATGAATGTAGTTTGTTTAAAAAGGTTAGATTAGATAAGTTGATACAATTTAGGTCTGCATTTGTATTTTATGTATTCGATTGCATGTTTTATACATTTGTTTACACATATTTTATGTTAAGGATTTCAATTTTAATATTGCAGTAGACTAGGGTACTTTTATATTGGTATACTGATATGAAGGGACAAACCCATATTGATTCTCTGACTAACATTTATTTTAATAAAATAAGTATGTTTATAGCATACATATTTACAGTAATAGGTTACAAGGTATATTATAAGTTACGAATATTGATTTGTAAGCTATATGTATACATAGTATAATAATTCTTTGAGTCTATGTTTAAATGTTTACAAGGTAAGCTATCTATATATCTATAAGCATATATTATATTATATAAAGCAAGACTGTTTGATTATACACATGGAATAAAGTACTGTAAGTATATGAAGTTAAAAATCTCTGTTTTTTTCTCTTACGGTCAATGATAAAAGTATATGTATATTTATTAATTTTTATATGTGTATATGATATATTTAAATCTATGTTAGTTTATACGTATATAAGTCGGTTTATATAAGTAGGTTTACGTATAGTATATATACATATAAAGCTTTGTCTATGTGTTATATATATTGGTTTTGTCATTTACAGTTGTGTACAGCTGGTAACATTTCAAAACATAACATGATAATTTATGATATTGGTAAAGTAGTACATATTTTTTTGCATAAGGGTTTGAATTTATACAAAGTGTCTGTATTTATATTATAGAAATTTAGTTATCTTTGGTTCATCGGTCTGTTGTTTAAATAGAGTATATACACTGATGTTTTACAAAGCGTATTAATTTAATTTATGTTTAAATTTATTTTGATTTGGAATAAGTAAAATACATATATCCCTCTTATTTAAATATATGTTTTAAAGGGAAATTCGTTTTAGGGAATAATTTATAACTTATATTTTCTTTTCCAATTATATCAATACGATTCTGATTCATTTCCATCAAACTCTATCTTTCAGCTTTGCACGTCAAGATCCACTTTCATTCTTACTTCGCTTTGCGATTTTGTTTGGATTTGTTCGATTTTCTAGAGCGTGACCAAAATTCATAGCTTGCTCTGTTATCGATCTTCTTTAGCCTCGAAAGGTGAGAAATCACCCACGATTAACATTCTTTTATTTATTAAATTTGATTTCAATTGAAATGACAATTGAAATATGCTGCTGTTAGTTGTTTTACTGTTATGACTGCTATTACCTGTATCTGTTCACCTATGACACCTGACACCATTATCGGTTAATTATTTATGTGATAATAATACAGATTGGTTGATAATTGATTTTCTGATTGATTGTTGTTTAAATTGGATGTTAATTATTATTGTTAAATGATAACTAGTTTGCTAGTTTAAGTTGAGGTGGTATAGTTTACAAAGTAAAACGGATTATATATGATGGACCTTGATTGATTAAACCTGACCCCGCCATATGTAAATTTGATTAGTTAAATTTGACCCATTAATTGTCGTAGAAATTGATAAGTTATACTTTAAAGCTTTGAACGTAGTTTGGATTAACTGTTGTAATATTAAACTGAAATTGAAATGGAACGACAAGTGAAAAACTGAAATGTAATAATCTGAAATCTACATGAAATGATAGTGTAGATTCTAGAAATAATTATACAAGTAACAATGCGAATTAATACGATTATTTCGGGGTTATTTGATTAAGTTATTGAATGGTTGTTGATTGTTGTTATTGTTTGTTTATTTACTTTGACACCATCCCTGTCATCACACTGCAAGTTCCCTTTGTTATGTTTGATTTTTAAATTGAAATGGGTTGAAATGATAGACCCAAGCGGTTTTCATTTAAATAAATTTGGGATTACGGGTTGAAATGCTATTCACCCGTATACGTTTTGTGTACGGATAGAAATGATAATATCCGTAACACTTGAACCCTATGATAAGAAATATATGGTCTTATTAAATGTAAATTCTTAAATACATATTTAAAGGGTAATGATAAATATAGAGTTAATTATATCTAGTCTAGTCAAGATTTGATTAAATACATAAATTATGATAAATATTTATGTAAATTTTATCTCGAATAGTTTTTGCAATAATATTGAACAATTAAGATTGGGAGATAAATTTTTGGGTTTTTTTAAAAATGGTTTTTAGATAAGGATTTATTTATTTAAATCAAATTTGAGATTTATCGAATGAGATATTTCACGGTTAAATAAAATTAAGAAATATTGAGTAAAATGAAATTTAAGGTCACTAAAATGATATTGAATCAAATAAGGGAGGGTTCAAGACGAAATAATAGTGATGTAAAAATCGAGAATCTATATGAAACTGTTAAATTTTAAATTGTTATATTTGAGCTATGAACTATATTGTAATTAAATGGTTTAGAGATTTGGATATGTATTTGGAACCAAGATAGTTAAATTTGTTATTTAGATTATGAATTGAATTGGATATAAATTGAGGATGAACTAAATTGGAAATTTTTAAACTAGATTGGGAAAAAGTTAGTTGAAATGTTGAATACTTAAAGTATGGAATATATTGAAATAAAAGGGGTAATTGGGATATTAAATCCAAATTTGGGAATTATAAAATTTAAGTGGTTATTTTAGGAAAATTTAAATTGATAAAATGAGATTTACTATAATTGGAATGGGAAGGTCGGGTTGATGTGAACGATTTGGAATTTGAAAGTGCTTTACTGTATACAGCATATAAATTATACAAATACTATTTTGGGAATATAATCATTTGAAGTGAAATGGATATTTAGGTTTGAAGTATAAATTAAGTGAATGACCACGGTGTAATAGTGTATATTTCTACCCTGTAGATAGTTCTATGGACCCTTAGAGGATGGACATCCCAAACATCCTTTAAGTTATATTGTATTTCAGTTGATATTTCATTTGAGTTGAATTTATTGATATAAGAATGTTAATCCTGACTCGAGTGTTTTGTGTTTTGCTTTACGCTCGGGTCAGACTGAGTAATACAGCATTAGAGACTCACCTTTGGAGATTGGAGCTTCATTTGGAGATCCAACTATCGTTTCAGCTTTCAGTTTTCTAGTTGACTGGTTCAGAGAAGTCATCGGCTCGTACTGAAGACTTTTCTGTATTCAAGAGATTCTGATGTATTTATTTTAAACTCTGATGTATATAGTAGCTTCATGAACTACTATTTTTTCTATTCCGCTGTATTATATTACTCTGTGTCTGTGATCTGTGTTTGATTTATTTACTGTATATTTTAAGTTTGCCAAATTAAATTAACAATTCGGTATTTTGAATTATTCAAGTCGGACATGTACGGTTTTAGTGTCGATTTGAATGGTCCAAAATAGCGGGTCGTTACACGGAGTGTGAAAACGAAGCGATTGAGAGGAATCAAAGGGGAAAGCACGGTGTTTTCTGGCCTTAGAATATGTTAGTGGCGGCCCCTGAAGAAAAACCTAGGGTTTCTAATTTTTCTTTGCAAATGTGAATTTCAAGGGGCTTTTATAGAAAATATTCCAAATTATTGTTCATCGAAAATTTCCGAACTCCAAACGAAGCATGATGGCTGGCGTTTCTACGGTTTAACCCACGTTCCGGACACAACGGAACATGTTTCGGAAGCTATTTCAATCGTATGCGCGAGATATGGCTATAAACGTTCGATTTTAAATTAAACCGATTAAACGAATTTCTAGGCGTTTTGACTTGCCCCAGACAAACGATAAATCCGATTGACTTGAAATTTGAAATCTTACAAAAATATCACATTACGGATCTGATGAAACAGGTTTCGTCAAAATCCGAGACTGTTTGGAAAATGACTATTTTAACTCGCCAAATTAATTATTAAAACAATTTCGATGCGTTTCGAGCTGCCACGGTCAAACGAAAACTACGATTGCTACAAAAATTGAAATCCGATAATAACAAACCATTACGGATCCATTGGAACTTGTTTCGTCGAATTCTGAGACTGTTCGAAAAATGCCTAATTTCACTAGTCGATTAAATATTAAAATATTCAATTTTCACAGATTAACTCTAAATTCAATTTTAAAAGTTCTATAACATTATTCTAACTTCAATATGATAAAATAAAGTTTTACAAGTCATTTTTAATCATATTTAAACCCAATCTCCCATTATTTCTGTAATTTCCATATTAATTATCGATTTAATTATTCAATTAAATCCAATATTCGAAAAATAATTTATTCGACTTATAAATCTTACTTATTAATATTTAAAATCAATTAAATATTCAAATTTTAATTAACAAAAATTTTGGGTTGTTACAAATATACTAATAAATGCTTCAGAATTTTACCGAGGTCCTACATTGCGTTTAGTAGTATTTCCCATTGGTGGCGAGTGGGTCACAGAGCGGTCACTATGAATAACTACTTCATCGTCATTCTCTGTTAAATCTCCATCTTTTTATTTATTCCTGTGATAACTAATTTTACATTACAGGATGTGTAGGTAAAGAAGGTGGGCTAAATGGATAAACAATACAGCAGAAGGAAAAAAAGGGAAATTCAGGAGTACCACATTTGAAACTCAATCGGTTTAAAACTGTCAACCAAGTCGTTTACATGTAGTTCGTTCTAAAAAAGCAACAAAACTATTCCAAATTCCTTTTATTCAGTTAATCAAGTTCAATCAAGTGCACATTTGGAATAAATAAATAAATAAATATATAAATAAATAAGATAAAAACTTGTTCAAACTCTTTGTAATATAGGCCTTTGACCATTATTACTACTGATATGACAGCTGCTCTACGTTTAAAGTTTTTGGGTTCAACTGCTATAAACATGTAGTAGCCTTGCATCTACAGCATAAAGATTTGGAAATTTAAACAGAGATAATGGGATCAAACAAAATGAAAGGCAATGGAGGGAATTGTATCAGCATTTATTATTTATGCCACATCATTTGAAGACATCATTCAAGCCAACAAGCAAATTGCGTTCCTACTTTCCCATTTAACTAAAAGATTAGCCAATAATAAATAAAAGCAGCATTTAAGTATTAACTACCCACTCATATATTACTTTCTTTCATCATTATGAATCCCTTATATGACTATATTTTTCTGATCCAAAAGTCAGTATGAACATTTATTAGTGCATTTTGAATCATGAATGAACAGTAAGAGACTCAGAGCATCAAAGTAAATTTAGAAGTTTTCTATATGCATACATTTCAAAGAACTCATTAATAACAATACACAGTAGTAACACCATTTAAATAGATAAGCTTTTCTGGAAGAAACTCATGAGTTAAACATGATGAAACAGTATACAGGTAAAATGGAAATGTATTTGTGTCGACTCAGAAAAAGATATGTTGAAACTACGAATGCAAGCATAATACTATGAAAAGTAATACAAATAACACCAAATCTCATAATTTTAGACAGCAGAGAATATTTCAGTTCAAACAATTCCTTCTCCTAGTATGAAAATAAATAGGAAGTACGTGAATTTTACTCCTCTTTTCCACAATTAGTTGCATTTGAAGAATTGAAACACAGTTAATCATCACCTTCCTTAAAATCAATCATGACCGAATAATCACAGTTGACACTACTGGGGAAAATACGTAAATCATTCTGTAATTTTAACAGTACAGAGTAATAACAAATAGCGCTATCATTATATCTTCAAAATCTAAATTTAATCAAATTGAACAACTACTGAATTATGTCAACAAATGATCCAGTCAGTTTATGCGTGAATCAGCAGTAAGTAGGCGTGAATTCCGAAGAAATAAGTAAAATAAATAAATGGAAGAAAAAATTGAGAAAATCAATACCTTGGAAAGGAGAAATGAGATTTACCAGTATGAATTAAGATATAAAGGGCACATGGATTTATTTCTTTCACAGTGTTTGGAATTGGTAAAGAAATAATAAGGTTTGGTGGGAGACTGGAGTTAATAGAGGATCCGCCATTACGGACTGTGTAAGGTTTGGTGGGAGGAAATCGAAGCGGATTTGTTTTGACAAAGAAGAAAGGGGCACGAAATGTGATTTAGGAAATGGAAACAACTGCGATTAGGGGTTTGGAAACGTGAGAAATGAACCGGTTTGAGATGCCATATCTGATTTCCACACCGTACGGGACATGTGTCGTCCAAATAAACAACTGGTTTCTGTTTTCCTTTATAAGTAATAGATTTCAACCCATAATAATTCCATTTCATTATTCAAACTGGTTCCATTCAAAACAATTTCATAAAGCTCACTAACAACCGTTTAACAATTCACATAAGTTAACAACTTAAGTTCATCTCCATTTCCAATTAAATTCCATTCTATCAAATTCAATTAGTGTACTCATTCAATCTATTTTAAACTTTGTTCCAAATTTTCAATTCACTTCCAACTTATTTTATGAATAACAAGACCATTTCAATTTTATTTCTACTCACTTGGATTTATTTACAATTCAAACCTCACTATTATAATCCAATTCCATTATTCATTTACAATTTCAACATTTTCATTACCAAATTTAAATCCCATTAACATATTCAATTAACTAATTTATTCCAAATTAGTACACTCCCATCTTACAATTCAATATTTGATTTTTACCTTCAAAAATCACTTTAGTTAATTTTCTCGAGTTTAATCCATTTTATAATTCATGTTTGGATTTTTATTTCGTTCCGAAATACAAAACAAATTTATTTTGGTCCTTATTTCACTATTCAAATTCTCATAGGACACGAGCTTATATTTCATACTTCCATTCATTTATAATTAAGCACATCCCCATTTCATTTTAACTCGAGATCCTTACTAAACCCAAGCATATTTTTATTCATTACAATCCAATTAAACTTACTTCCATTTATTTAAGAAAGAATTTTGTTTATATTTCATTCTATATTATCAATAACTCTCTGAATTCATTTTAATTAAATTCCATTCCATTTTATTCAGATACAACTAAATTTTATCTTCAGTATAGTTCAAATCCAACTCAATATTAAACTTAGCTTAAGTTTATTCATTTTAACTTAATTTTATTCCTTCATCCAATTCAAATCCAATTTATATCCAAAAAATTTAATCCATTTCCATTCAAGCCGCAATCAATTAAACTTTTAACAATTTAATTCCTTCACCATTAACCAAGTTAAATTTATTTTAACTCTCTCATCTTTTTTTCCCTACTTTAAACTTTAATTCCAACATTCACATCTCCTATTTTCCTTCCTTATTTAAAAAAAATCATCTCAATTTATAAGCTTATAACCTATCTCATCAGGATTTTCAATTCAAATAAGGATTAAGGATTTTTAAACAGCTTTTGTTTCAAACCATTTTGAATTCACTAATATCTCAAAATCACACTTCTCAAATTTTTAAACCAATCCTGGTTTTTATTCCCAACAAATTTCCTTTGAAACTTGAAAAACAAAACTAGTTCTTTTGAACCAATCAATTTTGGCGGCAATCCGTCACTTAGAATCTCGAAAATGAATACTGATGATGCGGCCGTCATCATCAGGATTATTTTCCATCGGCTGAAGTGAGCTCAATGCTATCCTTCCCAAAATTTATTTGAAACAATTTCCATTCAGAAATACCTCCAAAATAATAATGCTATTATTTATCTTCAAAACACTTCGAAAAACACTTCCAAAATCTCTGGGATTTTAAATTTACAGATTTGATTTAAATCAAATTTTAACTATAATTTATTTGTATAATTTATGCTCATACAAATTTCCATTTGATTATAGAAGTCATTCCAGTTTTTTTTTAATCTTATTTGTTTAAGATATTATCATCCAAACATCCAAGTTATATAACATTTAAGAAAATATTTCTTTTATATCAAAATATATTTTTGGGTAAAATTATTTCTTTTACCCGCTTTCGGAAACAATATTGTGTCGAATTGTTCTATTCAAGTGTTTAGAAACCCCATCGATACAGTTGTCCAGACTGTGTCAACGAAGGTTCGTATGCCACTCAATAAATCAATCAACACAAGATAAAACCATTTTTATATCCACTAGCAAATACGCGCTCATATCCATTAATACACTCAAACTCATCCTTGAGTGTTACGACTCTATCTCTAATGAGTAATTCCCAATAGAGCCAAGGTACTCGCTTAACCTTCATCTCTAATACCAATTGAAACGACCCGCAGTTCCGTACCCTTCGAATCGACACTATTCTCCATCAATCAACTCACGATGAACGGAAATACGAACCATTTGGGTTAAAGAAGAAGAGATGGAAGAAGAAAATAGAAAACAACATCAGAATCTAAGCATCGCAGCGGAATAAAATATAATAGATAATAAATGATCTTTACACAAAAACAACTCTGTTTATATATTACATCAGTAGAGTATACATAACACACAATACAGAGTAATCATAACTAGTCCTCACAATCTGAATACACAACGGAATTTTTAACACAAATATGGAAGTATGTATCGCCATCCAGCTCATCTCCTGAGCTCCACAACATCCTTTCCTGTATTTTATAATACTCGGTCTGACCCAAGCATTATAGTGAAATAACACCTGAGTCAGTCTGGAACACCAGCGTGAGAAAACCACACTCAAATTGATTATTAAAGTTTCAAAATCCTATGAAGTCAAAATCATCTCATAAGACCACGCCATAAATAAATATGTCGGGTTTTTACCTTACGATAGTCAAAACACCTTTTACCAAAATCCTCTGATAATATAATAGTGTCTATAGAAAGTAAAATAGAATCTAGCTGAAATGCTTGCATCTCACGTTTCAGCAATAGTTGGGCACAATCAAAACCGTACAGGCATGTAGGAAGAATGGACTTCCTACTAATGACTAGGCACTGGGTTACCACCTGTAATGGTACCTGGTATAGATCAGCATACCAAGGATCACTCCTGATCCCCTGCAACACAAGACCGAGACTACCCCTTACTGGATAATCCCGAGTAAGATCACCCCGCGTTTGGGATCAGCAACCGCCTACTAAGCCGAATAAAAAGAGACATCTAGATAGGGATGACCTCACCCTAATGGGCTCTACCCACTTAGCCTTGCTGCATAACCCTTGATTTTCAGTCATTCCCGGTTGATGAGGCTCGAGGCTAAGCATTACAATTTTAGAATATATCACTTAGAATGCCCACCGTCCACCTGGCGATGTCTAAAAGCATTCATCCATACAAGTCTGTCCCAGGTTCGAACGGAACCGAAGGCTCTACTCCTACGACATCCATTTTGGAATCATCCTCGGGATTAGTAGCGACTAGCCCTTGCACTTCATTGCTCCATCTTCGAATCCAAACTCGTCTTCCTCATGAAAACGTACAAACCAGATCGAAGTGGTTTTTAGGAAATAAATCCCGATCTCGGTCTCTTCGAAACGATCAGCGCATTGGCCAATATTGATAGTCGGTTATTTAACTATCAATTAACATTCACAAACAACCATCAAACATAAGTAATTTTCCAAATTATTTATTAACCTCAAAATATCTTTGCAAGATATATTTCCACTTTTAAACCTTTTTGAAAACAGTTTTCAAACCATCTTCCTCTCATGGAATACATTTCCTAAATATTTTCTATTTCCACTGAAATCACCAAGTACAAATAATTTAAAACACTTATTATAAAATGTACTTTAAAACATTTAAATAAAAACTACTGTAATACTTTATTCAAAGATATATGCTTTAAGAATATTTGAAATAAAGATACTTAATAAAATAATAAAACTAAATTTTTATCCTTTTAAAACATAATACCAAGTTATCTTTAAATAATTAATACAAAAATAAATTTGAAAAAACACTTACTTTAAAATTTAAACATTTAAAAATTATAAATTTCTAAAACATGCTTTTAAAACAACTTTAAACTTTTAACTTATACTTAAAAATTTGCTTTGCAAACGTACTTGACTTTTTAGGAAAATAAACTTCTCTTTCACATCTTTTTAAAAATAAATCACTATTTATTTTTAAACAAATTTACCCATTCCTTTAATAAATTCCCACCGTGAATTTATTCTTCCAAATATCCACTGATATATTACTTCACATTTATAAACCCAGTTTTTAAATTTCTTAGTCTCATCCTCCTTTATAATTCCAATTTCAAACACTTAAATCAATTTCCAAATTGATTTCCAAATTACTCCATTTTGAAATAAATTCCCTTCCTCACTCAATTTATTTCAAAACCCATTAACTTTAGACTTTTAATTCTTACTTATGATTTAAAATCTCATTTAACTGAAAATACCAATTTCATACTTTTTCCAAATTCCTTCTTTATCTATTTAAATAACTTTAAACCTTGAATTTTACAGTAAATTCTTTCATTCCTTTAAATAACATCACTTAAGTTTTAAAATTCATTATTACTCTATTTATTCAAAATCCACTTTTCCATACTCGGAACTTATTCATTAGAATTTAAAATCACTTTCATTCTTTTCCAATTCATTCTTCAATTTATCCCAAATTTTCAATAACTATTTTATTTACAAATTATGTCTTTTAATTTTCTTCAAAACTCCAATCTATATATTTTTGGTAACTCAGTACACCCAAATAATTTAAATCAAACATAGCGTCCAACATTTCTGTTACCAATATAATTTATCATAGATTAGCAATGAGCAAATCATAGAATATTAAAACATTCTAAATAAATTTGAGGAATCCCGTTGGAGCCCTCCAACCTGTTTCCCTGCATCCACAAACGTTACCATAATATAAAATACCAATTCCACTTCGAGGTGGAATATCGTGGTATATGGGTTTATATAATATCATCCGCTATTATGCAGCGCATAGGATCTCATCCGCTATATAATGCGGGAAATCAATCACCCTAAATACATATATAATACCTATTCCACTTCGAGGTGGAATATCGCGATATATGGGTTTATATATAATATCATCCGCTATTATGCGGCACACCGGGTCTATTTAATTTTAATTAATGGCAATCATCATCCAAGCAATTCAACCAATAATTTAACTTTAACCATAGTAATCCATATGAGGGAGATTAACTCACCTTTTATTGCTGTTTGCAGTCCATTTTCACCTCGCCTTGCTCCACGGTTTTTGACCTTGTATAGACATTATATGGTTTATTAATTTTTTAATTGGTCGAACAATTAATTACTATTTATTTATTTAATCTAAACTAATAATTTGTTTTCAAACTAATTTTCCACTTAATAAATTATTTTTAGTAACTAAATTGCTAAATAAGCTTATTAAATAAATTAATAATCCTAAATACATATTTATTTTTATTTTTGAAAAACACATATACTTATAAAATGAACTGCATTATCATTTAAATTTCCTGTGTCTTATTTATATATTTTTTGCTTTTACTATATATATTTTTAAACTAAAATACGAATGTGAATATATTTATTTTTACTGTTCAACATTAAAAATTTATATTTTCAAAAACTGATATATATATATATATATATTCCTACTGGTTTACCGCTTCACCTATATATTAAAAATTTTATGTGTATATGTCAATTTAATAAAAGGAATACCTTACTAGCAAACTACTCCTCTGCCTCGCGCACGGGAAGCCGCCTCCATCGCACGCCTGCCAATCGCCAGACCACCATCGTCGAAACCCACCTCCACTGCCGCCTACCCTCCTCGCGGCTTCCTCTTAGGACGTGAGTCAAACATGGCTCCTAACCCCATATAAAATCGCGACTGCCCTAAACTGCTCCTCCTCCACATGAATCGCCCTGGCCTCGCGAATCTACTCAGTCGAACGTGAGCGCAAACCCTCGAATGCTGACTCCCCTATGATTCCATACGGTCGAGCACGGCTTGATTCCCTAGTCGCCATTTCACTGCCTCTACGCTTGCGATTCGTTCGCGGCCTCCATTTTTCTAAATGAAAGAACTAATTTCGTTCGGCCTTCGATTTGAATTTGAGAGGAAAGGGGAGGATATGAGAATGACATCGTCCATGGATTGTTTTTTTTTGGGTTTAAATCATGCTTTGTGCGTGGATATAAAAAGAACAGAGGGAGACAGGAAGCGATGGTCGTGTGTAGTAGATGAGCTATAGTGATTTGCAGAGGAGACCAAAGAGCTTTGATGCTGGAAGAATTTCAGCTGATGGAAAGAATATTTGACCAGTCAACCATATATTTTACATTTAAAGTTTCAAAATTTAAATTTAAATTGATTTGAATCCACAACTTAAAATCTTGACTTCCTATCGAGGCATGCCGCTGGGCGTTTAAAATGTTATACCCCTATTTCGAACGCAATGGAAAAAGTTTCGAGTCCCAATTCAATCGTATGGAGAAGATAGCTTTTTAAACCCAGTTATTATATTAAATTTCAATTTAATTTTCAACGCGTTTACTTATCGTACGACTAAATGATCACTCCAAACACTACGAAAATTAAAATCCAATAATAATACACTATTATGGATCTAATGGAACTGGTTTCGTCAAATTCCTAGACTGTGCCTTGGAAGGCTATATTGAACATCAATTTAAATGAGGTACTTTTAAAATTGAACAAACTACTGTTAAATTCAATTTTAACCCATCTATTACTTTCACCATTATCAATATAAATTTTATTAGCTTTTGAAATATTTTTGACAAGCTTATAATTCCAGATTTTATATTTTACCCAATTACCAATTATGTAATTCAAAATTCGAATTTTCCAATAAATCATTATATCTTAGATCCTGAATTTACTTTATAAATGAAAACCATACTTTCCATATTCAAAATCAATTCATAATCTAAATCAAATATTTAAATCCATTTAAATATCTCAAATTAACCGTTTAAAAAATCCGGGTCGTTACAAATAACTGGGTCAAAAAATCTATCTTCTCCATACGATCGAATTACGACGTGAAACCGTTTCCATTGCGTTCGGAATAGGGGTATAACATTATGAACGCCTAGCGGTATGCCTCGATAGGATGTCAAGGTTTTAATTTGTGAAATCGAGACAATTTAAATTTAAATTCAAATTTAATTTATCCTTTGTTTGACTAGTCAAAACCCACTTTTCAGCTGAAATTCCATCATTAGCCTACTTTCTTTCACATCGGTGCTTTTTCCCTTTTTTCAGAAACATTGTAGCATTCCTCAGCACGCAAACGTCTCCTCTTGTCCACCATTTCTTTTTACACAACAGTTTTAAAATCAGAGAAAAAAAATAGAAGAAAATCGATGCGTTATAAATCTCGATCTCCTTTCCTATTTTCTTCATTCAAAAGGCTGAACGAAATCGAAGAAATAATAGTCGCGAATTCATTTCAAATCACCTTTCTCTTTTTCATTCTTGCTAGTAGAAATCAAAAAAAATACCCAAAACGAACAAGGCTACTACTCTTTCTAAATTTGAAAAAAAGGAAAAGATCGAGCTGATTATTACTTCAGATCGATTTGGAGTGACAGAGTCTCGACTTCGTCTGTCGTGTGCGAGGCTAGCGCGGCAAGTGCGGTTGATCAACGCGCGTCGTTCATGAGAGATTCGTGGCGCTTGTGGCATGCGTTAGGGATCGTTCTGGTAGGGTGCGATCGCCTATGGTGATTCACGATCTAAGCTAGGTCGAGGAGGTGGGGTGAAACGAAGATAGTTGTGTTTCAATTTGGACAAGTGGCTGTGTGTCTGGAGTAAAGCGATCGAGGTAAGGAGTTTTGGCGTATTTTCGGGTTGGTCATTGATAGGGTGGTGGAGCGCGTCAGTGAATGTGCATGAGATTTGATATGCTCGTGGATTCAGGCGAGTTAGAGTCGGGAGGAAGGGAAGGAGGCAGTGCTGGTTTGGGCCCGAACTTTGGGTATCGGTTTCTTCTTCTTCTGATTTAAAAAAAATATAAAATTAAAATACATATACACATTTTTAAATCTACTAGTTTAGTTTAAATAATGTTTTATAGTGATTGATTTGTTTAGTAAACTTGTTTAATTTATTATAGTTACAAAAAGGTTTTTAAAAAAGGAAAATTATCAGTTTAAATTAAATTGTTAGTTGATTAAATTTATTTAATTGTAATTGATCAATTGATAAGTTCAAATTTTAACAAAACGTATAATGTTTGTACAAGGTTTAAAATCGTGAAGAGACCAAGTAGAGATTGGATTGGGTTGCAAAAATAAAGGTGAGTTAATCTCACTCATTTGGATTACCGTTTAAATTTAAATAGTTAAAATTTAAACAAATGGTTGATTGCTTGAATTGATAATTTATTATCAATTGGATGTGATATTATATATAGTAGTATATATATATTGAAGCGATTGATATTCCAGCATTATATAGCAGATGAGACCCTATGCACCCCGCATAATTGCGGAAGACCCATTATACCACGATATCAGCAGAAGCCCATTATACCGTGATATCCCGCCTTGAAGCGGGATTGATATTTTAATTGTTGGCTAACATATGTGGATGCAGGGAAACAGGTTGGAGGGATCCAACTGAATTCCTCAAAATTGTTGAATTTATTTTCATATTCAGTTATATGAAATGTTGAATAATTCTGTGATATTATGCTGGAAAATTTATTTATTTGACGTTAACCAATTGCTGGATATATAGTGACATTTTAGAAATATAAATATTGAAGACAGAAATTTAAAGTAAGAAATTTATAGTAAAGATGGAAAAATTTGAACATAAAAGAATTGGAAAAAAATAAATATTTTGTTTTTAAATCCTATATAATAAATTTTGGGATATGGGAAAAATAAGGATTTTTAATAAATGTGGAAAAAAGGGATTTTTAAAAAAGGACTTAAGCAATGTTGTTTTTATAAGTACGATGGAATATATTTTTAAATTCAAGATTTAAATGAGTTGGAAAAAATTAAAAGGAGAATTTTGGAAAAAAAGTATGAATTTGGTATCTTAGATTTAAATAAGGTTTTAAATCGAAATAAAGGAGTAAAACTGGAGTTAATGGGTTTTAGAATAAATTCGGGTAAGTAAAGGAATTTATTTTAAAATAGAGTTAATTTTGAAAATCGATTTGAAAATCCACTATGAAACTGGGATTTAAAGGAATGGGGGTATGGAAATTATAAAATGGGTTTATAAAGTTAAATATTTATTAGTGGATAAATTTGAAAATATAAATTCATGGTGGGAATTTATAAGGATATGATAATTTTCTTTAAAAATAAATAGTGGTTTTATTTTTAGAGTATGGAAAGAAAATTTACGAGAATGGCATGTAAATTTAATTAGAATAAATCGAGAAGGATTTATAAATCATTAGACAGGTTATGCTGAAATGGAAAGTGTATTTCCTGAAGAGCCAAGTATAATTTCAAAGGAGATTTTCAAGTATAAGTTAGAAGTTTTAAAAGTGGTTTGGAAGAATGTTTTAGAAAAATTATTATTTAGTTGTTTTAAAATTGTTAAAGTAAATATTTGTTTAAGTTAATTATAGTAGTAATTATTTTTAAGGTTAAATTAATATTTTTATGTAAAGGATAGTTATTAAATATTTATACCTTATATGATGGTTTTATTTTAAAAGTAGTTTTGGCTAAAGTTTTACTTGGAAAATTTATTTTAAAATTTCATAACTATTATTTTGAAAAAGTGATTTAAGTAGTTTTATTTTAAATGTTACGCGTATATTTTTGGGAAGTGATTTAACTTCTTTAAAAATCAAATTTTTGAAGGACTTGGTGGTTGTATGGAATCCAATCTCCAATAAGCGCCTGTACGGTTTTGATTGTGCCCAACTATGCTGGAACATGAGATGCAAGCATTTCAGCTAGATTCTATTTTACTTTCTATAGACACTATTATAATATCAGACAAATTTGATAAAAATGTTTTAGGTCATCGTAAGGTAAAAACCCGACATGTTTATTTGTGGCGTGGTCTAACGAGATACCTTTGATTTGGAAGGATTTTGAAAACTTTAATAATCCAATTGAGTGTGTTTCTCACGCTGGTTTTCCTAACTGACTTGGGTGTTATTTTATTATAATGCTTGGGTCAGACCGAGTATTACAGATACAAGATAGGATGCTATGGAGCTCAGGAGACGAGCAGGATGGCGAGACGCATCACACGTACTTGACGTATATTCGCTATGTATGGTATGTTGTACAGTCAGCTTTTGTGAGGACAAGTTATTATAATTGTCCGGTATTATGCTAGCTTTTAATTGTGTACTCTTATGATTGTAAGTATTAAACAGATATAGTTTCTTTTTTATAAAAATCTGTTGTTACCTATTATATGTTATTCCGTTGCGATTGTGAGATTTTGATGTTGTTTACTACTTCTTATCCTACCTTTTTCTTCTTTAACCCCAGTGGTTTGTATTTCCGTCCACTTTGGTTGACTGATGGAGAATATTATCGGGTCAAAGGGGTACGGATTTGCAGGCCTTTACATTTTCTCCTTTTTAAAATATCCCTCTTTTATGTTTTCAGCTTTACCTACAACATCATGACCAGTTTTCACATTCACTTCATCTTTCTCCATGTCAGTTATATTTTTAACATTCAAACCATTCTTAATCACCATCATCCTATCACAGTGATAAGAAGCATGACCAAATATCATACAGTGAGTACAAATTAAAGGATTCCATGAACACTCAAGTATTACATTTGGACATGTTTCATCATTAATAGCCATATCAAGCAGTTCACAATCTGGTGAAATTTCAATTAAAAACATTGCATTTTCGAGTCTTTTCACTTTTCTCTATTTTCACAAAAGCAAATAAGCCTACCAAGATGGCATATGAGCCAATTGATGCCCAACATTGACAATGTCAGAATGGGAATTCTTGTAGAAATGGACCCATATTGGAACTAAGCGAATAGAAGTGTGAATAGATGAAAAGGAAGGATTCCACTTTGATATAATAAACATCTAGCCTAATATAAATATAGGATCTTTCATAAGAATATTCATCTTGTCTTCCTCATTACTGAACCAGAAATAATAGTTTTGTTTATCAAAGAAAATATCAAATGAACTTTTAAACTTCCATGCTTTTTCCCATTGTAACTTCACTGCCATAAAGTTAACATTACCGGCCAAGAAAAATCCTACTAGGCATCCAGACCAAGCTTTAATGCATTCTTTAACCACTTCCTGCGGTGGTTCTAGAGGAGAGCCAGAGTAAGAAACATCAAAGTGAATAGGGTTATAGGAACCAACATTTGTAGGTTTGGAACTGAAAAGGAAAGACCAGGAGGAGCTAGGAGAAGCAGAAGATGGGTCAGAGGGTGGTCGCAATAGTAAAGAGCTGGAGGAAGAAATGAGAGGAGGAAAAGGATCAATGGAAGAATCGGGAGGGAGAGGAGGAACATGTGGTGAAGGTGGCGGGATGGGCGGGAGTGGATGGTCATAGAGGGAATAGGGAATGTGGTTGTCAGAGAGAGGTATGGGAGAGGAAATGGTGGGTATGGTGGAAGGGATAGTCACCATGGGAGGGATGGTCACCACGATAGGTAAGTTAGAATTTCAATTGTTTTGAGTGGGATTTTTAAATATGAAGGATTTAATTGTTCAGGAATTGATATATTATATTTAAATACTTGATTATGTAAGTTTAAAATGTTTATAAATTGATTGTTTGAATAAAAATAATTTAGTTTATTAATCCCTTATTTTCCTTTTCGAGGAAGAAATGTTTTGAGTGGGGGAGAGTGTCACGATTTGTATTTTTCGATGATTGAAATATTAAATTAAATAAGATTTTGTAAGTTAATATTAGAAGAAATTAAAATTTTGATTTATTAATGAGAAAAATAAATAGAATAAAATTTAATAATGTTAATTAAAGTAATTGATAACTATTTTAATGAAATGTCAATAAACTATAGTGATTGCAAAGTTAATTAGTTAGAAACTGTAAATAAGGAAATAAATTGTTATAATAAATGGTGAGATAATATGTAATTGATTGAGATTGAATATAATTAGTGTTTTGTAAGTAGTTATAACTTTTCTTTGTAAATAACAAACTTATAAATATGATTAAATTAAGTAAATGGTAACAATTATTATTTATCACCTATTTATTTACTACGTTGAAATTGATATGGAAATCGACAAAAATTTAATATAATTGAAATATTGTAATTAATTTAAGTGAAGACGAAAACTATGGAATATTGATGTAATAAAAATGTAAACTTATGTTAATCAAATTTATAAGGTAATTATTGATTGGATAATAAGAATGTTTATCAAATTAAATGAATTTATTGGTATTTAAATTATATTTAATGAATTTATTTCAATTGAAAGTGAACATTGTAATTAGTACAATATTTAACATTATATTTGACATGGAAAATTCATTTTAAAAGATTCTAAATTTATATGTAAACAAGAACAATAAAAATTGTTAGCTTTTAGATTTAAAATTTAAAAGGGGATAAATTAATATAATAATAATTTATTTAATTGACGTGAAAATGCCATTTTGGCCACTATCTCAGATTTCGAGGAAACTAGTTTCATATGATCCGTAACAGTGAATTATTGTAAGATTTCAAGTTTTGTAGCGATTGGACTTGTCATTTGATCGTTCGAGCTCGAAACGCGTGGAAATCAATTTAATGAATTTTAAAATAAGCTGATTTCAATAGGTAACTTTTGTATACAATGAAATCTGGATTTGAAACCAGTTCCATTGAGTATAAAAATATTGAAAACATCTATTTTGATATATGTGATGGCCCACTTTCGTTTAGGAAATGGAACGGGCTTTCGGGTCATTATTGCCGCTCCAAACCAATTCGATATGTTCATTCATTCTTATGGGGTCTTGTCTATATAAATAGATTTTTCTAACCCTAGCATCCTTTCTATTTCTTATTCCTATATGTATAAATCTATCTATTTATTCCTATCTCCTCTATCCAATGACAGAAACCTATTTTTAATTCTAGAAGCCCTAATTTGATTTCAAATTCAAATCGAAATCCAAATTCCTCAAACTATGTCATATAATATATCGTTGGAAAGGTCTCGATGAGCATAATCCACCATAGTAAATTCTTTTTCAATTGGAATTATTTTTTGACTAGAAATCAATGATGAACCTCGACCGTCAAAATTAGGTTTTCACGATCCAACGGTGGATCTTCATCCGATCGACGAATGGGAAGCGATGTTGGAAAGAGTATGTCGAGCAGGCCTTGGAGGTATTGATCGTTCGTCTCAGGAGCACTTGGAATTGCCAAAAAACGATGAACTAGATGGGCGGCGGTGCACCACCGTGGGTGTCCTGGAGATGGTAGCGCGACCATAGGCAGGCGCGCTTGGGCGTGGACGTCGCGGCTTTGGCCTTCGATCATTGCAACGTTTGACGAGCCAGTAGCAATTATTCATCGAAGGCAGCGATTGTAGGTTACTGAGTCGAGATGAGATGCATGTGGTAGGGTTAGGGTTTGCGTGGGAAGTATCGCGGTAAGTGACATTTAATTTTATAATTTAATTAATTATTATATTCAAATCATTCAATGTTCTAACTCGAATAACTTGTCATACGAGCTCGAATTCACGCATTGTTTATTCCGTTAGGATCATATCAGCATTCCGGACGTTATGGAAAGTTTGGATGAATCCTGAATCTTTTCAAATTTAGGCTATGATTGGATTTTAAATCGATTTGAAACCGAAAATTATTTTTTCAACCCACTCACAACTAATAATGTCAGGGCCCGATTCTTCGACTTCCGAAAATCGACATTAATACGTCCACTGTATCAAATGCCGCCTAATCGAAGGACGGAAAATCGAACCATGTGGGTTTAAGAAAGAAGAAAGAGGTAGAAGGAGAGAGAAAAAAGAGAGAAGAACAAAGAAAAGAACAACAATAGAACAACAGAAAGAACAACAGACAATATCAGAATCTCACAATCGCAGCGGAACAACATATAATAGATAAATGAATAATCATTAAGACAAAAGAACTATACATTTTATACATTACATCACATTACATTCATTATCAGAGTGTACAACAACAAACAGCGGAAAAGAAATACTATATACGATAGATAATATGCTACGCCATCCAGCTCGCCTCCAGATATCTGTAGCAACACCTGAATCCAGAATGACCTGATAACCTAACTCTAGACTGCCCGTGTAGAAATTGGTGGGCACCTAGAGTTTAGGAAGGGAACAATAAACTCCAGGTCAGTCATGCGACTGGTGTGAGAACTAAAAACAGTTATTTATCTTTTAAACAAAGAACAGGAGAAATTTTAAAAGAAAATTCGCAATGCTTTTTGAAAATGAAACTACCATAAGGTCTCCCGCCACACACACAATGCAAACGCAGACTTGGAGGAGGTTTCTCCTTATGATAGTCAAAGAAGCTTACTACGCAAAATCAAAACATTTTTGATATTATTATTAATGCATAGTGTAGAAAACAATTTCGAAAGTAGAATATAAATCTTAGCTAGCATAGGTACCATTATATTATGCCCGCTATAGCTACCATATTAGATGGCAGGTTCTACAACTAAAACCATACAAGGCTCGTATTGAAGAATGGATTTCCAACAAATGGTCAGGCCAAGGAACTTCCCATTGCCACATGGAAACGCCTCTGGAATGACGTCCCGAGAACCTAACCGGATCTCTGCCAACACAAGGCCGGGTTACCCCTAACTGGGTAACAACTGACACGAATATGTCATTCCCCGATCGTAACCGATCTATATCCGAGGATCCCCGATTTCCAACAACCACAAAGTTATAAATTTGCAGTAACCACATAGGTTAAGTATCTGGGCTCCATACCATGATACCACCTCTATCCAGAAGGAATGACATACACTAAAGGGGCGCTACCCCCTAATAACCTTGCTGCATCTTTCCTGTTTTGACCAATTCCGGGGTGTGAGGCTCGACGAAGTCTCGTCCACAAAGCCACGCTTTACAAAAGGAGTGCTTTGGGTCAACAAATGATCAAAGCAATGATCATCAAGATAGACGATCAAACAAATGATCCTATCACAAATGATCATTTAACGATCATTTCACAGCAACACTCAGCATGCCACACTACCAAATTGGGAGTATATCACTAATAACCTTCAACTATATAACCTCTGAGCTCGTACGTCTCAGAGAAGGGTGTTAAGCTAAGAGAATAAATTCTCCGCCACCAACAGAAATATATTTGAAAGAAATCAGCTTTATATCTCAACTTGTAATGTCAGACATACAATCCATACAAGTCTGTTCCGGGATCGAACAGAACCGAAGGCACTTCTAAAGAAGTCCTTGCAATCCGGATATTCATTAGTCACGTCCGGACTTCCCGTCACTAAGGGTGATAAAACGTCTGTACCGGAGATCAGCCGATGCAGAGTAACTCGACGGTAATCCTTCCGTTTTCACAATTATCCGGTCTTCAACACCGGTCTTCAACACCGGTCTTCAAATGCAATTTATAACGACGTATCACTATTCGGAATGGGTTATACGACCCCATGGTCCTTTCCCGGTTAACCCGAATGGTGAGCGCTTATTTTAAAATAAGTGTGGCATTCAATTCAAGCAATCACAACAAATACTCATTCAAGTGTAAATATTGATAGTCGGTTATTTAGCTATCAATAGAGATGAGCAACATCATCAGATTCAAAATAATTTTCCAAATATTTATTTCCCCAAAAAAAATATCTTTACAAGATATATAATTTTCCACACTACAAAAATAAACAACGTTTATTTTGAGACAAATTTTCCCTTTCCATTTATAAATTTCATAGTGAATTTATATTTCAAAATATATATGAATATACGATCTCAAATCGATTTCTAATATTCATTTCAATCTATCTTTTAAAAAGATAAATTCTCAAAAACGTTTCATTTCATATCGGAAAAGCATTTCCATACTTATTCTAATAATAAGTATTTCACAAATCTTATTTATTTTCAACAATTTGAAAATATTCAATATACTTAACCCATAGTTAAGTATATATTTCATTTGTTTAAGGAAAACGTTCTTTTATTCACTCTTATTTGGGCCAAAACGAATGTTGCGTAAAACATCATTACGACAACCCAAAATCACTAGTATAGGGATTCGAAATTAAAATAGATATATAAATCCCAATACTATACAAAACAGTTCCTTTCGGAATCCATTTACTATAACTACAGTGTTATAGTCCATCATTTCCTTATTTTCTCGAAAACGTCTATTTCAACAATAAATGTTGAAATCTATGTTTTCATTTCCCTCTATTTCTCGAAAACGTCTATTTCAACAATAAATGTTGAAATCTATGTTTTCGATACTTGATGCATTTTAAAACTCTTTAAATCGTTTTAAATTCCATTTAAAACATCCTTTTCCCAAAAGATATCCATTTTATTTAACGATATATTCACTGTTCAAAACACGTGAATATAACTCCTTTAATAAACTTTTATATTCAATTGATTACGAATTCAATTGATTACGAATTTATAAACAAATGTTTATAAATTCTATTCCTATTTATAAACTTCGATTTATAAATTTCCTTTATCAATCCAATTCAAATTATATAACTCAATTTTATACCAACGGTCCATATTATAAGTTAAGTACTTATAATTCATTCATTTACCAAATCGTTCTTTTAAAACTTCACAATTTTTAAATCTTATTACTTATAAGATTCCTTTATATTTTATAACAATTTCTATGAACATCCCATTTAAATGCCCAAAATTCAGTTTTATAAGCTAATCACTTATAAATCTTTTATTTTCAACATCTATTCATTTTATAATACTTATAACACTCGTTTTATAATTCCAATATTTTAAATTCATAAATATCAAATATCTTTCTTTTATATAAACCATTTATAATAATAATTCAAAAATCTCAATTTAAACCATTTCATAAATTTATTAACTACTTATCTCAAAAATAACATTTTGGTTATATTTTCCAAAAATCCTGAATTCTATAACTTTAAAAATTGAAATTTTAAATTTATCTAGAATGAATCGATTCAAAATTTAAATAAAAACATATACTTGAAAAATCAAATTAAAAAATCCTTTTTTAAAAATAAAAATCGTTATTTTTAACTTTAAAAATGAATCCGATGATGCAACAACATCCAATAGCCAATCACAGCAACAAATATAATATATCAATATGATAATCACAATTCACACAATATCTATAATCAAATAAATATTTGTGAGGAATCCAGTTGGATCCCTCCAACCTGTTTCCCTGCATCCAAAGATGTTAGCACAATACCCATTCCACTTCGAGGTGGAATATCGCGGTATATGGGATTTTATAAAATATTATCCGCTTACTAACGGCGCAATAGGGTCTCATCCGCTATACAATGCGGGAAATCAATCAACTGCAATATATACATATGCCAATATATATATATTGCTATATATAGATATATCCTACCATATCTAATATCACAATCAAGCAATCAATCAATCAATCAACAAATTTTAAATATAACTATTTAAAATTTAAATAAACCCTTTTGAGTGAGAAGTTCTCACCTTGCTCTTTTATTTTGCAATCCGTTCCCAATTCCGGCTTGATTTCATCATTTTAGACCTTGTATACACAATTTTACAATTTATTAATATTCGAAAATAAAAATCGAACAGTTAAATTTTTTATTTCTTAATTTTAATTAATGATTGGTTTTAAACCAATTTTGTCTTTAATAATTTGTTTGACTAAAAATTAAATTTAAAACCAAACTTCCTTTAATAAATTTATCCAACTAATTATTAAATATCTTTTTCTTACCAAAAATTATATTTTAACAAATTTCCCCTTTAAAATTAATTTGGTAACTAAACAATTTAAATAAACTTATTAACCACATAAGTTATCTTAATGAATTATTTTTAGTAAAAGAAATAATTAAACAAGTTGATTTCTATTTTATAAATTTAATTTAATTAACTCAAAATTTATTTTAAACTAATTTATAAGTTTTCAAAAATCAATTTTTTTTTTGGAATCTGCATATGTGTATACATACTTCAATGTATATATATATTTCCAGTTTACTCAATTTAATTTTTTACCTATTCCTTACTGTAAAAATATTTTCACTTAATTATAAATGAATAAAACATAAACTTGGTTTAATTAATTTAAAACGACAGTAACATATACCTCACGGCCAAGCCATCTTCGAGCTCGCCAAACCCTGACGCAAATCACCCCATACGCACACGAGCCCGAACTTGCTTGGACCCGCCTCGACCTCGCCCTCCCTTCCATCGCCTGTCGCGACTTCAACACGAAGCCACACCACCAATAAACTCCACAACCCACGCGACCCAGCCCTACGCGAGTGCGCGTGCGAGACCATCACCATCGCCGTTCGATGCTCGACCTCCTATCAACGTCGAGCCCGAGATCGAGCCACCCAGATTTGTGAACTCGCGAATCAAATCGAAATCAAATCAAATTCGAACTTCCAATGCTATGTCGTGGCCCCCCTGTTGACCGCGAAACCCCCCCCCCCCCTCCACGCTCGCGATTTTGGATTGAAGGCAGCGATCTCTTCTGCCTTTCGATTTCGTTCTGAGAAAGGAAGAGAAGGAAAAAAGAATTTTATACTTCGCGTGGATTTTAGACTGCGAAAAGAGGGGAACTCATTTATCTTTGAATTTGAACGAATGGAGATAGCTCGTGATTTTAATTATCAAATATGAGTGGCCATTTTTATTTTTATTTTTCTTCAGAGGATTCGCGTGAGATTTGTAACGAGTTGGGTAGACAAGGAGTACCTTCCGTTGCAGGGAATAGGTCTGCTAAAAAAAATAAAATAGGGTGGCTTTGAAATGACAACGGCTGATATTGACAATTTAAATATTTAAATTCAAATTGAATTTGATTCGAATTCCAATGCGTTTACTCACCGTGTGCTCACATAACAACTCCGAAAAATACGAAATTTGAAATCCGGTAATAATTCAATATCCCAGACTCAATGGAACTGGTTTGGTCGAATTCCGAGACTGTGCCTCGAAAGGCTATTTTTAAATTCAATTCAAACGATAATTTTTCAAAACCGAACAAAGCTGTTTCAAATTCAATCCTGAAGCTTCTATTATCTTCGGTATTATCAATATAAATTTTACAAGCCTTAAAAATATTTTTAATCAGCTCAAAATTGAAAATTCAAATTTTTATTAAACTTTCAATAGATTAAATTTTAGAATTTAATCGCCAAATTCAAAGTTAAAATGGAAATTCAATCCAAACCATTATTCAAATATTTAAAATTAATTAAATATTTTCAATTAAAATTTTTCAAAATTCTGGGTCGTTACAAATAAATTATCTTATGTTAGTTAAATTAAACTTATGATGTGATTAGAAGTTGACAGACGGCTATTGGGTATATTTAATTTGTCATTCCAGTTAAATCTGAATTTTTCGAATTTAATTTCCATTTAATTTAATACTGAATTTGAATTTCTAGTTAAATACCTGTTAATGATAATTCATTTAGTTTTTTTTATTTATTGGTTGGTTTGAATGGTGAATGTGATGGATGTTTAACTGTTGAGATAAGATGATTGGATGTTGTGTTATCTTATATACATTGATATCACACTACAAGTTCCCTTAGTTTATTGTTAGTAAATCACTATGGGTTGAAATGATACATACCCGAACGATTTATAGGTTAGGGAAAAATCGTTATGGGCTGAAAAGATATACTCGAGAGATTTTATGGATTTTTAATTTTTAACTCAGCATTGCGGGTTGAAATGATAGATGCTCGTAAATTTAAATTATTGCGGGTTGAAATTATATATATCTATATCGCCTAACCACAGGGTGGAAAATTATATACGGACAGCGGATTAGTTGAATTAAATTAATTTTAAATTCTTAAATTTGAATTTAGTTAAATGATATTATGAAATAAATTTTTCTTTGTATAAACTGAAATATTTTTGAAAAGCCCAAGCTTTAAATGTTGAAATTGGAATTAGTTTAAATGAATTGTTTAAAGAATTTAAAATGAAATTTTAAATTTGAATTTGAAGTATAAACGAAATGTATCGAAATTGAGTTATTGTAAATTTTTAACTTTTAACTTTGAAATCTATTGAATTTGGAGTAGCTGAAATTGATAGTTCAAGCATGGATTTGAAATCGATGTAGATTAAAATGGTTTCGGTGAGAAGTTTAATTGAGAAACTGAATTGAAATGTAAAAATTAAATTTTGTTGATTTGAAAGCTGGATATGGTCCAGATTTGTTGAAATGAAAGAAATAGTTTAATTTGATATTAATTTCAAATTAATCATTTTACCATAAACTAGTTAAGATGTATAACTCTAAATTCAGATTTATTTAGATTTTCAAAATATTTATTATATAACACATTTCAATAATCAAACCAATTTAGATTAAACTATTAAAACTATATTTAATCTATTTTTAAACTATTTTAAACCTTTTTAATATCTTTTAGACTATTTTAATCTATTTTAATCTATTTAAACTATTAACCTATTTTAAACTATTTAGTCTATTATAATCTATTTAAAGTATTTTAATACATTTTGAATTATTTTAATGTATTTTAAACTATTTAAAACATTTAAACTATTTTAAAGAATTTTAAACTATTTGGAAACTATTTAGACTACTTACGACTATCTAAACTATTTTCAAAATTTCGAACTGTGCAAGGCTAAATTGTTTATAGTTAAATCCTAGATTTAAAAGTGAATATGGTAAAATGATGTTACAACCTATGTTGGAAATGACATATTTTGAGTAAATAACATGGTTTTGAAATAAGGGTTTATCCTATTTTGTGAATATGATTTCGAAAGTGATAATGATTTTGAAAGTGAATTTGATTACGATGTAATATGATTTTAAGTGAATAGATATTTTGATATCAATTATAAATTGGTTTTGGAAATGTAAAAGAACCATTTGGTGTGAAATAAACGTTTTGTTGTTAAAGAGACTAGGATCTGATATTGTCATACTCTCTGCCAACTGAAAACAACTTTAACAATTGTGCACGTGGTGGAGATTTCGAAATGAAGTTGGATGGTTTGGTGAACGATTCCGTATGAGGTATTATCATAGCCCTGACTCCCTCGAGTCAGTTTAATGTGACTAAAACTGGAGATATATCGGACCAAGTGAGGTCGCTCCTCCTATCGGACATGCTTCTTCGATGCCATCTTTATTACTATATGATTGATTTGGTGGCCACCCACGATTTGATTATGGAAGTGTGTTCCATGGTGGGCGATAGTAGCTGCTATGCGTTACCACCATTCCGGGAGTGCAAACGGTAGGATCCTGTAACGACCCGCCTTACATTCCACAGAAAGACGCATCATTTAGAAGATAGAAAGGGATAAAAAAAGAGAAAAGATAGAAAATAAAGAACAAAACAACATGAGAATCTCACAGCGGAACAAATAAATTATATAATATCACATAAGATATTACATAGTATCATATACATCGGAGTTGTACAGCTCTTACAACACAAACAAGACGTTATAAACATCAGTCTAGTTATTACAACTCAAGTACATTACAAAGATATAGATACAACATTAGCACAACAGAGCCACTATATATCTACATGCTGAAGCCTCCTGCTCCATATCTCCTCAAGAACTCGTCAAATCTAACCTAAATCCCTTAGCTACTCGTAAAAATTAGAGTACCCAAGAGTTCAATAAAACAGAAAATCAACTCCGGGTCAGACATGGGTCTGGTGTGAGTAAACGGGTTAAAGTTGCTTAACTTTGAAAACCTTTGAAACAAAAGGTTTCACGTAAGACTTCTCGCACATAAACATGGGTAAGTTTTTACCTTACGCTAACCAAAACATTTGATAGAAAATCCAGTGATATTATAATAGGGTCTAGGGTTTTCAAGTAAAATACAGAAATAGCTGGAATGCTTACATCTCACGTTCCAACATAGTTGGGCACAATCAATACGTATGACACTTATTGGAGATTGGATTCCATACAATGGAAGGGCTACTAGGGTATCACCCGTCACAGTACGTGGCCTAGATCATCATACCGAGGATCACTCCCGATCCCATGCAACACAAGGCTGGAACCATCCCTTACTGGACAGTCCTGAACAAGACAAACCCGGCAGTAGTCATGACCAACTGCCCACACAGCCGAATAAAAAGGAACCTCTTGACTGGGGTAAATCTCATCCTACTTGGGTGCTACCCACTTAGCCTTGCTGCACCTCCCCTGTTTTAGCCATTTCCGGTTGATGAGGCTTGAGGCTACGATTATCTTCATAGAACACATCTATTTTAGAATGCTCACCGTCCACCTGACGATGTTCTGAAAGCATTCAATCCATACAAGTTCGTTCCGAGTTCGAACGAAACCGAAGGCACTATCTCGCTACACTCATTTTGGAATCACCCTCAGAGTTGACGACAATAGCCCTTGCACTCTGAATCTTCATCTCGAATCTGAAAGCACTACTCCTGTTAAACTCGTATTGGAATCATCCTTAGAGTTTTAATGCCGAATAGTCCTTACACCTCGAGTCTTCACTTTTTCACTTGAGATTCACGACCTAACGTTTAATTTGGATCGATATGGTTTACGGAATTCCAAATTTGGAAACCTAATCCCGGTCTCATCGAAATCCAAAATGCCAACTTAATGTCCAAGTGGATTAAGTTTGAACAATTTAATTCAATTTAAAACATTGAATTCACACAGTATCATTCATAGATAAATATCACACATTTATCACTAATATAACAAATATCATAGCACAAAACATTACAGATTATTCAAACTGTAAGTATCAATCAACCAAGATATTCTATCCAAACAATCATCCATAAATAGGAATCAATAACCCTTATTATAGTTAATTTAATCAACTTAAATTAAATTAATTATTTGAGAATTAATCACCAAATCCTACTCAAATCAATCATTAATTTATTAATTACAAACCATTTAATTAATTAATCGCTCCTTCAATTACCCAATTAATTAATCTTCAATTACAGATTAATTATCCTCTAATTATTTTTTAATTAATATATCATGCTTGATTTATTATCCCTTAATTACATTAAGTAATTAGCCCTTTAAATTAATTACACGAATTAATTATCCATTAATCATTTATATTAATTAAACTTAATTATTCTTATTAATTAATTAACTATAATTAATTACATTACTCCTTAATTAGTTACAATAATTAATTATACTACAATCACTTTATGGATTAATTATCTTTTAATTAATCACATTTATTAATCAATTAAACCTTCAATTATCCTTATTAATTACATTAACTAATGATCCTCTAATTACTTTCATTAATTAATTATTCATTTAATTAATTCCATTTAACAAGAAATATTTAACTTAATTACATTCATTAATTACCCTTAATTAATTATTTTCAGTAATTAACCATCCTTTAATTACTTTCATTAATTAAATTAACTCCTTGATTAGTTACTTTAATTAATCCTTTAATTAATTACACTGAGTAATTAACACTTAATTAGTCCCACCAAGTAATTATCCTTTAATTACTTTTTAACAATTAATTTCCCTCTTAATTAATTGCATCCACTAATTATCCATTGATTACTTCACTAAGTAATTAAACCTCATTAATTACATTAACTAATTATACTTAATCCATCATCATGTGACGCAGCGGATATTTAACAAAACGATATGAATCGATGAAAGTAGCAATCGGTGGATTGAAGATACTGAAATGCCCAAATTTGTTGACCTCAAAGATACCGAATTCTTGCTATCTTCGTCACGTTGATCGCGCACGATACCGTGAAAGAAGATCTTCAATTCTTCAAGCGTTGATCAAGCGCACTTGATTCTGCGAATCGGCTTCAACAATCGTTGATTCGAGCGCACTCGAATAACCGAAAGTGGAGATAGGAGATTACACTCAACTACCAATTTAGGATGAAAGCACACAGCAATCAAACAAGAATTTTATTCAAAAATCAACTAACTTGAAATGTACAACACACCCCCTATTTATAGTTTTTCACAACCGGCTCCTTAAGTCGTCCCCGACTCACGACTTACGACTCAACTATGGTCACCTCCGACCTAACACAAGGTTATACATAACACAGCGTCATACATGTCCAATACTCGACTCATCATTACAATGACTCACGACTTATCTGGGTCGTTAACAACCTAACACTCCAATACAACATGATATATCAGCCCATACACATGGCCGACCTACTCCTTGCCGACCTACGAGTTACAGAACAGCACACGACCTACGATACAACACACACGACTTACATCACACGGCCGACCCAATTAGGTACGACCTAAAACAGAACGACTCAACAAAACAACACACACATACACGACCCCAAAATGATACGACTTAAGAAATAAACGACTCAAGACTTAAGCGACTTATCTCTTGGGTCGGTAACGAGTTAACTTCCAGAGCGACTTTACTTAGGTTGTACCACCTCTTCTTCAGATAGGTTAGGTCGTGACCTTTTTTAACTCGTTCCCCTTTACTTTGTTAGGTCGCGGACGACTTAGTGTCTTTTCCTTAGGTCGTGAGAAATGTTCCTTAAGTCGGCAACGACTTAAAATTTCTGAACGACCTAACTCCAAAGGTTCCTCCACACGACCTAGAGCTATGTTAACTCGTTGCCGACTTAACCCTTGAGGAATTGTAGATCATGCTGCATCATCCTCCCCCGGTTGACAGAAATTCGTCCTCGAATTTGTAAATTCTCCTACATCAGATGGTTCATCTCCATAATATGGTACGAGATGCTTGACATTGAACACGTCAGAAGTGTACACATCCTCCGGCAGCTTCAACTTATAAGCATTTTCATTAATCCGTTTCACAACTTTTACAGGACCAATTTTTCTGGCTTTCAACTTGTTATAAGCGCCTACTGGAAAACGATCCTTCGTTAACACAGCGTAAACCAAATCACCTTCGAAATTCAACATTTCATCGCTTCAAATCTGCAATTTTTTTATATTTCTCATTCGACTTTTCCAATCGTTCCTGAACGATTCTATGAAATTCCGTCAAACTTTCAACAAAATCAGCAGCTCGTTTAACCGTCCCCTTCGGTTGTGGTACTACTGCTAAATCCAACGGTCCCCTGGGTAAATTTGAATATACAATCTGAAATGGACTGAATCCCGTACTACGATTCACTGTATGATTATGAGCAAATTCTGCTTGGCATAACTTCACATCCCAACTCTTCAGATTGTCTTTCACAAGACATCGCAATAAATTTCCCAGCGATCTGTTAACAACTTCTGTTTGTCCATCTGTTTGCGGATGATAGGCGCTGCTAAAGTTTAACTTCGTTCCAATCATCTTCCACAAACTTAACCAAAAGTGACTCAGAAAATGAGTATCCCTATCCGAAACAATAGATTCTGGCAACCTGTGAAGTCGATAGATCTCCTTGAAAAATAATTGAGCAACATGAACAGCATCCGCCGTCTTCTTACAAGCAACACAATGTACCATCTTCGAGAAACGATCCACCACAACATATATCGAGTCATTTCGCCTTTGCGTTCTCGGCAATCCCAAAACGAAATCCATACTAACGTCAACCCAAGGTTTAGTCGGTACAGGTAACGGCATATATAATCCCGCATTCGTAGCTGTCCCTTTTGGAACCTGACAAATATGACATCTGCGCACAAACCTTTCAACTTCCCTTCTCATTGACGGCCAATAATAAGATTGAGAAATTAACTACAAAGTACGATCTCTACCCACATGGCCTTCTTTGTGTAACTCCTTGATAATCTTCAATCTCAAACTGCTCTTTGGAATACATAACCGATTTCCTTTAAACAGAAAACCATCAACCAACACAAATTCTGTAGTACTTCCTTCCTTGACTTTCTCAACAAATTTCACAAAGTAAGGATCTTCTTCAATCAGTTCTGGCAATAATTCAAAACCTGTCACTTCAACTTTCATTGTTGTTAATAAATGACTCCTCCTACTCAAAGCATCAGCCACACGATTTGTCACCCCTGACTTGTGCTTCACAACAAAAGTAAACTGCTGCAAATAGGCAATCCATGATGCATGTCTTGCTGAAATCTTGTCCTGCCCCTGCAAATGCTTCAAAGCTTCGTGGTCTGTGTAAAGAACAAACTCCTTATGGAACAGATAGTGTCTCCAATGTTTCACTGCTTGCACCACAGCATAAAACTCTACATCATACGTACTATATCTCATATTTGCTCCTGATAACTTCTCACTGAAATAAGCAACTGGTCTTCCCTTTTGACTCAAAAATCCACCAACTCCAACCTTCGGCGCATCAGTATGTAACTCAAACAACAACTGAAAATCCGGTAAAGCTAGAACTGGTGCTGTCGTCAATAGTGTCTTGATCTTCTCAAAAGCAACCCCTGCTTCCTCTGACCACTCAAACTTCTTTCCTTTCATGCAATCGGTTACAGGTGCCATCACACTACTAAAATGTGGAATGAATCTTCGATAGAAAGATACCAATCCATGAAAACTCCTTACTTCAGTAATTGTCTTTGGCTGTGGCCAATTCATGACAGCTTCTACTTTACTTTCATCCACTTGAATTCCTTCCTTCGATAGAACATATCCCAGAAACAAAACACTGTCCGTCATAAACACGCACTTCTGTGTCGTAGCATAAAATTTCTCCTGTCGTAGAATCAACAGTACTTCACGCACATGCTGGACATGTTCTTCCATATTCCCACTATAGATTAAGATATCATCAAAGTAAACAACCACGAACTTCCCAATGAATGGTCTGAAAATCTGGTTCATCACTCTCATAAAAGTACTCGGTGCATTCGATAAACCAAACGGCATGACCAACCATTCATATAATTCTTCCCTGGTTTTGAAAGCAGTCTTCCATTCATCACTCGGTCTAATTCAAATTTGATGATAACCACTCTTCAAGTCAATCTTTGAAAACACCACGGCCCCACTCAGCTTATCAATCAAATCATCAAATCTCGGCATAGGAAACCTGTATCTCACAGTGATCTTGTTTAAAGCCCGACTGTCCGTACACATCCTCCACGAACCATCCTTCTTTGGTACTAACAAAGCCGGCACAGCACATGGACTTAAACTTTCCTGCACACGTCCCTGTTCAAGTAACTCTTCCACCTGCCTCCTCAACTCTTCATGTTCCTTCGGACTCATTCGATAATGTGGTCTATGCGGCAATACTGCTCCTGGAACAAGATCGATTTGATGTTGAATGTCTCTCAGTGGTGGTAACTCCTTAGGCAACTTTTCTGGAAATACATCTTCAAATTCTTTCAAAACTGGCTTCGCTTCTTCGGGAATTTCAACCTCTTCATGACTCTCTCGTCCAATCAACAAATAGAATTCACGATCATCTTCAACTTCTGTTAACGCTAAAATTTGAACACTAACACCCCGGTGTATGAGTTGCAGTTGTGAAAGCACCACCCGACGACTCGGGAACAGATTACAAGCACATAATAGCAGAAAAGCGGTAAACAACAACAATTTTATAGTGGTTCGGCTTAAGGGTATAGCCTACGTCCACTTTAAGTACTTTTATTAATAATCTCGTTACAAGCGGATACAATTCTTCCCAAATACAATACACTTTGAATTACAAGAGACTTAGAACAAGTAGCTTAAACTTCGATGAAGATGAGAGTTTTCGAATCCATGTTGGATGTATGTGATCTCTTCTTGAAGTTGTTTGTAGCGTTCTTAATGTCTTGAGAGCTTCAAGTGTTGGATTGGATTGATTTGGAATGCAGCAGAGTAACGGCGTTTGAAGAAAATGAGCCCCAAAAGTCCTTTTCTAGCTGGAGCTAGGATCGTATTTATAGGCATTTCTCGGAATTAGGTCATGACTCGTACACGACTCGTGATGAGCCATAACCCGTTCACGACTCATAGTAGGTTGCGGCCGACCTACTGGATTAGCTCACTGCTTGGTCCACAGCTAGGCTTCCATTTAGATGAATAACACAAGTCCTAAGCCGTTCACGAGTTAACCAGTGCAACCTTCCTTGATGTTAGTATGAGTCGTATGTCGTATCTCATTATAAGTCGTACGTCGTCATAAGTCGTGAACGACTTATCTTTTGAGTCATAAACTTCCTTAAGTCGTGCCACCCTTAACTAGTAAGATTGTGCAGACCTTAGATCGTCAGGCCGTAATGTTCTTAGGTTGTGAAGGCCTTAAGTCGTAGACCTTATCTCGTAGACTTTTTAACCCGTGGAGGCCTTAAGTCGTAGATCCTATCTCGTATACTCTTTAACCCGTGGAGGCCTTAAGTCGTAGATCCTATCTCGTAGACTCTTTAACCCATAGAGGCCTTAAGTCGTAGATCCTATCTCGTAGACTCTTTAACCCGTAGAGGCCTTAAGTCGTAGATCCTATCTCGTAGACTTTTTAACCCGTGGAGGCCTTAAGTCGTAGATCCTATCTCGTAGACTCTTTGACCCGTGGAGGCCTTAAGTCGTAGATCCTATCTCGTAGACTCTTTAACCCGTAGAGGCCTTAAGTCGTAGATCCTTAACTCGTAGGTCGTTCAACCCTTGAACGGTTAGGTCGTGAAGACCTTGAGTCGCACAGTTCTTGAGTCGTTGATCCACTGAGTCGGCCTGTCTCATGAACCGTTAACCCTCTTGAGTCGCTCCATTCCTCTAAGTCGCCTTGAACCTTAACTCGTTAAGTCGTGGCACTTCTTAGGTCGTCCAATCCTTGAGTCGTTAAGCTTATTGAGTCGGCAACCTTGTTAAGTCGGCAACCTTGTTAAGTCGGTAAGTCGTATACCGTTTTGGTCGGGGCGCTGCCCCGCACCACGCCGGGGGCGCTGCCCCTTGGACCCCTGCGACCTGACCGGTCAGGTCGAACACCGTAGGCGGTGGCGTTGCCCCCGCACCCCCACCTTGGGGGGTTGGCACCCCCCCTGGACCCCCCCTTCGTAGGGGATCTTATCTGAAAATTCATTCAACAGAACTTGCTTTATTGGGAGGTTAAATCGACCATCCTTCGAGATGAACTATCATTGGCTTCTCGGTCGATTTTTGATGTCACGGCCTTGCTGAAAAAGCAGAGTTAACACTTGCCCCTCGAAGTATACGCCTAGGGACTAGGTCGTGTGCTTCGATTCTTCTTAACTCGTGCTTTATTGAGCTGCTGAGCTTGTACTTAGGCAGCTTTACTTTGTTTTGTCCTGAAGCCTTTTGAACTTGACCAGAACTTGTTGCATCTCTTTATAGATTATTTTAACAACCTATTAAATGCAACATTTGCGGAAAAATGGGGTGAATATACTCATCACCGATTGCCCATATCGAGTGATGGATTAGATCAAAGAACTGATATTTTACGGTAAGTAAATTAGTATGGATTTGATGAAGTGTTGCGAATCAACTATCTTGAATGAAGTATCAACAAAAAATTTACACAGTTATAACTGCTATTTGCATTGATACTGCACTTATTTTCAAATAACAAGCCTCGAATTTTTCTGAATTGAGATATTTGCCAACCAGTATTATTTCGAGTATTACTTTATTAGCTTGTTATTCAAGTAGCTTTGCACAACACTTCACACGCTTTTAGGAAACGTGCACCTTTATTTTTCGAATACTCAGTTCTTTATGTAGAATGTCTTCTTGATAAGAAGAAATAGTGGAGCAAGCTGGATTTTTTCACTTCTGAGATTTTCAGAATTCGAATTGTTGAGTGCTAATTTCGTTCTTTACTTTGTAGCATTCCCTTCTCTTTCCGAATATTTCAGTCATAAGTCAATTTTTAAAAGACTAAATGCTGTGGCGGTTAAAGAGAGGAGTGTTAAATTTCTGCTGAAAGACGAATTTTTGCACTTAATTCGGACCTTTTTCCCTCTTTTGATTGACTTGGCCTTATGATGCCCCTGATTTTCAAGCAGAGACTTCAGGTGCCCCAGCTTTCGCAGAGGAACTTGCATCTAGGAGACCTGCAAATGTGTGAAATTTTTTTTTATAGTATGGAATGAGATGATTCTTCCTATTTGTACAGAATTTTGTCTGTATTTGAGAATGCAATTATTGCTCAATTTCATATAAGTTTTTCATTTTCTTTGCATAATACTGCGGTGAGCTTGTGGTCTTTTGCTTGGGTATTGCTTTGACTAATATAGCGATATTTTATTGTCCCTATACCATAGCTTATTGTAATATTCTCCATTTTTGCGGAGATTTTGGAGGACAATTCTTCTGTTTTGAGAAGACTTGTACTCTTACTTTAGAGAATAACTCTTCCATTTTGAGAAAGCATGCACTCTTTCTTTAGAGAATAATTTTCCATTTTTGAGGAAATATTATTCTTGCTCTGGTAGAGTGCGCCTTGTATTGGAGAAGCCTTTTCTCTTTTTTTTTTTTTCTTTTTTTTTGTTGCGCCTCGCTGGAGGGCTTTGATTTGACATTTCAACTCTGGAGGAGTGGGCCTCCACAGAGATTGCACTTCATCTCCGGTGAAATGTGCCCCCGAAGAGGTCTTTATCCTCTGAAGGGTTGTGCCTTTGAGTACGGCTTTAGTTTAAGCTTCAAACATGGGAAGCGTACCTCATTGGAGGACTTTAGTTTGTGCTTCAAACATGGGAAGCGTGCCTCATTGGAGGACTTTAGTTTGTACTTCAAACTTGGGAAGTGTACCTCATTGGAGGACTTTAGTTTGCGCTTCAAACATGGGAAGCATGCCTCATTGGAGGACTTGAGTTTGTACTTCAAACTTGGGAAGTGTGCCTCATTGGAGGACTTTAGTTTGCGCTTCAAACATGGGAAGCGTGCCTCATTGGAGGACTTTAGTTTGTACTTCAAACTTGGGAAGTGTGCCTCATTGGAGGACTTTAGTTTGTGCTTCGAACATGGGAAGCGTGCCTCATTGGAGGACTTGAGTTTGTACTTCAAACTTGGGAAGTGTGCCTCATTGGAGGACTTTAGTTTGCGCTTCGAACATGGGAAGCGTGCCTCATTGGAGGACTTTAGTTTGTACTTCAAACTTGGGAAGTGTGCCTCATGTGAGGACTTTAGTTTGCGCTTCAAACATGGGAAGCGTGCCTCATTGGAGGACTTGTGCCTCCGAAGAGGGCTTGTGTGTTTTTTGTCTGCTTGCCCATGCCTCTTCACCATCTGCTCCTTAGTGATTCCTCGTTATCATTTCCACAACCATGTTCTTTTCTTTGCCAGTTATTTGTCTCTTTTCCAGAGAAATGCTCCTCATTGTTAAGTGAATCCATAGGGCAAACCCAAACTGCCCGACTAGATGTCTGTTTGCACAAACGATCTTTGTCGGTTAGCGAGGGCCTGAAACCTCCGCGTTGGGAAGGTGCCCTTTTGGTTGTATCAACTGTTCGTGAGGAACATTTCTTATGCAGGAATTCAATTTGGAACCTTTTTTGGCTTGACATTTATTTGCTCGATGACTTATAGGAATCGCTTTGCTTTGCGATGTGCTGACTAGGTAAGCTTTGCTTTGATTGCCTGCAATATTAAATCGACATTTTAGCAATATATTCAAGATATTTGGCATATCGAAATGAAACAGGTCTTTTATAGTAATAGAAAACACAAGATTTATAGTTCCTATATTTCATTTGCAATGTTTTTACAACGACTTTTAATATGAGAATGATAAATCCATTATTCTTTTACAAATTTGTAACAAAGCCTTAAAGTAAAACATGGATGCAACTCCATGCTGTCCCAAGCTTCTCGGGATCGAATCTCCGGTGTGAGAACAGGAACATTCTCTCCCTTCTGGACTTTTCTTAGAGCATGAGCGTATCCTTCCATCCTATCATGATTCCTGTCTGCCGGGTGAGGGGCTCCCCTGAGTGGATGAGGATGGGTCATTCCTGTCTCTTTTGACATATTGCTGGAGTTTATTCTGTCTCAATAGTTCTTCAATCAAATTCCTTAAATGACGACATTCGTTGGTGTCGTGACCAGGTTGGTTGTGGAATTGACAGAACCTCCCATTATGCATAGCATTTTTCCCAACCTTCAACTCAGGTGGCTTAGGATAATCAAAAGCATCCTTGGTTGCGAGAAAGATGTTCTCCAGAGTATCAGTTAAGAGAGTAAAGTCTGAAGGTTTAAAGCGGCGAGCTTTCTTCAAGTCTCTTTGCTTTTTTCCACCATCGTTCTTCCTCTTCTGTCCTCTAGATTCTCTTTTATCAGAAGTAACACCGACATTCAAAATTTCGGCCTCGATTGCTCTTGAAGTCACAGGAAAGCTTTCCAAACGCATAAATTCATCAGCCTTCTTATAGAATTTCTCAAGTGAGTTTGGCTCCTTCATTTTTAGCCATTTACCAAATTCACTCGATTTATCGATAGCCCGCATTAGATAAGTCAAAACCATCCTTGGCTCTGCGTTCTCGACTTCAGCTAGGGCTATATTGAAACGATTTAAGAATGATCTGGTAGATTCTCCGGGGTTTTGTTCTAGACTAGAGAGAGACATTATATCCTTGGCTTTTGTAGCATATAGCCTGAACTGATCCTTGAACTTTCGTGTTAAGTCAGAGAATTGATCCACGGATCTAACTGGCAGCTTTGTGAACCAAAGTAAAGCCACTCCCTCTAAGTATACCGGAAAGTAACGGCACTTGATCTCATCTGTTGCTCTTGCCCCGGTCATATGCCAATCGTACTTGTAAAGGAATTGGTTAGGGTCACTTGTCCCTCGATAAGCTGGGATGGTAGGAGGTACAAATTTCTTGGGAAACTCTGCCTTTAAGATTTTTTCGGTGAACGGTGTCTTACTCGGGGCATATCCCCAATCATTTTCATCCTCTTGCCTTTGCATGCTTTCTTTCATAATTTGTCGGACCATTCCAGAAAGATACTCCTCATCATGTCGAGTCCTAGATCCACCAACCTCTTGAAGTGTTCGTTCAAAGGGGCTAGCAGCTCTTTCAGGAGCATTTCTTTCTTCAGCATCACGAATGTTGCCAGCCAAATTCCTTTCATTATCTGCCGGTTGGCGGTTTGCCCAAAGCAAATCGTTCAACCTATTCAGAATTAGGACATTCTGGGCATTTTGAGCCTCAAATTGTGCATTTTGGGCCTTGATTTGTTGGTTCAGCCCTAAAATTGCAGCATCCAGCTCTGGCTTTGAAACTCCGACAGCTGGAGTGGCTTGATTCGATATAGGGGAAGCGGAGGTTCCCTCTTGAATATTCCCAGATCTGACAGATCTACTCTTCCTTCCAGGAGCCATAATCTCGGATAGACTTCTGGTTTTCAAGGAAATTCTCTCTACAAACCTCTGTGAAGCAATGATGATAACTCGCCTGAGTTCAGTTCTCAGTGAAAGCACCAAAAATGTTAACGCTAAAATTTGAACGCTAACACCCCGGTGTATGAGTTGCGGTTGTGAAAGCACCACCCGACGACTCGGGAACAGATTACAAGCAGATAATAGCAGAAAAGCGGTAAACAACAACAATTTTATAGTGGTTCGGCTTAAGGGTATAGCCTACGTCCACTTTAAGTACTTTTATTAATAATCTCGTTACAAGCTGATACAATTCTTCCCAAATACAATACACTTTGAATTACAAGAGACTTAGAACAAGTAGCTTAAACTTCGATGAAGATGAGAGTTTTCGAATCCATGTTGGATGTATGTGATCTCTTCTTGAAGTTGTTTGTAGCGTTCTTAATGTCTTGAGAGCTTCAAATGTTGGATTGGATTGATTTGGAATGCAGCAGAGTAACGGCGTTTGAAGAAAATGAGCCCCAAAAGTCCTTTTCTAGTTGGAGCTAGGATCGTATTTATAGGCATTTCTCGGAATTTGGTCATGACTCGTACACGACTCATGATGAGCCATAACCCGTTCACGACTCATAGTAGGTTGCGGCCGACCTACTGGATTAGCTCACTGCTTGGTCCACAGCTAGGCTTCCATTTAGATGAATAACACAAGTCCTAAGCCGTTCACGAGTTAACCAGTGCAACCTTCCTTGATGTTAGTATGAGTCGTATGTCGTATCTCATTATAAGTCGTACGTCGTCATAAGTCGTGAACGACTTATCTTTTGAGTCATAAACTTCCTTAAGTCGTGCCACCCTTAACTAGTAAGATTGTGCAGACCTTAGATCGTCAGGCCGTAATGTTCTTAGGTTGTGAAGGCCTTAAGTCGTAGACCTTATCTCGTAGACTTTTTAACCCGTGGAGGCCTTAAGTCGTAGATCCTATCTCGTATACTCTTTAACCCGTGGAGGCCTTAAGTCGTAGATCCTATCTCGTAGACTCTTTAACCCGTAGAGGCCTTAAGTCGTAGATCCTATCTCGTAGACTCTTTAACCCGTAGAGGCCTTAAGTCGTAGATCCTATCTCGTAGACTTTTTAACCCGTGGAGGCCTTAAGTCGTAGATCCTATCTCGTAGACTCTTTGACCCGTGGAGGCCTTAAGTCGTAGATCCTATCTCGTAGACTCTTTAACCCGTAGAGGCCTTAAGTCGTAGATCCTTAACTCGTAGGTCGTTCAACCCTTGAACGGTTAGGTCGTGAAGACCTTGAGTCGCACAGTTCTTGAGTCGTTGATCCACTGAGTCGGCCTGTCTCATGAACCGTTAACCCTCTTGAGTCGCTCCATTCCTCTAAGTCGCCTTGAACCTTAACTCGTTAAGTCGTGGCACTTCTTAGGTCGTCCAATCCTTGAGTCGTTAAGCTTATTGAGTCGGCAACCTTGTTAAGTCGGCAACCTTGTTAAGTCGGTAAGTCGGATACCGTTTTGGTCGGGGCGCTGCCCCGCACCCCGCCGGGGGCGCTGCCCCTTGGACCCCTGCGACCTGACCGGTCAGGTCGAACACCGTAGGCGGTGGCGTTGCCCCCGCACCCCCACCTTGGGGGGTTGGCACCCCCCCTGGACCCCCCCTCCGTAGGGGATCTTATCTGAAAATTTATTCAACAGAACTTGCTTTATTGGGAGGTTAAATCGACCATCCTTCGAGATGAACTATCATTGGCTTCTCGGTCGATTTTTGATGTCACGGCCTTGCTGAAAAAGCAGAGTTAACAACTTCCTTAACAAACTCCTTCAAAGATAGCAAAGTTTTCAGCTCTTCAATCTCCTCCAACTTACTTTCCTTCTGTTGTTGCTTCTTTGGAACTAAAGTGATTTTAGTACCTTGAAACATGAAACTGTAACTATTAGCACGACCATCGTGTTGCACTGGTCTATCAAATTGCCATGGTCTGCCTAACAACAGATGACACACATCCAAGTCCACAACATCACACCAAACCTCATCCTTGTATTTCTTCCCAATCGATAAATTCACACAAGCTCTTCGTCCAACTTTCACTTCGCCACCCTTCCTTAACCATGCTAGCTTGTATGGTTTATGATGCTTCTCTGTTTTCAAGTTCAACTTCCTTACTGCTTCAGTAGAGATAATATTGTCACAACTCCCAGCATCAATGACGAACTTGCAAACCTTTCCCAGAATAGTGCATGTGGACTGAAATATGTTATTCCTCAACCAACTGTTTTCCTCTTCTTGTTTCGGTGCCAAATAACTTCTCCTCATCATCAAATTACACCCTTCATCTCCGGACAATTCTTCTTCCTTCTCATCATAAGGTGCATTTGAATATTCAACATCCACATCCTCTTCTTCAATCTCTGCAACCATTGCTCTCTTCTTCGGCTTCGGACATTCATTGCTTTTGTGACCCAACTCCTGACAATTGTAACATTTGAAACTGCTATTAACCTTTGCCTTCTCAACCTCCCTCACAACTGGCTTACTGACAGGTTTAGGAACATTAGAACTCCCACTAACACCCTTCACTGGATTATTGGGATTAGTAAACACACCACCTCCACGCCTTCCCTGCTTCTCCCAAGCCAACGCTTTCTGATGTGCCTCCGCCACAGATCTTGGATCGAACATATTAACCATATCCTGGATTTGCATTCGCAACCCTCCAACAAACCTAGCAGTCAGCTGTTCTTCTGTCTCCATAATATCATTTCTGGCAATGAGTTGGTAAAATTCATCTGCATAATCAGTTACTGACTTCGTCCCCTGCCTTAGATTATGCAATCTCTGGTACATGAGTGATTGATAGTTGTATGGCAAAAATGTAGCTCTCATCAATTTCTTCATCTTATCCCAAGACTCAATCTTTGACTTCCCCATTCTTGCTCTCGTAAGTTTAGTTTGCTGCCACCACGCCAAAGCTCTCCCCCTCAACCTAGTAGCAACCAACTTCACCCTTCTATACTCAGGAACCTCCTTGAAATCAAAGATTTCTTCAACATTAGACAACCAATCAAGAAATTATTCTGCCATCATTCCACCCTTGAACTCAGGAATTTCCATCATCATACCCGATTCCCATCGACGATCATCATCTACATCCCGATATGAATTTTGAACTTGGTTCTCGACCTCGATAATGAATGCTAGCTCTATCACCCTATTCATCAAAATCAAATGTTCGTCTATATCGATCTCGACCATCAACATCCCTTTGATCACGCATGTCCCTTCTACTATGTCCCTCTTCTTCTCTATATGGATCATCTTCAAACTCACGTAGAGTTCTTCTCTCTTCATGTCCATAGTCATGGTGATCCCTCCTTGATGAAATTGATGTTTCTCTTCTCTCTCTAAAAGATTGCGGTGATACCCTTCTCGCTTCCGTAACCAAAGGCGAAACTCGGTTTCCTCCATGGTTCGAGATTGGTGATCTCCTCCTTTGTATTTGATTCATATCAATCATCAACTTCTCTAACTTTCCAATACCTTCATCAAATTTCTCATTAATGCGTTGCTCCAACTGCTCAGCTTCTTCTCTTCTATACAACGCTTCAACATTCTGATGACGGTTAGCTCTTCTCGGTGGCATGATTGAATTTCACAACACTTCAACAAATACTTCAAAGTTATTCAATTTCAACACAAACTTAAACAACATGTCACGTCCACTTCCTAGCTCGGCTTCAAACTTCAATCAAACTTCACCAAGGCTCGGCTACTTCTCACAAGTGTACACGGCCTACCTTCAACAAATGATATCAAAGTGATGCTTCAACTCTCGGCTCAAATTTAAACACCTTTCCAACTTTGATCCAAAATGAAATGAATCGAAAGTTTCTAACTTGTTGCAACTTCAAGATGAACACGATGAACTTCAAACTTCAAACTCCTTGGCTCCAAGACTCGGCTTAGCTATGATTGGCTAAGTCTAGCTCTGATACCAAAACTGACGCAGTGGATATTTAACAAAACGATACGAATCGATGAAAGTAGCAATCGGTGGATTGAAGATACTGAAATGCCCAAATTCGTTGATCTCAAAGATACCGAATTCTAGCTATCCTCGTCACGTTGATCGCGCACGATACCGTGAAAGAAGATCTTCAATTCTTCAAGCGTTGATCAAGCGCACTTGATTCCGCGAATCGGCTTCAACAATCGTTGATTCGAGCGCACTCAAATAACCGAAAGTGGAGATAGGAGATTACACTCAACTACCAATTTAGGATGAAAGCACACAGCAATCAAACAAGAATTTTATTCAAAAATCAACTAACTTGAAATGTACAACACACCCCCTATTTATAGTTTTTCACAACCGTCTCCTTAAGTCGTCCCCGACTCACGACTTACGACTCAACTAAGGTCGCCTCCGACCTAACACAAGGTTATACATAACACAACGTCATACATGTCCAATACCCGACTCACCATTACAACGACTCACGACTTATCTGGGTCGTTAACGACCTAACACTCCAATACAACATGATATATCAGCCCATACACATGGCCGACCTACTACTTGCCGACCTACGAGTTACAGAACAGTACACGACCTACGATACAACACACACGACTTACATCACACGGCCGACCCAATTAGGTACGACCTAAAACAGAACGACTCAACAAAACAACACACACATACATGACCGCAAAATGATACGACTTAAGAAATAAACGACTCAAGACTCAAGCGACTTATCTCTTGGTTCGGTAACGAGTTAACTTCCAGAGCGGCTTTACTTTGGTTGTAGCTCCTCTTCTTCAGATCGGCTAGGTCGTGACCTTTTTTAACTCGTTCCCCTTTACTTTGTTAAGTCGCGGACGACTTAGAGTCTTTTCCTTAGGTCGTGAGAAATGTTCCTTAAGTCGGCAACGACTTAAAATTTCTGAACGACCTAACTCCGAAGCTTCCTCCACACGACTTAGAGCTATGTTAACTCGTGGCCGACTTAACCCTTGAGAGAATTGTAGATCGTGCTGCATCATCAAGTAATTCTCTTTAATTAATTAAACTTAATTAATTAACTTAAAATCAACCACATTAACTTAATTAATTACATTGAGTAATTAATTTCCTTAATTACTTCAGTAATTAATTACCCTTTTGTTAAGTAATTAGCCCCTAGTTACATCCATTAATTAGTTATACCTTAATTAATTAATGTTTGATTACTTAGATAAATCAAACCTAAATCAAGTAATTAACTACTCTAATTAATTACTCAAATTAATTCATCTTAATTTAATTACCTAAATTTAAGCATCTTAGTTAATTTAGTAATTTTACTTTAATTACTTTTGTTAATAAAAACTTGATTAAATTAAGATAACACATATTACATTAAACCTTATTTATCATTTGAATTAAAAGCTTGAAAATTGGTTTATACAAAATCATCATCTTTTAATTATTTAAAGCTAAATCCTTTCACTTAATTTCATCTTAATTTCAACAATTACATTGATTCGAATAGATTTATGGACTACATACATGATTTATCCAAAGTAATATTTATATAAAACAACTATTATTAAAACAAAATTAACTTTAAAATATATACCTTTAAAAACTTGTTTAATCATCATGTTTTAAACTTTAAGCATTTCATACATTTTTTTTAAAACTGGTAAAAATATGTTAAAAATTTCGCTTTGTTTTCAAAATCATTTAGTTTAAAACTAGACAGGGTATAAAACCAGAAACCAATGTTTTACCCAAGCCAACTTAGCAAAACCGCGAGATAAATCCCAACTTAACCGAGCAACACTACGCGAATCCATTGCCTCGAGTAATACACGAGAAAACATCTAATAAAACCCTGGCCAAACTCATCCTTCCCAAACCCAAAATCCAGATGCACAGATTCGACCTCGTGCACATGCACGACGGAACTGATCGACGGCGATCACCACCACGACTCTCTACAAATCATCCCTTACCTTACCGACCTTCTTGACAATCTTGATCGATGCATCCTCCATCAAATCGAAAATGAGCTAAAGAACCCACGGCGATCTGCACCACCAGACACCTACCACCTCAACCACGGTTGCGTCTCGAACCCTCGAAACCACTCCCCCACATGCGATTCGACCTGGTGCGCCATCATCTCCACGATCACCTCAATTCCAACGCAGACAAAACTGAACTACAAACCCTACTTCGCCACTTCACGGCCACCACGGCCATCAGAAGAATACTCTCATATTTTTCCAGCGACGCCTGACTCCCGGCCTCCTTCATGCCAAACCATGAGCCCCCACACGACGCCAATCAACGGCAAATGACAAAAGTTCCAAAATTGATCAACACTCGAATTCACTTCAAATACTAAATTAAAAATCACAAATTTTACTTTAAAATTCATGATTTATTTATATGAATCAGGTCCTATAATCCAGATATGAAATTATTGATATTGAATTTCAACTATATTTTTGATTTTACTGTAAATCTTAAATTTACAGAAAATTTATTTAATATAAACACTAAAATTTATTTTTAAAAACAAGATTACATTGTTACAATTCATTTCCTTTCAATAATAAAGTTTAATGGTGATTTTTTTGGAAGATAGGAATGGTTTTAAATTTGATATTGAACCAGAAATTTCACAGAGGCTTATATACTTACATACACAGTCATACTTCAAAGTATAGCAGGATTCAAATCGGATTTGAATTAAAAACATTCATGCAACAACATATTTTCATCAATATCACACAGATAACTTAGCACCCATGATTTATTTTTAAATGTTTACGCACAGGAATTAAAAGTAGAGGACAGCTCAATTGAATTTGTTCCAAAAACTTTGAATTTGAACTGTCATTTTGAAGCTGCTGTTGAGTTTAATTTGCTCGCTGTTTTGATTATTGTAGTTTGAGTTGATTTGGCATTTTGGATTTAAAATCTTATTTGTTGAATTTTGAAACTACTATTGAATTAATTTGTTGGACATTGTTGCAGAGCAGTTTATTCCTGGTTGCAATTTCTTCTTTAAATTTAGAAAAGAATGAATAAAAAAAGAAGATGGAGGAAGAAAAGATTTGAACTGAAAGTTTAAACAGATTTCTTCCCTTAGGTTGAGAATATATTTACATTTCAATTCTTTTTTAAAAAAAAGTTGTTGCCACTTGTTGATCTAGATTATAAAATGCTTACAAGTGTTTTAATCAAATCTTAGGTGAATGAAAATTGTACTCCTTAATTACTAAGTTGACAAGTGTTTAGTTTATCTCTTTAAATTAATTACTTATTTTTTTACAAATGATTTAAATATTTACTAAATATTTTCCTAAATACTTATGTTTTATATAAATTACGAAGTATATTTATCTTTATGTTTTATTTATTTATATTTTAAAATACATTTTCCAAAGTTAAGTTTAAAAGAAAAAAATTAAAAAGAAATGAACATTAATTAAATCTTGTTTTAAAGTTTAAACTAAAGTTATTATACCTAATATTGATATTAAATATAAAATAAATTTATTTTCAAGAACCAATTTTTTAAAGAAAACAAATTAAACTTTTATGATTATATAATATTTTAAGTTATTCTATTTTTAAACAAAATAAATATTTCTTTAAGTGTTTTGAAAATATAAGATAAATTTTTAAATAGCTTTTGGAAAGTTTTTATATTAAATTTAATCAAAATCTTCCAAATCACAATATATTCATATATATATATATATATATTATAATTTGAAAATATTTTTATTAAATTTAATTTGAAATCAAACTTTCTTTTCACAATGTGTATATATATTCACACATTACAAATAGAATACTTTTTATTGCCTTAGAAATGTTAATTTTTATCAATAAAATAATATCTTAACTTTGAAAAGAATAAAATTTCCAAATTAAATTATTATTATAAGTTTTGAAAAGATAAATTCAGTTAAATCAGATAATTAAATCAATATTGCAAAATTAAAATAATTATTAATCGAAATTATCAAATAAATATTGCCCAAAATTCCATCACAGATCCTACCCTAGCATTGCCTCGCGTGCCTTGTCACATGCCTTATCGAGCCCATTACAAGTTTGATTTGTACCATACCTATGGAGTGCCCTTTGATAGCCCTCCATTTTACCGAAGAATTACAGTACTGTATAGACAGTGGAAAAATATAAAAATTGGCTAAGGGGGATATGAGTAATGCCTTAACGCTATTTTAATACTTTATATAGACATATTATAATACCGTATTGTACTATGTATGTAGATAGTTTAACGGATCCTTAAGAGATGGAATCCCGAACATCTCTTAAGTTATTGCATGCACATTACACACTAGATAGGAGATGTAAAATCCCGTAAACATCTTTGATGCCGTTAATCTCATATTTATTTATTATTGATTTAACTTACAGAAGATCTTTTAATTTTGACTCGAGTGTTTTGTCTTTTCATTACGCTTGGGTTAGTCTGAGCTTTTCAGTGTATTAAAGACTATTTTCTTGAGGATGAAGACGAAGATTCAATATATTATTACTATTTATTTTATATATATTCCACTACATCATGTTGTTCCGCACCATTATTTATTTATTTCTGCTATATGTGTAACTCCGATTTGTATTGTTAGAGTGTAATCAAATGTTATTTGTAAATAGTTTCATGAACTGTTTATTTGACTGTTATATTTTGTCATTACGTTGTGAGATTCTACGTTTTGTTTTTCTTTCTTTCCTCTTCTCTTTCTTATTTACCATATAACAATCCTCCTTTTTGAATGGTTTGAGTTCACATGTGTGGTTTATTGTCGATTCAAACCATTCAAAAAGGCAGGACGTAACATGAAACTAGTTTCAAACCCTAAATCTAATGTATATGGAAGTTAGCTTTTAAAATTGAATAACAATCATTTAAATTTCTTATTTAACATATTTCATATAAATTCACTTATGAACCATTTTATAAAACTATTCCATTTAACCTTGTTTAAGTTAAATTTTATTTTATTACCACTTATTATATTCTCTTTGATACCAATCTCATTTATAAACCATTTAAGTCTATTGCAACCATTTTATAAAATTCACTTCATATTTATTTTTCGTAGCTTAAGTTCATATTAATTCTTCGATTCACTTCACAGGTTCATTTCATATATTCAGGTTCACAGTAATAATTTTAATTAAGAAAATTTTTATTCTATAAAATGATTCACTTCATTAGTTCATATTCAAATTCATATCATTAATTTTACTTAAGTGAATTTTATTTTATAACTCAAATTCATAAAAATAATTTTTTTTATCACAATAAATTTTAGTTAACTTCTCTTAATTTAACTCCCATTTTTTAGTTTGTCTCATTAATTCATTTCATACTCAATTATTACCATTCAATTTTATTAAAACTCATTGCCTTTGCATTTGGCTTATTTACATCTCATTTATTTTTATTCAATTTCTTTCACATCCAAATTGCATTTTATTTTATAATCCAAGTTCGTATTCATACTATTAATTTATTTTATAACTTAAGTGGTATTAAATCACTTTACAAATTTATCCCGTTCCATTCAAATCCAATTTAATACATTTAATGTCAAGTTAAACATCACTACATTTTAATCCGTTACTCGATTCATTCAACATTATTTCAGTTAGAATTTTTTCCTTTTCTATCATTCACATCCAATAAATTTAAAAAAAATTATTAGCTCAATATTTCCCAAATTTATAAGTTATAAAAACTTATTCACTTAAAACTTTCATTTCATTATTTTATCTAATTCATTTCAATACATTCACTTTTGTTGAAGCTTTCTTGAGTTAGACTTCATTTTATTTATGTCATTTCACTAATTCCATTTATCTAACATTTTTTAAGTTAATTATTTTATTTCATATCTCAAATTCAAAATTTCTTTTGTTTACTAAACCAAAATATTCAACAGTTTTAAAATTTAAATTTTTTACTTTCAAATTCAAATAAATAAGTTATAAACTTATTTTTATCTATTTTATTTTCAATTGCGAGTACCAAAGTATTTTCATATATTTATCAAAGCCATACTTAGGGTATTTTCTCTCAATCAAAACTTCTTTTATCGAAAATGAATATCTTTTGGTAGCAATTCTCACATAGAAAATCGAAAATGAATATTGGCGATGCTGTAGTCATCCCCAGAATTATTTCCTAGAGAACAAAGCAAGTTCAATGGTTTTATTTATTTCAAAAATCTTTTCAAAATATATTTCTCGTCGAAAAACTTTCAAATAATATTATTACTAATTTTGAAGGCTTTGAAAGCAACAAGATTTAAATTTTAAAATTCTAACATTTAAATCCCTTTATTTATAAGCTATATTATAAATAGATTTTACATAAATTTCATAATCTGATTACCAAAACATTTCATTAATTTACAACTTTGTTATTTTAGAAAATTCTTATTGTATTGATTGCAATTCAATTTAATTATCGAATGCTTCGTAAAATAAAATTCACAAAGTGTTCGTTTTTATTTTATTCAACCAATAATCGATGATAACTAAATATTGTCGTCTCCTAACAAATAACATCCATTGAAAATTATCATTATGTATATATATAAAATATAATTTAGGTAAAATTATTTCGTTTACCTGATTTTAAAACAATATTATGTAGACTTGCCTCGTTTAAGTGTTTAGATACCCCTATTGATAAGATGGTGTCTCATATACCGACAAGAATTCCTAAACAACTCAACGGATAAGTAAACACAATATAAAACATTTTATAACACTAATAAGTATGCGCCATCATATATATATATAAATATACACACACACACACGCTCAAACAAACTCATTCCAGGGTATTACTGCCCTATCTCTAATGAGTCAAACCCCACAAAGCTAAGGTTATCGCTAAACCAAAGTTCTATACCAACTTTAATAACCCACCTTTTTGGACAGTTTAAATCGACAGCAAACCACACATGTCAAACTCAAACCATTCAAAAGGGTAGATTGTCGATGGGGTTTAATAAGGAAATAAAAGGAAAGAATGAAAACAAAACACAGAATCTCATAGCGTAATGACAAAATATAATAATCAAATAAACAGTTCATGAAGTTGTTTGACAAATAACATTTGATTACAATTTTACAATACAATCAGGGTTATACATACATCAAGTATAATAGGATAATGCAGCATAACAACATGATGTAGAGGAATAAATATAATAATAGTATGTCAATCTTCATCTTCATCCTCCAAAAATAAAATGGTCTTCAATTTGCTAAAAAGCTTAGACCCTAGCATTATGAAATGACAAAACATTCGGATCAGAACTAAAATATACTTATGTATGTCAAATCAACATCATGTGGAAAATGCATGTAATAGCCTCAGAGATGTTACAGTATTTCGTCTGATATCCGGCGTATAATGTGAGCACAATAACTTAAGAGATGTTACGAGATTTTTCCATCTCTTAAGGATCCGTCATACTATCTATATATAGTTGCACACGCTATATATTATTGTCTATCAGTGAAATATAATATTAAAAATAGAGTTAAGGATTTACCCATATCCCCCTTAACACATTTTCCATAAGCATTGTAGTCTATACAGTACTGTAAACTCCACAGTAAACTAGTGGGCTATCAGGGAGCACTCCATAGTTATGACACAAAGCATGCATATAACAAGGCACACAAGGCAATGCCCAGGTTAGGATTCTACCGTTTTGCACCCTCAAACTAGTGGTAACGCATAGTAGTTACTACCATCCATCTCGAGACACACTCCCATAAACAAATTGTGACAATATACTTTTCTGTATAGCTTAAGTTGGCAATAAACCACACATATCAACTCGAATTGAATAAGAAGGCAGATAGTTAGGGGAAAATAAGGAGATAAAGACAGAAGATAGAAGAAACTAACAAATATAGAATCTCACATCACAACGGAATAACATATATTAATCACAAAAGTCTTTAAAAAGTCATATAGAAAACTGATACATCAGAGTTACACTAGGATAATTACATCCTAGGACAGTTATAACATTTTTTCCTTATACATAAAATACAAAGAATATAATATACAGCGAAAACAAGACAATAACTAGCCATCGTTGAAGCCTCCTGCTCCAAGTGTTAGTCCCTAAGATGATTGTTTTGATGACAACAACCTTAGGACCTGTTATAAAATATAAATACTAATATCATTGTCTAGTTATATATGTATATGCCAGATATATATATATATATATATATATATATATATATATATATATATGCAGATACTGAGAATGAAGATTATACAGTATAGAGATACAAGAATGACGAATTCATGATTGTAGAAATCAAGACTCAAGACTCATGAGTATCAAGAGTTCTAGACTTCAAGATATCAAGATAAGTAATAAAGTCTAGATTTATGTTAAAAATTCATAATAGCACTAAAATCTTTATTCTGATTTAATTTTGGAATGAAATCCACCTTCTTGCTTTAATAATGGGATGGAACCCACGACCTTTTTAGTAGTGTGGAACCCAAGACCTTCTCTAGTGGAATGGAATCCACAATATTTTCAAAATGACTTATTTTTAGAATTTTTCGAACCTATCTTTTTGAAAAGACATCTCTCTCTCAGTTTAAATATTTTAGCTTTAATTAAAAAACTATTTTTAATCATATTAATTTCAAAATTATTTCTTGCGTTTATACCATCTCCTGGTTTAAATGTATTAGCTTTAATCTCAAAATATTTATATATTTAGTTTTTATTACTTTTATATTTCGTAACATCACTTTCCAAAGATTTTGATAATCATACAGTATATTCAAAATAGTTTACAAAGTTCTAAGATTGTTTCGAAAAACTTTAGAAAGGAAATCTCTTTTAAAACAAAAATCAATTTTCAAAAAATACTAGGAGATGTCGACACGTGAAACAACCCTGGTTTTGGTGATTACCTGTAATATTAAATTATAATGGTAGTAATAATTTAATATTGAGAAATAAAAATAATTGCTGATTTAAAATTGTTTATTTTTAATAACAATGGTTTTTAAATGTGAAATGTTGAAATAAAGTTTTTAAAACTTTATTTCGGTTGTTTGTGTTGAAAATGAGTGAAATATGATTTTTATTTAAGAAAACGCATTAAATTTTCAGAAATTATTGCCAAATGTGTCATTTTATTAGTTTTAAATGAATATTTGTTTTAATATGTTGTTTATTATAAATAAAAAGGTAGAATTTTGTTTAAAAATAAGTTTTGGATATGAAATTGATGTGAAAATAGTTTTTTTTATTGCACAAGAAAATAATTTTTTGTATTTTTTGGTATTAAAAATAGAGTTTTGTGTAAATATTTGTGTAAATTTGGTATTTAATTAAAAATAAGAGTTTTTGACAATAAAAATATAATTGTAACTAAAACTATCTTATGATTAGTTGCAAAATGTTTATTAAACATGAGAATAAGTTTGTAAAATTTTATTGTGTTAAAATTGTCCAAAATATGTTGTTTTGGTTATTAACATAAGTTTATATATGTGATTTAGCGATAATTGATTTCTTTTGCCAATTAATTTGGTTTTGGGTCTAAGCCAATTAACTTAAACAAGCTTAAAGGAGAAAACATCTTTCTCTCCTCTTTCATTTGTAAGTACATTTTCTCTTAGCTGTAAAACCAGAAAACAAAAAACCTATTCCTCTTTCAACCTAGGCTTTAAAACTCCAAAATTGCTTCAATTATTTGTTGTAAATTATTAAATTAAAGCCCTTTTCATTGGTAATCAGTATAAACCAAAGAGATCTTCATCAATTTCTAATTTTTGAGTTATTGGATTAACTGTAATTTCTATTGTTGGGTTTGCATGTTTGTATATTTTGTTTTTACAGGTTGTTGAGCTATCTCAAGAGGAAAGCTTCCAACTTTCTTCAATTTTTGTCAAGTTTTCTCAATTAATCTTCAAAGCTCCAAAGGTGAGTGATAAACTCGCATTCTATAGCTAAAGCATAGCAATACAAGCTAAGAAAATGCTAAGAAATCGATTATTGTACCCATGTATTCTTGCTTTTTAGTTTACAGTAAAAACAGTTTTGAGTTGCTTATTTGTATGACCATATCTTCTTATTCCTCTGTCAAAATTCATTGGTTCTTTTATATTTGAAAGAAAAGTGTTCTACTATGTGCATACTAATTTTTAGTTCAATTTCAAGTCGATTGGTCATCTATTTCATGCGTGTAAGTTGAACCCGAGATGGTTTTCAGGCCTATTAAAATTCCCATTTTCTGAGCTGCTGCAAACATGGCCTGAGTCCATGTTTGAGACAGCGCATCTCTTTCATCTCCTATCGGAATTCATCAATTTTTTATTTGAAAGTTAAAATGTTCTACACTGTGCATACCAACTTTTAGTTCAATCTGAGGTTTCATCTGTTTCATGCCCGTAAGTTGAATCCGAGAGGGTTTTTAGGCCTGGGCAGAATTCAACATGGCCCGAGTCCATGTTTGAAATTTCATATCATTATCATTTCACGTTGGAATTCAGTCAATCTTTTTCCAATTCGTAGATAAATTGTTCTACTTCGTGTGTATCAAGTTTTAGACCATTGCGAGGTTATTAAGCCACTCAAATTATGTCTAAAAGTTGAACCCGGAGAAGATTTCAGACCTGGGTAGTGTTTTTTCCCTGTGCACTTTTTTGGTTCTACCTTGTTTTCCCATTCGACTTCTGACTTCTACATCTAGTATTTGTGATAATTTTGAACTGTTTTGAAGGCCATGAAGCCTATCAATAGGCAAGCCTAAATTTTGGTGAATTTGTGATTCGAGATTGAATCGTTTTTGAATGATTTCGAATGCCGGTTTTGGTGTTTATCGATGATTTTTCCTTGATTTCAAGCATGGGGTTTTCTAAATAATTTTGAAATGATTTTTAAAATAAATTGGCTTTTGAAATAATTATTATATAATGTTTATAAATTATTTTAAAGCTATATAAATTATCTAATCTCTATAATAAGGGAATTTCAAAAATTGTTTTCCAAAAAAGATTTCGGAAATGGTTTTAAAAGCTTGTTTTCTGAAACAAATTATTTTCTATATCAAGTACACATTTTTTCACTTTTCGAACATATGAGGAAGAGAATTAAACGATTTGGTAAAACACGTGGTATATGATACGTGCGTTTACTTTTTCGATTAATTCATGACTTGTCCGTTTGAAAGTTTTGACCTTCGGGTCATATTTGCATATGAGATGAGGCATATATTTGTGATCACAGATTTTTTCTAGTGTGGAATTTACTAGCAGTTAGTAAATCTTTATGTAAGAACCTATGGTATGGGATACAATGTTACCACTTTTCGGGTTGCTGTTTGAGAGTTTGTGATAAATTCTCGAGTTATTGCTAGTACTAGACCTTCGGGTCATTTTTCCTTCGGGATGTTGTCCTTTGGGATGTTTGTCTATGTGAGACGTATTTTTCCTCGGGATGTTGTCCTTAGGGATGTTTTGTCCTTCGGGATGTTGTCCTTCGGGATGTTTGTCCAAGTGCGACATGGCATCTTATTTTGAGAACAGTACCTGGCGGGCTTCGGCCATTTTATAAGCACGTGTTATCTTTTGTGACGATTTCGTTGATTTATTCATGATTTCCCAAGTGTATCGCCTTTAGAGATTATTTGGACATTCGGGACATTATATATAACGATTACATCTTTGGAATTAGAACTCCTCGAGTTCTATATTTTGGGATTTAGATTTTCCAACCTTTGGCATTTATCTTGAGATTTATAATCCCCTTTTAGGAGATATATGTAATTGCCATCATTTGGCGTATTTTGAATTTTGCGATTTCTCTATTTTTAGAACATATTTGTGATTGCCATTTTGGCGAGATTTGAGTTTTGGAATATCCTATTTAGGAGTTGTGGTTCATAGAAACCATTAAATTGGCTTTTGATATTATGCCAATGATATGAGGCATCCATTATACTTAGTTGTTTTATCGATGAGTTTACCTCTTTCGAGGATTTATGCTTAGTGAAATCACCTCACTTGAAGTATTGGCATATTACTAGTGCTATAACTTCTTCTCATTCAAGAAGAATTATCACCCCTTTACCTAATACTTCATTTTATGACACTAATCAGTAGCTTTAGCTAGACTGACCCGTGTATTTTATACTCCGGTCAGACCGAGTTGTTTCAGGTTAGATATCTACTTTTGGACTTTGCTTTGATGCTTCCGCCTTGGATATATACTTATCTTTTTTTGTAGTTTGTTGTAGTTGTGACTATATTATGTATTTATTATTTTGAATCATTGCATAAAGTGTGGTCCTAATATCACTTCTGATGTATCATTTTGTATTGTATTGGGATGTATCTGTGTATATGTATATATATGTTTGTTTGCTGTTCTGTGATGTGTTGTACATTTTGTTGTTGTATTTTGTTCTGATTGATATGTTAGCTACTATAGTTTTATATTAAGTGTTAACTCCTATTTCTGCCGCGACCTAAAACTCCACGACCTAAAACTCCACGACCTATAACTCAGCAGCCCAATGACCTAAGAGTACCTAACGACCTAATAGTCTCAACGACCTAACGGCATAATTGTCTTAGCGACCTAACGTCACAAAGCACTCAACGACCTAAAGTTTTTAGCGACCTAGTGACTTCATTCCTCAACGACCTAAAGCTATCTGCGACCTAAAGATTTCTGTAATTTCACGACCTAGCAAGGTAGCGACTTAGCAAGTTAAAGAAAAGAAAAGTTTCACCTACTATCATGGGTCGCTCACGATCTACTAACTCGTTCATACACGACTCATTTATCAAGCGACCTAAAAAGCCAACGACCTACCGACCTGAGAGAATTTAAGACTTAGCGACCTAACGAGTTAACGACTTAGCCTAGGTCGCTACATTGAATGCCTCAGCATTCTAAGATCGCCAACTACTCTCATAAGTCGTCTATGACCTACAACTTACTAACCCGTAACCCGTTCCAGAGTTGAGTACGACCTTGTCCCACCACAACTTAAAACTGCTCGCGACCTACGACCTATGGTAAGTCGCACAAGATCTAAGCAGATAAAGACAAGTTCAAGAAGCAACAGATACGAGAGATTCCTTAGGTCATCGCTGACCTACGACCTACGACCTAACTTAGGTCGTCCACAACCTAAGACTTGGAAAGAAAATCATGCTCAGAATCCCTCCTATAAATACAGCCCTAACTCCAACTAGCAAAGGACTTTTGGCCGACCATTTCAAGCGCCGATACTCTGTAGAATTCTCGACTCACTCAACACTTCAAGTACTCCAAACACCAAGGACACTACGATGATCTCCAAGAGAAAATCTACATCATTCAACATGAATTCGGAAGATTATTCTCTATCAAAGTTTGATCTATTGGTCTAAAGTGTGTTGTAATTGAGGGTTGTTGTAAGGTTGTAATCAAATTCACTAATAAAGAGAGTTAAACTGGACGTAGGCTTACTCTAAGCCGAACCACTATAAAAATTGTTGTCTTTTCTGCTTTTTTCTGTATTTTCTCTACTTGCTTGTAGTTCCCGTGTACAAGGGTGGTGTTTTCATCCAACTTCAATGGACACTGGGGTTTTAGCGTCCGAATTTCACGTTAACATTTTTGGTGCTTTCACTGAGAAGGCCAAACTCAGGAAACTTCCATCATTGCTTCGCAAAGGTCTGTTGAAAGGATTTCTTTTAAAACCAGAAGCTTATTGGAAATAATGGCTCCTGGGAGAAAGCGAAGTTCTGTAAGATTCGATAATGTTCAAGAGAGTACTGCTACCTCTCCTCCTTCAAGTCAAGTAGCTCCAACTGTTGGAGTTACTCGAGCAGAGTTGGATGCCGTAGTTTTGGGACTGAATCAACAATTGAATGCTCAGAATGCACAGTTGGAGGCCCAGAATGCCCGGAATGCTCTAATCTTGAGTAAGTTGAATGATCTGCTGGGGGCAAACCGCCAACCGAATAATAATGATGGGAACCCTACTGCGGGAGTTCAGGATATTGAAGGAAACATTTCACAAAGAGCCGCAGACCCTGTAGAAAGGTCTCCTCTTCAAGCTGGAGGGTCAGGGCCGCAGCCAACCCTCCGTGAACGATTGTCAAGGCAGAATTCAGAGAGAGTGGCTGATGTGTGTCCTCCGGAGCCTCTAAATGATGAAGAGTATTTTTCGGGTATGGTTCGTCAGATCATGAAAGAAAATATGCGAAAAGATGAAGATGAGAAAGAGTGGGGATTTGCTCCAGGCAAAACTCCATTTACTGAAAGGATGTTGAAGGCAGAGTTTCCAAGGAAATTCGTTCCCCCTACTATTCCGGCTTACAACGGGACGAGTGATCCTAACGAGTTTCTTTATAAATACGACTGGCACATGACTGGTGCCTTAGCGTATGATGAAATTAAATGCCGATACTTCCCGGTTTATCTAGAAGGTGTAGCTCTATTGTGGTTTACAAAGCTGCCGGTCTGGTCCATCGATCAATTCTCCGATTTGACCAGGAAATTCAAGGAGCAATTTCGATTGTATGCTTCTAAAGCAAAGGACATAATGTCGCTATCAAGTCTAGAGAAAAATCCGGGAGAGTCTATCAGGTCGTTCTTGAATCGCTTTAACATAGCATTGGCTGAGGTGGATAATGCTGAGCCACGCATGGTCTTGACGTACTTGATGAGGGCAATTGACAAGTCAAGCGAATTTGGAAAATGGTTGAGAATGAAAGAACCAAACTCACTTGACAAATTCTACAAGAAAGCGGATGAATTCATGCGCTTGGAGAGCCTCCAAGCACCAGCTAAGGTGGTATCAGTGCAAGCCGGGAACAATGGTACTGCTGCGAACAAGAAAGAACCAAACACTCAGAAAAGGGGAAACGATGGTGGAAAGAAACAAGGAGACGCTAAGAAAGGTCGTTATTTCAATTTCACACCCCTGACCGATACCCTTGAAAACATCTACTTTGCAACTAAAGATGATGTCAATTACCCGGCACCACCTAAAATGAGAGTTGCGATTAAGATGGAAAAAAGTGGAAAGTACCGCCGGTTCCACAACCAGCCCGGTCATGATACCAACGAATGCCTCCAATTGAAAGAGGTAATTGAACAACTCTTAAAGGAAAACAAGCTCCAGCAGTATGTGAAAAGGAACAGAAATGCCTCAGCTCCGTCAACTCAAGAACAGCAAGTTCCCGCCCACCGCCCTGGCTCAAGTGAGAAGGCCGTGGAACATGAATCGGAAAGGCCTGTCATCAATATAATAACTGGAGGACCTCACCCAGCAGGCAGAAGCTGGGGCGTGATGGAAAGGTATGCCCGGGCCTTGAAGCATGTACCAGTTGAAGAGAATGTTTTTGTTCTAGAGAATGATCTGCCTTTAAAGCAACAAAAGACTTCCACAGATGATATTGTGTTCAGTGCCAAGGATTCTTTGGGTATCGAAGCTCCGACCATAGATCCTTTGGTCATATCCGCTGGTATTGGTCCGGCAACTGTGAGAAGAGTTCTAGTTGATTGTGGAGCCTCATGCAACATCCTCTTCAAGAAGACCTTTGATCAAATGAAAATTCCAATGGCTGACGTTCAAGCTTCATCACTTAAGATTGCTGGGTTTGCTGGAGAACCAAAACATCCAATTGGGACCATAGATTTGTTTGTAGAACTCGGAAAGGGACTGAGGAAGGTGGCTCGAAAGCAAACCTTTATAATTGTTGAAGAATTCTCTGCCTACAACGCCTTTTTGGGCCGACCAACTCTTGCTGCATTCAAAGCTGTTCTTGCCCCATGGTGCTTGACTTTATAATTCCACACAGATAATGGAGTTGGTGTGGTTAAAGGAGACCAAGATGCGGGGCGAGAATGTTATTTTGCAGAATTGCGAGATTCCAGGAAGAGAGAGATGGGAAAAGATGCGACGGCTCCAGTCCGCATCAACGAACCAACCTTGTAGCAATTACAGGGTGGACCCTGCACTGGTGAATATAGTGGGGCACGAAGAGAAATGGATCCAAGAAAAGCCAGTGCAGGGGAGAATAGAGTGGTACCAGTAGAGGTAACGGTACCGGTGCCTGTTGACCCAAAGGACCCAAACAAAGTGCTCAACGTGGGTTCACAACTCAATTCGACAATTCAGAATGTTTTGATTTCATTTTTGAAGGCTAATTTGGATGTATTCGCTTGGACTCACGCGGACATGTGCGAAATATCCCTAGAGATTGCAGTGCATACCCTGAACATTGATCGAAAATTTACACCTGTGAAACAGAAGAGAAGGACTCAGGGTCCTGAGAGAACGGCAGCGTTAAAGGAAGAAGTGGATCGGCTCATGGAGAACGGGTTCATTAGAGAATCTACTTATCCAAATTGGGTCTCAAATCCAGTGCTGGTTAAGAAAGCTAATGGAAAGTGGAGAGTGTGCATTGATTTTTCGGATTTGAACATAGCCTGCCCCAAAGACTGTTTCCCGCTGCCCAGGATCGATCAATTAGTGGATGGGACAGCGGGACATGAATTATTATCTTTCATGGATGCATACTTCGGATATAACCAGATTATGATGCATGAACCGGATCAAGAGGATACAAGCTTCATCACAGATGTTGGACTCTACTACTACAAGGTCATGCCTTTCTGACTCAAGAATGCAGGGGCAACTTACCACAGGCTTGTTAATGCCATGTTTAAACCACAGATTGGCAAGACAATGGAAGTCTATGTTGATGATATGCTAGTAAAGTCTAAGAAAGCAGTGGACCACATGGATCATTTGGCAGAGATGTTTGCAGTACTCCGAAAGTATAGAATGAAGCTTAATCCCCTGAAATGTTCATTTGGAGTAAAGTCCGGAAAGTTTTTGGGTTTCATTGTGAGCGCTAGGGGCATTGAGGCCAATCCAGCTCAAATCACTGCCCTGAGAGAGGTCAAGGCTCCTAGAACAAAGAAGGAATTGCAGAGTCTCAATGGAAAGGTTGCTGCTTTAAGTAGGTTCATTTCCAAAGCAATCGACAAATGCATTCCATTCTTTGATGCTCTGAAGAAAGGAAAGAAAAACTTCGAGTGGACTCCTGAATGTCAGAAAGCGTTTGATGAGTTGATTCGTCATATGGAAGCGCCTCCGATACTTTCAAAGCCTGATAGTGGTGAAGATCTCTTCATATACTTGGCAATTTCGTCTCATGCTCTCAGTGCAGTGTTGGTACGGGAAGATGCAAGGATTCAACGCCTAGTCTATTATATCAGCAAAAGGTTAACTGGGGCAGAGATGAACTATTCCAGATTAGAAAGGCTCGCCTATTGTTTGTTGATCGCATCAAGAAAATTGAGGCCCTATTTCCAAGCTCATCCTATCAAAGTCCTCACCGATCAGCCTCTAAAGCAAGTCCTATTCCGTCCTGAGACTTCCGGCCGCCTTTTGAAATGGAATATCGAACTCAGCCAGCATGACGTCACTTATCATCCCCGGAAAGCAATCAATGGACAAGCTTTAGCAGATTTCATCGCAGAATGTACGGATAAAGGTGATAGTGGGGAAGAAGTCATTGGTAGCATCCCAATCCAATGGAAATTGTATGTCGATGGCGCAAGGAATGATTACTGTTCCGGAGCAGGGGTTGTCCTTGAAACCCCGGAAGGTCGATCACTATGTTATGCACTGAGGCTGGAATTCCCTTCGACAAATAATGAAGCTGAATACGAAGCTCTCATCACTGGTTTAAGGATCGCTAAAGAACTAAACATCAAGGCATTGCATATCTTCAGTGATTCTCAACTTATTGTTTGTCAAGTCAAGAAGGAATTTCAAGCTAAAGGAGGAAATTTACCAGCCTATTTGTCAAAAGCCTGGGAGCTCCTTCAAGATTTTGATCGTTATTCGATAAACCAAATCCCCCGAGAAGAAAATATGAAGGCGGATTCTCTCGCGAAGTATTCAAGTACTGGTGAAGCTCAACTATTGGGTTTAGTTCCCGTCGAAGTCTTGTCAGCTCCAAGCACAGATGAAATGGATGTTGATTGGGTTATGAATGTATCCCAAGAGCGAGAATCATGGATGACTTCGATACTTGAATATCTACTCAATGGTTCCTTGCCAGAAAATTCAAAAGAACGACAAAAGCTTATGAGGGAAGCCTCCAGATATATAGTTCAAGATGGTCGTTTGTACAGACGAGGATTTTCAATGCCATTACTCCGATGTGTGACAAAGGAAGAAGCTAGGACAATTCTAACTGAAGTACATGGAGGAAAATGTGGAGATCATACAGGTGGTCAAACTTTAGCAAAGAAAATCCTCCGTTATGGATACTTTTGGCCAGAAATTAATCAGGATGCTACTGACTATTCCCGAAAATGTGATAAATGCCAGAGATTCGCTAAAATTCCTAGTGCGCCTTCCACTGAGCTAACACAGATGGTCAGTCCATGGTCGTTTGCTGTCTGGGGAATAGATCTCATTGGGCCTTTGCCAACTGCCAAATCAGGGATTAAATATGCTATCGTTGCTGTTGATTATTTTACTAAATGGGCTGAGGCCGAACCCTTAGCCACTATTACCTCTAGGAAAATGATAAGTTTTGTGACTAAGAATATCATTTGCAGGTATGGTGTGCCTCAGAAGATAATCACAGACAATGGCACTCAGTTTGAAAGTGAGGAATTCCAGGATTTTTGCAGACAATTCAAAATCCGAGAAAGCTTCTCAGCAGTGGCTCATCCGCAGGCAAACGGGCAAGTGGAAGCAGTAAACAAAATCATCAAATCAACAATCAAAAAGCAGCTGGAAAAAGCGAAAGGTGGTTGGGTCGACAAGTTACCGCTTGCACTATGGGCATACAGAACCATACACAAAACTGCAACTGGACATACTCCATTTTCATTGGCATATGGATCAGAAGCAATGATTCCGGTGGAAACTGAAGTCCCCTCACACAGAAGGATCGATTTTGATCAAGATGAGAATGAAAAACTGCAATTGGAAGCACTTGACCTCCTTGATGAAAGAAGAGAAGAGGCTAGACTTAGAATTGCAGCTCATCAACAAAGAATAGCCAGGCACTTCAATTCCAAAGTTCGTCAGCGCAATTTTGAAGCTGGGGACCTAATTCTGAAAAGAATCATGGCAGCTACAGGTGTGTTTGGGCCAAACTGGGAAGGGCCATATGTTATAGGCACGAAGCTTCTTGATGGCACATTCAAACTTACAACTGTCGAAGGAGAACCAATCCCAAGAGCTTGGAACAGCAATCATTTGCGTCCTTATTTTACTTGAAAGCTTTGATGAAATGTTGTAAAAGAATTGCAAATATATGGTTCTTGTATTGAAAACAATTGTAAAGCAAGTGAATAATGAAAAGCTATAAAGTGGATGTAGGCCCAATTTTTGGCCGAACCACTATAATTCTTGTGTTCTCTTCTATTATAAACTGCTTTGTTTTATTTCGACATAAAAAATACATTAATTGTGTCATTAAAATGTCGATTTAATAATGCAGGTCATGAAAGCAAAGCTTACCCATCGCAAAACCAAGCAATTCCCGACATCACTAAGCAAACAAACACTAAACCATGCAAAATTTCCATACTCAAATCCTACAAAAGAGGTGCTTCAAACAAAAGTGGGCAATGTGGATGGAAGTGGACCATCTCTAACTAACTGCAAATGTTTGAACAAACAGCCAGTTAAGTGAACTGTGTCCACCACCACCAACTCACTTAACTGTGAAGTATATTTCTTTGGATAAGGGAAATCATAGGCAACCAAAAAGTGTTGAAACTTGCAAAAGACAACGGGGATCGTCAACGTGAATGGACGGAAAAAGGGACATGGGCGAGCAAGCATCAATCAGCAAAAGACCTCTTCGGAGGCACAAGCCCTCTATGGAGGCACAACTCTTCGGAGGATAAAGACCTCGAGCGGGCCTAACCAGAAAAAGAGAGATCTTTCTCGTTACAAAGTTTCGGAATGATCGGTCGATACACTCCCGTGAATCCGTCCAACCGAGAGAAAGAAACTCCAAACTTCCAAGCAAAAGCCCTACTCAGAGGCACACGTTTCACCGAAATTGAAATAAAACTTCTAGGTGTTGAAACGTAAAAACAAAAAAAAAAGCCCTCTTCGGAGGCCTATTTCACCACAGTTGAAATGCTAAAATACCTCGAGCGTGCCAACCAGAAAAAGAGAGATCTTTCTCGTTACAAAGTTGCGGAATGATCGGTCGAAACACTACCATGAATCCGTCCAACCGAGAGAAAGAAACTCCAAACTTCCAGGCAAAAACCCTACTCAGAGGCACATATTTCACCGAGATTGAAATAAAACTTCCAAGTATTGAAATGTGGAAAGCCCTCTTCGGAGGCCCGCTTCCCAACGAACAGGGAAAAATAAAAGCCTCTCCCAAGGGGCAGAAACAAAAAGACCTCTTCCCAGAGGCACAACAAGACAGAAAGACCTCTTCCCAGAGGCAGAAATGAAAAGACCTCCTCCCAGAGGCACAAGCAAGCAGAAAGACCTCTTCGGAGGCACACGTTTCACCGAGATTGAAATAAAACTTCCAGGTTTTGAAACGTGAAAAAGCCCTCCTCGGAGGCTCAACTCTTCGGAGGCACACGTTTCACCGAGATTGAAATAAAACTTCCAAGTGTTGAAACGTGAAAAAGCCCTCCTTAGAGGTGCAACTTTTCAAAGAAACAAAAATCAAAAAGCCCTTTACTGTGGCATAAAAAAAAACCATCTTCAAAGGCACACTTTAACTCTCAAAGGAAGAACGATCCACCTATTCTGGAAAATTCTCTTCCTCAAAAAGAAGTTAAAGTACCCTTCAGATGCCTGCTTTACCACATAGAAGAATTCACTTGGTAAAATGTGTATATGCACAAAAGAAAATGTGATATCTTCAAAGGATGAAGCGTAAAAACTTATTTGGAGGGAGTTGTATCTGTTTTTTAACGAAATAATATTCCTCCAAGTATGGAATAATTATTCTCTAAAAAATAAAAGTACAAGTCCCCTCAAAATATAAAATATTGCAACGAGCTTATGGTATAGGGGCAACATGGTATAACTACATCGGTAAAATTGCGCTCGAACAGTATACCACAAGCTCACTGCAATATCGTGCAAAGAAACTTGTACAAAAGCGAATAATAAATGCATTCTCAAATACAAACAAGAAGTTTGTATAAATAAAGGATCATTTTATTCAATTCTATTACAATTTCTTACAGATACAAGTTTCGAGATAAAGAAAGCGGGGGCCGGTACCCGCACAATCCCCGACCAGTACGTGCAAAAAAACAAAAAGCTAAAAACTGGAATTTTCATTTCTTCTTGCCGCCTTTGGACCCTTCACCCGGCCGGATGGTTAGCTTTTTGGGTCGATCTTTAGGCATGAGGGAAGAAGGAGAGGGAGGAACAACTGGTTCAACTTCCGGTTCCTCTTCAGTAGCAATGATGCTCTTCCTCCTCTTCTTTGATATTCCGCGCTTCTTTTTCCTCTTTGAAGAAGATTCACTTCCTGGAGTAACAAGTTTAGACAAAATTATGTCATCAGAAGGAGTCCGCTTCGGAGATATCTCACCTCCCTCAAGTCCTTCGTACTTTTGCTCTTGCGAAGCAACTGGGTCATCCAAGCTCCGAAGGGCACCTATTATTTCTTCCTGTGATCCCAGATGAGGAGTAGGATTGATTGGGGGAGGTAGAGGAACAGTAACTGGAGGTGGAGAAGTTTGAATGACGCTCGGCGCTTTCCCTACAAAGGAAAAGTTAAAAGTGTCAGTATTTCCCGCAAAAAGAGGAGACAATGGCTCGTCGAGATTCGAGAAATAATCAAGAAGCTCGTCAAATCCGTAAGAAACTAGCAAGTTGTCCCCCTGAGAATTATTAGGGTTACCTGGAGAAGTTGGTGGTATCACATCAACTTCGTAGTCTAGAGCTTCAGCACTCTCTTGTGGCTCATCTACGGCTTGTGTAGTTATGGCTCCGGTATCAGCTTTAGTAGGAATCGGTGTATGAGAGCTAGAACCAGCAATGTCAACATCGACTGAAGTTGAAGGAGGGACAGGGGCAGTCAAAGTTGTTTCTTTTTCTTGATGCTCTTCCCCCATCATTTCAACTCGCGATCTAGCAAGTTGCTCCTTCCCTCTAGCAAGAGCTGCGCGAGCTTCGAAGTCTAAATAGTGCGCGTCTAGCTACTCTTCAGTGTACCCGGTGCCTTTAAACATATCAAGCGCGGCTTCCCATACTTCAGCTTGGGTAACCTCATATTTGGGACCCAGAAATGCAAGACTGCCATGCCCTAACACACTTTGCAAATAGAATTCAAATAATGTCGAGCCGATGTCAGCTTTGGTAGCTTCATGGGCTTCTTCAGCTGCAATTCTACCAGCAATAGCCTCATCTCGCTCTCTTTCGACTTTAGATAGTTGAGCTTTCAAATTTTCAATTTCCGCAACCTGAAAGTTAGTTTGCCCTCTTAATTGAGTAATATCAGTACGGTAGCCCTCTACAATTTGCTCCAGCCCATCAGCCTTGGCCTCGACATCCCTTTGCGCAGCATGAGCATCCCGCACCTGCTGCTGAAGCACACTCTCCCTTTGAGAATAAGAAGTGGAGGAAGTGGCAAGCTCCTCTTTGAGTTTCCGAGCTTCCGCTTCAAGTTTTTCATTATAATCGGCAATGCTCCTAATTTCTGCATCATGCTGCTTAAGGGTCTTTTGCCACTCAGTTTTGTCATTCTCCATGGTCAGCATAGCTACGAGATTGGCCCGATCCACCCTTTGGAGCTCATCAACAAGTTTTTGCCAATTGGACATCCTCTCAATGTCAATTCTAACGGCATCAAGGTTCCGTAACATGGCATTTTTATCTATGGGAACCAGGTCAAGGTCAAAGCGAACTCCTTTTAAGCACCAATTTGGAAATCGACTTTGGAGAGTGGCTGGACCTGGTCCAACTTGGTAAGAAGGCCTGTTAATGATTGCCTGGATATCAGTACGGGAAGGGGAAGGAGACTGAGAAGGAATAGGAGCGGTAATCTTTTCAGAAGTTGCAGGCATTGGTTGCTCACTGACTTTAGCCCGTTTACTTGGGTCATCAGTTATGTGACTCTTCCCTCTGTCATCGTGAGATTTGTGTTTGTGGGAGTCACCCTCTTTGTGGGAAGAATCGTATCGGTCATCCGGTCTTCCATAACGTTCTTCATGGGCACGTCTCTCCCGAGTCTTTCGAGCGGCCCTCTCTTCATCAGTCTCTCTGTGAACAGGAAGATAGCGCTTATAGTCATACTGGTCGCGTCTCCCGTATCGCTGGAAGTCATCATAATACGAGCCTCCTCGCTTCATTGAAGAACCTGAAATTGGAAAAAACACAACTTTAGAATTCTTCAAAGTACAAAGAGTCAGAAGCATAAAAGTGCCGAAAGATTCTAAGTGTGTGTGATGTGCAAGCTACGCGCGGAAAACTACGAACCACTCTTTAATTGTGGAGTAGTTGTGGGTGTAGTAATTAGCGTCAACTCTTGAGTCGACGGAGTCTGTTGCAAAGTAGAAGTCGCCTCAACCACTGAAGAAGAAACCCCGGTAGTGATAGGATCACCTTTAAAGATCTCTTGTGAGGCGACAAAGAGGTCGCTCAATCCATCGAAAGTGTCGTCCCTGTTCTGCTTAACAGGGCTAGTTTTCCCAGCTTCTTCGTCACCAGACTTCTTTGAATGAGGAGGAGATTCCTGATGCACTTTTTCTTCAGTGACTGGGGCAAGTTTGCCAGATGACCCCGCGACATCAGCAGAAGTGGAGCATTTCACTAGTGAAGCCTCGGGAGCAGGTCCTTTTGGTATGGATGTGTCGGTAGAAACTGGGGCATCCGATGCTCTAGCCGGGGAGTCCGGGATTTCATGAGGATGTGTAGAGCGAGAGGTATGCAAAAGCCCGTACTGATGCAAAAATTCATCTTTCAAAAGAAATTGAATGCCTCTCTCCTCAACTGGCACAGCCTTAAGCCTCTCGAAAGTTAGTATATGACCGGAATCCCTAGAAGGAGGAGGAAGCGCTGAAAAGTAAAAGGCAAAGTTAACATTTGACAACTCAGGCTATGAAAAGCTCAGAGGAAAACACCAGGAACAAAAATAAATGCTCTTACTTCCTACTCTCCAAGTAGCATAGAATCCCGGAGGACAGGGAACGAAGAAAAATTGGCTTAGGAAACCGTGAGCACTTTCGGGAAGGCCAATTTTTAATTTACGGTTCCTGTTGCTTCTCACAAGAATGATGGAAGGGTGATCTTTATTTTTGGCAAATGTGCACAAATAGAAAACTTCATCAAAACTCGGAAGGCGATCCAGCGTCCTTCCGAATAGCACACATACCCCCATCAGAATAGCATAGCCATTGGGGTGCAGCTGGAAGGGGGAGATAGCTAGTCGGAGAAGAAGCCGTTTCAGAAAGTCATTAAAAGGAGGGATAGCTCCACTCATGCACATTTGATGATTAACCGCTACAAAACCATAAGGTGGTATATCGGCAGTGTCGCTTCTCTCAGGAAGAATGGCATGTGCTTCAGCAATTCCAAACAGAGTGCATAGTTGGCGGAAAACTTTGTATGTCAGCGTGGTTGAAATTCTCTCTGGAGAATTAACCAATGGAGTAGCGATTGGGAAGGTCTCTTCAGCCGATTCTGTTTCTTCTTGTTGAGAAGTCATTCTACACAGGGAACTGGACGTTCAAATAAGAAGGTGCACGTTTCCTAAAAAGTGTAAAGTGTTGTGCAGAATTAACAAAAATAGAAAGCAAACATAACTGAAATTAAACTAGTTGACAATTGGTCGATTACGAGATTTCAGGACTTGTTAATTTAAAACTCAAGTGTAGTGTTAATGCAAACGAATCAGCTTTAGTTGACTATTTTAGTTTTGCTTTAATACTTCACTTGGATTGGTTGGTTTACAACATTTCGTTCGCACAGTTCATTTAAGATTGATTATTCTTTATAGACTAATCTGTCATTCGATGTGGGCAGTCAATGGCAATATATTCGTCCCAATTCTCTGCAGATATTGTGTCTTACAGGTTATTAGCATTAAAGTTAAAACTATCTGTAAAGAGATGCAACAAAGTCCAGGCGGTTCAACGTTCAAAGTTCAAAATCAAGTTCAGTCAAATTTTCCCAATTACAAGTCCTAGGTCGTCCAGCGACCTAACATAGGTCGGAGTTATCTTAAGTCGCACTGTGCAAGTTAAAAATTTCAAGGCAATGCAAATTTGTCAAGTCCTAACTCGGTTGCGACCTAGAACCTTGCCGCAAAAGATAGGTCGTTGATATGTTAAGTCGCTATGCTGTCATTCAAGAAAGTTAGGTCGTTAAATTGTTAAGTCGTTCTTCTTAAAGTTCATGTGCAAATCTGCTGAGTCCTAGGTCGTTCAAATCCCAACGCGACCTAAAAGTTAAGTCGCGAGTTTGAAGGTCATCCAGCTTCCCTTAGGTCGTGAGTTATCTTAGAACGCTCAGATCCACTAAGTCGCTGACTTCCTATTCACGCAAAAACTCACCAGACCCGATAACCCGTTAACGCCAACACCATGAAATCCATCATCCTATTCGTGAAGTTCATCATCTTTTCATACCACCAAATCATTCGAAAACCGATTCAACATATCTCCGATCTATCAAAAATCTAACTCACTACTGTGCGTTCGTGAATCACAACAACAACAATAACCAGTGACGATCAAACATCGATCACAACACGACTCAAAGTGAAGCACGACGTACAAAATGGGTCTGGGGTTCGGAGGTTAAAGTTCGTGGTTGGATGGTGATCGTGGAAAGGATAAAGATCGAAGATACTTACGTAATTTGATAGCAAGGACGAATCGCTGAATGATTAACTTGAATTCGTCTTTAAAATCGTGGAATTCTGTTAATGGCAGCGCGGGAAATCGAAGCAGGTGAGTAAGGAGGGAGTAGCGACCTAACAAATTTATATGGGGCTGAAAGAAGAAGACGAGTAGACGCGCGAGTTAGTATATGTTTTAGGTCGCTCACGACCTAGCAAAGTTAAGTCGAAGCACACGACCTATGACATAGGCCTGTACTTCGAGGGGCAAATGTTAACTCCTATTTCTGCCGCGACCTAAAACTCCACGACCTAAAACATCGCGACCTATAACTCAGCAGCCCAACGACCTAAGAGTACCTAATGACCTAATAGTCTCAACGACCTAACGGCATAATTGTCTTAGCGACCTAACGTCATAAAGCACTCAGCGACCTAAAGTTTTTAGCGACCTAGTGACTTCATTCCTCAACGACCTAAAGCTATCTGCGACCTAAAGATTTATGTAATTTCACGACCTAGCAAGGTAGCGACCTAGCAAGTTAAAGCAAAGAAAAGTTTCACCTACTATCATAGGTCGCTCACGACCTATATCAGGTCGCTCACGATCTACTAACTCGTTCATACACGACTCCTTTATCAAGCGACCTAGAAAGCCAACGACCTACCGACCTGAGAGAATTTAAGACTTAGCGACCTAATGAGTTAACGACTTAGCCTAGGTCGCTACATTGAATGCCTCAGCATTATAAGATCGCCAACTACTCTCATAAGTCATCTACGACCTACAACTTACTAACCCGTAACCCGTTCCAGAGTTGAGTACGACCTTGTCCCACCACAACTTAAAACTGCTCGCGACCTACGACCTATGATAAGTCGCACAAGATCTAAGCGGATAAAGGCAAGTTCAAGAAGCAACAGATACAGGAGATTCCTTAGGTCATCGCCGATATATGACCTAACTTAGGTCGTCCACAACCAAAGACTTGAAAAGAAAATCATGCTCAGAACCACTCCTATAAATACAGCCCTAACTCCAACTAGCAAAGGACTTTTGGCCGACCATTTCAAGCGCCGATACTCTGCAGAATTCTCGACTCACTCAACACTTCAAGTACTCCAAACACCAAGGACACTACGGCGATCTCCAAGAGAAAATCTACATCATTCAACATGAATTCGGAAGATTATTCTCTATCAAAGTTTGATCTATTGGTCTAAAGTGTGTTGTAATTGAGGGTTGTTGTAAGGTTTTAATCAAATTCAGTAATAAAGAGAGTTAAAGTGGACGTAGGCTTACTCTAAGCCGAACCACTATAAAAATTGTTGTCTTTTCTGCTTTTTTCTATATTTTCTCTACTTTCTTGTAGTTCCCCTATACATGGGTGGTGCTTTCATCAAACTTCAATTGACACCGGGGTGTTAGCGTCCGATTTTCACGTTAACATTAAGCATTTAGTATATAAGTCGATCCACTTTAGAAAGAAAAAAAATTAGAGCAATTTAGTAAATGTTTAAGACAAAGCTATAGATGGTCGCTCCTAACCAGCCCTATTCTCCGCATTAGTAGACAGTATTACCCAGTAATACTCTTTATTAATGTGGGTCTCGCGATGGGTGTCACAACTTGGTAATAGAGCTAAGTTCAGAGCAAAATATGATAAACACAGAGTAGAAACATATATTACGATACATTAGAGTACAATATAAGTGTTACAAATCCCCTAATCATCGCGTCCTTAACCTTTCGTGTCCTTTCGGGTAGATATGTTGGGAATACGTCTAGTAATGTATTTTAATTCCATAGTATTATATAATTAAATTAATGATATCTACCCTGTGAATAATCTTTATCTTATCATATTTTCAGCTTATGGCTGGAAGAGGCAGAGGTCGTCGCTTGGATGTTGGGTAATCCAGCGGCTCACATCCAGATGGCGTTTATATGTCTTCTGATCAGTTCATGGAATTATTTTGGAGCACTCAGCCTCCAGCTCTTACTCCATCGTCTCCTCCGTGCAAGGCTGCCTTTGCATGCATGTGCATTGACTTCCCCCATCTCGGTGGCAAGCCATTCAAAGGCTCCAAGACTGTTTTAGAGGTCCAGGCTTGGCTTCACGCGTTGGAGCACATCTTTTCTCACATGGAGCTTTTCGACCACTACCGAGTTCTTGTAGCATTGAGTGTGTTGCAAGAAAGTGCTCTTGACTGGTATGAGCTTCTTATTGCCGAGCTTGATGAGTCCACTCTCACCTGGACACAACTTAGGGAATGATTTGAGCTTAAGTTCATTCCCGAATTAGAGAAAACCTTATTAGCCCGTCGCTTCCTCGAGTTGAAGCAAGGGAAATCCTCCATTTTTTATTATGTATCTTCCTTTGAAGCCTTATCCAAATACGGTCTCGCGTATATCAGCACATCATCTTCCCGAATGAAAACTGCTTCTTCTCGCTCCTAAATTTTAAAACTCCTCCATGCCGAAAACTTTTTCTCCCCCTCGCATGCTCGATCCTCCCACGAAATCATCTCAAACAAACATTGACGCGTCCCTTGTCTTGAGTTCGACACATCACCCACCACCAGTTGAAGCTCGAAACCCCTTCAAAACGCGTCGTCATCAAAATGACCTGCAACCACCAAATGTCGCGACCACCACGGTGAACCGTACGCCAGCAAAACTTACCTAGGCGAGTGCCTCACCACCACGAACCCATCCATTCCTCGACACTCAGATTTGCATGTATGCCATGCAAAACCCAACCCTAGTCGAACTGCCTTGAACATGATCACCAGAAAACTGTACCGCAACCCTCAAACAGCATACCAAGTTGAAGCTTATGCTCAAACTAGAATTTTGAAAGTGGTTTCAAGATTTTTCATTGAATATTTTGTGAGAAAATTATTTTTGAAGCTTTGTTTACTTATTTTTCTTTACTGTAACTGTTACTTGCTCTGGTTTTAAATAGAGAAGGAAGAACAAGATAGTTGTGTGTAAAGTGGTTGAAAATGAAAGAAATGAAAATGATGTGATTGGTTGACTAGTCAATATATTATTTTAAATTTCATAATCTCTCAATTTACGCAACTCAACATCTCGAACCCCTATCGAGGCGTTCCATTAGCCATTCATAATGTTATTCCCCTATTCCAAATGCAATGGAAAAGGTTTCGGGTCCTAATTCGATCGTATGGATAAGATAACTTTTTGGACCCAATTATTATTGTGACAACATGATATTTTTAGCCATTCGCATCCACATATGCCAGACTTGAATTGCTCAAAATACCACGTTGTAAATAAATTTGGAGCAAATGAAATACAATCACATAATCACAAACACAAATATATCAGAATAACTCGCAGCGGAAATTAAAATACCATAGTAGTTCATGAAGCTACTATAACAAACTCTCAAAACAAAATACATAATATCAGTTTGAAAACATATACAATAGAAATCTCAAATACATAAGAATTTATAATTACCAGAGCTGAAATAGAACAATTGAAACTGAAAAGAAATAGATAACTAGACAAGCAGAATCTCCAGCGATTCCTAGCTCCAGAAAAGAAATCCAAAGCTAAGCTGTAAATATTCAAGCTGACCCGAGCGTAATGTAAAACACAAAACACTCGAGTCAGGAAATATATACTTATATAATGTAAACCAACTCAAGTGAACTGTAGTAGTAATGTACAATAACTTAAAGGATGTTTGGGATCGCCCATCCTTTAAGAATCAGTTAAACTATAAATTAAATACCTCCCGTGGTTAAAATTTCAAAATGGTATTTTATACTTCTAAATCAGATATCATTTAAAATTCTATATCATTTCAAAATCCATTTCAAAATATCAAAATGTCATATCTTTTCAAAACCACATTCATTTTACTTAAAATACCATTTCAACACACATTTCAAAATAGTTTACATTTCAAAACAAATTACTTCATTTTAAAACATTAAAATGAAGTTATTATACTTAATAATTAAATTATTAAATTTTCAAAATTTTAATCTATCAAAGTTCATTTATTCACTTAAATTTATTAAAAGAATAAAAATTCAACTTTCGCAGCATTTAGAAAATGCTACGGAAAGTTACTTTTAAGACAATTCAATTTAACAGAATACAACATTTAAAATGCTGTAATAGGGTTACTTTAGTTCAAATAAAACCTTAGTTAATTTTAGCAACTACAACGCTTACAAAGTGCTATAATAGCCCTTAATTCAATTTGGCCATTTAGTTCATTTCTATCAACTACAACATTTACAAATGCTGTAATATCCTTTACACTAGGAATAATAACATTTCAAAAATGCTGTTAATTAAATTCCAAATATTCAATATAATTTCACAAACAATTAAATTTTATTTAAATCATTTTAAACTTATAAAATCATACACTTTAACTTTTAAAACAATCGTTTAAATACCCTTATATTCATGATTTTATAAAGTTAAATTTTCATTTTAAAATCAATTTAATAATAATTTACTTATATAATTCAACATTCAATTTCAATTCTTTATAATTAAATTTTTAACTTAACACTTAAGTTTAAATTTCCAAAATATAACTTATTTTTCATTTTATTTACTTAACTTAAAATTCATTTTTAAACAAAATTCACAAATTTCCAATCTAAGTTATATTTAAAAATTCAACTTAAATATTCATTTATTTAGCCTTTTAACTTATTCAAAAAAATCATTAACGCTTTATAAATTCATTTTAAATTCATTTTAATTCAAATTTTTAATCTATTTATCATATTTCCGACTTAATTTAAATTCCATTATAACCAAATCATTATTTCCAAATAACTTATATTTCAAATTTCCAACTTTACAATCAATTTATTTCACTTATAATTTTTTAGAAAATCTATAATACTTTACAAACTGATTTTTAATTAAGTTTTAAATCAAAATATTTTAATATTTAAATTTCAAACATATTTTAAAAAATTTAGAAAAATATATTTTAACCACGGGTCTGTATATCATTTTCTATCCTAAGTAAAGCGATACGGGTAATATATCGTTTCAACCCGTAATTTACAAAGAAAACCCGGGTTTTATCATTTCAAACCCGCATTCCCAAGTAAAATGAAATAATTTGAAAATCGTTCAGGCCTATCATTACAGTCCATAATGAATTTCCCTTATTCTAAAGTCCGTTCGGGTATGTATCATTTCAATCCATATTGATTCTATTCTAAAGGAAACTTGCAGTGTGATAAACTGATAAAATAACATAGTAGCATAATATAACAGTAACAGATGATATAAAAGGTAAATAAGCATGGGTGAACATCATATGGTCATAACATGGTAGATATAATATGGTGATGTATTTTACAGATTCAAATGTGATCGATTTACTAGTTATATAAGTATAAACTGTCTGGTGAGAATAACTCACTGGTATAAGCCGGAGACAACTATCAAATGCACAAACTGAGATCTTCAAAGGCACGAAAGCACGAATAAGATTTGTTATTGAGAGAGCCAAAGATTAATCCCCTTGAATACAGTCAAACAAAACAATACAAGCAACAAAAGTTTTCAACCCAAATATATAAAACAATGTTATAAATGAATGCATAAAACATCACCAAAGTGTTCGCACTTGCTTTCTACCACTTATATTTCAGTTATAGGCTGGAAAGGCACGACTAAGGAGTGGGTTTGGATCAGGTTTTGGACTGATATGGGTCGGCCGAACATGTATGGTGGTGGGGCAAAAGTGATGCACAGAGATATGTGAATGGACTACAACACAAAGGCAATATAACATGAATTCAATGCAACTAAGGTCACGGCCTAAGGAAGGACAGGCATGGCCAGGTCTGTAGTGGGTCAGGTACAGGTGTGGCAGTGGGTTTCAGGTCGTCTATGGGTGGTGGAGGTGGAGTAGGTGGCGGCCAAAGGAAGGTTTGGAGGTGGTGGTGATGTATGGTGCTCAGCTAGGCAATTCAAGTGGAGTTTGTGTAAATTTTGTTGGGTTTGGTCACATTGGTGCACGGCCTTGGGTTTTGGCAGAGGGCTAGAGGAGATGGTTGGTGGTTCAGGTGGTGGTGGAGGCAGCCATGGTGAAGGAAAGGAGCCGAGCTACAAAGGTGAGAAAGCAAGTGAAAATCAACATAAACAAGTAGAAAAACCATGGAAAAAGAAATAAAATTTACTAAACTCCTTTGCTTCAGAAATGGCGGTGAATTTTGTGAGTTGAGAAGGTTTTTGATACGTGAAAAATGAAGAAAAGAAGGGGCTGATGTAATGAGAAAAGTCGGCCAAAGAAATGAATGCAAGAGTTGGTTGAAATTGGAAAGGTGGAATCAAAAGAGACTAAGCATACAAAAGGTTTCAAACTCTTCATATATCCAATATTTCTTTTTAAATTTTATATTACTGAAAAATATATATAAATTCAGTTAAAATACGAAAATATAACAAATAAAAAAAATATAAATAAATAAATATTAATTATATATGATTAAATTAAGAAAATAGCACAGAAAATGAAAACTAGTCTAGAAAATTTGAAAATAAATGGAATAAACTTTGGAAATTTTTTATGTATAGGAAAAATATTTTAAAAATAAAGATAAGAACATAAAATAATAATTCATTCACAAAAATGAATAAATAAATTTTAATTAAATATAATTTAAATGAAGAAAATTGTAGAAAAATGGAAACTAGGCTTTAAAAATAGAAAATAAATTCAACAAGCTTTGGAAAAATTCAAACATCGCTTTAAAAATATTTAAAAGACAAAAATATATGTAACAAAACATATATTACAAATTAAAATAAGATATGACAAATAAATTATTATTTGAAATAAACAATATTGTTAAATAAAACAGTTTACACCCAATATTGTAAAAAGCATAACTTTCACAATATTACTCCAATTTCAACGAAACGAAAAGCAGTATTATTAAAATTTAATCTATTTTCATAATTAAAGAAAAAATTCAAAATTTTAAATTTTAAATTTAAAAGTCAAAGTTTGACCAGATTGACCAAAAATCCACTTTTTCTGGAAATATTCTATTTATTCAGGTTTGAAATTCTAATTCACACAAAAGCCAAAATATATCTTTGAAATAACAAAGTTTATTCATTTTAAGAAATATAATAAAGTTTTTAAATCACGAGTTTCAATTTTAAATAGTTAAAATAAACAATTAAAATAATTACAAAATATTGGGTTGTTACAATTATATTGAATATTCGATATTAATTTCAACACGTTTCTATCCCGTACGACCAAACCATAACTCTAAACGCTACGAAATTTGAAATTCAACAGTAATACACTATTACGGATCTAATGGAACTAGTTTCGTTGAATTCCGAAACTGAGCACTGGAAGGCTATTTTTACTCGTCAATTTACACAAGTTATTTTTTAAATTAAGTAAATCACTTATAAACCCAATTTAAAAATTTTATTTACCTTCATTCTTATTAGTATAAATTTTATAGGCCTTTAAACTATTTTTATCTCTTTTAAAAATTTCCAAGATTCAATTATTTAAGCAAATTACAGTTATTACATTATCCAATAATCATTATATTTGAAATTCAACTTATTAAATCTATAAAACTAGCTTTTAAATATTTAAAAGCGATTAACTAAACAATTTCAAATAACCAAAAATTCAGTTTCGTTACATTCCTTCATCCTTAAAACAATTTCGTCCCCGCAATTACCACGGTAAGAAGAATGGCCTAAAACCTATTAACTACTACCCAACACCAATAAGTTTAAACCATATTATCATATTTACCAATTCCTTAATTCATCCATAGATTCCAAATAAGGTTATTTACTCAACCATTTCAAGTTATAACCCAAAATCAAATTTTTGTTATTAAAAATTTTCTCCAAAATTTTCTAACTCCTTAAATTTTTAAAAAATTCGCCAGCATCTCCTATGCACGGCTAGATCCAAACAGCAACAAAACGCCTCTATGGGCCCAAATCATCAAAAGAAAACAAAAGCCAAGTGGCTCAATCATAAAATCATCAATTTTAAACAACAATTTAAACATGTACCTTTTTGTCGGGCAATCCAATTTTTTCATGATTTTCAATGCCTGCATCTTATCTACCAATGATATCCAATCATATAATTCTAAATCATTTTATTCAGAATTTTTCAAAATTGTCAATATTTGCTTTACTTAAGCCCGTACGATGTACATATACCATCCGTATGCAATGTCAAATCCAATCGCTCACTCGATCACATAATTTCACTTCCGAACTAGTATCGTTCACACGACTCTCTAGTGCGGACTCAGATCTGGTTCCTAGATTAGAAACCATTATCCTCCTTGCATAGCCGTATACTACGATAGAGAATCTCAAAATCAATCAAAAATCCATATCCAGTGTTGGCAGTCGAGCATCGATGAAAAATCCTAACTCGGATCGATATAAATTATCTCAAAATTCTATGCTCGAATCTAGATCAAATCTTTATATGAACAATATAATGTACGTACATTTTACATATTTTGTAATATCCCGCCTTCTCGCACGATTTAAACAGACACACATGCCGATTCAAACCATATGTAAGGGTGGATTGTTATGGGATAAATAAGAAAAACAGAGAAAGAAAAAAAAAACTAAACAGAATCTCACAGCGGAAGGATAAAATATAATAATAAGATATACAGTTCATAAATCTGTTTTACAAAACCTTTGATTATATTTACACAATACATATCAGAGTACACATACCATATAACAATGCAACGGAGCAATATGGGTGTAGTGGAACCATATAATCTATAGTAATAATAATAAAATCTTCGTCTTCTTCCTCTAGAAATAAAATCTTCAATCCTGAAACGCTCGGACTGACCCGAGCGAATTTGAAAAGACAAAAACACTCGAGTCAGAACTAAAAGATCTTATGTGATTTAAATTAACAGAAATAAATATGAGTGCAGTAACTCAAGAGATGCTCAGGATTTACATCTCTTAAGGATCCGTTAAACTATTTACTATGTAGTATATTTCGCTATTACAATAGTGTCTAATTGTAAAATAAACTTACTTTTAAATAGCGTTAAGGCTTTACATTTTCCACCTTAACACAAATAATGCCAATAGTCTATACAGTGCCTGCATATCTCCTGATCGGGAGACTACGAGAAGACATCCCATAGGTACGACACAAATAGAAACTCGTAGTAAAGGCTCGGTATGGTAGGCGACACGGCACAACTAGGCAATGCCAGGGTAGATATACCAATTGCTATCTGGGCTGGTGGAAACGCGCAGCGCGCAGCTACTGCCCACCACGAACAAACTCCCCCAAAATCAAAAATAAAGGTGGCCACCGAATCAATCCAAAGTCAAGGTATAGTATTGAAGAAGAGTGTCCGATCAGAGGTATGACCTCATTGGCCCGAGAATCACTCTTGTTTTAGCCAATTTATGCCAACTCATGGGAGGTGGGTCCACGTATTTACCTTAAAGGAAACGCCACCACCAACCTACTTCATTCTGGAATCTCCACTGCGTACACGGTTGTTAAAGTGGTTTTCGGAGTTGGCAGAGAGTATGACAACTTCCGATCCCGGTCTCTTCAACAACCAATCGTTATTATAACACCGCGGTCTTTTCAAAATAGTTTATACTTTACAACTAGAATATAATATCCATTTAAAACCATATAAATACGATATCATTTATATTTTCAAAACCCCAAATCAATACGCTATCATTTAGACCCAAATCAATATAATGTCATTTTATTTTCCAGTATATTCTTTTCCAAAAATCATAGTGTTTTCAAAGTAAAATCCTTAGAAATCAAAACTCATGAATATAATATTTCCAAATTATACTACCTTGAAAATCATAACTTTGAAATAAGTTTCCATCTCTTAAATGGTTAAATATTAAATTACTTTTATAAAAAAAATAGCTTTTTTAGATTTCACAAATCAATTTCAAATATCGATTTAACTTCCAAATACCATTTCAATTCTTATGTTTCAAAGCTTTAAATATTTCACCATTTTAAAAACAAATTCATTTGACAATTCCATATATACTAAATTCAATTACTCATTATTTGGACTTGAAATATTTGCTTAATGAATTCAATATAATTTAAGAAAACCTTTATCTTCACATAACTGGAAAATCTTTCAATTTATTATATATTCATTTAAATCAACCTGATATTCATTTAAATCACTCTACACAAAAATCAAGTTATAAAAATCATATCCTTTTGAAATTCTAACTTTTTATTTAATTCCAATTTAACTTAATATTCATCTTCCAACCTTATTCTCGTTTAAGTCAATAGAACTTCCAGAAATTAAATTTTAAATAAATGCTTAATCGTATTTGATCTTAAAAATCAAACTTTATTTTATACTTCAAATCAAATTTATACAAAGCTTAAAAACCGGAAATTACTATATATAAATAACCTTTTTCAATAACCAAATCAATATCCCATAAACCATATATATAGCTTTACAAAACCATAGAAAATCATTTCAAAAATAATTTTATATATATACATCGGTGCCTGTATAAAATTTTCTATCCTATGGTCAAGTGATACAGTTGTTTATCATTTCAATCAGCAATTTAAAATAAAAATGCGGTTGTATATCATTTCAAACCTCAATCCCGAATGAAATGAAAATGCATGATGACTTGCAGTTTATACAATATAACTATAGCATCCATTCATCCAAATATCAATCATCAACCATTATTTGCAATCATCATCCAATTTAAACAATCGTCGATATAGAGCATATAAATTATACAGGTAATAAATAACATGTATTAACTAACTGTTTATATTCAATAATAAATTTAACAACTGTTAAACTAGCAGTTTATATGCAAAAATAAATGAAAATTTAACTGGCAGTTAATATGAAATAAAAATAAACATAACTATGACAGGCAGTTAATATGCAAATAAATAAATTTTAACTGTCAAATTATATGCAATAAATAAAATTAATTAAAAGTTAAATTGAATAAATGCGATTTAACAGAGATGATGAATAAAATATTCCAAACAGACAAAAATAAATTTCTACTCATATCTAAAATCAATTTAACAAACATAAGAAATTTTAGAAGTTGTGAGTGGGTTAAAACACTCACCTTTTGAATTTAAATTGAATTCAAATCCAATTTAAACCCAAAAATTTGACAGTCTCTGTTATCCCATTTTTGGTCAAAACTGGAATATCGATGTTGTGTGCATTTCCACCACGACCGAACCAAGAAGAAGCAGCCAGCAAGCGTATATAAGTCTAGGATTTCACTCAAGGTTCAAATATAAAAGTTCATTCGGTGAAACAAAGCGAGAGTCCATTCGGCAGTCCAACACTCAAGCCCATTCGGCGGTATGAAACGAGATCTCATTCGGCATTCGAAATACCATGGCTCATCCGACATTCCCAATGCCGAGATTCATCCGGCATTCCCAATGCCGAAGTCCATTCGGCATTCCCAACTCCACCGCCGAGCCAAACCTCAGCCTCCACCGAACCACCACCTCTCCACGCCAATGCCGAACCAACCTTCCCCCCAAACCATACCAAACCACCTCTCCACTTCCATGCCGAACCAACCCAGCACCGGTCCAAAACCCACCATCACCGAACCACTCCAAACGCTACCGAACCAGGACGCCGCCAGGCAAGAATTGCTTCAGCCCAGGCCCGCCAGCAGCTATATACATCCAGGACCTCTGCCCCCAGCCTCACTCTATAAATAGAGGGGCAGGGGTACAACAATGGCAGACAAGTTTGAGAGCTCAAGCACGGAAGGAACTTTCAAACAACTTTCATATACTTGTAACCAAAGCTTTGTACTTGTAATCTGAGGAGAAAAAGGAGAATAACATATAAAGTGGACGTAGGCACGTTCTGGCCGAACCACTATAAATCTGTGTGTCTTTTACAGTTTAGTCCCTGTTTTTTACATATTTGCATAAATCACCCAAATCGCTAAGAACAACATATAATCAACGGAATCATACGACTTTGAGGTGTTTGCTCATTTTTTGCGCAAACATTTTTGGTGCTTTCACTGAGAACTGAACTCAAGGTCCTACCGCTTGGAAGTTGAATTTGAGAGTTTAGAGATCCAGATTGGAAGAGTCATGGCGAGACAATCAAGCAGAAGGCCAAGGCCAGAGCAGAGTCAACATGAAGGGAGTCAAGAGGCTTCCTCAGGAGCAAACCAAGCTTTAGCCTTCATCACCAGGGATGAGATGGAGGCTATGATGAGAAGACAAGAAGAGATGATCCAGAACTTGCTTCAGCAAATTAGGCAACTTGGAGCACAAAACCAAGGAGCAACTGGAGTTCAGAACGGAGCAGGACCATCTGGCGTAGCACCAGAGCTAGGGCGCACACACGCAGAGCATGTTAATCCGATCCTGGGAAGAGAGACGGGAGCATCCGAACAACCTGGTGGTAATAGAGGAGTGAACGCTCAGTCAAGGGGGCAGATCCCAGAGTTCCCTCGTGAACTCAGGGGGCAGGTTGAAAGTGATGAACGAAGATTGCATCTCGGAGACGATGACAGATTGGCGGAGATGGTTAGAAGAGCTATGAGAGGTGGTTTGGTAAACAAAGACTTGGAAGATGTAAACAGGAGTCTTTTTTCTTCTGCAATTAGGATGGCTAGGAACCCACCAGAATTCAAGCTACCATCAGTAGAGATGTACGATGGGAGGACAGACCCTACGGTCCATCTTACTAAGTATATGAGGCACATGGAAGTGCTGGGGGCATCACAGGAGATCATGGCCTGGTGCTTTCCACTGTATTTGACGGACATTGCAGCGTTATGGTTTAGGCAACTGGAGAGCGGCTCCATAGAAACGTGGGCAGATTTAACTGAGAGATTCATGAGGCAATTCAGGGTTCATATTGCGTGACCCAAGAATGTGATGACTTTGGCAACCTTGAAGCAGAAAACTGGAGAGACTTTGAGGAGCTTTCTAGCGCGATTTAATGCGGCGGCAGCATCAGTGGATCGACCAGATCCATCTATGGTCATGATGGCGGCTGTGTGTGGAATAGTTGATAGCACAGAGTTCAAGAATTCATTAACCAAGGACCCGCCTATGAATCTGGGAGAGTTCTATCATGAGGCTGAAAAGTTTCTGCGTTTGGAAGATTGTAACAACCCGCATATTTATCGGTTTTATATTTAAATATTTTATTTAAATATTTCACCGTTAGTCGGATTTTTAGTCCGAAAAGCTACATTTTGCATATGGTCGAATTAGGACTCGGGACCACTCCCATTGAGTTTAAAATGCCGTTTGCGACCTTTTTGAGTATAAGCTTCGATATGTTTGGAGAAAGTTGATTTTTGCTACTTTTCACTTTGGGTTTGGTTTGGGCTCAGCCCTATGTTAACTTATGCTCAAATCTGAGCCACTCTTCCCCACTCACCCTCATTCTCTTCTCATTTCAGTCTTCTTAGCATTAATGGTGGGAGAGATTGGAAATTAAAACTCCAAAACCCTAGTTTCTCTTGCAAATCAAATTCCTAACTCAAAACTCAAGAAGAACCCATTGGTAAGCTTCTCTTCTTCTTCTCCAACTTGTTCTCTTACCAATTTCAGAAATTCCTAAACCTAATTTTGGGAATGTTCTTGTTTTTTAGCATAGATTCATGCACATTTGGGTTGTGTTGAAGAGAGGTTGATTCTCCATTTGCTTTCAAGCTTCTTCTTGTTTGATTTTGAGAAAAGGTGAGATTTTTATCTCACATCTATGACTATAATTATCTTTGGTTGTTGGGTATGAATTCCTAACACTTCTTCATGTGCATTTGCTCTTGATTTGGATTGGTTTTGTGAATATTCCAATTTTTGAGTTTTTAAGTCAATTTGTGTGAAAATCCTTTTATGGATGTTTGATCATGCTTTTGGTGATGCATCGGGGAGCATATAGGGTCGGGTTGCCGATTGGCATAAACTCTTAGAGTCAATGTTCGTCCGGTTGCATTTTGGAAGAGTTTGCTCTTCATTTGAATAAGGCTGAAAAACAGCCCAGGCATGATTCAGTCGACTGAAAACTCTGTTCAGTCGACTGAAACTGGAAACAGAAAGTTTCCTGAACCTGGAAAATTTCCAGGCACAGGGTCAGTCGACTGAAAACTCTGTTCAGTCAGCTGAACCTGCTGTTTGAGTCCAATTTGCCTTTTTGGATGGAAATTCCAATTTGAATCGATTCGTGATAATCCTATTTGTTGTTATCATCTATTATGACTTTGATGACTCATTTTAGGGATTTTTGAATATCCATTTCAATGGATCCTTTATCGATTTCTTTGGATTTTATTCACGTCTTCGTATGTGAATTTTTGTGATTGATTGTTCTTACAATCTTCTTCGTGATTTGTCACTTTAAAAATATAAAGGTTTTCTATACTAGTAGTAAATATCAAAACTCTTTCCTCAAACGATTTCAATACTATTTTAATACCAAATTTGTTTATAAAACCGTTTTCCAATCTATTAGTATATACAAACCTTTACCTCACACGTATGAGAAATTGATGCAGCTAAGGCCAGAGAAGAAATTGTGCAATCTTTAATTCCTGAAAGCATGAGTTTGTGGTGTAGTTTGATGAGTCGTCCACGACTCAATGAAAGCTTGAGTCGTTTCCGACCTAAGGAGTTACAGGGGGAAGTGATAACCATAGGTCGAATGGAGGAGGTATCGACTTGAGTCGTTCACGAGTCAATGGATGCATGAGTCGCTTCCGAGCTAACTGGATATCAGAAGGAGACTGTGCCGAGTCAACGAGTTACACTCATGATGAGTCGCCCTAATTGAGTCGTTAAGGAGTTATGCCGCAATGTGTCTGTGTAGTGTATTTTCTTGAGTCTGTTAGGTCGGTAACGACCTTGCCTAAGTCGTTTGCATTTTTGTTTGTTGTAAAGGGGATGAGTCGCTTCATGTTAAGCCGGTGCCGACTTAAGAGTTGTCTCGGTTATGTGTATATATGAGTCGTTGTATCTTTGAGTCGTCTGTGTATATTGGTGTTAGGTCGTTGTTGACATATATTGAGTCGCATGGTGTTTGAGTCGCTGCCGAGTCAATATGAGTCGTAAGTCTTGTGATGAGTCGGTCAGGTCTTGAGTCGTACGCGACTTATGGGCTGTGTTGTAAACTTCTATAAATAGGGAGTGAGTTGTAACTTTTTGGTGGTTGATTTTGAAATAAAATTTCTTGTTGATTGCTTTGAGCTTTCTTCTCCAATTGGTAGTTGAGTGTAATCTCCTATCTCCACTTACGTCCTTCGAGTGCGCTCGAATCCACGTTTGTTGAAGCCGATTCACGGAATCTAGTGCGCTAGATCAACGTACGAAGAGTCGTAGATCTTTGAACACGGTATAGTGCGCTATCAACGTGTTTGAGATAGCTAGAATTCGGTATCTTCGGATCAACGAATTTGGGCATTTCGGTATCTTCATTCCATCGATCGCTACTTTCACCGATTGAAGTTTGTTTTGATTAATCCGCTGCGTCAGTTTTGGTATCAGAGCCATACTTAGCCAATCATAGCTAAGTTGATTCTTGGAGCCAAGTATTTGAAGTTGAAGTTTGAAGTTGTTCATCGTGTTCATATTGAAGTTGCAACAAGAGGGAGAACTTTTGATCCATTCCATTTTGGATCAAAGTGTTGAAAGTGTTTGAATTTGAAGTAGGCCGTGTATACTAGTTAAGTAGCCGAGCCTATGAAGGATCATTGGAAGCTTGTTTCAAGCTAAGGAGTTAGGCCGAGCCTTGTGAAGTTGTATGTGAAGTTGAAGCATCACTTTGGTATCGATTTGTTGATATTTTGTGAATTTCAATCATGCCGCCAAGGAGAGCTAACCGCCATCAAAATGTTGAAGCTTTATATCGGAGAGAAGAGGCCGATCAAATGGAACAACGTATGCATGAGAAGATTGATGAAGGCATTGATAGGTTGGAGAAGCTTATGATTGATATGAATCAAAGTAGAAGAAGAAATTCACCTGAATCCATCCGTAGGGTTAGTAGAGTGTCATCACATTCAGAACGGGAGAGGAGAGAAAGTCAAGAGCCTAGGAGTGTTGATAATCGAAGTAGGAGGAATGTTGATGATCATGATAGACGGGATGTTGGTAGTAGGAGTGGTGGTAGAGATGCTGGAGGGCGTGAAAGACAACGATATGCGTCAGACTTTGATGGGGAGTTTGAGGGTGATAGAGCTAGCATTCATTATCGAGATCGAGACCAAGTTCGAAATTCTTATCGGGATGTTGAAGATGATCGTCGTTGGGAATCGGGTATGAAGATGGAAATTCCAGAGTTTAAGGGTGGAATGGTAGCTGAAGAATTTCTTGATTGGTTGTCTAATGTTGAAGATATCTTTGATTTCAAGGAGGTTCCGAAGAATCGAAGGGTGAAGTTAGTTGCTACTAGGTTGAGGGGGAGAGCTTTGGCATGGTGGCAGCAAACTAAACTTACCAGGGAGAGAATGGGGAAGTCAAAGATAGAATCTTGGGAGAAGATGAAGAAATTGATGAGATCTACATTTTTTCCATACAACTATCAATCGCTTATGTACCAGATGTTGCAGAATCTGAGGCAAGGGACGAAATCAGTAAATGACTATCCAGATGAATTTTACCAACTCATTGCCAGGAACGATATAATGGAGACAGAAGAACAACTGACTGCTAGGTTTGTTGGAGGGTTGAGAATGCAGAACCAGGATATGGTTAATGTGTTTGATCCTAGATCTGTAGCGGAGGCACATCAGAAAGCGTTGGCTTGGGAGAGGCAAGGAAGGCGTGGAGGTGGTGTGTTTACTAATTCCAATAATCAAGCAAGGGGTGTTGGTGGAAGTTCTAATGTTCCTAAATCTGTTACAAAGCCAGTGGTGAAGGAGGCTGAGAAGGCGAAGGTTAGCAGTGTTTTCAAATGTTATAATTGTCAAGAGTTGGGTCACAAAAGCAATGAATGTCCGAAGCCGAAGAAGAGAGCAATGGTTGCAGAAGTTGAGGAGGATGATGGTGAGGAGGCAGAGTGTTCAAATACACCTTACGTTGAGGAGGAAGAAGAATTATCTGGAGATGAAGGTTATAATCTTATGATGAGGAGGTCATGTCTTACGCCAAAGCAAGAAGAGGATTCTAGTTGGTTGAGAAGCAATATTTTCCAGTCGACATGCACTATTTTGGGGAAAGTTTGCAAGTTCGTTATTGATGCTGGAAGCTGTGACATTATTATCTCTACAGAAGCAGTAAGGAAGTTGAACTTGAAAACTGAGAAGCATCCTAAGCCGTACAAGCTAGCATGGTTAAGGAAGGGTGGTGAAGTGAAGGTGTGTCGAAGAGCTTGTGTGAATTTTTCTATTGGGAAGAAGTACAAAGATGAAATTTGGTGTGACGTTGTAGACATGGATGTGTGTCATCTGTTGTTGGGCAGACCATGGCAGTTTGATAGAGCGGTGCAACATGATGGTCGTGCTAATAGTTACAGTTTCATGTTCGAGGGTACTAAAATCACTTTGGTTCCCAAGAAGCAACAACAGAAGGAGAGCAAGCTAGAGGAGATTGAGGAATTGAAAACTTTATTATCCTTGAAAGAGTTTGTTAAAGAAGTTGAAGAGGAGCCTGAAGTATTTTTGTTGATTGGGCGAGAGTGCAGTGAAGAGGTTGAAATTCCTGAAGAAGCAAAGCCAGTTTTGAAAGAATTTGAAGATGTATTTCCAGAAGAGTTGCCTAAGGAGTTACCGCCACTTAGAGACATTCAACATCAAATTGATCTTGTTCCGGGAGCAGTTTTACCACATCGACCACATTATCGAATGAGTCCGAAGGAACATGAGGAGTTACGAAGGCAGGTGGAAGAGTTGTTAGAACAGGGACGTGTTCAGGAAAGCTTGAGTCCTTGTGCAGTACCAGCTTTGTTGGTGCCGAAGAAGGATGGAACATGGAGGATGTGCACAGATAGTAGAGCTTTGAACAAGATTACTGTACGTTACAGATTTCCTATGCCAAGGTTGGATGACTTGCTGGATCAGTTGAGTGGGGCTACTATCTTTTCGAAGATTGATTTAAAGAGTGGATATCATCAGATTCGAATTAGACCAGGAGACGAATGGAAGACCGCATTCAAGACGAGGGAAGGTTTATATGAATGGTTGGTTATGCCGTTTGGTCTATCGAATGCACCGAGTACATTCATGAGGGTGATGAATCAAATTTTCAGACCATACATTGGGAAGTTTGTTGTAGTTTACTTTGATGATATTCTGATTTATAGTGCAAGCACAGAGGAGCATGTAGAGCATTTGAGAAAGGTGTTAATTATTCTTCGTGAGGAATAATTCTATGCGGCTACGAAGAAATGTGTGTTCATGACGAGAAGTGTTTTATTTTTGGGATATGTTGTATCTGAGAAGGGAATTCAGGTGGACCGGAGTAAAGTTGAAGCTATTAGAAATTGGCCACGGCCGAGAACTATCACTGAAGTTAGAAGTTTCCATGGATTAGCATCATTCTACCGAAGCTTTATTCTACACTTCAGTAGCGTGATGGCACCAGTTACTGATTGCATGAAAGGGAAACAATTTGTATGGTCAGAGGAAGCGGGAGTTGCTTTTGAGAAGATCAAGGAACTATTGACGTCTGCACCAATTCTTGTATTACCGGATTTTCAGTTGTTGTTTGAATTGCATACTGATGCGTCGAAGGTTGGGATTGGAGGAGTGTTGAGTCAGAGTGGGAGGCCAGTTGCTTATTTCAGTGAGAAGTTATCAGGGGCTAAGATGAGATATAGTACCTACGATGTTGAGTTTTATGCAGTTGTGCAAGCCGTGAAGCACTGGAGACATTATCTTTTTCATAAAGAGTTTGTTCTTTACACTGATCATGAAGCATTGAAGCATTTGCAGGGGCAGGATAAAATTTCAGCGAGACATGCATCATGGATCGCTTATTTATAGCAGTTTACTTTTGTTGTCAAACATAAGTCAGGGGTGACGAACCGTGTGGCTGATGCTTTGAGTAGGAGAAGTCATTTGTTGACAACATTGAAGGTTGAAGTGACGGGATTTGAATTATTGCCAGAATTTTTTGAGGAGGATCCTTACTTTGCAAGGTTTGTTGAGAAAGTTAAGGGTGGAGATACTGATGAATTTATGTTGGTTGATGGATTCTTGTTTAAAGGAAATCGGTTATGTATTCCTGAGAGCAGCTTGAGAATGAAAATTATCAAGGAGTTGCATGAAGAAGGCCATGTGGGTAGAGATCGTACATTGCAGTTGATTTCTCAATCTTATTTTTGGCCGTCGATGAGAAAAGAAGTTGAAAGATTTGTGGAGAGGTGCCATATTTGCCAGGTTTCAAAGGGAACAGCGACGAATGCAGGGTTGTATATGCCATTACCTGTACCGTCTAAGCCATGGGTTGATATCAGCATGGATTTTATTTTGGGTTTGCCTAGAACTCAAAGGGGAAATGATTCTATATTTGTTGTGGTGGACAGATTTTCGAAGATGGCCCATTTTATTGCCTGCAAGAAGACAGTGGATGCAGTTCGAGTGGCACAATTATTCTTTAAGGAGGTGTATCGATTGCATGGTTTACCAGAATCTATTGTTTCTGATCGGGATACTCGTTTTCTGAGTCACTTTTGGTTAAGTTTGTGGAAGATGGTGGGAACGAAGCTGAAATTTAGTAGTGCTTATCATCCGCAAACTGATGGACAGACAGAAGTTGTAAATAGGTCGTTGGGAAATTTGTTGCGATGTCTTGTACTGGATAATTTGAGAAGTTGGGACATGAAATTATGCCAAGCAGAATTTCCTCATAATCATGCCATGAATCGCAGTACGGGATTCAGTCCATTTCAGATTATATATTCAAATTTACCAAGGGGGCCGTTGGATTTAGCAGTAGTGCCACAACCGAAGGGGACAGTTAAACGAGCTGCTGACTGTGTTGATGAGCTGACTGAATGTCATAAAATCGTTCAGGAATGATTGGAGAGATCGAACGAGAAATATAAGAAATCTGCAGATTTGAAACGACGAAATGTTGAATTTAACGAAGGCGATTTGGTTTATGTAGTGTTGACAAAAGACCGTTTTCCGGTGGGAACATACAATAAATTGAAAGCGCGGAAAATTGGTCCAGTTGAAGTTTTAAAGAAAATTAATGAAAATGCTTATAAGTTGAAGCTGCCAGAAGATGTTTACACGTCTGACGTGTTCAATGTTAAACATCTTGTTCCATATTACGGAGGTAAACAATCAGATGAAGAAGAATGTACAAATTCGAGGACGAATTTTTCTCAACCGGGGGAGGATGATGCAGCTAAGGCCAGAGAAGAAATTGTGCAATCTTTAATTCCTGAAAGCATGAGTTTGTGGTGTAGTTTGATGAGTCGTCCACGACTCAATGAAAGCTTGAGTCGTTTCCGACCTAAGGAGTTACAGGGGGAAGTGATAACCATAGGTCGAATGGAGGAGGTATCGGACTTGAGTCGTTCACGAGTCAATGGAAGCATGAGTCGCTTCCGAGCTAACTGGATATCAGAAGGAGACTGTGCCGAGTCAACGAGTTACGACTCATGATGAGTCGTTAAGGAGTTATGCCGCAATGTGTCTGTGTAGTGTATTTTCTTGAGTCCGTTAGGTCGGTAACGACCTTGCCTAAGTCATTTGCATTTTTGTTTGTTGTAAAGGGGATGAGTCGCTTCATGTTAAGTCGGTGCCGACTTAAGAGTTGTCTCGTTTATGTGTATATATGAGTCGTTGTATCTTTGAGTCGTCTGTATATATTGGTGTTAGGTCGTTGTTGACATATATTGAGTCGCATGGTGTTTGAGTCGCTGCCGAAACAATATGAGTCGTAAGTCTTGTGATGAGTCGGTCAGGTCATGAGTCGTACGCGACTTATGAGCTGTGTTGTAAACTTCTATAAATAGGGAGTGAGTTGTAACTTTTTGGTGGTCGATTTTGAAATAAAATTTCTTGTTGATTGCTTTGAGCTTTCTTCTCCAATTGGTAGTTGAGTGTAATCTCCTATCTCCACTTACGTCCTTCGAGTGCGCTCGAATCCACGTTTGTTGAAGCCGATTCACGGAATCTAGTGCGCTAGATCAACGTACGAAGAGTCGTAGATCTTTGAACACGGTATAGTGCGCTATCAACGTGTTTGAGATAGCTAGAATTCGGTATCTTCGGATCAACGAATTTGGGCATTTCGGTATCTTCATTCCATCGATCGCTACTTTCACCGATTGAAGTTTGTTTTGATTAATCCGCTGCGTCAGAAATCTAATTAAACGGCTTAGTAAAACAAGTGGTATGAAACGCTTGCGTCTACTTTGTCGGTTAATTCTTGGACTTGTTCGATTGAACCTCTTGTGACAATTTTCTAGTGGAGATTTACAGTTTGTTCGTAAATATTTTAGTTAAGCAAGTGGTTATGGGACATGAAGCTAAACTCGTATATTTACTAGCTTAGTGTAATTGACACTTCTCATTGATCATGATGATCATCTTTGTGACTTAGACTAGCAATGTGCGATGTCTCTTTGTCTACGAGGGAGACTAAACCCCGTTTTGTGAAGTTTCGACTCAATTTGTGATGGGGTAGCAACCCATGGTCTTTGGGCCGTTTGTGGAGCTTCGGCTCAATTTGTGATGGTTAGCGACCATGGAATTAGCGTTCCGTTTGTGATACACGTGTTGGTGAGCTTCATGCACCCGTTTGTGACAGGCCTCCCCCCCTTTGTGATTTCTGGATTTCTTGTGTAGATTCCTAGAATTTGTGTTTCACCAATTTTCGTGATTTCCATTGATAAGTTTTATCAATATTTGTGCATTGGTGAATTTGTGTGTCATTGACTTTAGTGATTTCTGGATTTCTTGTGTAGTCTTCTGGAATTTGTGTGTCATTTAATTTTGTGATTGATATTGATATTAGCGTCAATATTTATGGCATGGTGATCGAAATTAGGAGTATGACGTTTCTTTGATTCTTGTGTAGATTTGGTGACATTGATTAGTCTCTTGATGATTATCAACTAAGTATATATATATATCATAGCTTGGCATTGTGAGTATTATGTGTTTAGTCATATCTCTTATTCTATATCGTTTCATCTGATATCTATAGTTAGACTGATCCGTTTATTATTTTCTTATTAAATAATACTCGGGTCAGACCGAGATGTTACAGGTGCTTCTGCTTGACTTCTCTCTTGGGATTGATTTCTCTGACTTTTGGTTAACTACTTAGATTAGTAGTTTTTGTTGTATACATTTGAGATATAGACTCCATAATGTATACTTATTCTTTTGTGTAGTTCATGTAACTATTCTTTTGTGATATTGTGGATCTTTTTAGACCACTACTCTGATGTACACTTCCTAGTGTAATATTCATATCTATTTCCGCCTTTGTGATATGAATTGTCTGTGACTGATTTGTGTTATGCTTATTTCTATATTTTTTTTCCGAAGGATTTATATAGCCACCGTGTAGTAGCTTTGAGTTTGTGTCGGTATGTCGGATTTCCTCTTGAAATAGAATGCATGTTATATTATCTGACATATCGGTGCTCGCGCAAAGAAATTACACGGATGGTCGCTGCTCAACAGCCTTATTCTCCGTGCTAGTCGACAACATTCACCGTAATGTTCTTGGCTAGCGTGGATATAGAGGGGGGGCGTCACAGCTTGGTATTAGCGCCAAACTTCGAAACAATATGGAATATTATAACAAGGATCATCGTCCTAAGTTCATCTTAGGAGTCGTGCTTTAGGATTTTATTCGGGTCTACGTAACGTTCTATCCTATTTTCTTTTATGATTCCCTGTTTTGTCTATCAAGATTGCTTGATATTCAATTTGGTGAATAACCTTTTTCTTCCTCTTCTTTCTTTCTAAAGGAAGAGAAATGTCTAGACCTGGCCACCCTAGAGCCGTGCCATCTAGCACTCCGCCCCAGGATGGAGTTTTTATGACTGCTCAACAGCTTCTTGATTTGATGACGAATGCTCAAGCAGCTGGAGCTAACCCGGAACCCACTCACCCAAAGTCGGGATTTGCACGCTTGTGTAGCGATTACACTAATTTGGGTGGGGAGCCATTCAGAGGTTCCGAAACTGTTATTGAAGTACAGGCCTGGCTAAGGTCATGCGATCGAATCTTTTCTCGCATGAATCTTATTGACCTTCACCGAGTTCAGGTGGCCTCTAGTATGCTCCGAGAAAGAGCATTGGACTGGTACGAGCTTCTTATTTCTGAGATTAATGAAGCGGATCTCACCTGGGAGAAATTCCGAGAACGCTTCAAGTTAAAATTCGTACCAGAAGCAGAAAAAGTGACATTGGCTCGACGATTTATAGACCTTGTTCAAGTTGAGTTCTTCATGACTGATTACGTCGCCTCTTTCGAGTCGCTTTCCAAATATGGGGTTGAATACATCAACACCCCTTTAAAGAAGAACCAGAGGTTCGTCTATGGATTAAACAAAAGTCTCAAGAAGCCATTACTTCTAAAATTAGAAGTTTCTTTCGACCAACTCATTGATATCGCTCTTCGTCTTGAAGAGGCGGATAGGGAGGGTGATGTTGAAGTGGTGGGAGATAAACCAAACTTCAACAACAAAAAGAGGCCAAACAAATTTAAAGGCCCTTATCCCAATAAGAAAGGGAAGCAAGCAACCTCTGTGGCAAAGACTTCTTCCTTTGGTCGTGGGGAATGCTATAATTGTGGTTCGAAGGACCATTATGCGAACAAGTGCCCAAAGTCTCTTTCTTGTCGCTACTGCAAAGTTCCCGGTCATGTTATATCTTCATGCCCCAAGCTTCAGGGCAAGAAGGAGGGAAAGCTTAATGTTGCTCAAGCCCCTGGCAACACATCTCGTGGCCAAGGTATTTCTTATTCTATTCTAGATGGAATTATTTTATTTCGTGATCATCCTATTCGAGTTCTTTTTGATACGGGTGCGTCCCATTCTTTTATATCAAAAGAACTTGTTGATACTTTTTCTTTGGATGTTTTGTGTTTAATGACTTCTTTGAGAATTTCGAATCTGGTTGGTGGATCCGCATCAATTAGTTTATTGTGTAAAGATGTCGAGATTATTTTGTGTGATTTTTCTTTCCGAGCCGATTTGCATGTCATGCGTTATTTAGGCTTTGGAATGATTTTGTGAATGGATTGGCTTAACCGTTATGAAGCTCATATCCTATGTCCTGAGCAGACTATTCATCTTCGACATCCTCAATCTGTTAATCAGGTTTCTGTTATTCTTAAAGATTCAGATTCTGCTTTGGTTGCATCTTTATATTCTTTAAATCCTCGTGATGATGATGATGATGATGAGGGTGATATTATTTCTCTTATTCACGTCGTTTGTGAATTTTTCGACATATTCGAGCCCGTTTTAGGATTACCACCTAAGCGAGCAATTGAGTTCAAAATTAATCTTATTCCTGGAGCTCAACCTATCACTTGTCCTCCTTATCGTATGTCAATAAAGAAAACGAGGAGATGCGTAAACAATTATCTGAATTGGAAACGAAGCAATTTATTCGCTCTAGTTCCTCGCCTTGGGGAGCTTCAGCTATTTTTGCAAAGAAATCCGATGGTACACTTAGGCTTTGCGTTGACTACCGCAAGCTTAATGATCTTACTATCAAAAATAAATATCCTTTACCTCGGATTGATGATCTATTCGATCAACTTAGTGGTGCTAGAGTCTTTTCACAATTGGACTTGGCTACCAGTTTCCATCACCTTCGTATTGCATAGGATAGCATTCCTTTGACATCGTTTCGTACTCGGTATTGATCTTATGAATGGCTTGTTATGCTAGTTGGGTTAACGAATGCCCCGGCTTATTTCGTTGACTTAATGAATCGAGTTTTTAAAGACTTTCTCGACTGGTTTGTTCTCATCTTTATCGATGATATTCTTGTGTATTCTAAAACCGAGGAGGAGCATGAAAAACATCTTCGGATTGTGTTGGAAACTCTTAGGAGTAATCAATTAAAGGTAAAATTTTCTAAATGCCACATTTGGCAATCTCGTGTGAAGTTTCTCGGTCACGTTATTTCCTAATCCGGAATTTCCGTGGATCCTTCAAAGATTGAAGCGATTCAAGATTGGAAGAGACCGGAGAGTGTGACAGAGATTCGTAGTTTTCTTGGATTGGCGGGCTATTACCGTCGTTTTATTAAAGACTTTTCTAAAATTGTCGTGCCTCTCACTAGCTTGACGAAGAAAGATGTTAAATACATTTGGTCGGACAAATGTGAAGCTTCTCTTTCAGAAATTAAAAGAGCTTCTTTCTGATGCTCCTATTCTTGTTATTCCCAAGGGGAATCAGGATTTCGTTGTTTATACCGATGCTAGTCGCGTTGGTTTAGGTGTCGTTCTTATGCAAAGAGAACGTGTTATTGCTTATGCTTCTAGGCAATTGAAGCCTGCCGAGACTAGATATGCCACTCATGATTTAGAACTCGCGGCTATTGTTTTCGCTCTTCGGGTTTGGCGTCGTTATCTCTTAGGAGAGAAATTTGTTTTGCACAGATCATAAGTCTTTGAAATATTTATTCTCTCAAAAGGAACTTAATTTGCGTCAACAGCGTTGGCTCGAATTTCTTGCACCATATGATCTTGATATTCTTTATACTCCCGGTAAGGGTAATCGTGTCGCCGATGCTCTTAGCCATAAACAACAAGCTGTTGTTTCTATGATGATATCTGAATGGAACGATCTCGAGATCTTATCCACTTGTGAGATTCAAGAGCGTGTTTCCGATTTATGTTCATCTCTTGCTTTATGTAGCCTTGAGGCTCATCCTTCTCTTTTAGACCGCATTCTTGAAGCTCAAGGGTTAGATCCTGAATTGGCTCTTCTTGGCCAAAATATTAGGGATAAAATTGATATTGAAGGATTGAAAGACTTTGATATCGATTCTCGTGGCGGCACTCGAAAATTTGGTAGACTTGTCGTGCCAAATATTGGTGATCTTCGTAAAGATATTTTAGAAGATTCTGAGCACTCTAAATTTACCATTCATCCCGGTAGTAGTAAAATGTACGCGGATATGAAGCGACTTTATTATTGGGAGGGAATGAAACTTGACATCTCTAACTTCGTTAAGCGTTGCATGACTTGCCAACTCGTTAAGGCCGAACATCAAAAGCCCGGTGGGTTATTGCAACCTTTAGAAATTCCTATTTGGAAGTGGGATCAAATTTCCATGGATTTTATTGACGGCCTTCCCCGTTCTCGTTCGGGTCATGATAGCTTATGGGTGATCATTGATAGACTTACTAAATCCGCCCATTTTATTCCCGTTCGATCTAACCGAACCGTTCCTCTTTTGGCCAAACTCTTTATCGAAGAGATTGTTAAATTACATGGAGTTCCTACTTCTATAGTTAGTGATCGTGATCCATTGTTTACTAGTGAATTTTGGAAGAGTCTTCAAAAAGCTTTAGGAACGAAGCTTAATTTTAGCACCGCTTATCACCCCCAGTCCGATGGACAAACCGAGCGTGTTAATCAAACTTTTGAAGATCTTCTTCGTGCATGTGTGCTTGATTTCGGTGGAAGTTGGGAAGATCATATTTCTCTTGTTGAATTTTCTTATAATAATAGCTTCCAATCTAGTGTTGGTATGGCACCTTTTGAGGCACTCTACGGAAGGCCATGCCGATCTCCTTCTTGTTGGCTTGAGGCCGGTGAGAAGCTGGCTTTAGGTCCAGATTTTATTCGTGATTCCACAGAAAAGATTGAACATATTCGTCATAGGATGAAAGAAGCCCAGAGTAGAAAAAAATCCTATGCCGATAACCGGAGAAGGAAGTTAGAATTTTCTGTGGGAGATCTTATGTTCATTCGTGTATCACCTATGAAAGGTGTTGTACGTTTCAGTCGATCGGGAAAACTAGCGCCTCGATATATTGGGCCATTTCCTATCATTGAACGTATTGGTTACATGGCTTATCGCCTTTTATTAACGACTCAATTTTCTGCTATCCATGAAGTGTTTCACGTTTCTCAACTTCGGAAATGTCTTCGAGATTCCGATTCTGTTCTTGAGCCCGGTGTTGTGGAAGAGATTGAAGTTTCGCCTAATTTAACTTATGAGCAACATCCTATCCGTATCATTACTTCGGAAGTCAAACGACTTCGAAATAAAAATGTTCCGCTTGTTAAAGTTCAATGGTCTTCAAATCCTAAGGATTGTTCTTGGGAATCTAGAGAGTACATCGAGCGAACACATCCGGACTTATTTTCTCATGCTCTTTGAGGTGAACTTCTTATTTCAAACTTCTTTTGTGTTGAACATGCTTTTATGGTTGTTACTATATATCTTCTTCTTGTAATATTGCGAGGACGCAATTTCTTTAAGGAGGGGAGTCTGTAACAACCCGCATATTTATCGGTTTTATATTTAAATATTTTATTTAAATATTTCATCGTTAGTCGGATTTTTAGTCCGAAAAGCTACTTTTTGCATACGGTCGAATTAGGACTCGGGACCACTCCCATTGAGTTTAAAATGCCGTTTGCGACCTTTTTTAGTATAAGCTTCGATATGTTTGGAGAAAGTTGATTTTTGCTACTTTTCACTTTGGGTTTGGTTTGGGCTCAGCCCTATGTTAAATTATGCTCAAATCTGAGCCACTCTTCCCCACTCACCCTCATTCTCTTCTCATTTCAGTCTTCTTAGCATTAATGGTGGGAGAGATTGGAAATTAAAACTCCAAAACCCTAGTTTCTCTTGCAAATCAAATTCCTAGCTCTAAACTCAAGAAGAACCCATTGGTAAGCTTCTCTTCTTCTTCTCCAACTTTTTCTCTTACCAATTTCAGAAATTCCTAAACCTAATTTTGGGAATGTTCTTGTTTTTGAGCATAGATTCAAGCTCATTCGGGTTGTGTTGAAGAGAGGTTGATTCTCCATTTGCTTTCAAGCTTCTTCTTGTTTGATTTTGAGAAAAGGTGAGATTTTTATCTCACATCTATGACTATAATTACCTTTGGTTGTTGGGTATGAATTCCTAACACTTCTTCATGTGCATTTGCTCTTGATTTGGATTGGTTTTGTGAATATTCCAATTTTTGAGTTTTTAAGTCAATTTGTGTGAAAATCCTTTTATGGATGTTTGATCATGCTTTTGGTGATGCATCGGGGAGCATATAGGGCCGGGTTGCCGATTGGCATAAACCCTTAGAGCCAATGTTCGTCCGGTTGCATTTTGGAAGAGTTTGCTCTTCATTTGAATAAGGCTGAAAAACAGCCCAGGCATGATTCAGTCGACTGAAAACTCTGTTCAGTCGACTGAACCTGGAACCCGAAAGTTTCCAGGCATGATTCAGTCGACTGAAAACTCTGTTAAGTCGGCTGAAACTGGAAACAGAAAGTTTTCTGAACCTGGAAAATTTCAAAACACAGGGTCAGTCGACTGAAAACTCTGTTCAGTCGGCTGAACCTGCTGTTTGAGTCCAATTTTCCTTTTTGGATTGAAATTCCAATTTGAATCGATTCGTGATAATCCTATTTGTTGTTATCATCTATTATGACTTTGATGACTCTTTTTAGGGATTTTTGAATATCCATTTCGATGGATCCTTTATCGATTTCTTTGGATTTTATTCACGTCTTCGTATGTGAATTTTTGTGATTGATTGTTCTTACAATCTTCTTCGTGATTTGTCACTTTAAAAATATAAAGGTTTTCTACACTAGTAGTAAATATCAAAACTCTTTCCTTAAACGATTTCAATACTATTTAAATACCAAATTCGTTTATAAAACCGTTTTCCAATCTATTAGTATATACAAACCTTTACCTCACTCGTATGAGAAATCTAATTAAACGGCTTAGTAAAACAAGTGGTATGAAACGCTTGCGTCTACTTTGTCGGTTAATTCTTGGACTTGTTCGATTGAACCTCTTGTGACAATTTTCTAGTGGAGATTTACAGTTTGTTCGTAAATATTTAAGTTAAGCAAGTGGTTATGGGACATGAAGCTAAACTCATATATTTACTAGCTTGGTGTAATTGACACTTCTCTTTGATCATGACGATCATCTTTGTGATTTAGACTAGCAATGTGCGATGTCTCTTTGTCTGCGAGGGAGACTAAGCCCTGTTTTGTGGAGTTTCGACTCAATTTGTGATGGGGTAGCAACCCATGGTCTTTGGGCCGTTTGTGGAGCTTCGGCTCAATTTGTGATGGTTAGCGACCATGGAATTAGCGTTCCGTTTGTGATACACGTGTTGATGAGCTTTATGCTCCCGTTTGTGATAGGCCTCCCCCCTTTGTGATTTCTGGATTTCTTGTGTAGATTCCTAGAATTTTTGTTTCACCAATTTTCGTGATTTCCATTGATAAGTTTTATCAATATTTGTGCAATGGTGAATTTGTGTGTCATTGACTTTAGTGATTTCTGGATTTCTTGTGTAGTCTTCTGGAATTTGTGTGTCATTGACTTTTGTGATTGATATCGATATTAGCGTCAATATTTATGGCATAGTGATCGAAATAAGGAGTATGACGTTTCTTTGATTCTTGTGTAGATTTGGTGACATTGATTAATCTCTTGATGATTATCAACTAAGTGTGTGTGTATATATATATATCACAGCTTGGCATTGTGATAATTATGTGTTTAGTCATATCTCTTATTCTATATCGTTTCATCTGATATCTATAGTTAGACTGATCCGTTTATTATTTTCTTATTAAATAATACTCGGGTCAGACCGAGATGTTACAGGTGCTTCTGCTTGACTTCTCTCTTGGGATTAATTTCTCTGACTTTTGGTTAACTACTTAGATTAGTAGTTTTTGTTGTATACATTTGAGATATAGACTCCATAATGTATACTTATTCTTTTGTGTAGTTCATGTAACTATTCTTTTGTGATATTGTGGATCTTTTTAGACCACTACTCTGATGTACACTTCCTAGTGTAATATTCATATCTATTTCCGCGTTTGTGATATGAATTGTCTGTGACTAATTTGTGTTATGCTTATTTCTATATTTGTTTTCCGAAGGATTTATATAGCCACCGTGTAGTAGCTTTGAGTTTGTGTCGGTATGTCGGATTTCCTCTTGAAATAGAATGCATGTTATATTATCTGACATATCGGTGCTCGCGCAAAGAAATTACACGGATGGTCGCTGCTCAACAGCCTTATTCTCCGTGCTAGTCGACAGCATTCACCATAATGTTCTTGGCTAGCGTGGGTATAGAGGTGGGGCATCACAGCTTGGTATCAGAGCCAAAATTCGAAACAATATGGAATATTATAACAAGGATCATCGTCCTAAGTTCATCTTAGGAGTCGTGCTTTAGGATTTTATTCGGGTCTACGTAACGTTCTATCCTATTTTCTTTTATGATTCCTTGTTTTGTCTATCAAGATTGCTTGATATTCAATTTGGTGAATAACCTTTTTCTTCCTCTTCTTTCTTTCTAAAGGAAGAGAAATGTCTAGACCTGGCCGCCCCAGAGCCGTGCCATCTAGCACTCCGCCCCAGGATGGAGTTTTTATGACTGCTCAACAGCTTCTTGATTTGATGACGAATGCTCAAGCAGCTGGAGCTGACCCGGAACCCACTCACCCAAAGTCGGGATTTGCACGCTTGTGTAGCGATTACACTAATTTGGGTGGGGAGCCATTCAGAGGTTCCGAAACTGTTATTGAAGTACAGGCCTGGCTAAGGTCATGCGATCGAATCTTTTCTCGCATGAATCTTATTGACCTTCACCGAGTTCAGGTGGCCTCTAGTATGCTCCGAGAAAGAGCATTGGACTGGTACGAGCTTCTTATTTCTGAGATTAATGAAGCGGATCTCACCTGGAAGAAATTCCGAGAACGCTTCGAGTTAAAATTCGTACCAGAAGCAGAAAAAGTGACATTGGCTCGACGATTTATAGACCTTGTTCAAGGTGAGTCCTCCGTGACTGATTACGTCGCCTCTTTCGAGTCGCTTTCCAAATATGGGGTTGAATACATCAACACCCCTTTAAAGAAGAACCAGAGGTTCGTCTATGGCTTAAACAAAAGTCTCAAGAAGCCATTACTTCTAAAATTTGAAGTTTCTTTCGACCAACTCGTTGATATCGCTCTTCGTCTTGAAGAGGCGAATAGGGAGGGTGATGTTGAAGTGGTGGGAGATAAACCAAACTTCAACAACAAAAAGAGGCCAAACAAATTTAAAGGCCCTTATCCCAATAAGAAAGGGAAGCAAGCAACTCCGTGGCAAAGACTTCTTCCTTTGGTCGTGGGGAATGCTACAATTGTGGTTCGAAGGACCATTATGCGAACAAGTGCCCAAAGTCTCTTTCTTGTCGCTACTGCAAAGTTCCCGGTCATGTTATATCTTCATGCCCCAAACTTCAGGGCAAGAAGGAGGGAAAGCTTAATGTTGCTCAAGCCCCTGGCAACACATCTCGTGGCCAAGGTATTTCTCATTCTATTCTAGATGGAATTATTTTATTTCGTGATCATCCTATTCGAGTTCTTTTTGATACGGGTGCGTCCCATTCTTTTATATCAAAAGAACTTGTTGATACTTTTTCTTTGGATGTTTTGTGTTTAATGACTTCTTTGAGAATTGCGAATCCGGTTGGTGGATCCGCAACAATCAGTTTATTGTGTAAAGTTGTTGAGATTATTTTGTGTGATTTTTCTTTCCGAGCCGATTTGCATGTCATGCGTTATTTAGGCTTTGGAATGATTTTGGGAATGGATTGGCTTAACCGTTATGAAGCTCATATCCTATGTCCTGAGCGGACTATTCATCTTCGACATCCTCAATCTGTTAATCAGGTTTCTGTTATTCTTAAAGATTCAGATTCTGCTTTGGTTGCATCTTTATATTCTTTAAATCCTCGTGATGACGATGACGATGATGAGGGTGATATTATTTCTCTTATTCACGTCGTTTGTGAATTTTCCGACATATTCGAGCCCGTTTTAGGATTACCACCTAAGCGAGCAATTGAGTTCAGAATTAATCTTATTCCTGGAGCTCAACCTATCACTCGTCCTCCTTATCGTATGTCCAATAAAGAAAACGAGGAGATGCGTAAACAATTATCTGAATTGGAAACGAAGCAATTTATTCGCTCTAGTTCCTCGCCTTGGGGAGCTTCAGCTATTTTTATGAAGAAATCCGATGGTACACTTAGGCTTTGCGTTGACTACCGCAAGCTTAATGATCTTACTATCAAAAATAAATATCCTTTACCTCGGATTGATGATGTATTCGATCAACTTAGTGGTGCTAGAGTCTTTTCACAATTGGACTTGGCTACCAGTTTTCATCAGCTTCATATTGCAGAGGATAACATTCCTTTGACATCGTTCCGAACTCGGTATGGATCTTATGAATGGCTTGTTATGCCATTTGGGTTAACGAATGCCCCGGCTTATTTCGTTGACTTAATGAATCGAGTTTTTAAAGACTTTCTCGACCGGTTTGTTCTCATCTTTATCGATGATATTCTTGTGTATTCTAAAACCGAGGAGGAGCATGAAAAACATCTTCGGATTGTGTTGGAAACTCTTAGGTGTAATCAATTAAAGGCAAAATTATTAAATGCCACTTTTGGCAATCTCGTGTGAAGTTTCTCGGTCACATTATTTCCTAATCCGGAATTTCCGTGGATCCTTCAAAGATTGAAGCGATTCAAGATTGGAAGAGACCGGAGAGTGTGACAGAGATTCGTAGTTTTCTTGGATTGGCGGGCTACTACCGTCGTTTTATTAAAGACTTTTCTAAAATTGTCGTGCCTCTCACTAGCTTGACGAAGAAAGGTGTTAAATACATTTGGTCGGACAAATGTGAAGCTTCTTTACAGAAATTAAAAGAGCCTCTCACGGAGCCGCGATTCATCACTCACACTGAGCTGAATGAGAGTCTGGAACGAAATTATCAGGATACCAAGGGGCAGGTTCCGTATCGTAGACCAATGCGAAGGGATCCAACCACTGACGAAAGAAAATCAGATAAGTTTTGTGTATTCCATGAATTAAATGGTCATAACACTAATGATTGTAGGCATTTGAAGGACGAGGTGGAAGGGCATATCAGGAACGGTATGCTCCTTCAGTACATGAGGAGGCGAACTCCAGCAGTGGAGCCAGAGCGACACCGTCTACATCGGCTATAGGTGACCCTGGATCGGGGCACCGTTTGATTATCCATAGATTGCTTGATTAAAATAACGATGAACAAGTTGTAAACCTCTCGCTAACACGGTTAAATCATTTACACATGTGAGCGATCGCACACGATCCATAGGCATGCTCTGAATGACTACCAGCCGTGTTATAGTAAGAGTTTACGCTTTGACATCTTCATTCTGCTTTTTGCTTTGATTTTGATTTGAACATTTAAATTCTTCCTGTTTGGACATTTCTGTTGTAAGATTCATATGATTATTGCTTTAACATTTATAATTCTATAGAAAAATTACTTGTATGCCCGTGAATCGTGAACGGTCCACGAGCACCTCTTGCATGGCAGCGAACTGCCGAAGTCTTTGATTCGGAAACTCCCCCAAACAATAACTCCGGCACTGATATTATTAAGTCCCCCCCGGGCACACTCGTTCGCCTCGAACGGCACCCGACGTCGAACAGTCACAACTCGCCTCGAATGGCACAACCCGACCTCGAACGGTCACAACTCGCCTCGAACGGCACAACCCGACCTCGAACGGTCACAACTCGCCTCGAACGGCACCCGCCTCGAACGGGCACAACTCGCCTCGAACGGCACCCGACCTCGAACGGTCACAACTCGCCTCGAACGGCACCCGACCCCGAATGGTCACAATTCGCCTCGAACGGCACGCGACTTCGAACAGTCACAAACTCGCCTCGAACGGCACAACTCATCTCGCCACAAATGGCTCGATCGCGAAAGGTCGCCATTTGAGGTCCACCTCCTGACCGCCAACAGTCGCACCTTACCACGAATTGCTCGATCTCGAACGATCGTCATCCGAAGTAAGGCGCTTGACCGCGAACGGTCCCATTTCATCTTTTCCCGCGAACGGCACCGGCCGTGAACGGTCACATTTCACCCCAAGTGGCTTGATCGCGAACGGTCCCCATTTGAGGTCCGCCCCCTGACCGGGCTTGGTCGTACTTTACCGCGAATGGCTCGATCCCAAACGGTCGTCATTTGAAGTAAAGCGCTTGACCGTGAACGATCACATTCCACCGCAAATGACTCGATCTCGAACGTTCGTCGCATGAATTTAGACGCTTGACCGCGAACGGTAGCACTTCACCTCAAATGACTCAATCGCGAACAGTCGTCATTTGAAGTTAGGCGCTTGACCGTAAACGGCCGCGCTTCATCCCAAATAGCTCGATCCCGAACAGTCGTCATTTGGAGCCATATAAAATATCAAGCTCTTTCCAGGTTGTCAACAGGATATGAACATCGAGCTCATGGCATTACAAAACACGCCTTCCTATCGCAAGGCATGTTTTGGGGGGCAAAGTGTTATCCCACTTTTGGTCAAAACTAGAATATCAATGTTTTGTGCATTTCCACCACTACCGAACCATAAAGAAGCAGCCAGCAAGTGTATATAAGTCTAGGATTTCACTCAAGGTTCAAATATAAAAGTTCATTCGGTGAAACAAAGCGAGAGTCCATTCAGCACTCCAACACTCAAGCCCATTCGGCAGTATGAAACGAGATCTCATTCGGCAATCGAAATACCATGGCTCATCCAGCATTCCCAATGCCGAGATTCATCCGGCATTCCCAATGCTGAAGTCCATTCGGCATTCCCAACTCCACTGCCGAGCCAAACCTCAGCCTCCACCGAACCACCCCCTCTCCACGCCAATGCCGAACCATCCTTCCCCCCAAACCATACCGAACCACCTCTCCACTTCCATGCCGAAACAACCCACAACCGGTCCAAAACCCACCATCACCGAACCACTCCAAACGCTACCGAACCAGGACGCCGCCAGGCAAGAATTGCTTCAGCCCAGGCCCGCCAGCAGCTATATACATCCAGGACCCCTGCCCCCAGCCTCACTCTATAAATAGAGGGGCAGGGGTACAACAATGGCAGATAAGTTTGAGAGCTCAAGCACGGAAGGAACTTTCAAACAACTTTCATATAATTGTAACCAAAGCTTTGTACTTGTAATCTAAGGAGAAAAAGGAGAATAACATATAAAGTGGACGTAGGCATGTTCTGGCCGAACCACTATAAATCTGTGTGTCTTTTACAGTTTAGTCCCTGTTTTTTACATATTTGCATAAATCACCCAAATCGCTAAGAACAACATATAATCAACGGAATCATACGACTTTGAGGTGTTTGCCCATTTTTTGCGCAAATAGTCTCCAAATTGGTCCAAACCCGCGTCAACAGATCCGGAATTAAATTACGATCCTAACAAAAAAATTACACATGAAACAGAGTTCGTATGTAGAAGATATTAAAGTTTGAACAACTGAATTCGAAATTAAAAATAAACAAAAACGAACCACATTGAGGCGCCACGTCAGCACATAGCTTCTCCCTCACGAACGAAACACTCAGCACGCACATACCTGTTCCTACCCTAAACGCACGCTTCCTTCTTGCCGTTGACCACGGGTTTCTTCGTCCCCCTTCCATCGTTCGCCAAACCGTAGCTGCTACCCCTCACGTCGATGCCTCTTTGCCCCCCGTCTAGATCCGACCCCCAAATGACGCAGGCCGGCCGCCACCAATTTCTAATGTTTCAAAAGCCCTAATTGATGAAATTCGAACGCTACAGACCTAATTAGGCACAACGACCACCACCTATCAACTCCTAAAGCCAAGCCTAACAAAACCCAGAAAGGGATTTCACGATTGCTGCCCGAATCAAAAACGCCGAAATCCACCTATGGGTTTCGAAAATTGGAACTTTGACCACCATTTCCCCCTGGTTTAAGCAACATCTCCACAAACGAATAGTTGACACAGATTCGTATCGATGAGATCTTCGATATATAATTTTTTTGGAATTTTTCTGAGGAGTTTGAATTTTTGAAGTTGAATTTGATTTTGTTTAGATCTAGAATTTTGCAGCCATTGGGAAGAGGAGGAGATGAGGAAATGACTGTACAACAATGAGAATAGAAGGAGGCTGGGGTTTACAACTGAGTTTATATAGGTAGGTCAGAATTGGAATATATGGATTGAATAAACAAACGTGCTAACGCTAACGTGGCCCAAAAAGCCCGTTCTGACCACGGAACAAAATTTGGTAAACCCATATATCAAAATTGGTATTTTAAAATATTCTGAACGCGATGGAAAAAGTTTGATGTCCAATTTCCATCGTATGAAGAAGTTATGCTGAAATCAATATTATCAAATTGATTTCAAATTGATTTCAACTAAAACGATTTTCAAGGCGTTTCGCGTTCATACGATCAAATGACAAGTCCGATCGATACGAAACTTGAAACCCTACAATAATACACCGATACGGATCCGATGAAACTGGTTTCGTCGAAATCCGAGTCCTTGGCCAAAATGGCAATTTTTGTATTAATTAAATAAATTTATTGTATCCAATCTTATATTTTAAATTTCTAAAATTGAAAATTTTATCATCTTTATTACTCAAATGCTTACAATGGTTTTGACACATTTAAATGTCAGCAGAGAGAAGACAAATTTATCAAGTCAAATGTTAACCTCACTTTTAATAATTAATTTCATTGAATTCACAAAATTATAAATAACGTCCTCAAATTTCCATTTAGTTAAATAAATTAATTATTATTCCTTTCAAAATTTCAAATAGAAGGGTTTACCATTGGATTTAAGATTATCGCATAAATAATTCCCGTTTTCAGCTAAATTTCCAATTAACATAAAATTTTATACTTAATTATAATTAATTGCAATAAATCCAAACAAATACATAAAGCTTGATTCCCATTTAACATTTAACTCATTTGATTGCAATTAACCTTTTTATAGTAAATTATATTCCGACATATAAATAAAACTTTAATTCCATTCTTATATACACAAATCATCTTTATGAAGAACATTTACGTTATTCGCCATTTATTCCCTTAATTTATTTAAGGTAACATAAATTTTATCTATTGCAATGATTTCCAACTAAAATTAAGGAACTAAGTATATAACTTATAATAGTTGTGGTAAGACTCTCAATCCCACATTTATAAGTATATTATTTCCACCCAAATATTATAGATATTTACAGAGTATTGGTTTTCATTTAATCATTATTTTTTATATATATTAATTAAATAAATTCACTATTCAAGTCCGTTTAAATTTTTATTACCAAATATCCATCTACCTTTCCCAACAGATTTGAATTCCATTTAATTAATAACCAATCAAAATTTCCATTCACTCTTTATTATAAACCCAAAATCTGCAATTCATTACCTTGTATTAATGTCATCCAATTTCTATTTATTATTATGACTTTACAATCTATATACATTCATTGATTGATTTTATACAATTACTATTAACTTTACATTCAATTAATATTTAATGTATATTTATCCATCAATCAATCCGATATTTACTTTCTTTCGTTCTATTTGATAAATAACCTAGTATACCTTTATATATATTCATTTCATTCCATTCATTTATGGGTATTGCATTGAAATTTAATTTTATTAGCTAATACCAACATTTTTACCATTAATTACAATTGGATTCCCAATTTAATCTAGTACCCTGAATAAATAACATATATACCAATCCAATCCTTACATTTGTTTTCTCCTATTCCATAAAAATCAAATCATAACATATAAATGATCTTATTGAATTGGAATTTCATTCAAGTCATAAACTATTAACTCGCATTTACATGATTCCGTAAGGTATTCTAATTACCGTTTCAATCTTTCATTGCATTAAAACAAATTAATGCTTTCATAAATTTCTCATATTAAATTTTATATCCAGGCAAGAATCCTTTTTCTACTTAATTCATTTGAATATTATACAAATTTCTATAAATAGGTTTTTAAGTAATCATTTACATAATTTATTTTAGCCTTCATTTTTAATATTTATTTACCCCTTTTTATTATTTATACTAAAAATAAATTACAAAAATCCTATTAAATAAAAAAATTAAATTGTAAAAATTTACGGGTCGTTACACTCTCCCCCACTCAAAACTTTTCGTCCCCGAAAAGGAAAAAGAAGGGAGAAGAAAAAATTAAATAACAATACATCTTATTCCAAATATTAACATATAAACAATAATTTACTAAATTTATTACCTTAAATAAAGTATACCCATTTTATAATCATTATATCTTTTTATACTTAAATTACTAAAATTTGGAAAACATTTCAAAATATTTCTAAGTCCAAAAAAATACAGAAAATTTTGGCAGAGTCTCCCTTGTACGGAGAGGCTCGGGAGAAAATATAATATTAAATATAACAAAATATCATATATAATATCCAAAATAGTATATCCCAACACAGGAAAATATTTAAAATATAGCGCTATAAAATCGAAATCCAAAAACGTAACTATTTGTCCGGCAATTTACGCTTAATTTATGGAACCAAAAGTAGTAGCAATTGCTTCCATAACCTGTATTTCACTTATAAAATCCAAAAGGTTACCAATTTATATGAAGCGAAATATTTAAGTGGTTTTAATCACTAACAACAATGAATACACAACCATCAATTTCAACAAACAGCATACACAACAAAACAAAACAACCATTCAATCAAACAAATAGTTGTTCAGGTTCAAAACCTTTAAATTAGACGGAATGAAGAATAAACTACAAGCGTATCATTTACTCAACAGTCTTAGATAAAACTAAGTAGATAATTCATTCACCCAAATCCAATTTTTAAGGTATCCTTGCCCAAAAAACCATCAACTAAACAACAACAAATCCAAACAACAATCAATTTAACTTATTATCAACTTCATTCATACCTTTGTTGTTTGATTATCTTTTATTTATACAGTGATTCATCGTTTTAATTTACATTTACACATTAAAGTTTTGTTTTATTAATTTTCCTTATTACTTACAATTATTCAATTCCACTAAATCAGGTCATGCCAGTTCTTTTATTTCATTATACTGATTCATTCATTTATTGCATGCCCTCATTTGTTTATATTTGTTTATCAATAGTATTCCTGTCCCATTCAATTTCTTAGCATTTTCATTTTATTTACTTAAGTTGATAATCATCTATTTGAAATACTTACCTTCAGTTATATTCACTTATAGTAAAATTTCAATTATAACTTAAGTATATAACATTTAATTCCAATTTAACAGCAATTTCATTTAACACTTTTGTAACGGTCCCGCCTTTTTGCACGCTTTAGACCGACACACATGCCGATTCAAATCATAGGGAAGGGCGGATTGTTATGGGGTAAATCAGAAAAATAGAGGAGAAAAAACAAAATAGAATCTCATAGCGGAAGGATAAAATATAATAATCAAATATACAGTTCATGAAGCTGTTTTACAAAACCTTTGATTATATTTATACAATACATATCAGAGTACACATATCATATGACAATGCAGCGGATCAATATGAGTGTAGTGGAATATAATTAATAATATATATAGAAATCTCCGTCTTCGTCCTCCAGAGCTAAAGTCTTCGATCCTGAAACGCTCGGACTGACCTGAGCGAATTGAAAGGACAAAACACTCGAGTCAGAACTAAAAGAAGTTATGTAAGTTAAATTAACAGAAATAAATATGAGTGAAGTAACTCAATAGATGCTCGGGATTCACATCTCCTAAGGATCCGTTAAACTATTTACTATGTAGTATATTTCGCTATTATTGTAGTGCCTAATTGTAAAATAAACTTACTTTTTAATTGCGTTAAGGGGTTACCCATATAGCCCTTAACACAAATAATGTCAATAATCTATACAGTACCGTAATACCTCCTGATCGGGAGGCTACCAGAGGATACTCCATAGGTACGACACAAATAGAAACTCGTAGTAAAGGCTCGGCATGGTAGGTGACATGGCACAACTAGGCAATGCTAGGGTAGATATACCAATTACGCTTCCGGGCCGATGGAAACCCGCAGCGCGCAGCTGCCGCCCACCTCGAACAAACTCCCCCAAATCAAAGAAATCAAAAATGATGGTGGCCACTGAATCAATCCAAAGTCAGAGTATAGTATCGAAGGGAAGTATCTGATCAGAGGTGCTACCTCATTAACCCGTCAATCGCTCCTGTTTTAGCCACCTTATGCCAACTCACGGGAGTTGGGTCCATGTATTTACCTTACAGGAAACGCCACTACCAAAATACTTCATTCTAGAATCTCCACCACGTACACGGTTGTTAAAGTGGTTATCGGAGTTGGCAGAGAGTATGAAAATTTCTGATCCCGGTCTCTTCAACAACCAAACGTTATTATAACACTACGGTCATTTAACAATAATTATACTTTCAAAACCAGAATAAAACATCTATTTCAAAACCATATAAATAAGATATCATTTCCATTTCTAAAACAACTCATTTGATAATATTTTTATAAAACCCAAATCAAAATATCATCTTTCAAATATATTTCCTTTCAAAAATCATATTTCTTTAAAATTTATCATATCTTGAAACCAAACATTTGAGTTAAAATTTTCAAACATAATACTCCGAAATTCATAGCTTTAAAACCATACTTCTAAAACTTGAATGGTTTTGATATTCAACAGTATATAAAGAAAATAGTTGAATTTAAATTACTTTATAAAGTAAATAATTTCCACGCCTTTACAATTTTATTCACTTTAAATTAAGTCTAAACCCATAATTTTTAAACTCGCTTCAAAGTTCCAAACCACTACAAATTTTACATATTTCAAACTTTAAGTATTTCACTTCTAAAATTTAAGATAGGAAATTATTATTCAAAAATTTAATGTCCTATTATTTAGTTTGAAATATCGCATATTAATTCCTTAATCATTTAAATGAAACTCCAATTTCTATAACTAAATATTTCTTTTAATTCATTTATAATAGAAATATTCATTTAATTCATCTTGAATAAAAATCGAGTTATAAATATCATACCTTTAAAATCTCCAAGTTTAGCAGGTTTACATCAACTTATGGAGTTAAATTTCTAAATAGCTCAATCCCAAATAAATTTCCAATTTATATTTCAAATCTTAAATTGAGTTGAATCATTTAAGACTCTATATATATATACAATAACTTAAACCTGTACTTGAGCATGTAATATGAATTGTCAAACTCCATTTTCAACTTATTCAATTTTTATTTATTAGATTTATACATAGCTTAAATTCACAATTTAACTATATATGTATATAAAATATTTAAAAATATCAAAACTTAATATTTATTAAACCGTATCCTATCCAAACCATAGAAATCATTTTGAAAATAATTATATATATACCGACGGTGTCCGTATAGAATTCTATATCGTATGGTTAAACGATATGGATATTTATCATTTCAATCCGCAATTTAAAAATAAAATGCGGTTGTATATCATTTCAAACCGCAATCCCGAATGAATGAAATGCATGATAACTTGCAGTTTATACAATATAAAATACAACATTCAAACATCCAAATAGCAATCATCGACCATTTATTACAATCATTATCCAATTTAAACAACATCAATATGGAGTATACAAATATAACAGGTAATAAATAATAGGTATGAACTAACAGTTTATATTCAGAAATAAATTTAATAACTATGTAACTAGCAGTTCATATGCAAATAAATAAATTATAACTGTCAATTTATATGCAATAATAAAAATTAATTAACAGTTAAATTAAATAAATGCGATTTAACTGAGATGATGAATAAAATATGCAAATGGTCATAAATGAAATTCTACTCATATCATAAATCAATTCAACAGACATAATAAATTTTAGAAGTTGTGAGTGGGTTAAAACACTCACCTTTTGAATTTAAATCGAATTTAAATCCGATTTAAACCCAAAAATTCGACGGTCTCCAAATTTGTCCAAACCAGCGTCAAAAGATCTGGAATTTAATTACGATCCTAAAAAAAATCTCGCGTGAAACGGAGTTCGTAGGAGAAAGTTATACGCATTAATGTTGATTGAAATTTCAAAAAAAGAAAAAAAAATTATATATCACATCATATATTTTATTTAACTTGCAATGGAATTTTTAGTATTGCGTGAGTGGGTTGAATCATTCACCTTTTTGCTTTCCCTTTTCTAGCCAGATTGGGCCCTGCAACTACTTTCTCATTTTTTTTTGTTTCCTTGCTATCTTAATCCTTTTTTTTATAGAAAGTTTTGAAGAGAAGATTAAATAAATCTGGATTTATAGAAAAAGACATGGAAAGAAGAGAAGGTTTAAAAGAGAGAAAAATTTAAAGAAGAAGAGTAAAAAAAAGGACGCTTTGAAAAAGAAGAAGATTTTAATAAGAAGAAGAAGAAAGAGGAAAAAAAAACTTTGGAAAAAAAAGAGAGAAAGAAGATTTGAAGAAGAAACAAAATAAAAGGAAAAAAGAAGAAGATTAGAATGGAGGCTGTGGTTTCATTTGCGTCATATCTTATTTATAAGGTTAGAGTTAGGCTTAGGATCAAAGAGATTTGAAAAGAGAGACCGCTATTAATTAGAAATAAATGAAATGACGTTTCAGAAAATGAAGTTGGAAAATGAATGGAAAGAAATAAAGTAAATATGAACAAACTTGGTTTTGAAATATAGTAAATATGAACAGCCTTTTTAAAAGTAGCAGGTATTAAAAAGAGGTAATTATTAATTAGAAAGGGAATGAATGGACTAACTCTATACTGTAAACAAACTTTTAGAATTCAAATTTCAAACAATTGTTTACTTAATAAATTTTGCTAACCCTAAACACACCAAAATTAACTTCATTAACTCAAGTAATATTCGAATTTCTACGCATTTGGGTTTTTTTCCATGCATAATAAATTTTTATACTTACCTTAAAAATGAAAACGTTTGATTTGATTTTCCCAAAATGATCTCTTATTATCATTAAAACACCCTTTTTGTTCACCACAAAACGAGCGTTTTTTTTAATTATTAAATCTATTAATTGCAATCACCGTTTCTTTTCTTTTAATTGAAATATTTGAACTACATTAATTGCAATCACTTACAAAGTTAAATTTTAAAACAGATAACTAAAATGCATAAAAAAATAGAAAAAATGTTTATACATAAGAGTAATAAATAGATTATGTTAATTCCTCTTCGTTAGCGACCTTAAACCTAAAGATATGGAGCGACCTAACTACAGGAATGGCCTAGCGACTTAACCGATCAAGTGACCTAAAAATAGCTGCGACCTAAAAATAGCTGCGACCTACAGAGCTCTGCGACCTAAGGGAAGCTGCGACCTATAGAATTCTGCGACCTATAGAACTCAAACGACCTAACAGGGTGTTTAGACCTAAGGGAGGCCGCGACCTAAAGGATGATGTGACCTAGCGACCTAAAGTTTCAGCGACTTAGCGACCTATGAACCAAAGCGCCTTACAACTTAAGGGATGAAGCGACCTAACGACATGATTGTCTTAGCGACCTAACTGCCCACCGACCTAAAAAGGCCGCGACCTAAGAAAGCTGCGACATAAAAGATGTCCCGACCTAAAGGAGGCCACTACCTAAGAGGCTTAACGACCTAAGATAGGTCGCTCTTGACCTATCTGCATGAATAAAGAAGCCGCCTATGCAATGCCGCTAGGGGATAGGTCGCTCACGACCCTGGACTTGTGCAAATCAGCATGAGTGTCCCTGTGAAAGAGAAGTCAATGCATCTTAGGCCGGTCACGACCTACGACCTAACTTAGGTCGGTCACGACCTATGACCTAACTCCGAAAAATGCCTATAAATACAACCCTAGTTCCAACTAAAAAAGGACTTTTGGCTCATTCATTTCAAGCGCCGTTACTCTGCTGCATTCTGAACTACTTCAACACCTTCAAGGAACTTCACGAAGAAATCAAACATGTCTAACATGTGTTCAAAGATTTGGATCGACATTGAAGTTTAGGTTACTTGTTCTAAGTCACTTGAAACTCAAAGTGTGTTGTAATCGAAGTGTAACTGCATTGACTTGTAATCAAATCGTCAATAATGATATTCAAAGTGGACGTAGGCTCTCTCTTAAGCCGAACCACTATAAAATTGCTGTTGTTTACTGTTTTTTCACTATTATCTGCTTACAATCTGTTCCTGAGCTATCGGGTGGTGCTTTCACAATCTCACTTCATACACCGGGGTGTTGCGTTCAAATTTTAGCGTTAACATTTTTGGTGCTTTCACTGAGAATTGAACTCAGGCGAGTTATCATCATTGCTTCACAGAGGTTTGTAGAGAGAATTTCCTTGAAGACCAGAAGTCTATCCGAGATTATGGCTCCTGGAAGGAGAAGTAGATCTGTCAGATCTGGGAATATTCAAGAGGGAACCTCCGCTTCCCCTATATCAAATCAAGCCACTCCAGCTGTCGGAGTTACAAAGGCAGAGCTGGATGCTGCAATCTTAGGGCTGAACCAACAGATCAATGCCCAAAATGCACAATTCGAGGCTCAGAATGCCCAGAATGCCCTAATTCTGAATAGGTTGAACGATTTGCTTGGGGAAAACCGTCAACCGGCAGGTAATGAAAGGAATTTTGCTTGCAACATTCATGAGGCTGAAGAAAGGAATGCTCCTGAAAGGGCTGCTAGCCCCTTTGAACAAACACTTCCTGAAGTTGGTGGATCTAGAATTCGACATGATGAGGAGTATCTTTCTGGAATGGTCCGACAAATCATGAAAGAGAGTATGTAGAGGGTTGAAGACGAGAAAGAATGGGGTTTCGCCCCAATTAAAACTCCATTTACTGAGAGAATCTTAAAGGCTGAATTCCCAAGGAAGTTTGTCCCTCCAACCATTCCAGCTTACAAGGGGACAAGTGATCCGAACGAATTCTTATACAAGTATGATTGGCACATGACAGGTGCCAGAGCCTCTGATAAAATAAAGTGCCGATATTTTCCTGTGTATCTCGAAGGCGTAGCTCTGCTTTGGTTCACCAAGCTGCCAGTCCGATCTATCGATCAGTTTTCTGACTTAACCCGGAAGTTCAAGGAGCATTTCAGACTATACGCTTCAAAAGCCAAAGATATTATGTCATTGTCAAGTTTAGAACAGAATCCGGGTGAAACTATCAGATCTTTCCTGAATCGCTTTAATATAGCGCTGGCCGAGGTAGACAATGCAGAACCACGGATGATCTTGACCTATCTAATAAGGGCCATCGACAAGTCGAGCGAATTTGGAAAATGGCTAAACATGAAGGAACCAAATTCCCTTGAAAAATTCTATAAAAAAGCAGATGAATTCATGCGCTTGGAAAGCCGTCCCCGTACCGGTAAGGGCAGTGCTGGAAAAAGCTGAAGATAACACTGTTGCTCCACGCAAGAATGAATCTGTAGGGCAAAAAAGGGAAAATAACAATGGGAAGAAACAGAGTAATCTGAAGAAGCCCCGATCCTTCAAGCCATCAGAATATACTCCTTTGTCAGATACGCCGGAGCGTATCTACCTTGCCACTAAAGATTCTATTGACTTTCCTAAACCTCCTCCTCTAAGGACCGGGAAAAGGCTATGCAAAGTGGGAAGTTCTGCCGCTTCCATAATCAACCCGGTCACGAGACCGACGAGTGCCGCCAGTTGAAAAATCTGATTGAAGAGTTGCTAAGGGAAAACAAACTGCAGCAATTTGTGAAAAAGAATAGCAACAATCCTGCTTCATCTAGTCAGGGGCAACAGGCTCCTACTCATCAGCCTACGACGAGTGAGAAGGCTGCAGGGCATGAATCTGGAAGGCCCATTATCAATGTGATCACAGGAGGACCTCACCCAGCGGGCAGAAGCTGGGGTGAGATGGAAAGGTATACTCGAGCTTTAAAGTATGTACCAACCGAGGAAGATGTATTCGTTTTGGAAGGTGCTACGCCCCTGAAGCAACAAAGAACTTTTGATGATGATATTGTGTTCAAAGCTAGGGATTCCGTAGGTATTGAAGCTCCTACCTTGGATCCCTTAGTCGTCTCGGCTGGTATCGGGCCAGCTATTGTCAGAAGAGTTCTCATTGATTGTGGCGCATCCTGCAATATCCTCTTCAAGAAAACATTCGACCAAATGAAGATCCCTATGGCTGATGTGCAAGCCTCATCGCAGAAAATCGCTGGTTTCACTGGGGAGCCAAAGCAGCCGGTATGAACCATTGATTTGTTTGTGGAACTTGGAGAAGGAGAGAGAAAAGTGGTCCACAAGCAAACTTTTGTGATTGTCGACGAATTTTCTGCTTACATTGCTTTCCTTGGTCGTCCAACTCTGGCAGCGTTCAAAGCTGTTCTTGCCCCGTGGTGCCTCACTATTAAATTCCCTACAGACAATGGAGTAGGAGTTATAAAAGGGGATCAAAATGCTGGGCGAGTGTGTTATATGACAGAGCTACGAGAAACCAGAAAAAGAGAAATGGGAAAGAATGCGGCAGCCCCAGTCCGCATCAAAGAACCAGCCTTGTAGCAATTACATGGCGGACCCTGCACTGGCGAGCACAGCGGAGCAAGGAAAAAGATGGACCCTAGAAAAGTCAGTGCAGGGGAAAATAGAGTGCTACCGGTGGAAACGACAATACCAATACATGTTGACCCAAAGGACCCAAACAAGGTGTTGAATGTGGGTTCACAACTTAATGCGTCAATTCAGAATATCTTAATATCTTTTTTAAAGGCAAATCTGGGTGTTTTTGTTTGGACTCATGCCGATATGTGCGGAATATCCCCAGAAGTTGCAGTGCACGCTCTAAATATTGATCCAAAATTTACACCTGTGAAACAGAAAAGGAGAACTCAAGGTCCAGAAAGGTCGGCGGCATTAAAAGAAGAAGTTGATCGGCTCATGGAGAATAATTTTATCAAAGAATCTACCTATCCGAATTGGGTTTCAAATCCAGTGCTGGTTAAGAAAGCCAACGGAAAATGGAGAGTATGCATCGATTTTTCAGATCTAAATAAGGCCTGCCCCAAAGACTGCTTCCCATTATCCAGAATCGACCAACTGGTAGACGGAACAGCGGGACACGAATTGTTATCTTTTATGGATGCTTACTCCGGATATAACCAGATCATGATGCGTGAGCCAGATCAGGAGGACACGAGCTTTATCACCGACACTGGTCTTTACTGCTACAGAGTTATGCCCTTCGGGTTGAAGAATGCAGGGGCAACATACCAAAGACTTGTTAATGCTATGTTCAAACCGCAACTGGGCAAGACTATGGAAGTCTACGTCGATGACATGTTAGTAAAGTCTAAGAAAGCAGTGGATCACATAGAACACTTAGCAGACATGTTCGCAGCCCTCCGAAAATACAGAATGAAGCTCAATCCTTTAAAATGTTCATTTGGAGTGGAATCCAGCAAGTTTTTAGGTTTCATCGTGAGAGCTAGGGGCATTGAGTCCAGTCCAGCTCAAATTACCGCATTAAAAGAAGTCAAAGCTCCTATAACAAAGAAGGAATTGCAAAGTCTCAATGGAAAGGTCGCCGCCTTGAGTCGGTTCATTTCCAAAGCCACAGATAAATGCATCCCATTCTTTGACGCCCTAAAGAAAGGAAAGAAAAACTTCGATTGGAGTCCCGAATTCCAAAAATCCTTTGATGAATTGATCCGCCATACGGAAACGCCTCCAATACTTTCTAGGCCTGGCGATGGCGAGGATCTTCTTATATACTTGGCAGTATCATCTCATGCTCTAAGTGCAGCGTTGATACGAGAAGACAAGAGGATTCAACATCCAGTTTACTATATCAGCAAAAGACTCACTGGGGCAGAGATGAATTAGTCTAAGTTGGAAAAACTCGCCTATTGCCTACTAATTGCATGTAGGAAGTTGAGGCAATATTTTCAAGCTCATCCTATCAGAGTCCTCACTGATCAACCTTTAAAGCAAGTCCTGTTTCGCCCTGAGACTTCGGGTCACCTTCTAAAGTGGAATATTGAACTCAGTCAGTATGACATCAATTATCATCCCCGAAAAGCAATCAATGGACAAGCTTTAGCGGATTTCATCGCAGAATTCACAGATAAGGGTAACAGTGAGGAAGAGACGGTCAACGATTCCCCAATCCAATGGAAGTTATATGTTGATGGTGCGAGAAACGACTACTGTTCTGGAGCCGGAGTTGTACTTAAGACCCCTGAAGGCCGACCATTATGCTATGCGCTAAGATTGGAATTTTCTTCAACAAACAATGAAGCAGAATACGGAGCCCTTATCGCTGGCTTAAGGATTGCTAAAGAATTAAACATCCGAGCGTTACAGATATTCAGTGATTCTCAGCTTATCGTATGCCAAGTCAAAAAGGAATTCCAAGCAAAAGGGGGGAATCTGCCCGCCTACTTGTCAAAGGCTTGGGAACTCCTGGGTGATTTCGATCATTACATGATAAGTCACATTCCTCTAGAAGAAAACATGAAAGCAGATTCTCTCGCAAAGTATTCTAGCACAGGCGAAGCTCAATTTCTGGGGTTAACTCCAGTGGAGGTCCTGTCGACTCCTAGCATTGATGAGATGGACATTGATTGGATCATGAGCATGTCTCAAGAGCAAGAATCATGGATGACTCCGATAACAGAATATCTGCTCAATGGATCCTTACCAGGGAACTCAAAAGAACGACAAAAGCTACTGAGAAAAGCCTCTCGATACATAATCCAGGATGGCCGATTATACAGACGGGGATTCTCAATGCCATTACTTCGATGCGTATCTAGGGAAGAGTCCAAAGCAATCCTAGCGGAGGTACATGGAGGAGAATGTGGTGATCATTCAGGTGGCCAAACATTAGCAAAGAAAATTCTCCGATACGGATATTTTTAGCCAGAAATTAATCGAGATGCAGCAGAGTATTCCCGAAAATGTGACAGATGCCAAAGATTCGCCAAAATTCCTAGAGCACCTTCCACTGAAATCACACAGATGGTCAGTCTATGGCCGTTTTCAATATGGGGGATAGACCTTGTAGGACCGTTACCAACTGTCAAATCTGGAATTAAATATGCCATTGTTGCTGTAGATTATTTTACTAAGTGGGCAGAAGCTGAACCACTGGCTACTATCACCTCAAAGAAGATGATAAGTTTTGTGACTAAAAACATCATTTGCAGATACGGTGTACCTCAAAAAATAATTACAGACAATGGTACTCAGTTTGAAAGTGAAGAATTCCAAGATTTTTGCAAGCGATTCAAAATCCGGAAAAGCTTCTCAGCAGTGGCTCATCCGCAGGCAAACGGGCAAGTGGAAGCCGTGAACAAAATTATTAAGTCAACCATCAAAAAGCAACTTGAAAGAGCAAAAGGTGGTTGGGTCGATAAGCTACCACTGGCACTATGGGCATATAGAACCACTCACAAAACTGCGACTGGGCACACCCCGTTTTCATTAGCATACGAGTCAGAGGCAATGATTCCGGTAGAAATAGAGGTCCCTTCACATAGAAGAATCCATTTCAATCAAGCAGAAAACGAAAAGCTACAGCTTGAAGCGCTAGATCTCCTCGATGAAAAAAGAGATGAGGCTAATCTCAGAATTGCAGCTCATCAGCAAAGGATAGCCAGACATTTCAATTCCAAAGTTCGCCAACGCAACTTTGAGATTGGAGACCTAGTCCTGAAGAGAATTATGATAGCGACAGGTGTGTTTGGGCCAAATTGGGAAGGACCATATGTCATAGGTCAGAAGCTTCTTGACGGCACATTCAAACTCACTACTGTTGAAGGAGATCAAATTCCAAGGGCATGGAACAACAATCATTTGCGTCCATACTTCACTTGAAAATTTTGTTGAAATATTGTAAAAAGAATTATGAATGTATGATTCTTGTAATTGAAGGCAATTGTAAAACTGATGCAAGTAAATAATAAAAAAATATAAAGTGGATGTAGGCCCAATTTCCTGGCCGAACCACTATAAATCTTGTGTTCCTTATTATTATTACATGTTTGCTTTATTTTCGATATAAAAAGTACATAGAATGTATTGCTGAAATGTCGATTTAAATTTTTGCAGACAATGGAAGTGAAACTTGCACATAATAAGACCGAGTGATTCTCGCCAAATTTCAAGTCACAAAAGCTCCGAATTCAAATCCTAGATAGGAAGTACTTCAATTGAACGGCCTATGATTTCGACAGAAACGGGCCTTTGCTAATAAATTGAGATCGTTTGAACAAACAAACATCCAATTAAGAAGCTGATGCTCGTTGTCACGAACTTCCCTGACAATGAAGTACACTTCCTTGGATTAAACAAGTTACTTGTAAGAAAAGGGAATGAAAGCTTTAAAAAAAAAAAGAGGATCGCTGAAAAGGCATAAGCAAGTGGACAAGGGAACAACCAAAGCCATCACCGGCAACACCAGTCCTCTTCGGAGGCGCAACTCTTCGGAAGATAAAGACCTCTAATGAGTCATACGCCACAAAAAAGAAAGTTCTCTACTCAACAAAAAAGATTGGAGGAGTCATGACCCTCCAACCATGAGAGAGTAACTTCCGGGCGATGAAAACCCTCTCTGAGGCACATTTCACCAGGAGTTGAAGTGTAACAACCGCTCTTCGGAATTTCACTTCACCAGAGTTGAAATGCAAACAAAATAAAAGCCCTCTTCGGAGGCCCATTTCACCAGGAGTTGAAATGTTACGACCGCTCTTCGGAATTTCACTTCACCAGAGTTGAAATGTAAACAAAATAAAGCCCTCTTCGGAGGCACATTTCGCCAGGAGTTGAAGTGTTACGACCGCTCTTCGGAATTTCACTTCACCAAAGTTGAAATGCAAAACAAAATAAAGACCTTTCTGGAAGTCCACGTTTCACCAAGATTGAAATAAAACTTCCAAGTGTTGAAACGTGAAAAGGCTTTCTTCAAAGGCACAACTCTTTGGAGGTACACGTTTCACCAAGATTGAAATAAAACTTCCAAGTGTTGAAACGTGAAAAATCCCTCCTCAGAGGTACAACCCCCTCCCAGGGACACAATCAAAAAGAAAGACCTCTTCGGAAGCCAACGTTTCACCGAGATTGAAATAAAACTTCCAAGTGTTGAAACGTGAAAAGGCTTTCTTCAAAGGCACAACTCTTTGGAGGTACACGTTTCACCAAGATTGAAATAAAACTTCCAAGTGTTGAAACGTGAAAAATCCCTCCTCAGAAGTACAAATTTCTATTTTAAAAAAAAAATATCCTCATCAGGGGCATACTTTAACTTTCAAAGGAAGAGTGATTTACCTATTCTAGAAAATAACCTTCCTCAAAAAAAAAAAAAAAGTTAAAGTACCCTTCAGAGGCCCGCTTTACTACATAGAAGAATTCACTTGGCAAAATGCGTACATAAGCAAAAAAGAAAAAAAAAGTGATTTCTTCGAAGGACAAAGCGTAAAAACTTATATGAAGGAAGTTGTACTCTACGAAAAATTTCTTCAAGAATGAAGTAATTATTCTTCAGAAAATAAGAGTGCAAGTCCCTTCAAAGTATAAAATTTTGCAGCAAGCTTATGGTATGGGGGCAGCATGGTATAGTTACATACAAAATGGTATAGCTACATCGGTAAAATACGCTCAAACAACATACCACAAGTTCACCGCAATATCATATAAATAAACTTGTGCAAAAATGAATAATAAATGCATTCTCAAATTCAAACAAGAGTCTGTACAAATAAAGGATCATTTTATTCAATTGCAGATACAGGTTTCAAAATAAAAAAACAGGGGCCGGTGCCTGCACAACATCCGACCATTACACAAGAAAGGAATCAAAAAGCCCGAAGCACGACTCTTCACTTCTTCTTACCACCTCTGGACCCTTTGCCCGGCCGAATGATTAGCTTTTCAGGTCTATCTGTAGGCATAAGGGAAGAAGGAGAGGGAGGTGCAACCGGTGCAACTTCCGGTTCTTCTTCAGTAGCAATGATTTTCTTCCCCCTCCTCTTCGATGTTCCGTGCTTCTTTCTTCTCTTCGACGAAGATTCACTCCCTGGAGTAGCAAGAGCGGACAAAACTACGTCATCAGAAGGAGTCCGCTCCGGAGAGATCTCGCCTCCTTCAAGTCCCTCGTCCTTCTGCTCTTGCGAAGCGATAGGGTCATCCAAGCCATGAAGAGCCTCAATTTGCTCGTCTTGTTACCCGGGCTGTGAAGCAGAAGGAGGAGTCACCTGAAGAGACGGAGGAGGGATAACCGGAGGAGGTGAAGTCTGCACAGTACTTGGTGTTTCAACTGCAGAAGAAGAAAAATTAAAAATATTAGTACCTCCCCAAAAGAAGGGAGATATGGGTTCGTCGAGATTCAAGAGGTAATCGAGAAGCTCATCAAACTTTTGAGGAGCAAGCAGGCGATCCACCTGAATCGGACCAATGTCAAAATTACCTGAAGATGTTTGCTTCGTTAGTTCAATCTCATAATTTTGAGCCCCGATATCCTCCAAAGCCTCATCATCAGTAGGGGTAATTACCCCGGTTCTTGTAGGAGGCAGCGAATGAGCACTGGAACCTGTGATGTCAACTTCAGAAGAAACTAAAGGGCGTTCAGAGGTGGTAGGTGGTATTTCTTTTTCAGAACGTTCCCCTTCCGCCATTCCGGCCCGCACTCTGGCGAGTTGCTCTTTTCCCTTGGCAAGAGCGGCGCGGGCATCATCATCGAGATAATGCTCTTCAAGAGCTGTCTCAGCGTAGCCAGCACCTTTACCACCGAGCATATCGAGTGCTGCCTCCCAAACTTCAGCTAGTGTAATTTCATACTTAGGGCCTAGAAAGGCAAGGCTGCCACGCCCCAAAATGCTGTGCAGATAAAAATCAAATAATGTGGAGCCAATGTCAGCTTTGGTTGCTTGATGGGCCTCTTCGGCCGCAAGTTTACCAGCAACAGCCTCGTCACGCTCCTTTTCGGCCATAGCAAGTCGAGCTTTTAACATCTCTGTCTCCAAGCTTTGAGAGCCGGTCTGTTCTCGCAGCTGTAAAGTTTCAGCGCGATATTCTTCTATGACATTCTCCTTGTGTGTAAGCTTATCTTCGACTGCCCTTTGACTGGCATGCGCATCTCGTACTTGTTGCTGGAGCATGCTCTCATTTTGAGAATAGAGAGTAGACGAAGTAGCCAATTCTTCCTTAAGCTTTTCTACATCCGCTTCCATCTTTTCATTATAGGAAGCAATACTTCTCATTTCGGCGTCATGTTGTTCGAGAGTCTTCTGCCACTCAGCCTTATCGTTCTCCATTGTGAGCATGGCCTCGAGATTGGCTCGGTTAACCCTCTGAAGCTCGTCGACAAGTTTTTGCCAGTTCGACATTCTTTCAATATCGGTCCTGACAGTATCAAGATTTCGCAGCATGGACGATTTGTCGAGAGGAACCAAGTCGAGATCAAATCGAACCCCTCTCAGGCACCACTGAGGGAATCGACTTTGAAGAGTGGGAGGACCTTGCCCAACTTGGTATGCGGGCCGGTTGATGATTGTTTGAATGTCAGAACGAACGGGGGCAGGAGATTGAGCAGGAACATCTTGAGAAACTATCGGCATTGTTTCTTCAGTAAGTTTAGCCCGCTTGCTAGAAGAATCTTCCATGTGACCTTTACCTCTCTCATCGTGAGTCTTTCTTTTTTGGGTATCATCATCTCTGTGGGGAGGATCATGTCTTTCTTGTTCTCTTCGGTGACGTTCTTCATATGCTCGTCTCTTGTCTGCTTTCCTGATGGCCCTCTCTTCATCCGATTCTCTGTAAGAGGGGAGGTGACGCCTATAATCATATTGGCTACGCCTCCCGTAGCGCTGGAAATCATCATAGTATGAACTGCTGCGCCCCATTGGAGAATCTGGAATAAAAATAATAAGCTTTAGAAATCTTTAAAGTATAAGAAGATGAAGGCGTAGAAGTGCTGAAAAATCCTAAGTGTTGTGTAACGTGTAAACTACAAGCATCAAGTTACAGACCACTCTGTGGAGTAGAGGTAGTGATAACTTGAGTGGAAGGAGTTGACATTTGTTGTAGAGAAGATGTCGCCTCAATTACAGAAGAGATAGTTTTGGAAACATCATCTTTGAAAAGTTCTTGAGAAGTCACAATTAAATCGCTCAACCCCTCGAAAACATCATCACCATCATGTTTTTTAGGACTTGCTTTCTTAACTCCTTCGTTAGTAGATTTTTCGAAAGATCGTGGAGGTTCTTCCTCTTCGATAACTGGGGCAAGTACAGACTTGTCAGACGGCCCCGCAACATCCTTCGGAATTGAACACTTTACCAGTGAAGTTTCTATAGAGGTTCCTCCCTGCATGTGCTCTTTAGTAGAGACCGGGGCATCAGGAGTTTTCATCGGAGAATCGGGAACTTCAGTCGGAACTTCATGAAGTTGAGTAGAACGGGAAGAATGTAAAAGCTCAAACCGATGAAGAAGTTCATCTGTTAATAGAAATTTTGCGCTCCTCTCTTCAGCAGCCACAATGCTTAGCCTTTCAAAGACTGGCTTATGACTGGAATCTCTAGAAGGAGGAGGAAGTGCTGTAAAAATAAGGAATGGAATCAGCATCTAGCAATGCAAACCATGAAAAACTTAGAATAAAATTGAAGAAAGAAGGGAAAGAAGATCTCACTTCCTATTCTCCAGTCTGCGTAAAATCCTGCGGGGCAACGAATGTAGAAGAATTGTTTCAAAAAACCATGTGCACTCTCCGGCAAATCCAAAATTAGTTTGCGGTTCCTCGCACCTCTTGCAAGTACAATTGAAGGGTGGTCCTTGTCCTTCGCAAAAGTGCACAAGTAACAGATTTCCTCGAAACTCGGAAGACGGTCAAGAGTTCTCCTGAACAGAACGCACAATCCCATCAAAATGGCATAGCCATTGGGATGCAGTTGGAAAGGAGAGATCGTCAGTCGAAGAAGGATTTGTTGAAGAAATTCATTAAAGGGAGGAATTACTCCACTTAAGCACATTTGGCGATTAATGGCAACAAAACCGGAAGGTGGTCTATCAGCAAAATCATTTGGTCCAGGGAGTAAAACTTCTGCCTCGGCAATACCAAATTGAACGCATAATTGATTAAGCACCCGCTGTTTCAGAAGGGTAGGAGTTCTTTCCGGAGGGTTCTCTAGTGGAATAGCAATCGGAGGAGCCCCTTCGACGTGTTCTATCATCTCTTCTTGTTGAGACGTCATTCTATATAAGCAACTGGATGTTCAGATGTGAAGGTGCACGTTCCTAAAAGTGTGAAGTGTTGTGCAAAACTAATAAAAATAACAAGCAAAATAACTGAAATTAAACTAATTGACAACTGGTTGATTGTGAGATTTCAGGACTTGTTAATTTAAAACTCGAGTGCAGTGTTAATTCAAACAAAATTTTAGCTTTGCTTTAACACTTCATTTGAGTCAGTTGATTCACAGCATTTCACTCACACAGTTCACTTAAGTTGATTATTCTTTATCGACTAATATGTCATTCGATGTGGGCGGTCAGTGACAGTATATTCGTCCCATTTTTCTGCAAATGTTATGTTTAAACAGGCTGTTAAATTAAAAGTTAGAGCAATCTGCAAAGGAATGTAATGAATTTCAAATGATTCAAGTCCAAGTAGTTCAATCAAATTCTCTCAAAATTTTACAAGTCATAGGTCATCCAGACTGCCCCCTGCGACTTAGCATAGGTCAAGGCTATATTAGGTCGCACTGTGCAAGTTAAAGGGGTTCAAAGCAATGCAGATTTGTTCAAGTTCTAGCTCGGCCACGACCTAAAAACCTATGCTGCAGAAATTAGGTCGTACAAGTTTTAAGTCGTTCAGCTGTCAGTGGGACGTATGACATTTTGGTTATGCAAGCTTTAGGTCGTTCAGCGACCTAACGTAGGTCGAAAATGTTCTTTAGGTCTCCAGGGCCCTAAGGTCGTGAAGCATTTTTTGTCACTCAAATTCGTTAGGTCGCCTAACTTCCTCTCTGCACCAGACCCAATAACCCGCCATTAACTACCCGAAGAGATTCATCGTCCTCTCCATGAAATTTACCATCTCTTCATACCACCAGATCATTCCAAAAACTAACCAAAAAATCCCCAATCCATCATAAATTTAACGCATTGCCATGACTTCCTAAATCAACCAAATAACGACCGAAAATTGATTGCAACAATCACTCGAAATAAAGCGTGATACATGGAGTTGAGCAAAGGTCGGAAAGTGAGAATTCATAATTCAACGGCGATTATGATGGGATGAAGACCAGGTTCACTTACGAGATGTAATGATAAAGATGAATCGGTGACTGGATGGGTTGAATTCGCCTTTGGAAGCTCAGAGAATCGTTAATGGCGGTAGGAGATTAGAGCAATGGAATGAGGAAGAGGTAACGACCTAACAGTTTTATATGAGGCAAAAATGGGAAGGCAAATAGGCACGCGTATTGGCACAAGTGTTAGGTCGCTCACGACCTAGCTAAGTCAAGTCGAAGCACGCGACCTACGACCTAGGCACGTGCTTCGAGGGGCAAATGTTAATTCTTCTTCGTTAGCGACCTAAAACCTAAAGATATGGAGCGACCTAACTACAGGAATGGCCTAGCGACTTAACTGATCAAGTGACCTAAAAATAGCTGCGACCTAAAAATAGCTGCGACCTAAGGGAAGCTGCGACCTACAGAGCTCTGCGACCTAAGGGAAGCTACGACCTATAGAATTCTGCGACCTATAGAACTCAAACGACCTAACAGGGTGTTTAGACCTAAGGGAGGCTGCGACCTAAAGGATGATGTGACCTAGCGAACTAAAGTTTCAGCGACTTAGCGACCTATGAACCAAAGCGCCTTACAACTTAAGGGATGAAGCGATCTAACGACATGATTGTCTTAGCGACCTAACTGCCCACCGACCTAAAAAGGCCGCGACCTAAGAAAGCTGCGACATAAAAGATGTCCCGACCTAAAGAAGGCCACTACCTAAGAGGCTTAACGACCTAAGATAGGTCGCTCTCGACCTATCTGCATGAATAAAGAAGCCACCTATGCCATGCCGTCAGGGGATAGGTCGCTCACGACCCTGGACTTGTGCAAATCAGCATGAGTGTCCCTGTGAAAGAGAAGTCAATGCATCTTAGGCCGGTCACGACCTACGACCTAACTTAGGTCGGTCACGACCTATGACCTAACTCCGAAAAATGCCTATAAATACAACCCTAGTTCCAACTAAAAAAGGACTTTTGGCTCATTCATTTCAAGCGCCGTTACTCTGCTGCATTCTGAACTACTTCAACACCTTCAAGGAACTTCACGAAGAAATCAAACATGTCTAACATGTGTTCAAAGATTTGGATCGACATTTAAGTTTAGGTTACTTATTCTAAGTCACTTGAAACTCAAAGTGTGTTGTAATCGAAGTGTAACTGCATTGACTTGTAATCAAATCGTCAATAAAGATATTCAAAGTGGACGTAGGCTCTCTCTTAAGCCGAACCACTATAAAATTGTTGTTGTTTACTGTTTTTTCACTATTATCTGCTTACAATCTGTTCCCGAGCTATCGGGTGGTGCTTTCACAATCTCACTTCATACACCGGGGTGTTAGCGTTCAAATTTTAGCGTTAACAGATTATTTCCCTATTCTTGTAATCAGTCTGTAAGCTAAACACAGTTCAATTAAACATATATTTCTTTCTTAAAAATCAATCTTCCTATTTTTTTATTTAAATTAAATTAAACCTACATTCACAGATGAAACATTCATTTTATTGATGTAAATGTTTTTTTTTTTTCATTGAATCAAAACTTTCCTTATATTTCACAAAACATAAGCTACTTTTAATTGCACCTATTACAATTAGTATTCTCTCTCCTATTGATTGAAAATTTTCAATTACATTAATTTCAGTTGATTAAGTTTCAAAATGGGCTAAATGAATGTAATGATAAGTAGAACAATTACTTCATATTAACGTAATATTTAGATGTTAAATTTTCATTTATTTCAATTAAACCTATTATCATACATTACTTCAATATACTGACAAGCTTACTTTTGCACCCTTTCATTTACCCAACTGCCGTTTTATAAATAAACTTAACAATGGATTCATACTCTATTACACAAATGTCTACCCTTTGCTATATTATAAAAAAATTACATTGGTCACATTTCACATAAATGTATCATTTATTTACATTTATTACAAACTTATTTCCAATTCCAACTAACAATCTAAATAAATGAATAGGCAACCTACCATAAACATTACCATTACCTTTTGTCACATACAAAATATTTTATTACAAAATCAATTTTTGCATATATATTCATACTACAAATTCAATTTACTTATGTTCAAATTATAGCCAAACCTGACTTTTAAATTATTTTATACAAAAATTGGGATTTCATTAAGTTTATTAATTATTACCCTTAATTTTCATTTATTACCTTGTATTCTCGTTATCATTTCATGAATATGATTCCCAATTCCTTATTATTGACTTAAATTGGCATTACTTACATTGCATTAAACGTTGTTACTTAAATCTCTATCCAATAGTAATTAATACCCTAAATAAATATGCTTACTCCTTTCGTTATTTATTAATTATCACAAGAAACGTTTAATAGTCTCAACAACATTGTAATTACTAATTACCTACATTGATTGTATACGTTTTCCATTATTATCATTTATTAGAATTCTATTCAACTCTCCAACTTGTGCGTATAGTTAACCTTTCTATTGATTTTTTCTTCAAAATTTTCAGTTATCTTCTTAACTTACAAAAGGCAGTGATTAATTTCCTTTAATCGCTATTAATTACATGCATTGGTAATAGACAATAGTTGTCACCATTTTACAATTTATAACATTTGAAATTTATTATCTACAACAATTATTACCTATCAGTATTATTTCGCCCATAAATACAAAACTTGCAATTGTTCTTATTATCATATTCCATTTACTGTTAACAATGTTTATTACATTAAATCAGTTTAATATTTTCCTTAAATTCCTCATATTCAATTCATATACAAGTAAAATTCTTTTCACTACTTAAAATAATTTGAATTAACTTCGAATTACTATAAGTAGGTTTTTAATTTATTTTATTTTTCTTCTAAATTTAATTACAAACTTATTAATTTAACCAAATTAAATCCACGAAATTTATGGGTCGTTACACTCTCCCCCATTCAAAACTTTTCGTCCCCGAAAAGGAAAAAGAAGGGAGAAGGAAAATTAAATAACCTATACATCTTATTTAAAATATTAACTTTATAACAATAATTTACAAAATTTATTACTTTAATTAATTTAGATAAAATATCTCAATTTATAACATTTAAACTTTTTATACTTACATAATAAAGTTTGTAAATTATTTTCAAAAATTTTCTAGGTCAAAATTTACGAAAATTTTTGGTAGAGTCTCCTTTGTACGTAGAGGCTCGGGAGAAAATATAATATCAAAATATAACAATTATATAACATATATTATCCAAAATATTATATCCCAACCAGGGAAAATATATAAAATAGCGCTATAAACCGTAATCCGAAAACGTACTTATTTGTCGGGCACATTACGCTTATTTTATGGAACCAAAAGCAGTAGCAATTGCTTCCATAACCTACATTTCACTTATAAAATCCAATGGGTAACAATTTACATAAAGTGAAATAATTAAGTGGTTTCAATCACTAACAACCAATCAATACAACAACCAATCAATTTCAACAAACCGCATACACAACAAATACAAAACAACCAATCAAGCAACCAAACAAATAGTTGTTTGGGTTCAAAACTTTTAAATTGTACGAAATGAACAATAAACTACTAGCACATCATTTACTCAACAGTATTAGATAAAGTATATAGATTATTCATTCACCCCAAATCCAATTTTTTAAAGTATCGTACCCAACAAACCATAACCAAACAACAACAATTCCTACTAACACATCAATTAACTCATTATTAAATTTATTTCATACATTAGTTGTTTGATTATTTTCATTCATATAACAATTTATCTTTTATTTTCATTTATTTCCTTCAATTTTATTTAGAAATAACTTCAACCCTATTTCTTAAATTTACAATTTCACTTTATTATATTACTTTCATTTATTATTGTATGACCTCATCTACTTACACTTTAATTTCTTAAGTTTATAATCATCTATTTGTCATACTTACCTTCAATTATAATTACTTGGTAAAATATCAATTATAACTTTAAGTTTATAGCATTAAATTCCCATTTAACAGCAATTTCATTGAATAATTTTACTATTTCAAATTTCTCCTTGTATAATATTCTGTTACAATCTCTTATTAAACATTACAACTTTTAATATTTGGTAAGTTATATATATGTTATTTAAGGGTGTAATTTGAAAGTTATACAAGTTTCTCATATCTTCTAATTAATTCATTGTTCAATAAATTTTTACCTTTTGTCTTATAAGTTACCATTTCAACTTCCTTTTGTTTCCTTTATAACTTGGCATTAAATCTCTTACCTAAATTAGAGGCTTCAATTATTAATTACTTGCCTTTCATTTGACTACCAAAATTAAACAATTTATTAACGGAAATTTAAGAATTAAATACTGGGTTAAATTTCAAATTATTTTTAAAATAATAGGTAAATATATTCTTATAACTTATATATCTCTTATTATAATAAAACAATCCAAACTTTATATATATATATTTTTTCAAAAATGAATCTGCAGTAAAACTACTACAGTGGCCTTCCCCCTACGAAACTCGAAAATGAATGTCGGTGATGCGGCCGCCATCACCGAAGTTATTTTCCAACGACAGAGAGGAAAGTACAAACTTAATTTCTCAAAAATCTTCTTTGAAATAATTCTTCCAAATTATATTGAAACATTTATATCAGAAAATACTTATAACAATATTATTATAATCCAAAATTTCTTCGAAAGAAATTTCAAAACCCCCGGAACTTAAGTTCTAAATTTCCAAAGTTCATTTATCTTATTTTTCAATCTTATTTCTATTATTATTTATACACTTTATTACCTAACAATCAATCTATTGCAGCCAAATATAGATATCATTTGAAAAAAATTTATTTTATATATAGAAAATATAATAGGGAAAATTATTTCATTCACCTATATAAAATAAATATTATGTCGGTCTGTCCTATTAAGTGTTTAGAAATCCCTATTGATGTCATAGCGTCCCATGCGTCAACCAGAACTTATAAATACAAAACAGAACAGATTAACACAATATTAAAACCTTTTTATAACACTAACAAATATGCTCTCTCATATATATACACTCAGCGACTCCCATAGGGTATTACTACCCTATTAACAAAGAGTCAAACCCCACAAAGCCAAGGTTTATCGCTAAAACAAAGCTTTGATACCAACTGTAACGGTCCCGCCTTTTCGCACGCTTTAGACCGACACACATGCCGATTCAAATAATACGGAAGGGCGGATTGTTATGGGGTAAATCGAAAAACAGAGGAGAAAAAACAAAATAGAACTCAAAGCAGAAGGATAAAATATAATAATCAAATATACAGTTCATGAAGCTGTTTTACAAAACCTTTGATTATATTTATACAATACATATCAAAGTACACATACCATATGACAATGCAGCAGAACAATATGAGTGTAGTGGAATATAATTAATAATATATATAGAAATCTCCGTTTCATCCTCCAGAGCTAAAGTCTTCGATCCTGAAACGCTCGGACTGACCCGAGCGAATTGAAAGGACAAAACACTCGAGTCAGAGCTAAAAGAACTTATGTAAGTTAAATTAACAGAAATAAATATGAGTGCAGTAACTCAAGAGATGCTCGGGATTCACATCTCCTAAGGATCCGTTAAAATATTTACTATGTAGTATATTTCGCTATTATAATAGTGTCTAATTGTAAAATAAACTTACTTTTTAATAGCATTAAGGGGTTACCCATATAGCCCTTAACGCGAGTAATGTCAATAGTCTATACAGTACCGTAATACCTCCTGATCGGGAGGCTACCAGAGGATACTCCATAGGTACGACGCAAATAGAAACTCGTAGTAAAGGCTCGGTATGGTAGGTGACACGGGACAACTAGGCAATGCTAGGGTAGATATACCAATTACCCTTCCGGGCCGATGGAAACGCGTAGCGCGCAGCTACCGCCCACCTCGAACAAACTACCCTAAATCAAAGAAATCAAAAATGAAGGTGGCCACTGAATCAATCCAAAGTCAGAGTATAGTATCGAAGGGAAGTGTCCGATCAGAGGTGCTACCTCATTAACCCGTCAATCTCTCCTGTTTTAGCCACCTTATGCCAACTCACGGGAGTTGGGTCCACGTATTTACCTTACAGGAAACGCCACCGCCAACCTACTTCATTCTGGAATCTCCACCACGTACACGATTGTTAAAGTGTTTTTCGGAGTTGGCAGAGAGTATGACAACTTCCGATCCCGGTCTCTTCAACAACCAAACGTTATTATAAATCTGCGGTCATTTAACAATAATTGTACTTTCAAAACAAGAATAAAACATGTATTTCAAAACTATATAAATACGATATCATTTTCATTTCCAAAACAACTCATTTGATAATATTTTTATAAAACCCAAATCAAAATATCATCTTTCAAATATATTTCCTTTCAAAAATCGTACTGCTTTAAAATTTATCATATCTTGAAACCAAACATTTGAATTAAAATTTTCAAACATAATACTCCGAAATTCATAGCTTTAAAAACATACTTCTAAAACTTGAATGGTTTGGGTATTCAACAGTATATAAAGAAAATATAAATTTCTTTATAAAGTAAATAATTTCCACGCCTTTACAATTTTATTCACTTTAAATTAAGTCTAAACCCATAATTTTTAAACTCGCTTCAAAGTTCCAAACCACTACAAATTTTACATATTTCAAACTTTAAGTATTTCACTTCTAAAATTTAAGATAGGAAATTATTATTCAAAAATTTAATGTCCTATTATTTAGTTTGAAATATCGCATATTAAATCCTTAATCATTTAAATAAAACTCCAATTTCTATAACTAAATATTTCTTTTAATTCATTTATAATAGAAATATTCATTTAATTCATCTTGGATAAAAATCCAGTTATAAATATCCTAACTTTAAAATCTCCAAGTTTAACAGGTTTACATCAACTTATGGAGTTAAATTTTTAAATAGCTCAATCCGAAATAAATTTCCAATTTATATGTCAAATCTTAAATTGAGTTGAATCATTTAAAACTCTATATATATATACAATAACTTAAACCTGTACTTGAACATATAATATGAATTATCAAACTCCATTTTCAACTTATTCAATTTTTATTTATCAGATTTATACATAGCTTAAATTCACAATTTAACTATATATGTATATAAAATATTTAAAAATATCAAAACTTAATATTTATTAAACCGTATCCTATCCAAACCATAGAAATCACTTTGAAAATAATTATATATATACCGACGGTGTCTGTATAGAATTCTCTATCCTATGGTCAAGTGATATGGATATTTATCATTTCAATCCGCAATTTAAAAATAAAATGCGGCTGTATATCATTTAAAACCGCAATCCCGAATGAATGAAATGCAAGATAACTTGCAGTTTATACAATATAAAATACAGCATCCAAACATCCAAATAGCAATCATCGACCATTTATTACAATCTTTTTCCAATTTAAACAACATCAATATGGAGCATATAAATATAACAAGTAATAAGTAACAGGTATGAACTAACAGTTTATATTCAGAAATAAATTTAATAACTTTTTAACTAGCAGTTCATATGCAAATAAATAAATTATAACTGTCAATTTATATGCAATAATAAAAATTAATTAACAGTTAAATTGAATAAATGCGATTTAACTGAGATGATGAATAAAATATGAAAACGGTCATAAATGAATTTCTACTCATATCATAAATCAATTTAACAGACATAATAAAGTTTAGAAGTTGTGAGTGGGTTAAAACACTCACCTTTTGAATTTAAATCGAATTTAAATCCTATTTAAACCCAAAAATTCGACGGTCTCTAAATTTGTCCAAACCAATGTCAAAAGATCTGGAATTTAATTAAGATCCTAACAAAAAAAATCTCGCGTGAAACGGAGTTCCTAGGAGAAAGTTATACGCATTAATGGTGACTGAAATTTCAAAAAAAGAAAAAAAAATATATATATATATCACATCATATATTTTATTTAACTTGCAATGGAATTTTTAGTATTGCGTGAGTGGGTTGAACCAGTCACCTTTTTGCTTTCCCTTTTCTAGCCATATTTGGATCTGCAACTACTTTCTCATTTTTGTTTTGTTTCCTTGCTATCTTAATCCTTTTTTTATAGAAAGTTTTGAAGAGAAGATTAAATAAATCTGGATTTGAAGAAAAAGACATGGAAAGAAGAGAAGGTTTAAAAGAGAGAAAAAATTAAAGAAGAAGAAGAATGAAAAAAAGGACGCTTTGAAAAAGAAGAAGATTTGAAGAATAAGACGAGGAAAGAGGAAAAAATACTTTGGAAAAAAAAGAGAAAGGAGATTTGAAGAAGAAACAAAAGAAAATGTAACGATCCATAAAACTTTATTAATTTTTAATTGGTTTTATAACATATTTAATTGAATATTTGTGAAATTTTATAATAATTAAATTTTTAAAATAAAATATTTATATATTTAGAATACGTATATTTGAATATCGCAGATTTGTAAATTTTCAATTAATTTTATGAAAGTTTATTTATTTTGTGAAATTCTATTAAATTCATGCTGACTTGTTAATGATATGTAATCTAAATTTTAATAAAAGGATCTGCAACATCGTAGTTGTAAATTATGAATGTTATTGTTTATAATCATACATGTAACTCTAATGATACGATTTTAATAACAAATTCCGTGTACAAGATATGGATTACATAATAGTATTTTCTTAATACCCTTAGCTTTCAACAATAATCAATTAGCGACCTTAATCTTAATAGGATTTGAAAATCATCAACCTTCGGATAAGTCAAATGATATTCTAAATGTTTAATAATAATCTTGAGACCAAAAAAAAACTTTATCAGAAGAACATTTTGAGTACACATAAATTTTTATGGGATTATGTTAATATGTATTCAGTATGCATATGCTAAATACCGCTCAAACAAGAAATAATCACTAATACACAGCGTTAATTGTTAAAAACTCAAACTATCTATATTTATCACGCAAAAATGCAAAATCATAAAGGTTATTAGTGAAATTATGCAATCTTAACATGTGCGTAGAGGGCACATGCTGATATTTTCCGATTTTGTGCATTACACAAAGAATTATTGGATCCTATTCATCGTTAATTTGCTACCATTTTCACGACTTTGACCACCATCTTAATTTGTTGAATGCCACGAATGCCAAAAAATGATGAATGATGTTGCAAGTCAGAAGAAAATGCATGCTCCTATATGCGTTTCTTTTTTTTAACATTGGTGTCTGACATAATTGATGCTAGTTAACGTTAAATGACATTAGATGCCAACAATATTATCATGCATTCTCATTATCTTAATTCTTTTATCAATTAACCTCTCCACTTTTCTTTCCAATCTGATTTATAACCTGCCTATTTACTTTTCTTACCTTGCGTGTCCATTTCAATCTGCTGGTTCAGCACTTCCATTTGCATTTAATTCTTCCTTGATTTTCGATTTCAAACGCATGATTGATAACGGCAAATTTGCATTTTTTATTTGCCAACGTGGCCTTTACTTTTCTAGAATTTACTTCCTCTTTTTACGTTATTTCCCTGCTTACAAGATTTGTTGCCGTTTACCTTTATTTATTTACTTTCATTTCTATTCCTTTAATTTTGCTGTTGCCTTTATTTAACGGTACAATTCATTTCACAATTCCTCTATTTATGTATCTTTCACCTGCTCCAACTTTTCACCTGTATTTCCCTTCATCTCATAACTCCGAAATTTAAGGGACTATAACTATTCCCAATTCAATACAAACGTTCTATTCTTTAATTTGAACGTCTCAAATTCAGAATTTTGATTTTTGATTGCTCCCTGCCTTTTTTTCACCTTAATCTATTGATGGTACGTTGATTTCCTTTTTCATTTCTAACCTTAGGCCCTACGCATTCTTTTATAGCCGTTGAGAAAAATCAAACGTACGTTTGCATTGATTTTTATTTAATCAAATGGTCCATATTTTATTAGTTTTACGTCTCTCTATCTTCATTGCTTTAAATATTGCAACTGAATCAACGCCAAATTTGCTGCCTTTTTCCGTTGATTTTCATTTATTTCTTGCGTTTTCTCGGCCTAATATATTCTGTAGAGTTTATAATTAGATAGGCATTCCAGAGCTTTCCCAATTCTCGTTCTACCTGCTTCTTCCTTTTATAAACATGCTCAGATTCAATTCCTTTCATTTGCCTATTGCTTCTTCTCCTTCATTGCTTTTTTTCATCAACCTGGATATATTAATGCAAGCCTTTTCCCTGTCTTTCCTCTCAACCACTACCGCCTCTGCCTGCAACCTTCCCCCATGTCAGCAGCCCCGTGCAAGCGAACCCCTCCACAACCGCGTGTCCTCACCTATGCGTCTCTGGCAATCTTTGTATTGAGGCACACATATATCTATAGTTGGTGATCTTGCGGGTACGTGTGTGTGTGTATATATATATAGTTATACGTTATATATACAGTTTTAGATTTTTAATAAGTATGAGTTTTGTTTTCTTTCTTTCTTAGTTTTGTGTTTACAGTTTTAATATTTCAAAGTTTATTTTTTTTATAGTTTTATGTTTAAAGTTATTGTTACAGAATAAAGAATTGTTAAGTTGTATTGATTGTTTTTTTATATTTTTAAGAGTATTTGATTTTGGTTATATGTATTGATTTAAGCATTTGTTTTAAAATATATAATGTGTATAGATGTAAGTTTATATTATAAATAAGTATTATATATATTTTATTATAAAGCTAGTAACCATTCTTATTAATTTATTTATTCATATATATACATATTGCTGTCGCGTGTTCTAATATATACAATATGATTATAATTCCAGTCTGCATTTATGTTGTTAAAAAATTCGCATAGATACATTTTTTGTATGTTGCATGATTTTGAACAGTTTTTATATACATGTTTTCAAATATACATGGTTTAGTTTATGTAAACTTTCAAGGAAATAACTTTGGATATGCATTAAGTTTTAAATGTACATAAATCTCAAAAATGTGCAATTTGGTGGTTTCGAAGTTTATTAATTTATTGTTTTTATTTTTTTCCTCAAATGTTCTTTAATATATGTTTTCAAAATTGGGTTTAGAGAAAATTTATTTTATATATATACACACACACACACAACATATATTTTGTTCTATTGGTATTAAAGTTAAATTAGTAATTTGAAATAATATATATATATATATATCTTATTTTAAGTATATGGTTAAAAATTTGGTTTTTGAGAAATTTATAACATATATTTTGTTTCAAACTATATCAAGATAGTTCTGATTCATTTTATCAATTCCTCTTGATCAGCTTGGTTGTCCGTTCGAATTCGTGCCAATTTTGACTTGCTTTGAAAATCGTTAATTGGTTCGGTCATTTCGCAATTCAAATCATAGCTTGTTATGTTTTCTATCTCCTCTCTAGCCTCGAAAGGTGAGTAATCACTCACGATTAACGTTCTTTTATTTATTAAATTTGATTTCAATTGAAACGACAATTGAAATATGCTGCTGCAGCTATTTAAATTGTTATATTTATTCTATTATCTGTAACTGTCCACTTATGGGATATGACACCATATCCTATTGTTTATATTTATTTTGATGATATATGCCTATTGTTATTATTATTTTCATATCTGCTATCAATCTGCAAGTTCCCTGTTAGTAAAGAAATCACTATGGGTTGAAATGATACATACCCGAATGGACTTTAGAATAGGAGAAAATCGTTATGGGTTGATGTAACGACCCGTATTTTACGTATCGGAAGATCGTAAAACTGTTGTCATTAGGTCATTATTGTTGTTAAGTCGTTAAGAGATTTGGAACGACCTAGGAGTTAGGTCGTGCAGAAGCTTAAGTCATTTAGAGTTTAGGTCGTGTAAAGCGACCTAAGGAGAGTGAGCGACCTAAGGATTGGAACGACCTAAGGGGTTAGGTCGTGTGATAGTTAGGTCGTGTTATAGTTTAGGTCGGTCGAGCGACCTAGGGAAGTTAGTGTCATTAGTGAGCGACTTAAGGGAGACAGCGACTTAAGTTAGTGAGCGACTTAAGAGACTGGCGACTTAAGGGAGTTAGTGGCTTAGGCAAGCTACTTAGGCAAATAGCGACCTAAGCGAACTAACGACTTAACGGGATAAGCGGCATAGGAGTTAGCGGCATAAGCAGGTTAGCGATCTAAGGGAGGTAGGTCGTTCGAGCGACTTAAGGATTTCAATCGTTGTAGTTTAGGTCGTGAGCGACCTATGTTGCCCTGTGTTGAAGTTAGGTCGTATGCGCCCTAAGGTAGATTCTGTGTATAGTTGGGTCGTCAGCGACCTATGGTTTAATTAGGTCATGAGCGACCTGTATCATGTTGCTATATGTTAGTTAGGTCGTAAACGACTTAAGTTAGAATTTTTCTAGTTAGGTCACGGACGAGATAAGGCTTAAGTCGTTATAGTATAGGTCGTAAGTCGTTGGGACATAGGCTTGGGGTTAGGTCGCGCAAAGGATTAAGTCGCTAGGTCGTGTCCCAGTTAGGATTAAGTGTTAGGTCGCCTATGTTGTAAGTCGCGTGAAGGCCTAAGGAGTTAGGTCATGCGTGTTTTAGGTCGCGCATGCTGTTAAGTCGTTGGGTCGGCATCATGGTTAGGTCGTAGGTCGTGGGAAGTTTTAGGTCGTTGGGTTTTGTTAAGTCGCGAGGGACTTAAGGGGGTGAGGGACTTATGGTTCGGCCTATAAATACACGTGCTTGCTTCACTTTTTGGGATCCGGATTTTAAATCGACGAAGTGCTGCCCTTTTGAGAGCCCGAGTACTACACTTCTTAACTTCTTATCTCTTCTTTAATCTAGTGCTTCCTTCCATCCAAATTGAAGATCAAATCGAAGATCCAAGAGCCAAAATTGAAGATCTACATCCATCAAAGAGAGATTTCATCGTTTGAAGCGGGATTTTGGCGGATCAAGCTAGATCCTTCGCTGTCCAGATCTGAAGTTAGTTGCTTTTGAAGTGTTTAGGTGATTCAGTGAGTGGTGGTTATCTCTCACACGGATCCAAAGGAGTATATCGGATTGGTGGCTTGATTTTGTGTTAAAGATAGTGATTTCATGCATTTTTCTTAAGCCTAAGTATAGATCCATTGTTTTATGAAGATTTGACATCCATTTTAATATATCTTAACTAATGCAAGTTCATCCATCAAGTTGTAGAGATATTAATCATGATTCATGCTTGTTAGATTTGGAATCTTTGTTCACAAAATTGCCATTTTAGTTATAATTGCTTTTAGATCTTGTTTGAATGCTTGATTACTTGGATTAATGATTGATTTGATTGATTAGATTGATTTGTAGTTGTTTTGGAAAAGTATGGTCGAAGATGATTCAAAAGCTAAGGGAAAGGCTCTTGAATAGGAAAAGTTGCTTGTGGCATATGTGGCGGATGATGAGGCTCATATGGATAGATATGATGATGATGATGAGATAGGGCTTTTCTATGATTGAGATGAAGCGAGGCATGACATGAGGTAGTCTTGGTATAATCCAGACGGGATCATTCCAAGCATGTTGATAACTCGAGGGATGGTTCGGGTTAGAGGATAATGGTTGGCTCGAGAGATGCTTGAGCTAGTATGAGAATAGTCATCGAGGAGGATGACTAGAAGGCTGAGATTTCATCGTTACTGAAGATTCTAGCAGACTCAAAGCAAGAGTACGCTGGGCAGATTCGATTGCCCCAAAAGACTAATAGTTGATGGTCGAGTAGTCTGGGTAGATTCGATAGTCCTAGGCACGGGTTGCGACGACGTGCGGAGTTCTGTCTAGAACCGGGGTTACCATTAGCCCTTGACGGACGGCTGAAAGAATGTGCCGGTCATTCAATTAACGGTGATATCGAAGCAATGATAACAATGATAGCCAGAGTCATGGATGTTTGGTTGTATCGTCATTCGGTCTCAAGAGCGATGCTTTCTGGGTGCTTATCTGATCTTGGTTTAGGCCTTAGGGGTTTGTGCTTGGAAAACATCGACCTTGACTCGAGTGATAATTGCTTTACTTTAAATGTCTGCTTTGCTATGTTTATTTCTGCTTAGTGTGTCTGGGGGCTATCACTGTAGAAAGAGGTGGAGTGGGAGGGTTGGATTCCTATTCCTTTTACCTTTATGCTCTTTTGGTATGTTGTTAGTTAATTTACCGCTCACTAAGACTGTTGTCTGACTCAAGGTTTTATGTTCAACTCTTATTACCTTAGGCTGTTCATCCATTTTGGGATGGGCAGACTAGGTAGCCGGTGACAAGTGCTGTTCTTAGTGACCAACGCTGCTGATGACGAAGAAGAGCTGGAGGCTTTTGCATATTATTTTCTTACTATATGTACTGGATGTTCCCCTGCTTATGCATTCTCTGAGTGATATGTAGTGAGGCTTGATGTATTGACTATTCGGATGTTTGTATCAAACTATTATGAAGTTTATACGATGAGATTTTGTTCTATGGAGCTTCACTATATATATATATATATATATTTCTCTATTGTATTTTATCCATGTGCTGTGAGTTATACGACAGATTCTGCTGTTTTCACCTTACCATGACGATCGTCCATGGCTGCCTGGCATACCTTTCAGCGCACTATTCCCTTGTTTGGTGCAGGAGTCATGGGCGCCCGTCACATTTGGTATCAGAGCTTTGGTTAATCGATTTTAGCCAACACTCGCTGATGTAACTACGTATGAGAGACGTAATTGTATTTTTATGGATGATTACTATATATAATATAGTAGCTTAGAAGGATTTGAACTCCTTATGCAGTTGTTTCTCAAGGTGTATTAATCATTTCTTTTATAGATATTAAGAATGAGTCGAAGAGGGAGACCAGCTGCTAGGGAAAGCCGTACTACTGAGGGAGCTGCTGATTATGCTACTATGTTCGAGGCTATGATGACTTCGATCATGAGAAGGATGCCAGCTCCGGGGCCATCAGTAGATGTTGGAGTTCAAGTTCAAGCTCCAAAACCGGTGGATTTTGCTAAGCTGTGTAAAGACTATACTGCTCTTGGAGGGAAGGTTTTCTTGGGAACAGAATCTACCATTAAAGTCCAGAGATGGATAGATGCTTGTAGAAGGATCTTTGGTGACTTGGGAATTGAGGATGCAACCAAAAGGAAGCTCGCATCAAGACAGCTTTAAGGGAGAGCTTCTGATTGGTGGAACTCCATCACCATTGATACTCCGGAGGAAGAAATTACCTGGGTGCAATTCCAAGCCAGATTTGAATATAAGTTCATTTCTACAGCTCAGAAATCAGTTCTGTTCAGGAAGTTTGTGGAGCTCAAGCAAGGTGGAAGACCAGTTCTGGAGTATGTTTCTAAGTTTGAAGCTTTGTCCAAGTATGCTCGGTCGTATGTTGAATCTCCATATCAGAAGAATGAGAAGGTGACTGGCTTGGACATTTATCTTGGGAGATAGTTGGTGGATCATTTGGACGATCCATTTGAGAAGCTTGTGGAGAAAGCTCTAAGGCACAAGAACATGTTTCCTAAGGAAGGATCTGTTGTTGCTGTGACCAAGGAAGAGCCTAAACCACAGCAAGGTGGAAATAAGAAGAGGAAGCAGCGGCAGCAGAAGAGTAAGGATGGTCAGAAGAAGCCGAAGGGCGAAGTGACCTGCTATAATTGTCAGCAGAAGGGCCATTTCTCCAGAGACTGCAAGAATCCAAAGGTGCCGGTGAAGTGCCGCAACTGTGACAAGGTGGGGCATGTCAAGAGAAATTGTCCAGAACCGCAGAAGGACAAGCAGATTGTGCAAGCTTATGCTTTAATGGTTGTGCCATCATCTTCAAAAGCTCCTACTGCAGAAGAGAAAGGGAAGAGTGTAGTGGGTCAAGGTACTCTTTCCATTTGTGGTGTTCCAGTTAGAGTGTTATTCGATACTGGAGCGTCGCATTCTTTCGTTTGTAATGAACTTGTAGGCCGGTTGGGTTTAGAACCGGATATTGTTGATAGACCATTGGCTCTGACTAATCCAATTGGGGGTTCGTCCTATTTGTGTATGATATGCCGTGGTCTGGTTGTGTCGAGTCATGATTGCTCTTTTGTTTGTGATTGTTTTGTTCTAAACTTTGAGGGGTTTGGAATTATTTTGGGTATGGACTGGCTTAGGAAGTATGCGGCAAAGGTTGATTGTAAAAGGTTGGAGGTGACAGTCGAGAACGTGGAAGGGCGAAAGATTGTGATACGATGTAAGCATGAGGAAGGCGTCTTCATGAGCTTCATGTATTCGCTGGTTGTTCCACGGGATGGACTGTCATCGGTGCCGGTCGTAAATGGATTTGAGGATATCTTTGATGAGGTCAAAGGGTTACCGCCGCATAGAAAGATCGAGTTTCGTATCGGTCTAGTTGAAGGAGCCATACCTGTTGTGATGCCTCTTAGGCGGATGGCACCTAGGGAACAACAAGAGTTGAAGGTACAAGTTGATGATCTTCTACAGAAAGAATTTATTCGGCATAGTGTGTCCGAATGGGGTGCACCAGTTGTGTTTGGAACCAAAGCGGATGGATCGTTGAGGTTGTGTGTGGATTATCGTGAGCTGAATAAAGTGACTAAGAAGAACAAGTATCCATTGCCGAGAATAGATGACTTGTTTGACCAGCTTCACGAAGCCAAGGTGTTTTCTTAGATGGATTTAGCAACGGGATTTCACCAATTAAGAGTGGCAAAGGATAGTGTGCCAAAGACTGCTTTCAGGACACCATCTGGTTTCTTTGAGTGGCTGGTAATGTCGTTTGGATTGACCAATGCACCAGCGTATTTTGTGGATCTTATGAATAGAGTGTTCAGGGATCAGTTGAACAAGTTTGTACTTGTGTTCGTGGATGATATTTTGGTTTATTCCAGAAATGAAGAAGAGCACAAGGCGCACTTGCATATTGTTTTGGAAATCTTGCGGAAACATCAGCTGAAGGCTAAGTTTTCGAAGTGTCACTTCTGGAAGAGTGAAGTGAGGTTCTTAGGCCATATTATCTTTAGAAATGGAATAGCGGTTGATCCCGCCAAAGTGGCAGCAATCCAGGATTGGGTTAGACCTAAGAATGCATCTGATGTGAGAAGTTTTCTTGGATTAGTAGGATACTATCGTCGGTTTATCAAAGACTTTTCCAAGGTAGCTGCACCATTAACAGGATTGACGAAAAAGAATCAAGTATTCAGATGGGATGCTAAGTGTGAGCAAGCTTTCGGAATCCTGAAAGAGCGACTGACAAGTGCTCCTGTTTTGACTATTCCAAGTGGAGACGATGAGATGGTGGTTTACACCGATGCATGTGGTACTGGACTTGGAGCAGTGCTGATGCAAAATGGTAAAGTTGTTGCGTATGCAAGTCGACAAATGAAGCCGCATGAAAGGAATTATCCGACTCATGATTTGGAGTTAGCGGCGATTGTATTTGCTCTGAAGATGTGGAGACATTACCTGTTGGGAGTTCGATTCGAGTTGTTTACAGATCATAAGTCGTTGAAGTATCTTTTCCCCAAAAAGGATTTGAATCTTCGGCAGCAAAGATGGCTAGAGTTTTTGGCATCATATGATTTTGGTATAGCCTATACTCCGAGAAAGGGTAACGCAGTGGCAGACGCGTTAAGTCGAAGACATGCAGGGTTAGGGGCCATGTTTTTAGAATGGAAGAATCTCGAGTATTTAGCTGGATTTGACATCAGGCCTAGATGTGAATTGGAACCTGAGATGTTGGCAAACTTATCAATAAGACCTACTCTTGTGGAAAGAATTCACGAGAGCCAAAAACGAGACGATAAGCTTGTTAAGATTATCCGTAATTTGGAATCTAGATTAGACCCAGAGAAGGATAAAGGATTCGAGGTCGATCGAGAGGGTTGGCTTCGGAAACAATGATGACTAGTTGTTCCCGATATAGATGAATTGAGGGATGAAGTTCTGAGGAGAAGTCATCACTCGAAGTTGACAATTCATCCTGGTGGGAATAAGATGTATCGGGATATGAAGAGAACCTATTACTGGGAAGGTATGAAGAAGGATGTTGGAAATTTTATTTCCAAGTGCATGAACTGCCAGTTGGTAAAAGCCGAGCAGAAGAAGCCCAGTGGATTGCTTCAGCCATTAGAAGTCCCTACATGGAAGTGGGAGCAAATATCGATGGATTTTATTGATGGTCTACCTAGAACCAGAGCAGGAAATGAAGGGATTTGGGTCCACGTAGATCGTTTGACTAAGAGTGCAAGATTCATTCCTGTTCGATCAACCAGAACTGCATCGAAATTGGCTGAGCTGTATGTTAAGTGGATAGTTCGATTCCACAGTATTCCGAAAAATATAGTGAGTGATCGAGATCCATTGTTCACTAGTGGATTTTGGAAGAGCTTCCAGGAAGTTTTGGGAACTAAGCTTTGTTTGAGTACAACATATCTTCCCCAAACAGATGGTCAGACCGAGAGAGTCAACCGAGTTTTGGAAGATCTTCTTAGAGCATGTGTTTTGGATTTCGGAGGATCATGGAAGGATCGCCTTCATTTGGTGGAATTTTTGTATAATAACAGTTACAAGTCAAGCATTGGTATGGCACCATATGAAGCATTGTATGGAAGACCGTGTAACTCTCCTATATGTTGGTTGGAAACAGGAGAAAAGTTGATACTTGGGCCAGAAATGATTCGACAGACTTCAGATTGCATAGAGATCATTCGGCGACGAATGAAGGCAGCCCAAGACCGTCAGAATAGTTATGCCGATAAGCGTCGTAAGGATTTGGAATTCGACGTAGGTGATATGGTTTTCGTGAAGATTTCTCCATTGAAGAATGTTATTCGATTTGGGAAGAAAGGAAAATTGACTCCGAGATTTGTTGGACCATTCCCGATCATCGAGCGAATTGGAAAGCTTGCCTATAAATTGGAGTTACCAGAAAAGATGTCGGGTGTGCACAATGTTTTTCATGTATAGTATCTACGGAAGTATGTGCACGACTCGAATACAGTGGTTTCTTCTGATAGCTGTGAAGATTTTGAGGTTGATCCAGTTGTTAAGAAACCTCGTAAGCCGCTCGTGTTGTGGGAACTGACACGAAACAGCTTAGGAGGAAGGTAGTCAAGTTGCTCAAGATACAATGGAGTGATGATGTTCACGACTGTACATGGGAGGTGGAAGAGAGGATGAAGGCAGCTCATCCTAAACTCTTCGAGGTATGACCATAAGGTGTCGTGTCATCTCATGAAATTGTAACTTGATCTAGTCCTAGAATTCTGCATGGTAGGTTAGTAATTGGATGCATGGTTTGTTGATTGCTATGAATGGTAGGCATGCAGAATAGTGTTATATTTCTCTTGTTTGTTCGGAATTTCGGGGGCGAAATTCCTAAGGGGGAGAGAATGTAACGACCCGTATTTTACGTATCGGAAGATCGTAAAACTGTTGTCATTAGGTCATTAGTGTTGTTAAGTCGTTAAGAGATTTGGAACAACCTAGGAGTTAGGCCGTGTAGAAGCTTAGGTCGTTCAGAGTTTAGGTCGTGTAAAGCGGCCTAAGGAGAGTGAGCGACCTAAGGATTGGAACGACCTAAGGGGTTAGGTCGTGTGATAGTTAGGTCGTGTTATAGTTTAGGTCGGTCGAGCGACCTAGGGAAGTTAGTGACATTAGTGAGCAACTTAAGGGAGACAGCGACTTAAGTTAGTGAGCGACTTAAGAGACTGGCGACTTAAGGGAGTTAGTGGCTTAGGCAAGCGACTTAGGCAAATAGCGACCGAAGGGAACTAACGACTTAACGGGATAAGCGGCATAGGAGTTAGCGGCATAAGCAGGTTAGCGACCTAAGGGAGGTAGGTCGTTCGAGCGACTTAAGGATTTCAATCATTGTAGTTTAGGTCGTGAGCGACCTATGTTGCCCTGTGTTGAAGTTAGGTCGTATGCGCCCTAAGGTAGATTCTATGTGTAGTTGGGTCGTGAGCGACCTATGGTTTAATTAGGTCATGAGCGACCTATATCATGTTGCTATATGTTAGTTAGGTCGTAAACGACTTAAGTTAGAATTTTTCTAGTTAGGTCACGGACGAGATAAGGCTTAAGTCATTGTAGTATAGGTCGTAAGTCGTTGGGATCATTCCAAGCATGTTGATAACTTGAGGGATGGTTCGGGTTAGAGGATAATGGATGGCTCGAGAGGCGCTTGAGCGAGTATGAGAATAGTCGTCGAGGAGGATGACTAGAAGGCTAAGATTTCATCGTTATTGAAGGTTCTAGCAGACTCAAAGCAAGAGTACGCTGGGCAGATTCGATAGTCCCAAACAACTAATAGTTGATGGTCGAGTACTCTGGGCAGATTCGATAGTCCTAGGCACGGGCTGCGACGACGTGCGGAGTTCTGTCTAGAACCGGGGTTGCCATTAGCCCTTGACGGACGGCTGAAAGAATGTGTCGATCATTCAATTAACGGTGATATCAAAGCAATGATAACAGTGATAGCCAGAGTCATGGATGTTTGGTTGTATCGTCATTCGGTCTCAAGAGGGATGCTTTCTGGGTGCTTATCTGATCTTGGTTTAGGCCTTGGGGGTTTGTGCTTGGAAAACATCGACCTTGACTCGAGTGATTATTGCTTTACTTTAAATGTCTGCTTTGCTATGTTTATTTCTGCTTAGTGTGTCTGGGGGCTATCACTGTAGAAAAAGGTGGAGTGGGAGGGTTGGATTCCTATTCCTTTTGCCTTTATGCTCTTTTTGTATGTTGTTAGTTAATTTACCGCTCACAAAGACTATTGTCTGACTCAAGATTTTATGTTCAACTCTTATTACCTTAGGCTGTTCATCCATTTTGGGATGGGCAGACTAGGTAGCAGGTGACAAGTGCTGTTCTTAGTGACCAACGCTGCTGATGACAAAGACGAGCTGGAGGCATTTGCACAATATTTTCTTACTATATGTACTGGATGTTCCGCTGCTTGTGTATTCTCTGAGTGATATGTCGTGAGGCTTGATGTATTGACTATTCAGATGTTTGTATCAAACTATTATGAAGTTTATATGATGAGATTTTGTTCTATGGAGCTTCACTATATATATTTCTCTATTGTATTTTATCCATGCGCTGTGAGTTATACAATAGATTCTGGTGTTTTCACCTTACCATGACGATCGTCCATGGCTGCCTGGCACACCTTTCAGCGCACTATTCCCTTGTTTGGTGCAGGAGTCATGGGCGGCCGTCACAGTTGAAATGATAAACCCAAGCGATTTTCATTAAATTGAATTTAGGATTACGGGTTGAAATGATATCCACCCGTATATATTTAGTCTACAGATTGAAATGATAAATATCTGTAGCATTTGACTATATGATAGGAAATATATACCAACCCCGCTGGTCCATATAAATATTTTAAAGTTAAATTTCTACAGTTTGAAAAGAAACATATAGGAATTGATAAATATTGGTTCATAAAATATTATATATAAATGGAAACTTTATATATAAATTTAATAATAATATTATTGGGATTGATTTAATCCATATAATATGTTTAAGTATTGTTTGAGATTTATATTTCAAAATTTACCATTGTAAAGAATTTGAATAATTAAGATTGGGAGATAAATTGGGTTTATTAAAAATGGTATTTAAATAAAGATTTATTTAAGTAAATCAATTTGAAATTATTGAATGGGAAATTTAAGGGTATGATTTTTGTAACTGGATTTTTGATTTAAGTGATTTAATGAATATTTCACGTTTAAATAAATTAAAGAAAATATTGAGTAAAAGGGAAATTTCAGGTTACTTAAATAATATTGAATTTAAGGAGGAAATATTTCAAGGCTAAATAACAATTTGACTAAATCAAGATCTTTATGAAACTGTTAAATTGAACTTTGGGAATGTAGAATATTAAAGCTTTGAACTATACTAGAATTTAATTGGTGTTTCAGGTCTGTATTTGAATCAATATAAGTTGAATCTATTTTAGAAAACTGAATTGAAATAAAATTTAGTTTGAAACGTTTAATATTTAAAGTTTTGGAATATTGAAATGTAAAAAGGGTATTTTGTTATTTCAAATCCGGAATTTGAGATCGATAAAAATTGAAATGGTTATTTAGAAATTAAGTTGAATTTAAATTGATTTAAATTGAGATTTGACTAGATTTGAATTTGGAAATTTAGTAAATTGAATCGTAACTTTGAAAGTGAAAAATTGGAAATAATTATAATGATATTTCGGTTTTGAAGTATAAATAAATGGGAATGACCACGGTGTTATAGTGTATATTTCTACCTTGTAGATAGTTCCATGGACACTTAGAGGATGGTTATTGTAACGATCTTGAATTTTATTAAGTTTAAATTGATAATTAAATTTAATTTTTGAATAAAAATTATGAAATAATGGGTAATTGATATAAAATACTATTTATATTATGAATTGATTAAGAATTAATTTGAATATACGGAAATAAACAATAAATAAGTAAATACATCAACTAAAAATTTTACAGCATTTTCTCTTAAAATAATGTGTATATGATAATAATAAGAAAAATGTAATTTGAAATTTAATTGAGAGCTTTGATTTATGGATAGAAGTAAATATAAAATGTCTTTGTATACTTGTAAAATAATGAACAAAGGGAATAGTAAAGCAAATAAAAAGTAAACAAAATAAAGTATTCAAGCAAATAAATATGCAAAGTAAAACAATGAAGTCTACTTTCCTGTACATCAGGCAAGTAAAGAAAGTTATGCAAAATCATTTCAGCCTAAATAAAAAAAATACAAAATTTAGTACAAAATAAAGTATCAAAGCATGGGAACAAAGCACAAAACATCTCAGCCGAGACAAAGCTGAAGTAAACAAAAGAATGCAAGTGTAGGCAAGCATAAACAAACTGTACAAACAAATCTTTTAAAAACATAAACAAATAAAACAAAGACAAAATCTCTTCAGTACAAATAAGGTGCGCATCCGAGTAAAATAGGCAAAAACAAGATAAAAATCTATGTACAAACAAATAAAATATAAGCATGAAGTACCATTGCATTTAAATGCAAGCATAAACAAAGTCTGTTCGAATTGCTTTAACATACTTTCAGCCTCCTTAGTCTGCAAAAGAAGATATATACATGAGGAATGATGTAAACAAAAACAGAAAAGAATATGCAAGAAGAAAACAAAGAAAAATATATATCACCTTTGTTGTACAAACAAAAATAAGCACAGCCTGTAAACTTTCTTTTTATATGCATCAATCCATTATCTCATTTCAGTTCGTTTCCATTCCAAAACTGAGAAAAACTAAAGTATATCATCCCAAACTTAAACCAACTTCAATTCAAACTTCAACCTGAAATGAGTGAGAGCTTCAACCTCAAAGCAAATCAACCTGAAAACAAATTTTATTCACAAGTTTACAAGCCTGTAGTATAATCTGTAGTTCATGCAAGATCAAGCTTCAACAAGCTTCAGATTTAAAAGTTCAAAATTCAAACCCAAAGTAAAAATTCAAATGCAATTTCCAGTTTTTCAAACACATGAATCTTCACTGTCGCTGCTTCAGAATTTTAAAGGTGAGTAACTTATTCTTTTTAGATACTTTTAAAATATAAAACTGTTGCTTATATATATATAGGTATATCTGTGAGTAGCAAGTAGTTTTTCCTGCTTCAAAATTTGTTGCATTGGCTCTGTGTATCTATGTTGTTCATCTCTCTGCTTAGTTCCAGAGTATCAGATCACCAAGAAAAAAAATTTCATTTCTTCCTCTCTAATCAATGTTAAGCCTTGCTTCCAAAAACAAATATGTATGTTTTAGTTTGAGTTTCCATTTAAAAATAATTGCATAACATAAAAAAGGCATATAGAATGAAAGCTCAAGTTTTTACAATAAAGGACTTTATTTCTGGAAATTTCCAGTATCATAAAACATTGATTCAAGTTCGTAGTTTGAATCCTTACACGAAACGATGATTTTTAAGGCAAATTTGGTGATTTTTAATGGTGAGTTTCATGAGCAGTTTGGAGATGAGCGTTTGAGGCATTTTGATCGAATTCAGGTGATTGATGGAACTGGGGTGGTCGAGGTCGTGCGTGAAGGTGGAGGAGCGTACCACGGTGATGAGAAAAATAATGGGAGGTGGTCACGACTTCGCAGGTGACGGCGGCGATAGAAATTAGTTTTTAAACCTAAATTTTCCTGTAGCTAAATTTTTGATCGACGTGATCACGGTGGAGCATCGAGTGATGCGGGGTTTTGGGAAAAGGGGGCATGGTGGGTGACGATGCCGTGGCTGGCGGTGCTGAGCCTCTGATGGCCGAAGGTGCGATCGCGAGGTGTTTTTGTTTAATGGGTTTGAGTTCAGGTTCGAACGAAAGGCCAGATTCGTGATCTCGAGTTTTTGCATCGAAGTGAGCTTTGCTTTCGAGTATAGGGGAGTTTCGCGATGTGTGGGTGGAGGCGAAGTTCGCCAGAGCGGCGGCGGCCGGTCGTACACGTGCATGTACACGGTTATGGGGATGTCCAGATGATTGTGATTTGGGGAAGAAGCAACGCGACTCAATGTCGTACACGAGAAAATGAAGCTCGAGCTCGAAGTTGAACTCGAGTTATTTTGGCATGATACCGGGTAAATTTTTAACACTTAAACAAAAATTTGAAATTTATAAGGCTCGGGTAAGTTTGGGGAAAGACTCGAAGTCGTCTTCGGGTAGAGCGAGGTTTGGCTCGAAGCAGGGCCCGGGTAGTATAAAAACAGTTTTCAAAATTTTAAAACAAAATTCAAGTTTTAAACAAATTTAACTTATTCTTTTAAATAATTGTTTTATTTAAGTATGGGAACGGTTTAAGGTTTAAAATTAAATTATTTCAATTAAATTAAGTTTTAATTATAGATTTAATTAAAAGGGTTAATTTATTAAAGATTTAATTTATGTAATTGAATAAATTAATGTGATAAATTAAAAGATTCTTTAATAATTAAAGGTTAATTAAGTACTGATAAAAAAAATTAATTAATTTGTTAAGAGCTAATTTATTAATGATGAATAATTAAAGGATAATTATTTAATTAAATATTAATAAATGGTAAAAATTGATTTAATCAAGTGATTAATCAATATTTAATACAAAGCATAATGTGATTAATTCAAAATGGTAATTAATTTGAGACTAATTAATTAAAGGTTAAATTTAATTTAATGAAGTTGATTAAGGAATGATAATTAATCAAGGAAAAATAAATTAGAGTAATTAATTAAAGATAATTAATTAAATGGTGAATTAGATAATTAAAGATTAACTGTTTAATAATTAAAGGTTAATTATTTATTAATGGATAATTAGTAAAAGATTAAAGAATAATTAATCAAAATGATTTGTAAATTATCAATGTTGATTAACCAGGATTTATAATTCATAAGAAATTAATTTGATTTAAATTAATCAGATAATTAACTGATCTTACTTACGAATATTTGGATTCTACTGGATGACTTGATTGTTGATATCCCTGATTTATGATGCTTTGTATATATCCTGATTTATGTTGTGATCTGAAATTTACTTATCTGTGATATATATCTATGAATCTGTGAATGGACGATGAGCGTTATTGTTTATATCGCTTATCAACTATATTTCTGTGTTTTAATCTTTGATGATTGATGATATGGTACTTTTATTGTGTTAAACCCCTGGACCACACCATACACACACAAATATGGATTTCACGAGGAAATCGATTGAGTCACAGATTTTTGAAAATAGTTTTAAATTTGAATTTTTAAATTCAAATGGTTTGAAAATGAGATTGGGTTTAAAATGAAAAGCTTTCGAAATGAAATTTCAAGGATGAAATTTATTTTTGAATGACTTGATTAAATTTTGGAATTTAAATAATTTGATTTAAATTTGAATTCCAAAGTGTGAAACTGAATACTATGATTTAAAACTAGGGATTAAAGATGTTATACCAGTTATATAGGGGTTAAACTATTTTAAAATGTTTTAATTTGGAAATATGAATATAAATTAAGAACTTTAACTTGTGCAAATATAATTGAATTTTTCTGAAATGAAAACTGTTTGTTTTCAAATAATTAAAGCTTTCACATAAGAAATGAACGTCCTATTTGTGTAAAAAAAATTCAAGTTTGAAAATGAAAATGATTTCCAAGTTACAGAAACGGTCTGAAATTATAAGTTAAATCTTTGATTTAAAGATTTAACGAGTTAATCCTATCGAAATGAAATTATTTTGGAAATCTATGAATTGATCTTTGTGAAATAAATCTTTTTGTTTAAAGATTTAAAATGGTAATTTGTTTAAACCATTTGAAAGAAAGTTTTGGGTTTAGCCGAGAGAGGACCTTTGTGTCATATATCCCATTCCGAATATGTGATACGTCGTTATGGATAGCATTTGAAGACCGGTGATGAAGACCGGATATTTTCGAAAACGTAAAGACAACTCGTCGATTGTCTTTGCATCGACTGGTCCCCGGTATAGAGACTCCATATGTGATGGGAAGTCCGAACGTAATTAGTGAATATCCGGATTGCAAGGGCTTCTTTGGAAGTGCCTTCGGTTCTGTTCGAACCCGGAACAGACTTGTATGGATTGTGTGTCTGACATTACAATTTGAGATATAAAGCAGATTTCTTTCAAATACATTTCTGTTGGTGGCGAAGAATTTATTCTTTTAGCTTAACACCCTTCTCTGAGACATACGAGCTCAGAGGTTATGTAGTTGAAGGTTATCAGCAATATATTCCACATTTGGTAATGTGACATGCTAAGTGTTGCTGTGAAATGATCATTGTTTGATCATTTGTGATATGATCATTTGCTTGATCATTTATCTTTGTGATCATTACTTTGATCATTTGTTGACCCAAAGCATGGCTTTGAAACAAAGCGTGGCTTTGTGGACGTGACTTCGGCGAACCTCACACCCCGGAATGGTCAAAACAGGAAAGATGCGGCAAGGTTATTAGGGGGTAGCGCCCCTTTAGGGTATGTACATCTCCTTCTGGATAGAAGTGTTATCATGGTATGGAGCCCAGATACTTACTTATGTGGACATCACAAACCTATATATGTCTTGTTTTGTGATTTGATGTTGGGGCACCGGTAAAAGGTTGTTACAACCGGGAGGTGGCATACTCGTGTCAGTAGTTACCCAGTTAGGGGTAACCCGGCCTTGTGTTAGCAGAGATCCGGTTAGGTTCTCGGGACGTCCATCCAGAGGCGTTTCCATCTGGCAATGGGAAGTTCCTTGGCCTGACCATTTGTTGGAAATCCAAAGAAACAATACGAGCCTTGTACGGTATTAGTTGTAGAACCTGCCATCTAATATGGTAGCTATAGCGGGCATAATATAATGGTACCTATGCTGGCTAAGATTTATATTCTACTTTCGAAATGTTTTCTACACTGTGCACTAATAATAATATCAAAGAAATTTTCGGCGTATTAAGCATATTTGACTATCATAAGAAGAAATCTCCTCCAAGTCTGCGTTTGCATTGTGTGTGGCGGGAGGTCTTATGGTAGTTACATTTTAAAAAAGCATTGCGAATTTACTTTAAAATTCTCTTATTGATTGTTTTTAAAGATAAACTTTTTTTGTTGCTCACACCAGTCCCATGACTGATCCGGAGTTTATTGTTCTTTTTCTAAACTCTAGGTGCTCATTATTTTCCACACGAGCAGTCTAGAGTTAGGTTTTTCAGATAGTTAGATATAGTGGATTATCTGGAGTTAGTTCAGTCTTTGGTTCGCATCTGTCTTGCTTATCCTTGTGCATCGTTATTGGGAGTTCGAGCTATTGGTTGATTGGTTATTGGAGATGGAGTTTCAGATTTGGAGTCCTTCGTTGAAGACTATCTTAGAGTTATTTGTTCCGCTGCTAGCATTATCTATATTTCTTTTCCGCTGCTATTTTCTTGTATCTCTGATGTATATTGATATTCATTGTATCATTCTGTTGTACCAGATATTGTATCAATGTTGTATATCAATGTATTATTCTTTTATTCCGCTGTAATGTTTACTTAATTGTGTTATAAGCTCCGGCGAATCGGATTTGAACGATCGAATCTACGGCATTCGAATACGACTTAAAGTATGGATGTTGATTCTCGAGCGGGCAAAATTCGTAGTCGTCACAGTTATCTCAAACATCCTTTAAGTTATTTGTATTTTAGTTGATATTTCACTTGAGTTGGATTTAATTATATAGGAATGTTAATCCTGACTCGAGTGTTTTGTGTTTTGCTTTACGCTCGGGTCAGACTGAGTGATACAGCATTTGAGAATCACCTTTGAAGTTGGAGCTTTTCTTGAAGATCCAGCTATCTATCCCTTCAGTCATCCAGTTGATTGGTTCAGAGAAGTCGTCTGTTGCATTGGAGACTTCACTGCATTTGAACTATTCGGTTGTATTTTGTTTCTAACTCTAAGGTATATAGTAGTTCATGAACTGCTGTTCTTTATCTATTCCGCTGCATTATATTTCTCTGTGTCTGTGATCCGTGATAGATTTATTTACTGTATATTTTAAGTTTTGCCAAATTTTTATTAACAATTCGGTATTTTGAATTATTCAAGTCGGACATGTACGGTTTTATTGTCGATTTGAATGGTCCAAAATAGCGGGTCGTTGCAGTTGGTATTAGAGCTTTGGCTCTAGGAAAAACTTAGCATATATGGTAAAATTTATTTACAGAATCACTTTCGCTCAAGCTGAATCTCTTCCTTCTGGACTCGATTTCCTTTGAATTTTGGAATGTCCCTCGGTTCCGAAATTCATTCTTGTCTCTCCCTATTTATATTTTTTGACTCTGGAGTATCCAATAACTCCATCCGAATGTTTTGTAAAGGGGTGTAAACTCCTTTACAATTGGCATTGAGTCACTGAAGATTTTTCTCAAAATCAATTATACTCAAATTGTAGAAGTATATCCATCTTCTATTTTGTAATTTGATTTTATCATCTTTGTTTGAGCCTATCTTCGAATCAGGATTCTATTGTTTAGAGTTCCCTAATTTAAATCTCTATCCTTGTTTTGAAATCCATTCTTGAATCATCCTTTGAAAATCGGGTATGTTTGCATTTTTGAAATTTGTTTTTATATCGAAATTATTATTTTGATAACTATGATTTTATATATAAAAAGAAAATATTTTCGATAAGGATTATATACCTATATATAAAACAAATAAGAAATGTTGTTTTATATAAAAGGTTTTGAAATATTGAAAAATTATAAGAAATTGATTTATAACAAAATTATTTATAACTGAAGGGTTAAATTGGAAATTCGAGAATTGAATTCCGGTATTTTGAAATTGGTTTAACATTTTTGAAAAATATATAAATAATACGATTTAAAGGTATTTTTCCGAATAAGAAATGTTTCAAATGAGTTCAAATGAATTCCAATAATTTTGAAGGAATTTCAAAGAATTTTTCAAGAAAATAGAAGTCCAGAGCTCACTTATGTCGCTGGAAAATAATATCGGTGATGAGTGCACGCATCATCGACATTGATTTTCGAGTTTCAAAGTGGGGGAAAGGCCACTTTAATAGCTTCGCTAAGCGAGTGATTTTGTAAAACCGTTTTGATTTCAAATTCCGAAGTATAACTTGATATTTTTGAAAGATATATGTATATATTTGAAATGATTTAAAATATGTCGGTGTTCGATCCTAGAGTTTTCGGTTTGACTTAGAATAACTCTATTTATAAAAAAATTGATTTCCAACTCTTGGATTTGAAATTTGATTTTCTCGACTATTTTGAAGGTTCGAGCACTTCCAAATCAAGGTTTAAGAGTTTTAAACCAAGAAATTTCGAAAAGTATGAAATATTTGATAAAGTATATAAGTTTAGTTTTGTATGTTTAAGTTTGAGACCTTTTGTAAATTAAGTGAATATAACTAATTGTGTAAATAAAATTGTTTTCAAATAATTTCATATATTTATTAAGTGTTATTTAAACAATATTTAATCCCAACGGGTTTTGAAAATTTTTAAAATATTATGGTATTGTAGAAAATTTAATTTCAAATGAAGTTTTCGAATAGATATTTCAAATAAAATTTGTGTAGTTTTAAAATTAATTGTTTATCTTGTCTTTCAATCTATATTCTTTCTGGTTGTTTTTATTCTCCTACCTCCTTCCTTTTCGAGGACGAAAAGTTTTGAGTGGGGGAGAGTGTAACGATCCATAAAACTTTATTAATTTTTAATTGGTTTTATAACATATTTAATTGAATATTTGTGAAATTTTATAATAATTGAATTTTTAAAATAAAATGTTTATATATCTAGAATACGTATATTTGAATACAACAGATTTGTAAATTTTCAATTAATTTTATGAAAGTTTGTTTATTTTGTGAAATTCTATTAAATTCATGCTGACTTGCTAATGATATGTAATCAAAATTAAAATAAAAGGATCTGCAACATCGTAGTTGCAAATTATGAATGTTATTGTTTATAATCATACATGTAACTCTAATGATACGATTTTAATAACAAATTCCGTGCACAAGATATGGATTACATAATAGTATTTTCTTAATATCCTTAGCTTTCAACAATAATCAATTAGCGACCTTAATCTTAATAGGATTTAAAAATCATCAACCTTCGGATAAGTCAAATGATATTCTAAATGTTTAATAACAATCTTGAGACCCAAAAGAAAAAAACTTTATCAGAAGAACATTTTGAGTACAAATAAATTTTTATGGGATTATGTTAATATGTATTCAGTATGCAAATGCTAAAAACCGCTCAAACAAGAAATAATCACTAATACACAGCGTTAATTGTTAAAAACTCAAATTATCTATATTTATCACGCAAAAATGCAAAATCATAAAGGTTATTAGTGAAATTATGCAATCTTAACATGTGCGTAGAGGGCACATGCTGATATTTTCCGATTTTGTGCATTGCACTAAGAATTATTGGATCCTATTCATCGTTAATTTGCTACCATTTTCACGACTTTGACCACCACCTTAATTTGTTGAATGCCACGAATGCCAAAATGATGAATATGCTGCAGGTCAGAACAAAATGCATGCTCCTATATGCGTTTCTTTTTTTAACATTGGTGTCTGACATAATTGATGCTAGTTAACGTTAAATGGCATTACATGCCAACAATATTATCATGCATTCTCATTATCTTAATTCTTTTATCAATTAACCTCTCCATTTTCTTTCCAATCTGATTTATAACCTGCCTGTTTACTTTTCTTACCTTGCGTGTCTATTTCAATCTGCTGGTCCACCACTTCCATTTGCATTTAATTCTTCCTTGATTTTCGATTTCAAACGCGTGATTGGTAACGAAAAATTTTCATTTTTTTATTTGCCAACGTGACCTTAACTTTTCTAGAATTTACTTCCTCTTTTTACGTTATTTCCCTGCTTACAAGATTTGTTATCGTTCACCTTTATTTATTTACTTTCATTTCTATTCCTTTAATTTAGCTGTTGCCTTTATTTAACGCTACAATTCATTTCACAATTCCTCTATTTTTATAGCTTTCACCTGCTCCAACTTTTTAGCTGCATTTCCCTTCATCTCATAACTCCGAAATTTAAGGCACTGTAACTATTCCCAATTCAATTCAAACGTTCTATTCTTTAATTCGAACGTCTCAAATTGGGAATTTTGGTTGCTCCCTGCCTGTTTTCACCTTAATCTATTGATGGTACATTGATTTTCTTTTTCATTTCTAACCTTAGGCCCTATGGATTCTTTTATAGCCGTTGAGAAAAATCAAACGTACATTTGCATTGATTTTTTTTTAATCAAACGGTCCATATTTTACTGGTTTTACCTCTCTCTGTCTTCGTTGCTTTAAATATTGCAACTGAATCAACGCCAAATTTGCTGCCTTTTTCCGTTGATTTTCATTTATTTCTTGCGTTTTCTCGGCCTAATATATTTGGTAGAGTTTATAATTAGATAGGCATTCCAGAGCTTTCCCGATTCTCGTTCTACCTACTTCTTCCTTATATAAACATGCTCAGATTCAATTCCTTTCATTTGCCTATTGCTTCTTCTCCTTCGTTTCTTGTTTTCATCAACCTGGATATATTAATGCAAGCCTTTTCCCTGCCTTTCCTCTCAACCACTACCGCCTCTGCATGCAACCTTCCCCCACATCAGCAGCCTCGTGCAAGCGAACCCCTCTACAACCGCGTGTCCAGACCTATGCGTCTCTGGCAATCTTTGTATTGAGGACACATATGTCTATAGTTGGTGATCTCGCGAGTACGTGTGTGTGTGTGTGTGTATAGTTATACGTTATATGCAGTTTTAGATTTTTAATAAGTATGAGTTTTGTTTTCTTTCTTTCACAGTTTTGTGTTTGCAGTTTTAATATTTCAAAGTTTGTTTTTTTTTGTTTATAGTTTTATATTTGCAGTTATTTGTTACAGAATAAAGAATTGTTAAGTTGTTTTGATTTTTTTAATATATTTTTAAGAGTATTCGATTTTGGTTATATTTATTGATTTAAGTATTTGTTTTAAAATATATAATGTGTATAGATGTAAGTTTATATTATAAATAAGTATTATATATCTTTTATTTTAAAGCTAGTAGCCAATCTTATTAATTTATTTATTCATATATATACATATTGTTGTCGCGTGTTCTAATATATACAATATGTTTATAATTCCAGTCTGCATTTATGTTGTTAAAAAACTCGTATAAGTAAATTTTTTGTATGTTGCATGATTTTGAACAGTTTTTATATACATATTTTCCAATATACATGGTTTAGTTTATGTAAACTTTCAGGGAAATAACTTTGGATATGCATTAAGTTTTAAATGTACATAAATCTAAAAAATGTGCAATTTGGTGGTTTCGAAGTTTATTAATTAACTAATTTATTTATTTATTTTTTTCTCAAATGTTCTTTAATATTTGTTTTTAAAATTGGGTTTAGAGAAAATTTATTTTATATATATATATATATATATATACAACATATACTTTGTTCTATTGGTATTAAAGTTAAATTAGTAATTTGAAATAAAAAATATATATATATATATATATATATATATATATCTTATTTTAAGTATATGGTTAAAAATTTGGTTTTTGAGAAATTCATAACATATATTTTGTTTCAAACTATATCAAGATAGTTCTGATTCATTTTATCAATTCCTCTTGATCAGCTTGGTTGTCCGTTCGAATTCGTGCCAATTTTGACTTGCTTTGAAAATCGTCAATTGGATCGGTCATTTCGCAATTCAAATCATAGCTTGTTATGTTTTCTATGTCCTCTCTAGCCTCGAAAGGTGAGTAACAACTCACGATTAACGTTCTTTTATTTATTAAATTTAATTTCAATTGAAACGACAATTGAAATATGTTGCTGTAGTTATTTAAATTGTTATATTTATGCTATTATATGTAACTGTCCACTTATGGGATATGACACCATATCCTATTGTTTATATTTATTTTGATGATATATGCCTGTTGTTATTATTATTTTCATATCCACTATCACTCTGCAAGTTCCCTGTTAGTAAAGAAATCACTATGGGTTGAAATGATACATACCCGAACGGACTTTAGAATAGGAGAAAATCGTTATGGTTTGAAATGATAAACCCAAGCAATTTTCATTAAATTGAATTTGGGATTACGGGTTGAAATGATATCCACCCGTATATATTTAGTGTACGGATTGAAATGATAAATATCCGTAGCATTTGACTATATGATAGGAAATATATACCGACCCCATTGGTCCATATAAATATTTTAAAGGTAAATTTCTACAGTTTGAAAAGAAACATATAGGAATTAGTAAATATTGGTTCTTAAAATATTATATATAAAAGGAAACTTTATATATAAATTTAATAATAATATTCTTGGGATTGATTTAATCCATATAATATGCTTAAGTATTTTTTAAGATTTATATTTCAAAATTTACCGTTGTAAAGAATTTGAATAATTAAGATTGGGAGATAAATTGGGTATATTAAAAATGGTATTTAAATAAAGATTTATTTAATTAAATCAATTTGAAATTATTGAATGGGAAATTTAAGGGTATGATTTTTGTAACTTGATTTTTGATTTAAGTGATTTAATGAATATTTCACGTTTAAATAAATTAAAGAAAATATTGAGTAAAAGTGAAATTTCAGGTTACTTAAATAACATTGAATCTAAGGAGGAAATATTTCAAGGCTAATTAATAATTTGACTAAATCAAGATCTTTATGAAAATGTTAAATTGAACTTTGGGAATGTAGAATATTAAAGCTTTGAACTATACTAGAATTTAATTGGTGTTTCAGATCTGTATTTGAATCAATATAAGTTGAATCTATTATTTAGAAAACTGAATTGAAATAAAATTTAGTTTGAAATGTTTAATATTTAAAGTTTTGGAATATTGAAATGTAAAAAGGGTATTTTGTGATTTCAAATCCGGAATGTGAGATTGATAAAAATTGAAATGGTTATTTAGAAATTAAGTTGAATTTAAATTGATTTAAATTGAGATTTGACAAGATTTGAATTTGGAAATTTAGAAAATTGAATCGTAACTTTGAAAGTGAAAAATTGGAAATAATTATAATGATATTTCGGTTTTGAAGTATAAATAAATGGGAATGACCACGGTGTTATAGTGTATATTTCTACCTTGTAGATAGTTCCATGGACACTTAGAGGATGGTTATCCCAAACATCCTTTAAGTTATTTGTACTTCAGTTGATATTTCAGTTGAGTTGGATTTAATTATATAAGAATGTTAGTCCTGACTTGAGTGTTTTGTGTTTTGCTTTACGCTCGGGTCAGACTGAGTGATACAACATTTGAGAATCACCTTCGAAGTTGGAGCTTTGCTTGAAGACCCAGCTATCTATCCCTTCAGTCATCCAGTTGATTGGTTCAAAGAAGTCGTCAGTTGCATTGGAGACTTCACTGCATTTGAACTATTCGGTTGTATTTTATTTCTAAACCTGAGGTATATCGTAGTTCATGAATTACTGTTCTTTATCTATTCCGCTGCATTATATTTCTCTCTGTCTGTGATCTGGGATTGATTTATTTACTGTATATTTTAAGTTTTGCCAAATTTTAATTAACAATTCGGTATTTTGAATTATTCAAGTCGGACATGTACGGTTTTATTGTCGATTTGAATGGTCCAAATAGCTGGTCTTTACAGAAAAGGAAAAAAGAAGAAAATTAGAATGGAGGTTGTGGTTTCATTTGCGTCATATCTTATTTATAAGGTTAGAGTTAGGTTTAGGATCAAAGAGATTTAAAAAGAGAGACCGCTATTAATTAGAAATAAATGAAATGACGTTTCAGAAAATGAAGTTGGAAAATGAATGGAAAGAAATAAAGTAAATATGAACAAACTTGGTTTTGAAATATAGTAAATATGAATAGCCTTTTTAAAAGTAGCAGGTATTATAAAGATGTAATTATTAATTAGAAAGGGAATGAATGGACTAACTATTTACTGTAAACAAACTTTTAGAATTCAAATTTCAAACAATTATTTACTTAGTAAATTTTGCTAACCCTACACACACCAAAATTAACTTCATTAACTCAAGTAATATTCGAATTTCTACGCATTTGGTTTTTTTTTTCTATGCATAATATATTTTTGTACTTACCTTAAAAATGAAAACGTTTGATTTGTTATTCCCAAAATGATATCTTATTACCATTAAAATACCCTTTTTGTTTTCCCAAATGTGCGTTTTTTTTAAATTATTAAATCTATTAATTGCAATCACCGTTTTCTTTCCTTTTAATTGAAATATTTGAACTACATTAATTGCAATCACTTACAAAATTAAATTTTAAAACAGACAACTAAAATGCATAAAAAAATAGAAAAGTTGTTTATACATAAGAGTAATAAATAGATTATTTCCGTATTCTTGTAATCAGTCTGTAAGCTAAAAACACTTCAATTAAACATATATTTCTTTCTTAAAAATCAATCTTCCTATTTTTTTATTTAAATTAAATTAAACCTACATTCACAGACGAAACATTCATTTTATTGATGTAATTTTTTTTTTCATTGAATCAAAACTTTCCTTATATTTCACAAAACATAAGCTGCTTTTAATTGCACCTATAACAATTAGTATTCTCTCTCCTGTTAATTGAAAATTTTCAATTACATTAATTTCAGTTGATTAAGTTTCAAAATGGGCTAAATGAATGTAATGTTAAGTAGAACATTTACTTCCTATTAACGTAATATTTAGATGTTAAATTTTCAATTATTTCTATTAAACCTATTATCATACATTACTTCAATATACTGACAAGCTTACTTTTGCAGCCTTTCATTTACCCAACTGCCATTTTATAAATAAACTTAACAAATAGATTCATAATCTATTACACAAATGTCTACACTTTTCTATATTATAAAAAATTTACATTGGTTACATTTCACATAAATGTATCAATTATTTACATTTATTACAAATGGCAGTGATTAATTTCCTTTAAAATTTTCAGTTATCTTCTTAACTTACAAAAGGCAGTGATTAATTTCCTTTAATTGCTATTAATTACATGCATTGGTAATAGACAATAGTTGTCACCATTTTACAATTTATAACATTTGAAATTTATTCTCTACAACAATTATTACCTATCAATATTATTTCGCCCATAAATACAAAACTTGCAATTGTTCTTATTATCATATTCCATTTACTGTTAACAATGTTTATTACATTAAATCAGTTTAATATTTTCCTTAAATTCCTCATATTCAATTCATATACAGGTAAAATTCTTTTCACTACTTAAAATCATTTGAATTTACTTCGAATTACTATAAGTAGGTTTTTAATTTATTTTATTTTTCTTCTAAATTTAATTACAAACTTATTAATTTAACCAAATTAAATCCATGAAATTTATGGCTCGTTACAACTTTCATTATTTCAAATTTCTACTTGTATAATATTCTATTACAATCTCTTATTTAACATTTCAACTTTTAGTATTTGGTAAGTTACATATATGTTATTTAAAGGTGTAGTTTGATAGTTATACAAGTTTGTTCCATAAATTTTTACCTTTTCTTATAAATTATAAATTTCAACTTCATTTAATTCCTTTTATCTATTTAATGCTTTACATTCTATTATTTTTAATTATAGTAACATTTTAATTACGCTTAAATTTATAACTTTATAACATCAATTCTTATAAATAAAGAATTTCATTAATTCATTTACTAAGGTCTACAATCATTTATTTACATTACTTATCTCCTTATTATATTAAATTTTTACTTTAATTAAAGGTTCCAATTATTAATTACTAGCCTTTCATTTCACTACAATAATTGAACAATTAATTAATGGAAATTTAAGAATTTAATACCGGGTTAAATTTCAAATTATTTTAAAATAATAGATAAATATTTTCTTACAACTTTTATATCTCTAATTATATTTATACAATTCAAAATTTATATATTTTTCAAAAATAAATCTGCAGTAGAACTACTACAATGGCCTTTCGCCTTCGAAACTCGAAAATGAAAGTCGACGATGCGGCCGCCATCACCGAAATTATTTTCCTGTGGCGGAGAGGAATGTACAAAACTTATTTTCTCCAAAAATCTTCTTTAAAACAATTCTTTCGAATTGTATTGAAATATTTATATCAGAAGGTACTTATAAACAATATTATTATATTCCAAAATTTATTCGAAAGAAATTTCAAAACCCCGGATTTTTAAGTTCTAAAATTTCCAAATTTCATTATTTTTTTGTTTCAATCTTATTTCTACTATATTTATTTATACATTTTATTCCTAACAACTAATCTATTGCAACCAAATATATATATATATATATATATAATATCATTTAAAAATTAATTTATATAGAAAATATAATAGGCAAAATTATTTGATTCACCTATATAAAGCAAACATTTTGTCGGTCTGTCCTATTAAGTGTTTGGAAATCCCTATTGATGTCATAGCGTCCCATGCACCAACCAGAATTTATAAATACAAAACGGAACAGATTAACACAATATAAAACCTTTTTATAACACTAACAAATACGCTCTCTCATATATATACACTCAGCGACTCCCATAGGGTATTACTACCCTATTAACTAAGAGTCAAACCCCACAAAGCCAAGGTTTTATCGCTAAACCAAATCTCTGATACCAACTGTAACATCCCGCCTTTTCGCACGATTTAAACAAACACACGTGCCGATTCAAGCCATACGTAAGGGCGGATTGTTATGGGATAAATAAGAAAAACAGAGAAAGAAAAAAAACTAACCAGAATCTCACAGCGGAAGGATAAAATATAATAATAAGATATACAGTTCATAAATCCGTTTTTACAAAACCTTTGATTATATTTACACAGTACATATCAGAGTACACATACCATATAAAAATGCAGTGGAACAATATAGGTGTAGTGGAACCATATAATCTATAGTAATAATAATAAAATCTTCGTCTTCTTCCTCCAGAAATAAAATCTTCAATCCTGAAACGCTCGGACTGACCCGAACGAATTTGAAAAGACAAAAACACTCGAGTTGGAACTAAAAGATCTTATGTGAGTTAAATTAACAGAAATAAATATAAGTGCAGTAACTCAAGAGATGCTCGGGATTTACATTTCTTAAGGATCCGTTAAACTATTTACTATGTAGTATATTTCGATATTATAATAGTGTCTAATTGTAAAATAAATTTACTTTTAAATAGCGTTAAGGCTTTACATTTTCCACCTTAACATAAATAATGCCAATAGTCTATACAGTGCGTGCATATCTCTTGATCGGGAGACTACGAGAAGACACCCCATAGGTACGACACAAATAGAAACTCGTAGTAAAGGCTCGGTATGGTAGGTGACACGGCACAACTAGGCAATGCCAGGGTAGATATACCAATTGCTATCCGGGCTGGTGGAAACGCGCAGCGCGCAGCTACCGCCCACCTCGAACAAACTCCCCCAAAATCAAAAATAAAGGTGGCCATCGAATCAATCCAAAGTCAAGGTATAGTATCGAAGAGGAGTGTCCGATCAGGGGTATGACCTCATTGGTCCGAGAATCACGTCTGTTTTAGCTACCTTATGCCAACTCATGGGAGTCGGGTCCACGTACTTACCTCAAAGGAAACACCGCCACCTACCTACTTCATTCTGGAATCTCCATCGCGTACACGGTGGTTAAAGTGGTTTTCGGAGTTGGCAGAGAGTATGACAACTTCCGATCCCGGTCTCTTCAACAACCAATTGTTATTATAACACCGCGGTCTTTTCAAAATAGTTTATACTTTACAACTAGAATATAATATCCATTTAAACCCATATAAATACGATATCATTTATATTTTCAAAACCCTAAATCAATACGCTATCATTTAGACCCAAATCAATATAATGTCATTTTATTTTCCAATATATTCTTTTCCAAAAATCATAGTGTTTTCAAAGTAAAATCTTAGAAATCAAAACTCTTGAATATAATATTTCCAAATTATACTACCTTGAAAATCATAACTTTGAAACAAGTTTTCATCTCTTAAATGATTAAATATTAAATTATTTTTATAAAACAAAATAGCTTCTTCAGATTTCACAAATCAATTTCAAATATCGATTTAACTTCCAAATACCATTTCAATTCTTATGTTTCAAAGCTTTAAATATTTCACCATTTCAAAAACAAATTCATTTGACAATCCCATATATATTAAATTCAATTACTCATTATTTAGACTTGAAATATTTACTTAATGAATTCAATATAATTTAAGAAAACCTTTAACTTCACATAACTGGAAAATCTTTCAATTTATTATATATTCATTTAAATCAACCTGATATTCTTTTAAATCACTCTACACAAAAATCAAGTTATAAAAATCATATCCTTGAGAAATTCTAACTTTTTATTTAATTCCAATTTAACTTAATATTCATCTTCCAACCTTATTCTCATTTAATCAATAGAACTTCCAGAAATTAAATTTTAAATAAATGCTTAATCGTATTTGATCTTAAAAATCAAACTTTATTTTATACTTCAAATCAAATTTATACAAAGCTTAAAAACCGGAAATTACTAAATACAAATAACCTTTATCAATAACCAAATCAATATCCCATAAACCATATATATATAGCTTTACAAAACCATAGAAAATCATTTCAAAAATAATTTTATATATATACCGCGGTGCCTGTATAAAATTTTCTATCCTATGGTCAAGTGATACGGTAGTTTATCATTTCAATCCGCAATTTAAAATAAAAATGCGGTTGTATATCATTTCAAACCGCAATCCCGAATGAAATGAAAATGCATGATGACTTGCAGTTTATACAATATAAATATAGCATCCATTCATCCAAATATCAATCATCAACCATTCTTTGCAATCATCATCCAATTTAAACAATCATCGATATAGAGCATATAAATTATACAGGTAATAAATAACATGTATTAACTAACAGTTTATATTCAATAATAAATTTAACAACTGTTAAACTAGCAGTTTGTATGCAAAAATAAATGTAAATTTAACTGGCAGTTAATATGAAATAAAAATAAACATAACTATGACAGCCGTTTAATATGCAAATAAATAAATTTTAACTGTCAAATTATATGCAATAAATAAAATTAATCAACAGTTAAATTAAATAAATGCAATTTAACATAGATGATGAATAAAACATGCCAAACAGTCATAAATAAATTTCTACTCATATCTAAAATCAATTTAACAAACATAAGAAATTTTAGAAGTTGTGAGTGGGTTAAAACACTCACCTTTTGAATTTAAATTGAATTCAAATCCAATTTAAACCCAAAAATTTGATAGTCTCCAAATTGGTCCAAACTAGCGTTAACCAATCCGAAATTAAATTATGATCCTACCAAAAAAAAATCGCGCGTGAAACGGAGTTCGTATATAGAAGATATTAAGGTTTGAACAACTGAATTCGAAATTAAAAATAAACAAAAAGAACCACATTGAGGTGCCACGTCAGCACATAGCTTCTCCCTCACGAACGAAACACTCAGCACGCACATATCTGTTCCTACCTAAACATGCACGGCCTTCTCGCCGTTGACCACAGGTTTCGTCGTCCCCCTTCCATCGTTCGCCAAACCGTCGCTGCTACCGCTCACGTCGATGCCCATCTACCCGCCGCCTAGGTCCGACCCCCAAGTGACGCAGGCCAACCGCCACCAATTTCTAGTGTTTCAAAAACCCTAATTGATGAAATTCGAACGCTACAGACCAAATTAGGCCCAACGACCACCACCTATCAACTCGTGAAGCCAAGCCTAACAAAACCCAGAAAGGGATTTCAAGATTGCTGCCAGAATCAAAAACGCCCAAATCCACCTATGGGTTTCGCAAATTGGAACTTTGACCACGATTTCCCGCTGATTTGAGCAACATCTCCACAAACGAACAGTTGACGCATATTCGCATCGATGAGATCTTCGATATATATATTTTTTTGGAATTTTTCTGAGGAGTTTGAATTTTTGAAGTTAATTTTATTTTGTTTAGATCTAGAATTTTGCAGCCATTGGGAAGAGGAGGAGCTGAGGAAATGAACGTACAGCAATGAGAATAGATGCAGGCTATGGTTTACAACTGAGTTTATATAGGTAGGTCAGAATTAGAATAGATGGATTGGATAAACAAACGTGCTAACGCTAACGTGGCCCAAAAGGCCCGTTCTGACCCCGGAACGAAATTCGGTAAACCCATATATCAAAATAGGAATTTTAAAATATTCCGAACGCGATGGAAAAAGTTTCACGTCCAAATTCCATCGTATGAAGAAGTTATGCTGAAATCAATATTTTCAAATTGATTTCAAGTTGATTTCAATTAAAACGATTTTCAAGGCGTTTCGCGTTCATACGATCAAATGACAAGTCCGATCGATACGAAACTTGAAACCCTACAATAATACACCGATACGGATCCGATGAAACTGGTTTCGTCGAAATCTGAGTCCGTGGCCAAAATGGCTATATTTTTATATTAATTAAATAAATTTATTATATCCAATATTATATTTTAAATTTCTAAAATTGAAAATTTTGTCATCTTTATTACTCAAATGCTTACAATGGTTTTGACACATTTAAATGTCAGCAGAGAGAAGACAAATTTATCAAGTCAAATGTTAACCTCACTTTTAATAATTAATGTCATTGAATTCACAAAATTATAAATAACGTCCCCAAATTTCCATTTAGTTAAATAAATTAATTATTATTCCATTCAAAATTTCAAATTGAAGGGTTTACCATTGGATTTAAGATTATCACATAAATAATTCCCATTTTCAACTAAATTTCCAATTAACGTAAAATTTTATACTTAATTATAATTAATTGCAATAAATCCAAACAAATACATAAAGCTTGATTCCCATTTAACATTTAACTCATTTGATTGCAATTAACCTTTATATAGTAAATTATATTCTGATATATAAATAAAACTTTAATTCCATTCTTATATACACAAATCATCTTTATGAAGAACATTTACGTTATTCTCCATTTATTCCCTTAATTTATTTAAGGTAACATAAATTTTATCTATTGCAATGATTTCCAACTAAAATTAAGGAACTAAGTATATAACTTATAATAGTTGTGGTAAGACTCTCAATCCCACATTTATAAGTATATTATTTCCACCCAAATATTATAGATATTTACAGAGTATTGGTTTTCATTTAATCATTATTTATTATATATATATTAATTAAATAAATTCACTATTCAAGTCCGTTTAAATTTTTATTACCGAATATCCATCTACCTTTCCTAACAGATTTGAATTCCATTTAATTAATAACCAATCAAAATTTCCATTCGTTCTTTATTATAAACCCAAAATCTGCAATTCATTACCTTATATTAATGTCATCCAATTTCTATTTATTATTGTAACTTTACAATCTATATACATTCATTGATCGATTTTATACAGTTACTATTAACTTTACATTCAATTACTATTTAATGAATATTTATCCATCAATCAATCCGATATTTACTTTCTTTCCTTCTATTTGATAAATTACCTAGTATACCTTTACATATATTCATTTCATTCCATTCATTTATGGGTATTGCATTGAAATTTAATTTTATTAGCTAATACCAACATTTTTACCATTAATTACAATTGGATTCCCAATTTAATCTAGTACCCTGAATAAATAACATATATACCAATCCAATCCTTACATTTGTTTTCTCCTATTCCATAAAAATCAAATCATAACATATAAATGATTTTATTGAATTGGAATTTCATTCATGTCATAAATTATTAACTCGCATTTACATGATTCCCTAAGGTATTCTAATTACCGTTTCAATCTTTCATTGCATTAAATCACATTAATGCTTTCATAAATTTCTCATATTAAATTTTATATCCAAGTAAGAATCCTTTTTCTACTTAATTCATTTGAATATTATACAAATTTCTATAAATAGGTTTTTAAGTAATCATTTACATAATTTATTTTAGCCTTCATTTTTAATATTTATTTACCCCTTTTTATTATTTCTACTAAAAATAAATTACAAAATCCTATTAAATAAACAAATTAAATTGTCGAAATTTATGGGTCATTACATATTTATTTCATTTATTCTTAACTACCCCAATTTTTCATTTCCCTATTTACCTCATCACTATCCACTTATTCACATTTATTATTTACATCTATAATTCATATTCACCAATTTACTTGGTATATCTCTTTAATACTAATTTTCCTTATAGAACAATTCCATCCCAACCATTTTAAGTTTATAAACATTCTATATCAAAGCTCTTTGTTTATTACCACTCCACCACTTAAGTTATATCCATTTCTATACAAATTCAATTCCAATCCATTTAACTTACTAATAAAATTAATTAGTTCATCCGCTAATTTATTTCCAATCTTAATAAATTCTATTTCAACAATTACTTCGTCGAGCCTAACTTATGCTAAATTTTCAGAGTTCACTCTTATTTAACTTAATTTAAGCTAAATTTTATTCCAAAATCATTTTTCAAATTTTTATAAGTTATCAAACTTATTCATATTCCATAAAACATATAAATAAAAATCATAGAGTTAAACACTTTGTTCTAAATATTTCAAATCGTTCTTTTGAAATCATATGTATATATATGCACACACACGCGTACACACACACACACACATTAAATCCCATTGTATATCAAATTATCATTTTGCATTTCAAAACCAAACCAGCTTTACCAAACAAAACTCCAATGGTAGCAATTCCTCTCTTAGAAACTCGAAAATGAACACCGATGATGCTGCAGTCATCACCGAAATTATTTTCCAGCGAACGAAGTGAGTTCAGTGCTTTTATTCCTTTAAAATTCCTTTTAAACATTTCCAACTCAAAAATGTTCTCCAAATCATATCACTATTATTTTTTAAGACTTTTAAAAACATTTCAAAACCAACGGGAATTAAATTCCCATAATCCCAGCCTTTAAACCCTTTTGACAAATCATATTTAATTATACGTCTAGAATTTCATTTCAAATTATAAATCACACTTACAAAATCACATTTACAAAATCCCATTTTGCTATGTGAAATTATTTCTTACCTATTGACTATAATATCAACCTTTATTCAATCACCACAACAAGAAATGATAATAGTTTAATATTACCATTTCCGAACAACCAAGCACACCATATACAACTATAATAATCTTTATAAAAATTGTTCTTTTATACATAAAAATAATCTGGGTAAAATTATTTCATTTACTCCATTCCAAAATAATACTATGTCGAATTGATCTCCATAAGTGTTTAGGGATCCCAATCATCAACATTAATTACTCGTATTGATCAGAATCCATAAGCCACTCAATAGATCAACCATCACAATATAAAACATTTTCTATTCACTAACAAATACCTGCTCATATATATTAATACACTTATACTCATTGTAGGGTGCTGCTGACCCTATCTCTAATGAGTTACCCCATCAAAGCCAAGATTCTCGCTTAACCTTCAGCTCTGATACCAAATTTGACGATCGGGATTTTCGACCGTCGAAAATCGATACTAATACGTCCACTGTATTACATGCCGAGCAATCGAATGCCAGAAAACCCGATAGTTAGGGGAATGAAAAAGAAAACGTCGAAGGAAAGAGAAAGCAACAACATAGAATCTCACAATCGCAGCGGAACAATATATAATAGATAATAACATGTCTAATACAAAAGAAATATAACTGCTATTTATACATATAATCATTAGAGTACAACACTTAACAAATGAATACTGGTCAGTTATAATAACTTGTCCTCACTAGTTCTAACTACACAGCATCACACACATAACGGAATATAACCAAGTACATGGATACGTCTATGTCATCCAGCTCGTCTCCTGAGCTCCATAGCATCCTAACCTGAATCTTTAATAACCGGTCTGACCCGAGCATTATAATAAAATAACACCCGATTCAGTTTGGAAAACTAGCATGACAAAACACACTCAATTTGAATTATTACTATCATAAAAATCCTTTGCAAAACTAAGGTATCTCGTAGGACCATGCCACATATAAACACGATGAGTTTTTACCTTATGATAACCAAACCTTTTATATCAAATCATCTGATATTATAATAGTGTCTAAGTACAAATACTTATTCAAATAGCCCAAATTGTTACATTACTTAAATTCCAAAGTACAAGGCTCTACAACCTGAATCGTAAAGGCATGTATTAGAGAATGGATTTCCATACAATGATTGGGCACTGGGGTACCACCTACTACAGTACACTTTTAGAAAAATATACCGAGGACCTCCCTGGGATCCTTTACAACACAAGGTCGGCCTACCCCTAAACTGGGTAGTACCGAATATGCTATCACACCGGGTGTTACCACCCCTATCGAGCTCTCCCATGCACTATATTTATAATATTCTAGGGTACCTAGAAAGGTGATAAACATACCCTGATTGGGTGTGACTCACTTAGTCTTGCTGCATCTTCCCTTATTTTCAGTCATTCCAGTTGATGAGACTTGAGGTTGCGATTACCCTTTTTAAGGAATTTTCACTTAGAATGATCATTGTCCTCCAATGACTATGTACCGATAGCATTCATCCGTACAAGTCCATTCTAGGTTTGAACGAAACCGAAGGCATTGTTCCTACTACATCCATTTTGGAATCATCCTTCGGATTAGTAGTGATTAGCCCTTGCACTTTAACGATCCATCTTCGACTACATGCTCTTGTCTTCACTTCGAAAAACGTATTCGTTAGATCAAAGTGGTTTTTGAATAACTTATCTGATCTCGTTCTCTTTGAAAACAACGTTCGATATCTCTGGCAAACTCAACCCCGGTTCTTTAGAAAATAAACATACGAAAATAAGATCAGAGATCATCACCTAACCGTTAGCGGACAGATTTCCTTATTATCGTCCTAGAAGAACGAAACTAGTTTATGCGTACAGTATAGCACCTTCGATGGTACCTGTACCATATACTTCCCGTGTTTCTCCTAGATATTTCCAAAGTTATGTTTTCAGGTTTAGATTTGATAGTCGATGATTTAACTATCAAATAAACAATCATTCAACCAAAGAGTTCATTTCCTACTGAAAACACTAAGTCTTATTTAATTTAGATTTTAATAAATTATATCTATCTATCAAAAGGTATATACTTATCTTATCGGAGTAAGTATGTTCACAAACCATTTCCTTCAAACATATTTGAAACCTTTAAAATATTTACGGAAAGAACCACGTGGTATCAACCATGGATTCGAAGCTCAATGATTACATCTCTATCCTAGAGAAGCCAAACTTAACTGTAGGCAATCTCTACCTCCTGATTTACGCCATGAAAGTATATCATTACTTTTTGAAAACTTTATTTTATAATTATCTCAAAATAATTCTTATAAAGTTTCTATAATAATTTTTCCAAGTCTAGTTTAGACAAATACTCTTTAACAAAAGTTTAATATTAAATAATTTATCAATTTAAAATAATAATATTGATTAATTCTTATATAAAAATTAACTTTAAAACAAATCATTATGATTTAACTTTAATAAATAATTAAATATTCTTTTAAAGTAATTACATAGCTTTGAAACGTTAATTTATTCTGATTTATTAATCAAATTCTAATCGATTTACAGGATTCATTTATAAAACTTATAATTCATTTTGATAATTTAAAAATATTTACATATCTAACTTTCTAAAATATTTTTATGTTAAAAACATTTTTAAATCACCTAGTTTAATAATTTAAAATCCTCCTTAAAACAAACCCTACTTCTCGAAAAAATATATTTTTCAATTCCAATATAATTAATCTAATATTTATAAATCTCTCTCGATTTATCACTACTCGATTTACATCTCCACTCTCATAAATCCCTTTTTCACATTTACAAAAGTTAAATCTATCATTTCCTTTTTTAGCCGATTTACTCAGCTCATTTTAAATTCTTACTGTGAATTTATAGTTTCAATTTCTCAAATGATAATCATTTCACTTTATTTATAAACATTATTTATAAATCCCATTGTCTCATTTCCAGTTTTACAACGGTTTTACATCACCTAAACCCATATTAAATCGATTTCAAAATTAAATTCCATTTATAAGTCAATTTCTTAAATAACACAAACTATACTCCAAAAACCAACCAAATCTCGATTCTACTTCCATTTCGTAATTTAGAAATCTTATTTGAGAACTGGTATATCCAATTTTATATTTATTTCCAAATTCCTTTTTTTATTCCTCCAATCTATTTTAAATCTTGATTTTAAAAAATTTTACATTTAAACAAGTATCACCTAAGAATTATATTTAAAAATACTTTATATACATTATTCTAAAATCCCTATTTGCAATATCATGAAATGGTTAAGCATAAATTTAAAGTCAAAACATTTATTTTATCCAAAGTAATTTCTTTTAATTAATCCAAAATTCAATATATATATTCCACTTCCAAATCGCTTTTAAATTTCTTTTCAAATTCAAAACATATATTTATGGTATTTTAAAATACCAAAATCTAGGCTAGTACTATTCATAATATCCAATAAATTCAAATCATGCTATAATCTACCATAGATTATTCAAACAAATCATATCTCACTATACATTAAATTAATTTCAACATTTTTGAGGAATCCAATTGGATCCCTCTAACTTGTTTCCCTATAACTACATATATTAGATAACATAAAATACCAATCCCACTTTGAGGGGGATATCATGGCATATAAGGTCATCCGCTATTATGCGAGGCGCATTGTAACAACCCACATAATTAATGATTTTATATTTAAATGTTTTATTTAAATATAGCATCGTTAGTCGGATTTTGGGTCTGAAATGTTACTTTTTGCAAATGGCCGAATTGGGTCTCGAAACCACCTCCATTGATTCAAAAATGGCGTTTGCGATCTTTTTTAGTATAAGCTTTGATATATTTGGAGTAAGTCGAATTTTGCTATTTGCTAAGTGGGCTTTTGGGTTTGGGTTTCACCCAAACTGTTCTATTAACCTCAACTCAGCCCTTCTCTCCTTCCATTCACTTATTCATTTCATAAAAGCTTAAGCAAAAACTGAAATGGTGGAAGAGAATGGGAATTAGAAACTCCTAGCCCTAGTTTATTTGCAAATCCAAATTCTTGCTCCAAAATCATAGAGAAGCTATTGGTAAGTCTCTCTTCTTCTTCTCCAACTCTTTCTCCTTCAATTTCAGAAAGTTTTCCTAAACCTAATTTAGGAAAATACTTGTTTGTTCTTAGATTGAAGCTTGTTGGGTTGTAGTAGTGATTAGTTGGTCTTCTCCTTGTGATTTAGCTCCTCCATCTTCTTTGTTTGTGAGATTAAAAGGTGAGTTTCTAACTCACATCTAATTCTTTTGATATCATTGATGTTAGGAATGAATTCCTAATATATGTTCATGTTCAATTGCTTTCGAATTGGATTGTTTTGGTGAAATTACCAAATATTGGATTTTGAAGCCAAATCTATGAAAAACCTTATATGGTTGATGTTTATGTTGTTCGGAGTGTTTGGGTGTGTTGTTAAGGTCGGGTAGTCGTTTGACGTAAGCCCATAATCAACACGCATCCGATCGTTTTCGATTTGCTTGGCCATAGTTGGCCTAGGTTCAGGAATTGCCTGCCCATCTGGTTTCAGACGTCTGAAATGCCCATTTCAGACGTCTGAATATTGTCCTTGGAAGAAATTTACTTCCAGATTCAGACGTCTGAATTTTATATTTCAAACGTCTGAATTGGTTAAATTTGGACCAGAAAGGAAATAGGCAAAATATTGCCTATTTCAGACGTCTGGATGGTTGGATTCAGACGTCTGAATTCTGTTGGGAAAAACCAATTGATTTCCAGATTTAGACGTCTGAATCCATTCTTTCAGACGTCTGAATATGCTGTTTTTGGCCTATTTGCCTTGTTCGTTTAATTTTCCAAATTTGATCGATGTATACTGATTCCAATTAGTTGTTTATGCATATTTGACCTTGATAATTTCTTTTTGAATTCATTCACGGATTTTTATAAATTATTTCTTCAAATGGTATTAAAAGTTCGCTTCTCCGATTTATAAATTCTATTTAAACCACACGTACGATTTCGCACTTCGAGCGAAGTGGAAGGGTGATTAAATGGTCGGGCAAAACACGGACCATGAATCTGTGCATTTATCCTTCCAATTAATTCCCGACCTATTCAATTGATCGTTTTAACCTTCGGGTTTGGTTTACCGATGATATGAGGTGAACTTTGTACTGCTTTGAGTGTGAAAGTGGCTGACGGATAGTAAACCATTTAGTGCGAACGAGTGGTTATGAGACATACGTTAACACTTTTCGGATTCCTTTTCTAGAGTTGTGACACATTCCGCCAGTTAGTGGTGTCCAGTACGGGGTCTTTGACCTTCACCACTACGGTTTGTTGCCTTTAGGATAGTGTCTCCGGACTGTCTCCTTCAGGTTTGTTGCCTTCTGGTGGGTTTCCCTTTGGTATCGCTTTTGGAGTTGGTCCATCGTCACCGCTCGAGAGATACTTGGGTTTGTCGCCTTCGGGTTTGTTGCCCTATTGTATCGCTTCGGAGTTGGTCATTCGTCACCGCTCGAGTGATATTGGGTTTGGAGTCTTCGGGCTCATGGTTCCTTGTTTATACAGTACCGAGCTCGAGCAATTTTCTGATGTTTTATTCATATGTATATTCCCTAGGTATCGCCCCTCGGTGTAGGTCTTTTTGAACCGCACGATATGTAGCGGTTACCTTGTGGAACTTGTATACCTTATTGATATTTGTCATTGCCTTTTGGCTTGTTTTGGGATATTCGTATCCTTTGTTTCTATATGTTGCCGATGATATGAGGCTTGTTCTATATGATTCATCTTTTGTTAGATGATTGTGTTATCTCCCTTAGAGATATATGTTATACCTTGTAACCTTACAGGTATATTGTTGTTCAGCTTATCTAACTGATTTGTTTAGCTAGACTGACCTGTGTATTTTATGCTCGGGTCAGGCCGAGATGTTTCAGGTTAGGTACTTTGGACTTAGCCTATTTTGCTTCCGCATGGACTACTTTGCTAGCTTCTTTTTGTCATAGCTTTTTGTGTAGTCCTATCTTGTTGTAACTCTGATATATGTATTCTTTAGACTCGTCTGTATATGGTGGTTTGCTATACCACTTGATATGTATTATTTTATACTCTGGTACGTATCTGTATATGTGTATATGATGATTTATTGTTCTGTGATGTATATTACATTTGAGTTATTATATTATGTTCTGATAGATCCAACCACCTATGGTTTTGTTTTAAGTATTCATTGGGTATGTCGACCTGGTTGGCGTAACAACCCGCATATTTATCGAGTTTGTATTTAAATATTTTATTTAAATATTAACTCGTTAATCGGATTTTGGTCCGAAAAGCTACTTTTTGCAAACGGTCAAATTAGGACTCGAGACCACTTCCATTGAGTTCGAAATGTCGTTTACAACTTTTAAGTATAAACATCGATAGGTTTGGAGTTAGTGAAATTTCACTAACTTTTCCCGCTTTGGACTTTGGGTTAGTTTAGCCTATTAAGCCCAAGTTCCAACCCTCTTCTCCTCACTCTTCATAAATTTCCTAACTAATCAAGCTTTGGCATTAATGGTGGAGGGAATTGGAAATTAAAACTCCAAGCACAAATTCAATTGCAAATCCAACATTCAACTCCAAATTCAAGTAGAAGATATTGGATTCAAGCTTTGGATTGCTTCTCCTTGCTTTCAAGCTTCATCTTCATAAACTTTAGTGCAAAGGTGAGATTTTTATCTCACAATTCTAGCCTATAACTATATTGGACTGTTGGGAATGATTCCCTATCATTTTTGCATGCATGTTAGCATTTGGTTTGGATTGGATTGGCAAAAAACTCCAATTTTTAGCGTTTTGTTGAATTTTCTGCACTTGAGTCGTTCTGGCCATTTTTAGGTCGTTCGGAGTTAAGTCGTTCGTCCATAGGTCGTGAGTCGTTCACGAGTTAACCCTAGGTCGTTCTGGCCATTTTTAGCTCGTTTGGAGTTAGGTCGTTCACACTTGAGTCGCTGAGTCGTTGGACCCTTGAGTCGCTGAGTCGTTGGACCCTTGAGGCGCTGAGTCGTTGGACCCTTGAGTCGCTGAGTCGTTGGACCCTTGAGCCGCTGAGTCGTTGGACCCTTGAGTCGTTAGGTCGTATGATCCTTGAGTCGTTAGGTCGTATGACCCTTGAGTCGTTAGGTCGTTAGACCCTTGAGTCGTTAGGTCGTATGACCCTTGAGTCATTAGGTCGTTAGACCCTTGAGTCCTTAGGTCGTTAGACCTCATTTTATCTTCACTAGGTCGTACCGTTTTGGTCGGGGCGCTGCCCCCTGGACCCCCGCGACCTGACCGGGCAGGTTGAACCCCGTAAGCGGTGGCGTTGCCCCCGCACCCCCACCTTGGGGGGTTGCCACCCCCCTGGACCCCCCCTCCGTAGGGGATCTTATCTGAAAAACATTGAGCTGATTTCCTGGGATTTTATTCGCATCTCCGTATGCGATCTTTGTGACTGATTGTTTCTACACTTGCTTATGTGTTTTGTCACTTTATAATATAAAGGTTTCAATACTAGTAGTAAATATCAAAACTCTTTTAACAAACAATTTCAACTCTATTTTCAATAACAAAGCTCTTTTCTTAAACCGTTTTCCAATCTATTAGTATATACAAGCCTTTACCTCACTCGGATGAGAAATCTAATTAAACGACTTAGTAAAACAAGTGGTATGAAACGCTTGCGTTCACTTCGTCGGTTAATTCTTGGACTTGTTCGATTGAACCTCTTGTGACAATTTTATTAGTGAAGATTTACAGTTTGTTCGTAAATATTTAAGTTAAGCAAGTGGTTATGGGACATGAAGCTAAACTTCTATATTTACTAGCTTAGTGTAATTGACACTTCTCGTTGATCTTGATGATCGCTTTATGAATTAGACTAGCAATTGCGCGATGTCTCTTTCATTGCAAGGTTAGACTAGACACCACTTGTGTGATTCCATTCACACATACCTTTCTGCTTTTTGGTTAGTCTTGACCTCAATATGTGTGATTCCATTCACACATGCGGGGTAGCTCCCCTTGGTCTTCGGTCCGTCATGTGATAGGCCTCTTTCCCTTTTTATGATTTCTGGATTTCTCGTGTTGATTTCTGGAATTTATGTCATTGACTTGTTATGAGTACAAGTTTAGAGTATGATGCCCTCTTCGAATCTTTGAGAAGATTCTTGTGATATTGATTATCTCTTATTGATTGATCTTCTGTTGATCATTATTTACATACTTATAGTGGTATGTCGTTATGGATGTTTATGTTTATGCTATATCTTTTATGTTATATCATGTCATCTGATATTTATAGCTAGACTGATCCGTTTATTATTTTCTTAAATAATACTCGGGTCAGACCGAGATGTTACAGGTGCTTCTGCTTGACTTCTTCCCAGGGATTCATCACTCTGACTTTTGGCTAACTGTTTAGATTAGCAGTTTTTGTTGTATACACTTGAGATATAGACTCATAGTTGTATTCTTTTGTATAGCACGTGTTGCTATTCTTTTGTATTATCGTGGATCTTACTGACCACTACTCTGATGTACACTTTCATGTGTTAGTTATATATTCATATCTTCTTCCGCTTTTGTGATATGGATATCTGTGACTGATTTGTGACATGATTATTTCTATGTTTGTTTCCGAAGATTATTTATAGCCACCGTGTGATAAGAAGTTACATGGATGGTCGCTCCTCAACAGCCTTATTCTCCGTGCTAGTTGACATCACTACTCCGGAGTGTTCTTGGCTAGCGTGGGTATAGAGGTGGGGCGTCACAGTTGGTATGTTTATTGTCGATGTATTCAATAGATAGTTAGAGCAAGGCTATAGATGGTCGCTCCTAACCAGCCTTATTCTCCGTGTTAGTTGACGGCATAACTTTGTAGTGTCCTTGGCTAGCGTGGGTATAGAGGTGGGGCGTCACACGCATATGGTCTCATTCGCTAAAATATGTGGGAATATCAATCCAACTACTAGTATATACTACTATATATATTATATATCATTGAACAAACAATTATTTTATAAATTCAACCAATCATCCAAAATTAATTCAAAATAATTAAAATTAATTGCAATAATCAAAATGAGTGAGATTTACTCACTTTGATTTTTATTGTCGCTTTCGCGTTCTGGTTTTGATTAAATTCGAATGTATTCGAATTAACCATAATTTCCAAAAGCTCAAAATTTAGCCAGTTCAATTTCGAAATGTAGATATCGTCGATAAGAGTTCACTGCTACTGACTGTGCCTCAGTCAGACCTAATACGAACAACTTATTTAATTTACAAGTTAACGATTTAATTTTAAATAGTAAATTATAAATTTTAATAATACCCAAAAACTAAAACAACCAAGCCCGGCCAAATACATTATCTTCCCTAATGAAAACTGCTTATTCACGCTACTAGATTTTGAAATTCATCCATGCCGAAAACTTCATCTCCACCTCACATGCTCGATCGTCCATGAAATCACCTCAAACAAATGTCGACGTATCCCTTCTCTCGAGTTCGACACATCCCCCACCACCTATTGAAGCTCGAATCCTTCCACAAAATGTGTCGTTGTCGAAATGACCTGCTGCCCCCCAAATGCCGTGACCACCCACGGTGAACCGCACACCACCAAAACATTCCCACACGAGCACCTCACCGCCACGAACACATCCATCCATCCCTCGGCACTCAAATTTACACGTACGCCACGCAAAATCCAACCCTTGTCGAACTACGTTGAACATGATAACCAAAAACTATGCCGTAACCCTCAAACGATATACCAACTTGAAGCTCATGCTCAAACTTGAATTTTGAAAGTAGTTTCAAGATTTTTTATTGAGTATTTTATGAGAAAATTATTTTTGAAGTTTTGTTTACTCATTTTTATTTACAGTTACTATTGCATGCTCCGGTTTAAATAGAGAGGGAAGAACAAGATGGTGCCTGTAGAGTGGTTGAAAATGAAGGAAAATAACATGATGTGAGGGGTTGATTAGTCATTATATTAATTTAAATTTCAAAATATCTCAATTTATGCAACTCAAAATCTCGAACCCCTTTCGAGGCATGCCGCCAGGCATTCATAATGTTATACTCTATTCTGAACGCAATCAAAAAGATTTCGAGTCGTAATTCGATCGTATGAACAAGATAACTTTTTGGACCCAATTATTATATTGAATATTCAATATTAATTTCAACGCGTTTCTATCCCATATGACCAAATGGTAACTCTAAACACTATGAAATTTAAAATCCGGCAATAATACACTATTACAGATCCAATGTAACTAGTTTCGTTGAATTCTGAGACTATGTCTCGGAAGGCTATTTTTACTCGTCAATTTATACAAGTTATTTTTAAAATTGAGTAAATCACTTATAAATCCAATTTAATATTTTTATTCACCTTTATTCTTATTAATATAATTTTTATAGGCCTTTAAACTATTTTTATCTCTTTTAAAAAAAAATCCAAGGTTCAATGATTTAAGAAAATTCCAATTATTAAATTATCCAATAATCATTATATTTGAAATTCAAATTGTTAAATCTATAAAACTAGCTTTTAAATATTTGAAAGTGATTAATAAAAAATTTCAAATAGCCAAAAATTCATGGTCGTTATAATTTACTAGTATAAGAATGCTAATCCTGACTCGAGTGTTTTGTGTTTTGCTTTATGCTCGAGTCAGATTGAGTGTCAAAGCATTTGAGACTCACCTTTGGAGCTTGCAGCTTTGCTTGAAGATCTATCTTTTATCTATTCTGCTATCATCTATTTCTATTTTTTCTAGTTATTTGTTAAGACTTGTCGGTTGCTTTTATATTAGTGACTTCTATGTACTTAGGATTTTTTGTTGTATTTGTTTCAGACTCTAATGTTTATATATTAGCTCCATGAATTACTATTTATCTATTCCGCTGCTTATTGTGATATTACTCCGTGTATGTAATTTCGTGGTTGATTTATTTACTACAGATGCTAAGTTTTGCCAAATTTAAATTAACAATATGATGTTTTGAGTAATTCAAGTCCAACATGCGTGGATGATTGATTATTTGAATGGTTTGAAATAGCTGGTTATTACAACACTACTACTTATATTCTAAATTTCAATATTCAAGTAGTAATATTTAATATAAGTAAACAGCTCACAGAATATGTAGACATGGTTTTCAAATTCTTTACATGCATCTAATTAGGCCTACAGCTCTTAAACAATTATGTTCATACAAGAAAAAGATTTACAACGATATAAATCCAATATTACATAAAAATATATATTTTACACTCACTTTTAAGCTTCTGTAACGTCCTGAGATTTTCGACCTCGAAAATCGACACTAATACGTTAACTGTAAAGAGTGTCGATCAATCGACTGCCGGAAATCCCAGACTGTTAGGGTTAAGTAGAAAAAGAGGTGGAAAGAAGAAACTAAAACAAAAGCACAGAATCTCACAATCGCAGCGGAAGAAAATATAATATCAAATAATAGTATTTATACTACAAAAAGCTATAAATATCAATTTACATACAGTATATCATAGTACAATCATCAACAAATAATCCGAACAGTTATAGTAACCTGTCTATAACGATCTCGACTCGACCTTCGAAAATGAGCATTAAATACATCACCTGTATTCGAATACCACAGATTCAAACGTCGAATCTGGTTTTCCAGAGCTTCTAACACATTAAGTACAACAACACAGCAGAAGAAAATGAAATTTTATTGATATACAATAGATACAACATGATACAATTGAAATATCAGAGATACAAAAATAACAGTGGAGGAAAATCTTCGACAGAGGAACACCAACATTAACTTCAATAGAAAAAGAGAGAGATTGAGAATCCAATATTGCATCTCCATTCCAATGCTTCAAAGATCTCCAAGCCACAAGATCGAACCACCACCATCATGTTGTATTAAGCAAGGTCAGTCCAAGTGAACAAATGCTATCACCAAATCCAAAGGCTGGATGCTATTGAATCTACACTTATTACATGATTATCTGAAAATCTAACTCTAGGCTGCCCGTGTGGAAAATTGTGGGTACCCAGAGTTTAGAAAGGGAACAATAAACTCCGGGTCAGTCATGGGACTGGTGTGAGAAAAAAAACAGTTTATTTGAAACAAAACAAACAAAAAGAATTTAAAAGAAATCCATAATGCTTTTTGGAAAATGAAACTACCATAAGGCCCCCCCGCACATACACAATGCAAGCGCACAATTGGAGGAGATTTCTCCTTATGATAGTCAAACATGCTTGATACGCAAAATCCTTTTGGTATTATTATTAGTGAATAGTGGAAAACATTTGCAAGTATAATATTAATCTTAGCTAGCATAAGTGCCATTACAGTATGCCTACTATAGCTACCATGTTAAATGGCGGGTTCAACAACTAAAACCATACAAGACGCGTATTGGTGATTGGATTTCCAACAAATGGTTAGGCTAAGTTCCTAATTCATATTTTCATCCGCTTTTCATTTTAACTTTAATAAATTTGAGATTTTATTTAAAATAAATTGGTTAACGAAATATGAAACTAAATTAAATTGTACCTGTTTATCTATTCTTTGGGGCTCCAATATATTCTACAAACGGTTAGTTATTCCTTCGGACTAACCGATGCCCTTGCATATTTCGTAGACCGGATGACCCGAATATTTCGTTAAGATTTGTATGAGATCATTCTCATATTTTTTGTTATTCTGGTTTAGTAGGCCAAATGCAGAATAAATATTCAGCTTGATCTGGTAAAAAAATCTCCATCTATTCTTTGTTATCTCCCTGTCTAGCAAATTTCGAGGACGAAATTTTCTTATGGGGGGAATTTGTAACATTCCCGGTTTTTAGGAAAAATTAAAATTAGTAATTAATATAATTTTTGGATAATTTGTGAATTAATTGAGGATTAATTTGCATATTTGAGAATAAATTATATTACAAGTAGACTTTTGGTTTTTGAAATTCAAGAATAAATATTCTAGAAATAAAATTGGATTTATTAACTTTATATTTCGAAGTAACTAATACATATGAATATTTATTAGTAATGTATAATTTGGATTTCAAATCATTTCTTATTAAGTTATATAAATATAAAAATATTTTTGGAAATAAACTGGATTTGAAAACTCTATGATTTAAAGTTAATATAATGAATTTCTAAAAGCTATTTAATGAATAAATTCTAATATATATATATGTATATATATATATGTATACATGTTTATTTATGTATGTAGATAATTATTTATTTAAAGATATAATAGTTTCAATTTAAATAAGATTTGATAAAAATGGTTTGTAAAACTAAATTGAATATATATATATATATATACACATTTATAAAAAAAACATAATTCCTAAATATATAAAAGTGTAAACGTATGTAAATATAAAATAGATAATTTACATAAATAAATAAAAGTTTAACAAAGGGCTTAAACATAATTTGTAAATAAATTAAAGAGAAGGTCTAAACATAAATTTATTTGAATTTAACAAGTGTGAGAAGATTAATATATGTATATTACAAGTGTTAGCTTAATTACATCATGCAAATACAAGTGTCCTATTTTTCATTTTCTTTTCATTTTTAAGTTTAATAAATAAAAAGAAAAACAAGGCTATATAAATATTATTACCCTCTTCTTTCTCATTTTCTTTGATCATTCAACATCAAACTTGAGAAAGCCTAAACCAGGAAAATCAAAATCTGTAAAACAAAAAACCAAGAAAAGAAAAATCAAAACAAAACAGCAGTCCAAAGATCAAAAGAAGATCAAACCTGAGATAGAAATCAAATAAAATTAAAGAAAGGAAGCCAGGAAAACAAACCTAAGATCAATGGAAAAAATTCAACTTCAACAATCTTCATCCTGTAAAGCTTGAAGCAAGTGTTAACCTCAGTTTCAAAATCAAACTCAAGGAAATCGATTTCCAATTCAACATCAAAAAGTTCAGAGCATCAAAACAAAGCTTTTGTTTCAAATTAAAATTCCAGGTCTCTGTTCTTTTAAGGTGAGCAAACTCTTAAATCCACATATTTATTCTGGTTTGCATGTGATCAATATTTGATATATGTTGTGAAATATGTTTGTATGGATGAAATATGTCTGTATGTGTATATATAGATATGACTGAGTATATATCTGTGTATCTCTGTTCAAGTTCCAGGTTTTGAAACAATTCAAAAATCAATTACTCTTCATTTAATTCCTTTATAGGTTATGAACTATAAACAAAATATATTTGGATTGGTAAGATATTAGGTTCCAATTAAAATTTTGAATAAATATTTCTAAAAACAAAGAATTACAGGGATGATTAAATTTAAGTCCTAAATCAAATGGCTGGATTTCAAGTCTTGATCATAGGAATAGAATCGCATTGAAAAATTATGATTTTTAAAAATCATTTCATGATTTTTAAGTCCCTAATCGTTGAGGAATCTCAAGCTGATTGGAAATGGGAATTTAGTCAAATCTTGGTGATCACGGTGGTTGGGGGGCTCGGGTTTGAAGTGGGGGGTGGCTGATGTGATGGTAGTTATCGGAAAAATGATGGGTGATTTTATAATACGTAGTGGTGGTCGATCGACCTGGATTTAGGGTTTTAGGGATGGTTTTGTTCGTCGGGGTTTGCGAAGCAAGTTCGTCGGCGTGAGTGGACCGAGGTGGACTGGACCTAGGGGGATCGAAGCGGGGGAGTTTGACGAAGCTCCAGTGAAAGTTGCATGGTCATCGGTGGTCGATGGTGATGGTTCGAAGCAGTTTTTGGAGACTGGGTTAGTTTCGAGGAGGAGTCACTTTGCTCGATTTTGAATTCTTGAATAAATCATCGATCTGGATTGTAGTGTTTATCGGCGAGGTCTTCATCGACATATTGGTGATCAGAACGATGCTCAGAACAGCTGCCATTTCCTGTACACGTGCACGCGTGAAGTTTTGTGCATTTGGGAATGATGTGGATTTGGGGTCCTAATTCGTATAAATAAGTTTTGTTAAAGTAATTTCCAAAACTTTCTTTCCAAAAGTTTTCATATTTAACCCAATTATATTTCCAAACAAATTTGGATTCAAAATTAATCTTTAAAACCATTTCATTATTTGGATAAAATAATATTAAATTCAAATATCTGTGAATTAAACAATTTCCAGTGAAATCCATATTTGTGTGTGTATAGTGTAGTCCAAGGGTTTTACACAATAGTGCAACATCATCAATCATCACAATCAAAACACAAAAATATCAATAAGCGGTACAATCCTATTACGCTTATCTTCGTTCGTAGACTCACAGATAAGTAATATAAATTCATCACAGATAAATAAATTACATTCATCACAGCTCACATCAAAACAATTCATATCCCAAAAAATCACATATCAGGGATATCAAACAATTTAAAGCATTCCATACAATCCAAACATCCATAAGTAAGATCAATTAGTCGTCTGATTAAATTAAATCAGATTAATTACTGATGAATAAATTATTAATCTTGGTTAATTAATCATTAATTAATTACAAATCATTTAATTAATTACCCATTAATCATTAATTAATTAACCTTAATTAATAATAAATTAATTAACCTTAATTAATAATAATTAACCTTTAATCATTAAATAATTAACCTTTAATTATTTAGTTATCCTTTAATTAATCACATTAATTAATTAACTCTTAATTAATAAATCATCCCTTAATCATTTTCATTAATTAATCTTTAAATTAATTAATTATCCCCAAATTAATTACCTCAATTAATTAATCACATTGATTATCCTTAATTAATTGCAATAAGTGATTATCCCTAATCACTTAATCAACTTTAACGATAAATTATTTTCTTGTAATTAAGTAATTATCTTTAAGTAATTAACTACCCTTAATTAATCAGATAAGTAAATTAATTTTAAGTTAATTACATTAGTTAATTAATCCTTAGTTAATTATTCTTTAATTACTTGATTAATCAATCATTAATCATTAACTAATTATCCTTAATTACTTTTGTTAATTTAAGTAATTAACTTTTAATTAATTTCATTCAATAATTAACTAGCTTTTAATTTGCATTGGTTAATTACCATATAATTACATAAGTCCTTGATTACTTTAAGATAACCCATCATCTTAATTAATTACTTAATTAAATCATTTAAACCTCATTAAATAAAACTTGGAGATAATTTGTCATTAACTTAACACTTTTTAAGTTAATTAACAAATTAAAACATTATTTAAGGTAAACCGTTTATCTTAATCACATTAATAAATTATCACTTAATCAATCAAAGACAAAATTATCAACCTTACTTATCATTTAAATCTGATTCAAATAAGGTATTTGAAAATCTATTTATACAAAAATATTTTGAGAACTTTTTAATTAATTAAGGTTAAATACACTTCCTTAATCACATACTTAACCACATCTTTTTATTTTGAAAAACAATTAGAGATTAAATTAATTAATCAATCATAATATTTTAAATATCCAAATTTAAACAATTTAATTTCAAAAACATATGCATTTAAAATGTGTGTGCATATATATATATATATATATATATATATATATATATATATATATATATATTTGGAAACTTCATTTATTTAAAACTTGATAAACACTTACTTTTGAAAAACTTAGTTTTGAAAATCCTTTTAAATTTTTTTTTTGAAAAAAACTGGCTATGTTTTTTCTTTAAATCTAAAATCTAGATAATGCCAAACAACCCAAGCCAATGTCCGGAATTTCCGACCCTAACTTCGAGTTTCCCCTCACATCCCTAGTCTTCGAGTCGATCTTACATTTTCTCATGCTTGAACCCGAGTACTCCTCTTTCTTCGAAAATCCACATCATTCCCAAATGCACAAAACTTCACGCGTGCATGTGTTCAGGAAATGGCGGCAGTTCTGACCATCGTTTCGATCACCAATACGTCGATGAAGACCTCGCCGATAAACACTACAATCTAGATCGATGATTTCTTCATGAATACAAAATCGAGCAAAATGACTCCTCTATAACAACCCTGAATTTTGTGATTTATTTTAATTGTCTATTTTGATTATTTTATTTATTAAAATTTATAAGTTATTTCATTTTTAAATATAAATGCTGATTATTAAGTGATATATAGTTCAAAATAGTATAAATTGGACATTTTACTAAAAAGTGAATTTCTACTCAAACAGTTCAACTTTGACTTTTAAAATTATAATTTAAATTAGTTTATAACTTGATTTTATCTTTTATTATCAATATAGATGCAATAACTTGAACACTGCTTTTTGTTTCGTTGAAAACGAAGTTAAACAGTAAAAGTTATGTTTATTTCCATATTGAGTGCAATTTGTTTATTCTGCAATTTTGTTATTTTAAATAGTATAAATTATATTTTCTTTATCATATTTTATTGCAATATGTATTAATATGTTATTTTATGTATATTTTTGTCTTTTAATATTTTTAAAGTGAGGTAGGAATTTTTCTAGAGCTAGTAGCATTTTCTTGTAATTTCCATGTCTGTTTTCAATTTTTGAACATTTTCTTTAGTTCTTTTTCTATTTTTCTCCAATTTAATTATTTATTTTATTTTTAAGATGATAAATAAATTATTTTATTTCAAATTTTCACTTCATAATATTTTTAAAATGAAGTGGATATTTTCCCAAGACTAGTAGGGATTTGTTTGTAATTTCTGGACATTGTTTGTATTTTTAAGCAATTTTTTTCATCCTTTTTATATTTTCTTTAAAATTTATTATTTATTTTCATATTATTTCACTTGATTTCGGTTTTTAAAGGTATTTTCTGATTTATTGTTGTTTTTATTTGATCTTTAAAGAATGGAAACGTGAAGAGTTTAAGGCGTTTCATTTCTAGACGTTTCATTGTCCAAAAACGTATCAAATGCCATAACCATCTCATTTATTCATTTTGGCTTTCATTTTCAGTTTTCTAGCCATGACTTTCATCCTATTTCTAACTCAAGAAACCATTCTTTCATTTTATTCATGGCTTCTGACATTTTGGGTAATGTCTTCCTCTAATTTTCTTCCTTTTCTTTCTATTTTCTTATGCATTTTTGCCTTGTTCTCTCTACTCTTTTGCTCGGCCTCCACTCCATAGCCATGACCACCACCTTCTACACCTCTTCTGTGTCATCATCACCACCTACTCCTCAGATTTGAACCATGGCCAAACCCACCATGTTGCTAAAATCCAAAAAAATACAACCTATGCCTTGAAAACATGCTAGTTTGAGCCTTGTTGCTTTACCACCTCTTTTTCCACCACCACCACCACCTCTAGCCGCCATCACCACCTCTGACCAGACCACCACACACCACTACAACATTTATCAAGACCTGAACTTGAATGGCCCAACCAAACCCCTACATGGTCGAGCCTTTTGTTGACCAAAAACCCACCTATTTTGCATAAGCCTCTTCATATTCATGCGTAGTAACTCCTCCACCACCTCAATACCTTGCAGCCATGCCTTATAGGACCCAAACCTGAACCAAAGTATGTCCAAACCTGAGCCAAAACATCCCCTAGGCCCTGAAATCAAATGAAGAAAGCAAGGCAAAAGACTGTGTATTCTTATCTCTTTTTATTTCAAAGTTGTTTCAATTTAATGTTGTATTGAAATGTTAATTTAATTGGTTTTGTTTTGGGTTGTAACACAAGTTCTAAGCTTGGATCTCTTCCCACTTGAGCCTATTGTTGTGTCATCGTGCCTTCTAGAATTCGTTGGGTCATTTGTATTGCAATCTCCGGCACCAAAAGGTGAGTAAATCTCATCAGACATTTATACTTATACAAATGTGAATTGACACCATTTGAATGTGTAGAACTATTATGTTATGTTATATCTGCTTGTGATTATTTATATATGATGTTAAACTTGTTAAATTTCATGTCATATCATCTGTTATCATATATATATTGTTACTGTTCATTTATATCTGTTTATCACACTGCAAGTTCCCTGTAGATTAGAATCACTATGGGTTGAAATGATACATACCCGAACGGACTTTAGAATAGGGAAAAATCATTATGGGCTGAAATGATAGACCTGAACGGTTTTTATTTTAACTTGGGATTGCGGGTTTGAAATAATAGAACCCCGATTTTTACTTTTTAAACTGCAGATTGAAATGATACATATCTGTATCACTTGACCTAGGTTAGAAAACTATATACAGGCCTGTGGTTATTTTATAAAGTGTTTTTGGATATTTTAAGTATTTTGAAAATATAATTTTATGAAATTTGATTTAAATAGATTTTAAATGTTTTGAAATAAAGAAATTATGATTTTTCTATGAGTTAAAAATGTAATTAATGAATGGGCAAATTGGATTATTGAAATATAACTTAAGTTTGGAAATTTGGAATTTTGTTTAAGAACGATATTTAAGTTATATGAACAAAATGGAAATCTAATTTTATTGGAAATTGGTAAATATGATAACTTGATTTAATTTGAATTTAAGCGATTTATTTAAGTATTATTGATTTTTCTATGAATTTAAGTGGTTAAATAAATGAATGCTTAAAAGTGAAATTTTAAAATACAACATGATTTGGAAATGTGGAATTTAGTTTTGTTTAAAGTTTTAAGTTAATTAAATAAATTGGGAATTTAGTTTAATTTGTGAAATGATAATTTGAAAAATGTAAAGGTTAATAAAGTGTTAAATGTAAAAATAAGAAAGTTTACACTTGAATTTATTTAGTGGATTTGTGAAATTTGATTTAATTATAAAATGTTGCTTTACAAAAATCATTAATCAAAAGAGTATTTTAATGAACATCTTTGAATATTAAAATATGATTTTTATAATGTTTAAATGGTTTAAATTGAAATGTTTTCAAGTATAACTTGCAGCACCTTTTTCTGAATGCTGTAAAAGGTTGAAATTTTCAATGTTTATGGTTTTTACTTAGTAAATTAACTCATAATGGTTTAAAACTTTGAAAATTGAATATTTGATTTGAAAGTATATAAACTTAAATTTTAAATGGTTTAAATGAATTATTTTGATTAAAATATAAGCTATATAGAAGGTGATTTGGAATGATAATAAATGAATGATATCTTTGAATTTAAATGGTATTTAAAGTTGAATATTTGGATTTGAACTTATATGATGATTTGAAATTGAAGCTTTGGAAAGATATGATATTTTGATATATATTAAATGTTTTGAAATGAAGCTTTGGAAAGATATGATATTTTGGTATATATTAAAATGTTTTGGAAACGAAGTTTGAATGATATGATATTTTGATATTGAAAATGTTTTGAAATGAAGTTTTGAAAGATATGATATTTTGATAATAAAATGATTTAAAAATGAAGTTTTGAAAGATATGATATTTTGATAATAAAATGATTTGAAAGGAAGTTTTGAAAGTGTTAACTCCTCTACTCAAGCGACTCAAACCAGGCTCGCGACTCACAATGATTACCGACTCAACAGCCTTAACTCGTTGCCAACCTAAAATGAACAGCGGCTCACCGGGTTATAACCTTAATGCCTTAAAGGCGTTGGCCGACTCAAGGTACTTCACGACTCAACAAGATACCGACTCAACAATTGAGGAGTTGCACGGGTTGAAGAATTGTGCGACTTACGACTTAAGGAGGTGAACGGTTTACGGCTTAAGGATTAAACGACTTAATGAGTTGACAGAATGAACGACTCGCGACTCAGAGAAATCTGCGACTTACGGCCTCCGCGACTTAAGATATGTCACGACTCAAGGGGATACGACCTAAAGGACCTAGAGGTAGAACGACCTATTGACTCAAGACAAAGGAGGGCGAGAGCGGCTGCATTTGAGTCGTGACCGACTTACGACCTAGTATAAGTCGAACACGACCTAAAACCACAGAACCAAAATTTTAGCGCTGCGTCTTCTTAACTCGCGAACGAGTTAGGACTTGGGTGAAAAGCTGAGTACCACTTCACCTACTCCATGGCCTGCTGACCCTTGACCCTTGAGTCGAGCATGACCTAGACTCTCCTTGAGTCGGTCACGACTCAGGACTTGGGTGAAGAATTATTATCCAGATTTGCCTATAAATACATGACAATCTCCAACATGAGGGGGAATTTTTGGATCATTCTCTTCGTGACATCAAGGCTCTACTATCTTCAAGACAATCTAAACTCCATCACTTCAAACTCACGCAAGATTTTTAGACCAAAGTTCACACAAAGATTCGACATATCCAATCATGGATTCAAAGAACTCTGTGGCATTGAAGTTCTTCCTAGCTACTTGTCTTTTTGAATTGAGTTGGATTGTAATTGAAAGAGATTGTAATAAGTTGTAATTCAGTCAGCAATAAAAAGGATTGAAGTGGACGTAGGCTTGATCATAAGCCGAACCACTATAAAACTGCTGTTGTTTACTGCCTTTTCTGTTACTTACTGTTATCTCTTGATTCCCGTATTCACGGGTGGTGCTTTCACAACTACACTTTACACACCGGGGTGTTAGCGTTCAAATTTTGGCATTAACATTTTTGGTGCTTTCACTGAGAACCGAACTCAGGCGAATTATCATCATTGCTCCATGAAAGTTTGTTGAAGTAATCTCTCTGAAGACTAGAAGTTTATCGGAAATCATGGCTCCGGGGAGAAGGAGTAGATCTGTTAGATCTGGAAATGTTCAAGAGGGAACCTCCGCTTCCCCAGTACCTAATCAAGCCACTCCACCTGTTGGGGTTACAAAAGCGGAGTTGGATGCTGTAATCTTAGGGCTGAACCAGCAGATAAATGCCCAAAGTGCACAATTGGAGGCTCAGAATGCCCAAAATGCCCTAATTTTGAATAAGTTGAACGATTTGCTTGGGGCAAACCATCAACCAACGGGTAATGAAAGGAACTTTGCTGGCAAAGTTCATGATGCTGAAGAAAGGAACGTTCCTGAGAGGGCTGCCACCCCCCTTGAGCAGACACTTCCTGAAGTTGGTGGATCTAAAGCTCGACATGATGAGAGGTTTCTTTCTGAAATGGTTCGACAAATCATGAAAGAGAGCATGCAAAGGGATGAAGACGAGAGAGAATGGGGTTTCGCTCCAAGTAAAACGCCATTTACCGAAAGGACTTTAAAGGCAGAGTTTCCCAGGAAATTTGTACCTCCTACCATCCCAGCCTATCGAGGGACAAGTGACCCTAACTAATTTCTATACAGATACGATTGGCATATGACTGGGGCACGATCATCGGATGAAATTAAATGCCGATATTTTCCAGTATATTTAGAAGGGGTGGCTTTGCTTTGGTTCACCAAGCTACCGGTTCGATCCATAGACCAGTTCTCCGATTTAACTCGAAAATTTAAAGAACAATTCAGGTTGTATGCGTCAAAGGCAAAAGATATAATGTCACTGTCCAGTATAGAACAATCGCCCGGAGAGCCCATCAAGTCTTTTTTGAACCGTTTTAATATAGCTTTAGCCGAGGTAGACAACGCGGAGCCCCGAATGATCCTCACATACTTAATGCGGGCCATCGACAAGTCTAGTGAATTCGGGATGTGGCTTAAAATGAAGGAACCAAACTCACTCGAAAAGTTTTATGAAAAGGCCGATCAATTCATATGCCTAGAAAATCTCTCGGTGTCAGAAAAAGCAGTGGTGGCTGAAATTAAGAATAACGATGTCTTCTCTAACAAGAGAGGATTTGGGAACCAGAAAAGGGAAAGTGATGAAGGAAAGAAGCAGGGAAACAAGAAGAAACCTCGACGTTTTAATCCTTCAGATTTCACCCCCTTAACTGATACACCAGAAAGAATCTTCTTGGCAACAAAGGATGTTATCAAGTACCCTAAACCACCTGAGATGGGAAGAGGGGCAGTGCAAAATGGGAAATTCTATCGATTTCACAACCAACCTGGTCACGATACTGATCAATGTCGCCAGTTAAGAAGTGTGATTGAAGAACTGCTAAAACAGAATAAACTTCAACAATATGTGAAGAAAGACAAAATTGACCCAACCTCGTCCGCTCAGGGGCAACCGTGTCCTCCTTACCGACCCGGTTCAAGCAACTGAACTATGGAGCAAGAATCCGAGAAGCCGGTCATTGACTGACACGTGAATCGCAAAATCATGGGATGACATTCATTTACACCCATATTTTACTTAATAGTGTTGCTTAACTTCGTAAAATGATGATGAATGAATAATTCTTGTGCTGTTAACCACTGTAAATGTGATGTGAATCAGCAATGAGCAATTATATATCTTGTATTCTTTGATGCCGTTAAAATGCCTGTATCATTTCAATATGCAAATATTACTAAAAATCTCGATTTAGTATTGCAGGTGATCGAAATAAAGCTTGTTCATCCAACACATCACGAAGCAAAGCGATTCCTACAAATCATAGAGTAAACGAGTGGCAGGTCAAAAATGTTCCGAATTCAAGTATTTCGAAAGAAGTGCAATTTGCAAACGATTGAGGACTCCACCAAAGAGGGCAATTTGCTAACCAACCACGATCGTTTGTGTAAACGAACATCTGGTGGAGCAGCTTGCATCTGCCCCATGGATCCATTCAGCAATAAGGCACATTTCTTTAGCAAAAACAAACGAAAAAACGTGACATGTACTAAATGATTGTGAGGAATTGCTAAGAAGCGTGGGGTATAAAGACACAAGCGCAAACGCTACTCTTTAGAGTCCAATGCTACTCTTCAGAGTCCAACGCTACTCTTTAGAGTCCAATGCTACTCTTCAGAGTCCAACGCTACTCTTCAGAGTCCAAATGCTTCTCTTCGGAGAGCCAATGCCACTCTTTAGAGTTCAAACTACTCTTCAGAGTCCAACGCTACTCTTCAGAGTCCAAATGCTTCTCTTCGGAGACCCAATGCCACTCTTTAGAGTTCAAACTACTCTTCAGAGTCCAATGCTACTCTTCAGTGTCCAACGCTACTCTTCAGAGTCCAAATGCTTCTCTTCGGAGACCCAATGCCACTCTTTAGAGTTCGAACTACTCTTTAGAGTCCAATGCTACTCTTCAGAGTCCAACGCTACTCTTCAGAGTCCAAATGCTTCTCTTTGGAGACCCAATGCCACTCTTTAGAGTTCAAACTACTCTTCAGAGTCCAATGCTACTCTTCAGAGTCCAACCCTACTCTTCAGAGTCCAAATGCTTCTCTTCAGAGTCCAAACGCTACTCTTCAGAGTCCAATGCTACTCTTTAGAGTCCAAATCAAAGATCTCGAGCGGGCCTAACCAGAAAAAGAGAGATCTTTCACAATACAAAGTTGCGGAATGATCGGTCGATACACTCCTGTGAATCCGTCCAACCAAGAGAAAGAAACCCCAAGCTTCCAGGCAAAAGCCCTACTCAGAGGCACACGTTTCACCGAGATTGAAATAAAACTTCCAAGTGTTGAAACGTGAAGAAGCCCTCATCAAAGGCACACTCCAACTTTCAAAGGGAGAATAATTCACCTATTCTGGAAAATACTCTTCCTCAAAAAAGAAATTAAAGTACCCTTCAGAGGCCCGCTTTACCACATAGAAGAATTCACTTGATAAAATGTGTATTTGCACAAAAGAAAAAGTGGTATCTTCGAAGGTTGAAGCGTAAAAACTTGTATGGAGGGAGTTGTACTTTTTTAACGAAATAATATTCCTCCAAGCATGGAATAATTATTCTCTAGAAAATAAAAGCACAAGTCACCTCAAAATGTAAAATATTGCAACAGGCTTATGGTATAGGGGCAACATGGTATAACTACATTAGTGAAATTACGCTCAAAACAATATACCACAAGCTCACTACAGTATCATATAAATAAACTTGTACAAAAATGAATAATAAATGCATTCTCAAATTCAAACAAGAGTTTGTACAAATAAAGGATCACTTTATTCAATTGTATTACAGATACAAGTTTCAAAATAAAGAAAGTGGGGGCCGGTACCCGCACAATCCCCGACCAGTACATCCAAAAAACGAAAAAAGCTAAAAACTGGAATATTCATTTCTTCTTGCCACCTTTGGACCCTTTACCCGGCCGGATGGTTAGCTTTTCGGATCGATCTATAGGCATGAGGGAAGAAGGAGAGGAAAGTACAACTGGTTCAACTTCCGGTTCCTCTTCTGTAGCAATGATGCTCTTCCTCCTCCTCTTTGATATTTCGTGCTTCTTTCTCCTCTTTGAAGAAGATTCACTTCCTGGAGTAACGAGTTTAGACAAAATTATGTCATTAGAAGGAGTCCGCTCCGGGGATATCTCACCTCCCTCAAGTCCTTCGTCCTTTTGCTCTTGTGAAGCAGTTGGGTCATCCAAGCCCCGGAGGGCACCTATTATTTCTTCTTGTGATCCCGGATGAGGAGTAGGAGTGATTGGGGAAGGAAGAGGAACATTAGCTGGAGGTGAAGCAGTTTGAATGACGCTCGGCGCTTTCTCTACAAAGGAAAAGTCAAAAATGTCAGTAATTCCCACAAAAAGAGGAGACAATGGCTCGTCGAGATTCAAGAAGTAGTCAAAAAGCTCATCAAGCTCGTAAGAAACAGATGAGCAGTCTACTTGGGCAAGATTAACAGTAGGGTTACCTGCAGAAGTCGGTTCCCTGACGTCAACTTCGTAAGCCTATGCCTCGGCACTCTCGCCACCTTCGCCTCCACCTTGTATGCTTGTGATCTCGGTGGTAACTTTAGTTAGAGACGGGGAGTGGAAACTGGAACCGATGATATCAATTTCAGCTGAAGGAGAAGGTTGAATCGGAGCAGTTGAGATAATTTTTCCTCCTGCCGCTGTTTCGGCCCCAAATTTTGCAAGCTGTTCTCTCCCCCTGGCGAGAGCGACACGAGCATCATCATCAAGATAATGCTCCTCAAGAGATGACTCAACATAGCCAGCGCCATTACCACCAAGCATATCGAGTGCGGCCTCCCAAACTTCAGCCAGAGTAATTTCATACTTGAGGCCTAGAAAGGCGAGGCTACCGTGCCCCAAGATGCTATGCAGGTAGAAATCAAATAATGTTGAGCTGATGTTGGTCCTCGTTGCCTCGTGGGATTCTTCAGCTGCAAATTTGCCGGCAACGGCCTCATCACGTTCCATTTCATCTTTAGAAAGTTGAAGCTTAAGCATTTGGATCTCCGCCTCTTGGGAGCTGTTTTTCTTTCGAAGCTCTTCAATATAAGCAACATAGCCCTCACTAATTCTTTTCTGCACTTCAAGTCTGTCTTCCGCATCCCTTTGGGCGGCATGAGCACCTCTCACTTGTTTTAGGAGCACTTCTTCTTTTTGAGAATAAGAAGTAGAGGAAGCAGCAAGCTCTTGTTTCAGCTCTTCAACTTTTGCTTCAAGCTCTTCATTGTAAGAAGCAATGCTCCTCATCTCAGTGTCATGTTGCTCAAGAACCTTTTGCCATTCGGCTTTATCATTTTCCATAGTGAGCATGGCCTCTATGTTTGCACGATTAACAATTTGGAGCTCGTCAACAAGTTTTTGCCAGTTCGACATCCTCTCAATATCAAGCTTGACGGCATCGAGGTTTCATAACATAGCAGACTTGTCAATTGGGACCAAGTCAAGGTCAAACCTTACTCCCTTCAGACACCACTGTGGAAACCGACTTTGCAAAGTGGCCGGACCCGGTCCGACTTGGAATTTGGGCCTACTAATTATTGTTTGGATGTCTGTCTTCCCGAGAGCGGGAGAGCCGGAAGGAATGTCAAGCGAGGCAGGGGCAGTAACCTTTTCAAGAGTTGTAGAGGTGTGCTTCTCACCATGTCGGGCTCGCTTGCTTGAATCTTCAACCATATGACTTTTTCCTCTGTCATCATGGGATTTTCTTTTATGGGAATCGTCGCCTCTCTGCGAAGAATCGTGGCGCTCCTCCCTCTCTCTTCTTTCGTAACGCTCCTCTTGAGCCCTCTTCTCTTGAGCCTTTCGAGCGGCTCTTTTTTCATCAGATTCTCTGTAAGAGGGGAGATAACGCCTGTAATCATATTGGCTACGCCTCCCGTAGCGCTGGAAATCATCATAGTAGGATCCGCTGCGCCCAATCGGAAGATCTGAAATAAAAAAGAGCTAAATTTTAGAATTCTTCAACGTACAAAAAGTCATAAGCATAAAAGGCAGAAAAAGATTCTAAGTGAGTGTAATGTGCAAGCTACGCGCATCGAACTACGAACCACTCTTTAATTGTGGAGTAGTTATGGGAGTAGAAGTTAACATCAACTCTTGAGTTGACGGAGTCTGTTGCAGAACAGAAGTCGCCTCGAATACTGAAGAAGAAACCCCGGTAGTAATAGGATCATCTTTAAAGATCTTTTGCGAGGTGGCAAAGAGGTCACTCAGTCCTTCAAAAGTGTCGTGCCTGCTCTGCTTAACAGGGCTGGTTTTCTCGACTTCTTCGTCACCAGACTTCTTTGAATGTGGAGGAGAATCCTGAGGCTCTTCTTCTTTGGTGACCGGGGAAAGTTTGCCAGATGCCCCCGCAACATCAACGGAAGTGGAGCACTTCACTAGAGAAGCCTCAGAAGCAGATTCTTTCGTTATAGATGTATCAATAGTAACAGGGGCATCCGACGCTCGAGCCGGAGAGTCTGGAACTTCGTGGGGGTGTGTAGAGCGAGAGGTATGCAAAAGCCCGTATTGGTGCAGAAATTCATCCCTCAACAAGAATTTTGCACTTCTTTCTTCTGCGGCCACGGCACTCAGTCTCTCAAAAACTTGCTTACGGCCTGGATCTCTGGATCGGGGAGGAAGCGCTGAAAATAAAAAAGAAGCGGAGATAACACTTAGCAATTCAGTCTCGCAAAGTTGGACAACAAGCGTAGTAAGAATGATTAATCTTACTTCCTTCCCTCCATGCAGCATAAAACCCCGAGGGGCAACGAACATAGAAAAATTGAGTCAAGAACCCATGAGCGCTGTTAGGAAGACCGATGATCAATCTACGATTTCGAGCACTTCTCACGACAGTAATAAAAGGATGATCTTTGGTCCGGGTAAAGGAACATAAGTAACAGATTTCATCAAAGCTCGGAAGTCGATCAAGCGTTCTCCTAAATAGCACACCCAACCCCATTAGAATGGCATAACCATTGGGATGTAGCTGGGATGGAGCGATGGCCAGTTGACGAAGAAGATGCCGGAGAAAGTTGTTGAAAGGAGGGATGGCCCTGCTCAGACACATTTGTCGGTTAACTGTCACAAAGCCAGGGGGTGCTATGTCAGCAGTGTTACTTCTCTCAGGAAGAATGGCATCTGATTCAGCAATGCCAAACTGAGTGCACAACTGGCGAAAAACTTTGTATGATAGCGTGGCAGGGGCTCTTTCGGGAGGATTGACTAGTGAAGCCGGAATAACAGTTGCCTCTCTAGCCTGAACTGTTGTATCTTCTTCTTGAGAAGTCATTCTACACAAGCAACTGGATATTCAAATGTGAAGGTGCACGTTTCCTAAAAAGTGTGAAGTGTTGTGCAAAACTAATAATGACAAGTAAATATAACTGAAGTTAAACTAATCGACAATTGATCGATTACTAAACTTCAGGATTTGTTAATTTCAAAAAAGATTCAAGTGCAGTATTGGTGCAAACCTGTCGGTTTCAATCGACTGTCTCAATATTGCTCTAATACTATACGCGAATTCGTTGAATCGAAGCACTTCATTCACACAATCTGTTTAAGTTAATTGTCTTCTATCAACTAATCTGTCATTTGATGTGGGCAGTCAATGACAGTATATTCGTCTTGGTTTTCTGTAGTTGTTATTTTCAACAGGTAATCAGCTTATGAGTTAACAGGATCTGTGGAATAATGCAACAAGGTTCAAACAATTTAAAGTTTAGGCAATTCAATTCGGTAATACAAGTTAAAAAATCAAGTTAGGATTAAACTTTTAAGTGACAACTCATTCGCGACTTAAGGGGTGTGCGGCGAGTTAAGTTAAGTTCTGTAAGTCGTGATGCGCATGAAGGAAAAAGCCTCAAATCAGAACAAAGCAAATTTCTCAAAGTCTTGTCTCGGCCGCGACTCAAAGCCTAGGTTCCTCCTACTTGAGTCGGTCAAGGGTTAAGCCACAAGAAACAACTCGGAATGGAAAATAGCCTAAGTGCTGAGTCGTTCACGACTTATGGCTTGAGACATTCACGGTCTAAAGAATAAGCTGTGATAAGGATCTAAAGGGCTGAATCACTCGTACGACCTAAGTCCTAAATTGCCAGGAAATCAACACGACCCAAAAATTAGGACGTGGACGGATGAGATTGCAAGGCATTCCTAAGTCGGTAAATCCAGAAAACCAACTAAGTCGTGAGAATTCTAAGTCACCTCCTCAACCATTTAACCCCTATCCAACCCATTAACCCGCTAAGGACCTTCTCACCTCCTCCAAAATCACAAACCAGTAAATTCGAGGCACTGTAACTCATCATCTTCTCCTCACATGGTTAGAAATCACCCAAAAACCAACTCGAATCGCTTTAAGTTTGCAGCAAATCTGGTGCATTACTATGTTATCGCGAATAATAACAACAATACGATCAATGGCAGTCGCATATCAATCAGAAACGTTGTTCGCGGTGGAACACGACACAGAAATGAATTGGAGTCAAAAAATGGGGAGTCCAGATTCGTGAGTCAATGGTGATCATGGATTGGACAGAAGGTGAATTCACTTACGCGATATAAAGATGAAGATGAGTTGATGTCTGATTAGCTTGGATTCGTCTCTGGAAGCTTAAAGGATCGTTAATGGTAGGATCAAATAAAACAGATAAGCAGTAAAGTGAGGAGGAAGAACCGACTCAACGGCTTATATGTGAAACAGGGGGGGAGATGAAAGGACTAACGAGTCATGAGTCATGAGCCTTTTTGAGTCGTTTACGACTCATGCACTGGGTCGAAGCACACGACTTACGGTTTAAGCGCGTACTTCGAGGGGCAGTTGTTAACTCCTCTGCTCAAGCGACTCAAACCAGGCTCGCGACTCACAATGATTACCGACTCAACAGCCTTAACTCGTTGCCAACCTAAAATGAATAGCGACTCACCGGGTTATAACCTTAATGCCTTAAAGGCGTTGGCCGACTCAAGGTACTTCACGAATCAACAAGATACCGACTCAACAATTGAGGAGTTGCACGGGTTGAAGAATTGTGCGACTTACGACTTAAGGAGATGAACGGTTTACGGCTTAAGGATTAAACGACTTAATGAGTTGACAGAATGAATGACTCGCGACTCAGAGAAATCTGTGACTTACGTCCTCCACGACTTAAGATATGTCACGACTCAAGGGGATACGACCTAAAGGACCTAGAGGCAGAACGACCTATTTACTCAAGACAAAGGAGGGCGAGAGTGGCTGCATTTGAGTCGTGACCGACTTACGACCTAGTATAAGTCGAACACGACCTAAAACCACAGAACCAAAATTTTAGCGCTGCGTTTTCTTAACTCGCGAACGAGTTAGGACTTGGGTGAAAAGCTGAGTACCACTTCACCTACTCCTTGGCTTGCTGACCCTTAACCCTTGAGTCGAGCACGACCTACGACTCTCCTTGAGTCGGTCACGACTCAGGACTTGGGTGAAGAATTATTATCCAGATTTGCCTATAAATACGTGACAATCTCCAACATGAGGGGGACTTTTTGAATCATTCTCTTCGTGACATCAAGGCTCTACTATTTTCAAGACAGTCTAAACTCCATCACTTCAAACTCACGCAAGATTTTTAGACCAAACTTCACACAAAGATTCGACATATCCAATCATGGATTCAAAGAACTCTGTGGCATTGAAGTTCTTCCTAGCTACATGTCTTTTTGAATTGAGTTGGATTGTAATTGAAAGAGATTGTAATAAGTTGTAATTCAGTGAGCAATAAAAAGGATTGAAGTGGACGTAGGCTTGATCATAAGCCGAACCACTATAAAATTGCCGTTGTTTACTGCATTTTCTGTTACTTACTGTTATCTCTTGATTCCCGTATTCACGGGTGGTGCTTTCACAACTACACTTTACACACCGGGGTGTTAGCATTCAAATTTTGGCGTTAACAGAAAGGATATGATATTTTAATATATTAAATTGATTTAAAAGGAGTTTTTGAAAGGATATGATAATTTAATATATTGAAATGGTTAGAAATGACTTGATATTTATTTTGATAAATATTTGAATTTGAATGATATGGTATGTTGATATATTGAAATGGTTTTGGAAATGATTTAATCTTTATTTTGATAAAGATTTGGATTGAAAAGGATATTTTATTTTGAAGTATAAAATATTGTTTTAAAGTTATAACCACGGGTTATAATAACGATTGGTTCGCAAAGAGACCGGGATCAGATATCTGGCATACTCTCTGTCGATACCGAAAACCACTTTGACAACTGTAGACGCGGTGGAGATTCCAGAACGAAGTAGGTTGGTTGACCAACGCTACTGGAATGAAATTAGAGAACGCTGATGGATGGCCTAATTATGACTAAAACAGGAGCTATATCGGGCTACACAAAGGGTCGCACCCTTTCATCGAGCATGCTTCTTCGGAAACCATTCTATTACTTTTGTAATTCAATTTGGTGGTGCCACTTTGATTCGGGGTATGTCTGGAGGTGGGCGGAAGCTGCAGGCTTGCCGTCACCACCGGTCCGGGAGTGCAAACGGTGTATCCACCCTGGCGTTGCCTCCCGTGCCTTGTCATATGTTCCTTATATCGAGCCCACTATGATTCTGGTTTAAAGATCCGACTGCGTTAAGGTTCACCATCCCCTTAACGCCATTTTCTATATGATTATGCTTTACTAATTAGACACTACTGTATATAGCGTATATTACTATACAATAAATAGTTTAACGGATCCTTAGAGGATGGGCGGTCCCAAGCATCCTTTAATTTACTTGTACTTTTACTATAATTCACTTGAGTTGGTTTACATTGTATAAGTATGTATGTCCTGACTCGAGTGTTTGTATTTTTATTTATGCTCGGGTCAGCCTGAGTATTCAGAGATTTGGATTTCCACTTTTTGGAGATTGGAATCGCTGGAGATTATCCGCTTGTCTAGTTTTATCTTTTCAGTCTATTGGTCCTCTCCAGCTCTTGTATTAGTAGATTTCTATGTATTGAGACTTCCTTTGTACTTTATTTCTTCTGTTGTATATTATGTAACTCTGATATATTTATATAGTAGCTTAATGAACTACTATCTCTTTGCTTCCGCTGCATTATTATTACTCCGTGTCTGTGATCTATGATTTTTATTTACTGTATATTCTAAGATTTGCCAAATTTTTATTTACAACACGGAATTTTGAGCAATTCAATTCCAGTATGAGTGTCTACCTATACTGTAACAACCCGCTATTTTGGACCATTCAAATCGACAATAAAACCATACATGTCTGACTTGAATAATTCAAAATACCGAATTGCTAATTTAATTTGGCAAACTCAGCATAAACAGTAAATAAATAATCACAGATCACAGACATAGAGCAATAAAATGCAACGGAATAGATAAAGAATAGTAGTTCATAAAGCTACTATATACATCAGAGTTAGAAATAAAATACATCAGAATATCCCAGATGCAGTGAAGTCTCCAGTACAAGCAGATGACTTCTCTGAACCAATCAACTGGATGACTGAAAGGATAGATAGCTGGATCTTCAAGCAAAGCTCCAACTTCGAAGGTGAGTCTCAAATGTTGTATCACTCAGTCTGACCCGAGCGTAAAGCAAAAACACAAACACTTGAGTTAGGATTAACATTTTTATATCAACAAATCCAACTCAAGTGAAATATCAACTGAAATATAAATAACTTAAAGGATGTTTGGGATAACCATCCTCTAAGGTCCATGGAACTATCTACAAGGTAGAAATATACACTATAACACCGTGGTCATTTCAACTTAATTTATACTTCAAAACCAAATATCATTGTCACTTCAAATATCTCTATATTTCCCAAAATAGGATTTACATATATTAAATAATTTATACAGTAAAGTATTTTCAATTCCCTCAACTTAACAAATCGTTTCAACATCAACTCGACCTTCCCATTCAAATTAAATTCAATCTCAATTTATCAATTTAAATTCAACTCGATTCCTGAAATAACCACTTCAATTTTATCGATCTCAAATTCGGATTTGCACAAAATACCCTTTTATATTTCAATATATTTCAAAACTTTAAGTATTCAATGTTTCAAACTACATTTTTATTCAATTTTGTTTCCTAAATAATAAATTAAAATTTGGTTCGACCTAAATTTTCGCTTTAATTCAATTTAGTTTCTAAACAACAAATTCAACTATATTGATTTCAAAAACATATCCGAATCTCAAAATAAACCATTTAAATTCCAATATAGTTCAAGGCTTTAATATTTAAATGTTCAATATAACAGTTTCATATAGGTCTCGATTTAACCTCATTATTATTTAGTCTTGAAATACTCCCTCATTAGATTCAATATCATTAAGTAACCTTAAATTACATTTTACTCAATATTTTCTTTAATTTATTTAAACGTGAAATACTCATTAAATCACTTAAATCAAAAATCCCGTTACAAAAATCATACCTTTAAATTTTCCCTTCAATAATTTCAAATCGATTTAATTAAATAAATCCTTATTTAAGTACCATTTTTAATAAACCCAAATTTTATCTCCCAATCTTAATTATTCAAATTTTTACAACGGTAAATTTTGAAACATAAATCTTAAATAATTCTTAAACATATTATATGGATTAAATCAATCTTATAATATTATTATTAATCTATATATAAAATTTCCATTTATATATAATATTTTAAGAACCAATATTTATTAAATCCCATATATTTCTCTTCAAATTGTAGAAATTATTTTCAAAATATTTATATGGACTAACGGTGTCTGTATATATTTCCTATCATATAGTCAAGTGCTACAGATATTTATCATTTCAATCCGTACACTAAATATATACGAGTGGATATCATTTCAACCCGTAATCCAAAATTCAATTAAATGAAAATCTCTTGGGTTTATCATTTCAACCCATAACGATTTTCTCATATTCTAAAGTCCGTTCGGGTATGTATCATTTTAACCCATTGTGAATTCTAAACTACAGGGAACTTGCAGAGTGATAACATATAATACAATAAAATAACAGCACATATCATGAATAACAGTATAATATAAACAACAGGATATGGTGTCATATCCCACAGGTGAACAGTTACAGATAATAGCATATATGACAATTTAAATAACTACAGCAACATATTTCAATTGTCGTTTCAATTGAAATTCAAATTTAATAAATAAAAGAATGTTAATCTTGAGTGATTGCTCACCTTTTGAGGTTAGAGAGATAGACAATGAATTTGAGTTACGAAACCCAAGCACGAATCTCAAAGCAAAGTAAGATCGGCATGAATCGATGATCAAAGCTGATAAAAGAAATCGATGGGAACGGGTAAAATTAGCTCGATGAAAATGTAGGCGAGATGTATTTTATATTATTATCCTCCTTAAACCAAAATTCAAATTAAAGTATATATACATTTTATATAAGTCTTTAATTAAATATATTTATTGAAATCAAACATATAAAAAAAATCAAAACCAAATTCACTCTATCTTATAGTATATACGTTATATTTGAAACAACAATATCTGAAACTAAATGTACATAACCAAATTAACATCCAAAGTTATACATAACAGTAAATAATGTAAGTTTAAAGAAATCTAATAGTTTAACCAAATGCAGACTTCCTTTACAAATAATATACTGTAATCATATATTTTTTACCAAAAATAAAAATATGCTAACGCAGTGCAAGTAGAAAAATGGATAAAGGATGCTTATGCCTACCAATATTAACATGCAAACCTACATTTTATACGTACAATAAAGTGTGTACAAACAAACCTTTATATGGGCTGCTATATACATGTTTTAAAAAATGTTATACATATATTGTTACACATATTCACAGCAGCCGTTATACCTAACTTGTATACATATTATATTTTAAACAATAATTGGCAATAGATGAAGGTAAAATAAAATTATATATATATATATATATATATATATATATATATATATATATATATTATAACTAATACAAACCTATAAAGCTCTGAAATGTATACTAGTATATCTATACAACCAACCCAATATGAAAATATGTACCCATGCAAATTTCTAAAGTTTTAGAAAAAATACTCAGGCTTATATATATAAAATAAAATAAAACAATAACTTACGCACACAAAAAAAACACAATACTTAATGAGACAAACGCACAAGTTGTATTACCTTTCAAGATATCATATATATGTTAAAAGTTTGCTGCATGGCAAAATGGGTGACAAGGTGAGATACGGCTGCGTGTAAGAGTGTGGATGAAGAGAGAGGGTGGAGAAAGAAAAATTGAGGAGAAGAAAATGACAGTAGATCCTTGCTTTACCAAAAAAAAGCTTATAAAGGTGAAATAACATGAGCCATAATAGAATTAATGAATATAAAGCAAAAACCTATAATTCAAAACGGTGTGGGCCTCAGGAAAATATCCATTTACATCTTTTTTTATTTATATAAACGTATGAAAAGCTTTAAAATGAAACGGCTATATATTAATTATTATTATAAAACGTTTTAAAGTGACTAGGGAAATAAATATATGGAAGTTGATAAAGGAGAATGAAGAGACCCTAAAATGGAATGACAAATAATAATTTGAAATTGATGGAAAAAAAAGTAACAGCTGGCATAACCCAAAGTTATAAAGGCAGAGGAAAACGTTTTGCACAATTTAAGGTGAGCTTTCAAATTTTTTGAATGTTTTATAACTTTCCAACTGTAGTGAAGAAAATGGAATTCTAAAGGCAAAAACTAAAGTGACCGTTCCAATTAAATGAATATAAAACGTATGCATGTTTTGTACATTCATACTTTCAAAATGGTATGACGTGGCAATGGTCGAATTTTAGTAAAAGATGAAATAAATGTGAGAAATGAAAATAAATAGGAGTGAACCGTATTTTTCCAAAATGAAACGTATGCAACAAATCAGCAAATAAGTAGAAACGTAAGGAAATTAAAGATAGGTGAATGCGAAATAATGTATAGAGTTTTATACGTTTAAACTTTGTAATGGCAATGGTCATGAGTTGATTTAACTACATTTAAAGTAGTAAATTTTTGTTTGTTTAGACAGTACGTAATGGGTTGGAAAGGCAATGATATTAAAATGGAAAAAGGAATGGACAGAGAAATTTAAGCAAAGATAAAACGTACAGAAATAAACATAGAGTAGCAGGATGGTCACGATAATTCAGTGGATAATTAAAGCGCTGCACGTTCAAATTTGAAAAGGCAGAGTAACGGACCATATAATAAATTGAAACGATGGATTGATAACAGCTTCAAAATTCAAAGCAATTAATAATATTTTGTTATCAACAATTATTAACTGATTTGAATTTAATAGAATTACATAATAAATAAACTTTCATAAAATTAATTGAAAATTTACCATTTGCCATATTTAATTATACATAATCCGAATATTAAAAATAAATTATTTTGAAATATTATTATTTAAAATTTCACAAAATTCAATTAAATACGTTAAATAAAACTATTAAAAATTGTTAAAATTTTACGGGTTGTTACACTCTCCCCCACTCAAAACTTTTCATCCCTGAAAAGGGAGGAGGTAGGAGAATAGAATAGCTAGAAATAAAAGTAGATGGAAGGTTAAATTAACAATTAATCTGAAACCATATAACTTTTACTTGAAATATTCATTTGAAATTTTTGTTTGCAAATCAATTATCTTTAATACTTTAATACCTTTCAAAGCCCATTTGTAAATTTCTTGCTTCTCTTACAAATAACATTTATATGTTTAAATAACACCTTTATAAATGTATGAAAACTATTTGGAAACAATTATTCATGTCTTTAGTTATATTTTCAAAGAAGCTATTGAAACATCAAATGCATAATTCATAAATTTATTAATTTATCTTAAGCCACTTTCAAATATTATCCATAATCATTTACTTTATATATGTTTTACTTAATAACTTCTAAAATATGTATAACACTAAAAATTTATTGTTAAACCATGCATTATATACACAACAATATTTTGAAAGGATATATTCAAAAAGGAAGAAGGTAAATTCGGGAAAACAGAATCTAGGTGAATAACTAAAGCTGAGCAGATAAGGTAGATTCAAGGAATAGTATCGGGCACGAATGATAAATCTAGAACCATAAGAATTTTAATTTCAAAAACTAGTACAAAATTTTCTTGTTGGAAATATTTTTATAATAAAACTTTTATATCAAAACAAATTTTCCTTTCGAAAATACTCCTATAACTCGATGTTTCAACAAGTTTGTCATCGTTCTTGCGGACTCTGGCCATGCGTTGATCAGGCGCAAAGCTAGAATTCTTCAAGTACTTAGTAGACCCGTTTCAACACCCAGTGAAAATACTTGAAAAACCTTTAAAAACAGATATGGAAAGTACAATCCAAACAAAACAATCAAACCAAAACCTTTGTCCAACCGTGGTTCGCAGATACACAATGATTACGCCTGGATTCCCCTGGAAACAATCCATATCCGTAAGCTTTCTCAGCCCTGCGAGTTACGCCATGATGACTAGCAGGGTGCAGGATACACAATGGTTACGCCTGGATCCCCCAGGAAACAATCCGTGCCCCTAGGCTATCTCAACCAGGCAGTTTCGCTACTAATCGCGACCTACACAGACTGCAGGATACACAATGGTTACGACTGGTCCCCTAGGGAAACAATCCGTACCGCTAGGCCAGACTCAGCCAGGCAGTTGCGCTATGTAGTCGCGAGAGAAAAAAAAACCATGGGTTACACCACGGTGGGAACACTCGAGTATCACATCCGGAAAACCAAAAATCAGAGAGAATAATATCGATAGAATGAATCCACAATGTGGCCACAAAGCGGATATCAAGCAGAAGGCGCTTTCCATATCATTACTTCGAAAATATATATCATATAGTACCTTTCCAAAACTTTCAAATATCATACTTATATAAAGTCCATTATATATAGGATTCCATTTTCAAATCAAATACTTTCCAATCAATAGTATATCAAATCATACTTATATAGACTGCGATTATATAAAATTCTCTTTCCAAAATTGAGTACCTTTCAAATCAATAGATTTCAAATCAACTTCATGCTTATACAAATCCATTTTATATAAGTTCGACCATTCCCAAATCAAGTATTTAGTAAATCAAGGTTCTCAAATTCAAATCATTTCAATATCAATTCATTTTTAAAATGATATATGATTTCACCAAATTTTCTTCCAAATTAAAGATCTAAATTTCAATGTTCCCAAATAATAGGCTTAGAAAAAAATCCCAGTTTCCAAATTAACATAATTCAAGTCAAACAAATTCATTTCCAAAATCACCATTTAATTACGGGTTTTTAATTCCAATTTAATTTCAAAACCAAATACTTTTCTCAAATCAATTATACTCAAAATGGTTTCCAAATTTATAATTATCCGTTTAAAACCCTTAAACTATTTATTTCTATTTGAAATATCCAATTCACCTTTCTGAAAACCATTATTTAAAACTAATTTTTTTTTCAAAACTAAATTCCAAATTAGTATAATTCAAAATATTCATATTCATTTACTTAACAAAAGGTTTCAAACATGCAAAACTAAACTTATATGCTTTATCAAATATTTTATCCTCTTCGAAATTTCTTAGCTTTGAAAATTTTAACCTCGATTTGGAAGTGTTTGAAAATTTCCAATTCAAGATTTGAAAACCAACAATAAATCAATAAATAAATTTTAATAAATAGGATAATACCAGATCAAATCCGAAACTCGAGGACTGAATGCCGGTCTCACTTTAAATTGTTTCCAATATATACATATATCTTTCGAAAATATCCAATTATACTTCGGAATTTGAAATCAAAACGGTTTTACAAAATCACTCGCATAGCGAAGCTATTAAGGTGGCCTCTCCCCCACTCTGAAACTCGAAAATCAATGTCGATGATGCGTGAACTCATCACCGAAATTATTTTCCAGCGACATAAGTGAGTTCTGGACTTCTATTTCTTGAAAACTCCTTTGAAATTTCTTCAAAAATTTTGGAACTCATTTGAACTTATTTGAAACATTTCTTACTCGAAAAAATACCTTTAAATTGTATTATTTTTATATATTTTCAAAATCTTAAAACCAATTTCAAACTACCGGAATTTAATCCTCGAATTTCAAATTTAACCCTTCAGTTATAAATCATTTTTATATAAATCAATTTCTTATAAATTTGCTAAATTTCAAATCCTTTCAAAACTTCTATATATAGAATAACATTTCTTATTTGTTTTATATATAGGTATATAATCCTTATCGAAAGCATTTTTACTTTTATATATAGAATAAAATCATAGTTATCAAAATAATAATTTCGATATATAAAATAATTTCAAAAATACAAACATAACCCAATTTTCAAACGATGATCCAGGAATGGATTTAAAAACAAAGATATAGATTTAAATAAGAGGAACTCCAATCAATAGAATCCTGATTCGAAGATTGACTCGATCGAAGATAGACTCGATCGAAGATAAGATAATTAAATTACAAAATAGAAGATGGATATACTTCTATAAATCGTGGCCACCTTAATCGGGTCAACCGTGACATTAGGAATATAATCGATGCGGAATTCCAAAACAAATCGACATTCGATCGCCAGAGATAGAATTCGGCATAACAAGATATAGCAGCATCCTAAAACGAGGATACAAAAATCATCGGTGAATCAATGCCGATTGTAAAGGAGTTTTCACCCCTTTTACAAAACATTCAGTGGAGTTATGGGATACTCCAGAATCAAACGAGTATAAATAGAAAGAGACAAGAATGAATTTCGAAGCCGAGGAACATTCAAAAATTCAAAGGAAATCGAATCAAAAAGGAAGAGATTAAACTCGAACGAAAGTGATTCTGTAAATAAATTTTCCACATGTGCTAAGTTCTGCCTAGAGCCAAAGCTCTGATACCAACTGTAACGACCCGCTATTTTTGACCATTCAAATCGACAATAAAACCATACATGTCTGACTTGAATAATTAAAAATACCGAATCGTTAATTTAATTTGGCAAACTCAGCATAAACAGCAAATAAATAATCACAGATCAGAGACATAGAGTAATAAAATGCAGCGGAATAGATAAAGAATAGTAGTTCATGATGCTACTATATACATCAGAGTTAGAAATAAAATACATCAGAATATCCCAGATGTAGTGAAGTCTCCAGTACGAGCAGATGACTTCTCTGAACCAATCAACTGGATGACTGAAAGGATAGATAGCTGGATCTTCAAGCAAAGCTCCAACTTCGAAGGTGAGTCTCAAATGCTGTATCTCTCAGTCTGACCCAAGCGTAAAGCAAAAACACAAACACTCGAGTCAGGACTAACATTCTTATATCAATAAATCCAACTCAAGTGAAATATCAACGGAAATACAAATAACTTAAAGGATGTTTGGGATAACCATCCTCTAAGGTTCCATGGAACTATCTACAAGGTAGAAATATAACACCGTGGTCATTTCAACTTAATTTGTACTTCAAAACCAAATATCATTTTCACTTCAAATATCTCTATATTTCCCAAAATAGTATTTACATATATTAAATAATTTATACAGTAAAGTATTTTCAGTTCCCTCAACTTAACAAATCGTTTCAACATCAACCCGACCTTCCCATTCAAATTAAATTCAATCTCAATTTATCAATTTAAATTCAACTCAATTCCTAAAATAACCACTTCAATTTTATCGATCTCAAATTTTGATTTGTAATCACAAAATACCCTTTTATGTTTCAATATAATTCAAAACTTTGAGTATTCAACATTTCAAACTACATTTTTATTCAATTTAGTTTCCTAAATAATAATTCAAATTTGGTTCAACCTAAATTTTCACTTTAATTCAATTTAGTTTCTAAATAACAAATTCAACTATATTGATTTCAAAAACAGATCCAAATCTCAAAATAAACCATTTAAATTGCAATATAGTTCAAGGCTTTAATATTTAAATGTTCAATATAGCAGTTTCATATAGGTCTCGATTTAACCTCATTATTGTTTAGTCTTGAAATACTCCCTCATTAGATTCAATATCATTAAGTAACCTTAAATTACATTTTACTCAATATTTTCTTTAATCTATTTAAACGTGAAATACTCATTAAATCACTTAAATCAAAAATCCCGTTGCAAAATCATGCCTTTAAATTTTCCATTCAATAATTTCAAATCGATTTAATTAAATAAATCCTTATTTAAATACCATTTTTAATAAACCCAAATTTTATCTCCCAATCTTAATTATTCAAATTTTTACAACGGTAAATTTTGAAACATAAATCTTAAATAATACTTAAACATATTATGTGGATTAAATCAATCTTAATAATATTATTATTAAATCTATATATAAAATTTCCATTTATATATAATATTTTAAGAATCAATATTTATTAAATCCTATATATTTCTGTTCAAACTGTAGAAATTATTTTCAAAATATTTATATGGACCAACGGTGTCCGTATAAATTTCCTATCATATAGTCAAGTGCTACGGATATTTATCATTTCAATCCGTACACTAAATATATACGGGTGGATATCATTTCAACCCGTAATCCCAAATTCAATTAAATGAAAATCGCTTGGGTTTATCATTTCAACCCATAACGATTTCTCCTATTCTAAATTCCGTTCGGGTATGTATCATTTCAACCAATAGTGAATTCTAAACTACAGGGAACTTGCAGAGTGATAACAGATAATATAATAAAATAACAGGCATATATCATCAACAACAGTATAATATAAACAACAGGATAGAGTGTCATATCCCACAGGTGAAAAGTTACAGATAATAGCATATATGACAATCTAAATAACTACAACAGCATATTTCAATTGTCGTTTCAATTGAAATTCAAATTTAATAAATAAAAGAACGTTAATCGTGAATGATTGTTCACCTTTCGAGGTTAGAGAGATGGACAATGAAGTTGAGTTACGAAACCCAAGCACGAATCTCAAAGCAAAGTAAGATCGGCACGAATCGACGATCAAAGTTGATAAAAGAAATCGATGGAAACGGGTCAAATTAGCTCGATAAAAATTAAGGCGAGATGTATTTTATATTATTATCCTCCTTAAACCAAAATTCAAATTAAAGTATATATACATTTTATATAAGTCTTAAATTAAATATATTTATTGAAATCAAACATATAAAAAATTCGAAACCAAATTCACTCTACGTTATATTTGAAACATCAATATCTGAAACTAAATGTACATAACCAAATTAACATCCAAAGATATACATAACAGTAAATAATGTAAGTTTAAAGAAATCTAATAGTTTAACCAAATGCAGACTTCCTTTACAAATAATATACTGTAATCATTATTTTTTTTACCAAAAATAAAAATATGCTAACGCAATGCTAGTAGAAAAATGGATAGAGGATGCTTATGCCTACCAATATTGACATGCAAACCAACATTTCATATGTACAATAAAGTGTGTACAAACAAACCTTTATATGGGCTGCTATATACATGTTTTAAAAAAATGTTATACATAAATTGTTACAATATTCACATCAGTCGTTATACCTAACTTGTATACATATTATATTTTAAACAATACTTGACAATAGATGAAGGTAAAATAAAAATAATATATATATATATATATATTATAACTAATACAAACCTATAAAGATCTGAAATGTATACTATTATATCTATACAACCAACCCAACATGAAAATATGTACCCATGCAAATTTCTAAATTTTAGAAACAATACTCAGGCTTATATATATAAAATAAAATAAAACAATAACTTACGCACACAAAAAAAACACAATACTTAATGAGACAAACGCACAAGTTGTATTACCTTTCAAGATATCATATATATATATATGTTAAAAGTTTGCTGCAAGGCAAAATGGGTGACAAGGTGAGATATGGCTGCGTGTAAGAGTGTGGAAGGAGAGAGAGGGTGGAGAAAGAAAAATTGAGGAGAAGAAAGTGACAGTAAATCCTTGCTTTACCAAAAAAAAGCTTATAAAGGTGAAATAAAATGAGCCGTAAAAGAATTAATGAATACAAAGCAAAAATCTATAATTCAAAACGGTGTGGGCCTCAGGTAAATATCCATTCACATCTTTTTTATAGATATATAAAACTTATGAAAAGCTTTAAAATGAAATGGCTATATATTAATTATTATTATAAAACGTTTTAAAGTGACTAGGGAAATAAATATATGGAAGTTGATAAAGGAGAATGAAGAGACCCTAAAATGGAATGACAAATAATAATTTTGAATTGATGGAAAAAAAAGTAACAGCTGGCATAACCCAAAGTTATAAAGGCAGAGGAAAACGCTTTGCATAATTTAAGGTGAGCTTTCAAATTTTTTGAATTTTTTATAACTTTCCAGCTGTAGTGAAGAAAATGGAATTCTAAAGGCAAAAATTAAAGTGACCGTTCCAATTAAATGGATATAAAACGTGTGCATGTTTTGTACATTCATACTTTCAAAATGGTATGACGTGGCAATGGTCGAATTTTAGTAAAAGATGAAATAAATGTGAGAAATGAAAATAAATAGGAATGAACCGCATTTTTACAAAATGAAACGTATGCAACAAATCAGCAAATAAATAGAAACGTAAGGAAATTAAAGATAGGTGAATGCGAAATAACGTATAGAGTTTCATACGTTTAAAATTTGAAATGGCAACGGTCATGAGTTGATTTAGCTACATTTAAAGTAGTAAATTTTTGTTTGTTTGGATAGTACGTAATGAGTTTGGAAAGGCAATGATATTAAAATGGAAAAAGAAATGGACAGAGAAATTTAAGCAAAGATAAAACGTACAGAAATAAACATAGAGTAGCAGGATGGTCACGATAATTCAGTGGATAATTAAAGCAACTTTTAATGCCACCAGCTGCAAGTTCAAATTTGAAAAGGCAGAGTAACGGACCATATAATAAAATGAAACGATAGATTGATAACAGCTGCAAAATTCAAAGCAATTAATAATATTTTGTTATCAACAATTATTAACTGATTTGAATTTAATAGAATTACATAATAAATAAACTTTCATAAAATTAATCGAAAATTTACCATTTGCTATCTTTAATTATACATAATCCAAATATTAAAAATAAATTATTTCAAAATATTATTATTTAAAATTTCGCAAAATTCAATTAAATACATTAAATAAAACTATTAAAAATGGTTAAAATTTTACATGTCGTTACATATACACTTATAATGGATGCGAATGGTTGAAAATATCGGGTCCTTACAATTGGTATCTAAGCTTTGGCTTTGAGGCAAAACTTAGAATATAAAGTAAATTAGTTACAGAATCACTTTCGTTCGAGTTTGAATCTTTCCTCTTTTCGAATTTCCTTTGAATTTTGGAACATTCTCTACGGTTCCAAAATTCATTCGTGTACCTCACTATTCATCTTCTTTTGATTCTGGAGTATCCCATAACTCCGCTTCGAATGGTCTTTATAGTGAATTGCGGTCCCGCCAATCTCAAAAATTGAATTGTAAATGGGTGAAACTCCTTTACAATTAGCATCGATTCACTAGAGATTTATATTTATCCTTGGCTTAGATGCTAATATCTTTTGTTATTCCAAACTCTAACTCTTGAGATCGAATGTAGATTTACCCCAGAAAAATCCACATTGATTTATTTAAGCTTATCCACCTCCCTATTTTGTTATTTGATCATCTTGTCTTTTGTTTCCAACCTATCTTCAAACATTTTGAATTGTACTTGTAAATATATGTTTTTTTATATATATTGAATTGAGTTGTTGATGTTGATATTTTATATATTATTTTAAAATTTGGTTAATGAAATAAATTTTGATATATAGGTAAATCTATGGAACTTCATAAACTGATTTAAATTGATTATTTGAAGTGATAATACTTGATTTATCATTTGTTTTTCTATAAATGAATTTATAAATAGTTGTTTAAATTGATTTGGGAACTGAAATGAATTTAGAACAAGAAATTTGAGAATTTAATTTCCGATGGTTTCAAACCTTGTGTTTAAAGTTTTAAAAGGTTATATTATTTAAAGTATTTTTGAATAGAAATTTGTTTTCAAAGAATTTTAAAGGTTTGAAAAAAATTAGTGCTCTTCTCTTTGTCGCTGGAAAACAACTTTGGTGATGAGCGCGACATCATCGACATTCATTTTTGAGTTTTGAAATGAAGAGACCGCCATGTAGTCTTGCTACAGCTTTGTTTTGGAAAATCAAATTGATTTGAATTTCTAAAATATGACTTGATTCATAATATATATAGACATATGATTTAAATTTGATTTGATAAGTTATGTACATACATTTATTTATCTCTAAATGGTTTGAAGAAATCGGAAATTTAATTCTTAAATTCAATTATAAAAAGAAAATCAAAATTTTGGATGAAATGATTTAATTGGAAAGTTTTATTTTTATAATACTCAATTGCATTCCAATATAACTTACCTTAATTTTTAGAAGTTAATAATGTAATTGGATAACATACAATATAAAAAGTTTTATAAATAAAACTTGAGTGGTTATATTAAATGTTATACACTTAAATTTTATTTATAAAAAGATTAACATAGTAGAATTAAAGGTTAATTAAATAATTTTTAATATAAATAATGTTAAAAGAACTAAGAATAAAAGAAAGCGGTTATAATAAGTGTAAGTATATTTAACACAAGTGATAAATATATTGAGAGGAATAAATTTAATTTTAATAAGGAATAAAGAAGAATAAAATTTGTTAAGTACATTGTGAGTGTAACAAATGATTCAAACCCATGGTTTTAAAAATTGTTAATGTAAGATGATTGGATAATAAGATAATGAAATTTGAGATAGTTAAGATTTATTTAACTTGTGTAAAGATTATTCTCTATTTAAGTTGAAATTTTCAGGCTTTCAAATTTATTTCCTTATTTTGTCTTTCAAATTATCTTTTGGTTGTCCTTATCATCCTTATCTTGCTATAGGCTGGTATAGGCATCTTTCTATAATCTTTCTATTTAGAAATCTTTCTATAATCTTTGATAATCTTTGATACTCATTTTGAATCTATTTTTTGTGTGCTTGTGTTCTTGATTTTGGAGAATCTTTGAAAGATCATCTCCACCTTGTTAAACTTACCTATAAAAACAGTTATCAGGTACAATGTCAATCTTCTGGTCACATTGTCTTAATCTTATTTCATTTATATCTTTTCTGTGCTTTCCCGTACCTCATTCCTTTTCGGGGACGAAAAGTTTTGAGTGGGGGAGAGTGTAACAACTCTGAATTTTGTGCTTTATTTTAATTGTTTATTTTGATTACTTTATTTTATTTATTAAAATTTATAAGTTATTTCATTTTTAAATATAAATGCAGATTATTAAGTGATCTACAGTTCAAAATAGTATAAATTGGACGTTTTACAAAAAAGTGACTTTCTACTCAAACTGTTCAACTTTGACTTATAAAATTCAAATTAAAATTATTTTAAATCTTGAGTTTATCTTTTATTATGAAAATAGATGTAATAAATTGAACACTGCTTTTTGTTTCGTTGAAAATGGAGTTAAACAGTAAAAGTTATGTATATTTCAATATTGAGTGCAATTTGTTTATTCTGCAATTTTGTTATTTTGAATAGTATAAATTATATTTTCTTTGTCATATTTTATTGTAATATGTATTAATATGTTATTTTATGTATATTTTTGTCTTTTAATATTTTTAAAGTTAGATAGGAATTTTTCTAGAGCTAGTGGTATTTTTCTTGTAATTTCCATGTTTGTTTTCAATTTTTAAACATTTTCTTTAGTTCTTTTCCTATTTTTCTCCAATTTAATTATTTATTCTATTTTTAAAATGATAAATAAATTATTTTATTTCAAATTTTCACTTCATGATATTTTTAAAATGAAGTGGATATTTTCCCAAGACTAGTAGTGATTTGTTTGTAGTTTCTGGACACTGTTTTGTATTTTTTAGCAATTTCTTTCATCCTTTTTATATTTTCTTTAAAAATTTATTATTTGTTTTCATATTATTTCACTTGGTTTCGGTTTCTAAAGGTATTTGCTGATTTATTGTTGTTTTTATTTGAACTTTAAAGAATGGAAACGTGAAGAGTTTAAGGCGTTTCATTTCTAGACGTTTCATTGTCCAAAAACGTTTCAAATGCCATAACCATCTCATTTATTCATTTTGGCTGCCATTTTCAGTTTTCTAGCTGTGACTATCATCCTATTTCTCACTCAAGAAACCATTCTTTCATTTTATTCATGGCTTCAAACATCTTGGGTAATGTCTTCCTCTTATTTTCTTCCTTTTCTTCCTATTTTCTTATGTATTTTTGCCTTGTTCTCTCCACTCTTTTGCTCGGCCTCCACTCCATAGCCATGGCCACCACCTCCTACACCTCTTCTCTATCATCGTCACCACCTACTCCTCAGATCTGAACCATGGCCGAACCCAACATGATGCTAAAATCCAAAAAAATACAACCTATGGCTTGAAAACATGCTAGTTTGTGCCTTGTTGCTTTACCACCTATTTTTCCACCACCACCACCACCTCTAGCCGTGGCCGCCACCTCTGACCAGACCACCACACACCACTACAGCATATTTCTAGACCTGAACTTGAATGGCCAAGCCAAACCCCTACATGGTCGAGCCTTTTGTTGACCAAAAACCCACCTATTTTGCATAAGCCTCTTCATATTCATGTGTAGTAACTCCTCCACCACCTCAATATCTTGTAGCCATGCCTTATAGGAACCAAACCTGAACCAAAGTACGTCCAAAACCTGAGCCAAAACATCCCCCAGGCCGTGCAATCAAATGAAGAAAGCAAGGCAAAAGACTGTGTATTCGTATCTCTTTTTATTTCAAAGTTGTTTCAATTTAATGTTGTGTTGAAATGTTAATTTATTTGGTTTTGTTTTGGGTTGTAACACAAGTTCTAAGCTTGGATCTCTTCCCAATTGAGCCTGTTGTTGTGTCACCGTGCCTTCTGCAATCCGTTGTGTCATTTGTATTGCAATCTCCAGCACCAAAAGGTGAGTAAATCACACCAGACATTTATACTTATACAAATGTGAATTGACACCATTTGAATGTGTAGAACTATTATGTTATGTTATATCTGCTTGTGATTATTTATATATGATGTTAAACTTGTTAAATTTCATGTCATATCATCTGTTATCATATATATGTTGTTACTGTTCATTTATATCTGTTTATCACACTACAAGTTCCTTGTAGATTAGAATCACTATGGGTTGAAATGATACATACCCGAACGGACTTTAGAATAGGGAAAAATCGTTATGGGCTGAAATGATAGACCTGAACGGTTTTTATTTAATTTATTTTAACTTGGGATTGCGGGTTTGAAATGATAGAACCCGGATTTTTACTTTTTAAACTGCGGATTGAAATGATACATATCTGTATCACTTGACCTAGGTTAGAAAACTATATACAGGCCCGCGGTTATTTTATAAAGTGTTTTTGGATATTTTTATGTATTTTGATATAATTTTATGAAATTTGATTTAAATATATTTTTAAATGTTCTAAAATAAAGAAATTATGATTTTTCGATGAGTTAAAAATGTAATTAATGAATGGGCAAATTAGATTATTGAAATATAACATAAGTTTGGAAATTTGGAATTTTGGTTAAGAACGATATTTACGTTATATGAATAAAATGGAAATCTAATTTTATTGGAAATTGGTAAATATGATAACTTGACTTAATTTGAATTTAAGCGATTTATTTAAGTATTATTGTTTTTTCTATGAATTTAAGTGGTTAAATAAATGAATGTTTAAAAATGAAATTTTAAATTACAACTTGATTTGGAAATGTGGAATTTAGTTTTTTTTTTTAGTTTTAAGTTAATTAAATAAATTGGGAATTTAGTTTAATTTGTGAAATGATAATTTGAAAATTGTAAATGTTAATAAAGTGTTAAATGTAAAAATAAGAAAGTTTACACTTGAATTTATTTAGTGGATTTGTGAAATTTGATTTAATTATAAAATGTCGCTTTACAAAAATCATTAATTAAAAGAGTATTTTAATGAACATCTTTGAATATTAAAATATGATTTTTATAATGTTTAAATGGTTTAAATTGAAATGTTTTCAAGTATAACTTTCAGCACCTTTTTCTGAATGCTGTAAAAGGTTGAAATTTTCAATGTTTATGGTTTTAACTTAGTAAATGAACTCATAATGGTTTAAAACTTTTGAAATTGAATATTTGATTTGAAAGTATATAAACTTAAATTTTAAATGGTTTAAATGAATTTTTTTGATTAAAATATAAGCTATATAGAAGGTGATTTTGAATGACAATAAATGAATGATATCTTTGAATTTAAAAGGTATTTAAAGTTGAATATTTGGATTTAAACTTATATGATGATTTGAAATTGAAGCTTTGGAAAGATATGATATTTTGATATATATTAAATGTTTTGAAATGATGCTTTGGAAAGATATGATATTTTGATATATATTAAAATGTTTATGAAACGAAGTTTGAAACATATGATATTTTGATATTGAAAGTGTTTTGAAATGAAGTTTTGAAAGATATGATATTTTGATAATAAAATGATTTGAAAGGAAGTTTTGAAAGGATATGATATTTTAATATATGAAATTGATTTAAAAGGAGTTTTTGAAAGGATATGATAAATTAATATGTTTAAATGGTTAGAAATGACTTGATATTTATTTTGATAAATATTTGAATTTGAAAGATATGGTATGTTGATATATTGAAATGGTTTTGGAAATGATTTAATCTTTATTTTGATAAAGATTTGGATTGAAAAGGATATTTTATTTTAATGTATAAAATATTGTTTTAAAGTTATAACCACGGGTTATAATAACGATTAGTTGGCAAAGAGACAGGGATCGGATATCTGGCATACTCTCTGTCGATACCGAAAACCACTTTTACAACTGTGTACGCGGTGGAGATTCCAGAACGAAGTAGGTTGGTTGACGAACGCTACTGGAATGAAGTAAGAGAACGCTGATGGATGGCCTAATTATGACTAAAAAAGAAGCTATACCGGGCTACACAAACGGTCGCACCCTTTCATCGAGCATGCTTTTTCGGAAACCATTCTTGTGACGCCCCACCTCTATACCCACGCTAGCAAAGAACACTACGGAGTAATGATGTCAACTAGCATGGAGAATAAGGCTATTGAGGAGCGACCATCCATGTAATTTCTTTGTGCGAGCATCGATATGTCAGATAGTATAGCATGCATTTCATTTAAGGAGGAAGTCCGACATACCGATACAAACTCAAAGCTATCATACGGTGGTTATAAATAATCTGCGGAAACAAAGATAGAAATAAACATAACACAAATCAGTCACAGACATCCATATCACAAAGGTGGAAGAAGATATGAATATAACACATAAAAGTGTACATCAGAGTAGTGGTCAGAAAGATCCACAATAATACAAAAGGATAGCAACATGTGCTATACAAAAGAGCAAGTATACATCACTGAGTCTATGTCACAAATGTATACAACAAAAACTGCTAATCTATGAGGTTAGCCAAAAGTCATAGTAATAAATCCCCGTGGAGAAGTCAAGCAGAAGCACCTGTAACATCTCGGTCTGACCCGAGTATTATTTAATAAGAAAATAATAAACGGGTTAGTCTAGCTATAAATATCAGATGACATGATATAGAATAAGAAATATGGCATAACATATAATATCCATAACGGCATACTACTATAAGTATGTAAACGATAATCAACAAAAGATTAATCAACAATACAAGAATCTTCTCAAAGATCCAAAAGGGTATCATACCCAAAACTTGTATTCACAACAAGTCAATGACACACAAATTAACCAATGCACAAAAATTGATAAAACATATCAATGAAAATCACGAAAATAGGTGAAGCATAAATTCCAGAAATCAACACACGAAATTCAGAAATCATAAAAAGGGAAAGAGGCCTATCACACGAACGGGAGCATGAAAACTCACAAACATATGTATCACACGAACGAGAAGCTATCTCATGGTAGCTAGCCATTAATTTTTGACACACGAACGGCCCGAAGACCATGGGGTTCTACCCCATATATGTGAGTCGAAATCACACAGAAACGGGGTCTAGTCTCCCTCGCAGACAAAGCGACATCGCTCAATTGCTAGTCTAAATCACAAAAATGATCGTCATGATCATCAAGTGTCAATTACACTAAGCTAGTAAATATATGAGTTTAGCTTCATGTCCTATAACCACTATCATGACTTAAATATTTACGAACAAACTGTAGATCTTTACTAGAAAATTGTCTCAAGATGGTTCAATCGAACAAGTCCAAGAATTAACAGGCAAAGCAAATGCAAGCGTTTCATACCACTTGTTTTACTAAGTCGTTTAATTAGATTTCTCATCCGAGTGAGGTAAAGGTTTGTATATACTAATAGATTGGAAAACGGTTTTATAAACGAGTTTGGTATTGAAAATTGAGTTGAAATCATTTTGATGAAAGAGTTTTGATATTTACTACTAGTATTAAAACCTTTATATTTTTAAAGTGACAAATCACAGAAATTGATTGTAGAATCAACAAGTCATAAAAATTCACGTTCGAAGACGTGAATAAAATCCAAGGAAATCAATTCCAAAACCAACAAAGTAGAAACACCCATGCGACCTAACGTGGCCGAGCTAAAGTGCTACGACCTAAAGAGGTAATGACTTAAAGTAAAATAGGTCGAGCTAAGGGGTAGCGGCTTAAGGCCTTAAACAGGGCTGAGCGACCTAAGCACACGACCTAGCTATTGTTGAACGACTAAGGGACGAAACGACCTAAGTGGTGAAGGAGATGCGACCTAACATGTAAATAAGGTCGTGCGACCTAATGAAATGAGGACCAGCGACCTAAAATACAAACGACTCAAAAACAGGTCGAGCGACCTAACGTCTCAAGTAAGGCCGAGCGACTTAGGGGGATAAGGTCGAGCGACCTACGACTTAACGAAATAAAGGCCGAGGGACAAGGCCAAACGACCTAAGGGTTCATGCGACCTAGTTGAAATCGCGACCAAATGGGGTATCCGACCTAAAGAGGTACGCGACCTAATGCAGCCAAGTGAATCAAGGCCTGGAACGACCTATACGCGAGCGACCCAAGGTCTAACGACCTTACGACCTAAGGTCTAACGACCTAACGGTATAAAGGTCTAACGACCTAAAGATTTGAATTCGAGCGACTCAACGTGGAGCGGCCTAAAGATTGTAGGCCGAGCGACCTAGCATGTATGGGACCAATCACGACCCAGTGGGGGACGAGCTAACTGCCGAACGACCTAACCACTAAAACAAGGCCGAGCGACCTACGACCTCTCGACCTATGACCTAGCGACTTAAGGGCGAACGAAATATGCAGGCCGAGGCGATTTGTGGCAGTGTGACCTAAAGCCAGTATTTCACCAAAAACACTAAAAATTGGAGTTTTTCGCCAATCCAATCCAAACCAAATGCAAATGTATATGATAAAGTGATGGGAGTTCATTCCCAACAATCCAAGACAGTTATAGACAAGAATGCGAGATAATAATCTCACCTTTGCACTAAAAATCAATGAAGAAAAGCTTGAAAGTAGTGGAGAAGTAATCAAAGTTTGAATCAATAGCTTCTTCTTGAATTTGGAGTTAGATGTTGGATTGCAATTGAATTTGAGCTAGGAATTTTAATTTCCCATTCCCTCCACCATTTTTGAAGAAGCTTTAGTGTTAGGATTATGAAGAGATAAGGAGAAGGAAGGAATGAAGCTTAAGTTAATAGTTTGGGCTAACCCAACCCAAAGTCAAAAGCAAAAAGGTAGTGAAATTCCACTAACTCCAAACATATCAACGTTTATACTTAAAAAGTTGTAAACGACGTTTCGAACTCAATGGAAGTTGTCTCGAGTCCTAATTTGACCATTTTGCAAAAAGTAGCTTTTCGGACCAAAATCTGATTAACGATAAAATATTTAAATAAAATATTTAAATATAAAATCGTTAAATATGCTGGTTGTTGCAGACTCCCCTCCTTAAAGAAATTGCATCCCCGAAATATATAAATTGTAAATAAAAAGTAACAACCATAAAAGCATATTAACACCAAAAGAAATTTGAAATAAGAAGTTCACCTTAAAAGACCAAGAGAAAGTCCGGATGTGTTCGCTCGATGAATTCTCTAGATTCCCAAGAGCAATCCTTAGGATTTGAGGACCATTGAACTTTCACAAGCGGAACATCTTTATTTCGAAGTCGTTTGACTTCAGAAGCGATCATACGAATAGAATGCTACTCATAAGTTAAACTAGGTGAAACTTCAATTTCTTCAACAGCACCGGGCTCAGGAATATAATCCGAATCTCAAAAGCATTTCCGTAACAGAGAAACGTGAAACACGTCATGAATAGAAGAAAATTGAGCCGGAAATAAAAGGCGATAAGCCATGGAATCCATACGTTCGGTGATAGGAAATGGCCCAATATATTGAGGTGCTAATTTTTCCCCATCGACGGAAACGTACAACACCTTTCATAGGTGAAACACGAATAAATTCTGGACCTAAAACCAGCTTCTCACCGGTCTCAAGCCAACAAGAAGGAGATCGGCATGGCCTTCCATAGAGTGCCTCGAAAGATGCCATACCAATACTAGATTGGAAGCTATTATTAAAGGAAAATTCAACAAGAGGAATATGATCTTCCCTTCTTCCACCAAAATCAAGCACACAAGCACAAAGAAGATCTTCAAGAGTTCGATTCACACGCTCGGTTTGTCCATCGGACTGGGGGTGATAAGCGGTGCTAAAGTTAAGCTTCGTTCCTAAAGCTTTTTGAAGACACTTCCAAAATCCACTAATAAACAATGGATCTCGATCGCTAACAATAGAAGTAGAAACTCCATGGAATTTAACAATTTCTTTTTAAAAAAGAGTTTGGCCAAAAGAGGAACGGTTCGGTTAAACTGAACGGGAATAAAATGTGCGGATTTAGTAAGTCTATCGACTATAACCCATAAGTTACCATGATCCGACCGAGAACGGGAAAGGCCATCTATAAAATCCATGGAGATTTGGTCCCACTTCCAAATTGGAATTTCTAAAGGTTGCAACAACCCACCAGGCCTTTGGTGTAGGACCTTGACAAGATGGCGAGTCATACAACACTTAACAAAGTTAGCGATATCAGATTTCATTCACTCCCAATAATAAAGTCGCTTCATATCTGCGTACATTATACAACAACTGGGGTGAATGATAATTTTAGAACGATGAGATTCTTCTAAAATATTTTTACGAAGATCACTAATATTTGGTACGATAAGTTTACCAAATTTTCAAATGCCGCCACTAGAATCAATATCAAAGTTTTTCAAACCTTCAATATCAATTTTCATCCCTACAACTTTGGCTAAGGAGAGCCAATTCAGGATCTAGCCCTTTGAGCTTTAAGAATGCAGTATAAAAGAGAAGGATGAGCCTCTATACTACATAAAACAAGGGATGCACATAAATTGGATTTCACGATCTCGAATCTCACAAATGGATAGAGTCTCGAGATCGTTCCATTCGGATATCATCATAGGGACAAGCACTTGTTGCTTACGACTAAGTGCATCGGCAACACGATTTCCCTTTCAGGGAGTATAAATAATATCAAGATCATAAGATGAAAGAAATTCGAGCCAACGTGGTTGACACAAATTAAGTTTCTTATGAGAAAATAGATATCTCAATGATTTATAATCGAGGTAGAGAACAAATTTCTCCCCCAAAGATGATGATGCCAAACACTGAAAGAAAAAACAATAGCCGCGAGCACCAAATCATAAGTGGCATACCTAGTCTCGATCGGCTTTTATGATTTAGAAGCAAAAAGTGATTGCACGTTCTCTTTTGCAAGAGAACAGCATCCAAACCAATACGATTAGCATTGGTACTAAAGTTAAAGTCTTGGTTCCCTTCGGGAATCACAAGAATAAAAGTATCGAAAAGAAAGAATTTAATCTTCTTTCCCGAAAAGCTATAACTTTCAAAATCACAGTTACCTTAGTAGAAAAATTTACATTTTTCAAGTCAATTTATTGTGTCTGACTGTCTCGTCAGAACGTTTAGGAAATCCCCATCGATAGCGTTGATCAAGCGCTTCGACCAGAATTCTTAAAACACTAAATGGGCAATACAACATAAAATCATCTTTTATATGATGAAAATATCTCTTAAAAATTTTGAGAATATTCTTTGCTTACTTAAGATTAAAAATCAAATTGTACTTATAAATAAATGTTATGTAAAAGATTTACAAAATTTTAAATTTCTATTTTTATCCAAAATTAATAAATACAAAAATAGAATTATTGAGATATTCATATAATACTCGATTTATAAAATGGATGAAATAAACTGAATAAACTGAATGACACAATATGTCATTCATATAAATCATAACGAGTGCGGAATGCGGTATGTGGGAGGCTAACTTCCGCAACTCGTAGCAATTGAAATTCGGTGGTGTAGTCGAACTGAAAAGACCTTAACACCACTTGAAAGGTTGCTTAGGTGATAATCCTAAGACAAACTCAAAAATACCGGAAAATTCTCAAACGATATGAATGAGAGAAATACCATTTCACTCAACATATGAGCTTAAAGAATAAAATGATGCCATCAAATTGGAATCAAAATTACAAAGGAAAATAGAATTCTGTTTAACAGATTGAAAATGTCGAAAATGAATAGTCCATTCGAAAAAACAGGATATGGGCTTCAAAATGATTAAGCCAATCCTTTCACGCAAATCAATTCCGAAGCCTAAGCTATGTATAATATGCAAATTGGTTCGGAAAGAAAAATCACATGAAATAATCTCGACATCAATAAAAAGTAAATTGAGTGTTGCGGATCCTCTGATTCGGATTCGCAATCCTCAAAGAAGTCATCAAGCCCAATATATAAAAAGAAAGAGAATAAACAAGTACTTTTGATATAAAAATGATGAGATGAATCCATATCAAAAAGAACTCAAATCAGATAATCGCAAACAAATGAAATCAAGGATTGAATAATAAATACCTTGACCCAGAGAAGCTTCGCTAGGAGCTTTTAGCTTGAAGCTTGGGACATGTAGATAAGTAATTGCCCGAGCCTTTGCAATAGCGGCAATAAAGGGGTTTCGGGCACTTAATAACATAATGGTCCGTGGAACCACAATTGTAACATTGTTTACGGCTAGCGGTAGGAGTCTCAACTACCGGAGTTTCTTGTTCCGCTTTCTTCTTTCTTTGAAGTTTGGAACAGGAAGACATATAATGGTCCGCACCTTTACAATACCGGCAAGAGATAGGTCTAGGACACTTATTTATATAGTGGTCCTTAGAATCACAATTGTAGCATTTTCCACAATTAGGGATTGGAGTCTATGCTACTAAAGTAGGTTGCTTCACCTTCTTGTCTGGATAAGGGTTTTGAACTTAATATGCCTCTTCTTGGAAATCCCAATACCACTATCAATTCCTTTATCGGCCTCTTCATGTCGAAGGGTGATATCCACAAGCTGATTGAAAGGAACTTCAAGTTTCAGAGGTAAGATCTTTGTGGGGTTCTTACCCAAAGCACAGTGTTAACTCCGTTTAGGCAACGAGTCAAGGTCTGAGCCGACTCACGACTTAAGGTTCTTAACGGTTCATAAGGATACCGACTCAACAGGCTACCGACTCAACAAGCTACCGACTCAGGAAGCTACCGACTCAACAGCCTTGAGGAGTTACCGACTCAACAGCCTTGAGGAGTTACCGACTCAACGGCCTTGAAGGGTTACGACTCAACGACTCAGGAGGAATAACGACTCACCGGGTTATAACCTTAGCGACTTGAAGGTGCCGGCCGACTCAACGGGTTAACGACTCATGGAGCTAGCGACTCAAGTTCTCTAACGACTCAACGACCTAAGGTGTCAAATGACTTAACTGACTAAACTCCCAAAACAACAAAGGACCGACCTACGACTTATGATAGGTCGTTCACGACCTAGCTTGAGTCGTCCACGACTTAAAGCTACTATGTAGAAATCCTATGCCGCCTCATTTTGGACCACGACCTATTAACTCACAGACGAGTTAGGACTTGTGCTGTATACAGAGGACCGGAGACGCTCTGATATGAAGTCAGGGCCCAACCAGTTGAGTCGCCTACGACATACGACTCATCCTGAGTCGGTCACGACTTACGACTCGTCTTGAGTCGGTCACGACTCATGACTTAACAATTTCAGCCTAGAAAATTGCCTATAAATACATGACCACATCGAGCATTCAGGGGACTTTTGGACTGACTTCCGGGACGCCATTACTCTGCCATTGTCTCGACTTCAAGCAACGTTCAAGCAACACTTCTATCACTCCAATCACCAAAGACATTTCAACAAATCTCAAGAGGAAATCTAACTCATTCGCCATGCATTCGAAGGATTCTTCTACATCAGAGTTTGAGTTATTTGTCTAAGTGTGTTGTAATTGAAGATTGTTGTAAAGAATTGTAACCAAATCAGCAATAAAGAGCTTTAAAGTGGACGTAGGCTAGATCTTAAGCCGAACCACTATAAATATTGTGTCTTTTATAGCTTCTCTGTGATTTCTCTGCTTATATTTTGTTCCCGTACCAACGGGTGGTGCTTTCACAATTACCTTCTACACACCGGGGTGTTAGCGATCAATTTTTAGCGTTAACATTTTTGGTGCTTTCACTGAGAATTGAACTCAGGCGAGTTATCATCATTGCTTCACAGAGGTTTGTAGAGAGAATTTCCTTGAAAACCAGAAGTCTATCCGAGATTATGGCTCCTGGAAGGAAGAGTAGATCTGTCAGATCTGGAAGTATTCAAGAGGGAACCTCCGCTTCCCCTATATCGAATCAAGCCACTCCAGCTGTCGGAGTTACAAAGGCAGAGCTGGATGCTGCAATTTTAGGGCTGAACCAACAGATCAATGCCCAAAATGCACAACTCGAGGCTCAAAATGCCCAGAATGCCCTAATTCTAAATAGGTTGAACGATTTTCTTGGGGCAAACCGTCAACCAGCAGGTAATGAGAGGAATTTTGCTGGCAACCTTCATGATGCTGAAGAAAGAAATGCTCCTGAAAGGGCTGCTAGCCCCTTTGAACAAACACTTCCAGAGGTTTGTGGATCTAGAACTCGACATGATGAGGAGTATCTTTCTGGAATGGTCCGACAAATTATGAAAGAGAGTATGCAGAGGGTCGAAGACGAGAAAGAATGGGGTTTCGCCCCAAGTAAGACTCCGTTTACTGAGAAAATCTTAAAGGCTGAATTCCCAAGGAAGTTTGTCCCTCCAACCATTCCAGCTTATAAGGGGACAAGTGATCCGAATGAATTCCTATACAAATATGATTGGCACATGACAGGTGCCAGAGCCTCTGATGAAATAAAGTGCCGATATTTCCCTGTGTATCTCGAAGGCGTGGCTCTGCTTTGGTTCACCAAGCTGCCCGTCCGATCTATCGATCAGTTTTCTGACTTGACCCGGAAGTTCAAGGAGCAGTTCAGACTATATGCCTCAGAAGCCAAAGATATCATGTCACTATCAAGTTTGGAGCAGAGTCCAGGAGAGACTATCAGATCTTTCTTAAACCGCTTTAATATAGCGTTAGCTGAGGTGGACAATGCAGAACCGCGAATGATATTGACTTATCTGATGAAGGGTATTGACAAGTCGAGCGAATTTGGGAAATGGCTAAACATGAAGGAACCAAATTCCCTTGAAAAATTCTATAAAAAAGCAGATGAATTCATACGCTTAGAAAGCCGTCCCATACCGGTAAAGGCAGTGTTGGAAAAAGCTGAAGATAACACTGTCGCTCCACGCAAGAATGAATCTGTAGGGCAAAAAAGGGAAAATAACAGTGGGAAGAAGCAGAGTAATCTGAAGAGGCCCCGATCCTTCAAGCCATCAGAGTATACTCCTTTATCAGATACGCCGGAGCGTATCTACCTTGCCATTAAAGATTCTGTTGACTTTCCTAAACCTCCTGCTCTAAGGACCGGGAAAAAGGCTATACGGAGTGGGAAGTTCTGCCGCTTCCATAATCAACCCGGTCACGAGACCGATGAATGCCGCCAGTTGAAAAATCTGATTGAAGAGTTGCTAAGGGAAAACAAACTGCAGCAATTTGTGAAAAAGAATAACAACAATCCTGCTTCATCTAGTCAGGGGCAACAGGCTCCTACTCAACAGCCTAGGACGATTGAGAAGGCTGCAGGGCATGAATCTGGAAGGCCCATTATTAATGTCATTACAGGAGGACCTCACCCAGCAGGCAGAAGCTGGGGTGAGATGGAAAGGTATACCAGGGCTTTAAAGTATGTGCCGACTGAGGAAGATGTATTTGTTTTGGAAAGTGTTACGCCTTTGAAGCAACAAAGAACTTTCGATGATGATATTGTGTTCAGAGCCAGGGATTCCGCAGGTATTGAAGCTCCTACTTTGGATCCTCTAGTCATCTCGGCTGGTATCGGACCAGCTATTGTCAGAAGAGTTCTCATTGATTGTGGCGCATCCTGCAATATTCTCTTTAAGAAAACATTCGACCAAATGAAGATCCCTATGGCTGATGTGCAAGCCTCATCGCAGAAAATTGCTGGTTTCACTGGGGAGCCAAAGCAGCCGGTAGGGACCATTGATTTGTTTGTGGAACTTGGAGAAGGAGAGAGAAAAGTGGTCCGCAAGCAAACTTTTGTGATTATCAACGAATTTTCTACTTACAATGCTTTCCTTGGTCGCCCAACTCTGGCAGCGTTCAAAGCTGTTCTTGCCCCGTGGTGCCTCACTATTAAATTCCCTACAGACAATGGAGTAGGAGTTATAAAAGGTGATCAAAATGCTGGGCGAGAGTGCTATCTGACAGAGCTACGAGAAACCAGAAAAAGAGAAATGGGAAAGAATGCGGCAGCCCCAGTCCGCATCAAAGAACCAGCCTTGTAGCAATTACAGGGCGGACCCTGCACTGGCGAGCACAGCGGAGCAAGAAAAGAGATGGACCCTAGAAAAGTCAGTGCAGGGGAAAATAGAGTGGTACCGGTGGAAACGACAATACCAATACCTGTTGACCCAAAGGACCCAAACAAAGTGTTGAATGTGGGTTCACAACTTAATGCGTCAATTCAGAATATCTTAATATCTTTTTTAAAGGCAAATCTGGATGTTTTTGCTTGGACTCATGCCGATATGTGCGGAATATCCCCAGAAGTTGCAGTGCATGCTCTAAATATTGATCCAAAATTTACACCTGTAAAGCAGAAAAGGAGAACTCAAGGTCCGGAAAGGTCAGCGGCATTAAAAGAAGAAGTTGATCGGCTCATGGAGAATAATTTTATCAAAGAATCTACATATCCGAATTGGGTTTCAAATCCAGTGCTGGTTAAGAAAGCCAACGGAAAATGGAGAGTATGCATCGATTTTTCAGATCTAAACAAGGCCTGCCCCAAAGACTGCTTCCCATTACCCAGAATCGATCAACTGGTAGACGGAACAGCGGGACACGAATTGTTATCTTTTATGGATGCTTACTCCGGATATAACCAGATCATGATGCATGAGCCAGATCAAGAGGACACGAGCTTTATCACCGACACTGGTCTTTACTGCTACAGAGTTATGCCCTTCGGGTTGAAGAATGCAGAGGCAACATACCAAAGACTCGTTAATGCTATGTTCAAACTGCAACTGGGCAAAACCATGGAAGTTTACGTCGATGACATGTTAGTAAAGTCTAAGAAAGCACTGGATCACATAGAACACTTAGCAGACATGTTCGCTGTCCTCCGAAAATACGGAATGAAGCTCAATCCTTTAAAATGTTCATTTGGAGTGGAATCCGGCAAGTTTTAAGGTTTCATCGTGAGCGCTAGGGGCATTGAGGCCAGTCCAGCTCAAATTACTGCATTGAAAGAAGTCGAAGCTCCTAGAACAAAGAAGGAATTGCAAAGTCTCAATGGAAAAGTTGCCGCGTTTAGTCGGTTCATTTCCAAAGCCACAGATAAATGCATCCCATTCTTTGACGCCCTAAAGAAAGGAAAGAAAAACTTCGATTGGACTCCCGAATGCCAAAAAGCCTTTGATGAATTGATTCACCATATGGAGATGCCTCCAATACTTTCTAGGCCTGGCGATGGCGAGGATCTTCTTATATACTTGGCAGTATCATCTCATGCTTTAAGTGCAGCGCTGATACGGGAAGACAAAAGGATTCAACATCCAGTTTACTATATCAGCAAAAGACTCACTGGGGCAGAGATGAATTACTCTAAGTTGGAAAAACTCGCCTATTGCCTACTAATTGCGTCTAGGAAGTTGAGGCAATATTTTCAAGCTCATCCTATCAGAGTCCTCACTGATCAACCTTTAAAGCAAGTCCTGTTTCGCCCTGAAACCTCGGGACGTCTTCTAAAGTGGAATATTGAACTCAGTCAGTATGACATCACTTATCATCCCCGGAAAGCAATCAATGGACAAGCTTTAGCGGATTTCATTGCAGAATTTACAGATAAGGGTAATAGTGAGGAAGAAACGGTCAACAATTCCCCGATCCAGTGGAAGTTATATGTCGATGGTGCGAGAAACGACTACTGTTCTGGAGCCGGAGTTGTACTTGAGACTCCTGAAGGTCGATCATTATGCTATGCACTAAGATTGGAATTTCCTTCAACAAACAATGAAGCAGAATACGAAGCCCTTATCGCTGGCTTAAGGATTGCCAAAGAATTAAACATCCGAGCATTATAGATATTCAGTGATTCTCAGCTTATTGTATGCCAAGTCAAAAAGGAATTCCAAGCAAAAGGGGGGAATCTGCCCGCTTACTTTTCAAAGGCTTGGAAACTCCTGGGTGATTTCGATCATTACATGATAAGCCACATTCCTCGAGAAGAAAACATGAAAGCAGATTCTCTCGTGAAGTATTCGAGCACAGGCGAAGCTCAATTTCTGGGGCTAACTCCAGTGGAGGTCCTGTCGACTCCTAGCATTGATGAGATGGGCATTGATTGGATCATGAGCATGTCTCAAGAGCAAGAATCATGGATGACTCCGATAATAGAATATCAGCTCAATGGATCCTTACCAGGGAACTCAAAAGAACGACAAAAGCTACTGAGAAAAGCCTCTCGATACGTAATCCAGGATGGCCGGTTATACAGACGGGGATTCTCAATGCCATTACTTCGATGTGTATCCAGGGAAGAGTCTAAAGCAATCCTAGCAGAGGTACACGGAGGAGAATGTGGTGATCATTCAGGTGGACAAACATTAGCAAAGAAAATTCTCCGATACAGATATTTTTGGCCAGAAATTAATCGAGATGCAGCAGAGTATTCCCGAAAATGTGACAGATGTCAAAGATTCGCCAAAATTCCTAGAGCTCCTTCCACTGAACTCACACAGATGGTCAGTCCATGGCCGTTTGCGATATGGGGAATAGACCTTATAGGACCGTTGCCAACTGCCAAATCTGGAATTAAATATGCCATTGTTGCTGTAGATTATTTTACTAAGTGGGCAGAAGCTGAACCACTGGCTACTATCACCTCAAAGAAGATGATAAGTTTTGCGACTAAAAACATCATTTGCAGATACGGTGTGCCTCAAAAAATAATTACAGACAATGGAACTCAGTTTGAAAGTGAAGAATTCCAAGATTTTTGCAAGCGATTCAAAATCCGGAAAGCTTCTCAACGGTAGATCATCCGCAGGCAAACGGGCAAGTGGAAGCCATGAACAAAATTATTAAGTCAACCATCAAGAAGCAACTTGAAAGAGCAAAAGGTGGTTGGGTCGATAAGCTACCACTGGCACTATGGGCATACAGAACCACTCACAAAACTGCGAATGGGCACACCCCGTTTTCATTGGCATACGGGTCAGAGGCAATGATTCCGGTAGAAATAGAAGTCCCTTCACACAGAAGAATCCATTTCAATCAAGCAGAAAGCGAAAAGCTACAGCTTGAAGCGCTAGATCTCCTTGATGAAAAAAGAGATGAGGCTAATCTCAGAATTGCAGCTCATCAGCAAAGAATAGCCAGACATTTCAATTCCAAAGTTCGCCAACGCAGCTTTGAGATTGGAGACCTAGTCCTGAAGAGAATTATGACAGCGACAGGTGTGTTTGGGCCAAATTGGGAAGGACCATATGTCATAGGTCAAAAGCTTCTTGACAGCACATTCAAACTCACCACTGTTGAAGGAGATCAAATTCCAAGGGCATGGAACAGCAATCATTTGCGTCCATACTTTACTTGAAAATTTTGTTGAAATATTGTAAAAAGAATTATGAATGTATGATTCTTGTAATTGAAGGCAATTGTAAAACTGGTGCAAGTAAATAATGAAAGAATATAAAGTGGATGTAGGCCCAATTTCCTGGCCGAACCACTATAAATCTTGTGTTCCTTACTATTATTACATGTTTGCTTTATTTTCGATATAGAAAGTACATAGAATGTATTGCTGAAATGTCGATTTGATTTTTTGCAGACAATGGAAGTGAAACTTGCACATAAAAAGACCAAGTGATTCTCGCCAAATTTCAAGTCACAAGAGCCCCGAATTCAAATCCTAGATAGGAAGTACTTCAATTGAACGGCCTATGATTTCGACAGAAACGGGTCTTTGCTAATAAATTGAGATCGTTTGAACAAACGAACATCCAATTAGGAAGCTAGTGCTCGTTCTCACGAAATTGCCTGACAATGAAGTACACTTCCTTGGATTAAACAAGTTACTTGTAAAAAAAAAAAAAAAAAAAGAGGGGGGGGGGGACAGAGGATCGTTGAAAAGACATAAGCAAGTGAACAGAGGAACAACCAAAGCCATCATCGGCAGCACAAGTCCTCTTCAGAGGCACAACTCTTCGGAGGATAAAGACCTCTAATTGGTCATACGCCACAAAAAAGAAAGTTCTCTACTCAACAAAAAAGATTGGAGGAGTCATGACCCTCCAACCATGAGAGAGTAACTTCCAGGCGATGAAAACCCTCTCTGAGGCACATTTCACCAGGAGTTGAAGTGTTATGACCGCTCTTCGGAATTTCACTTCACCAGAGTTGAAATGCAAACAAAATAAAAGCCCTCTTCGGAGGCCCATTTCACCAGGAGTTGAAGTGTTACGACCGCTCTTCGGAATTTCACTTCACCAGAGTTGAAATGCAAACAAAATAAAAGCCCTCTTCGGAGGCCCATTTCACCAGGAGTTGAAGTGTAACAACCGCTCTTCGGAATTTCACTTCACCAAAGTTGAAATGCAAAACAAGATAAAGACCTTCCTGAAAGCCCATGTTTCACCGAGATTGAAATAAAACTTCCAAGTGTTGAAACGTGAAAAGGTTTTCCTCGAAGGCACAACTCTTTGGAGGTACACGTTTCACCAAGATTGAAATAAAACTTCCAAGTGTTGAAACGTGAGAAATCCCTCCTCAGAGGTACAACCCCCTCCCGGGGACACAATTAAAAAGAAAGACCTCTTCAGAAGCCCACGTTTCACCGAGATTGAAATAATACTTCCAAGTGTTGAAACGTGAAAAGGCTTTCTTCAAAGGCACAACTCTTTGGAGGAACACGTTTCACCAAGATTGAAATAAAACTTCCAAGTGTTGAAACGTGAAAAAATCTCTCCTCAGAGGCACAAATTTTTATTAAAAAAAAAAGGAAAAATCCTCATCAAGAGCGTACTTTAACTATCAAAGGAAGAGCGATTTACCTATTCTAAAAAAAAAAGAAGGGGGGAAGAAAGTTAAAGTACATTCAGAGGTCCGCTTTACCACATAGAAGAATTCACTTGGCAAAATGTATACATACGCAAAAGGAAAAAGTGATTTCTTCGAAGGACAAAGCGTAGAAACTTATATGAAGGAAGTTGCACTCAACGAAAATTCTCTTCGAGAATGAAGTAATTATTCTTTGGAAAGCGAGAGTGCAAGTCCCCTCAAAGTATACGATATTGCAGTAAGCTCATGGTATAGGGGCAACATGGTATAGTTACATACAAAGTGGTATAGCTACGTCGGTAAAATACGCTCAAACAACATACCACAAGCTCACCGCAATATCATATAAATAAACTTGTGAAAAAATGAATAATAAATGCATTCTCAAATTCAAAAGTCTGTACAAATAAAGAATCATTTTATTCAATTGCAGATATTGCAGATACAGGTTTCAAAATAAGAAGCAGGGGCCGGTGCCTGCACAACATCCGACCATTACACAAAAAAGGAATCAAAAAGCTCAACTCTTCATTTCTTCTTGCCGCCTTTAGACCCTTTACCCGGCCGAATGATTAGCTTTTCAGGTCTTTCAGGTCGGTCTGAAGGCATAAGGGAAGAAGGGGAGGGAGGTGCAACTGGTGCAATTTTTGGTTCCTCTTCGGTGGTGATAATTTTCTTCCCCCTCCTCTTCGATGTCCCATGCTTCTTTCTTCTCTTCGAAGAAGACTCACTCCCTGGAGTAACGAGAGCAGACAAAACTACGTCGTCAGAAGGAGTCCGCTCCAGAGAGATCTCGCCTCCTTCAAGTCCCTCATCTTTTTGCTCCTGCGAAGCAATAGGGTCATCCAAGCAATGAAGAGCCTCAATTTTCTCCTCTTGTGACCCGGGTTGTGAAGCAGAAGGAGGAGTCACCTGAAGAGATGGAGGAGGAATAACCAGAGGAGGCGAAGTCTGCACAGCACTTGTAGTTTCAACTGCAGAAGAAGAGAAATTGAAAATGTTAGTATCTTCCCAAAAGAAGGGAGATATGGGTTCATCGAGATTCAAGAAGTAATCGAGAAGCTCATCAAATTTTTGAGGAATAAGCAGGCAATCCACCTGAATCGGACCAATGTCGAAATTGCCTGAAGATGTTGGCTTCGCTAGTTCAATCTCATAATTTTGAGCCCCAATGTCTTCCAAAGCCTCATCATCAGTAGGGGTAATTACCCCGGTTCTTATAGGAGGCGGCGAATGAGGACTAGAGCCTGTAATGTCCACTTCGGGAGAAACTAAAGGACGTTCGGAAGAGGTAGGCGGTATTTCTTTCTCAGAATGTTCCCCTTCCGCCATTCCGACCCGTACCTTGGCGAGTTGCTCTTTTCCCTTGGCAAGAGCAGCGCGGGCATCATCATCGAGATAATGCTCTTCAAGAGCTGTCTCAGCGTAGCCAGCACCTTTGCCACCTAGCATATCAAGTGCTGCCTCCCAGACTTCAGCTAATGTAATTTCATATTTAGGGCCTAGAAAGGCAAGGCTGCCACGCCCCAAAATGTTGTGCAGATAAAAATCAAATAGTGTGGAGCTAATGTCAGCTTTGGTTGCTTGATGGGCCTCTTCGGCTGCAAGTTTACCAGCAACAGCCTCGTCGCGCTCCTTTTCGGCCATAGCAAGTCGAGTTTTTAACAACTCTATCTCCAAGCTTTGAGAGCCGGTTTGTTCTCGCAGCTGTACAGTTTCAGCACGATATTCTTCTATGACCTTTTCCTTATGTGCAAGCTTATCTTCGACTGCTCTTTGACTGGCATGCGCATCTCGTACTTGTTGCTGAAGCATGCTCTCCTTTTGAGAATAGGAAGTTGATGAAGTAACTAATTCTTCCTTAAGCTTTTCCACTTCCGCTTCCAGCTTTTCATTATAGGAAGCAATACTTCTCATTTCGGCATCATGCTGTTCGAGAGTCTTCTGCCACTCAGCCTTATCGTTCTCCATTGTGAGCATGGCCTCGAGATTGGCTCGGTTAACCCTCTGAAGCTCGTCGACAAGTTTTTGCCAGTTCGACATTCTTTCAATATCGGTCCTGACAGTATCAAGATTTCGCAGCATAGCCGGTTTGTCGAGAGGAACCAAGTGAGATCAAATCGAACCCCTCTCAAGCACGACTGAGGAAATCGACTTTGAAGAGTGGGAGGACCTTGCCCGACTTGGTATGCGGGCTGGTTGATGATTGCTTGAATGTCGGAGCGAACGGGAGCAGGAGATTTAGCAGGAACATGTTCAGAAGCTATCGGCATTGTTTCTTCAGTAAGTCTAGCCCGCTTGCTAGAAGAATCGTCTATGTGACCTTTACCCCTCTCATCGTGAGCTTTTCTCTTTTGAGTATCATCATCTCTGTGGGGAGGGTCATGTCTTTCTTGTTCCCTTCGGTGACGTTCTTCATATGCTCGTCTCTCGTCGGCTTTCCTGATAGCCCTCTCTTCATCTGATTCTCTGTAAGAAGGGAGGTAACGCCTGTAATCATACTGGCTACGCCTCCCGTAGCGCTGGAAATCATCATAGTACGAGCCGCTGCGCCCCATAGGAGAATCTGGAATAAAAACAATAAGCTTTAGAAATCTTTAAAGTATAAGAAGATAAGTGCGTAGAAGTGACGAAAAATCCTAAGTGTTGTGTAACGTGTAAACTACACGCATCGAGTTACAGACCACTCTGTGAAATAGATGTAGTGATAATTTGAGTAGGAGGAGTTGACATTTGTTGTAAAGAAGATGTCGCCTCAATTATAGAAGAAACAGTTTTGGAAGCATCATCTTTGAAAAGTTCTTGAGAAGTCACAATTAAATCGCTCAACCCCTCGAAAACATCATCACCCTCATGTTTTTTGTGACTGGCTTTTTCAACCCCTTCGTCGGCAGATCTTCCGGAGGATCGTGGAGTTTCTTCCTCTTCGATAACTGGGGCAAGTGCAGACTTATCAGACGGCCCCGCAACGTCCTTCGGAACTGAACATCTCACTAGTGGAGTTTCTATAGAGGTTCCTCCCTGAATGTGCTCTTTAATAGGGACCGGGGCATCAGAAGTTTCCGTCGGAGAATCAGGAATTTCAGTTGGGACTTCACGAGACTGAGTGAAGCGAGAAGGATGAAGAAGCCCATATTGATGTAAAAATCCATCATTTAACAAGAACTTTATACTCCTCTCTTCTGCCGCCACGGCGTTCAGTCTCTCAAAAATTTGTTTATAGCATGGATCTCTAGAGGGAGGAGGAAGTGCTAAAACAGGGAAAAGAAACAAAGTTAGCATTTAGCAACTCAGATTTTGAAAAGCCCAAGAATGGAGAAATAAAAACAGGAAAATCTTACTTCCTACTCTCCAGATGGCATAAAACCCTGGAGGGCAACGAACAAAGAAATACTGATTTAGAAATCCGTGAACGCTATCAGAAAGATCGGTGATGAGTTTTTGATTTCGAGCACTCCTTATGATTACGATAGAGGGATGATCTTTGATCTTTGTGAATGAGCAGAGGTAGCAGATTTCCTCAAAGCTCGGTAATCGGTCCAGAACTCTACTAAAAAGCACACATAACCCCATCAGAATGGCATGGCCATTGGGGTGCAATTGGAATGGAGAGATAGACAATCGAAGCAAGAGCTGCCGAAGGAATTCATTAAAAGGTGGTATGGCACCGCTCAAGCACATTTGGCGGTTGACAGCAATAAAGCCAGAAGGAGGCCTATCTGCAGTATCGTTTGACCCCGGCAGTAAGGCATCAGCTTCGGCAATGCCAAACTAGGTGAGCAGTTGAGTAAACACCCGGTGATTCAGAGTGGTGGGAGTTCTTTCCGGAGGATTATCCAACAAGTTGGCTACTGGGAAGACATCTTCAGCCTGGCCCATCGGTTCTTCTTGTTGAGATGTCATTCTACACAAGCAACTGGGTGTTCAAATGCGAAGGTGCACGTTTCCTAAAAGTGTGAAGTGTTGTGCAAAACTAATGAAAATAACAAGTAAATATAACTGGAATTAAACTGGTTGACGATTGATCGACTATGGTAATTTCAGAACTTGTTAATTTAGAGTTCAAGCATAATATTAGTGCAGGCTGGTCAGTTTCAATTGATTGTTTCAGTGTTGCTTTAATATTCTACTTGAAATCGATAGCACTTCGTTCACACGATTTGTTTAAGTTAATTATCTGTTATTAACTAATCTGTCATTTGATATGGGCAATCAATGACAGTATATTCGTCCCAGTTTTCTGTGAATGTTGTATTGAACAGGTTGTTAGCCTGCAAGTCAAAATAACCTGTGAATGAATGCAATAAAATTCAACAGTTCAAGGTTAATGCAATGGTCCAAAGTTCAAACAGAATTCACACAAGTCATAACTTGTCAACGGTTCAAAAGTCCTGAGTCGGCAGTACCCTATGCCTTGAGTCGTAGAAATAAGGAGGTTATCTACAAGTCTTATCTCGGCCACGACTCAGGGGTCTTATCTCGGTCACGACTCAGGGGTTTATCTCGGTCACGACTCAAGGGTTTTATCTCGGCCACGACTCAGGGCTTAGGTCGAGGAGCATGATGAGTCGTATCATGGTTAAATCACAAGGGTCGCTGGATCATACAAAAGTAGCCGAGTCAAACCTACGGCAACGTTCAAATCAATCTGACCCGTTAACCATCTAACTCCTGACCCATTAACCATCTAACTCCTAACCTATTGACCATCTAATCCATAACCCGATAACCCAATAACCTCGCAATGGTTAACCCCAGTTCCATCACACCACTAGGTCGCCTCAAATCAAGAATTGTTACAAGTAAGATCAAACCGCCTGCTTTTTAATCCATCAATGTCCGATGTAACAATATTCGCAAGAGTCAAGGGGGAAAAACAGAGGCGGAGATCGGCAATCATCAGCAATTGAAAAAAGGATGCGAAATCTCTTACACGGTGTGATGCTAAAGATGATCGAAAATAAATCAGGTTGGAATCGCCTTTGAGAGCTCGAAGATGCGTTAATGGCAGACACGGTTCAAAGGATAAGAAATGAGAAGAAGGAAGTAAGGGGAACGACTCAAGTCTTTTATAGCTTTGAGCAGTGGTAGTTGAATCGGCACACGAGTTATGATGAGTCGAAGCACACGACCTACGACTTAGGCGTGAACTTCGAGGGGCAAATGTTAACTCCGTTTAGGCAACGAATCAAGGTCTGAGCCGACTCACGACTTAAGGTTCTTAACGGTTCATAAGGCTACCGACTCAACAGGCTACCGACTCAACAAGCTACCGACTCAGGAAGCTACCGACTCAACAACCTTGAGGAGTTACCGACTCAACAGCCTTGAGGAGTTACCGACTCAACGGCCTTGAAGGGTTACGACTCAACGACTCAGGAGGAATAACGACTCACCGGGTTATAACCTTAGCGACTTGAAGGCGCCGGCCGACTCAACGGGTTAACGACTCATGGAGCTAGCGACTCAAGTTCTCTAACGACTCAACGACCTAAGGTGTCAAATGAATTAACTGACTAAACTCCCAAAACAACAAAGGACCGACCTACGACTTATGATAGGTCATTCACGACCTAGCTTGAGTCGTCCACGACTTAAAGCTACTATGTAGAAATCCTATGCCGCCTCATTTTGGACCACGACCTATTAACTCGCAGACGAGTTAGGACTTGTGCTGTATACAGAGGACCGGAGACGCTCTGATATGAAGTCAGGGCCCAACCAGTTGAGTCGCCTACGACATACGACTCATCCTGAGTCGGTCACGACTTACGACTCATCTTGAGTCGGTCACGACTCATGACTTAACAATTTCAGCGTAGAAAATTGCCTATAAATACATGACCACATCGAGCATTCAGGGGACTTTTGGACTGACTTCCGGGACGCCATTACTTTGCCATTGTCTCGACTTCAAGCAACGTTCAAGCAACACTTCTATCACTCCAATCACCAAAGACATTTCAACAAGTCTCAAGAGGAAATCTAACTCATTCGCCATGCATTCGAAGGATTCTTCTACATCAGAGTTTGAGTTATTTGTCTAAGTGTGTTGTAATTGAAGATTGTTGTAAAGAATTATAACCAAATCAGCAATAAAGAGCTTTAAAGTGGACGTAGGCTAGATCTTAAGCCGAACCACTATAAATATTGTGTCTTTTATAGCTTCTCTGTGATTTCTCCGCTTATATTTTGTTCCCGTACCAACGGGTGGTGCTTTCACAATTACCTTCTACACACCGGGGTATTAGCGATCAATTTTTAGCGTTAACACACAGATAAACCTTTGATTCTGAGCAACATCCAAAAGTTGTTGGGTAGACATGAATACTGTAACGATCCTGAATTTTGAACGATTTAAATTGAAAATATTTAATTATTTTTAAATATTTGAATGATGGCTTAAATTGAATTCCTAATATAACTATGAATTTGGCGATTAAATTTTAGAATTTAATCTATCGAAAGTTGAATAAAATTTAAATTTGACTTTGGAGTTTGAAATTGAATATTAAATTTGTATTTAAAATTCGAACTAATGACTTAGAAAAAATAATTTGGATTTAAGAATTATTATTTATGTAAATTTATAAATTGATGGTTGATTTTAATAACATTTTTTCTTTAACTTAAATAAAATGGAATAAATTTTATTAGTACAAAATACAAGCACAAAATCTAATTGTGAAACATGTTAATATATATTAATGCTTGATAGTTGAACTTCAAAACGTTTATTTACCTATGAAGCTTACTAAAGAAGATAATGAAAAAAAAAATATTACAAGATCTCTAGTACACAACACATATCATCTCAGCCGAAGTTGCGTATTACTTCAACCGTTCCTCTTTTGTCTTCATTCGTAACCCTAAAAAATCAAAGAAAACAAAACAATGCCAGCTTCAAATCTCTTCGTTCCAAAAATTTAGGCTTTATAGAATCGAAGGCGGCCGACCTTCGTAGCTCAGTCGATCGACGCTTTCTTCTTCTTGCTCGCGACTGCTTCAAGCGAAGGTGAGTAATATTCTTTACTCACATCTAATTCGAGCTTCTAGTGTTTCCTAGCTTGTTCTAATTCGTAAAATTCGTTGCTTGATTTCTTGGCTATCAGTGGTTTTGATTTCTGGCCTTTTTTTTGATTTCGTGAATTTCTGGCTCTGACTTGGAAAACTGTCCGATCTTTCCCTTGTTTTTGCTGTCGACTCGACATTGCTTTGATGTTTGATATTGAGCATTGTTTTTGTAGCTTCGAGCTCTGTTAACTGTTATTCGAGTCTGCATGTATGTGCATACCTACATTTGTATGTGTGTATGCATATATATTGTTGGACTTGTACTTAGCTTGGGTTGTTTTCTTGTGTACCACTTGAAGCTTTGATTGGTACATTGAGTTGTACATTGCACTGCCTTTGTCTTTGTGTTTTATTTTTTCGCTCAACTGGTCTCGAGTTGCTTTTTGATTTGTATGTGGTCTGGTTAACATTTTCCACTTGATTCATTGAGTTTGCATCTAGGTTGCAGCCGCTGTCCGTGACTTCGTGTTGCACTGCTCCACGATGCTAGTGTGTATCCGGACTTGATTGATTTTGACCCATGTTTTGGGTACTTTATTTGTTAATTGCAATTTCCAGCCTAAATTAGTTGCAATTGCTCCATTGTCATATGTTGAGTGTTATGGTGCCATATCCTTGGTGCTCTCACTTTCGGTTTGCTGTTTCCCTGTGGTTGTACCGCTGCTGTCGTCTATTTTGATAGGATTTGATCAAATCGTATAACTATTTTCTTGCTTAGCAAGTTATAAATGGTTTCTCATGGTAGTCATAATCCGTACATTGCATGTAAACTATATTTGCTGTTACTCATTTACCCATACTGTTGTGAAATTGGCAACATAGTTAACAAAATTTGTTAGTTCCTGGATTCCACCATACTTTTGTTGCATTCATTTGTTTGCATATATCAGTTTGCTTGCTGTTACTGTTTCATTGTGCTCTGTTGTTGTATTTGCATCGAGTCACAAATTTTGGTCGAGACTTGTTTCAGTTTGCATGTGGTTTTGTATAATTCTTGAGCTCGAATTGGTTTGTATTGTTCCCTTCTTTGGTTGTCTGCACTATGATATCATATAGCCTGGTCTGGTGCACTTTGTTGAGAATGATTTGCTTGACCAAGTCTTGTGCATATTCAGTGATCTAGTCCTACATCTGACATTTCATTGGTTTATCTGTTGCACTGTGGTTTCATGCCTTATATTTGCATACATCTTGCAGTCTGTTTGATCACTGCATAGTTTCTTGAATCCAGTTGTATGCATTTCTTTCTGTTTTTGTCTGGACAGTTACATCATTTCGGTGCTTCATTACTAGAGTCATTCGAGGCATTGGGTCTGCATACATATGGTCTTGCATGACTTTATGGCATTTGATTTTGTATACAGGTGCATTGCTCCATTATGACCTGAACCTTGTTGCACACCTGTAGTTGTATTCATGTACACTGGTCAAGGTTTTGAAGTCTGCCATTTATTGATTTTGTTGTCTGCATTCCACCATAGATTCTTTTGAGTCGTGTTGTGTTTTCACTAAGGACTGCTCCATCGAGTCAGTGATGGTTACATATACTTATGTTTACACAGTGCATATTTATGATGTTGTGTCTGCACTTGTATCTCTGGTGCACTTTGACTCTCTTTTGCCTTTTTGAACTAGTGCACTTGACCATGTGCCTGTGGTCTTCATATATGTGCATGTTGTTTTGGAGTATTCATGTAGCTTGTGATTTGATGTGCATACATCTATCTTTCAGATCTGATGCATATTGTTTTGTAACCTTTAGTCTTGGTTTTATAGCTTGTTGTCCAGTTGCACTGTTTTGTATCACTGATTCATTTGAATCAGTGTTGTTCATGTTTTTTTCAATTTAACTGTTTCAAAAACTTGACCTTGTTGCTTCTTGAGCTTGAAACTGTTTTTATTTCATGTACCTGTGTACATGCACAGTTTTATTGTGCAGTGATACCTTGAATTTCGGTTGAGCCCATTTTCACTTGTGTTGAATCTGATTTTGATTTGACCTCGTGACTCGAGTTGGCGAGGCCGTACACGCGTGCGTGTACTCCAGCCACACAGTTTTGATTTTAATTTATATTTCTTTTGCTTTTGATTCATTGATTTCTTTGCGTATTTCATATGCAGTATTGGCGAGGCAGTGCACGCGTGCGTGTACTACAACCAATCGATTTTGATGTTTTTAAGTAACTTTTCAATTATTTGAATTGATTTGATTTAAACTGACGATTTTGTTGTAAACTGCCGTTTAGGCAAATTTTGATGTTCTTTCTAAATTATCTTTTTTTTTTAAAAAAAATCTTTCATCCATCTTCGTTAAAATTAAAAATTTGCTGATTTATTGTTTTAACACTGTTAACTGTTATACTTACCGTTATCCGATTTCTTTGTTAAAAGGATCGGATAGGTGAATTTATCTTTGACTGTCGTCTAATTTCTATTTAATTATTATTGCTTCTATGCACTAATAACTGAGTTTGAATTAGACTGACCCGTGTATTATTTTCTTTTGAATGTAATACTCGGGTCAGACCGAGTATTTTACAGCTTGAAGGTTTTCAGGCAGCGAAGTTAGAGAGAGAGGGGGACAACGCTTCACCTTAGCTTTTCGAAGATTTTTGTACTTAAAAGAGATATTCCGCTGTATAAAAATTTAAATGCATTGTATAAACTCTGATATTTGTATATAAAAGAAAATTTCATTTATGTGAAGTGTTATTATTATTCTGTGATTCTGTGGCTGATTCTGTTTAAATTCTATAAACTAAATAACAATCCGTCATTTTGAACGTTTCAAGTTGGTTTAATTACCGGCTGGTGGCGGTCAGAACGGCAGGTCGTTACAAAGTGGTATCAGAGCTTTGGTTTACACAAAGCCTAATTATGGCGTTTAATATGAATAGTTATTAGAATCACTTTAAAGAAAGCGTATTTTGAAGACAAAACATTTTTCAAATCTAAAGATGTATAAAATTTGTTTTCTTTGAAATATAAAGGTATTTTGAAAATTCAAATCCTTTTCGGACAAATGCCCCTCTCTTTTGTAGCTCTCTAAATTTAGGTTTGTGATAGTTTCTCTTCGGTAAGGTATCCTTAGATTTGAGTCCCAATTATTTGAAAAACCCATTATCGAATTGCTGAGATTTATGAAAGAATAAAATATAAGTTAAGTGAATTAATGAATTGGTTTAAATCAAATATTTTGAATATCTCCAAAGTAATAATTGGGAAATAAAATGACATGTTAATTTAGTTATAGACAAGCGGATCATTGAACTATAACTTGGGAATTTGATTTTGAATTCTTTTGAATATTGACTTCAAATGTTTTGAAGAATGATTTAGTAAATAAATGGATTATAAGTACTTAACTTATAAATGGACTTTTGATATATAATTAAGTTATATAAATTGAATTGAATTAATAAAGGAGATTTATAAATCGAAGTTTTATAAATAGAAATGGAATTTGTAAAGATGGTTTATAAATTCGAAACTAATTGAATTTGACAAATGAAACATAGAAGTTATTAATTAAAGGAGATATATTCGTGATTTTGGACAGCGAATTATCCTTTAAGTTAAATATTGTGATAATAAGAGTTTGGTTAGGGATTATATCCATGATTTTGGACGGTGGATAATTCTGAATTAAATGCGTAGAATATTGAAATTGGTTAACGAAGTATATTCACGATTTTGGACAGTGAATATATTATTAAATAAAACGGATATGTTTTAGGAAGTGATATTATAAAATGAAGTTAATCGATTTAAAGATGTTTTAAAATGCATTAAGGATCGAAACCATAGATTTCAACATTCGTTGTCGAAATAGACGTTTTCGAGAGAAATAAAAGGAAATGGTGGACTATAACACTGTCGTTATAGTAAATGGTTTCCGAAAGGAAATGTTTTTATATAGTATTGGGATTTATATATCTATCTTAAATTCGAATCCCTATACTAGTGATTTTGGGTTGTCGTAACGATGTTTTACGCAACATTCGTTTTGACTCAAATAAATGTGTTTAAAAGATCGCTTTCCTTAAAGAATGAAATATATACTTGGTTATGATTTAAGTATACTGAATACTTTTCAAGTGTTGAAATGAATGGATTTGTGAATTACTTATTATTAAATAAGTATGGAAATGTTTTTCCAATATGAAGTGAATATTTTGAGATTTTATCTTTTAAAGATAAACTGATAATGAATATTAGAAATCGATTTGAAAATCGTATATTCATAGATATTCTGGAAATGTAAATTCATTATGGAAATTATTAAAGAAAGGGAAATTTGTTAAAAATAAACATTGATTTATTTTTGAAGAGTGGAAATAAATTTACGGATTTGGAACGTAAGTTTAAAATAAATCGGTAAGGATTTATTTGATTGATTTAAATGAATCATTTTAAGTTTAAAATGGATAAATATTTGGAAATGTTTCCGTTTAAGGAAATTGATTTGAAATTTGTTTTCAAAGATTGAAAGGTGAAAAATGATTTGAAATTTGTTTTCAAATGGTTAAGTGTGAAAAATATATCTTGTAAAGATATTTTTGGGAAATTTGAACAATTAGTTCAACTTGAATTTTTTTTTCCAAAAAGATTGAATCTTGATTAAATTGAGCTTAACTTCGACACCCAAAAACAATATAAGTTGAGCTTTGAATTTTGGATGGTCGATTTGGATTGTATGTCTAACATTGTGAATTGATGATATATCAATTGATCTCTATTAAATATATATCTGTTGGTGGCGGAGAATTTATTCTCTTAGCTTAACACCCTTCTCTGAGACGTACAAGCTCAGCGGTTATATATCGGTAGACATCAGTTATGTGTTGAGAATTTACGATGTAACGTGTAATCCAAATCGAGTATGAAGTCGATAATAAATTGAATTATGAATGTGAATTGGGTTTGAGATAACCTTAAAATTCTAAATCGACTTAGAGGAAAATTTTAAATTGGTAATGAGATGGAAAACTCATGAATCCTCTATTTGTTATGGGTATGAGATATTGAGGTTTTCGGAACTTATATATGAGAATGTAGTAAATTCGAAAACCATCAGTTTGGAAAGTAATTGTTATGGAAAACTTATGTAAGTTTACATAGGTATGATATGTACGAAATGTGAAGTACTACATATATATGATATTATGTTTTCTAAACCGAGGATATGGAAAAGTACCTTCCATTTAAAATTTGTGAAGGTGTTGGAACTCGGTGTGAGTGTCCATTTGAAAATCGTAGCTACGTAGAATTTCCATAAGTTGGTGTGTCCATTTGGACTAGAATCCCTCACGATAGATCATCGTGATGGGATCATATTGGTTTTGATGTATGCTAGCGTAATTCGAGGGGCGAGATGCCTACAGTTACAAGCGATTCCACTGGGATAGTGGCGCAATCGCTGAGTAAACTGCAATCTAGATGCCAAAGCGTAATTCGAGGGGCGAGATGCCTACGGTTACGAGCGACTCTACTGGGATAGTAGCGTAACCGCCGTGTGGACCGCGATCTATGGCAACAACCATAGCGAAATTCAAGAAAGATGAGGAATCTGCGGTTACAAGCGATTCTACTGGGATAGTAGCGTAACCGTCGGGTAACTGTGATCCATGGGGGAACGTGCTTTCCATATCCATTTTTAAAAGAATTTTTAGAAGTATTTTCACTGGGAATTGAAGCAAGTATATTTAGTACTTGGAGATTTTTAGACTTGCGCCTAGCCAGCGTATGCCTAATGTCTGTAAGAACGACAATAGACTTTTTAAATTTCGAGTTAGCAAGTATTTTCAAACTTTAAATAGCAAATCAATAGTTTGAAATTAAAATTACATAATTCCAACCTAATAAACTAAGGAAGAGGATTTTTGAAATATTTTGAAAGTCTACAGCTTTGGAAAAGATAAAATATGCAAATCTAGAAAAATGAAGAATTTCAAGTTTAAATCTGAGTTTAGTAAGTTGAAAATTTTGATAAAAGACTTTTGCGTCTTGATTGTAGAAATCAATGAACAAAGGAGATAATAAACAAAGCTAATGAGATAAAACAAATGGAATTTATTTTTAATAATTTTCGAACTTGGTAAAATTGTGTAGGGTATAAATATCTGTAAGATATTAACAATCATTTTTCCTAACTTGTAATTTCGGGACGAAATTCTTTTAAGGGGGAAGGTTGTAACGATCCTGAATTTTGAACAATTTAAATTGAAAATATTTAATTATTTTTAAATATTTGAATGATGGATTAAATTGAATTCCTAATATAACTATGAATTTGGCGATTAAATTTTAGAATTTAATCTATCGAAAGTTGAATAAAATTTAAATTTGACTTTGGAGTTTGAAATTGAATATTAAATTTGTATTTAAAATTCGAACTAATGACTTAGAAAAAATAATTTGGATTTAAGAATTATTATTTATGTAAATTTATAAATTGATGGTTGATTTTAATAACATTTTTTCTTTAACTTAAATAAAATGGAATAAATTTTATTAGTACAAAATACAAGTATAAAATCTAATTGTGAAACATGTTAATATAAATTAATGCTTGATAGTTGAACTTCAAAACGTTTATATACCTATGAAGCTTACTAAAGAAGATAATGAAAAAAAAATTATTACAAGATCTCTAGTACACAACACATATCATCTCAGCCGAAGTTGCGTATTACTTCAGCCGTTCCTCTTTTATCTTCATTCGTAACCCTAAAAAATCAAAGAAAACAAAACAATGGCGACTTCAAATCTCTTCGTTCCAAAAATTTAGGCTTTATAGAATCGAAGGCGGCCGACCTTCGTAGCTCAGTCGATCGACGCTTTCTTCTTCTTGCTCGCGACTGCTTCAAGCGAAGGTGAGTAATATTCTTTACTCATATCTAATTCGAGCTTCTAGTGTTTCCTAGCTTGTTCTAATTCGTGAAATTCGTTGCTTGATTTCTTGGCTATCAGTGGTTTTGATTTCTGGCATTTTTTTTGTTTCGTGAATTTTTGGCTCTGGCTTGGAAAACTGTTCGATCTTTCCCTTGTTTTTGTTGTCGACTCGACATTACTTTGATGTTTGATATTGACCATTGTTTTTGTAGCTTCGAGCTCTGTTAACTGTTATTCGAGTCTGCATGTATGTGTATACCTACATTTGTATGTGTGTATGAATATATATTGTTGGATTTGTACTTAGCTTGGGTTGTTTTCTTATGTACCACTTGAAGCTTTGATTGGTACATTGAGTTGTACATTGCACTGCCTTTGTCTTTGTGTTTTATTTGTTCGCTGAACTGGTCTCGAGTTGCTTCTTTGATTTGTATGTGCTTTGGTTAACATTGTCCACTTGATTCATTGAGTTTGCATCTAGGTTGCAGCCGCTGTCCGTGACTTCGTGTTGCACTGCTCCACGATGCTAGTATGTATCCGGACTTGATTGATTTTGACCCATGTTTTGGGTACTTTATTTGTTAATTGCAATTTTCTGCCTAAATTAGTTGCTATTGCTCCATTGTCATATGTTGAATGTTGTGGTGCCATATCCTTGGTGCTCTCACTTTCGGTTTGCTGTTTCCTTGTGGTTGTACCACTGCCGTCGTCTCTTTTGACAGGATTTGATCAAATCGTATAACTATTTTCTTGCTTAGCAAGTTATAAATGGTTTCTCCTGGTAGTCATACTCCGTACATTGCATGTAAACTATATTTGCTGTTACTCATTTACCCATACTGTTGTGAAATTGGAAACATAGTTAACAAAATTTGTTATCCAGAACAGTAAAACCAGCATAATTTAAACTTGTGGTCTGCCTTGTTTAGTTCCTGGATTTCACCATACTTTTGTTGCATTCATTTGTTTGCATATATCAGTTTGCTTGCTGTTACTGTCTCATTGTGCTCTGTTGTTGTATTTGCATTGAGTCACTGATTTTGGTCGAGACTTGTTTCAGTTTGCATGTGGTTTTGTATAATTCTTGAGCTCGAATTGGTTTGTATTGTTCCCTTCTTTGGTTGTCTGCACTATGATATCATATAGCCTGGTCTGGTGCACTTTGTTGAGAATGATTTGCTTGACCAAGTCTTGTGCATATTCAGTGATCTAGTCCTACATCTGACATTTCATTGGTTTATCTGTTGCACTGTGGTTTCATGCCTTATATTTGCATACATCTTGCAGTCTGTTTGATCACTGCATAGTTTCTTGAATCCAGTTGTATGCATTTCTTTCTGTTTTTGTCTGGACAGTTCCATCATTTCAGTGCTTCATTACTTGAGTCATTCTAGGCATTGAGTCTGCATACATATGGTCTTGCATCACTTTATGGCATTTGATTTTGTATACAGGTGCATTGCTCCATTATGACCTGAACCTTGTTGCACACCTGTAGTTGTATTCATGTACACTAGTCAGGGTTTTGAAGTCTACCATTTATTGATTTTGTTGTCTGCATTCCACTATAGATTCTTTTGAGTCGTGTTGTGTTTTCACTAACGACTCCTCCATCGAGTCAGTGATGGTTACATATACTTATGTTTACACAGCGCATATTTATGATGTTGTGTCTGCACTTGTATCTCTTGTGCACTTTGACTCTCTTTTGCCTTTTTGAACTAGTGCACTTGACCATGTGCCTGTAGTCTTCATATATGTGTATGTTGTTTTGGAGTATTCATGTAGCTTGTGATTTGATGTGCATACATCTATCTTTCAGATCTGATGCATATTGTTTTGTAACCTTTAGTCTTGGTTTTACAGCTTGTTGTCCAGTTGCACTGTTTTGTATCACTGATTCATTTGAATCAGTGTTGTTCATGTTTTTTTCAATTTAACTGTTTCAAAAACTTGACCTTGTTGCTTCTTGAGCTTGAAACTGTTTTTATTTCATGTACCTGTGTACATGCACAGTTTTATTGTGCAGTGATACCTTGAATTTCGGTTGAGCCCATTTTCACTTGTGTTGAATCTGATTTTGATTTGACCTCGTGACTCGAGTTGGCGAGGCCGTACACGCGTGTGTGTACTCCAGCCACACAGTTTTGATTTTAATTTATATTTCTTTTGCTTTTGATTCATTGATTTCTTTGCGTATTTCATATGCAGTATTGGCGAGGCAGTGCACGCGTGCGTGTACTACAGCCAATCGATGTTGATGTTTTTAAGTAACTTTTCAATTATTTGAATTGATTTGATTTAGACTGACGATTTTGTTGTAAACTGCCGTTTAGGCCAATTTTGATGTTCTTTCTAAATTATCTTTTTTTTAAAAAAAAAATCTTTCATCCATCTTCGTTAAAATTAAAAATTTGCTGATTTATTGTTTTAACATTGTTAAGTGTTATATTTACCGTTATCCGATTTCTTTGTTAAAAGGATCGGATAGGTGAATTTATCTTTGACTGTCGTCTAATTTCTATTTAATTATTATTACTTCTATGCACTAATAACTGAGTTTGAATTAGACTGACGCGTGTATTATTTTCTTTTGAATGTAATACTCGGGTCAGACCGAGTATTTTACAGCTTGAAGGTTTTCAGGCAGCGAAGTTAGAGAGAGAGGGGGATAACGCTTCACCTTAGCTTTTCGAAGATTTTTGTACTTAAAAGAGATATTTCGCTGTATAAAAATTTAAATTCATTGTATAAACTCCGATATTTGTATATAAAAGAAAAATTCATTTATGTGAAGTGTTATTATTATTCTGTGATATTGTGGCTGATTCTGTGTAAATTCTATAAACTAAATAACAATCCGTCATTTTGAATGTTTCAAGTTGGTTTAATTACCAGCTGGGGGCGGTCAGAACGGCGGGTCGTTACAAATACGCCAACCAAAAAAGGACTACTGGATTGACTAGCGCTAGGACTACCAGAACTAACCATCTCTTCTTCTTTTAAGAAAGAAAGGAAGAAGAAGGAAAAGGCTATTCACAGAATGAATATCAAGCGATCTTGATATATAAAACAGGGAATCATAAAGAAAACATGATGAATCGGTTCGAAAACTTGAACTAATTCCTGAAGCACGACTCCTAAGGTGGACTTAGGACGATGATCCTTGTTAAGTTATTCTACATTGTTCCGAAGTATGGCTTTGATACCAAGCTGTGACGCCCTACCTCTATACCCAAGCTAGCCAAGAACACTACGGAGTAATGCTGTCAACTAGGACGGAGAATAAGGCTGTCTAGGAGCGACCATCCATGTAATTTCTTTGTGCGAGCATCGATATGTCAGATAGTATAGCATGCATTTCATTTAAGGAGGAAGTCCGACATACCGATACAAACTCAAAGCTATCACACGGTGGCTATAAATAATCTTCGGAAACAAAGATAGAAGTAAACATAACACAAATCAGTCACAGAAATCCATATCACAAAGGTGGTAGAAGATATGAATATAACACAAAAAAGTGTACATCAGAGTAGTGGTAAGAAAGATCCACAATAATACAAAAGGATAGCAACATGTGCTATACAAAACAGTAAGTATACATCACTCAGTCTATGTCACAAATGTATATAACAAAAACTGCTAATCTATGAGGTTAGCCAAAAGTCATAGTAGTAAATCCCCGGGGAGAAGTCAAGCAGAAGCACCTGTAATATCTCGGTCTGACCCGAGTATTATTTAATAAGAAAATAATAAACAGGTTAGTCTAGCTATAAATATTAGATGACATGATATAGAATAAGAAATATGGCATAACATATAATATCCATAACGGCATACTACTATAAGTATGTAAACGATAATCAACAAAAGATTAATCAACAATACAAGAATCTTCTCAAAGATCCAAAAGGGTATCATAACCAAAACTTGTATTCACAAAAAGTCAATGACACACGAATTCACCTATGCACAAAAATTGATAAAACTTATCAATGAAAATCATGAAAATAGGAGCATAAATTCCAGAAATCAACACACGAAATTCAAAAATCATAAAAAGGGAAAGAGGCCTATCACACGAACGGGAGCATGAAAACTCACCAACATATGTATCACACGAATGAGAAGCTATCTCATGGTAGCTAGCCATTAGTTTTTGACACACGAACGGCCCGAAGACCATGGGGTGCTACCCCATATATGTGAGTCGAAATCACACAGAAACGGGGTCTAGTCTCCCTCGCAGACAAAGAGACATCGCACAATTGCTAGTCTAAATCACAAAAATGATCGTCATGATCATCAAGAAGTGTCAATTACACTATGCTAGTAAACATATGAGTTTAGCTTCATGTCCCCTAACCACTAGCTTAACTTAAATATTTACGAACAAACTGTAGATCTTCACTAGAAAATTGTCACAAGATGGTTCAATCGAACAAGTCCAAGAATTAACCGACGAAGCAAACGCAAGCGTTTCATACCACTTGTTTTACTAAGTCGTTTAATTAGATTTCTCATCCGAGTGAGGTAAAGGTTTGTATATACTAATAGATTGGAAAACGATTTTATAAACGAGTTTGGTATTGAAAATAGAGTTGAAATCATTTTGATGAAAGAGTTTTGATATTTACTACTAGTATTAAAACCTTTATATTTTTAAAGTGACAAATCACAGAAATTGATTGTAGAATCAACAAGTCATAAAGATTCTCGTTCGAAGACGTGAATAAAATCCAAGGAAATCAATTCCAAAACCTACAAAGTAGAAACACCCATGCGACCTAACGTGGCCGAGCTAAAGTGCTACGACCTAAAGAGGTAACGACTTAAAGTAAAATAGGTCGAGCTAAGGGGTAGCAGCTTAAGGCCTTAAACAAGGCCGAGCGACCTAAGCACACGACCTAGCTATTGTTGAACGACTAAGGGACGAAATGACCTAGGTGGTGAGGGGGATGCGATCTAACATGTAAATAAGGTCGTGCGACCTAATGAAATGAGGTCCAGCGACCTTAAACAAAAACAACTCAAAAACAGGTCGAGCGACATAACGTCTCAAGTAAGGCCGAGCGACCTAGGGGGATAAGGTCGAGCGACCTACGACCTAATGAAATAAAGGCCGAGGGGCAAGGCCAAACGATTTAAGGGTTCATGCGACCTAGTGGAACTCGCGACCTAATGGGGTATGCGACCTAAAGAGGTACGCGACCTAATGCAGCCGAGTGAATCAAGGCCTGGAACGACCTATACGCGAGCGACCCAGGGTCTAACGACCTAACGGTATAAAGGTCTAACGACCTAAAGATTTGCATTCGAGCGACTCAACATGGAACGGCCTATGGATGGTAGGCCGAGCGACCTAGCATGTAAGCGACCAATCACGACCCAATGGGGGACGAGCTAACTGCTGAACGACTTAACCACTAAAACAAGGCCGAGCGACCTACGACCTCTCGACCTACGACCTAGCGACTTAAGGGCGAACGAAATATGCATGCCGAAGCGATTTGTGGCAGTGCGACCTAAGGCAAGTATTTCTCCAAAAACACTAAAAATTGGAGTTTATAGCCAATCCAATCCAAACCAAATGCAAATGTACATGCTAAAGTGATGGGAATTCATTCCCAACAATCCAAGATAGTTATAAACAAGAATGTGAGATAAAAATCTCAACTTTGTACTAAAAATCAATGAAGAAAAGCTTGAAAGCAGTGGAGAAGTAATCACAAGTTTGAATCAATGGCTTCTTCTTGAATTTGGAGTTAGATGTTAGATTGCAATTGAATTTGAGCTAGGAATTTTAATTTCCCATTCGCTCCACCATTTTTGAATAAGCTTTAGTGTTAGGATTATGAAGAGATGAGAAGAAGGAAGGAATGAAGCTTAAGTTAATAGTTTGGGCTAACCCAACCCAAAGTCAAAAGCAAAAAGGTAGTGAAATTCCACTAACTCCAAACATATCAAAGTTTATACTTAAAAAGTTGTAATCGGCGTTTCGAACTCGATGGAAGTGGTCTCGAGTCCTAATTTGGCCGTTTGCAAAAGGTAGCTTTTCGGACCAAAATCCGATTAACGATAAAATATTTAAATAAAATATTTAAATATAAAATCGGTAAATATGCGGGTTGTTACAACTCTATTACTTTTGTGATTCGAGTTGGTCGAGCCACTTTGATTCGGGGTATGTCTCGAGGTGGGCGGAAGCTGCTGGCTTGCCGTCACCACCGGTCCGGGAGTGCAAACGGTGTATCCACCCTGTCATTGCCTTGCGTGTCTTGTCATATGTTCTTTATATCGAGCCCACTACAATTTTGGTTTAAAGATCCGACCGCGTTAAGGTTCACCATCCCCTTAACGCTATTTTGTATATGATTATACTTTACTGATTAGACACTACTGTATATAGCGTATATTACTGTACAATAAATAGTTTAACGGATCCTTAGAGGATGGGCGGTCCCAAGCATCCTTTAAGTTACTTGTACTTTTACTACAGTTCACTTGAGTTGGTTTACATTGTATAAGTATGTATGTCCTGACTCGAGTGTTTGTATTTTTATTTACGATCGGGTCCGCCTGAGTATTCATAGATTTTGTGACGCCCCACCTCTATACCCACGCTAGCCAAGAACACTACGGAGTAATCCTGTCAACTAGCACGGAGAATAAGGATGTTGAGGAGCGACCATCCATGTAATTTCTTTGTGCGAGCACCGATATGTCAGATAGTATAGCATGCATTTCATTTAAGGAGGAAATCCGACATACTGATACAAACTAAAAGCTATCACACAGTGGCTATATATAATCTTTGGAAACAAATATAGAAATAAACATAACACAAATCAGTCACAGACATCCATATCACAAAGGCGGAAGAAGATATGAATATAACACATAAAAGTGTACATCGGAGTAGTGGTCTGAAAGATCCACAATAACACAAAAGAATAGCAACATGTGCTATACAAAAGAATAAGTGTACATCATGGAGTCAATGTTTCAAATGTATACAACAAAAGCTGCTAATCTATGTGGTTAGCCAAAAGTCAGAGTAATAAATCACTGGGGAGAAGCCAAGCAGAAGCACCTGTAACATCTCGGTCTGACCCGAGTATTATTTCATAAGAAAATAATAAACGGATCAGTCTAGCTATAAATATTAGATGACATGATATAGAATAAGAGATATGGCACAAACATATAATGACCATAATGGCATACTACTATAAGTATGTAATTGAAAATCGACATGAGATTAATCAATGTCACAAGAATCTTCTCAAAGATAAAATGGGGTATCATACCCTAAACTTGTATTCATAACAAGTCAACGACACATGAATTCACCAATGCACAAAAATTGATAAAACTTATCAATGAAAATCACGAAAATTGGTGAAGCACAAATTCCATAAATCAACACATGAAATCGAAAAATCACAAAAAGGAAGAAGAGGCCTATCACAAGAACTGGAGCATGAAAACTCCCAACACGTGTATCGCAAAACAAGCCGAAGCTCCGCCAAACGAGCCGAAGCTCCTCCAAACGAGCCGAAGCTCCACAAAAATGAAATGTCGTCCTCGACGAGGACAAAGAGACATCGCACATTGCTAGTCTAAATCACAGAAATGATCGTCATCCATCATCAAGAAGTGTCAATCACACTAAGCTAGTAAATATATGAGTTTAGCTTCATGTCCCATAACCACTTGCTTAACTTAAATATTTACGAACAAACTGTAGATCTTCACTAGGAAAGTGTCACAAAAGGTTCAATCGAACAAGTCCAAGAGTTAACCGACGAAGCAAACGCAAGCGTTTCATACCACTTGTCTTACTAAGCCGTTTAATTCAATTTCTCATAAGAGTGAGGTAAAGGTTTGTATACACTAGTAGATTGGAAAACGGTTTAAGGAAAGAGCTTTGTAATAAAATAGTGTTGAAATCATTTTGATGAAAGGGTTTTGATATTTACTACTAGTATTAAAACCTTTATATTTTTAAAGTGACAAATCACAAAAGTGATTGTAGAAACAATCAATCACAAAGTTCACATTCGAAGACGTGAATAAGATCCAAGGAAATCACTTCCAAAAGCATCAAAGTAGAAATTCCCTTGCGACCTAACATGGCCGACCTAAGGTGCAACGACCTAAGGAGTGAAACGACCTAACTCGGTCGAGTTAAGCATTGGAACGACCTAACGAGTGAAAGCAGGCCGAGACGTTGCGACCTAAAGTGGTGAGCGACCTAACAAGGTTGCACATGCCGAGCGACATAGTGTTTGCGACCTATCTTGGTGATATGGCCGAGTGACTTATCAAGGCCATAGGGCAAGCGGCCTATAGGTGAGCGACCTAACAAGGTGGATATATTTAGAGGTGCGACCTAACGAGGGGGAGCGACCTAACAACGTCGCATGGCCGAGCGACCTAACCATCTAAGGCCGAACGACCTAGCAAATCTCGCGGCCTAACAAATCTCGCGACCTAACAAAGACAAGGCCGAGCGACTTAAGGTGAAATGGGGTCAAGGGACCTAACTTGGTGAATGGTCGAGCGACCTAATGACTCAAGAAAGGCCGAGCGACCTAAATGTAGGTGGGTGTTCAATAGGTCAAACGACCTAAGGTGGAAAAAGGGGGGAGCGACCTAACTATATGAAGGCTAAGCGACCTAAGGGCTTAATAAGGCCGAGCGACCTAACGATACAAAGGCCAAGCGACCTAAGGATATAAAGGCCAAACGACCTAAGGGAAACGACATAAGGTCTATCAACCTAAGGTGTGTAGGCCGATCGACTTAGTGGCCGAGCGACCTAGTGGCCGAGCGACCTAAATCGTGGCGAGCTAAATGTAGGCAGAACGACCTAAGGGCTATCGACCTAATGCATGGCCGAGTTAACGACCTAATACCGAGGTGACTTTTCCACCAGAACGACCTAAGCCTAGAAATTCACCAAGAACACTAAAAATTGAAGTTTTTAGCCAATTCGATTCTAACCAAATGCAAATGTACATGCTAAAGTGATAGGAATTCATTCCCAATAATCCAAGATAGTTATAGACAATAATGTGAGATAAAAATCTCACCTTTTCACCAAATCTATGAAGAAAAAGCTTGAAAGCAATGCAAGAATCAACCACAAGCTTGAATCAATGTCTTCTCTTTGAATTTGGAGTTAGATGTTGGATTTGAAGTTGAAACCTAGGCTTGGAATTTTAATTTCCCATTCCCTTCACCATTTTTGATGAAGCTTGAATGTTAAATAAAATAGAAATGAAGTTATGAAGAGAAGGGTTCGGAGCTTGGGTCTAATATGCTAAGTCCAAACCAAAGTCCAAAGCGAAAAAGTAGCGAAATTCCACCAGCTCCAAACATATCAAAGCTTATACTTAAAAGTTGTAAACGGCGTTATGAACTCAATGGAAGTGGTCTCGAGTCCTAATTTGACCGTTTTCACAAAGTAGCTTTTCGGACTAAAATCCGACTGACGATAAAATATTTAAATAAAATATTTAAATATAAAATCGATAAATATGTAGGTTGTTACAACTCCCCTCCTTAAAGAAATTGCGTCCTCGCAATACTTTAGAAGAAATAAGGAGTAACAACCATAAAAGCATATCAAAACAAAAGAATTGTGAAATAGGAAGTTCACCATAAAGAGCATGAAAGAGTAAGCTTGAACGGGATCACTCGATGATTTCCCAGGATTCCTAAGAACAATCCTTAGGATCTGAGAACCATTGAACTTTCACAAGAAGAACATCTTTATTCCGAAGGCGCTCAACCTCCGAAGCAATGATGCGAAAGGAATGTTGCTAATAAGTCAAATCTGGTGAAACTTCAATTTCCTCAATAACACCGGGCTCAAGAATAAAAATCGAAATCCCTAAGGCATTTCCGTAGTAGAAAGACGTGAGAAAACGTCATGAATAACAGAAAATTGAGCCGGTGTTACGACGTAGTATAATAACAGTACTCCCGGGAAACTAGAAACTCGAATAATTTGGGACAGCGGCGTAGTACAATGACGGTACGCCCAATGAACCGATCACCACAGAAGAACATCGGACGCAAGCCCATAAAAGAAATTAGACGAAGCTCAATAAAACAAGGTATATCGAAACGTCCGATGAACTTGGTAAGAAGGTCATTTCATTTGGTCATCAACAAAGAAACAATCACTTGTTGCTTACGACTAAGTGCAAAGGCAACACGATTCTCCTTTCCGGGAGTATAAAGAATATCAATATCATAAGATGTAAGGAACCCAAGCCAATATGGTTGATACAAATTAAGTTCCTTATAAGAAAATAAATATTACGAAGATTTATGATCGAGGTGGAGAACAAATTTCTCACCCAAAAATAATGATGACAAATTCTAAAAGCAAAAGCAATAGCCGCGAGCACTAGATCATGAGTGGCATATCGAGTCTCGATAGGCTATAATGATTTAGAAGCACAAGTGATAGCACGTTCTCTTTTGCAAGAGAACGACATCCAAACCAACACCACTAGTATTGGTACAAATAGCAAAGTCTTGGTTCCCTTCGGGAATCAAAAGAATAAGAGTATCGAAAAGAAAGAATTTCTTTTAAATTATCTTCTTTTCCGAAAAGCTAAAACTTTCAAAATCACAATTATCTCAATGTGAAAATCTTTCTAGAACAATGTACATTTTACAAGTCAATATATCATGTCTAATTGTCTCATCAAAGCGTTTAGGAAATTCCTATCGATAACGTTGATCAAGCGCATCGACCGGAATTCTTAAAGCACCCAACGGGCAATACAATCACAAAATCATCTTCTATATGTTGAAAATATCTCTTAAAAGTTTTAAGAATATTCGTTGCTCGTTTAAGAACAAAATCCAATTATACTTATAAATAAATCTTATGAAAAAGATTTGCAAAACTTTAAATTTCTATTTTCATCTAAAATTAATAATTATAAGAATAGAATTATCGAGATATTCATAGAATACTCGATTTATAAAATGGATGAAACAAGATGGGCAAACTGAATGACATAATAAGTCATTCATAAGAATCATAACGAGTGCGGAATACGGTAAGTGGAATGCTAACTCCCGCAACTCGTAGCTAATGAAAACCGGTGGCAATGTCAAACTAGAAAGACCTTAACACCTCTCAAAAGATTGCTTAGGTGATGATCCTAAGACAAACTCAAAGATTCCGGAAAACTCACAACTACCCAAATGAGAGAAATAACACTTTACTCAACATGTGAGCTTAAAGAATAAAATGATGCCATCAATTTGGAATCGAAATCACAAAGGAAAAATATGAATCTGCTTAACAGATTGAAAATGTCGAAAATGGATAGCCCATACGGAAAAATAGGGTATAAGCTTCATAATGATTAAGCCAATCCTTTTACGCAAATCATTATCGAAGCCTAAGCAACGCATAATATGCAAGTTGGTTCGGAAAGAAAAATCACATGAAATAATTTTGACATCAATGAAAAGAAAATTGAGTGTTGTGGATCAACTAATCCGGATTTGCAATCCTCAAAGAAGTCATCAAGCCCAAAATGTTTTAAAGAAAAAGAATTAACAAGTTCTTTGTATATAAAAATGATGAGATGAACCCATATCAAAAAGAACTCGAATCGGATAATCGCAAACAAATGAAATCAAGGATTGAATAAGAAATACCTTGACCCAGAGAAGTTTTGCTAGGAGCTTTTAGGTTTCCCTCTCTCGTACTTAGAAGTTTGGGGCATGTAGATAAGTAATGACCCGAGCCTTTGCAATAGCGGCAATAAATGGGTTTCGGGCACTTAATAACATAATGGTCCGTGGAACCACAATCATAGCATTGTTTACGACTTGGGGTAGGTGTCTTGGCTACCAAAGTTTCTGGTTCCACCTTCTTCTTTCTTAGAAGTATGGGGCAGACAGAAATATGATGACTGGAATTTTTGCAATAACGACAAAAGAGTTGTTCCGGACACTCCTTTGCATAGTGGTCCTTAGAATTACAGTTGTAGCATCCTCTACAAATAGTGTCTGGAGTGTTTGCTACAAAAGTAGGTTGCTTCACCTTCTTATTGGGATAAGGGCTTTTGAACTTATTATGCCTCTTCTTGGACTTCTCAATATCACTATCAATTCGTTTATCAGCCTCTTCATGTCGAAGAGTGATATCCACAAGCTGATTGAAAGGAACTTCAAGTTTCATAGGTAAAACCATTTCGGGGTTCTTACACAAAGCACAGATAAACCTTTGATTCTTAGCAAGATCCAAAATTTGTTGGGCAGACATGAATACGCCATCCAGAGGTGGACTACTGGATTGAATAGCGCTAGGACTGCCAGAACTAACCATCTCTTCTTCTTTTAAGAAAGAAAGGAAGAAGTAGGAAAAGATTATTCTCAGAATGAATATCAAGCAATCTTGATAGATAAAACAAGGAATCATAAAGAAAACATGATGAATCGGTTCGAAGACTCGAACTAAATCCTGAAGCACGACTCGTAAGATGGACTTAGGACGATGATCCTTGTTAAGTTGTTCTACATTGTTCCGAAGTTTGGCTTTGATACCAAGCTGTGACACCCCACCTCTTTACCCACGCTAGCCAAGAACACTATGGAGTAATGCTGTCAACTAGCACGGAGAATAAGGCTGTTGAGGAGCTCCCATCCATGTAATTTCTTTGTGCGAGCACCAATATGTCAGATAGTATAGCATGCATTTCATTTAAGGAGGAAATCCGACATACCGATACAAACTCAAAGCTATCACACGGTGGCTATATATAGTCTTCGAAAACAAATATAGAAATAAACATAACACAAATCAGTCACAGACATCCATATCACAAAGGCGGAAGAAGATATGAATATAACACATAAAAGTGTACATCGGTGTAGTGGTCTGAAAGATCCACAATAACACAAAAGAATAGCAACATGTGCTATACAAAAGAATAAGTATACATCATGGAGTCTATGTCTCAAATGTATACAACAAAAGCTGCTAATCTATGTGGTTAGCCAAAAGTCAGAGTAATAAATCCCTAGGGAGAAGTCAAGCAAAAGCACCTGTAACATCTCGGTCTGACCCGAGTATTATTTCATAAGAAAATAATAAACGGATCAGTCTAGCTATAATTATCAGATGACATGATATAGAACAAGAGATATGCCATAAACATATAATAACCATAATGGCATACTACTATAAGTATGTAATTGAAAATCAACATGAGATTAATCAATATCACAAGAATCGTCCCAAAGATAAAATGGGGTATCATACCCTAAACTTGTATTCATAACAAGTCAATGACACACGAATTCACCATTGCACAAAAATTGATAAAACTTATCAATGAAAATCATGAAAATTGGTGAAGCACAAATTCCAAAAATCAACACACGAAATACAAAAATCACAAAAAGGAAGAAGAGGCCTATCACAAGAATGGGAGCATGAAAACTCCCAACATGTGTATCGCAAAACGAGCCGAAGCTCCACCAAACAAGCCGAAGCTCCTCCAAACGAGCCGAAGCGCCTCCAAACGAGCCGAAGCTCCTCTAAACGAGCCGAAGCTCCTCCAAACGAGCCGAAGCTCCACAAAAATGAAATATCGTCCTCGACAAGGACAAAGAGACATCGCACATTGCTAGTCTAAATCACAGAAATGATCGTCATCGATCATCAAGAAGTGTCAATCACACTAAGCTAGTAAATATATGAGCTTAGCTTCATGTCCCATAACCACTTGCTTAACTTAAATATTTACGAACAAACTATAGATCTTCACTAGGAAATTGTCACAAAAGGTTCAATCGAATAAGTCCAAGAGTTTACCGACGAAGCAAACGCAAGCGTTTCATACCACTTGTTTTATTAAGCCGTTTAATTCAATTTCTCATACGAGTGAGGTAAAGGTTTGTATACACTAGTAGATTGGAAAACGGTTTAAGGAAAGAGCTTTGTAATAAAATAGTGTTGAAATCGTTTTGATGAAAGGGTTTTGATATTTACTACTAGTATTAAAACCTTTATATTTTTAAAGTGGCAAATCACTAAAGTGATTGTAGAAACAATCAATCACAAACTTCACATTCGAAGACGTGAATAAAATCTAAGGAAATCACTTCCAAATGCATTAAAGTAGAAATTCCCTTGCGACCTAACATGGCCGACCTAAGGTGCTACGACCTAAGGAGTGAAATGACCTAACTCGGTCGAGTTAAGCGTTGGAATGACCTAACGAGTGAAAGCAGGCCGAGACGTTGCGACCTAAAGTGGTGAGCGACTTAACAAGGTTGCACATGCCGAGCGACCTAGTGGTTTTGACCTATCTTAGTGACATGATCGAGCGACTTATCAAGGCCATAGGGCAAGCAGCCTATAGGTGAGCGACCTAACAAGGTGGATATATGTAGAGGTGCGACCAAACAAGGGGGAGCGACCTAACGAGGTTGCATGGCCGAGCGACCTAACCATCTAAGGCCGAACGACCTAACAAATCTCGCGGCCTAACAAATCTCGCGGCCTAACAAAGACAAGGCCGAGCGACTTAAGGTGAAATGGGGTCAAGGGACCTAACTTGGTGAATAGTCGAGCGACCTAATGACTCAAGCAAGGCCGAGCGACCTAAATGCAGGTGGGAGTTAAATAGGACGAACGACCTAAGGTGGAAAAAGGGACGAGCGACCTAACTATATAAAGGCTAAGCGACCTAAGGGCTTAACAAGGCCGAGCGACCTAACGATATAAATGCCAAGCGACCTAAGGATATAAAGGCCAAACGACCTAAGGGAAACGACCTAAGTTCTATCGACCTAAGGTGGGTAGGCCGAGCGACCTAGTGGCCGAGCGGCCTAGTGGCCGAGCGACCAAACTCGTGGCGAGCTAAACGTAGGCAGAACGACCTAAGGGCTATCGACCTAATGCATGGCCGAGTTAACGACCTAATACCGAGGTGACTTTTCCACCAGAACGACCTAAGCCCAGAAATTCACCAAGAACACTAAAAATTGGAGTTTTTCGCCAATTAGATTCAAACCAAATGCAAATGTACATGCTAAAGTGATAGGAGTTCATTCCCAACAATCCAAGATAGTTATAGACAAGAATGTGAGATAAAAATCTCACCTTTTCACCAAATCTATGAAGAAAAAGCTTGAAAGCAATGCAAGAATCAACCACAAGCTTGAATCAATGTCTTCTCTTTGAATTTGGAGTTAGATGTTGGATTTGAAGTTGAAACCTAGGCTTGGATTTTTAATTTCCCAACCCCTTCCCTATTTTTGATGAAGCTTGAACGTTTAAGAAAATAGAAATGAAGTTATGAAGAGAAGGGGTTGGAGCATGGGTCTAATATGCTAAGTCCAAACCAAAGTCCAAAGCGATAAAGTAGCAAAATTCCACTAACTCCAAACATATCAAAGCTTATACTTAAAAAGTTGTAAACGGCGTTATGAACTCAATGGAAGTGGTCTCGAGTCCTAATTTGACTGTTTGCAAAAAGTAGGTTTTTCGACTAAAATCCGAGTAGCGATAAAATATTTAAATAAAATATTTAAATATAAAATCGATAAATATGCATGTTGTTACAGATTTGGATTTCCACTTTCTGGAGATTGGAATCGCTGGAGATTATCCGCTTATCTAGTTTTATCTTTTCAGGCCGTTGGTCCTTTCCAGTTCTTGTATTAGTAGATTTCTGTGTATTGAGACTTCCTTTGTACTTTATTTCTTCTGTGGTATCTTATGTAACTCTGATATATTTATATAGTAGCTTCATGAACTACTATCTCTTTACTTCTGCTGCATTGTTATTACTCTGTGTCGGTGATCTGTGATTTTTATTTACTGTATATTCTGAGATTTGCCAAATTTTTATTTACAATGCGGTATTTTGAGCAATTCAATTCCGGCATGAGTGTCTACCTATACACTTATAATGGATGCGAATGGTTCAAAATATCGGGTCGTTACATACTCGAACCCATCCCAGTCTCCAAAAACCGCCTCGAACCATCACCATCGACCGCTGATGACCATGCAACTTCGACTGGAGCTTCGTCAAACTCCCCCACTTCGATCCCCTAGGTCCGATCCACTCACACCGACGAACTTGCTTCGTAAACCCCGACGAACAAAACCATCCCTAAAACCCTAAATCCACGACGATCGACCACCACTACGTATTATAAAATCACCCATCATTTTTCTGACAACCACCATCACATCAGTCACCCCCCACTTCAAACCTGAGACCCCTAACCACCGCAATCACCAGGATTTGACCAATTTCCCATTTCCAACCAACATGTGATTCCTCAACAATTATGGACTTAAAAATCATAAATTGATTTTTAAAAATCATAAAATGATTTTTAAAAATCATAATTTTTCAATGCGTATATAATCCTATGATCAAGACTTGAAATCTAGTCATTTGTTTTAGGACTTAAATTTAATCATCCCTGCAATTTCTTTGTTTTTAGCAATATTTATTCAAAATTTTAACTAGAACCTATTTTTAAAACTAATACCTTACCAATCCAAATATATTTTGTTTATAATTCATAACCTATAGGGAATTAAATGAAGAGTAATTGATTTTTGAATTGTTTCAAAACTTGGAACTTGAACAGAGATATACAGATATATAAACACTCATATATATACACACACATACAGACATATTTCATCCATACAAACATGTTTCACAACATATATCAAATATTGATCACATGCAAACCAGAATAAATATGTGGATTTAAGGGTTTGCTCACCTGAAAAGAACAGAGACCTGGAATTTTAATTTGAAACAGAAGCTTTGTTTTGATGCTCTGATCTTTGTGATGTTGAACTGCAAATTGATTTCCTTGAGTTTGATTTTGAAATTGAGGTTGACACTTGCTTCAAGCTTTACAGGTTGAAGATTGTTGAAGTTGAATTGTTTCCATTGATCTCGGGTTTGTTTTCCAGGCTTCCTTTCTTTAATTTTATTTGATTTCTATCTCAGGTTTGATCTTCTTTTGATCTTTGGACTACTGTTTTGTTTTGATTTTTCTTTTCCTGGTTTTTTTTTTAACAGGTTTTGATTTTCCTGGTTTAAGCTTTCTCAAGTTTGGTTTTGAATGAATCAAAGAAAACGAGAAAAAAGAGGGTAATAATATTTATATAGCCTTGTTTTTCTTTTTATTTATTAAACTTAAAAATGAAAAGAAAATGAAAAATAGGATACTTGTATTTGCATGATGTAATTAAGCTAACACTTGTAATATACATATATTAATCTTCTCACACTTGTTAAATTTAAATAAATTTATGTTTAGACCTTCTCTTTAATTTATTTACAAATTATGTTTAAACCCTTTGTTAAACTTTTATTTATTTATGTAAATTATCCATTTTATATTTACATATTTTTACACTTTTATATATTTAGGAATTATGTTTTTTTATAAATGTGTATATATATATATATATATATATTTTTCATTTTAGTTTTACAAACCATTTTTAACAAATCTTATTTAAATTGAAACTATTTTACCTTTAAACAAATAATTATCTATATACATAAATAAACATGTATACATACATACATACATACATACATATATATATATATTAGAATTTATTCTTTAAATAACTTTTAGAAATTCATTATATTAATTTTAAATCATAGAGTTCTCAAATCCAGTTTATTTCCCAAAATGTTTTTATATTTATACAACTTAATAAGAAATGATTTGAAATCGTAATTATACATTACTAATAAATATTCATATGTATTAGTTACTTGGAAATATAAAGTTAATAAATCCAATTTTATTTCCATAATATTTATTATTTAATTTCAAGAACCAAAATTCTATTTATAATATATTTTATTCTCAAATATTCAAATTAATTCTCAGTTGATTCACAAATTATCCCAAAAATTATATTAATTACTAATTTTAATTTGGCCTAAAAAACCGGGAATGTTACACTGTCCCTAAATACAATCAATACAAATTCCAATACACAGCGGAATATACTCCGTACGTCCCTACCGTCCAGCTCGCCGCCTGAGCTCCAGAACGTCTTACCTGAAAATCTGTAATACTCGGTCTGACCCGAGCATTATAATAAAGTAACACCCAAGTTAGGCTGGAAGCCAGCATGAGTAAACCATTTAATATGAAATGCTTAAGTTGTAATTAGGCTTACGGCTCTTAAATAATTGTGTTCATACAGGTAAAAGATTTATAACGATATCAATCCAATATTACATAAAAATGTATTTTCCACTCACTTTTAAGCTTTTGTAACAACCCGAGATTTTCGACCTCGAAAATCAAAACTAATACATTCATTGTATAGAGTGCCGAGCAATCGAGTGCCAGAAATCCAAGACTGTCACGGTTAAGAAGAAAAGGAGGCAGAAGAAGAAACTAAAACAAAAGCACATTATCTCACAAACGCAGCGGAAGAAAATATAATATCAAATAACAGTATTTATACTAAGAAAAGCTGTAAATGTCAATTTGCATACAATATATCAGTAGAATCATCAACAAATAATCCGGACAGTTGTAGTCCCTGAATACAATCAATACAAATTCTAATACACAGCAGAATATACTCCATATGTCCCTGCCATCCAAGGCATTTCAATATAGTAACACCTTACCTGAAAATCTATAATACCCGATCTGACCTGAGCATTACACTATAGTAACACCCAAGTCAGGGTAGAAACCAGCGTGAGTAAACCCATTTAATATGAAATACTTAAGTTGTAAAGCTTCAATGAAAACCCAGGTAACCCATTTAATATGAAATACTTATGTTTTATCATGCTATAGCCAAATATTTATTCCACATAATAATAGCTAAGTACCGTTACTTAGTTTAAATGGCCAAGTTTACTTAATTATTCCATTCCGGCCTATTTCATTCTAAAATCAAATCTATAAAGTATTATGGTAGTTACTAATCGAAGTGGTTCCGAATATTGCTGATATCCGACCTCGATCTCTTCGAATCCAACACCATCCTTAAGCCAAGTTGTTTATGTAGAACAATTCTATTTAAATTTCATAAAGTTATATTTGCACAAAAATTCATCACGGATAATCTCACATTTATCACAGTTCAACCCAAGGCATTTCATATCACAGAATATCACAATTTAACACACTAGAAATATTAAGAAATCCAGAGCATCCAATTCAAATAAAATCATTCATGGGCAAGATTAAATGGTCACACCATTTATAATTAATTTACTTTAATCACAAAATAAATTAATTACTTATAATCCTGGTTAATATTCATTCATTAATTACAAGCCATTTATTATTTTAATTAATTATTGGAATTAATTAATTATCATTTACAATTACTTAAGATATTAGTTAACTAAAAGTTTAAAACACTTATCTTAATCATTTACTTAATTACATTATTAGCTTTTAGTTAATAACTTTTGTAATTAACTAAATAATTAACATATATATAGTTATCTCATCTTAATTAAATTAGCATCATTATTAACCTAATTTAAGGGTTAAATTAAAACTTTTAAATTACTTAGTTTATTTTCCCATACATTTAAGTATAAACATTTAACTTAAAAATTTGGTAAAAATTACTTGAAACTTTGTTTACATTTTCATTTTATTTTAATTTATTAAAAGAATACTCGGCTCAAAGCCCAAACTCCCGACCCAAACATTATCTTCCCCCTCTTCTTTCCTGTTTTAAAACTTGCTAAATCACTTGCGTACAAACCCGATACAAATCCTTATGCAAGCCTGTGACGCCCCACCTCTATACCCACGCTAGCCAAGAACACTACGATGTAGTGCTGTCAACTAGCACGGAGAATAAGGCTGTTGAGGAGCGACCATCCATGTAATTGCTTATCACACGGTGGATATAAATAATCTTCGAAAAAAACATAGAAATAAGCATAATACAAATCAGTCATAGACATCCATATCACAAAGGCGGAAGAAGATATGAATATATAACTAACACATGAAAGTGTACATCAGAGTAGTGGTCAAAAAGATCCACAATAATACAAAAGAATAGCAACACGTGCCATACAAAATAATACAACTATGAGTCTATATCTCAAGTGTATACAACAAAAACTGCTAATCTAAATAGTTAGCCAAAAGTCAGAGTAGTAAATCCCAGGAAGAAGTCAAGCAGAAGCACCTGTAACATCTCGGTCTGACCCGAGTATTATTTAAGAAAATAATAAACGGATCAGTCTAGCTATAAATATCAGATGACATGATATAAAATACAAGATATGGCATAAACATAAATTATCCATTCTGACATACTACTATAAGTATGCAAATGATGATCAACAGGAGATCAACCGATAATAGATAAATCAATATCACAAGAATCTTCTCAAAGATCCAAAGAGGGCATCATACCCTAAACTTGTACTCATAACGAGTCAATGACATAAATTCCAAAAATCAACATAAGAAATCCAGAAATCACAAAAAGGAAAGAGGCCTATCACATGACGGTCCGAAGACCATGGGGAGCTACCCCATATGGGTGAGTCGAAATCACACAGATTAAGGTCTAAACCAACCAAAAATCAAAAAGGTATGTGTGAATGGAATCACACAAGTGGTATCTAGTCTAACCTCGCAAACAAAAAGATATGTGTGAGTGGAATCACACAAGTGGTGTCTAGACTAACCTCGCGGACAAGTAGATATGTGTGAGTTGGAATCACACCAATGTGGACTAGTCTAACCTTGCAAACAAAGAGACATCGCACAATTGCTAGTCTAAATCATAAAAGTGATCGTCATGATAAACGAGGAGTGTCAATTACACTAAGCTAGTAAATATAAAAGTTTAGCTTCATGTCCCATAACCACTTGCTTAACTTAAATATTTACGAACAAACTGTAAATCTTCACTAGAAAATTGTCACAAAAGGTTCAATCGAACAAGTCCAAGAATTAACCGACGAAGTGAACGCAAGTGTTTCATACAACTTGTTTTACTAAGCCGTTTAATTAGATTTCTCATCCGAGTGAGGTAAAGGCTTGTATATACTAGTATATTGGAAAACGGTTTAAGAAAAGAGCTTTGTTATTGATAATAGAGTTGAAATCATTTTGTAGAAAGAGTTTTGATATTTACTACTAGTTTTGAAACCTTTATATTTTAAAGTGACAAATCACAGAAGCGATTGTAGAAACAATCAATCACAAAGATCACATTCGAAGATGTGATAAAAATCTAAGGAAATCAGCTCAGCAAGTTCTGTTGAATGTTTTTCAGATAAGATCCCCTATGGAGGGGGGTCCGGAGGGTAGCAACGCCCTAGGTGGGTGTGCGGGGGCAACGCCCCTGCTACGGGGTTCGACCTGACCGGTGAAGACCTAAGGGGGTACGACCTAGTGAAGACAAGCGGCCTACGACCTAAATCAAAAATGAGGTCTAGCGACCTAAGAAGGTACACGAGCTAAGGATGAGCGACCTAACAAGGTTCACGACCTAACGGAGATAAGGTCATGCGACCTAAAGGGGTTCGCGACCTAAAGGGGAACGACCCATCGGGTTACAGGTCTAACGACCTAACAGTTTAAAGGTCATGCGACCTAAAAGTGAAACGACCTAAGGTCGAAAACAAGGTCAAGCAACCTAAGGGGTTACGCGACCTAACGTAACACGGGTCAAAAGACCTAAGGGATCAAAGGACGAACGACCTAACTGCTTAAGGGACAGGCGACCTAAAGAGGTTCGCGAGCTAATGGGGTTCGCGACCTAAAGGTCCGCGACCTAAGGTCTTTCGACCTAGGGTTATATAGGTCACACGACCTAAAGATGTTGCGACCTAAAAATAGAAAGCATGGCCGAACGACCTATCGAAGTAGAAAGGCAAGCGACCTAACAGTCAAAAGGCCAACGACTTGCGAACTATGATCTAAAAGCCATACGACCTACGACCTAAAAGCCATACGACCTAGGACCTAAAAGCCGTACGACCTACGACCTAAAAGCCGTACGACCTACGACCTACGACCTAACGTCCAGGCGACTTTTCCACGCGCGCGAGCCACGAACCCGAGCGACCTAAGGGTCCAGAACGATCTAAGGCTTGAAATTCACCAAAATCGCTAAAAAGTGGAGTTTTTCGCCAATCCAATCCTAACCAAATGCAAATGTGTGTGCAAACATGGGAGGGAATCATTCCCAACAGTCCAATATGGTTATAGGCTAGAATTGTGAGATAAAAATCTCACCTTTGCACCAAAATTTATGAAGACGAAGCTTGAAAGCAAGGAGAAGCAATCCAAAGCTTGAATCCAATATCTTCTACTTGAATTTGGAGTTGAATGTTGGATTAGCTATTGAATTTGAGCTTGGAGTTTTAATTCCCATTCTCTTAACCATTAATGCAAATTTTGAGTTAGTTAGAAATTTATGAAGAGTGAGGAGAAGGGGTTGGAACTTGGGTTTTAATGGGCTAAACCAACCCAAAGTCCAAAGCGGGAAAAGTTAGGGAAATTCCACTATCTCCAAACATATCGATATTTATGCTTATTCGAACTCATTAGATGTGGTCTCGAGTCCTAATTTGATCGTTTGCAAAAAGTTTCTTTTCGGACCAAAATCCGATAAACGATATAATATTTAAATAAAATATTTAAATATAAAATCGATAAATATGCGGGTTGTTACAAAACCGAGCCCAACCCCTTCTTTCCCCTCTCCTTCTCTTCTTCCCACTCTAATCTACAGCAAAACAAAGATACACATGCCCCTATGCACATGCACAAGGCAACGGAGCCACTCCGACCACCATCGACGATTCCACCAATTCACCGTCAAACTTGCCGACTACCCTAACCACCCAGAACCCACGTCGACCACAAAAATAAAGATCGAATGAAAATCGAACAGTAGTGCCAACGCTTGAACAAAAATCGACGCCTTCTCTCCCCTCGTTCCACAGCCACAGACCACCAGAATCCACGCCCTAACGCTAGAAGCTTCATCTGATATCCCTCTACCTTTTCCCCTTCTTTGGTCCATTCCGATGCCACCATGACACCGCACTCGCCCAGAAACCAACCTCGACCTGAACGAGCTCTAAAACCCTACATCTTCCTCGCCGCGCCACCACGGCGAACTAAAAACCCTCCGACCAATTTCCCCAAGCTCCTCGACCTGCGAGCTACCTCCAGCAACAGCCCCGACTTCCCCATAACCTTCGATCGCCAGAAATCAACAAAAACCCAATTTTCGTTCATCCTATAATTTCACGTAATTCACTAATTAAAAATTATGAAATTACCGTTAAAAATCATAGTTTTCAAAATCGAATCTAATTATAAAGGTGAAACTTGAAATTAAGATAGTCGATTTCCCTGTAATATTGCATTTTCACTTTAATCTCTAACTTCCTAGTAAAACACTTACTAATTACACTTTTAATTATTTTTAAAAATAGTATATAGTTAATACAAACATATTTCCTTTAATAATCATAACCTGTAATAGATTATATAAAAAGAAATTGAATTTCGAGTGAGTTTTTGTCTGTTGAAACAAAACAGAGACATGCACATCTAAACACAGACATGCACACAATAATTCAACTTATACTCTAGCAAAATACATCCATGCAAAACATTTTCACAACATTCCTACCATTATTTATCACATGCATCCGATAACAGAGTAGGTTTGACATTATAACGGGAAGTTTACTCACAAAAAAATTTGAACAGAGGAAGCTTTGAAATTCTTGAATTTGATTTTGAAAACTGCTAGTTGATTTCTTTGATCTAATGAACTTCTGTACAATTGAGTTGAGTTTTGAACTTGAATTTCCCTTTTTCTTTTACTTGAAAACTTGAAGAAGTTGTTTGTTGTTTTAGTTTGGTTTATCTCTGTTTTTGGTTTGGTTTGAAAGATGAAAGAAAAAGTGAGAAATGTGTATATTTAAAATTTGAAAACTGTATACAGCCTTAAGTTCTCCATTTTATTTATTTATATTTTTTTTAAATGAAGAAAAAAAAATTAATCTTGACACTTGTATTATATTATCATCCCCTAGCTTACAAATGTCCATAAGCAAATATTTTGCTTTTCTTTTAAACACGTATATTTTAAATCTTTTACTTAATATTATATAACCCTCTTCCTCACTTATTCTTATTTTTATCTTTAAACATCTATCATTTTTCCATATTTCTATTTTTTTTTAAGCTTAAGTTATTAATATTTTAATTAATAACCACATATGTACTTATATCTAGTGTTTAAAATGTAGAGTTTAAATATAAATTGTCTTTGAGGTTTTGAAAATAAAAATATAATATTGGAACAATTAAAATCTTATGCGGCTTTTGATATTATATATGTATCCATACTTTTACAAACTTTTCTACATTTCATTTCATAGACATATATATATATATTATAATTTTTGGACGTTTATCTTAACTTAAATGGTAGAGTTTCTATATTTATTAAATATATATATATATATATTAAGTCTAACATATTCAAGGATTTCATAATTAAATATCCTATATAGTTTTTAAGTCAATTTATATATGTCCCGATATTTTTAATTATCATAATTTATTTTTTTGACTTATAAAATCAGTATCTCAATAGTTAAAATCAGTTAATTACCCAATTATCTAACGTTAAAAATCTAGGTCACCACATTCCTTCCCTCTTCAATTCTTTTAGTCCCCGAAAAGAAACAAAGAAATAATTTTAATTTATACCGTTAATTATTAGTTAAATTATTCTTAGTCATCCTTAACTCTTTGTTCTTTTTATTCTAAAGTTTTAAAATAGTTTAAAATCTACATAATATTACGAAAAAAGCTTTATAAAAATACTTTTTATAACTTGATGTCTCAAAAAGTCCATCATTGTTCTCACAGAAATTCGGTCATACGTTGATCAGGCGTAGGACTCAAAATCCATAAGTACTTAGTAGACCCGTTTTCAACACCCAGTGAAAATACTTAGAAAACATTTTGTGAAAATGTAGAAATTTTCTTCGGTGAGAATGCTCTAGAAATCATCACCTCCTCCATGGTCGCAGTTAGGCCGATGATTAAGTCGCCATCCCGGCGAAACCATAGAAAACGGTAGGCATCCACGCCCCTCGATTACACCATGGAACCGCCACAGATCGCAACTACACCCAGGGTTACGTTGCCAACATGGAAAAAACCATGTAACTGTAGGCATCAGTGCCCTCGAATTTCGCTGCCAAATGAAACTTCACCACACAGACAACATAGATCGCATACTACATCGGTTGAGTCCCAATGTAGCCTGTAGGCACTCATTGCCACACGACATCCGCTATGTCCTCATAGATCACAGTCTACCGATGTTACGTCGCTCTCCCAGCAAAATCAAATGTAGACTTTAGGCAATCACTACCCCTCAACTTTGTCTATGGAACGCAGTAGATCGTAGTTACACCAAGTTACACTACCATCATAGCATAACCCCAATGTCTCTATAGGCATAAGTGCCCTCGACTTTCGCTACTCCAACCATAATCCTCAAGAACTACAGTTTAGTCCGGACTTCCTCTAGGATCAAATTTAGAACCCCACTTAGGGCTCAAGGCGGAACCACCCCGTGGATCTCCTACTATAAGTTTCAACTCTAAATGGGAGTGCCTTTTTCCCTACAGCATTTTCAAAACATTTTATACTATACACATATAGTATCTTCCAAATCATACTCTTTATATGTATCACATATAAATCCCATTTACAAAAAATCGATATCTCAAAATCGATAGTTCCCAAACTTGGTTTTCCAAATTCCTAAAATTTTCTTTTTCCCAAAATCAAAAGCCTTTTAAAATCAACGAGTTCCAAAAACTTTTTGTAACAACCCGCATATTTATCGATGTTATATTTAAACATTTTATCGTTAATCGGATTTTGGTCCAAAAAGCTACTTTTTGCAAACGGTCAAATTAGGGCTCGAGACCACTTCCATTGAGTTCGAAATGCAGTTTACAACTTTTTAAGTATAAACACTGATAGGTTTGGAGTTAGTGGAATTTCACTAACTTTTCCCGCTTTGGACTTTGGGTTAGTTTAGCCATTATAACTCAAGCCCAACTCCCTCTTCTCTTGATAACTTCATTCTTTTTCCTTAGCATTCAAGCTTCAGCATTAATGGTGAGTGGAAAGGGAAATTAAAAATCCAAGCTAGGTTTCAACTTCAAATCCATCAATCAACTCCAAATTCAAAGAGAATATATTGGATTCAAGCTTCTTGTGTTGAGATTGAAGTGGATTGATTCTTGCTTTGCTTCAAAGCTTCATTTTCATTGATTTTTGGTGCAAAGGTGAGATTTTTAACTCACATTCTCGACTATAACTATATTGGACTGTTGGGAATGATCTCCCATCACTTTAGCATGTACATTTGCGTTTGGTTTGGATTGGATTGGCGAAAAACTCCAAATTTTATTTTTTTTGGTGAAAAACTGCTACTAGGTCGCACTAACCTAAATTTTCGCCTCGGAGTTAGGTCGTTCTACGTTGGGTCGTGGGTCATTGGACCTTAGGTCGCACGCGTATATGTCGTTCCAGGCCTTAATTTACTTGGCTGCTTTAGGTCGCAAGTTCCACTAGGACGCATGAACCATAGTGTCGTATGCGCGCTTAGGTCGCTCGGCCTTCATTCCTTAGGTCGTTCAACGTTGCAGCTCGGCCTTCATTCCTTAAGTCGCTACTCGTTAGCTCGCTCGACCATTAGGTCGTTTACTTTAGGTCGATTGACCTTTAAACTGTTAGGTCGCTAGAAATTTAGCCCACTAGGTCGCATTGGCATGTTAGGTCGTAGGTCGCGTACCACTAGGTCGCTTAGCCAATGGATGCTCGGCCTAGTTCTTCTTTAGGTCGGCCTGTGATGCTAGGTCGTTCCTCCTTACCTTAGGTCGTGCCACTGCTAGGTCGCCCGACCTCTTCTCTTTTGGTCGCGTGAACCCTTAGGTCGCTCGATCCCTTTTCACATTAGGCCGCGAACCGATAGGTCGCTTGACCATTTACCATGTTAGGTCGCATGACCTTTATACCTTTAGGTCATGTACCCCATTAGGTCGCGCGGTACTTTTAGGTCGCTCGACCGTTCCATCTTAGGTCGCTTGGCCTTATACCCTTAAGTCGCTCAACCTGTTTTTCCTTTTGGTCGTTCGACATGCTTCCATTAGGTCGTTCGACCTAATTTATTTCTAAGTTGATGCACTTTAACTCGGCCACGTTAGGTCGCATGGGTATTTCTACTTTGATGGTTTTGGAATTGATTTCCATGGATTTTACTCACGTCTTCCAACATGAATTTTTGTGACTTGATTCTACAATCAATTTCTGTGATTTGTCACTTTAAAATATAAAGGTTTCAATACTAGTAGTAAATATCAAAATTCTTTCATCAAATTGATTTCAACTTTATTTTCAATACCAAACTCTTTTTCCTAAACTGTTTTCTAATCTATTAGTATATACAAGCCTTTACCTCACTCGGATGAGAAATCTAATTAAACGACATAGTAAAACAAGTGGTATGAAACGCTTGCGTTTGCATCGTCGGTTAATTCTTGGACTTGTTCGATTGAACCTCTTGTGGCAAATTTCTAGTGAAGATCTACAGTTTGTTTGCAAATATTTAAGTTAAGCTAGTGGTTATGGGACATGAAGCTAAACTCATATATTTACTAGCTTAGTGTAGTTGACACTTCTCGATGATCATGACAATCATTTTTATGATTTAGACTAGCAATCGTGCAATGTCTCTTTGTCTACACGGTTAGACTAGACCTCATCTGTGTGATTTTGACTCACACATATCTCTTTGTCTGCGAGGTTAGCCTAGACACCATCTGTGTGATTTCGACTAACACATATCTCTTTGTCAGCGAGGTTAGACTAGACACCATCTGTATGATTTCGACTCACGCATATCTCTTTATCTGCGAGGTTAGTCTAGACCTCATCTGCGTGATTTCGACTCACACATATGGGGTAGCTCCCCATGGTCTTCGGACCGTTCTGTGATAGGCCTCTTTCCCTTTTATGATTTTTGGATTTCGTGTGTTGATTTCTGGAAATTTTATGATTCACCTATTTTCGTGATTTCTATTGATATGCTTTATCAATTTTTATGCATTGGTGAATTCGTGTGTCATTGACTTGTTATGAATACAAGTTTTGGGTATGATACCCTCTTTGGATCTTTGAGAAGATTCTTGTGATATTGATTAATCTTTTGTTGATTATCATTTTCATACTTATAGTAGTATGTCATTATGGATATTATATGTTTATGCCATATTTATTATTCTATATCATGTCATCTGATATTTATAGCTAGAGTGATCCGTTTATTATTTTCTTATAAATAATACTCGGGTCAGACCGAGATGTTACAAGTGCTTCTGCTTGACTTCTCCCCTCAGGGATTTACTACCCTGACTTTTGGCTAACTACTTAGATTAGTAGTTTTTGTTGTATACACTTGAGATATAGACTCATAGATGTATTCTTTTGTATAGCACTTGTTGTTATTCTTTTGTGTTATTGTGGATCTTTTAGACCACAACTCTGATGTACACTTTCATGCGTTATATTTATATTCATACCATTTTCCACCTTTGTGATATGGATGTCTATGACTGATTTGTGTTATGTTTATTTCTATATTTTTTTTGAAGATTTTATATAGCCACTGTGTGATAGCTTTGAGTTTGCATCGGTATGTCGGATTTCCTCCTTAAATGAAATGCATGCTATACTATCTGACATATCGGTGCTCGCCTAAAGAAATTACATGGATGGTCGCTCCTCAATAGCCTTATTCTCTGCGCTAGTTGATAGCATTACACCGTAGTGTTCTTGGCTAGCGTGGGTATAGAGGTGGGGTGTCACACTTTTCCCCAATTTCAGAAAATAATTTATACACACACACACACACACAAAAGTTTATTCTTTTAAAAACTTTCAATATCTGCTTCATTCAAGCACGTGCGATGTGCATATGTCATCTGTACACAATATCAAATCCGATCGCTCACTCGATCACACAATTTCACTTCCGAACTAGTATCGTCCACCAGACTTCCTAGTGCAAACTCAGATCTGGTTTCTTGATCAGAAACCGTCGTTCTCCTTGCATAGCCATAACTATGATAGAGAATTTCTAGAATCAATCAAAAATCCATATCCATGGTTCGTCGTTGAAAATCGAGTGAAAAGACCCGGCTCGGATCGATATACTATCTCGAAATTCTGTGCTCGAATCTGGATCAAATCGTTATGCTAATAGAATAGTATACATACATCCTACGTATTTATCTTCATTGATTATTAGTTGAATCAATTTTTCTTTTTATTCACATTCATTTTGATTTCTATTCACTAATTTACAATTGCTTCAATTTCCATTTGGGTTATCACTTCAATTCTTATCTTAATTGGTATTTAATTATAAACAGTTTGCACTCTGACCAACTTGAATTTAGGAAATAACTTGAAAAGTTTAAAATAGTTAAGTAGCTATAAACTAGTTATTAGTTGAAAATAGTCAAATAGTTAGTAGTTATAAAATAATTATCGGTTGTAAAATAGCTGTAGAATAGTTAGATAACATAGTTGTAAAATAGTAATTAGTTTGTAAAACAGATGTAAAATTGTTGTAAAATAGTAATTAGTTTTCAAAATAGTTGTAAAATAAGCATAAGATAGTTTGGGTTTTAAAAAGAAAGGTTGTACGGTAAATAACTAGGAAAAATAGATTTAAAATAGTTTATTTAAAACAATTTATTTGAAAATAGTTTCAGAGTCAAACTGGTTCAATTTCCCAATCTCCACTTCCAATCAATTTCCAATTTCCGCTTCCATTTAAATTGATTTAATTCCAATTCAATTTGAATTAACCTCGATTCCCATTCCAAATTCGAATTAATTCCTATTTGAATTTAAACTTATTCAACTTCGATTACACTCCCAATTAATTTAATTCAATTCCAAATTCCAAGTAATTCATTTCAATTCCACCGTTGAATTAATTCTAATTCCATTTTCAAATTTTAAATCATCATAATTTATACAAATTCGAGTTAAATTTTCAAGTGTTGATTCAATCCTCTAAATAAAATTAACCTTTACTTTTAATTGAACAACCTAAGTCTTTAAACAATTTAATTCTCGGTCCAAATTTCTAATATTCATTTAAATTATTTTTACTTAACTTATTTCAACGTTCAAGTAAGATTTCAAATCCTTTTTAAACACTTTAGTCTTCGGAATCCAATTTATTACCCAATTTCAACTTCTAACTTTGAACCCAATTCTTAACAATTTCAGTTTACAAGTTCCTTTTTAACATTAAAATCTTAAATTCAAAGTGATTCCATTTTCATAATTTCAATTTCACTTCAAAAATCAAAATCTTTTAAATAGTTTTAAAATAAGGTTTTATCTCCATATAATTACATTAATAGATATATATTATCGCAATCCACTTCTTAATTCATTTAAATAATCCAATTCACATTTCCATAGATTATTAACAACAACAGGATGTTAGCAGGATATGTCAAAGTAAATAAACATCCAAATTATCTAAAACATCCATCAATAGCATCCATTACCAATTTCCAGAACTCAAACTCGTTTTAAGATCACACATCACTCCCTTTTCAATTCAACCCATTTAACTTCCCTAAGTTAAATTCAATTTTATCTTGAAATCTCCCATTACAGATTATAAGTCCACAACTTATTTAACTTGTCCAGAGTTAAATTCCAATTCATTAATCCATTTAGATACCTCAATTTAAATTTTTATTTACACACCAAGTCATACTTTCAATTTTAAACCATCCTTGGTTTTCATTTCAAAATAATTTCTTTTAAAAAATCTAAAAAACTCTTGTTTAAAATAAGATTCCTACATTTAAAAATATTATTATATCTTTTAACACTTGAAACAATTCCAAATTTTCTAGACTTAGATTTTAAAACTTCACAATTTAAATCTATTTCAATTTATAAATCAAACTTATGTAAATTGTTAATTCCTTCAAACATTTCATTCCGCTTTATCATTATTCATTTTAAAAATAAACATCCCTTTATTAAGATACAACAATAAATTTATGATAATTATCACACCACATATTCCATAATCATTTGCCGGAAAATCAAGGCAAGTTATTTCAGTACTTTAAAATTCTCTTGAATTTTCTAGGATTCAAATTCAGTTTTGAATCCATTTTTAACTCAACTTATTTGGATAGTTAATCCTTACACAAATTTCTATCCAGTAATATTACCACTTAATTATATTTAATTTCAATAATCAACAACTATTTATCTTATTGTATATAAAAATTAGAAAAATTATTGCTTTATATATCAAAATATAAGCTTATATAAACAATCATTCGTTTTTAAAATCGTTTTAAAATCTTTATATAAGAAAATAACATGTACGCCTTTATGTATAATATACTCAACTCATTCTAGGGTACTGGTGACCCTATTCAAATGAGTAACCCCACCACCAGAACCAAGGTTCTCGCTTAACCTGCTCTGATACCAAATGTAACGACCTGAGATTTTCGACCTCGAAAATCGACACTAATACGTTTGCTGTATAGAGTGTCGAGCAATCGAGTGCCGGAAATCCCAGACTGTTAGGGTTAAGAAGAAAACGAGGTAGAAGAAGAAACTAAAACGAAAGCATAGAATCTCACAATCGCAGCAGAAGAAAATATAATATTAAATAACAATATGTATACTAAGAAAAGATGTAAATGTGATTTTGCATATAATATATCAGAGTAAAATCATCAACAAATAATCCAGACAGTTATAGTAACATGTCCCTGAATAAAATAAATACAAATTCTAATATACAGCAGAATATACTCCGTACGTCCCTGCCATCCAGCTCGCCTCCTGAGCTCCAGAATGCCTTACCTGAGAATATGTAAAACTAGGTCTGCCCGAGCATTACAATAAAGTAACACCTGAGTCAGGCTGGAAACCAGCGTGAGTAAACCCATTTAATATGAAATACTTAAGTTGTAAAGCTTCTTTGAAAACCTAGGTAACCCGTTCATCACTACGAGTTTTATCTTGCTATAGCCAAACATTTATTCCACAAAATAATATCTAAGTATAGTTACTTAGTTTAAATGGCCAAGTTTACTTAATTATTCCATTCCAGCCTATTTGATTCTAAAATCAAATCTATAAAGAATTATGTTAGTTACTAATCGAAGTGGTTTCGGATATCGCAGATATCCGACCTCGATCTCTTCGAATCCAACACCACCCTTTAAGCCAAGTTGTTTAAGTAAAACAATTCTATTTAAATTTCAGAAAGTTATATTCGTAGAGAAATTCATCACAGATAATCTCACATTTATCACAGTTCAAACCAAGGCATTTCATATCAAAGAATATCATAATTTAACACACTAGAAATATTAAGAAATCCACAGCATTCAATTCAAATTAAATCATTCAGAGGCAAGATTAACTGGTCACACCATTTTTAATTAATTCAATTTAATCACAAAATAAATTAATTACTTATAATCCTAGTTAATTGTCATTAATTACTTGCATGCCATTTATTTTTTTGTTTAATTATTGGAATTAATTAATTATCATTTACAATTACTTAAGACTTTAATTAATTAAAAGTTTAAAACACTTATCATAACAATTTACTTAATTACATTATTAATTTTACTTAATAACTTTTGTAATCAACTAAATAATTAACATATATATAGTTATCTCATCTTAATTAAATTAGCATCACTATTAACCTAAGTCAAGGGTTAAGTTAATACTTTTAAATTAATTAATTTATTTTCCCATACATTTAAGTAAAAACATTTAACTTAAAAATTTGGTAAAAATTACTTCAAACTTCGTTTACATTTTTATTTTATTTTAATTTATTATAAGAAAACTCGACCCAAATCCCAAACTCCCGACCCAAACTCTATCTTCCCCATCTTCTTTCCTTCTTTAAAATTTGCTACATCACTTACGTACAAACCCAATCCAAATCCTTATACAAACCTGAGCCCAACCCCTTCTTTCCCCTCTCCTTCTCTTCTTCCCACTCCAATCTATAGCAAAACACTGATACACATGCCCCTGTGCACATGCACAAGGCAACGGAGCCACTCCGACCACCATCGACGGTCCTACCAAGTCTCCATCAACCATGCCGACTACCCTAACCACCCAGAACCCACGTCGACCACAAAAATCAAAATCGAACGAAAATTGAACAGTAGCGCCAAAGCTTGAACCAAAACCGATGCCTTCTCGCCCCTCATTCCACTACCACAGACCACCGAAATCCACGCCCTAACGCCAAAAGCTTCGTCTGACATCCCCCTACCTTTTCCCCCTCCTCCGGTCCATTCTGGTGCCACCACGACACCGCACTCGCCCAAAAACCAACCTTGACCCGAATAAGCTCTAAAACCCTACATCTAACTCGCCGTGCCACTACGACGAACCAAAAAACCTTCGACCAATTTTTCCAAGCTCCTCGACCTGCGAGCTACCTCCAGCAACAGCCTCGACTTCCGCAGAACCTCCGATCGCCTAAAATCAACAAAACCAAATTTCCGTTCAACCTATAATTTCACTTATATCACTAACTTAAAAATCATGAAATTACCATTACAAATCATAGTTTTCAAAATCAAATCTGATTATAAAGGTGAAACTTAAAAGTAAGATAGTCGATTTCCCTGTAATATTAAATTTTCACTGTAATCTCTAAATTCCCAGTAAAACACTTAATAATTACACTTACAATTATTTTTAATATTAGGATTGAGTTAATACCAACATATTTCCTTTAAACATCATATCCTATAATGGATTATATGAAAATAAATTGAATTTTGAGTGAGCTTTAGTCTGTTGAAAAAAAACAAAGACATGCACATCTAAACACAGACATGCATATAGTAATTCAACTTATACTCCAGCAAAATTCTTCCATGCAAAACATTTTCACAACATTCCTACCATTACTTATCACATGCATCCAATAATAGAGTAGGTTTTACATTAAAAGGAGAAGTTTACTCATAGAAAAATTTGAACTAAGGAAGCTTTGAAATTCTGGAAATTGATTTTGAAAACTGCTAGTTGATTTCTTTGATCTGATGATCTTCTTCAGAATTGAGTTGAGTTTTGAACTTGAATTTCCCTTTTTCTTTTAGTTGAAAACCTGAAGAAGTTGTTTGTAGTTTTAGTTTGGTTTATCTCTGGTTTTGGTTTGGTTTGAAAGATGAAAGAAAAAGTGAGAAATGTGTATATGTAATAATATGTAAACTGTATACAGCCGTAAGTTCTCCAATTTTTTTTAAATGAATAAAACAATTTAATCTGGACACTTGTATTATATTACCATCCCATTGCTTACAAATGTCCATAAGCAAGTATTTTGCTTTTATTTTAAACATATATAGTTTAAATGTTTTACTTAATATTATATAACCCTCTTCCTTAATTATTCTGATTATTATCTTTAAACATATATTATTTTTCTATATTTCTAATTTTTTTTAAGAGTAAGTTATTAATATTTTAATTAATAACCACAAATATACTTATATATAGTGTTTAAAATGTAGAGTTTAAATATAAATTATCTTTGAGGTTTTGAAAATAAAAATATAACTTTCGAACAATTAAAATATCTTATGTGACTTTTGACATTATATATATATATATCCATACTTTTACAAACTTTTCTATATTTCATTTCATAAACATATATATACACATTAGTTTTTGGATGTTTATCTTAACTTAAATGGTAGAGTTTCTATATTTATTAAATATATATATATATATATATATTTGTATGTGTATATATATTTTTAATCCAACATATTCAAGGATTTCATAATTAATTATCCTATATAGTTTTTAAGTCAATTTATATATGTCCTGATATTTTTAGTTATCATAGTTTTATTTGTTTGACTTACAAAATAAGTATCTCAATAGTTAAAATCAGTTAATTACACAATTATCGGGTGTTAAAAATCCGGGTCATCACAGCTTCTAAATCTCTAGTTCTACTTCCTGCTATTCTAGTTTAACTCCATTTTTTATCCTAAATAGAATTCGTACAACAGCCATAAATATATATCTGCCAGATATCTTGATATAGGAAAAGATTTGAATCTAATTTAAATTTGAATTTGAAAACATAATTTACCTTTGCTTTAGTGACTCGATTTGATCCTTTTCTTCTTCACTATTATTCAATGTTATTCACCACTTGTACATACATATGTAGACAATTGTTTTGTTTAGATTTAAAAATTCATGCAGAGAGGAAAATGAAAGAGCTTCATCGTTGCTTTAGAAAATATGAGAAGAAAAGTGAGGATTTAGGCCGGTATTTATAGGGGATAGAATCAATTCCATATATTAGACTAAATAATTTTAAATCCACGTCATTAGCCTAGGTTCAACTTATAGCCGCGACAATATAAGAAGTCGACCACTATATAGTCACGGGTCGATCGATCCAAATGAAGGGTCGATCGGTTGCGTATATTTGTTACAAAATTTTTATCATTTGTTTTATTCATTATACAACCAACTTTCCCTAATTTTAACCGATCTATTTGACGTTAGTTATGCTTGGATGTTACGCAGACGTTAAGGTTAATTAATGTTAATTAATTATAACCATTTCCTTAATTATATATATATATATAATTATTTTCAATTCTAAATCTTAAAATATTTTAAAAAAATCATTTAAATTCTGATTGGAAAACTTTATATGAAGGTCCATCAAAAAATCGCTACAAATACGACAATCGGTGTTTCATAGAAAAATTATATTGTTTGTATAAAGTCCAATTTTGGCTTTACATATTATAGAATAATTTCTTTTCAATTAATTTTTATAAAATTTAATTGGATGTTACATCAAACACTCGCTAATTAGTATAATAGTTATACTAATTAATTTAATAATTTATAACATATTAAAAACCAATTAAATTGCTTGATATTTCAGAGATAGAACAGATCAATTTTGCAACTCATATATGTGAATTTACTTAGCTATTAATATTAAACATTTTGAGTATTAAGTTTGATTAAGAATGAACAAACTTGATAAAAAAGTTATCATTATATAAAGTAACTGAAAGTATGTAGTGAGTTTAAGAAAATTATTGCAATAAATGTCAGTTTATTAAATGAAGTTTAATGACTTTAAAGAGTTATCATTATTTATTAAGTGAATTTAATAGAAATAATTGCTAGTTATGGGACCTAAAAACTTAGGAACTTATAATATTTTATGACTGGTTTTAAAATATTGATTTTATGATAACTTAATTACTATTTAAAAGGCATCTTATGATATATCAAAGTGAAATATTATTATTTTGAGAAGAAAAATGATGATCTGGGTTTAAAATTATTTGAGTTAGTTATTGTTATTTTCAGAATAAATGATAATAAAATGATCTTAAAGAGTCCAAGGTGCACTTATTTATTACAATTTAAAATATTTTTCAATACTATTGCTTATTATTATTTACTATTTTATTAATATTTAGTACTATAGGGATGCGCTATTTGTTTGTTATTGATAATGATTTATCAATTGTTATTATGAATATTTTTTATTCCTTAATAAAGAGATGTTATGATTTTTAGGATGTTGTTGAAAATATTATTAACTAAAAGGTTTGGATTTTATAGAATTTTCCCTATGTCATGATTTGATTTTTAAATTGATTTGAATTTGTTAATTTGATTAGAAATATTTTAATATAACAAGTAATTTATTTTTGTGTTACCAACGAAAACTAATTAGTATATATATGATTATTGATGAATGTAATTATCGAAAATGGATAGACATTTAAGGTTTTTCAATGGTGGTGATATAATTATAAGGTGAGCATTGCATTTTTTAAGGAGATTAAGTATTAAGATGTTGTTTGAGTTTAAATTTGACTATGGTAAGAAATCTATGCAATTTTCCTATTTATTATGTGATATCATTATTTTTGCAATTTTGAAAGTACTTGATTTTAGTTGAAATAATAACGTGTGATGTTTTCTCATATGCAACAAATTTATACTTTGTGCTCATATGGTTTCGTGCTAACAAGTTTGGATGCATGCGCAAGACTGGGATTAGGGCATTTAACCCTAAACCAAATCACTCTCACATGAAAAAAGGGAAAGATATGCCGATGATAGATCTAATGAAGGTGAAACATCATCTTTATGTTTAAAATACACATTGGTTTTTCTTTTAAAAAATTTAAAAAAAAAATCCACTTTTAGAATTTTTTTTTTTTTGTATCCCATAAAAATTTGAAAATATTTAAGTATATGTACTTTATTATTTGAATAAGATTATGCAAATATTCGAATAAAATTTGTGGATATTTTTAGAAAATTCTACATATTTTTACCGTTATAGAAAAATTAAAATAAAGTTAAAAAAAGTTCGATCATATTAGCATGCCATTAAAATTCATATTTAACTCTTGAAAAACAAATTGAAATAAAGCTTTCTTACAGAAAATACAAATAGAGGTTAAACTAGACCCTTTTTGAGATGGGTTTTCCACGTTCAAAAGATGGAAATAAGAATATGCCCGATTTCCGCCGATATATATGGCAACAAAGGATAGATCTCAACATATATAGTTGGGTGCATAGGCGGTCTATTATTATGTTACTACCAAACAACTAGAATGGACTACAGGTAACTAAACAGAATATGTAGTGGCGAATGCATCTCCTTTGGTTTTTTTCTCTCTTTTGCCTTGTAACTTTGGGTGGTACATGTATCCATAGCTATGTTATGTTGCATATTATGTAGGGAAGACTTATGGGGAAATTATGTCAGGATTTTTCCTAGGATTTCCGCATAACTAAATTTTATAATAGAAAAGAAGTGAAGAAACATAATGATAAATGCGTTCCTCCAAACAAAACCATTACAAGTTCACCATAAATTACAATAGAACACCAAATAATTGGGAAGATAGTTGAATCCTTAAAACCTTCAGAAAATAAATCTTTTTCTCATACATCTATAAAATCCTATACATGTCTATTTATAATAGCCTAGACAAAATATCTTTTTTTAAAAACCCTGGAGAAACCGGCAGGCCAGTAAACTCTTGAGAAGGGTATAGTAAAGCCGTCCGTTGATCCAAGCCTCCATGACCATGGGTAAATTTATATAGGATAGGAAAGCGCATGGTAGGAATCGAACCTAGCTTTTTTTACTAGAACCCAAGCCTCCTTTCCACTGCACCTAGACAAAATATCTTCTGTGAGAAGCAACTCAATATTTCCATAATTCTTTCCAATGTTGATAATGCGTTGCCTTCTTTAATGTAATAAAAAAGCAATCAATCACTCTCCAAAATCTATAGGCAATTAATCAACCCTATAAGCAATGTATTGAGTCACAATTCCATCTAACTCAAATATCTCCAAAATAATCTTAAGTATGGAATATTATAACATCAAAATCTGACGATCTCCACCTTGATGCGATATTCTATACATGTTATCCAAGCTCCACCAAGAACCTCAAACTCCAAGCATTATTCTAATAATATATATCATTCCAAAAACTAACTAACCTCCAAAATACGTAACTACATATACCCCCATTAGAATATGCATATCATCAATACATTAGAATTGTCTATAATACCACAATGGCCCTCGTGCGACCTTTGTTATTTTCTGTTTCTGGTTCCACCTTAATTTAAACAAATTTTCTTCACCAATTCCAAATAGAAAACTACCTTCATTCTTCATCGTCTTTCCAAGCATTTTCTACACATTATTGCATTCTCTTTTTGTATGCATCACTTCTCTATTACCCTTCCAAACCCTTGTATCTCCTCCTTAAGTCAAAACGTTGCAACCATTTCCTTCTAATCGTGCATCTTACTTTATGGGATATATCTTACTTTATGTGGGCATACGTGTAAAATAAAATATGTTATGTTGTTCTGGTGTAAAGCCTAATTAAAGTGATTTACTAAAGTAACAAATCATTTAAGGCATAAATATGTAACTATCATGGAAAAAATTCGTGCAGAACAGAGAGATTTTCAATCTGTTGTAGGACCAAAATGAAAGTATCACACTAATGCATACATACATACATACATATATATATATATATATATATTTATGTATGTGCGCGTGTGTGGGGGGTTATGGTACCCAATTACCGAAGTTCTAATTTTTCTCCTTACCCTCTTATAAGGAGAAATAAACATGTAGACTTGTGATAATTTAGAAGACCAGGTCCCACTTTTATCTTTTAGATCTACCTCACTTTCTTAATCAGTCCAACAAAGCAGCAATTATGAATTCAGATCTAATGCCAGATCTAGGACTTATGGGAATATGGAAATCTAAACCAAATTCTTTTTTTTCAATTATGGATTCAAGTATGGCTTCTAGTAATTCATTTACTTTCCTCTGAATTCTTCACAATCAAATCGATATTGGTCACTAATTTAAATCTAGGGTTCCATGATTAATTGTTTGGTATAATGGAATTCTGAAAAGTGATATCGTAGGCAACCATCGTTAATTCCATTAGGAATTCATTTTGGCAAATTCTATTTAAATACATTATTTTACTTCATAGCACAATATTTTTTGAAAAAAAATTATACCTAAGTTTGTATTGGGTATCCCCCATCATTATTTTATTTTTCGTATTTCTACTTATTTTCACTTCGTAACAAAACCATAACACATGTAATCATCCTTCAACGAATTTATTTTTCGAAAATTAAAAGGTTTTATATAAAAGTTAATTACCTCTTGCAATTGCTTTAGCATTTCATTTTCCTCATCAAAGACATTAAAATTGAACAAAATATTTCAAATTTAGCTTGGAAATTTTAAACTTTAGAGTTAGTGGAAGGATTTGATTGGAGCTGATAAAACGTAATATAATAAAATGCTACTTTGAATAGAAAGACGTAAGAGTGATTTTGTCTTTATAATGTAATTATTTTTTGGAGGGGCTACTAAGAAAATTTACGTGTTTGTAAAGAATTTTCCTTTTTAATGTGAGTAAGCTTTGAATGAACTCCATTTAAGATTCGTTGAATTCATGTAATTTCTAACTCAAGTTTTAGATCTATTTGATCTATATATCAAGGTCTTTCTGGTAATGCATTTTGAGAGGTAGAGTGAAAGATTCGCCAGGTGTGAAATTCCATTGTATTCAATTTATAAATATTGTAAATTTAAAGGTTGATTAGTGAAAATATTATATAAAAATAGATCTAAATGATCAGTATGTTATTTGTGAAATAAATAAAGATTTTGGAATCATTAAATATTTGGAAAATAATCTAAGTTCCTCTAAATTTCAGAAATAATTTATGTTGCTTCAAGCATCCATATGTGTAACGACCCGTAAATTTCATAGATTTAATTTGGTTAAATAAATAAGTTTGTAATTAAAGGTTAACAATATAAAAATGAAATTCCAATTCAATAAAATAATGTAAATATTTGTGATTTGATTTTTAATGGAATATGAGAAAACAAGAGTAAGTATTGAATAATATGTTATTTATTTAGGGTATTGAATAAAAATTGGTAAGAAAATTTTAATTAATGGTAATATTGTGATATAAGCTAATAAATTAGATTTCAATGCAATATCCATTAATGAATGTAATGAAATAGGATTTAGGAAAATGTATACTAGGTTATAAATCAAATAGAAGGAAACAAACGTATATATCGAATTGATTTATGAATAAATACTTTGAATAGTAATTGAATGTACAGTTAATGGTAATTTAAAACTTATTTATAGTAAGATTGCATAAGATTCAATAAATTAAGTAGTGGAAAGATTTTAACTAGATATACTTTGAAGATGAGAAATTAAAGGAAGATATTAAATTTGGTTAATGTAATATAACATTTATTAACCGTAAATGGGAATAAATTTAAAGAATTATGTTAATGCAAGTGGATCATTTATAAACGTAAATGAAACATTCCAATTTAATAGAGATATTTGAATGTTATGATTTATTTTAAAGGTAATAATTGGATTTAAATGGAATTTGTTATAATTGGTTTAAATAGGAAAGGAGTATACAAAAGTAACTGCGAATAGTAAAGTCGCAACTGTAAATGGAAGAAATTGAAATAAGGGGTAGTAAACATTGAATAAATTAATGGTAATAAATGCTAACATTGAATTGTAATAAATATAATTTAATATTACAAGTGGGTGAACTTAAAGTAAGGGTTAAGAGTGTTGGAATGGGTATATTAAAATAACTATAAAGTGTAATGGTAAGTATTTATAGAGACATGAATTATTTGAAGGAAAGTAATTGGTAAAAGGGGTTGGGCTAAGGAAATGTTATTGATTGTTTTGAAACCTTACTAATATGGGAAATTTATTTAGTATAAGCAAAACCAACGCAAATATTAAATTAATCAGTGAAGCAATAATAATAATTAGTAATCAATTCAAATTTATGTAACAATAGAAATGTGAAATTTGGGGAATAGATTCAAAGTTATGAATGAGTTGTTAAAATAATGCATAATAGTGCAAATTGAATGAATCAATGGGCGTATAGATTTAAGTATAGAAAACGATATTTTTAGTTTAATTTAAAGCATTGCAAAATAAATGAAATTAACGTTAAATATTACGTTTATAGAGATTAAACTAAAATTCAAGAATATTAGAACAATAGATTTTAAACCCAACCTGGAATCCATCTACTTAAAATTTATAGATGGAACAAGCATTGATTATTTAATTAAATAAAAAAAAATTTGGGAACTAAATTTTATAATTTTGAATATAATGAAATTTAAGATAGGGCATTGCGATTAATAAATTTATCTTCTCTAAATTGACATTTTAATTATGTTTAAATAATTGCAAATGATGGAGAAGTATTTAGGTGATAAATTGTCAACTCTATAATTGAAATATAAAATTCGATTTAATTGATTTAATTTAATTTTATTTAATTTATATAAAAATAGCCATTTTGGCCACGGACTCGGATTTCGACGAAACCAGTTTCATCGGATCTGTATCGGGAATTATTGTTGGGTTTCAAGTTTCGTATCGATCGGACGTGTCGTTTGATCGTACGAACGCGAAACGCCTTGAAATCGATAAATTAAAAATCAATTTGAAATCAATTTGAAAATATTGTTTTCAGCATAACCTCTTCATACGATGGAATTTGGACGTGAATCTTTTTCCATCGCATTCAGAATATTTTAAATTATCTATTTTGATATATGGGTTTACCCAATTACGTTCCGGGGTCAAAACGGGATTTTTGGGCCACGTTAGAGTTAGCACGTATATCTATCAACCCGATCCATCTATTTTTTTCTAACCTACCTATATAAACTCGGCCATAAACCCTAGCCTCCATTCTATTCTCATTTGTTGTACGTTTATTCTTCAACTCTTTCTCTTCCTCAATGGATGCAAATTTCAGATCCAATTTCAAATACAAATCAAAGCTAAAATTTCAATCACCTCAGAAAATTCTCAAAAAAATATATGTCATAGTTCTCGACAAGCGTAATCTGCTGGTATTGTCCGTTTTTCGATTGGAGTTTCTGTGTGTCCAGATCAGGGCCAATTAGTTTCGGCCGTTCATCACCTCGTCGCAAAGATTTGTCGGATCGCAAAACCCTTTCTTGGTTTTGTAGAGGGGACCAAGAGGAGGCGATCTATGTGGTTGGTTTCGTGGTTCAACGACTGGACCGAGCTAAAGAATTGAATTAGGGTTTCGGCCAAGGGGAGAAAACGGCCAAGGGGTGACGTTGGGGGGCCATAGTTTGGTCGCGTGGGTATCGGCGCCGTCAGGTTGGTGGAGGCGATCGGCTCAGGAGGTGGCAGCCGCGGTTTGCCAGTAACGTTCGACTTGGGGTTCTGCGTATTGAAGGGTTCGTTCCTGTAGCTTGCGAATTGAAGAAGGGTGACGTGGCGATTGAAATTAAGTAAGTTTTTTTTTAGAATTTAATTTGTTTTCAAATCGTTTAAATCAAATATCTTTTTCATACGATCTTCGATTCACGCGAATTTTTTTGTTAGGATCGTAATTAAAATCTAGTTCTTTTGACACTGGTTTGGAAAGATTTGGAGGTCGTCAAATTTTTAAGTTTAAATCGGATTTAAATTCGATTTAAATTCAAAAGGTGAGTGTTTTTAACCCACTCACAACTATTAGAATTACTTGTGTTTGTTAATTTGATTTTAGATATGAGTAGAAATTTATTTATGATTATCTGGCATGTTTTATTCATCATCTCTGTTAAATCGCATTTATTTTATTTAACTGTTAATTAATTTTATTTATTGCATATAAATTGACAGTTAGAATTTATTTATTTGCATATAAACAGCTAGTTCAACAGTTATTAAATTTGCATATAAACTGCTAGTTTAACAGTTATTAAATTTATTATTGAATATAAACTATTAGTTAATAACCTGTATTTATTACCTGTATAATTTATATGCTCTATATCAATGATTGTTAAATTGGATGATGATTGCAAATAATGGTTGATGATTGATATTGGATGAATGGATGCTATATTTATATTGTATAAACTACGAGTCATCATGCATTTTCATTTCATTCGGGATTGCTGTTTGAAATGAAATACAACCGCATTTTTATTTTAAATTTCGGATTGAAATGATAAACATCCGTATCACTTGACCATAGGGTAGAAAATTTTATACAGGCACCGCGGTATATATATATAGAAAATTATTATTGAAATGATTTTCGATGGTTTTGTAAAGCTATATATATATATATGGTTTATGGGATATTGATTTGGTTGTTATATATATATAATAATTTCCGGTTTTTAAGCTTTGTATAAATTGATTTGAAGTATAAAATAAAGTTTGATTTTTTTTAAGATCAAATACGATTAAGCATTTATTTTAAAATTTAATTACTGGAAGTTCTTTGGACTTAAATGAGAATAAGATTGAAAGATGAATCTTAAGTTAAATTGGAATTAAATAAAAGTTAGAATTTTTAAAGGATATGATTTTTATAACTTGATTTTTGTGTAAAGAGATTTAAATGAATATCAGGTTGATTTAAATGAATATATATCAAGTTAAATAAATTGAAAGATTTTTCCAGTTATGTGAAGTTAAAGGTTTTTCTTAAATGATATTGAATTCATTAAGCAAATATTTCAAGTATAAATAATAAGTAATGGAATTTAATAAATATGGGATTTTCAAATCAGTTTGTTTTTCAAATGGTGAAATATTTAAAGCTTTGAAACATAAGAATTAAAATGGTATTTGGAAGTTTAAATCAATATTTAGAATTGATTTGTGAAATCTAAAGAAGCTATTTTGTTTTATAAAAGTAGTTTAATATTTAACCATTTAAGAGATGGAAATTTATTTCAAAGCCATGTTTTTCAAGGTAGTGTGATTGGGAAATATTATATTCAAGAGTTTTGATTTCTAAATATTTTACTTTGGAAACCCTATGATTTTGGAAAGAATATATATTGGAAAATAAAATGATATCGTATTGGTTTGGGGTTTTAAGAATAAATGATATCGTACTTATATGGGTTTTAAATGGATATTTTATTTTGGTTTTAAAAGTATAATTATTTTTAAATGACCGCGGTGTTATAGTAACGATTGTTGGCAAAGAGACCGGGATCAGATATGGACATACTCTCTGTCAATACCGAAAACCACTTTGACTAACCGTGTATGCGGTGGAGATTCCAGAATGAAGTAAGTTGGTGGCGGCGTTTCCTGTAAGGTAAATACGTGGACCCTACTCCCGTGAGTTGGCATAAGGTGGCTAAAACAGGAGCGATCGACGGGCCAATGAGGTCATACCTCTGATCAGACACTCCTCTTCGATATTATACTTTGACTTTGGATTGATTCAGTGGCCACTTCTATTTTTGATTTTGGGGGATTTTGTTCGAGGTGGGCGGTAGCTGCGGCTACGCGTTTCCATCAGCCCGGAAGCGTAATTGGTATATCTACCCTGGCAATGCCTAGTTGTGTCGTCTCACCTACCATACCGAGCCTTGTACGAGTTTGGATTTCTCCCGTAGCCCGTGTGGTATCCTCTGGTGGCTTCCCGATCAGGAGGGACAATGATATTGGATGGACTACTGGGACTATTACGTGTTAAGGGCTATATGGGTAACCCCTTAATGCTAAGACAAAAGTAATTTTATTTTATAAATAGACACTATTATAATAGCGAAATATTACTACATAGTAAATAGTTTAACGGATCCTTAGGAGATGTGAATCCCGAGCATCTCTTGAGTTACTGTACTCATATTTATTTCTGTTAATTTAACTCACATAAGATCTTTCCATTCTGACTCGAGTGTTTTTGTCTTTTCAAATTCGCTCGGGTCAGTCCGAGCATTTCAGGATTGAAGATTTTATTTCTGGAGGAAGAAGACGTAGATTTTATTATTATTACTATAGATAATATGGTTTCACTACACTCATATTGTTCCGCTGCATTGTTATATGGTATGTGTACTCTGATATGTATTGTATAAATAAATCAAAGGTTTTTGCAAACAGATTTATGAACTGTATATTTGATTATTATATTTTATCCTTCCGCTGTGAGATTCTGTTTAGTTTTTCTTTCTCTGTTTTCTTATTTATCCCATAACAATCCGCCCTTACGTATGGTTTGAATTGGCACGTGTGTTTGTTTAAATCGTGCAAAAAGGCGGGACGTTACAGTTGGTATCACAGCTTTGGTTTAGCGATAAACCTTGGCTTTGTGGGGTTTGACTCTTTGTTAATAGGTTAGTAATACCCTATGGGAGTCGCTGAGTGTATATGTATGAGAGAGCGTATTTGTTAGTGTTATAAAAAGGTTTTAATATTGTGTTAATTTGTTCCGTTTTGTATTCACAAATTCCGGTTGATGCATAAGACGCTATGACATCGATAGGTTTTTCTAAACACTTTATAGGACAGGCCGACATAATATTTGTTTTTATATAGGTGAATGAAATTTTTTTGCCTATTATATTTTCTATATATAAATAAATTTTTAAATGATATTATATATATATATATATATATTTGGTTGCAATAGATTGGTTGTTAGGAATAAAATTTATAAATAATAGGTAAAATAAGATTGAAAATAAAATCAATGAAATTTGGAAATTTTAGAACTTAAGTCCAGGATTTTGAAAATTTGCTTTCAAAGGATTTATGAAATATAATAATATTGTTTATAAGTATTTTCTGATATAAATATTTCAGTATAATTCGGAAGAATTGTTTTAAAGAAGATTTTGGAAAAATAAGTTTTGCACTTTCTCCTCTGTCGCTGGAAAATAATTTCGGTGATGGCGGCCGCATCATCGACTTTCATTTTCGAGTTTCGAAGGGAAAATGCCACTGTAGTAATTCTACTACAGGTTCATTTTGAAAATATCTAAATTTTGAATTGTTTTAAAAATAATTAGAGATATATAGGTTGTAAGAAAATATTTATCTATTATTTTAAAATAATTTGAATTTAACCCGGTATTTAATTCTTAAATTTCCATTAATCTATTAATTGTTTCAATTATTGTAGTGAAATAAAAGGGTAGTGACTAATAAATTGAAATCTCTAATTTAGGTAAGAGATTTAATGAAAAGTTATAAATGGGAATTAAAGAAAATTTGAAATTTGTAACATATGAAACGAAGAGTAATATTGTTGAATATTAAATTTAATTAAAGGATGAGATAAAACTTGTATGGGTTCATTTGCATTTTCTTTAACATATATAACTTACCAAATATGAAAAGTTGAAATGTTTAATAAGAGATGTAATGGAAATTTGTACAAGTAAAAGTAGGTAATGAAGTGTTCAATGAATTTGCTATTATAAATGAGAATTTAATGATATAAACTTAAGTTATAAATTGAAATTTTTCCAAAATTAAAGGTAAGTATTATAAATAGGTGATTTTAAACTTAAGTAAATAAAATGAAATTCTTTAATAAATAAGGATTGATGTGTAGGGTTATAAACTTAAGTATGATTTAAATGCTACTAGTTTAATATAATAAAAGTAGGTAATATAAATAAATGACTGCAAACCCTAGTTAATGAATTAATAAATTCCTTATAAGAATGGATGTTATAAGGTTAAGAATTTAATTGTAATTAAAAAGGGTTGCTATAATTAAATATAATGTAAATGTAAGCATAGAATGAATGATTGAAAGAGAAATGCATTAAATATAATACAAATAAAAGAAACTTACATGACCTGAATAAGCAAAAAAAAATATGAATAATTGTAAGTAATAAGTAGAAATAAAAGAAACAACCACTGAATGAGAAGATAAAATCTGAAGTTAGATAGAAATAAATGTAAATTATAAAAGGAAAAATTTTGTGGTTTGAATAAAAGAAAGGAAATCAAACAACTAAAGTATGAAGTGAATTTATATAAGTTAATTTGATTATTGTTTGGATTTGTGTTTAGTTGATGGTTGTTTGGGCAAGGATACCGTAAAATTGGATTTGGGTGAATGAATAATCTACTTAGTTTTATCTAAGACTGTTGAATAAAAATGCACTAGTAGTTTATTCTTCATTCCGTACAATTTAAAGGTTTTGAACCTGAACGACTATTTGTTTGTTTGATTGAATGGTTGCTTTGTTTTGGGTGTATATGCTGTTGTGAAATTGATGGTTGTGTATTGATTTGTTGTTAGGGATTGAAACCACTTAGATATTTCACTTTATATAATTGTTAACCATTTGGATTATATGAGTGAAATGCAGTTTATGGAAGCAATTGCTACTGCTTTTGGTTTCATATAATAAGCGTTAATTTGCCCGACAAATAGGTACGTTTCGGATTACGATTTATAACGCTATTTAAATATTTTCCCGTGATGGGATATAATATTTTGGGTAATATTTGAAATAAAAATTTTATATTTTGATATTATATTTCTTCCGAGCCTTTCCGTACAAAGGAGACTCCAGCAAAACTTTTCCGAAATTTGCGACTTAGAAATTATTTGAAAATGTTTTCTAAACTTTATTTATTTAAGTATAAAAGGATATAATGATTACTAAACGGGTATATTTTATTTAAGGTAATAAATTTAGTAAATTATTGTTTATAAGTTAAATATTTTGAATAAGATGTATTGTTATTTAATTCTTTCTTCTCCCTTCTTTTTACTTTTCGGGGACGAAAAGTTTTGAGTGGGGGAGAGTGTAACGATCCGTAAATTCCATAGATTAATTTGGTTAAATAAATAAGTTTGTAATTAAAGGTTAACAATATAAAAATGAAATTCCAATTCAATAAAATAATGTAAATAGTTGTGATTTGATTTTTAATGGAATATGAGAAAACAAGAGTAAGTATTGAATAATATGTTATTTATTTAGGGTATTGAATAAAAATTGGTAAGCAAATTTTAATTAATGGTAATATTGTGATATAAGCTAATAAATTAGATTTCAATGCAATATCCACTAATGAATGTAATGAAATTGGATTTAGGAAAATGTATACTAGGTTATAAATCAAATAGAAGGAAACAAACGTATATATCGAATTGATTTATGAATAAATACTTTGAATAGTAATTGAATGTACAGTTAATGGTAATTTAAAACTTATTTATAGTAAGATTGCATAAGATTCAGTAAATTAAGTAGCGGAAAGATTTTACCTAGATATACTTTGAAGAAGAGAAATTAAAGGAAGATATTAAATTTGGTTAATGTAATATAACATTTATTAACCGTAAATGGGAATAAATTTAAAGAATTAGGTTAATGCAAGTGGATCATTTATAAATGTAAGTGAAACATTCCAATTTAATAGAGATATTTGAATGTTATGATTTATTTTAAAGGTAATAATTGGATTTAATTGGAATTTGTTATATTTGGTTTAAATAGGAAAGGAGTATACAAAAGTAATTGTGAATAGTAAAGTCGCAACTGTAAATGGAAGAAATTGAAATAAGGGGCAGTAAACATTGAATAAATTAATAGTAATAAATGCCAACATTGAATTGTAATAAATATAATTTAATATTACAAGTGGGTGAACTTAAAGATAAGGGTTAAGAGTGTTGGAATGGGTATATTAAAATAACTATAAAGTGTAAACGTAAGTATTTATAGAGACATGAATTATTTGAAGGAAAATAATTGGTAAAAGGGGTTGGGCTAAGGAAATGTTATTGATTGTTTTGAAACCTTACTAATATGGGAAATTTACTTAGTATAAGCAAAACCAATGCAAATATTAAATTAATCAGTGAAACAATAATAATAATTAGTAATCAATTCAAATTTATGTAACAATAGAAATGCGAAATTTGGGTAATAGATTCAAAGTTATGAATGAGTTGTTAAAATAATGCATAATAGTGCAAATTGAATGAATCAATGGGAGTATAGATTTAAGTATAGAAAGCGATATTTTTAGTTTAATTTAAAGTATTGCAAAATAAATGAAATTAATGTTAAATATTACGTTTATAGAGATTAAACTAAAATTCAAGAATATTAGAACAATAGATTTTAAACCCAACCAGGAATCCATCTACTTAAAATTTATAGATGGAACAAGCATTGATTATTTAATTTAATAAAAAAAATTGGGAACTAAAATTTATAATTTTGAATATAATGAAATTTAAAATAGGGCATTGCGATTGATAAATTTATCATCTCTAAATTGACATTTTAATTATGTTTAAATAATTGCAAATAATGGAGAAGTATTTAGGTGATAAATTGTCAACTCTATAATTGAAATATAAAATTCGATTTAATTGATTTAATTTAATTTTATTTAATTTATATAAAAATAGCCATTTTGGCCACGGACTCGGATTTCAATGAAACCAGTTTCATCGGATCTGTATCGATGAATTATTGTAGGGTTTCAAGTTTCGTATCGATCGGACTTGTCGTTTGATCGTACGAGCGCGAAACGCCTTGAAATCGATAAATTAAAAATCAATTTGAAATCAATTTGAAAATATTGTTTCCAGCATAACTTCTTCATACGATGGAATTTGGACGTGAAACTTTTTCAATCGCGTTCAGAATATTTTAAATTACCTATTTTGATACATTGGTTTACCCAATTTCGTTCCGGGGTCAGAACGGGCTTTTTGGGCCACGTTAGAGTTAGCACGTATGTCTATCAACCCGATCCATCTATTTTTTTCTAACCTACCTATATAAACTCGGTCATAAACCCTATCCCCCATTCTATTCTCATTTGTTGTACGTTCATTTCTTCAACTCTTTCTCTTCCTCAACGGATGCAAATTTCGGATCCAATTTCAAATACAAATCAAAGCTAAAATTTCAATCACCTCAGAAAATTCCCAAAAAAATGTATGTCATAGTTCTCGATGAGCGTAATCTGCTGGTATTGTCCGTTTTTCGATTGGAGTTTCTGTGTGTCCAGATCTGGGCCAATTAGTTTCGGCCGTTCATCACCTCGTCACAAAGATTTGTCAGATCGCAAAACCCTTTCTGGGTTTTGCAGAGGGGACCAATGGGAGGCGATCTATTATGTTGGTTTCGGTCGTCCTCCCATGAGGATGTCCACTAGGGAAATGAGGTGATCCATTGAATTTATTTGATATTGCCATTCTTACACCTTTTGAGATATCCTCCTTGGATACCCAATTGTTGAGATACTTTGTGGAATTACTTCACTTGAAGTAATGATGTGTTGTTTGTGCTCTTTTTCTCATTCGAGAAGATATCTTGCCCTTACTCTTATATCTCGTAGATTTATTTTAATATATTGAGTGGTGCTAAGGTCATTCCTCGGCCAGACCTTACACCAATTTTTCGTGATCTACGAGTCGTGGAGGATAGTGTTACTCTTACCGCGTTCCACACTCGGTGTGAGTCTTATGAGTGGTTCGCTATACCATTCGGAATAACAAACGCTCGAGTCTATTCCATCAATCTTCTAAATCGAGTGATATGGGAATATATTGATGGGTTCTTCTTGTGTTTTTTATTTTGAGTATAAGTTGTTGTTGAGTTTTCAAATCGTTCAAATTGAAGATATGTTTTTATGTGAAATTGGAATTTTGAGAAAAACAAAGAATATTTTGAGTATTATATATAAGGTATTTCTTTTTAAAGAAAATGAATTTTTGTGTTGGGTTGTCCGTCTAGTGATTTAAGAATTTTGGTCGATGTGTTTGGCTAACGTTATCGATAGGAATTTCCTAGACGCCGTGATGAGACAATCAGACATGGAAATTTGAGTTTTAATATAAATTAGGTGGATAATAAATTAAAATGGTTTGAGAATTAATTTTATTTGGATGACATATGCAACCATGGATCCATAGCGGGTTGGATGAGTGGTAAGGCAGTTTTGATCATTTGGTGAACTCTGCAGCCAATCGATAGGGTTATTTATTATAAAACTATGGCGAGGCATTTCCATTATGATAATTGAAATTTTATGAAATGGTATATAGTTATGTTTTGTTATTGAATTGATGTACTTGAGATGAGATAATACTTTGTTTGAAAAGTAAATTTTTTATTGAATATTTTAAAATGAGTTATACAAGTTGAAGATGGAGTTTGTTTTAAGAATTTGGGCATTTGAAATTAATGAGTAGCAAAATTTAAATTTTTTGTCTTAAGGATTGTTGAAATAAAATTGTAAAATTCGTTTGAAAACAAGTTTGAGTAAATTATCAACTCTAATTAATTTTATGTTGATAAAAATATGGAATTTAATTTTGTGACAAAAGGAAATATGAATTTGAATGATTCATTTATTTTAAAATGCTATATTAAGAGATGGAAGGTTTAATTAATGAATAAGTCATGAGATGCAGTCATTTTAAATTGTGAGAACAATTTAAAAATTAATAAGTAAATACAAAATTTATTTTGGATGGATAATTATCTTTTGATGGAAAGAGATTAGTTATCTCTTTCAAAATGAGTCTTCACAGTTAGTTGTTTGAAAGGAAAAAAAACTTGTTTGTGTAAAGCGATAAAAGTGTTTCCATTTGGTGAATTGTTTCTTTGAAAAGATGATTACATTGAGTTGATCATAATTTTGTATGTCTTGGCTTTCCGGGAAAAATAAGATCATTTATTAAATTATTTAGCAAAAATCTTGTTTGAAAATGTAGTTTAAAATTAAAATGGATTGGGGAAAAATTTCGAATTTGTTTGAAAGCTGAAATTTCATTTAGAAAAGTGTTGTACTAAAACAGCGATAACTGGAGATTTATAACTATAAATGAGCTCAATCTTTTTGCAAATGAAAGAGCTTTTAGTAAGCTATAAAGTTTCTTTTTACCACTTTTAAATATTTTGCTATTTAGTGAGGCTAAAATGGGTTTGAATGGGGATAGTGAATTCTGCCTTATTACAAAATTCTCTAAGATTAAACTGAAAGTAAATTTAATATAACTTTCAAGCCGTAAATTCGATTTTGATGATCTCTATATTGCTGGGAAGCACAAACTGAGTAGAACAACTTTAAATAATAAAGTTATTCATATTTTGTTGTTTGCTGGGTCAAAATAGGTCTTCTTTACAGCAGCCATGAAATTGATTTATTTCCCCTTAATTGTTAAGTGTTGCACTTCTTATTTATGAACATGAACTAATATCATCTATTTAAGTTAAGTACAGGTGAAAATGGATGGTTGGGCTATATTTTGAGCCGAAAAGATTATAATAAGATTATGAAAACTCGCTTTAAAATGCTAAAAAGAAAGGTATGATTTCGGTTTAAATTTTCAAGTGTTAAATGTTGATATATATTCGGTTTCCGACCTAACGGTCGATGTATATAATATAAATTATTTTTGTAATATTGTTAATTGCCCTATGTATAAAGGAGACTCCGCCGAATTTCCCAAAAAATTTTGACACTTAGAAAATTTTGAGAAATAAATTGGAAATTATTTTTTTGTGTTTTTGAGTAGTTTTTTATCACCTAAATGAGTTGTGTAAGACTCAAAGTCCATAATAGTAATAAATAGGTGAGGGAGATAGCTATGTGTAAATAGCCATCGATGAACGGTGTAATTATAAGTACTTTTCAAGTCTTGTTTGAAATTATTTTGAAATTGATTATTAGTGTGGAAAAATATGTGTTATAAATTAAAATATATTTACGGAAGAGTTGGAGAATAAACAACTTAAATTTTATTTTCTCTAAATAAATAGTAATGAGTTTAAATTTAAATTTAAATAAGAGTTTCATAAATTTTCAAGTATTGAAATTATGATTATAAAGATATTGAGTTTTGAAAGTAAATTAATATAAATATATGTATTTTGGTTCCCTGCGTTTATCTTGCCTTAGTGCAATGGTCTAATGACTTGCAGTTAGGCGGTCGTCCGAGTTTGGTGGCATTTGAAGTACCACCGCTCGTTAAATTTTCTTATCTCTATTGTCGTCAACTGAAATCAATGTGGCTCTTTTCATAGTAATACACAGAAAGTCATGTCAATAATGATCTTGTTGATTGGAGTCTGGGTGTAACAGCCCGCAAACCCGTACCCCTTGAGTCCACACTATTCTCCATCATATCAACTCAAAGTGAACGGAAATACGAACCATTCGGGGTAATGAAGAAGGAGTTAGAAGAAGAAATAGAAACAATATCAGAATCTCACAATCGCAGTGGAACAATATATAATAGATAAAGTACTAATCTTTAAAACAAAAAGAATTATATCTGTTTATACATTAAATTATTAGAGTACAACAAAATTCATAACACACAACTGGACGGTTACCACAAACTGTCCTCACTAACTGACTATGCAGTAAATCAAATGCAGCGGAATATTCATCAATGCGTGTGATAAGTCTCGCCATTCAGCTCGTCTCCTGAGCTCCACAACATCCTTTCCTGTATTCTATGATACTCGGTCATACTCGAGCATTATAGTTAAATAACATCCAAGTCAGTCTAGAAAACAAGCATCAGAAAACAAACTTAATTTGATTATTAAAATTTTCAAAATCCTTTGAAATCAAAGGTATCTCGTAAGACCACGCCTGTAACGTTTGCGATTTTTCGCCGCTCGAAAACAGACATCAATACGTCCACTGTATCAACTGCCAAGCAATCGAAGGCCGGAAAACCGAAATGTTATGGTTAAAGAAGAAGAAAAAGATAGAAGAAGAGAGAAAAAAATAGAACAGAACAGAAAGAAACAACAGAACAATATCAGAATCTCACAATCGTAGCGGAACAACATATAATAGATAAATGAATAATCTTTAAATCAAAAGAACTATATCAGTTATTACATTACATCACATTTCATTACATCATCAGAGTGTACAACAACAAACAGCGGAAAAGAAATACTATATACTAGTTGATACGTCATGCTATCCAGCTTGCCTCCGGATCTCTACAACAACTCCCAAATTCTAGAATGACCTGATAACCTAAATCTAGACTGCCCGTGTAGAAATTGGTGGGCACCCAGAGTTTAGGAAGGAAACAATAAACTCCAGGTCAGTCATGGGACTGATGTGAGAACTTAAAACAGTTATTTATCTTTAAAACAAAGAAAGGGATAATTTTAAAATCAATTCGTGCTTTTGGAAAATGAGACTACCATAAGGCCTCCCGCACACACACGCAATGCAAACTCAGAATCGGAGGAGATTTCTCCTTATGATAGTCAAAGTTGCTTACTACGCAGAATCATTTGATTTTTATTATTATTAGTGCATAGTGTAGAAAACTTTTCGAAAGTATAATATAAATCTTAGCCAACATACGACCATTATTGTATGCCTACTATAGCTACCATCTATATAGTGATGACCACCATAAGTAAATGGCAGGTTCTACAACTAAAACCGTACAAGATCGTATTGTTTCTTTTGATTTCCAACAAATTATCAGGACAAGGAACTTCCCATTGCCACATGGGTACGCCTCTGGAAAGACGACCCCGAGAACCTAACATTACAGTTAGATCTCTGCCAACACAAGGTCGGGTTACCCCTAACTGGGTAACTACTGACACGAATATGCCATCCCCCAGTCGTAACCGACCTTCATCCGAGGATCCTCGATTCCAACAACCACAAAGTAATAAATTTACAGCAACAACATAGGTTAAGTATCTGGGCTCCATACCATGACACCACCTCTATCCATAAGGAATGACATACACTAAAGGGGCGCTACCTCCTAATAACCTTGCTGCATCCTTCCTGTTTTCACCATTTCCAGGGTGTGAGGACCGACGAAGTCTCGTCCACAAAGCTACGCTTTATATAAAACCATGCTTCGATCAACAAATTGATCAATAGCACTTCGTATGCCACATTACCAATTTGGGAATGTATAACTAGTAACCATCAACTACATAACCTCTAAGGGTGTTAAGCTAAGAGAATAAATTCTCCGCCACCAACATCTCAAATTGTAATGTCAGACACACATCCATACAAGTCCGTTCCGAGATCGAACAGAACTGAACGCACTTCCAAAGAAGCCCTTGCAATCCCGATATTCACTAATGACGACCGGACTTCCCATCACAAAGGGTAATAAATTTCTATATCGGAGATCAGCTGATGCAGAAACATTCGACGGTAATCCTTTCATTTTCACAAATATCCGGTCTTCAACACCGGTCATCAAATGCAATCCATAACAACGTATCACATATTCGGAATTGGTTATACGACCCAAAGGTCCTTTCCCGGCTAACCCGAATAGTGAGCGCTTATTTTAAAAATAAGTGTGGCATTCAAATTCAAACAAATCTGTAACGACCCGTACAATTTTGTTAATTTTAATGGTTTTATTTGGCATATTTAATTTGATTTTTGAGAAATTTTAAATAATAATATTTTGAAATAATTTTTTTTTTCATTTGGATTACATATAGTTAAATGTGGCAAATGATAAATTTTCATCAAAAATTAAGGAATTATATTTTAGGGTGTGATTCTGGTCAATTTAAGTCAGTAATAATTAAGGTTCATAAAATAATTTATTTTGGGAAATTCAAGATACAGTTGTTTTATTTGCCATCATTTCTTTTATTTATTTTCAAACTGTTCATTTTGCCTTTATAACGTGTTCTTCCATATTTATTCTTGCTGTCCAATCAAGCTATTAATTGCTTTGATTGTTTCTAAAACACTGTATAGCTGTTACTTTTTCTACCGTTAAAATTTCAATTTCTTAATAATTTTTCCAATTCACAGATAGACTTCCCCATTATTAGCCATTAATAAACTTTGAAAGCATCGTCCTTGCCTTTCGTTATTCCCCGTTTTACAATAATAATTGAAATCTATAGCCATTTCAGTACATAACTTTTACGCGTTTTATACTCATTAATTTAAGCAGTCCATTGCCTTTAATTTTTTAACTGTTCCATTTTCTTCCCAGGCAACAGCTCACATTCCATTTCGCTTATAAATCAGTTTCCACTTTTACTCACCTGCTCACCTTTTCTTCCATCTATCCATTTAATAGTTATATATGAGCTATAATACGTTTCCCTCATTCATCTCCTTTCCTTTTTCATTGACATATTAATTCTGGGAAGTGATTAATTTAAAAAAACCCATCTTTCCCTCATTTCTTTAAACTTTCAGCTAAATTTTAGCTCGTGACCGTTGTTGTACATTTCATTAAAGAGGTACGTTACCTTATTAATCTCCGGGATTTAAGGATGAAAATTTTATTTTTTCTAACCTTTCCTTTCCTACGCTCCTTGTTTCCACTTCTTTCATTATGACCATTCATTATATATATACACACTACAGCTGGAAAGTTATAAACGTATAAACTTAGATACGTTTTGTATTTATTAAAAATTTAAAGCATACCTTTAATTGTGACCTTTTGGTTTCCTTGTTTTCAAAAAAATTTGAACCACAGCCATCGTAATAAATTATTATAAAATTTTCAACTTAATCTAAGATGATCGTTACTACAAGAATCGTTACTTTTCTAATATATTCATTCCTACTTCCACTGACCTTTTATTTCTTCATTTTTCCACCGTCTAAAAAAATAAAATAATTAAATGGTTATTCGTTTTATTTTTATTTTTATTCAGTAATCAGCGTGACACTTGCCATTTACACCGCACCATATTTGACTGTTGATTTTCGTTCAGCATTCTTGTTTTTAAAAATATAACGCAGAGTAACGTTGCCTTCACAATTTAAAAATTGCTTTAATAGCTCTTGAATCAATGTGTAGCTGTTACTTTGATATTTTTCCGAAATTGTGACTTTTCTCTTTCCTTCTGTTCGAGTTTGAAACATGCTACCATTTATTTTCTTTGATTATTTTCCTGAATCAACGTGAATATTTTGCCTTAAACCCTCAACTGAATCATAGCACGTGATTGTGCTATTTCTTTGGTTACTTTTATTTAGTCGTTTCCATTTACTTCTGTTCGTATTTTCTTCCCTTTTTATTGCTTCTTCCCAGATTTCTCTTCTTTCCCTCTCCATTGTTTCCTCCTCTCCTATATAAACTTGCCTGGCACTACAAATTTCGGCCTCTCCTTCACTTTTTCCAAACTCCGCTCCTCCACCAAACCCACACTTCCCCTTGCGCAATATCCATCGAAGACGCAGCGACCCTCCCCTATTTCCTCTACTGTTCGCATAACTAGGCATAGGTAAGTTAAGTTTATATTTGCAAGGGTTATTTATATATATATTATATATATGGTTTTTTTAGCTATGATATGGATGATTTTATCAATACACGTCCCTTTTACGTGATGTCGATGCATATTCTAGCATTCAAAGTTGGTATGCATATTTGTTTATATGGAGTATAGTTATGACATATTGATTGTGGTATAAAAATATAAGATGCATACATATAGTGGTTTATATAAAGTTGTTGGACTTGAATACATATATATACCAAACGTGGTTTCCATTTTTTTTGAAAAGTTTGTTTTGTTTCTAGAAGTGTATGCATATTTAATATGTGTGAGTTGTGTTGGATCTGCAAATGGAGTCTGCATACTTGGCAAGTAGATTTATATTCATTTTTGTTTAACTTTGAGTCCATATATGTATATTTTACAAATCATATTATATGATATATTTTATAAGTTTGAAAATCCGTTATTATATATATTTAGTTTTATAATAAACAGGTTTATAACTTTTATTTGAAGGTCAATTTACATCTTATTATTATGGAAGTTGTATAGGATTTTTTTTTAAGTTGTTTATTTTCCTAATTTCGTATATGACATATATTTATATAAAGTTATAATAATTATAGATATGTCTTTATGGCCTTATATATATCTATATACTTTACATAACTTTATGTATGGAGTTAGTTTTCTAAAATATAAGTTTTCTAATGTATATATTTTAAAGTTTATATTAGTTGCTATTTATATATATTGTATAAAGTTTACATTCTAACTTATACTTTCGGTCTGCACAGGTTACAGTATTATATATATGTATAAAATAAGTTATATAAGTAATTCGTACATCCGTTGTCTAAATTTTTTATATAAGTCTGTATATAGGCTTTACCGTTTATGTATGGGTAGTTATATATTAGTTTATATATATCGGTAAAGTGTTTAAAATTTATAATTGTATTGTGAAGTGGATTTTGTACCATATGTACATAGTAGTTTATAAATGAGATTTGAACAGTGTAATTTGTTAAATTTTTATATATTAATCTTATTTTAAAATATAAATCTTAATGATATTATATACATAGGTCGTATGGGATGGTTTGGGTCTTAGATTTGTAAATAGAAATTTTGATCTATGTGTAAACATTAAAATGGTTCGGAAAAAATTATAAGGGTTTTTATTTAACATATAAGTTTTATTTCAAATGTTAAAACTATTGGTTTATGTATGAAAAAAAAGAAGGTAAATTATTTTATATATATACGTGATTCGACTTTAAATTTTTCTTAGGGATGCAATTGCGATTTTTATTAAAATAGCAAAAATTTCTGTATATATATCAAACTGATTCTGATTCAATTCATAAATTCTTGATTATCAGCCTCGTTCGTCCAATTCGTGCCAATCCTACTTTGCTTTGAAATTCGTGCTCGGATTTATAATTCAAATTTCAGTGTCCGTATCAGTGTGCGTATCCATATTGTAACGTCCCGCCTTTTCGCACGATTTAAACCGACACACGTGCCAGTTCAACCATACGGAAGGGCGGATTGTTATGGGGTAAATAAGAAAAACGAGAAAGAAATAAAAGAAAATAGAATCTCGCAGCGGAAGGATAAAATATAATAATAAAATGTATAGTTTATAAATCTGTTTACAAAACATTTATATACTACATATTAGAGTTACACATACAAATAACAATGCAGCGGAATTAAATGGTGTAGTGGAATAATATAGTAGATACTAGTAGTACAAATCTTCATCTTCGTCTTCCAGAGCTAAATCCTCAAATCCTGAACGCTCGAACTGACCCGAGCGAATTGAAAAGACAAAACACTCGAGTCAGAATAAAAGATCTTATGTGAGTTAAATCAACAGGAGTAAATATGAGTGCAGTAACTCAAGAGATGCTCGGGATTTACATCTCCTAAGGATCCGTTAAACTATTTACTATGTAGTATATTGCGCTATTATAATAGTGACTAATTGTAAAATAAACTTACTTTTTAATAGCGTTAAGGGGTTACCCATATAGCCCTTAACACAGAATATATTCCCATAGTCTATACAGTACCGTAATCTCCCCCGTACTGGCGTCGTCAGAGGGCACTCCATAGGTATGGTACAAAACAAAACTCGTAGTAAAGGCTCGGTATGGTAGGTGACACGGCACAACTAGGCAATGCCAGGGTAGATATACCAATTGCTATCCGGGCTGGTGGAAACGCGTAGCCGCATTTACCGCCCACCTCGAACAAACTCCCCCAAAATCAAAAATAGAAGTGGCTACTGAATCAATCCAAAGTCAAAGTATAATATCGAAGAGGAGCGTCCGATCAGAGGTATGACCTCATTGGCCCGAGAATCACTCCTGTTTTAGCCACCTTATGCCAACTCACGGGAGTCGGGTCCACGTATTTACCTTACAGGAAACATCGCCACCACCTACTTCATTCTGGAATCTCCACAGCGCACACGGTTAGTCAAAGTGGTTTTCGGTATCGACAGAGAGTATGTCCATATCCGATCCCGGTCTCTTTACCAACCCATCGTTATTATAACACCGCGGTCATTTAAAAATAGTTTATACTTTAAAACCAGAATAAAATTTTCCATTTCAAAACTATGAATACGATATCAATTTAAACCCAAAACAATATGATATCATTTTATCTCAAATATAATTCTTTTCCAAAATCATGCTGGTTTAAAATTTAAAATATTTGGAAACCAAATATTTGAAATATACTTTCAAAGCATAATATTTCGAAATTCAAAATTTTAGAACCATAACTTCTAAAACTTGAATGGTTTGGATATTCAACAAATGTAAAATAAATGGTTTAACTTTAAAGTTACTTTGTAAAGAAAAATAACTTCCATGGCTTTTCAAATATATTTCTTTATTTAAAGTTTAAACCATAATTTAAATATCACTTCAAGTTCCAAAAACCCCTTCAATTTCTATATATATACATCCATTTGGAGTATTAATATTTCAAAACTAAAGTTGGATTTTCTTCTTTCAACAATTAATATTCTATTATTTAGTCTTGAATATTCATATAAATTCCATAAATAAAACTCCAATTTCTAGCAATTAAATATTTCCTCAAATTTACTTTATACTAGAATTTTCATTTTTAATTCATCTTGGAAAATCCAGTTATAAATATCATACCTTAAAATTTCCAAACTTAAACATATAAGATAAATTTCCAAATTCCATTTTCTCAATTTTTCATTTTTATTCAACAGGTTTATACACAACTTAATTTTCAAATTTTTAACTTCATGTGTATATATATCGAAGAATAATATTTTATAAAATATCAAAATCAAATTTTTATAAACCATATCCCATCCAAACCATAGAAGTCACTTTAAAATAATTTATATATAGACCACGGTGCCTGTATATAATTTTCTATCCTATGGTCAAGTGATACGGATATTTATCATTTCAATCCGCAATTTAAAAATAAAATTTTGCGGTTGTATATCATTTCGAACCACAATCCCGAATGAAACGAAAAATGCATGATAACTTGCAGTTTAATGATATAAAATAAAACATCCATTCATCAACATCATCCATCATCCAAATCACAATCATCATCCAATAAGAATTCAATATCAATATATATCTGATAATATATATCAGGTAATAACTGGCGGTTATATTCAAAAATAAATTTAATCAACTATTAAACTAACAGTTTATATTTAGTAATAAATTTTATAACTGTTTACTAGAAGTTCCTATGCAAATAAATAAATTCTAACTGTCAATTAATATGCAATAAATAAAATAAATTAACAGTGAAATTAAATAACGTGATTTAGCAAATATGATGAACAAAACATGCCAAACAGTTATAAATAAATTTCTACTCATATCTAAAATAAATTTAACAAACATAAAAACTTTTAGAAGTTGTGAGTGGGTTAAAACACTCACCTTTTGAATTTAAATCGAATTTAAATCCGATTTAAACTCAAAAATTCGACGGCCTCCAAATCAATCCAAACCAACGTCAACAGATCCGAAATTTAATTACGATCCTAATGAAAAAATCTCGTGTGAAACGGAGTTCGTATGTGAAAGTTATCACAATTAAACGATTTGCAATTTAAACTAAAAGTAAACAAAACAAAAATAAAATACCGTGCCACATCCACTCTTCCCTCGTGAAAAACACGTATGCTTCTTCTTGATTGCTAACTTTGTTCCGTAATTTTTCTTTTATTTGGATTTACTTTAATTTTCCTCCTTATTATATGAATGTATGTATTTTTAAAAGGATTGAAAGAAAAAGGAAGATTTGAAAAAGAAGAATTGAAAAAATATGATTAAAATAAGAACTGTAAACGGAAGAGAAGATCTAGATTTGAAAAGAAAGAAGAAAGTTTGAAATAGAAGTAAATTTGAAGAAGAAGAAGAATATTTGAAGAGAAAGGAAAAATTAAAATGAGAGATAATAAGGAGCTTTGAGAAAAACAAGAAAAAAGAAGAAGAAGAAGAACAAGAAGAAGAGTAGCATGGAGGCTAGGGTTAGAGTTAGGAGAAACAAAATGTAAAATAAGAATAAGATGTAAGTTATTTATAATTAGGAAATGAATGTGGAGGGACAAAAATAAATGTAACGCTTTATTTTTTAAAGCTTCAGGCACTAATAATGCATAAGGAAATGTACGTAAGAATGGAAAAGTTTGCAAACGAAAGTTAGATTTTGTATAAGTAAAAATGAGGTGGCAAAAAAATAAATATAATCTAAAAGTCTATGCTCAGGTAGTAAACGGAGAAAAAAAAGAAGAAACGAATGAACTATTAAAAATAAGGTAACTGTTTTAAAATGTTCATGCAACAATTAATAATAATGAAATAAAAATGAAGGGACCATGTACCTTGCACAACCTTAATTTTTTTTTTTTTTGTAACGTAACCAAATTAACTTCATTAACTCAATTAATATTCAAATTTGTACGCATTTAGGATTTTATCTACGTATAATAAAATATTTATACTTACCTTAAAAATGAAAACGTTCAATTTTGATTTCTCAAAATGATCTTTTATTTCCATCAAAACACCCTTTTTGTTTAACGCAAAACATGCGTTTCTTTTATTAAATATATTAATTGCAATCAACGTTTCCTTTCCTTTTTATTGAAATATTTGAAGTACATTAACTGCAGTTACTTACAAAGTTAAAATTTTAAAACAGACAATTAAAATGGATAAAAATATAGAACAATTGTTTATTTAAACACGTTTATAAATTTATTGTTTATACACAAGAGTAATAAATAGATTATTTTTCGTAATCCGTCTGTAAGCTAAAACATAGTTCAAATCATATATTCCTTTCTTTAAAATCAATCTTTCTATTCTTTATTTTAATGAAATTAAACCTACATTTACAAATGAAACATTCATTTTATCGTTAAAAATCCAAATTTACAACATTAAGTTTTAAATTTTCAATTTATCCAGTGATTAAACTAAATTGCCCATGAAATTCATTTATTTGGTTTTTAAATTCTTTTATTCACTCCATTATCACCAAGTAGATAAATTAACATTAGTTAATGGTCAATATATTGTTATCCTAAATTTTCAACTTACTCCATTAACGTAGTATTTAACATTTTATTCCCATTTAGTTAAAATAACCCTCTTTCCAAAATTTTACTTCAAATAAATAAGCAAATCTTTATATTTCTAAATCAATTACAATAGTTTAACAAATTGAAAGTTAATTGAATGTTGCTAAATTTATCGATTTCAGAATTTCCCTTAATTTCATACACGTTGAGAAATTATCTATTTAATTAAATTAACAAATCTTTATTTTCAATTAGATGAATTAAATGTTGGATTCACACTATTGCATTCATATTTCCCGCTTCACTTTTATCCGTATTAAATATTTCATTTTCTCTTATTGTGAATAACTAACATAATTCACTATATAACGTCAGTTTATTTCCTTGCATTAACATACCCCTATTTACACTGATTAGAATAAATTACATTCCTAAGTGCACTCCTATCAATTAAATGTATAAATTAAGGTTCTTTTTTTTTTATAATATACTTCACTCACTATAAAAAAATTACACACTAAATTTACTTTCAATTAATTACTTACATTCTATAACTTACTTTACATATTTTCCGCATTAATTATCTTAATTATCAAAAGTTCAACTTATTCCCCAAAAATTGTCATCTCATAGTTACAACCTACATTGGTTGGTATTTATTCCATTCATCTCTTTAGTTATAGCGTAAATTTCTCATTAATACACATTAAAGTCCATTTAATTTCAACTGCCTCCTAGTTTCCATTTATAAGTCTTAACACCGACCAAATTAAGCATGTAACTTATAACTATTTCCCAAGATATTGCACCCATTGTCATATTCTGAATGGAGTTAGCATTTAATCTCAAAATTCATCTAAATTTTACATTAAGACAATATTTAATTCTCCTTGATAATATTAAATCCCCAATGGAATCAATATATCCCACTATACATACTTTACGTGTAAAACTCTTAATTTTTCAATTTCACTTAATTCCCAAATCCAAATAGTTACCTAACATAAATCTATGCTTATATTATATCCACGTTCACCCTTCCGTTATTCTGAAATAAATTACCTAGTAACGTTCATATAAATAAATGCTATGTCAGTTTCCTATTCTATTGCGATATTATATTTATTCATTACTGCATAACTTCATTTATTTCATTCTTATTACTTTAATTAATAGTTAAAGTAACGCTTATCAATACGCGTCAAATTATTTACAATTTACAAAGTTTTGATCAATTGACCAATTTAGTAGGTAATACATACTATAATTATTATACGCATAAATTAATACTTAACTACTCTAATACCTTACCTATACTTTCTATCTTCACATTCTATTCAGGTACAATACTTACACCAATTTATTAAATGAAAATTTATTCATTTTACAAACAAGGCTCAAATTACCATTTGTTCAATTATCGTTCATTTCAATATAAATTTATCACTCTTTATTTATTTCTACTAAATTTTAATTTCAAAATTCTATTAAATAACTAAATTAAATCGTCTAAATATCGGGTCGTTACACTCTCCCCCACTCAAAACTTTTCGTCCCCGAAAAGGAGAAAGAAGGGAAAAGAAGGATTTAGAATCTACATATCTTATTCAAAACATTACCTTAAATTTACAATATTTGTTACTCTTCTTAAAATATACAAATTTACAACATTGTCTTTTTATACTTAAATTTATTAGAGTTTGGAGAACATTTCAAAATATTTCTAAGTAGTTTCAATCCCTAACAACAAATCAATACACAACCATCCATTTCACGAACAGCATATACATCCAAAACAAGCAACCATTCAATCAAACAAACAAATGGTCGTTCAGGTTCAAAACCTTTAATTATACGGAATGAAGAATAAACTACTAGCACATCCTTTACTCAATAGTCTTAGATAAAACTAAGTAGATTATTCATTCACCCAAATCCAATTTTAAGGTATCCTTGCCCAGACAACCATCAACTAAACACAAATCCAAACAATAATCAAATTAACTTATATAAATTCACCTCGTACTTTAGTTGTTCGATTTCGTTTCTTTTATTCAAACCAAATAATTTTTCCTTTTATAATTTACATTTATTTGTGACAAACTTCAAATTTTATCTTCTCGTTCAGTGGTTGTTTCTTACAATTATTCATTTTCGCTTAATCGGGTCATGTAAGTTTCTTTTATTTGTATTATATTTAATGCACTTCTCAATCTCGATCATTCATTCTATGCTTACATTTATATTATATTTAATTATAGTAACCCTTTTTATTACACATAAATTCTTAACCTTATAACATCCATTCTTATAGGTAAAGGATTTTATTAATTCTTTGACTAGGGTTTGCAGTCATTTATTTATGTTACCTACTTTCCATTATATTCAACTAGTAGCATTTATATCATACTTATGTTTATAACCCTACACATCAATCCTTATTTATTAAAGAATTTCATTTTATTTACTTAAGTTTTAAAATCACCTATTTATAATACTTACCTCTAATTTTGGTAAAATTTCAATTTATAACCTAAGTTTATAACATTAAATTCTCTTTTATAATAGAATTCATTTAATACTTCATTATTTCCAAAATTTCTACTTGTATAATATTCTATTCCAATTTCTTATTTAACATTTCAACCTTTAATATTTGGTAAGTTATATATGTTAAAGAAAATGCAATTGAACTTATACAAGTTTATCTCAATTCTTTTAATTCATTCATTGTTCAATAAATCTTTACTCTTTTTTTTTTCTTATAAGTTAAAATTTTAACTTCCTTTATAACTTAGCATTTAAGTATCTTTTTTTATTTAGGGTTTCAATTATTAATTAAATTCTGTTTCACTACCATAATTGAAACAATTAATTAATGGAAATTTAGAATTAAATACCGGGTTAAATTTCAATAGATAAGTATATTCTTATAACTTATATACCTCTAATTATATTTAAAACAATTAAAATTTAGATATTTTCAAAATAAATCTGCAGTAGAATTTACTACAGTGGCCTTTCCCCTTCGAAACTCGAAAATGAAAGTCGATGATGCGGCCGCCATCACCGAAATTATTTTCCAGCGACAGAGAGGAAAGTACGAAACTTATTTTCTCCAAAATCTTCTTTAAAACAATTCTTCCGAATTATACTAAATATTTATATAAGAAAATACTTATAACAAAATTATTATATTTCATAAATCCTTTGAAAGCAAATTTTCCAAATCCCGGACTTAAGTTCTAAAATTTCCAAATTTGATTTATTATAACTTCAACTTAGTTTTAATTATTATAAATATTTTTTTTATTACCTAGCACCCAAACTATAGCAACCAAATATATATATCTTTATAAAATATTTTTATATGTAGAAAATATATTAGGCAATGTTATTTCATTCACCTATACAAAAACAAATATTATATCGGTCTGTCTTATTAAGTGTTTAGAAATCCCTATAGATGACATAGCATCCCATGCATCAACCAGAATTTATAAATACAAAACGGAACAGATTAACACAATATTAAAATCTTTTTTTAACACTAACAAATACGCTCTCTCATATATATACACTCAGCGACTCTCATAGGGTATTACTACCCTATTAACAAAGAGTCAAACCCCACAAAGCCAAGGTTTATCACTAAACCAAAGCTCTGATACCAACTGTAACGTCCCGCCTTTTCACGCGATTTAAACCGGCACACGTGCCAGTTCAACCATACGGAAGGACGGATTGTTATGAGGTAAATAAGAAAAACGAGAAAGAAATAAAAGAAAACAAAATCTCGCAGCGGAACGATAAAATATAATAATAAAATGTATAGTTTATAAATCTGTTTACAAAACATTTATATACTACATATTAGAGTTACACATACCAATAACAATGCAACGGAATTAAATGGTGTAGTGGAATAATATAGTAGATACTAGAAATACAAATCTTCATCTTCGTCTTCCAGAGCTAAATCCTCAAATCCTGAACGCTCGGACTGACCCGAGCGAATTGAAAAGACAAAACACTCGAGTCAGAACTAAAAGATCTTATGTGAGTTAAATCAACAGGAGTAAATATGAGTGCAGTAACTCAAGAGATGCTCGGGATTTACATCTCCTAAGGATCCGTTAAACTATTAACTATGTAGTATATTGCGCTATTATAATAGTGTCTAATTGTAAAATAAACTTACTTTTTAATAGCGTTAAGGGGTTAACCATATTGCCATTAACACAGAATATATTCCCATAGTCTATACAGTACCGTAATCTCCCCCGTACTGGGCGTCGTCAGAGGGCACTCCATAGGTATGGTACAAAACAAAACTCGTAGTAAAGGCTCGGTATGGTAGGTGACACGACACAACTAGGCAATGCCAGGGTAGATATACCAATTGCTATCCGGGCTGGTGGAAACGCGTAGCCGCAGTTACCACCCACCTCGAACAAACTCCCCCAAAATCAAAAATAGAAGTGGCTACTGAATCAATCCAAAGTCAAAGTATAATATCGAAGAGGAGTGTCCAATCAGAGGTGTGACCTCATTGGCCCGAGAATCACTCATGTTTTTGCCACCTTATGCCAACTCACGGGAGTCGGGTCCACGTATTTACCTTACAGGAAACGTCGCCACCACCTACTTCATTCTGGAATCTCCACCGCGTACACGGTTAGTCAAAGTGGTTTTCGGTATCGACAGAGAGTATGTCCATATCCGATCCCGGTCTCTTTGCCAACCCATCGTTATTATAACACCGCGGTCATTTAAAAATAGTTTATACTTTAAAACCAGAATAAAATTTTCCATTTCAAAACTATGAATACGATATCAATTTAAACCCAAAAAATTATGATATCATTTTATCTCAAATATAATTCTTTTCCAAAATCATGCTGGTTTAAAATTTAAAATATCTGGAAACCAAATATTTGAAATATACTTTCAAAGCATAATATTTCGAAATTCAAAATTTTAAAACCATAACTTCTAAAACTTGAATGGTTTGGATATTCAACGAATGTAAAATAAATGGTTTAACTTTAAAGTTACTTTGTAAAGAAAAATAACTTTCATGGCTTTTCAAATATATTTCTTTATTTAAAGTTTAAACCATAATTTAAATATCACTTCAAGTTCCAAAAACCCCTTCAATTTATATATATATATATATATATATATATATATATATATATATCCATTTGGAGTATTAATATTTCAAAACTAAAGTTGGATTTTCTTCTTTCAACAATTAATATTCTATTATTTAGTCTTGAATATTCATATAAATTCCATAAATAAAACTCCAATTTCTAGCAATTAAATATTTTTTCAAATTTACTTTATACTAGAATTTTCATTTTAATTCATCTTGGAAAATCCAGTTATAAATATCATACCTTAAAATTTCCAAACTTAAACATATAAGATAAATTTCCAAATTCCATTTTCTCAATTTTTCATTTTTATTCAACAGGTTTATACACAACTTAATTTTCAAATTTTTAACTTCATATGTATATATATCGAAGAATAATATTTTATAAAATATCAAAATCAATATTTTATAAACCATATCCCATCCAAACCATAGAAGTCACTTTAAAATAATTTGTATATAGACCACGGTGCCTGTATATAATTTTCTATCCTATGGTCAAGTGATACGGATATTTATCATTTCAATCCGCAATTTAAAAATAAAATTTTGCGGTTGTATATCATTTCAAACCACAATCCCGAATGAAACGAAAAATGCATGATAACTTGCAGTTTAATGATATAAAATAAAACATCCATTCATCAACATCATCCATCATCCAAATCACAATCATCATCCAATAATAATTCAATATCAATATATATCTGATAATATATATCAAGTAATAACTGGCGGTTATATTCAAAAATAAATTTAATCAACTATTAAACTAACAGTTTATATTTAGTAATAAATTTTATAACTGTTTACTAGCAGTTCCTATGCAAATAAATAAATTCTAACTGTCAATTAATATGCAATAAATAAAATAAATTAACAGTTAAATTAAATAACGCGATTTAGCAAATATGGTGAACAAAACATGCCAAACAGTTATAAATAAATTTCTACTCATATCTAAAATAAATTTAACAAACATAAAAACTTTTAGAAGTTGTGAGTGGGTTAAAACACTCACCTTTTGAATTTAAATCGAATTTAAATCCGATTTAAACTCAAAAATTCGACGGCCTCCAAATCAATCCAAACCAGCGTCAACAGTTCCGAAATTTAATTACGATCCTAACGAAAAAATCTCGTGTGAAACGGAGTTCGTATGTGAAAGTTATCACAATTAAACGATTTGCAATTGAAATTAAAAGTAAACAAAACAAAAATAAAATGTCGTGCCACATCCACTCTTCCCTCGTGAAAAACACGTATGCTTCTTCTTGATTGCTAACTTTGTTCCGTAATTTTTCGTTTATTTCGATTTACTTTAATTTTCCTCCTTATTATATGAATGTATGTACTTTTAAAAGGTTTGAAAGAAAAAAGAAGATTTGAAAAAGAAGAATTGAAAAAATATGATTAAAATAAGAACTGTAAACGGAAGAGAAGATCTAGATTTGAAAAGAAAGAAGAAAGTTTGAAATAGAAGTAAATTTGAAGAAGAAGAAGAATATATGAAGAGAAAGGAAAATTAAAATGAGAGATAATAAGGAGCTTTGAGAAAAACAAGAAAAAAGAAGAAGAAGAAGAAGAAGAAGAAGAAGAAGAAGAGTAGCATGAAAGCTAGGATTAGAGTTAGGAGAAACAAAATGTAAAAGAAGAATACGATGTAGGTTATTTATAATTAGGAAATGAATGTGGAGGGACAGAAATAAATGTAACGCTTTATTTTTTTAAAGCTTCAGGCACTAATAATGCATAAGGAAATGTACGTAAGAATGGAAAAGGTTGCAAACGAGAGTTAGATTTTGTATACGTAAAAATGAGGTGGCAAAAAAATAAATATAATCTAAAAGTCTATGCTCAGGTATTAAACGGAGAAAAAAAAGAAGAAACGAATCAACTGTTAAAAATAAGGTAAATGTTTTAAAATGTTCATGCAACAATTAATAATAATGAAATAAAAATGAAGGGACCATGTACCTTGCACAACCTTAAATTTTTTTTTTTTGTAACGTAACCAAATTAACTTCATTAACTCAATTAATATTCAAATTTGTACGCATTTAGGTTTTTATCTACGCATAATAAAATATTTATACTTACCTTAAAAATGAAAACGTTCAATTTTTATTTCTCAAAATGATCTTTTATTTCCATCAAAACACCCATTTTGTTTAACGCAAAACGTGCGTTTCTTTTATTAAATATATTAATTGCAATCAACGTTTCCTTTCCTTTTTATTGAAATATTTGAATTACATTACTGCAGTTACTTACAAAGTTAAAATTTTAAAACAGACAATTAAAATGGATAAAAATATAGAACAATTGTTTATTTAAACACGTTTATAAATTTATTGTTCATACACAAGAGTAATAAATAGATTATTTTTCTATTCTTGTAATCCGTATGTAAGCTAAAACATAGTTCAAATCATATATTCCTTTCTTTAAAATCAATCTATATATTCTTTATTTTAATGAAATTAAACCTACATTTACAAATGAAACATTCATTTTATCGTTAAAAATCCAAATTTACAACATTAAGTTTTAAATTTTCAGTTTATCCAGTGACTAAACTTAATTGCCCATGAAATTCATTTATTTGGTTTTTAAATTCTTTTATTCACTCCATTATCACCAAGTAGATAAATTAGCATTGGTTAATGGTCAATATATTGTTATCCTAAATTTTCAACTTACTCCATTAACGTAGTATTTAACATTTTATTCCCGTTTAGTTGAAATAACCCTCTTTCCAAAATTTTACTTCAAATAAATAAGCAACTCTTTATATTTCTAAATCAATTACAATAGTTTTACAAATTGAAAGTTAATTGAAAGTTGCTAAATTTATCGATTTCAGAATTTCCCTTAATTTCATACACGTTCAGAAATTATCTATTTAATTAAATTAACAAATCTTTATTTTCAATTAGATGAATTAAATGTTGGATTCACACTATTGCATTCATATTTCCCGTTTCACTTTTATCCGTATTAACTATTTCATTTTCTCTTATTGTGAATAACTAACATAATTCACTATATAACGTCAGTTTATTTCCTTGCTTTAACATACCCCTATTTACACTAATTAGAATAAATTACATTCCTAAGTGCACTCCTATCAATTAAATGTATAAATTAAGGTTCTTTTTTTTTATAATATACTTCACTCACTATAAAAATTTTACACACCAAATTTACTTTCAATTAATTACTTACATTCTATAACTTACTTTACATATTTTCCGCATTAATTATCTTAATTATCAAAAGTTCAACTTATTCCCCAAAAATTGTCATCTCATAGTTACAACCTACATTGGTTGGTATTTATTCCATTCATCTCTTTAGTTATAGTGTAAATTTCTCATTAATACACATTAAAGTCCATTTAATTTCAACTGCCTCCTAATTTCCGTTTATAAGTCTTAACACCAACCAAATTAAACATGTAACTTATAACTATTTCCCAAGATATTGCAGCCGTTGTCATATTCTGAATGGAGTTAGCATTTAATCTCAAAATTCATCTAAATTTTACATTAAGACAATATTTAATTCTCCTTGATAATATTAAATCCCCAATGGAATCAATATATCCCACTATACATACTTTACGTGTAAAACTCTTAATTTTTCAATTTCACTAATTTCCCAAATCCAAATAGTTACCTAACATAAATCTATGCTTATATTATATTCACGTTCACCCTTCCGTTATTGTCAAATAAATTACCTAGTAACGTTCATATAAATAAATGCTATATCAGTTTCCTATTCTATTGCGATATTATATTTATTCATTACTACATAACTTCATTTATTTCATTCTTATTACTTTAATTAATAGTTAAAGTAACGCTTATCAATACGCGTCAAATTATTTACAATTTACAAAGTTTTGATAAATTGACCAATTTAGTAGGTAATACATACTATAATTATTATACTCATAAATTAATACTTAACTACTCTAATACCTTACCTATACTTTCTATCTTCACATTCTATTCAGGTACAATACTTACACCAATTTATTTAATGAAAATTTATTCATTTTACAAACAAGGCTCAAATTACCATCTGTTCAATTATCGTTTATTTCAATATAAATTTATCACTCTTTATTTATTTCTACTATATTTTAATTTCAAAATTCTATTAAATAACTAAATTAAATCGTCTAAATATCGGGTCGTTACACATGTCATCTTCTATATTTTCTAGCCTCGAAAGGTGAGCAATCACTCACGATTAACATTCTTTTATTTGTTAAATTTGATTTAAATTGAAACGACAATTGAAATATGATGTTGTAGTCATTTCAATTGTTATATATGATATTATCTGTAGCTGTTCACTTATGGGGTATGACACCATATCCTATTGTTTATATTTATTTTTGATGATATGTGCCTGTTATATTATTTTTATTATTTGTTATCACGTTGCAAGTTCCCTATAGTTTAGAATTTACTATGGGTTGAAATGATACAAACTCGAACGGACTTTAGAATAGGAGGATTTCGTTATGGGTTGAAATGATAAACCCAAGCGATTTTCAGTTAAATTGAATTTGGGATTTCGGGTTGAAATGATATTCACCCGTATATATTTAGTGTACGGATTGAAATGATAAATATCCGTAACACTTGACCATATGATAAGTAATATATACAGACACCGTGGTCCATATATAAATATTTTGAAAATAAATTCTTTGTTTGGAAAGAAATATATGGTCTTAATAAATGTCAATTCTTAAATTATTATATATAAAGGGTAATGATATATATAGATTTAATAATATTTAATTTAATTAAGTTTGATTTAATAAATAATTTATGTTAATATTTATGTAAATTATATTTCAAATAGATTTTTGCAATAATCGGGATAAATTAAGATAGGGAGATAAATTTGGGTTTATTAAAAATGGTATTTAAATAAGGATTTATTTAATTAAATCGATTTGAAATTATTGAATGGGAAATTTTAATAGGTAGGATTTTATAACTGGATTTTGATTTAAGTGATTTAATGAATATTTCACGTTCATAATAAATTAAAGAAAATATTGAGCAAAATGGAATGTAAGGTTACTTAAATAATATTGAATCAAACGAGGGAGTATTTCAAGACTAAATAAAAATGAGGTTAAATCGAGATCTATATGAAACTGTTAAATTGAACATTTAGTATTAAAGCCTTGAACTATATTAGAATTTAAAAGGTTTATTTTGAGATTCGGATCTGTATTTGAAATCAATATAGTTGAATTTGTTGTTCAGAAACTAAATTAAATTAAAGTGAAATTTAGGTTGAACCAAATTTGAGATCGATAAAATTGAAGTGGTTATTTTAGAAATTGAGTTGAATTTAAATTGATAAATTGAGATTGAATTTAATTTGAATGGGAAGGTCGGGTTGATGTTGAAACGATTTGTTAAGTTGAGGAAATTTAAAATACCTTACTTTATAAATTTTGTAACATCCCGCCTTTTCGCACGCTTTAAACCGACACACGCGCCAATTAAAACCATACGGAAGGGCGGATTGTTATGGGGTAAATAAGAAAAATAGAGAAGAAATAAAACAAAATAGAATCTAACAGTGGAAGGATAAAATATAATAATCAAATATACAGTTCATGAAGCTGTTTTACAAAATATTTGATTTTACTTACACGATAAATATCAGAGTTATACATACCAATACAATGCAGCGGAACAGTATGAGTATAGTGGACTAATATAAATAATAATAATAATAATAATAAATCTCCTTCTTCGTCCTCCAGAGCTAAAGTCTTCGAAATCCTGAAACGATCGGACTGTTATCCCGCCTTTTTTAGCAAGGCCGTGATACGAAAAGATCGACCGAGAAACCAAAGATAGTTCGTCTTAAAGATTGGTCAACTCAGCATCTCAACAAAACAAGTCTTCAAGTAGGTCGCTCACGACCTAACGAGCTAGAGGTTCCAGCGACCTAATGAGCTAAAGCTTCCAGCGAGTTAACGAGATGAAGAACAAGCGATCTAGCGACTTAGGCTTGTAGCGAGTTAAAAGAGCAACGGCCTAAAAGCTACGACCTAACTTCCCACCGACCTAAAAACCTAAGACCTAACCACCTACAGGGGTAAGCGACCTAACCACTCGAAGGCTCTAGCGACCTAACGTCTCCTTCTGACCCAACTACCTAAAATCCTAGCGACCTAACGACCTAACGACCTAGCTACTCAGTAACCCAGCGATCTAGCTTCTTCCATTAGGTCGCTCCATTAGGTCTTTCCATTAGCTCACGACCTAGCTTCTTCCCCTAGATCGCACACGACCTAAACAAGCCAAATCCTCTTTCTTATTCCGCCAACCCTTTAGGTCGCAACTCCCTAAGCCATAGCTCCCTAGGTCGCTGCCCCATCTCCTGCCGCTCCTTAGGTCGCCAACCCCTGTGCTACTATTTCTTAGGTCGCTAACGACCTTCTACCTAAGCCTTAGGTCGCCCCGGCCGACCTAAACCCAGTTTTGCCCTATAAATACTCCACCCACTCCAACCAAAAGGGGACTTTTTTGGACTTTCCCGGATTCCGAAACGCCGATACTCTGCTGTTTTCTTCACTCTTCCAACACTTCAAGCATCGAAGATTCTTCATGGATAGATCCAATTGATTCAACATGGATCCAAAGAGCAATCCATCATCAAAGTTCTAATTTCTTGCTTCGATCGTGTTGTAATCGTGAAGATGAATTGTAAAAGTGTTGTAATCGAGAGATTGAGATGTAAAAGTGTCGTAACCTTGTAAAAGTGTGCTCAAAGAACATAATGGAGGATGTAAAGTGGATGTAGGCTTGACTTAGAGCCGAACCACTATAAAAATTGATGTCTCTTTTACTTTTTTGCTATTTTCTGTTTACTTTTAGTTCCCGTGCAAACGGATGTTGCTTTCACTTCATCACAACGTGCACCGGGTGTTAGCATACATTTTGAACGTTAACATTTTGGTGCTTTCACTATGAATTGAACTCAGGAATTCTATCAATCAAGAGTTGGATCTGAGAAATCCGAAAAATTATGGTAAGGCGATCGAGTAGATTACAGAGACCAGAGAGTAGTCTGCATGGAGAAAGTCAAGAGGCTTCCTCGAGAGCAAACCAAACTTCAGCCTTCGTTACCAGAAACGAGATGGAGGTAATGATGAACAGGCAAGAGGAGTTGATCCAGAATTTGTTTCATCAGATTGGACAACTTGGAGCGCAGAAGCCCAACCAGAAGAACAGATTCCACCATCCCCTCGTGAACTCGGGGGGCAAGACGAAAGCAATGGACGAGGACTACAACTAGGAGATAACGATAAATTGGTGGAAACGGTCAAAAAAGCTATAAGAGGTGGTTTGGTAAACGAGGACTTGGAAGATTTGAACAAAAGTCCTTTTACCACGACAATCAGGCGGGCCAACAACCCACCAGACTTCAAGCTACCCTCATTGGATATGTATAATGGAAGGACAGACCCTACAGTTCATCTGACAAAATATATGAGGCATATGGAAGTGCTGGGGGGCATTAGAGGAAGTTACGGCTCGGTGCTTTCCATTGTATTTGACAGATATTGCGGCACTATGGTTCAGAAAATTGGAGAATGAATCTATCGAGACATGGAATGATTTGATTAGAAGGTTTATGAGGCAATTCAGGGTTCACATTTCGAGACCTAAGAATGTTATGAGTTTGGCGGCATTTAAACAATGAGCTGTGGAATTCTTGAGAAGCTTTTTGACGCGATTCAATGCAGCTGCAACATCGGTGGATCGACCAGATCCATCCATGGTCTTGATGGCAGCTGTGTCGGGCATAGCTGACGGTACAGATTTCAAGAATTCGCTGACAAGAGATCCCCCTATGGATCTAAGGTAATTTTACCATGAAGCTGAAGGATTTCTACGATTAGAAGACGCAAAGGCTGAAAGAGAAGAAGGAGAAGGAATCGATGTTTTTGTGGTCAAAAGTGGGAATCCTACTGAGAAAGGTGCAGAAACCAGCAAAGGTAAACGAAAGGCTGAGGATAACAACGATAGATCAGCACGACAGCAAAGGGGACCAAGATTCACCTCGTACACGGAGTTGAATGAAACTTTGGAGCGGATCTACCAAGACACCAAGGGACAGGTTCCTTATAGAAAGCCAATTAAGAGATATCCAACTAACAACGAGAGAAAGTCGGACAAGTATTGCTATTTCCATGAGCTAAATGGTCATAGCACAAATGACTGCAGACACATAAAAGACGAAATTGAGGGACATATTCGGGATGGTTTGCTATCACAATATGTAAAAAAGAAAACTGCAACAGTGGAGCGAGAATGTCCACCTCCAGCACCCACTGGAGACGGCTCAGGATCGAGGCGCCGGCTAGTTATCGAATGATTGAGGTTACGACGAATGAGTGCAAAACTCTACATCGACACAATTAGGTTGATCACACATTTACGGGACCACGAGCGATCCCCAGGCATGCTCTGATACATAAGTCATATTGTGTAGGTGTTTTCACTCGGACGTCGCTACTTTGCCTTCATGTTTTGCTTCTGATGTTTGGATTTGACTTTTCCAGACATTTTTACTTTAAAAACTTTTTAGTTGAATATTTGATTTTCATAATATTGAGATGATCAAGCCCATTCAGGCACACTTACTCGCCTCGAACAGGCATCTGACTTCGAACAGTCACAAAATCGCCTCGGACGGTGTCCGACTTCGAACAGTCACAAACTCGCCTCGAACGACATCTAAAGTCGAACAGTCACAAACTCGCCTCGAACGGCACCCGACTTCGAATAGTCACAACTCGCCTCGAACGGCATAATTCATTTCATCTCACTTGACTTAATCTTGATCATCAAATGAAGTTAAGCGCTTGACCGCGGACGGCCGCACTTCACTTCAAATGATTTGATCCCGGACAATCGTCATTTGAAGTTAAACGCTTGACCGCGAGCGGCCGCACTTCACCTCAAATGGCTTGATCACGAACAGTCGTCGTCGGAGGTCCGCCACTTGACCGCGCACGATCGCACTTTACTACAAATTGCTCGACCCCGAATGGTCGTCATTTGAAGTAAGGCGTTTGACCACGAACGGTCGGAATTTGAGCTCTGCCACTTGACTGCGCACGGTCGCACTTTACTACAAATGGCTCGACCCCGAATGGTCGTCATTTGAAGTAAGGCGCTTGACCACGAACGGTCGCCATTTGAGCTTCGCCACTCGATCGCGCAGGGTCGCACTTTACCTCGAATGGCTCGATCCCGAACGGTCGTCATTTGAAGTAAAGCGCTTGACCATGAACGATCACATTTCACTGCAAATGACTCGATCCCGAACGATCGTTGCATGGATTTAGACGCCTGACCGCTAACAGTCGCACTTTCACCTCAAATGGCTCGATCATAAACGATCGTCATTTGAAGTTAGGTGCTTGACTGTGGACGGCCGCGCTTCATCCCAAATAGCTCGATCCTGAACGGTCGTCATTTGGGGCTATATAAAACTGTCAATTCCTTTGCAAGTTGTCAACAGGATATGAACATCCAGCTTATGGCATTACAAAACACACCTTTCTACCGCAAGGCATGTTTTGGGGGGCAAGTGTTATCTCGCCTTTTTAACAAGGCCGTGATACCAAAAGATCGACCGAGAAACCAAAGATAGTTCGTCTCAAAGATTGGTCAACTCAGCATCCCAACAAAACAAGTCTTCAAGTAGGTCGCTCACGACCTAACGAGCTAGAGGTTCCAGCGACCTAACGAGCTAAAGCTTCCAGCGAGTTAACAAGATGAAGAACAAGCGATCTAGCGACTTAGGCTTGTAACGAGTTGACAAAGCAACGGCCTAAAAGCTACGACCTAACTTCCCACCGACCTAAAAACCTAAGACCTAACCACATACAGGGGTAAGCGACCTAACTACTCGAAGGCTCAAGCGACCTAACGTCTCCTTCTGACCCAACTACCTAAAATCCTAGCGACCTAACGACCTAACGACCTAGCTACTCAGTAACCCAGCGACCTAGCTTCTTCCATTAGGTCGCTCCATTAGGTCGTTCCATTAGCTCACGACCTAGCTTCTTCCACTAGATCGCACATGACCTAAACAAGCCAAATCCTCTTTCTTATGCCGCCAACCCTTTAGGTCGCAACTCCCTAAGACGTAGCTCCCTAGGTCGCTGCCCCATCTCCTGCCGCTACTTAGGTCGCCAACCCCTGTGCTACTATTCCTTAGGTCGCTAACGACCTTCGACCTAAGCCTTAGGTCGCCCCGGCCGACCTAAATCCAGTTTTGCCCTATAAATACTCCACCTACTCCAACTAAAAGGTGACTTTTCTGGACTTTCCCAGATTCCGAAACGCCGATACTCTACTATTTTCTTCACTCTTCCAACACTTCAAGCATCGAAGATTCTTCATGGATAGATCCAATTGATTCAACATGGATCCGAAGAGCAATCCATCATCAAAGTTCTAATTTCTCGCTTCGATCGTGTTCTAATCGTGAAGTTGAATTGTAAAAGTGTTGTAATCGAGAGATTGAGTTGTAAAAGTGTTGTAACCTTGTAAGTGTGCTCAAAGAACATAATGGAGGATGTAAAGTTGATGTAGGCTTGACATAGAGCCGAACCACTATAAAAATTGCTCTCTTTTACTTTTTAGCTATTTTCTATTTACTTTTAGTTCCCGTGCAAATGGGTGGTGCTTTCACTTCATCACAACGTGTACCGGGTGTTAGCGTATATTTTCAAAGTTAACATTTTGGTGCGTTCACCGGTTGTTAAAGTGGATTTTGGAGTTGGCAGAGAGTATGACAACTTTCGATCCCGGTCTCTTCAACAACCAAACGTTATTATAACACCGCGGTCATTTAAAATAATTATACTTTCAAAACCAGAATATAATATCTATTTCAAAACCATATAAATACGATATCCTTTTCATTTCAAAACAAACTCATTTGATATTATTTTTATAAAACCCAATTTACTATAGTATCCTTTTATTTCAAATATATTTCTTTTTCAAAATCATACTGCTTTTAGATCTATAGTATCAGGAAACCAAATATTTGAATTATAACTTTCAAAACATAAAATTTTAAAATTCATAGCTTTAAAACCATAACTTCCAAAACATAAATGGTTTGGATATTCAACAGTATATAAATAAAATAGTTGAATTTAAATTTCTTTATAAAGTAAATAATTTCCACGCCTTAACAATTTTATCCACTTTAAATTAAGTCTAAACCATAAATTTTAGATTTTACTTTCAGTTTCAATAAAACACTTCGATTTTAATATATTTCAAACTTTGAGTATTTAAACATTTCAAAACTAAGGTTGGAAATTTATATTCAACAGTTTATTGTCCTATTATTTAGTTTTGAAAAATTCACATAACAAATCCATAAAATAAAACTCAAATTACTAACAACTAAATATTTCCTTCCATTTATTTATACTAGAAATATTCATTTAGTTTATCTTGAATAAAAATCCAGTTATAAATATCATACCATTAAATTTTCCAAGTTTAATAAGTTCATCTCAACTTACGGAGTTAAATTTTTAAATAATCTCAATTCCAAATAAATTTCCAGTTTATCTTCCAATCTTAATTGATTTGTGTTAATGTAAAAATTAGATGCTAACACCCCGGTGTAAGTTGAAGTTGAGTAAAAGCACCACCCGTTAATACAGGAATCAGAAATAAGGAGGAATTAACAGAAAAATAGTAAAGAGACACAGCTTTTATAGTGGTTCGGCTTATAGTCAAGCCTACGTCCACTTTAAACTTCTTTATTGCTGATGTGATTACAACTTTCTACAACTTTCTTCAACTACAATACACTTTAGACTAGTAGCTCAAACTTCGATGTAGAAGAATCTTTTGAGTTCATGTTGAATGATCCAGTTTTCCTTTTGAAGTTTGTTGTGGCATCTTTGGTGTTTGGAGTGCTTGAAGTGTTGTTTGAGTCGAGAAAATGACAGAGTAACGGTTCTTCGGAGAATGATCCAAAAGTCCCCTTGAAGCTGGGGCTCATGCTGTATTTATAGGGAATTCCTGGATATAGGCCGTTTGGTATAGGTCGCGTACGACCTTTGGGTAGGTCGTAGGGCATTGAGCGACCTATAGATATGGCACAGGTTACGGCTCAACATGGGTGCATCTGGTCACTTCAAGCGGGTTAGTAGGTTGAACGCGACCTAGTATAGGTCGTAGGTCGTTCACATGAGTTATGGCTTAACTGGATTTGACCTCTTCTCAGTGAACTGGTAGGTCGGAGCGACCTAAGAGTGGAGCGGCATAAGATGTTGTGGCTTATGGAGTTGCTCTGGTCCACTTAGGTTGTAAGGTCTCTAAGTCGTTTAGCATTAGGTCACTTGGTCGCGGTATCTCTTTAGGTAGTTAGGTCGCGGACTCCTTCATTCCATAGGTCGTTAAGTTGCCTCATGCATTAAGTCGCTGAGTTGCTTAACTTGGTCATGCTTTAGGTCGCTAATAGGCTAACCCCTTAGGTCGCTTGGGCTGTTAGGTCGTGCCACGTTGAACTGCTCTATACTCTAGGTCGTTAGACTGTTAGGTCGCAAGGCCCTCTAAGTAACTAGGTCGTTGCTTCATTAGGTCGGTGAGCCATGAAACTGAGGAGTTAACATTTCCCCCTCGAAGTACACGCCTATGTCGTAGGTCATGTGCTTCGACCTAATTCCTCGAGAGCGACTCAACTGACTCATTAGCTCGTGCGCCGATACGTCTTCCTTTCTCTTCCCTACATAAACCATTAGGTCGTTTCTTCTTCCTTTATCTTTTTGCTTCAACGATCTTTTCCGCCATTAACGATCTTTAGAGCTTCCAAAGACGAATTCAATCCATCCTGTCATCAATTCAACCCTACTATCACACTGCGTAAGTAAACTTGATCTTTTTCCAATCCATAATCACCGTTGAATCGCAAATTCCAATCCTCTGACCCTAGACCAACTTCATACGTCTTGCTTTACTTTCAAGTCAGGCTGCAATCGATTTTGATCACCATTATCCGTGTTGTTATTGCGAATTTTAGGATCGTTGCAGCATGCTAGACCTACGATGGATCGAAAATAATTTGAATCCGCGTTGGGTGATATGATGGCATAGATAGGTGATGGGTTTCGTTGAGAAAGTGGTGGATTTTGTTGCTTGGCGTTAACGGGTTATTGGGTTTGGAAGTTAGATGGTTCGGTAAGTGGAGAGGAGCTGATGGGCTAAGGAGAATTGGAGTGAGTTGCACGATCTAATTGGCTCAACGGCCCTATTGTTTCGCGACTTAATTGGTCATAACACCACATGAATTCTCATCAGAACGACTTTAGGAAGTTTGACCTATGAGTGGTCGCTGGAATAACATGAAGTTAAAAGCAGAGCGACCTTATAAAGTAACGACCTAACTTTCTGCGACGTAAGCTTTAGGTCGTAGCGGAGTTTAAAGAATCAACGACCTAAGATAACTCGCAGCATAGCTTTTAAGTCGTGGACGAGCTAACACTTAGTTAACAAATGCTTTGCCTGTCTTGAAGCATAATTTCAACTTGAATTGCCGGAATGAACTGCCTAAACTTGGAATTGTTTGAACTTTGAACTATCGAGATAACTTGCATAACCTTGCTGTACTTCTTAACAGATTATATCAACTTTAATGCTAATGACCTATTAAATACAACATTTGCAGAAAACTAGGGTGAATATACTACCACTGATTGCCCACATCAAATGACAGATTAGTCGATAAAAGATAATCAACTTTAAAGAAATTATATGAAATGCTGTGAATCAACAAACTCAAGTGAAGTATTAAAGCAAAGCAACCTTAATTTAAACTGATTTGTTTGCATCAACACTGCACTTGTATTTGGACTTAAAACAACAAACCCTGAAACTTTATAATTGACAAATGCCTGTTAGTTTAATTTCAGTTATATTTGCTTGTCGTTATGTTAGTTTTACACAGCACTTCACACATTTAGGAAACGTGCACCTTCACATTTGAACATCCTGTTCCTTGTGTAGAATGTCTTCTCATCAAGAGGAAGTGGTAGGACGAGCTGGAGAGGTCTTCCCGATAGCCATTCCACTGGATAATCCTCCGTAAAGAATTCCTACTACCCTCAGTCAATGGGTGTTTAATCAATTACGCGTTCAGTTTGGCATCACTGAAGCAGATGCTTTACTGCCTGGACCAAATGATTCTGCTGACAGACCACCTCTTGTTTTTGTTGCTGTTAATCGCCAGATGTGCATGTGCGGTGCCATTCCTCCTTTCAATGACTTTCTTCAACAGCTCCTTCTTCGATTATCTATCTCTCCTTTTCAATTGCATCTCAACGGCTATGCCATCTTGATGGGATTGTGCGTTCTATTCAGGAGGACACTTAACCGTCTTTCGAGCTTTGAAGAAATTTGCTACTTATGCACATTTGCGAAAAATAAAGACCATCCTTCCATAATTCTTGTGAGAAGTGCCAGGAACCGTAAGCTGGTTATTGATCTTTCCGAAAGTGCTCACGGGTTTCTAAACCAATATTTCTTCGTTCGCTGCCCTTCAGGATTCTATGCCATTTGGAGAGTAGGAAGTAAGATTGCCTTTCTTCGTTCTCTTCATTTCCTGAGTTTTTTCGAGATCCAAGTTGCTAGGTGCTAACTTCATTCTTTTATTTTTTTGGCACTTCGTCCTCCTTCTAAAGATCCAAGCCATAAGCTAATTTTTGAAAGGCTGAATAATATGGCAACTGAGGAGAGAAGCATAAAATTTTTGCTGAAAGATGAGTTTTTGCACCAGTTTGGACTTCTACACGCTTCTCGTTCTACTCAGCCTCACGAAGTTCCAGATTCTCCAGCAAAGACACCAGATGCCCCAGCTTCTATCAAAGAACTTACACCGAAAGAACCTACCACCGAGGCTTCACTGGTGAAGTGTTCTACTTCTACAGATGTTGCGGGGTTATCCGGCAAAACTTAAACTTGCCCCGGTCATTGAAGAAGAAGAATCTCCTCAACAATCCGAGAAGACTGCTGATAAAGGATTTGAGGGGAAGGGACCTGCAAGGCATGATGGCGACGATATCTTCGAGGGCTTGAGCGACTTAATGATTACCTCTCAAGAGCTTTTCAAAGACGATACCACTGCTACCAAAGTTACTTCTTCAGCGGTTGAAGCAACGCCTGTCCTACAGCAAACTTCGCTAGCCCAAGAATTGTCACTTGCTGTAAAATCCGTCAAGCACAATACCAATTCCGTTTCAAAACGAAATATCGCGGTATATGGGGTTTCATAAAATATTATCCTCTATTATACAGCACAATAGGGTCTCATTCGCTATATAATGCGGGAAATCAACTCCAAGTACATATATAATACCAATTTCACTTTACAGTGAAATATCGCAGTACATGTTTTAAATAAATAACCTCCGCTTAATATACGGCGTATAGGGTCTACTTCAATATAATAGATAATAAATTATCATCCAACCATACAATCATGCAATTTTAAACCTAACTATTTAAAATTTGAATCGAAACAGATTCGATTGAGTGAGAAGTTCTCACCTTGCTTCCAATACAGTTTCAGCGTTTTATTTTGAATAAAATTAAACGTGCATTTGGTTTTACCCAAAATTTTCACTAGCTCCAATTGACACCAATCAAGTTCCATTGTGTAGTGCTCGACAAAACGAAGCCAACGCAATTCGTTTCGTAATTTTTTGACCTCGTATGACAAAGATACAACATTTTAAAGATTTAAACGAATTTATAAAAATATAATTTATACAATTTCCTTTTTTATTATTTTACCCCACGAATCAGGGCCGTAGATTTCATTTGCTAAATCGTGTCCACTCCACGTCTTCTTCCTCCCCAGGTATACACACGCGACCGTGAACCCATACTGCTCCTTTTAGGGTTTCGAAACGCACCCACATCGACATGTCATAGTTCGATCAACAACCACCAGAGCGTTCGCCTACTCGAGCCCTACCCACGGCCACATCATCAGAGAGCTCGAGTAGGCGAACACTATGGTGGATTTGGAGAGTAGGCGACACTCTGGTGTTGTAGGCGAACACTCTGGTGTTGCTGGTGTTGTTGGAGAGTAGGAAGTATGATGTGTGGATTGGAACAAAATCGAAGAGGAACGAAATGAATTTTCGGCCATTGATAAAATAAGTGGCGGCTGAAGCTTGAGAGGAAACCCTAGGGTTTTCTTTTGCAAATGGAAAATAACAAGTCCTTTTATAGAAAATTCGCCAAAACATTATTCACTCGAAATTTTCCGAACTCCAAACGAAGCATGCCGGCTGGCGTTTCTTGGGTTTACCCCGCGTTCCGAACACAATGGAACGTGTTTCGAAAGCTAATTCAAACATATGTGCGAGTTATGGAAATAAACGATCAGATTTAAATTAAATCGATTAAACAAATTTCTATGCGTTTTGCCTTGCCCCGGACAAACAGTAAATCCGATTGACACGAAATTTGAAATCTTACAATAATATAAAATTACGGATCCGATGAAACTGGTTTCGTCGAAATCCGAGACTGTTTGAAAAATGTTTACTTTTACTCGTCAATTAATCATTAAAATATTCAATTTTCACAAATTTACTTTTTATTCAATTTTAAAAGTTCTATAACATCATTCTAACTCCAACACGATTAAATAAAATTTTACAAATCAAATTCAATCGCATTAAACCCAATTTCCAATTATTTTCTGTAATTATCAAATATTAAATTATCGATTTAATTATAAAATTAAATCGAGATATTCGAATAAAAATTTATTTAACTTACAAATCCTTCTTGTTAATATTAAAAATCAATTAAATATACGAATTTTAATTGATAGAAATTTTGGGTCGTTACAAACTTCCCCCCTTAAAAGAATTTCGCCCTCGAAATTACCAAGTAAGAAAAAGTCTCGTGATCCATTAACTTTTCAAAACCATTTGTTCAAGTTAAATTTCAAATTCATTTAAACATTTTAACTTTTCGAAAATCCATAGTTAAACTTCTTACAATAACTTTACTAAGTTTTCAAATCATACTTAGTTATCTTTTCACTCCAAAATCAAAGTTATAGTTTTCAAAGTTTTCCAATTATTTCTCAAAAATATTCCAACGCCTTAAATTTTCAAAAAAATTCGCCAGCGTCTCCTTTGCGCGGTTCGATCGTAGTAGGATCACAACATATATATCTGTATGTATGTATGTATATATATGTATGTATATATATATATACATCGATCCACCCGGTCGGAAAATAGAAAAACAGTTCATATTTCCTATTTTTTTGTTGCGTAGGCGCACCTTTTTAGCATTTTTAAGCAAAGCGATTATTTATTTAGCATTTTAGCGCAATCAAATCCAGCCAACTGCAGCCCCGATACCTGTACTTACTCAATTTAAACATGTAAGTGACATATATAGGAAATTCATTTACATTTCACTAATTTTCAATAGAAAACACATAGTTTTCATAAGCTATGCAATCAAAATAATTCCCATAAGCAATTTATAAGGTTTCGATACAAATTTTAATTTCTTTCAACCAATTAACATTAGTTCACTTTCAATTCAAATTCAATTATATAGCTTTCCATTTATCAGTTCAATTTCATTAACACTTAATGAATTTTATATACAATCAACTAACAATCATATAACAACCAAATCATAGCCAACATAACCAAATTATTAAATTTACTATCAATTTGGTTTAACACTTTTAATTCCAATTGTTTGATATTAAATTTACTTCCATTCAATTATTCAATTAGCTTTAAATGAATTAACACTTACATCCATTATTCCATATCAATTCATTTACATTTGATTGATTTACATTCAATTCATTCATTAATTCAATTGCTAATTCATTTTACAAATAAGGTTGAATTTCATTTATATAACTCAAGTTCATATTCATCACTTCACTTTATTATTTTACTTCGATACCAAAATCAACTTCATTCAACATTACTTAAGTTATATTCCATTTCAAACATCATTTGTTTAACTTAACCTAATTTTCGCTTATAAATCCAATTCAGACTTCAATTTTAAAGTAAATTCTATTAACTTTACCAAAGTCAAATTTCATCACTTATTCAAATTCATATCTCGTTTTTTTAACAGAATTGTTTAACCATTTTAACATTTGGTTTCACTTACATTCAACAATTACAACTTGGATTTTAATTTCAAACTTGTTTATCACAACCAAACTTCAATTTCCAATTTATTTCTACTTACTTGAATTTTCCTGCAAATTTAAACCATTTTTTAATTAACTCACAATTCAAGTTTTTAATTTAACTAATTCAACTTTTTCTATTTCCTGAATTAATTATTAATTTACTTGGATCCAATCCATTCTATTTTTATTTTTTTCACAAGTTTGGATTTTTATTTAACTTAATCCCAATCAAATCTCATTTCAATTTATAAAACTCATTTATACATCCACATTACCAATTTCATTCCATTAATGAATTTTATTCCTTTATCCTTTGGTTATTATTTCAATTTCTTATTTCAATTTCCATATAATAATGATAATATTTCAATATCATCACTTCCAAACAACCAAGCAACCATATATTATAAACATTTATAGAAAAAAGAAATTTGTCTTATATACAAAAATAGTTTTGGGTAAAATTATTTCATTTACATTATTTCAAAACAATACTATGTCGGTTTATTTTGTTTAAGAGTTTAGAAACCCCTATCGATACAGTTGGCCAGACTACACCGACCAGAATCTATAAACAATTAACCGATAAGTCAACACAATACAAAACAATTTCATATCCGCTAACAAATACGCGCTCATATCTATTATTACACTCACACTCATTCTAGAGTACTACTGGCTCTATCTCTAATGAGTAATTCCCAACAGAGCCAAGGTTGTCGCTTAACCAAATGCTCTGATACCACATTGTAAGGACCCGATTCTTCGACTTCCGAAAACCGACATCAATACGTCCACTGTATCAACTTCCGAGCAATCGAATGCTGGAAAACCGAATTCTTAGGGTTTAAGAAGAAGAAAACGATAGAAGAAGTAAGAAAGAAGAAGCAACAGAAACAATATCAGAATTTCACAATCGTAGCTGAACAACATATAATAGATAAATGAATATCAATAAAACAAAAAACTTTATCGGTTATTACATTACATCACATTACATTACATTATCACAGTGTACAAAAACAAATAGCGGAAAAGAAATACTATATACTAGTTGATACGCGATGCCATCAAGCTTGCCTCCAGATCTCTACAGCAACTCCTGAATTCCAGAATATCCTGATAACCTGACTCTAGATTGGCCGTGTGGAAATTGATGTGCACCCAGAGTTTAGGAAGGGAAACAATAAACTCCAAGTCAGTCATGGGACTGGTGTGAGAACTTAAAACAGTAATTTATCTTTAAAACAAACTACAGGATAATTTTAAAGTCAATTCGCAATGCTTTTTGGAAAATGAGACTACCATAAGGCCTCCCGCACACACACACACACACACAATGCAAACGCAGAATCAGAGGAGATTTCTCCTTATGATAGTCAAAGATGCTTACTACGCAAAATCAAATCATTTTTTATAATATTATTAGTGCATAGTGCAGTCAACATTTCGAAAGTATAATATAAATCTTAGCCAGCATAGGCATTTCGCACTTATGCCTACTATAACAACCATCTCAACGGTGGGGCGCCACCATAAGTAAATGGCAGGTTATACAACTAAAACTGTACAAGGATCATATTGTTTCTTTGGATTTCCAACGAATGGTCAGGCCAAGGAACTTCCCATTGCCACATAGGTACGCCTCTGGAATGACTCCCCGAGAACCTACCGGATCTCTGCCAACACAAGGCCGGGTTACCCCCAGTTGGGTAACCACTGACACGAGTATGCCATCTCTCGGTTGTAACAACCTTTATCCGAGGATCCTCTATTCCAACAACCACAAAGTAATAAATTTGCAGCAACAACATGGGTTAAGTATCTGGGCTCCATGCCATGATACCACCTCTATCCAGAAGGAAATGACATACACTAAGGGGGCGCTATCCCATAATAACCTTGCCCCATCTTTCCTGTTTTGACCATTTCCGAGGTGTGAGGTCCGACGAAGTCTCGTCCACAAAGCTACGCTTTATACAAAAGCTATGCTTTGATCAACAAATGATCAGCAGCACTTCGTATGCCACATTACCAAATTAGGAATGTATCACTAGTAACCATCAACTACATAACCTCTAAGGGTGTTAAGCTAAGAGAATAAATTCTCCGCCACCAACGGAAACATATTTGATAGAAATCAGCTTTACATCTCATATTGTAACGTCAGACACACATCCATAAAAGTCCATTCCGGGATCGACCGGAACCGAAGGCACTTCCAAAGAAGTCCTTGCAATTCGGATATTCACTAATCACGACCGGACTTCCCATCACATATGGTGATAAAATCTCTATATCGGAGATCAGCCGATGCAGAGACATTCGACGGTAATCCTTCCATTTTCAAAAATATCTCGTCTTCAACACCGGTCTTCAAATGCTATCCATTACGACGTATCACTGTTCGGAATGGGATTTATGATCGAAAGGTCCTCTTCCGGCTAAACCGAATAACGAGCGCTTATTTAAAAATAAGTGTAGCATTCAAATTCAAGCAAATCACAACAAATACCCGTTTAAAGGTAAATATTGATAGTCAGTTATTTAACTATCAATAGGTATGCACAACATCACTAGATTCCAAATAATTTCCCAAATTATTTAATTTCCAAAAATATCTTTACCAGATATAATTTTCCACAATTCAAAAATAAATCAATGTTTATTTTTAAACAAATTCCCCTTTCCTTAATATATTCCATAGTGAATTTAAACTTCTAAATATCTACTGATATTCGATTTTCAAATCGATTCAAATATTCACTTTCAATTTATCTTTAAAAAAGATAAATTCTCAAAACATTTCACTTCATATTGGAAAATATTTCCATACTTATTTAATTATAATAAGTAATTCCCAAATCTATTTATTTTCAACATTTGGAAAATATTCAATATACTTAAATTACAGTTAAATATATATTTTATTCTTTAAGAAAACATTCTCTTAAACACATTTATTTGAGTCAAAACGAATGTTGTGTAAAACATCGTTACGACAACCCAAAATCACTAGTATAGGGATTCGAAATTAAGATAAATATATAAATCCCAATACTATATAAAACCTTTCCTTTTGGAAATCATTTACTATAACAACAGTATTTTAGTCCACCATTTCCTTCTATTTCTTGAAAACGTCAATTTCAACAATGAATGTTGAAATCTATGGTTTCGATACTTAATACATTTTAAAACATCTTTAAATCGTTTTAATACTATTTAAAATATCACTTCCCCCAAAACATTTCTTTAATATATTATTCACCGTCCAAAATCGTGAATATACTTCGTTAACCAAATTCTACATTTAACATCTTTTTATTTAAAAGATTATCCACTGTCCAAAATCGTGGATATAATTCCCAACCAAACTCTTTTTATTATTACACATGTTATACAAAGGATAATTCGCTATCCAAAATCGCGAACATATCTCCTTTAATAAACTTCTATATTTAATTTATCAAATTCAATTAATTTCGGAATTGTAAAACAATGTTTATAAATTCCATTTCTATTTATAAAAAACTTCGATTTATAAATCTCCTTTATCAACCAATTCAATTTAGAACTCAATTATATACCAAAATCCATATTATAAGTTAAATATTATAATTCATTTATTTACAAAATCGTTCTTTTAAAACTTCAGAAATTATAAATCTTATTACTTATAAGATTCATTTAATACTCCCTTTTTACTTTTATAAAAACTTCATTAAAATTCCATTATTCTGATTTATAAAAATTGAATTTTATAAATCTTATTTATAAACCGTTTATAATAAATTCAAAGAAATCTCCATTTATACTAGTTTACAAAATAGTTCATTTCATATTCCAAAAATCATATTCTAGTTTTATTTCACAAAACCCATAATTTTTATAACATAAAAATTATAACGTTTATTTATTTAAAATAAATCAATTCCAAAATTTAATAAAACGTATACTTTCAAAATCACTTATAAATCCTTTTAAATTAGAAATTGTTCCTTTAACATTTTTAAAGCTCCAAAATAGGCCCAATGATGCAACAACACCAAATAATCAATCACGACATCCAAACATCATATACAATATGGTAACAGAATATATAACAATATCTGTAAATAAATCAATACGGGTGAGGAATCAAGTTGGATCCCTCCAACCTGTTTCCCTGCAACCACAGATGTTAGCACAATACCAATTCCGTTTCAAAACGGAATATCGCGGTATATGGGGTTTTATAAAATATTATTCGCTATTATACGGCGCAATAGGGTCTCATCCGCTATATAATGCGGGAAATCAACTCCAAGTACATATATAATACCAATTTCACTTTACGGTGAAATATCGCGGTATATGTTTTTAATAAATAACATCCACTTAATATACGGCGTATAGGGTCGATTTAAATACAATAGATAATAATTTATCATCCAAGCATACAATCAAGCAATTTTAAATCTAACTATTTAAAATTTGAATCGAAACAGATTCGATTGAGTGAGAAGTTCTCACCTTGCTTCCAATATGGTTTCAGCATTTTATTTTGAATAAAATTAAACGTGCGTTAAATTTTACCCAAAATTTTCACTAACTCCAATTGACTCCAATCCAGTTCCATTGCGTAGCGCCCGACAAAACGAAGCAAACGCAATTCGTTTTGTAATTTTTCGACCTCGTATGACAAAGATACAGCATTTTAAAGATTTGAACGATTTTATAAAAATATGATTTATACAATTTCCTTTTTATTATTTTACCCCACGAATCAGGGCCGTATATTTCATTTGCTAGATCGTGGTCGGTCCACGTCTTCTTCCTCTCCAGGTATACACACGCGATCGTGAACCCGTACTGCTCCTTTTAGGGTTTCGTAACGCACCCACATCGACATGCAATAGGTCGATCACAAACCACCACAGTGTTCTCCTACTCGAGCTCTACCCGTGGCCACATCATCAGAGAGCTTGGCCCCCAATGCTTCTCGTAATACGTGCACGAATGGCCGACACTTGAACGAAGATTGCCGCCGATCCACCGCTTCTTTTCCGATCATAACCGTTGGAATTAAAGATCTCTTCGTCCTCTACAATATTGTAGTTGATAATTTTTCAAAATGATGTGTGGATTGGAACAAAATCGAAGAGGAACGAAATGAATTTTCGGCCATTGATAAAATAAGTGGCGGCTGAAGCTTGAGAGGAAACCCTAGGGTTTTCTTTTGCAAATGGAAAATAACAAGTCCTTTTATAGAAAATTCGCCAAAACATTATTCACTCGAAATTTTCCGAACTCCAAACGAAGCATGCCGGCTGGCGTTCTTGTGTTTACCCCGCGTTCCGAACACAATGGAACGTGTTTCGAAAGCTAATTCGAACATATGTGCGAGTTATGGAAATAAACGATCAGATTTAAATTAAATCGATTAAACAAATTTCTATGCGTTTTGGCTTGCCCCGGACAAACGGTAAATCCGATTGACACGAAATTTGAAATCTTACAATAATATATCATTACGGATCCGATGAAACTGGTTTCGTAGAAATCCGAGACTCTTTGAAAAATGGCTATTTTTACTCGTCAATTAATCATTAAAATATTCAGTTTTCACAAATTTACTTTTATTCAATTTTGAAAGTTCTATAACATCATTCTACCTCCAACATGATTAAATAAAATTTTACAAATCAAATTTAATCGCATTAAACCCAATTTCCAATTATTTTCTGTAATTATGAAATATTAAATTATCGATTTAATTATCAAATTAAATCGTGATATTCGAAATAAAAATTTATTTAACTTACAAATCCTACTTGTTAATATTAAAAATCAATTAAATATATGAATTTTAATTGACATAAATTCTGGGTCATTACAGGAAGTGTAGAAGAATTCATTGAGATTACTAAGTCAGAAATCTGCCTTTGTAAAATAGTGCAAAAATGCACATCAGGATCAATTTCGGGGGGGGGGGGGGGGGGGTGGAAATTGTCTTTGGATGAGGAATTGGAGTTATTTGATGTAACTACTGTTTCGTGACTGTTCAAGCTAAGATCAGATTGATGAGTTTTCATCTGTGAATCAACTTCTGCAGGCAATAAGTGAATTCCATGCACTAAGGATATACTGCGCATATCATGTGCTTCTTCAAAAACAGTGTAAATAGGAAAAACACAATCTGCATCAACATTCATATCTCCTTTATTTGAAATGTGCACCTGCTCTTCAATGTCCACCTCCTCAACAAGTGTAGTTTCCTCCTCAACATGATCTTCCCCACTTATAACTTCATTTCCTTCAAGAGCATCATCATTCAACTCATTTAACACTGCAAATTTATTGTAGGTCTGATGTACATCTTGCTCCTTGTCAGTATTGCCAACTTGTAGATTACTATCATTTATTCCAACAACACCAGCACTCTCTGTTTCTTTATGTAGCTGCTTATCAATAGATTTATCATGATCAGGAACTAACAACTTGCTAACAATCAAATTAACAAATTTATGAGAGGGTAGTTCTCTGTGATTACTTTTTTACTAGCAACTTTCTGCTAGACTTGTTTACCTTTTTTGTGCTTTGCATACCCCTATATCTGGTTTTGTTCCTTCCTGATTAATCTTCTTCAAGTCAGCATCATCCTTACTATTAACATAATCATCACAAAATTTCAGGCATGAATTGACTAAATGACCAAACTCCTTACATTCAGTACATATGTCAGGCCTCCACAAATAACTGACTTCGACTAACTGGGTAGATCCAACGAGCAATTTGATAGGAAACTCATCAACTAATTGACAATCAAGTCATACATCAACCAAACATTTAGCAAATCCAATCCTCTCCAGTCTCTCAGTGGAAGAATCCATACATAAAAGCCTTCCAATTCTGGAAGCTAACCAATTGATGCCTATATGTGACCAAGCAAAGATAGGTATATTGGAGAGTTTAAGCCATACAGGGACGGATCTTTTACTGCAACTATTACCAATAGTAGGATCCCACGCTTTAACAATGAATATTTTGTTCCTTAGAAAAATAGGATCAGATTCTAGTATTCTCCTTCTGTCCTCAGAACAAGACAGGTTGAAAAGGAACAAAGTTCCATCAGATTTAACAACGATCTCCCCTTTCAACTTCCATAATTTCTTGAGATGATTGATAACTTTAAGGTAGGACAGGGGCTTATCAAGAAAAAACCCAACTAACCAATCACTCCATATATCACTACCAGCCTTGATCACCACATCAGGAGGAACCAGAGCATGACCATCAAAAACAAGGGGAAAACCAATAGGTGTATACTGCCCTGCATTACGGGTTTGGACTTGAAAAGAGAGGACCAGGTGGAAGATGAAACAGGAGGACGAGAGGAAGATGAAATAGGAGGTAGCGGGGAAGAAGGAACAAGATGGGGGGAACTGGTGGAGGTAAGGCTGAAGGAGAGTTTGGTAGGGGACAAAGACATGAAGAAGGAGAGTGAATAGGAGAAGAAATGGGAGGGACAGGAAAAAGGACAGTTCGAAAAGATGGGGAGAGGGAGGGGCATGGGCAGGAGCTGCCATGACTCAAAAAAGAATGTCAAACATATAAATTTAAAATGAAATATTAAATTTTCATTTAATTGCAATAAATCATACTATCGTAATTAAATCCAAATAAATAAATAAATGTTGATTCCCATTCTTATTATTCAAACAATCATTATCCTATACATTTTTAACATTTGTTTACGTTTCATTTCCCTGATACTTCTATATACATCTTAGATTTGTATAAATGGCTATATTTCAAAATGTGAAATCTTGTTTATTACACATATTAATTAAGGTTTTAAAACTAATTAATAAAATTTCCTTAGTCCTATCCCTTTTACCAATTAAGTTTACATTCACACTTCCGTTATTATTTCAACAATCATTAAAGTAACGTTTATCAACAACAACAAACATTATGATTATTTATCTAACATTGATTGTATAAATTTTCATTTATTACGTATTATTGTATCAATTAATATAATTTTAAATCCATTTCCCAAATCTACTACTTTAAATCAAATAAAACTTCACAATTGTTTAAGTTAATTGGGATTACACTACATTTACTATTTATCAACTTGTTTTACTAATATTCCCGTTATTGTAACCTTTATTTGTTCATTAAAATTTAATTTCAATTCCAATTAAATCAACAAATTCAACATGCAACTTATAGTAATTGTTTACAAGCCAAGGTTACGCTTAAGTTTCTTATACTTCAACCAATAGCCATATTATGAATAGAATTAACATAAGTTTCAAATATTTTCTTAATTTACATTAACATAATAATTAATTACCTTTAATGAATTTTATTCCCCAATTTATTAAATGCAATTCATTAGACCTTACATAGTTCAATACTCCCACTTTCATCTTAATTATAATTCACTATAGTATCAAATTTCAATTTCTTGCAATAACCCATTTATTATAAATTTGCATACCAATTTATTAGTTTCAAATAGATTGATTCGATTCAACCTTTTTACTAAGTCTATATTAATCAATACCATCTTTCATTGGTAAATTCAAAGCTTGCCTTTAATTACTAAATTTCTATTTTATATCCAAGTGCAACAATTTACACTATTTCATTATTTTTGTGATTCCACTTCAATTATCAATAAATAGTTTTAATAAGCATTGCTACTCTTAATTCTTAACATTTACTTCGTTATAAATTATAATTTTTTTATTTCTTTTTAAATTTAATTCCAAAATCTTATTAAAATGACAAATTTAATTATCGAAATTTACGGGTCGTTACAAAATAAGATAATAATTTTGAAACCATGAAAATTTCAACTTAAATTGAAAATTAATTTTACATAAGTTAAATAAATCTAACCATCTCTAATTTCATTATCTTATCATCCAATTATCTTAAATTAACAGTCTCTAAAATCATGGATTTCAAAAAAAATCATTTATTATACTCAAAATGTACTTAACAAATTTAATTCTTCTTTATTCCTTATTAGAATTAAATTTATTCTTCTCAATATATTTTATCACCCATGTTAAATATATTTACACTTATTATAACTACTTTAATTTATTCCTAGTTCCTTCAACATTATTTTATATTATATATTATTCCATTGCCCTTTTCTTTATTTTCCTCTGTTAATCTTTTTATAACTAAAATTTAAGTGTATAATATTTATTATAACCACTCAAATTTTATTTATAAATTTTTTTTTATATTGTATATTATCCAATTACATATTCAACTTCTGTATAATTTAGGAAAGTTATATTGGAATTAAATTGTGTATTATACAATTAAAACTTTCTAATTTAATCATTTCAAGCTTGAATATTTATCCAAATCTTAAAATTATACTTGAAATAATCCTTCAAGATAAAATTTAAGAATTAAATTTCCGATAATTTCTAAACTAATTAGAGATAAATAAGTGCATATATACTATATATATTTTCATTCAAATTTAAATCATCTATCAGCATATGTTATAATTCCAGTCTTATTTTAGAAATTCAAATCAATTAAATTCTCCAAATCAAAACTGTATTAAGACTACAGAACGGTCTCTTCACTTCAAAACTCGAAATGAATGTCGATGATGCTGCTATCATCACTGAAGTTATTTTCCAGCGACAAAGAGAAGAGCACTAATTTTAAACTTAAAATTCATTAGAAAAAAATTTCTATTCGAAAATACTTTAAATAGTATATCCTTTAAAATTTTAAATACAAGGTTTGAAATCCATCGGAAAATAAATTCTCAAATTCTTGTTTTAAATTCGTTTTAAATTTCCAATTAAATTTATAACCATGTTTTATAGTTCAATTATTTGTATATGAAACAAGAGATAATGATATATAAAATCAAATATTATTTCTTAACAACCAATTAAATAAAAATCCAGAAAAATTTATAATATAGTTACAAAATTTATTTCATTACTAAACTGGAAAAACATATTGTGTCAGTTTGCTCTGTTCAAGTGTTTTGGAAATTTTATCGATAGCGTTGATCAGACGAATTGATCAGAAACCCAAATCAACATCAACAACTCAAACAACACAATATATAAAACATTAAACATAGATTTACAAACACACTTCAACAATGTTTTGATGATAGATTGGAAACAAAAGACAAGATGATTAAATAACAGAATAGGAAGATGGATAAGCTTATATAAATCGCTAGCAAACTTAACTGGTTCAACCGTGACATAAAGAAGAAGATCGATGTGGATTTCTGGGTTAAATCAACATTCGGTCTCAAGAGATAGAATTTGGGATAATAAGCGATACCAACATCTAAACCGAGGATGTAAAATCTTTGGTGAATCGATGTTGTTGTAAAGGAGTTTCACCCCCTTTTACAAATAAATTTGAGATTGGTGAGACAGCCGAGTCATTATAAAGATCATTCGAAGTGGAGTTATAGGATACTCCAGAATCAAAACAAGACGAATAGTGAAGGACACGAATATATTTTGGAACCGCATAGAACGTTCCAAAATTCAAAGGAATCAAGTCAAAAAGGAAGAGATTCAAACTCAAATGAAAGTGATTCTATAAATAAATTTACTATATATGCTAAGTTTGCCTAGAGCCACCAAAGCTCTGATACTAACTGTAATGACCCGATATTTTCAACCATTCGCATCCACACATGTCGGACGTGAATTGCTTCAAATACCACGTTGTAAATAAAATTTGGCAAATCTCAGAATATACAGTAAATAAATAATCACAAACATAGAGTATTTAATAATGCAGCGGAACTAAAAGAGATAGTAGTTCATGAAGCTACTCCATAAATATATAAGATACATCAGAGTTAGACAAGATGTAAAAGAAGAGTAACAAGATACATCAAGTACAAATCAGAATACATCACTGAAATCACAGGATACTGAAAGCAAAATTGATGGCTGGATCTTCAAGCAAAGCTCCAACTTCGACGGTGAGTCTTGAATGCTGAATCACTCAGTCTAACCCGAGCGTAAAGCAAAACACAAAACACTCAGGTCATGACATAAATACTTATGAACTGTAAATCAACTCAAGTGAACAGTAACAAAATGCATCAATAACTTAAAGGATGCTTGGGATCGCCCATCCTTTAAGGATCCGTTAAACTATTTACTACGTAGTAATATTGCGCTATTATAATAATGTCTATAGTAAAATAAACTTACTTTTTTTTGCAAGGCAAGTGGTTTAACTGGTCCCCTAACAGTTTATTGAGAATAGAAAAAAGAAAATGATTATGAACATTCTCATAATCACCAGAAAATGAAATAAAAATAGAAAAACCACACAAAGGCTAGCTACTTAGAAAACCACACAAAGGAAACATGACAAGACATAGGTGAAAAAGGAACATAAACACATTCATGAGCTAAAGCCAAACTTCAGTCATATGACTTCTGAAGTCATAAAGGCTTTCCTTCATACCATTTATGGTAACATTCTTTAGGGCTTCCCATAGCTGATCCATACTCCTACTCTTATTTTCAAAACATCTTAAATTTCTTTCCTCCCAAACCAATTTCAAGTACTTCTTAAAGAAGAAGAAATAAACTGTTATGTCATGCTTCCTCCACTTAGTTGATTTGCTTATCAAATCCCACTCCACTGAAGACAATCCATGCATATGATCTATATTTATTCTTCTCACCAATCTACCCCAAAGACCCGTTAAGTCAGTGCATTCAAAGTATATATGAGCCACAGTTTCAGTCTACAACTTACAGAAAACACATATTGGATCAACTATTATACCATAATACATCAATTTACACTTGGTCAACAAGGCATTCATGATATCCTTCCACATCAGCAAGTTGTCCCTGGTAGGAGAGTATCTTGACCATAATACCTTATGCCAAACTATTTCAGGTCTTCCAGTCACATTAGCAAGGAGATCATATGTAATAGAAATTGAGTGAGGCTTTCCATTCTAAAGCATTCTGTCATTGGGAGCTATATGGTAGTTTTGACCCTGATATTTATTCCAAACAGCCCTAATTTCCTGATTACTGGTGTATGGCTGCAAAAGCTTGCCATCATTCAAGTGATCTATAGCATGAGCATCCCTACTTATTCCACTCTGAGTAATCTGGTGTGGGGTAAAAAAATTCCCAAGCAATAAGCCTTCATCCATCCATGGTTCATTCCAGAAATTGATAGTACTGGATTGAGAGAGAACAAATTTTATAAATGGAGAGAAAGTAGTTCTTAAGTCCAGCAACTTCCTTCAAGTCCAGCTACAATTCTAGGGCACATACATAGTCCAGAAGTTCCTTCTACCCAAATTATATTTTTTGGTCCATTCAATCCATAAGGAATCAACAACACTTAGCAAGGCATTAAAATGAGCACTAAAGGCTGCTTTATTCCATGTTTGCAAATTAAATATTCCAAGCCCACCTTTCTTTTTAGGCAACTCCATTTTGGCAAAGGAGCACGGGATGATTTTCTTACAATGAATTGAGCCAGCCTAGAAAATTCTCAACATTGCATTTCTAACCATTTTCACCAGCTTAATGGGAAGAATATACACCCTAGACCAATGCACCGTCATAGATGAAATAACATACTTGAAGAGCACAAGTCTTCCATCTTGTGAGAGAAATCTATTAGCCCAGCAAAACATCAAGCCACAAATTTTTGAATACATAGGCAGGCAGTTAACAGTTGTAATTCTTGAAGAGCAAAGTGGAAGGCCCAAGTAATTCATGTTATTATCCATTGATTGCAATCCGGTTATAGCAATTAAACGATTAGCTTCTTCAGTAGTTATACTAGAATTGAGAATATGTGATTCATTTGCATTCAGTTTCAAGACAGTCATATGGTAGAATTTGTCAAGCATAGCCATAATATTCTCCAAGGAGCTCTGATCAGGCTTAGTAAATATCATGATATCATCAGCAAATAGGAGGGATGAAATTTGTGGGGACTTACATTTAGAATGAAACAAATATCCTTCTGCACATAACTCTTAGATAAGATAGTAATTAAAACTTCCACAACAAGAATAAATATATAAGATGAGATATGATCACCTTGCCTGATCCCCTGTTTACTTTTGAAAAAACCAGATGTGAAGCCATTACATTTTATTGAGAAGGTGGGAGTTGAGATACAACTGTATATCCAAGCCACATAAACTTTTGGAAATCTCATCAGAGCCATTATTCTCACATTGATGTCCAGTGTCTGCTATCATATGCCTTCATTAAGTCCAGTTTTAACATGGAATTTTGGGTAGCTTGAGCACGAACATACCCTTTTAATAATTCATAGGAAATCAAGATGTTGTCAAGGATATTCCTCCTGGGAAGAAAAGCAGACTGATTCCTGGAAATTAATCTGCGAAGTACAACAACAAGTCTAGAAGCTAAGATTTTTGATATACACTTATACATTACATTACAACAAGAAATTGGCCTAAAGGATGCAACAGAAGAGGGAGGGTGGACTTTAGGAATAAGTACCAGATCAGTTGCATTCACTTCCTTTAGCAATTTGAATTTGGTGAAAAAATTATGAACTGCTTTTAAAAATTCTTTCTTGATTATATCCCAACTGTAGATAAAGAATTGAACATTGAACCCATCTGTTCCTCCACTTGATTGTCTATTCATGGAAAAAAGAGTTTCTTTTATTTCCTTATCTGTTACCTTAATGACAAGATTGTCAGCTTCCTCGGGCTGCACTTCTGGTAATTGCAATTAGGTTAGTTCTTCAATCTGGGGATTGAAATCATCATTGTTTCCTAACATATTCTTATAATAGTTAAAGAAGAGCTTTGTCAACTTCGGATGGTTTAGAGTGCAGGACCCCAAACTCATCATAAATAGTTGAGATATACTCCTTAGCTTGTTTAACCTTAATGGCTGCATGAAAATATGCAATATTGTTGTCCCCTTCAGCTGCCCATTTTTGCCTCAGTTGTTGTCTCTACATATTACCCTCAGTTTTCAAAGCTTCATTTAACTCATCAAAGTATTTTCTCTCAGATTCAGCAGCTGCTAAATTATCTAGATTGTTCATCATTATTTCTTGTGCTACCATGAGTTTCTGCCTTAGCATAGTTGATTTCAAGGTCCCATCACCAAACTTGTTCCTTGCCCAATCTCTTAAAGCATATTTTGTAGCTCTTAATTTCTTGCAAAAAATAAACATAGGGTTTCCATAAAATTTTCAGACCATGCTTTATTTATTATATTAGTATGCTCAGGTTCAAGGACCTAAGTATTATAAAATTTGAAGCTTTTTTTCTTTTAACAACTTCTGACCCGAGGAGAATATTATAGGTGAGTGGTTAGATAAGGCTGCTTGGGGGATAAAGGAAGACATTGTTGACTAAGTGGATAAGGCTTGGAGGTTAGCAAATGAGTGATCTATGTTGGTAAATGTTCTGACTCCAGTTCGACTCCTATTATTCCAAGTGAACTCAGCACCAGAAGTGGGAATAGGAAGCAAACTAGAATCCTTATTAGCTTTATTGAGAGGATAAATGTCTGTTGGAAGAAGGGGGGTGCGTCCAAGTTTGTCATGTAAGGAAAAAAAGCAGTTGAAATCCCCGAAGACAAGCCAGGGATGGGAATTTTGCCTGAAGGCTGGTAGTAGTTCAAGAAGAGTTTGCCTTGTGTTCATAGAATTGTGAGCATAAATAATAGAAAGTTAGAAGGAAGAAGATGAATCATTCAGTTTGGCTTGGAAGTGCATTACTTGATCAGTACAGATTACAGAGGATAGTGTCAAAACAGATGGGTCAAGAATAACCATGATTCGACCGTAAGAAGCTTGATTCGGATTATGGTTAAGAGTCCAAGTAGGATTAAGGTGCCTAGCAGCTTTATTAGTTAGGGTTTTGTTTGCACAAAAAATGGGCAAACACCTCCAAGTCGTATGATTTAGTTGATTTTATGTTATTTTTAGTAATTTGGGTGATTTATGCAAATTTGTAAAAAACAGGGACTAAACTGCAAAAAGGCACACAGATTTATAGTGGTTCGGCCAGAACGTGCCTACGTCCACTTTATATGTTATTCTCCATTTTTACTTCAGATTACAAGTATAAAGCTTTGATTACAAGAGTATGAAAGTTGTTCGAAAGTTCCTCCCGTGCTTGAGCTCTCCAACTTGTCTGCCACTGTTGTACCCCTGCCCCTCTATTTATAGAGTGAGGTTAGGGGCAGTGGTCTTGGATGTATATAGCGGCTGGTGGTCCTGGGCTGAAGCAATCTGGTCTGGCACATCTGGTTCGGCATGCCTTGGTTCGGCCGTGCTTGGAGAAGGTTGGTTCGGTCTTGCTTCGTTCGGCAGGGGTTGGTTCGGCAGTGGCTAGAGGGAAGGTTGGTCCGGTATAGGCTGATTCGGTGGGAGGAACTAGGTTGTTTGGACCGGTAGTTGTTGGTTCGGTTGTGAAGGAGAGGGTTGGTCCGGTGGTCACTCTGGTCTGGTGGTGTTGGACCGGTATTGGTATGGAGCCGGACCGGTAGTGGTGTGGAGATTTATGGTTCAGCAGTGCTTGGAAGGGAGTAGGCTTGGCTGGGGAGTGGTCCGGTTGTGCCTGCCTTCCTTTTGGTTCGGTGGGGGTAAAAACGCACCCAACATTAGCCCCCCAAAGTAGGGTATGTGCATGCACATGACGTGCTTTGTTTTGAACTTGGGAGTTTCCATCCGGCTTCTAGTGCCGAACCAACTGGTCCAGTTGTTGTCGTTTGCTTATAAATAGGGACCTAAGGCCTCAGTTATTCCCTACCGAACGAGATAGCCGGATAAGAATTTCTTTGCCGTGTCAACATTTCGCCGAATCAATTCTTGGCCGCCGAATCAGGTGACTGCCGAATGTCCCCTCTTTCCCTTCTTCCCCTTTTATTTTTTGAATGCCGAACGTCTGGCATTGGGAATGCCAAATGAACCTTAATACCAAATGGGCTCGGTACCGAATGGACTTTATACCAAATGGACCTGATACCGAATGTACTTGATACCGAATGGACTTGCTTGTTTTATATTTAATCCTTTGTTCTAACAACGTGTCTTTCCGGTGTTGCAGATAATGTCTCACAGAGTGGAAACTCGATCGGAAAAGAGAAAGTCTACGGACAGAAGGGAGCTTCCCGCTGTGCCCCCTGCCCAGCTAGGACCAATGCGACAGGGACCCGCCTCGAGATCATTAGTGGATGGATATGGTCCCCAAGTGCTTCTGAACTCTCCTCCCGATTGCTTTCCGAGCTCTCTTAAAGAGGAGCAGCTTGATGTCATTTCTCGTTCCTTCGGGATTGACAGAGTGCACATGCTATTGCCGGGGGAAGGAGTTATGCCATATGACCCTCCTGAAGGATATTTTGCTTACAGCAGATACCACTGTATGTGTGGGGTCATTCCTCCTATAAATGCCTGGATAGCCAGCTTCGTCACCTATCTGAAGGTGGCTCCTTTTCAGCTCCATCCCAATTCCTACGCTATCCTGGTGTGCTTATTCGTTATCTTCCAGAGGAGGTATGGGCGCCCCCTTCTAACCGAGAAATCCGATACTTGTATAACCTGAGGGGCTACAAGAAGGGGTCTCCGTATGTTAGTTTAGAAGCGGCCGTGTCTTTCAAGCCGGTCTTGGATTTATACTCAAAGTTCACCATGTTTAAGAAAGAATGGTTTTTTATCAAGGATGACTCTGTCTCCTTCCGCCTCTTCCTTCTGGCTGTAAGTTGAACTTTATTTACAGTTTCCTTGTTCCGACTGCAATGCTTCTTCTGATATGCTTTTATTTCTTGCTAGCGACAGGTGGCTTTGCGGTTGTGGAGAGTGATTCTCTGGTCCAGATGGCTGCGGAAATAAAGGCCATTTCGGGACGGGACAGGTCGGGTTCTTTCCTGATCAGGAATGATACTCTCCTGGAGCATAACTTGATCTTGCCACACCAGTCCGTGGTCAAGCAGAGAGATACGGCTGAGGAGAAGGCCGCCAAAGCCAAGGAAGGGGCCACGGTGAAAAGTGGCAAGAGGGAACCTTTCACAAGCCTCCCGTTGTCGGAGGTAAGAAGCTTAAGAAGTCGGACGGTCCCTCTCCTAGCACTTGCCCAATTGCTCCGGGAGAGGAAGATGTGGAGGAAGGTAGAGGTAAGGTGAAGGCGGCGATGGACAGAGCGGTAGTGGGGTTGGCGCCTTAACCTCCGGGCAAGAGGGAGAGATTCAGGAGTGGACGGATGATGCTTTCCGTCAAGCCTTCGGGGAGTCGGAGGGAGGATCGGGCTTGGTTGAGAAGGCAAAGGAGGCTGACAAGGCTGGGGCTGGTGCCGATCCATCCTCTAAGAGCTCTTCGGCTAAGGCGACTCCGGCGATTCAAGGTGAACTTTTGACTTCCGCAGACTCCATTTACGATAGGGGCTTAGGAATATTTTATGGTTAGCTTCCGTCCTGGAATGAGATTCAGGACTTATTGCAGTATCCTACTCCTCCGCAGGGTTTGTATAACAGACGTGCCTTCTCACTCCTTTTAACTTAACATATTCCTTGAATTATGGATCATTGTATGTTTGTAACACTTGTTATTAACTCCAGGGACAGGCGGGGTGGCAAAGACCTCAGACGTTCGACACCGCCTCGAACAATACAAACTTCTCAAAGCCTCCGCCAAGCTCAAGTCTCCTTCTAACCGTCTCGGAGACGTAGTTGGCTATCGCCCTCTTCTCGGAGTTATCGAAGAAGACATTCAGAGGAGGAAGAGGAGGCGTTCATTGTTCGATTCTCCACCTGGTCCTCAGCCTCCGACTCAGCCTCCTCGAGACACCACGGAGGAGACTACGGAGTTTATCCCCTCTCCGCATCCGTCCGAGAATCCTACCGTTACCCGCATAGAACGCCCTGACTTGGTCCGCAAGCCCTTTGCGGGTCACCCAGACTTGGACCCTGACTCCCACGACATTTCCTTCGACGAGGTCACTGGTGAGCATCTTCTTCCCCGTAATCCCATGGTACGGGTACTGGATGAGGCTAAGTCCCTAGATCTTGATTTGCTTACTACACGGATAGTTACAATGGGGGACGAAGCCAAGGCTAATATTGATCGGGTTGCGGAGGAGACCAGGAAGCTGATGGGTCACCATGCCCATCCAGTCAAAGCCGAAGAAGAGAATGGGAGTTCCAACATAAGGCTGCGGTTGGTGGTTGCTGACTAGGACAAACAACTTTCCGATCAGGCCATTCAGATTTCGCAGCATGAGGCTGACTCCCGACGACTGAAGAAAACCATGGAGGAGGCTAGTAGGGCCGAGCTGCAGAGAATGGAGGCTACTTGCAAGGGGCGGATTGATATGGCCATTGCCACGGTAGATGAGGTCCAAAAGGGGGATCTAGAGCGGATTGAGGAATTTTCTGGGAGGCTTGAAGCTGTAGAGCTTGCTCAAGCCAAGCTAAAGGAGGAGATGGAGGAGATGAGGAGGTCTCTCCAGGTTGACTGCTCTAGATATCAATCGGAGAGGGATGCTGCCGTTGTAAAGCTGTCGGCTGCAGAAGCGCGGATAAGGGTTATGAAGAGGATGAAGGGATGATGGATGATATGCTACAGGACATGTACTTCCATACTTGGAGGCAGGGCGGCCTATCCTGGATGGACGATTACCCCCGGGTTATGGCTAGGATATATCTTCGGGCTTTGGAGGAGGCCAGGGTTGATGCGGGTAAGAAGGGTGGAGCGGCCTTCAGTCTGGATGCGATCACCACTCAGTTTTCGAAGGAGGAGCAGGCAGTGGTGAAGGAGGGGATGCGACTGCTTGCTGTAGAGGAAGCGGGCATGCAATTGGAGGACGAGGATCAAGCGGCGGATGCTGGTGAGTCTCCCTCTTTTTTTTCTTTTTTTCTTTTTAGGTTTTTGTAGCTTTATTATTTACTGTTCGTTTGATGGATTCCTCTTCTGAATTGGACAGGTGGGACTTCTGATCAACATGCTGGGAGCTCCGACCCTACGGCTAAGTAGGTTTGGAGAGTTGGTAGGATGAGGGCGAAGTACTAATGCAGCCGGTTATGTTACTTGATCTGCCTGACATTCCTGTATATACTAGCTTAAAACATTGATGTATTTGCAAGTTGTAATTATGTCGTAGCATCGAACAACTTTTGTGTCATTTTCATAACATACGCTGATTTCTTTATGTTGGAATGTTATCACTATTTTGTTGTGCTGTGTAAGAGATGTATTTATGCATGTTACTAGTAACTTGACTGTGTTGGATGCCATGTTTTTTGCTTAAAGTATAATTTCCATATCTCGCAATGTTAATGTGATGTATGAATGGGTTATAGCTACATGTTTCATGTACAAGAGAGAAGAGTACCGCCCTTCATGTTTTAGTTGCAGGGGGGTAGCTTTGAACGTTTTGTGTAACTGATCATGGATACAGTTGAGTGCTTCGTCACCCAGTTAGCCGGCTCCGATTCTCACGAGCGAATGTTTCCTATTTGGTGTCATGTACTTTGGAGACCGTTACACAGGATAGGGGAAAAGTATTTAAATGGAATGGAAATATAGGAAAAGTAAAACTTCCAGTCACGGAAGGCCGTCGATGTGCTTAAGTTCGTGGAAAACGGGCTTTGTAGTCACTTTCCCTAGCTGTGGGTCTTGGAGACATATGTCGCCCATCTTACGCCTACTGTGGGGAGTTTTCTTTTTTACCACAGCCACACTTAAGACACAACGGAGCCGGGATCGCACACAGTAACTACCTGGACCATTATGTCCCGTAATCGTGGGTATTATTCGATTTACTATGACCGGCTAGCGTGGGGGCCGATCGTCAACCGTGAAATGCCCCTGGCTGGCCACACCTTATGTTGGGGCTTATAATCGATTCACGGTCGCCGGCGAGCCTACGGCATAATGAGCTGCCTAGGTCGTGGTTGACCTGCTCCGCGGCTTATACTCGGCTCATTAAGGTTGGCTTTAAGGGCTGAGGCAAACAATGAGTTAACCCGCGGTAGAGGGACACCGGAGTGAAAGTGTCTCATTGGCGAGGGCATAGGATCGTAGCGTACCTGTTAGGTTCTGTCCAGGTGGAGTCGTGCTGTGTCATCTGCAAAGGATTTTGTTTAACAGAAAAGGATAAAGCTTAACAAATAGCCAAGATATAAAGGAATAAGTTAACAAGAGCCAAGTTTTTAAAGTGGTTCGGCATGAAAATGCCTACGTCCACTGATTCTCTTTGTTATTTCACTTCATATGGGCAGTACAAGTTAAGAAAAGTATCGGCAGAGGTGTCGGATGTTCCATGCCCTCTGGAACACCTCTCCGTCCACTGTTGACAAAATATAAGCTCCATTGTGGAGATCTTTATGAATTACATATGGTCCGTCTTAAATTTGATCCAGCGCTCCAGGGTGCGGAAAGATTCGTCTGAGGACAAGATCTCCTTCTTGTAAGCTGCGGTGCTTGACTTTGGAGTTGTATTGTGCTGCCACTTTTTGTTTGTGAGCGGCCGCTTTAAGTGCTGCATCATTTCTTTTCTACTCAATTAGAACCAAGGGCATGTAAAGGAGTTCTTCATTCTCTTCTGGGTTATAGTGAATCCTACGGCGGGAAGGTACAATGGTTTCAACTGGGAGCATGGCCTCCGATCCGTATGCCAAGGAGAAAGGAGTGTTCCCTGTTGATGTTCTGAAAGAGGTGCGGTAGGCCCACAGTGCCGTAGGGAGTTCATCCACCCAAGCGCCTTTTGACTTTTCAAGTTTCTTTTTGATTAGAGTTTTGAGAATTTTGTTGACAGCTTCGACTTGTCCATTTGCCTGGGGATAAGCCACGGATGAAAAGGTTTTGTGGATTCCATGCTCTTGCCACCAGTCGGCAAATTCCTCGTTGTCAAACTGAAGTCCATTGTCTGATATGATTTTGAGCGGAACTCCGTACCTGCATAGGACGTTTTTGATCAAAAAGTTGATAACTTTTGCTGAAGATATTTTATTCAGAGGTTCCGCTTCTACCCATTTGGTGAAATAGTCAACTGCCACTATAGCATATTTGGCCCCGCCTCGGCCCATTGGCAATTCGCCAATTAAGTCAATTCCCCATACTGCGAAGGGCCAAGGGCTGGTCATCTGAGTGATCTCATTTGTCTGTAGTCGAGGAATCTTAGCAAATTTCTGGCATCTGTCACATGTTTTGACGAAGTCCACGGCGTCTTTGCTCAAAGTGGGCCAGAAATACCCATATCGGAGTATCTTCTTCGCTAAGGTCTGTCCCCAGTGTGATCTCCGCAACCTCCTTGATTGATATTGGATAAGATTTCCTTGGCTTCCTTTCCAGAAACACACCTTAACAAGGGGTTAGAAATGCCGCGCCGATAGAGGGTGCCTTCTTGTATCGTGTAACGGGAAGCTCTCCTTATGATTTTCTTGATTTCATTACGCCCGTCGGGCAGCGTGCCATCTTGCAAGTATTTTCGGATAGGGGTCATCCAAGTTTCTTCTTCAGTTGCATCTATCAGATTTACTTGCTCGAAACACGTGACTAGTTGGTTCGGGATGGTTATTATTCCAGAAACGGTGTCATCTCTCATGCTAGCTAGCTTTGCCAGTTCATCGGCCTCTTGGGTCTCTTCTCGAGGAACGTGTTTGACCAAGTAGTGGTCTAATTGATCGAGCATTGGCTTGGTTTTCCTTAGATATGCCGTGAGTCGTTCTCCTCGGGTCTGGAATTCCCCTAGTATCTGATTTACAATGAGTTGCGAATCACTGTGAAGACATAAGGAACTGACTCCGATCTCCAGGGCGAGCTCTAATCCGGCTATTACGGCTTCATATTCGGCCTCATTGTTAGTGGCAGCGAATTCCAGCCTTAGAGCATAGTGCAGCTTTCTTCCCCTGGGAGTGACGATCGCAATACCTGCCCCTGAGCCTTGTTCATTCGATGCTCCATCCACAAAGAGATTCCACTTGAAGTCTTCTGTTATCTCAGACCGCTCCCTGCCTTTGTTGATAGTAAATTCGGCGATGAAATCGGCCATGGGTTGTCCCTTGATGGCAGTGCGAGGATGGTAGGTGATATCATATTGGCTCAGTTCAATGCACCATTTGAGCAGTCGCCCAGAGGTGTCGGGATGATGGAGCACTTGCCTCAATGGTTGGTCGGTTAGGACTCTGATGGGATGAGATTGAAAATAGTGTCGTAGCTTCCGTGATGTGATTAGTAAACAATACGCCAGCTTTTCAAGTTTAGGGTACCTGGCTTCCGCTCCCGCGAGTCTTTTACTCACAAAGTACACCGGCCGTTGCACGTGGTTTTCTTCTCTTATTAAGGCGGCACTAAGAGCATGGGGAGACACAGCAAGGTATAGGTGTAGTTCTTCGCCTTCATTCGGAGTTGATAGTACTGGTGGCCGCTGGAGGTGTTCGATTAGGTTAAGGAAAGCTGTTGAACATTCATCAGTGCATTCGAATTTTCCTTTGTCTTTCTTCAGGGCTTCGAAGAAAGGAATGCATTTGTCAGTTGCTGTAGAGATGAATCGGCTTTGGGCGGCCACCTTCCCGTTTAGGCTTTGCATCTCTTTTCGAGTGGATGGTATCTTGATATCTTGCAAGTCCCGGACTTGTTCGGGGCTTTCCTCGATCCCTCTGGCATGGACGATAAATCCCAAGAATTTTCCCGATGATACTCCAAAGGAGCACTTTAGAGGATTTAGCTTCATTCCGTATTGGCAGAGTACTTGGAACATCTCGCCCAGGTGGCTTACATGACCATTGGCTTTCCTTGATTTAACCAGCATGTCATCCACGTAGACTTCCATAGTTCGTCCTATCAATTCTGCAAACATCTTGTTGACGAGGCGCTGGTAAGTAGCTCCGGCGTTCTTTAGTCCGAAGGGCATTACTCTTTAGCAGTACAATCCCCGATCAGTGATGAAACTAGTGTGGTCCTGATCGGGGGCATGTATAGGAATTTGGTTATATCCTGAGTAGGCGTCCATGAAAGATAAGAGTTCATGCCCGGCAGTACTGTGCACAAGTTGGTCGATTCGGGGAAGTGGGAAGAAATCCTTTGGGCAAGCGTCATTTAGGTTGGAGAAGTCAATGCATGTTCGCCACTTCCCATTAGCCTTCTTTACTAGTATCGGGTTAGTGATCCATTCTGGGTATGGCTTCCCGTATGAAGTTGTTGGCAAGTAGGTTCTTTACTTCTTCTTCGAGGGCTGCCGATCGTTCTGCCCTCATACTTCTCTTCTTTTGCTTTACCGGTACCTTGGTAGGATCAATGTTCAGTGCGTGGCATGCTATGTCTGGGGAGATTCCAGTCATATCAGCGTGCGTCCATGCAAATACATCCAAGTTGTGGCGAAGGAAATCAATAAGTTGGTCCTTCAATTCTGCTTTTAACTGATATCCGATTCTCAGCAGTTTACTTGGGTCGCGTTTGTCTACAGATACAAATTCCATAGCCTCTACTGGCTCAGCGGTGGCCTCCTCCTCTTTATCCCTAGGGTCTAACTCGTTAAAGTGATCACTGGTATATCGAAGAGGAGGGGCTTTCTTTAGTTGCTATGCTTCCAAGCTTTTCTTGCAGAGAGCAGTCTCTGCATTCTTCCCTTTATCTCTCCTGCGATTATTGCGAAGTTCGGTCACATAGCAGTCCCGAGCGGCGTCTTGATCCCCTTCCACTTCTCCCACTCTATTATCCGTTCGGAACTTCATCTTCAGGCACCACGGGGCAAGGACAATTTGGAAGTCAGACAGGGCTGGCCTTCCAAAAAAGGCGTTGTAGGCCGAATGATTGTCTATTAACACGAATGTCTGTTTCCGAACGGCGGAGCGGGGATGACTTCACAATTCAACAAAGAGGTCCAATTGTCCGAGGGGCATCTTTACTTCTCCAGTGAAACCGTGTAGTGGTTTGTTGCAGGGAGACACATCCTTCATTGACAGCTTCATTTTGTCGAAAGCATGCTTGAACAGAATATTCACTGAGCTCCCAGTGTCTACTAGGATTCGAAAAACTTCACCTGGGCCGAACCAGGCAGAGATGACCATAGGATCCATGTAAGGGTATTGCCTTCCTTCTATGTCGCGTCCACTGAATGTGATGTCATTATTTTCCTTCCGCTTCGGGTGGCGTTCTTCCACAACAGAATTGACGCAGTCACCATTGCTTCTGAGTGAGTTTCCATATCTTTCCATTTCTGCCCAGCTCTTGTCGGCAATGTGTGGCCCTCCTGATATTGTATGGACCACTATCTTCTCTTGACCGGAACCGCTGGTGTTGTGATTTCCTCTGCCTGTCTCTGGGTGGAGCTGCCTTGTGTTTTCCTTGGCAGGAGCTGGGGTCCTGTCCTGTCCCTTTACATAGCGTTCTAATCTCTTCCTTCTGATGTGTTCTTCAATTAGGTCGCGGAGGTGGCGACATTCATTGGTATCATGTCCATAAGATTCGTGGAAACGGCAGAACTTTCCGGACTGGATTGCGTGATCTGACTCCTTCTTGTACGGGGGGTGTTGGTATTTGAGCTCGTCTTGGGTGGCCAGGAAGATGTTTTCAACTGTATTGTTCAAAGGAGTGAAAGAGTCGAATCTCGGTCCTGGCCGGTACATACGTTTCTCTCCCTTCTTGCCCCTGGCATTGTCTCTAGATTCATTTTTTCGAACATCCTTTGCTGCAGCGGGAGTGTCGCCATGAGTTGTCTTAGCCTGTTGTCCTGACTGTCTTTCAGTGGCAGCATCTTCAAGCCTCATATACTTCCCGGCTTCATGGAAGAAGTCAGGTAACGTAGCTGGTTTTTCTTTCGTTAACCTCCTAGCGAATTTTGTATTCGGATGCACACCACTACAAAGGGCCATTAGGATAAGTTTCTCATCGGCATCTTGAACTGCTGCTGCTGCGGCATTGAACCGGGTCTGATATTGTTGCAATGTTTCTCCAGGCTTTTGTTTGACAATAGATAAGGAATAAGCATCCTTGGGTTGTTCCACATGAATGCGGAACTAGCTGATAAATTTTTCCTTTAACATTTCTCATGAGCTGATGGACCCTTGGGGTAGGTGGAAGAACCAGGAGGTAGCTAGATCTACCAAGAATAGTGGGAAGCATTTGCATAGTACTCCCTCTGTGGCTCCGCTCATGAGCATATGCTGTGTGTATCTCTACAAGTGTACGACGGGGTCAGAGGTTCCCCTGTAAGGTTCCATTGTTGGCATCTTCCATTATCGGGGGGTGATGACAAGTTCGATATTGCGGGAGAAAGGGCTGGTTATCCTAGCGCCTATCCCTCGATCCCTCTGGTCTCGTTGGACGCATTCCCTGAATAATCGTGCCATCCTTTCGTTGGAATTTGGAGCAGATTGAAATGAACTTGGTTCTTCCCTGCGGGATTGATCCCGCCCCGATGTCCTGTAGGGATGGTAGCGCCTATCGCTCTTAATATTTCCCAGTGGCTGTCTCTGATCTTCTGGGAGCATGCTGGGTTCAGCTATGGTTGGCCCTTGCCTGGATTTTCCCCTGCTTGGTTCTGATATAAACACTTCCTCGAGTCCAACTTCGGGCAGGACTCCAGCTCGGCTCCGTCCATTGGTATTCTCATGGTTAGGTAGCATGACAGGCTCAGCTACATCCTATCCGTGCCTGATACCTCTCCCGTTAGGTTCGGTTCCAAGTGTTTCCTCGGGTCGGAATTCGGGCTGAGTCCGGGCTCGGCTCCTACCATTGACGTTCCTGTGGTTAACCTCTTCGAGGAAGAAAGATCTTTGTCGCCTTCCAGATCCTCCAAATTGGGACTCACCCCATGATTCATTGTTGCGGTTGGATTCATCAGCATCCCTTAAGCGTGACATGAGTTGGTCCACCAAAGCTTCTTGTTGGGATGTGAAGCGGTTAGTTACTTCAGCCACAACTCTGTCTAGATTTGCCTTAGTAATTGCTGCCGGTTGTTCTGGGGCAGGGGCTGTCAGGTTTGTCTGATTCTCGTTCGATACTGCTGTTGGAATGGGATGATTCTCTTGATCTGTGATTATTGGATCCGGAATGCTGCTAGTTGCGATGTTCTTTCCCTTTCTCTGCCTGGAAGTCATGTTGCACAGATACTAAGCGATGCTGTTAGGAAGAAGCCCGAGTTCAATTCTCAGTGGAAGCACCAAAAATGTTTGCACAAAAAATGGGCAAACACCTCCAAGTCGTATGATTTAATTGATTTTATGTTATTTTTAGTAACTTGGGTGATTTATGCAAATATGTAAAAAAAACAGGGACTAAACTGCAAAAATGCACATAGATTTATAGTGGTTCGGCCATAACGTACCTACGTCCACTTTATATGTTATTCTCCCTTTTTACTTCAGATTACAAGTACAAAGCTTTGATTACAAGAGTATGAAAGTTGTTCGAAAGTTCCTTCCGTGCTTGAGCTCTCCAACTTGTCTGCCCCTGTTGTACCCCTGCCCCTCTATTTATAGAGTGAGGTTAGGGGCAGGGGTCTTGGATGTATATAGCGGCTGGTGGTCCTGGGCTGAAGCAATCTGGTCTGGCACATCCGGTTCGGCATGCCTTGGTTTGGCCGTGCTTGGAGAAGGTTGGTTCGGTCTTGCTTTGTTCGACAGGGGTTGGTTCGGCAGTGGCTAGAGGGAAGGTTGGTCCGGTATATGCTGATTCGGCGGGAGGAAGTAGATTGTTTTGACCGGTAGTTGTTGGTTCGGTTGTGGAGGAGAGGGATGGTCTGGTGGTCACTCTGGTCCGGTGGTGTTGGACCGGTATTGGTATGGAGCCGGACCGGTAGTGGTGTGGAGATTTATGGTTCGGCAGTGCTTGGAAGGGAGTAGGCTTGGCTGGGGAGTGGTCCGGTTGTGCCTTCCTTCCTTTTGGTTCGGTGGGGGTGAAAACGCACCCAAAAGGTTTCATTCAGTTTTGTTTCCAGAATAGCAAAAAGTGATACTTTGTGATGGTTGATGAGATACTTTACTTGATCCAACTTAGTTAGGGAATGTGCTCCTCTTATATTCCATATTGCATAGGACCGCGTCATTTGGTATACTTCAATGATTGATGAACTACATTTTTCAAGCTCCTTGTTCAAGGAGAACCCCTATGACCAGAGATACGATCAACGTTGTCATCTTTTTTAAGCTTTAGAGCTTTATCACTTTTCTTTTCTGCCATAGGATAGGGAGGAGTGTTTCTTGGTGATGTTGGTAGGGAGATCCAACCAGGCAAGGTGCCAGTGTATGAGTAAAAACTTGCAGTGGGGATGGTGTTTCCTTTTTGCACAGTCATGCACAAATTAAATATTTCATTTTTAGGGTTTCTCTGAACTGAGTTTCTGCTTGATGTGAAGTGTTATTATGCTTCCATTTTTAACATTCTTTTCCTGAATATCACTTGGTGGTTGAGAATTTCCTCCACTGGTACTGGCATTTTCATGTATAATATTATCAGTGTGCACATATATATCTTCCCTATTCTTACTTTGGGTCTTACTTCGAGTCATATTGTACTCTGCTTGTGGTCCACTGGATGTTTTTGGTGATTCTCTACTATATTTATTAATTTCATGATCCTCTACTTCAGTGTGCATAAGTAAGTTTGTAGGCACTTAATCAACATTTACCATTAATCAGTCTGCATATTACTTATGATTTCTCCCTCCTCCACCTGCTCTTCATTATCACAGATTACATAGCATGGTACACTATCACAGATTACATAGCATGGGTCAGTCTCATTTTTTTCCATCAAGACATGAAATCTATTACTATCTCTATTGATTTCTTCATTTATTTTTGATGGGTTGCCTTTTTCCACTGATAAAGAATGTGCTTCAGGTAACTTTATACTCTTGGCCTCATCTACTGAATTTCCTGCTCTATTTTTATGGTTTTCATTTAGCATATTTTTTTCCTTATCTCTTTTCGTTTTTGTTCCTTTATTTTCAACCTTTCTCCACTCCTGCTTTTTTTATTGACCCTAATTAGTTTTTCATTCTCCACTTCATTCATCCTACATTCCTTACTTATTTCTTCTTTTGCTCTTGCCTTCTCTTCATAATTCAATTTCAATTTCATACACTTGTCAGTCATATGGCCAAACTAATTGCAGCATATGCATATTTCTGGCCTCCATAGGTAGTCAACTTTAACAATCTGCTCTGATCCATTAAGTAACCTCACTGCAATTTCATCCAACAACTCCACTGTTGGTGAAATTTCTACCGTACATTTTGCATATCCAATTCTTTACGACCTTTCAGTTTGCTCATCCATACACATGAAATTTCCAACACGTGAAGCAAGCCAATTAATGCCCAGGTGTGACCAAGCATATAATGGTATATTAGAGAGCTTAATCCACATAGGAACTGATCTAATCGTACTACAACTGTTACCAACATTTGGATCCCATTTCTTAACTATGAATATTTTGTTCCTCATGATAATTGGATCTGAAGCAATTATTTTCCTTCTATCTTCCTCACAAGACAGATTGAATAGGAACAAAAATCCGTCCGATTTGACTTTAATAGAACCCTTTAATTTCCAAATTCTTTTTAGACGAGCTATAACCATTGGATACGATAGAGGTTTATCAAGAAAAAACCCTACCAAGTAGTCACCCCAAACTTCATTTCCTGCCTTTATAACAGTCTCCGGTGGAACCAGGACTTCTCCATCATAGACCGGTGGCACTTTTATAAGGGATTGCTGCCCTGCATTTCGAGGTTTATCTTTGAAAAGGGAATTCCATTGGACAGAGGGAACTGACTGAGAAAAAGGGCAGATCTTTGAGTGGACGTTTGATGAAGGACCATGGGGAGCAGGGGTTGGAGAAGGGGTCGCAGTAGGCAGAGGAGGGGATAGGTCAAGCAGGAAAGGGTCAGGAGGTACTTAAGGGGACAGGGGATGAACAGTTGGAGGGATGTTTGAAAGTACGGGCGGGGGGGGGGGGGGGGGGGAATGGAGGGAACAGAGGCCATTAAAAAATGAAAAAAGCTTGTGGATGGAGTAAAATTGAAAACTTGAAATAAACTTACTTTTAAATAGCATTGAAGGGTTACTTATATAGCCCCCAACACTTAATGGTCCCAGTGGTCCATCCAGTATCAACATACCTACAAATCGGGAGGCTACCCTAAATACTCCATGGGCTGCGGGAGAAAAATAAACTCGTAGTAAAGCTCGCTACAGTAGGTGATACGACAAAACTAGGCAATGTCAGGGTAGATATACCAATTACGCTTCCGGGCTGGTGGTAACGCATAGCAGCCACTACCGCCCACCTCGGAACACACACCTAATCAAAATCGGAGGATGGCCATCAAATCAACCACAAGTAAGAGTATAGTATCGAAGAAGTGTGTCCGATAGGAGGAATGACCTCACTTGGCCCGTCGATCGCCCCTGTTTTAGCCACCTTAAGCCAACTCACGGGAGTCGGGTCCACGTTCATACCTTAATAGGATCGTCGCCACTATCCTACTTCATTCTGGAATCTCCACTGCGTACATAGTTGTTAAAGTAGTTTTCGGAGTTGGCAGAGAGTATGACAACTTCCGATCCCGGTCTCTTTAACAACCAATTGTTATTATAACGCCGTGGTCATTTCAAAATAGTTTATACTTCAAAAATCAAATCATTTCATTCCAAAACTATATTCCTTTCAAAATAGTTTATACTTGGAAACCAAAACAATTTTATTTCAAAGCTATATTCATTTCAAAATAGTTTATACTTCAAAACCAAAATCATTTTTATTGCAAATAATATCCAAATCAATACGATATCATTTCCATTTCAAACATATATTCACCTTTCAAAAATTAACACTTTCAAAGTTATAACTCTTTCGAAACCAAAATACTTGAAATCATTACACTTTGAAAATCATAACATTTCGAAATCATACATTTGAAATCATGGCACCTTTCTTTAATTCTTTACATTTTACAAATTTATTCAATTAAACCCAAATTTTCAAATTTCCAATTTAATTCAATTCAAACCATCAGTTTTAATTCAATTCAGTTTCCAACAAGCCATTTCAAATCTTATCGATTTCAAATATATTTCAAAACTATTAAATTTTTAATTGAAGCTTTAATATACCATATTTCAAACTAAATTTTATAATTTCATATATCTCAAATTTAACTTCATTATTACTTAGTTTTGAAATATTCATTTCATAAATTCAATACTTTCGTACAAATAACTTCAAATTACAAGTAAACCAAATATCCTTTCATACTAATATAAACTTCAAATATTCATTTATCAAAATCAAATATCATTCCAAATTCACATTCTTTATCAAAATAAAGATTATATCATTCGAAACCATTTCAAAACCATTTCCTTTCAAATCCTTTATCAAATCATTATTTGAATTCAAATTCAAATATTCAAATTTAAATATCATTTTAAAATAAAATATGTCATTCATTTATTATTTCAAATATCATTACAAAACACATTTCAAAATTCCATTCAAAAATTCATTTATCTCATTTCATTTCATTCCATTTAACACATAATAAAGTAAACCTTATTTAAATTCAAATTTATATTAAATTCCTTTGAAATTCACATTTAAATATAAAATATATTTCAAACTCCTTAAATTTCATAAATAATCAATTCCAAAAGTTAAATAATTTAACACTTTTAAAATATAACTCAAACAGTGTTAAAATCCATAATATTTCAAAACATTGTCAACTTATAGCAACGACAGCATTTATAAAGTGCTATCGTAGCTTATAGTTTCCAAAATAGTTTAGTTCAGGAACAACGGCATTTATAAAATGCCGTAATAGATATTTAGTAATTTCAAACATAGTTAAATTCAAAAACAACAGCACTTAAAAATGTTGTCATAAGACCACAGCATTTTTGGAAATGCTATTACTAAATTTCCAGATTTTATTATAACTTCAGAAACATTAACACTCCAAAATTTTGTTATTTTAAACTTATGAATCATATTTCTAGACTTCAAAATTTCACATTTACACAATTTTAACATATGATTTATCACAACAAAATTTTATAATTAAATATCCAATTTAAAACTCAATTCATTTGTTAAGTCAAAATTCACAGTTTTCTTAACTTGTAAATCTAACAAAACTTAACAATTTACTTCAAATATCATTTCAAACTTTAAATTTAATTTCCATTATATACTTACTTTTTAAAATATAATTTAAAGTCAAAAAATTACATTTACTTCAAATTTGCATACTTAAATTCACAAATTCGAAACATAATATTTAGCTTCCTCAAAACCATAAATATTTTTTTTTAAATCAAAATTTCGTACTTTACATATCTATATAAAAATCATTTGAAAATATACCACGGGGTCTGTATATAATTTTCTAACCTAGGTCAAGCGATACGGATATATATATCATTTCAATCCGCAATTTACAAAGAAAACCCGGGTTCTATCATTTCAAACCCACAATCCCAAGTCAAATCAAAATACAATAATAATCACTCAGGCCTATCATTTCAGTCCATAATGATTTTCCCTATTCTAAAGTTCTTTCGGTTATGTATCATTTCAACCCATAGTGATTCTATTCTAACAGGGAACTTGTAATGCGGACATATGCATAAACAATATAAACAATTATACTTACATGTCAATGTTACAATATACTGTCATTTATAATATGTCAGGTGATAATTAACAAAGTTAAGATGGTAATAGCATGAAAGAACATATCATATAATCATCATTAACTTGCATAACATTTTTATTTACTAATCACTTGTCATCAATTTACTATTTTGTTGGGCGTATTTCCACCGGACCGAGACCACCGGACCAAGGCCACCGAACCAATGCTCAACCCACTCACCACCGGACCAGGGCCACCGGACCAATACTCAACCCACTTACCACCAGACCAGGGCCACCGGACCGGATCTTAACTCACCTGCTACCGAACCAACTCATTTCCAAAGCCTAGCCGGATCAACACCAATCCTCTACTACCGGACCAAAACACTACCGAACCAAAACACTACTCCAACCATCATCGGACCAAGGCGTTACCAAAAAACATTGCCAGGCCAGATTACATCAGCCCAGGCCCACTAGCAGCTATATACATCCAAGACCCCTACCTCCAGCCTAACTCTATAAATAGAGTGGTAGGTATACAACAATGGGGGACAGTTTTGAGAGCTCAAGCACGGACAGAACTTTCAAACAACTTTCATATACTTGTAATCAAAGCTTTATACTTGTAATCTGAACAGTAAAGGAGAATAACATATAAAGTGGACGTAGGCACATTCTGGCCGAACCACTATAAATCTACGTGTCTTTTACAGTTTAGTCCCTGTTTTTTTAAATATTTGCATAAATCACCCAAATCATGCCGACAGCAATTACTAGGGCGGATATAGACAGGGTTGTGGCTGAAGTAACTAATCGCTTCACATCCCAACAAGAAGCCTTGGTGGACCAATGTGACGCCCCACCTCTATACCCATGCTAGCCAAGAACACTATGGTGTAATGCCGTCAACTAGCACGGAGAATAAGGATGTTGAGTAGCGACCATCCGCGTAATTGCTTTGTGCGAGCATCGATATGTCAGATAGTATAACATGCATTTCTTTTCAAGAGGAAATCCGACATACCGACACAAACTCAAAACTACTACACAGTGGCTATAATATCTTCGGAAACAAATATAGAAATAAACATAACATAAATCAGTCACAGACAATTCATATCACAAAGGAGGAAATAGATATGAGTATTACACATAAAAGTGTATAACAGAGTAGTGGTCTGAAAGATCCACAATAACATAAAGGAATAGTTACAAGTGCAACACAAAAGAATAAGTATACATCATAGGGTCTATATCTCAAATGTATACAACAAAATGAACTACTAATCTAAGTAGTTGGGCAAAAGTTCACATGATGGTCCCAGATAAGAAGACATGAGGAAGCACCTGTAAAATCTCAGTCTGACCCGAGTATTATTTAAGAAGAAAATAATAAACGGATCAGTCTAGCTATAAATATCAGATAAAATGATATAGAATAAGAGATATGACAGAAATAAAGGTACGATAACCACAAGGCCATACTATAATAAGTATGTAACAAAAATCAACCAAAGACTGGTCAATATCACAAGAATCTTCTCAAAGATAAGAAGAATGTCATACTCTATATTTTTATTCACCCAACCATAAATATTGGCAATTAAATCAATGCCAAATTCACAAAAGTCAATGACACACAAATTCACCAATGCACAAATATTGATAGAACTTATCAATGAAATTGCAAAAGTTGGTGAAACACAAATTCTAGAAATCATCAATGGAAATCCAGAAATCACAAAAAGGGGGGAAGGCTATCACAAACGGGAGCATAAAAACTCCCTACACGTGTATCACAAACGGAACGCTAATTCCATGGTTGCTAACCATCACAAATTGAGCCGAAGCTCCTCCAAACGAGCCGAAGCTCCTCCAAACGAGCCGAAGCTCCACAAAGTTATCAAACATCGACGCGCCTAAATAGGTACGGTCCATGCGATAAATGAAGCTCAACAAAATGAGGTACAGTCCTCCATATGGGCAATGAGACATCACACATTGCTAGTCTAAACCATAAAATGATCATCATTGATCATTAATAAGTGTCAATTACAGTAAGCTAGTAAATATATGAGTTTAGCTTCATGTCCTATAACCACTTGCTTAACTTAAATATTTACGAACAAATTGTGGATCTCCACTAGAAAATTGTCACAAGAGATTCAATCAAACAAGTCCAAGAATTAACCGACGAAGTAAACGAGCCGTTTAATTAGATTTCTCATACGAATGAGGTAAAGGTTTGTATATGCTAATAGATTGGAAATCGGTTTTAGAAAATGAGCTTTGTTATTGAAAATTAGTGTTGAAATCGTTTTGATGAAAGAGTTTTGATATTTACTACTAGTATAGAAAACCTTTATATTTTAAGGTGACAAATTACTAAAAATGATCGTAGAAATAATCAATCATTAAAATTCACATATGAAGACGTGAATCAAATCCAAAGAAATCGATACCAAATCCATCAGAATGGGTATTCCCAAAAATCCATAAAAAGAAGTCATCAAAGTCGATAATAAGTGATAACAACTAACTGAATCAACAAAAATCGATAAACCTTGGAAATTTACTCAAAAAAAGCTAAAATAGGCAAATTAAACAGTTCCAGACGTCTGGTAGGTGTTCCCAGACCTCTGGCCATAGTATCTGGAAGTATATGTGTTTTCTCCCTTCTATTTTTAATTCCCGGGACATTTCAGACATCTGAAAATTTCATCCAGACGTCTGAATTTGATTTCAGGCGTCTGGATTTTGTTTCAGACTTCTGGATTTAGTCTCTGCCTTTTCCAGACCCCTTTCCAGACGTTTGGATTTTCCAACCAGACGTCTGGATTTGGTTTCAGACGTCTGAAATTAAATTCAGACGTCTGAAATTGCCTATTAGGCAAAAAAACGGCCTAGACCAAAAATGGCAAATCCAAACCAAAATGCGATCGAACGAGCGATGGACGCTAAGGATTTTTGCCAATCGGCAACCCAACACTATAGGCTCTTTGTTGCACCACCAAAAACATGTTCAAACATCAATGATTGGATTTTTAAAGATTTGACTACAAAACACCAAAAATTGAAATATTTACCAACTCAATCCAAACGAAAAGCAAATGAACATAAATAAGTGTTAGGAATTCATACCTAACAACAAAGATAGATATAGACATAGATGTGAGATAAAAATCTCACCTTTGAACCCAAATTAGTGAAGGAGAAGCTTTTAAAACAACCTAAGATCAATTCCTCTTCAATAAAAACTCAAGAAGCTTCAATCTAAGCTTACAAGTAAAATATTTCCTATATTAGGTTTAGAAAATTCTGAAATTGAAAGGAGAATGAGTTGGAGAAGAAGAAGGAGATGCTTACTAATGGCTTCTCTTGAGTTTGGAGCTAGAAGATGGATTTGCTAATGAAGACTAGGGCTTGGAGTTTTAGTTTCCTCTTCCACTCCTCCATTGTTATGAAAGCTTGAGTATTAGGAAATGAGGAATGAAGTAATGAAGAGGAGAGGGGGTTGGGACTGAGTTAGTAAGTGGTTAATGGGTTCAGCCCAAACCAAAGCCCTAAGTGAAAAAGTGGCAAAAATCAACTTTCTCCAAATATATCGAAGTTTATACTTAAAAAGGTCGCAAACGTCATTTTGAACTCAATGGGGGTGTTCTCGAGTCCCAATCCGACTGTTTGCAAAAAGTAGCTTTTCGGACCAAAATCCAACGAACGGTGAAATATTTAAATAAAATATTTAAATATATAATCGATAAATATGCGGGTTGTTACAGACTCCCCTCCATAAAGAAATTGCGTCCTCGCAATACTTAAGAGGAAAATAAGAAATAACTACCATGGAAGCATATCAGCACAAAAGAAAATTTGAATCAAGAAGTCCACCATAAGGAGCACGAAAGAGTTAGCCCGAACGTGTTCGCTCGATGAATTCTCTGGATTCCCAAGAGAAATCCTTAGGATTTGAGAACCATCGGACTTTCACAAAAAGAACATCTTTATTTCGAAAGCGCTCAAACCCTGAAGAAATGGTGCGAATAGAATGTTGCTCAAAAGTCAAATCTGGTGAAACTTCAATTCCTACTATAACACCAGGCTCAAGAATAAAAATAGCAAACCTAAAAGCATTTCCGTAGTAGAAAGACGTGAGAAAACGTCATGAATATCAGAAAATTGAGCTGGTGCAACGACGTAGTATAATAACAGTACGCCCGAGAAACTAGAAACTCAAATAATCTGGGACAACAGCGTAGTACAAAGACGGTACGCCCAATGAACCAAAGCTCGAATAATTTCGGAACACCGACGTAGTACAAAAACGGTACATCCAATGAACCGAACACCATAAAAGAACATCAGACGCAAGTCCATGAAAGAATTGAGATGAAACTCAGTAAAACAAAGTATATCAAAATGTCCGATGACTTGATAAAAAGATAATTCCACTCCGACATCACCAAAGGATCGACCACTTGTTGCTTACGACTAAACGCATTGGCAACACGATTTCCCTTTCGGGAATAAAAGAATACCATGATCATAAGATGCAAGGAACTCGAGCCAACATGAAGTTCCTTATGAGAAAATAAATATTCCAAAGGTTTATGATCAGGGTAGAGAAAAAATTTCTCACACAAAAATAATGATGCCAATTTTTTTTAAAAGTGAAACCGATAGCCACGAGCACTAGATCATGAGTGGCATATCTAGTCTCAATAGGCATTAATGATTTTAGAAGCACAAGAGATAACACGTTCTCTTTTGCAAGAGAACGACATCCAAACCAACACGACTAGTATTGGTACAAAAGATAAAGTCTTGGTTCCCATCGGAAATCACAAGAATAAGAGTATCGAAAAAGAGTTCTTTTAAATAATCTTCTTTCCTAAAAAGCTAAAACTATCAAAATTACAATTATCTCAATGTGAAAAAATTTCTAGAAAAATTTACATTTTACAAGTCAATATATCGTGTCTGATTGTCTCATCAAAGCGTTTAGGAGATTCTTATCGATAACATTGATCAAGCGCATCGACCAGAATTCTTAAAACACTAAATGGGCAATACAATCACAAAATCATCTTCTATAGGATAAGTAAGTCTCTCAAAAACTTTTAAGAATATTCTTTGTTCGTTTTAAGAACAGAAATCCAGTTATACTTATAAATAAATCTTATGAAAACGATTTGCAAAATTTTAAGTTGCTATTTTCATCCAAATCAATAAATGCAAAAATGGATTCATCGAGATATTCGATAGAATGATCGATACATAAAATGGATGAAATAAGCTGGGCAAATTGAATGACATAATAATTCATTCATAGGAATCATAACAAGTGCGGAATGCGGTAAGTAACTTCCGCAACTCATAGTAAATGAAAACTAGTGGTAAAGTCAAACTGAAAAGACCTTAGCACCACACAAAAGATTACTTAGGTGAGAATCCTAAGACAAGCTCAAAATATCGGAAAGTTTAACAAATCATTTAGACAAGAGAAATAACACTTTCCTCACCATGAGGGCTTAAAGAATAAAATGATGCCATCAAGTTGGAATCAAAACCACGAAGAAAAATAGAAATCTGCTTAACAGATTAAAAATGTCGAAGATGAATAGTCCACTCGAGAAAATAGGATATAGGCTTCATAATGATTTAGCCAATCCTATTGCACAAATCAATTACGAAGCCTAAGTAAAAATATCAGCTCGGAAAGAAAAATCACATAAAATAATTTCGACATCAATAGAAAGAAGCAAGTTGAGTGTTACGGATCTACCATCCGGATTCGCAATTCTCAAAGAAGTCATCAAGCCCAAAAATGTTTAAAAAGAATCAACAAGTTCTTTTGATATAAAATAGTGAGATGAAACCTATATCAAAAAGAACTCGAAAAGGAAAATCATAAAACAAATGTAATCAAGGATTGAATAAAAAGTACCTTGACCAAGAGAAGTATTGTTCAGCTCCCTCTCTCTCTTGTTTTGAAGTTTGGGACATGAAGACATATAATGGTCCGCGCCTTTGCAATAGCGGCAAGAGATAGGTCTAGGACACTTATTTATATAGTGGTCCTTAGAGCCACAATTGTAGCATTCTCCACGATTAAGGTTGGAGTCTTTGCTACCGAAGCTTCCGACTTCCCTTTCTTGTTAGAATTGGGGCCTTTGAATTTGATAGGCCTCTTCAAGTTATTGTCGATGTTCTGTTGGGCATGCACAACTTCAACATCACCTTCATTATCGGCCTCTTCAAGGCGAAGAGCAATATCAATAAGCTGATCAAATGAAACCTCAAGTTTCAGAAGTAATGGCTTCTTAAGATTCTTATTCAAGCCATAGACAAATCTCTGATTTTTCTTCAATGGGGTATTGATATATTCAACCCCGTATTTGGAAAGAGATTCGAAAGATGCGACATAGTCCGTCACAGAAGATTCACCTTGAACAAGGTCAATAAAACGCCGGGCCAGAGTTACTTTTTCAGCCACCGGCACAAATTTCAGTTTGAATCTTTCCCGGAATTGCTCCCAAGTGAGATCCGATTCAACGATTTCAGAAATTAAAAGCTCATACCAACCTAATGCTCTTTCTTGGAGCATGCTAGAAGCCACTTGGACTCGACGAAGGTCAATAAGGTTCATGCGAGAAAAGATGCGATCACATGATTTGAGCCAAGCTTGAATTTCTATAACACTCTCGGATCCCGTGAATGGCCTTCCACCCAAATCGGTATAGTCTCTGCACAAGCGTGCAAATACGGATCTAGGATGAGTAGGCTCTGAATTGGGTCCGGCTGCTTGAGCGTTCTTAACAAGATCAAGAAGCTGTTGGGAAGACATTAAAACTCCATCCTGGGGAGTAGCACTAGATTGACCGGCGCTGGGACGGCCTGGTCTAACCATTTCTATTCCTTTAGAAAGAAAGAAAGAAGAAGAAGAAGAAAAAGGTTATTCACCAAATGATTATCAAGCAATCTTGATAAATAAAACAAGGAATCATAAAAGAAAATAGGATAGAACGGTACGAAGGCTCGAAGTAAATCCTAAAGCACGACTCCTAAGATGGACTTAGGACGATTATCCTCGTTAAATTATTCTACATTGTTCCGAAGTTTGGCTCTAATACCAAGCTGTGACGCCCCACCTCAATACTCACGCTGGTCAAGAACACTACGGTGTAATGCCGTCAACTAGCACGGAGAATAAGGCTGTTGAGGAGTGACCATCCGTGTAATTACTTTGTGTGAGCATCGATATGTCAGATAGTATAACATGCATTTCTTTTCAAGAGGAAATCCAACATACCGACACAAACTCAAAACTACTACATCGTGGCTATAATATCTTGGGAAACAGATATAGAAATAAACATAAAATAAATCAGTCACAGACAATTCATATCACAAAGGAGGAAATAGATATGAATATTACACATAAAAGTGTATATCAGAGTAGTGGTCTGAAAGATCCACAATCACACAAAGGAATAGTCACAAGCGCAACACAAAAGAATAAGTATAAATCATAAGGTCTATATGTCAAATGTATACAACAAAATGAAATACTAATCTAAGTAGTTAGGCAAAAGTTCAGATGATGGTCCCAGATAAGAAGACATGAGGAAGCACCTGTAAAATCTCAATCTAACCCGAGTATTATTTAAGAAGAAAATAATAAACGGATCAGTCTAGCTATAATTATCAGATAAAATGATATAGAATAAGAGATATGACAGTAATAAATGTACGATAACCACAAGGCCATACTATAATACGTATGTAACAAAAATCAACCAAAGACTGGTCAATATCACAAGAATCTTCTCAAAGATAAAAAGAATGTCATACTCTATATTTTTATTCACCCAACCATAAATATTGGCAAATAAATCAATGCCAATTCACAAAAGTCAATGACATACAAATTCACCAATGCACAAATATTGATAGAACTTATCAATGAAATCACAAAAGTTGGTGAAACACAAATTATAGAAATCATCAATGGAAATCCAGAAATCACAAAAAGGGTGGAAGGCCTATCACAAACGGGAGCATAAAAACTCCCTACACGTGTATCACAAATGGAACGCTAATTCCATGGTTGCTAACCATCACAAATTGAGCCGAAGCTCCTCCAAACGAGCCGAAGCTCCACAAAGTAATCAAACATCGACGCACCTAAATAGGTACGATCCATGCAATAAATGAGACGAAGCTCAATAAAATGAGGTACAGTCCTCCATACAGACAAAGAGACATCGCACATTGCTAGTCTAAACCATAAAATGATCATCATTGATCATCAATAAGTGTCAATTACAGTAAGCTAGTAAATATATGAGTTTAGCTTCATGTCCCATAACCACTTTCTTAACTTAAATATTTACGAACAAATTGTAGATCTCCACTAGAAAATTGTCACAAGAGATTCAATCGAACAAGTCCAAGAATTAACCGACGAAGTAAATGAGCCGTTTAATTAGATTTCTCATACGAATGAGGTAAAGGTTTGTATATACTAATAGATTGGAAATCGGTTTTAGAAAACGAGCTTTGTTATTGAAAATTAGTGTTGAAATCGTTTTGATGAAAGAGTTTTGATATTTACTACCAGTATAGAAAACCTTTATATTTTAAGGTGACAAATTACTAAAAATGATAGTAGAAACAATCAATCATTAAAATTCACATATGAAGACGTGAATCAAATCCAAAGAAATCGATACCGAATCCATCAAAATGGATATTCCCGAAAATCCATAAAAAGAAGTCATCAAAGTCGATAATAAGTGATAACAACTAACCGGATCAACAAAAATCGATAAACCTTGGAAATTTACTCAAAAAAAGCCAAAATAGGCAAATTAAACGGTTCTAGACGTCTGGTTGGTGTTCCCAGACGTCTGGCCATAGTATCTGGAAGTGTATGTGTTTTCTCCCTTCTATTTTTAATTCCTAGGCCATTTCAGACGTTTGAAATTTTCAACCAGATGTCTGAATTTGATTTCAGACCTCTGGATTTTGTTTCAGACGTTTGGATTTAGTCTCTGCCTTTTCCAGACCCCTTTCCAGACGTCTGGATTTTCCAACCAGACGTCTGGATTTGGTATCAGACGTCTGAAATTAAATTCAGACGTCTGAAATTGCCTGCTAGGCAAAAAAATAGCCTAGACCAAAAATGGCAAATCCAAACCAAAATGCGATCGAACGAGCGATTGATGCTAAGGATTTATGCCAATCGGCAACCCAACACTATAGGCTCTTCGATGCACCACAAAAAACATGTTCAAACATCAAAGATTGGATTTTTAAAGATTTGACTACAAAACACCAAAAATTGAAATATTCACCAATTCAATCCAAACCAAAAGCAAATGAACATAAATGAGCGTTAGGAATTCATACCTAACAACAAAGATAGATATAGACACAGATATGAGATAAAAATCTCACCTTTGAACCCTAATTATTGAAGGAGATGCTTTTAAAACAAGCTAAGATAAATTCCTCTTCAATAGCAACTCAAGAAGCTTCAATCTAAGCTTACAAGTAAAATATTTCCTATGTTAGGTTTCGGAAATTCTGAAATTGAAAGGAGAATGAGTTGGAGAAGAAGAAGGAGATGCTTACTAATGGCTTCTCTTGAGTTTGGAGCTATAAGATGGATTTGCTAATGAAGACTAGGGCTTGGAGTTTTAGTTTCCTCTTTCACTCTTCCATTGTTATGAAAGCTTGAGTATTAGGAAATGAGGAATGAAGTAATGAAGAGGAGAGGGGGTTGGGACTGAGTTAGTAAGTGGTTAATGGGTTCAGCCCAAACCAAAGCCCTAAGTGAAAAAGTGGCAAAAATCAACTTTCTCCAAACATATCGAAGCTTATACTTAAAAAAGTCTCAAACGTCATTTTGAACTCAATGGGGGTGGTCTCGAGTCCCAATTCGACTGTTTGCAAAAAGTAGCTGTTCGGACCAAAATCCGACGAACGGTGAAATATTTAAATAAAATATTTAAATATACAATCGATAAATATGCGGGTTGTTACAACCAACTCATGTCACGCTTAAGGGATGCTGAAGAATCCAACCGCAACATTAAATCATGGGATGAGTCCCAGTCTGGAGGATCTCGAAGGCAACAAAGATCTTTCTTCTTCGAAGAAGCTAACAACAGAAACAACAATGGTAGGAGCCGAGCCTGAACTCAGCCCGAACTCCGAACCGAGGAAACAATTTGAACCGAACCCAACGAGGGAGGCACCAGGTAAGGGTCGGCTGTAGCTGGGCCGGTCATGCTACCTAGCCATGGAAACACCAACGAACGGGGCCGAGCTAGAGTCCAGCCCGAAGTTGGACTCGAGGAAGTGCTTGGAACGGAACCCAACAGGGGAAGATCCAGGCAAGGGCCAACTGTAGCTGACCCTAGCATGCTCCCAGAAGACCGGAGACAGCCACTGGAAAATATTAGGAGTGATAGACGATACCATCCCTACAGGTCATCTGGACGAAATCAATCCCGCAGAGAAGAACCAAACTCATTTCTATCTGCTCCAAATTTTGATGAAAGGATGGCGCGATTGTTCAGAGAGTGCGTCTAACGGGATCAAAGAGATCGTGGGATAGGCACTAGGGTAACCTGCCCTTTTGCCCGCAATATCGAAATTGCCATCACCCCTCGAGAATGGAAAATGCCAACAATGGAACCTTACAGGGGAACCTCTGACCCCGTTGTACACTTGCAGAGATACACACAGCATATGCTCATGAGCGGAGCGGCAGAAGGAGTATTGTGCAAATGCTTTCCACTATTCTTGGCAGACCTAGCTACCTCCTGGTTCTGCCATCTACACCTAGGATCCATCAGCTCATGGGAAATGTTGAAAGGAAAGTTCATTTGCCAATTCCGCATTCATGTGGAGCAACCCAAGGACGCTTATTCCTTATCCAATATCAAACAGAAGCCTGGAGAGACAGTGCAACAATATCTAACACGATTCAACGCCGCAGCGGTCGCAGTCCAAGATGCCGATGAGAAGCTTATCTTAATGGCCCTCTGTAGTGGTTTGCATCCGGATACTAAATTTGCTAGAAGATTAACGAAAGAAAAACCAGCTACCTTACCCGATTTCTTCCATGAAGCCGGAAAGTATATAAGACTTGAAGACGCTGCCACTGAAAGGAAGACAGGGCAACAAAATAAGGCAGCTCATGGCAACACACCCGCTGTAGCGAAGGACGTTCGAAGAAATGACTCCAGAGACAGTGCTGGGGGCAAGAAGGGAGAAAAGTGTCTATATCGGCCAGGACCGAGATTTGACACTTACACTCCTTCGAACGAAACAATCGAAAACATCTTCCTGGCCACCCAGGACGAAGTTAAATACAGATGCCTTCCGCACAAGAAGGAATCAGATAACGCAATTAAGTCTGGAAAGTTCTGCCGCTTCCACGAATCTCATGGGCATGATACCAATGAATGCCATCATCTCCAGGACTTAATTGAAGAACACATGAGAAGGAAAAGACTGGAACGCTATGTGAAAGGTCAGAACAGGACTCTAGCTCCTGCCAACGAGAGCCCAAGGCTACCCCCCCAGAAGTAGGTGGAGGAAATCGCAACACCAGCGGCTCCAGTCAAGAAAAGATAGTGGTCCATACCATATAGGGAGGACCGCACATCGCCGACAAAATCTGGGCAGAGATGGAAAGATATGGAAAGTCCCTTAGAAACAATAAAGACTGTGTTAATTCTGTTATAGAAGAGCGCCACCCGAAGTGGAAAGAGAATAATGACATCACATTCAGTAGGCATGATCTAGAGGGAAGGTAGTACCCTCACATGGATCCTATGGTCATCTCTGCCTGGTTCGGTCTAGCCGAATTTTTCCGAATTCTAGTAGACACCGGAAGCTCAGTAAATATTCTATTCAAGCATGCTTTCGACAGAAAGAAGCAATCAATGAAGGATGTGTCTCCTTGAAACAAACCACTACACAGTTTCATTGGAGATGCGAAGATGCCCCTCGGGCAACTTGACCTCTTTGTTGAAATAGGTAGTCATTCCCGCTCCGTTGTATGGAAACAAATATTTGTGCTAATAGAAAACCACTCGGCCTACAACGCCTTTTTGGGAAGACCAGCCTTGTCTGACTTCCAAATTGTCCTAGCCCCGTGGTGCCTGAAGATGAAATTTCCCACAGACAATGGAATAGGAGAAGTAGAGGGAGATCAAGACGTCGCTCGAGATTGCTATGTAACTAAACTTTGCAATAATCGCAAGAAGGATAAAGGGAAGAACGCAGAGAGTACTCTCTGAATAAAAAACTTGAAAGCATAGCAACTGATGCAGCCCAGCCTGATGAAGTATTAGGTCGCGAGCGACCTAACAAGCTGTTGAGTCATGTGCGACCTAACAGGGTGAAGAGTAACGAGATAGAGGACGTAGATGGCACAGTGGAAGGCAATGAAGAGCCCCAACAAGTTAATCATAGGTCGTTGGAACGACCTAATAAGAGTAAACAGTCGGATAAGTCGTTGGAACGACCTATGATAAGTCGCGAGCGACCTAGCGAGCTAACTCACTCAGTGCTGCACTTTACTTATGATGCTCAAGGTCGCGTAAAGCTTAGGTCGCGTGAAGAGGACCTGAGGGGGTTGCTAAGTCGCTTATTCACTGCGGGTTTGGCTAAGTCGCGTGCTCACTAAGTCGTCCAAGCTTAAGTCGCTGCTGAAGTTCTTAGGTCGCTAACGACCTTACTTAGGTTTACCTGAAGCTTAGGTCGCTATGATCTTAGGTCATAAGTCGGTGAATTGTAATGAACTGATAGGTCGTTGGTGATGTTGTTCTGTTTTTTAACTATAAGTCGCGTACCTGTATTGTTCTAAATGTTGTTAGGTCGTTTACGACCTATGTTAAGTCGTGTGTTGTAATTTTTTTAACTCGTTTTGTACTATTTCGTGTTGTATTTGTTAAGCCTCATTGTTGTAAGGTCGTAGGTCGCGTAACGGCTTATGATAGGTCCATGAGTCTGTGTTGTGTCGTGTCTTTGTGTTGAGTCATTGGCTGTTTTAGGTCACGGGTGTGTTAGGTCATGTGCGACCTAGTGTGTGTTGTAGCTTATAAATAGGCATGTTGGGTCATTTTGTAAGTTGTTGATTTTGAACAAAACTTTTGTTTTGTAAGCTTTGTGCTTCCATTAAATTGGTAGTTGAGTGTGACCTCCTATCTCCACCTTCGGTATTCGAGTGCGCTCGAATTAACGATCATTGAAGCTAATTCGTGGAATCAAGTGCGCTTGATCAACGCTCAAAGAATTGTAGATCTTTCTTCACGGTATCGTGCGCAATCAACGTGTTGAAGATAGCTAGAATCTGGCATCTTTGGATCAACGAATTTGGGCCTTTCAGTATCTTCAATCCATCGATTGCCACTTTCACCGTTTCATTCATTTTTCGTATTTCCGCTACATCAATTTGGTATCAGAGCGAGACTTAGCAAATCATAGCTAAGCCAAGTCTTGGAGCCAAGGAGTTTGAAGTTTAGTGTTCATCGTGTTCATCGTAAAGTTGCAACAAGTTGGGAGTTTTCGATCCATATCATTTTGGATCAAAGTTCGGAGAGTGTTTGAATTTTGATCGTGGGATTTTTGCGCGCCAAGGAGTGTTTGAAGTGTAGGCCGAGCTAGTTGTAGAGTCGTGCATTGTTGATGTGTGAAGTTCATTTTTGTAAATCAAGGCAGAGAGTTGAAGTTTTTGAAGTTGTGTTTGATTTGTTGAAGATTATCATGCCTCCGAGAAGAGCTAACCGCCATCAGAATATTGAAGCATTGTATAGAAGAGAAGAAGCCGATCAAATGGAACAACGCATCCATGAAAGATTAGATGAAGGCATTGGTAGGTTGGAGAAGTTGATGATTGATATGAATCAAGCTCAAAGGAAAAGGTCGCCAGTCTCGAACCATGGAGGAAACCGAGTTTCGCCATCGGTTATGGAAGCGAGGAGGGTCTCGCCACAAGCTTTTAGAGAAAGAAGAGAAACATCAGTTTCATCAAGGAGAGATCGCCATGACTATAGACATGAAGAGAGAAGAACTCCACGTGAGTTTGAAGATGAGCCATATCGAGATGAAGAGAGAAATAGTAGAAGAGACATGCGTGATCGAAGGGGTGATGATGGTCGAGATCGATATAGACGTACATTTGATTTTGATGAAGAGGGTGATAGAGCTAGCATTCATTATCGAGATCGAGATCAAGTTCGAAATTCATATCGGGATGTAGAAGATGATCGTCGATGGGAATCGGGGATGAAGATGGAAATTCCAGAATTTAAGGGTGGAATGGTGCAGAAGAATTTTTGGATTGGTTGTCTAATGTTGAAGAAATCTTTGATTTCAAGGAGGTTCCCGGGAATCGAAGAGTGAGGTTGGTTGCTACTCGTTTGAGAGGGAGAGCCATGGCACGGTGGCAGCAAACCAAGCTTACACGGGAGAGGATGGGAAAGTCAAAGATTGAATCATGGGAGAAGACGAAGAAACTTATGAAAGCTACATTTTTACCTTACAATTATCAATCACTCATGTATCAGAGGTTGCAGAATTTGAGGCAGGGGACGAAGACTGTTAATGATTATGCTGATGAATTTTACCAACTGATTGCTCGAAATGACATTATGGAGACGGAGGAACAATTGACTGCTAGGTTTGTTGGAGGGTTGAGAATGCAGATTCAAGGTATAGTGAACATGTTTGATCCTAGATCTGTTGCAGACGCACATCAGAAAGCGTTAGCTTGGGAGAAGCAGGGAAGACGAGGAGGTGGTGTGTTTCCAAGTTCCAATACTTAGAGCAAAGGTGTTAGTGGGAGTTCCAATGTTTCTAAAGCTGTCAGTAAACCAGTTGAGAAGGAGGTTGAGAAGGCGAAGGTCAACAACAGTTTCAAATGCTATAATTGCCAGGAGATGGGTCACAAGAGTAATGAATGTCCAAAGCCCAAGAAGCGAACTATGATTGCTGAAGTTGAAGGTGAGGATGCTGGTGAAGGTTATTCTAGTCCAGTTGAGGAGGATGAACAGGATATCGCGTCGGGAGATGAAGGATGTAATCTAATGATGAGGAGGTCTTGTTTAACACCAAAGCAAAAGGAGGAAGCTAGTTGGTTTAGGAGTAACATTTTTCAGTCGACATGCACTATACTAGGGAAGGTGTGTGAATTTGCGATTGACGCGGGAAGTTGTGACAATATCATATCTACCGAAGCTGTGAGAAAATTGAAATTGAAGACGGAGAAACATCCAAATCCTTACAAGTTAGCGTGGTTAAGGAAAGGAGGAGAGTTGAAGGTGTACAGGCGAGTTCATGTTCCATTTTCTATTGGAAAGAAATATAAAGATGAGATCCGGTGTGATGTGGTGGAGATGGATGTTTGTCACTTGCTTTTGGGAAGACCATGGCAATATGATCGAGCAGTGCAGCATGACGGTCGAACCAATAGCTACAGCTTTATGTTTGAAGGTGTTAAGATCATTTTGGTTCCAAAGAAGAGACAACAAGGAGTGAGCAAGTCTGAAGAGATTGAGGAGCTGAAGACTTTGTTGACTTTGAAAGAATTTGTTGAAGAACTAGAGGAGAGTCCAGAGGTATTTTTGTTGATTGGACATGAAGTTACTGAATCTGTTGAAATTCCTGAAGAAGAAAAGCCAGTTCTGGAAGAGTTTAAAGATGTGTTTCCTGAAGAGTTTCCAACGGAGTTACCACCGTTGAGGGATATTCAGCATCAGATTGATCTTATGCCAGGGTCAGTATTACCACACAGGCCACATTACAGGATGAGCCCTAAGAAGCATGAGGAACTGAGAAGGCAGGTGGAGGAGTTGTTAGAACAAGGGAGGTTTCAAGAGAGCTTGAGTCCTTGTGCAATGCTAGCTTTATTAGTGCTGAAGAAGGATGGTTCGTGGAGGATGTGTACGGAAAGTCGGGCTCTAAACAAGATTACTATGAGATACAGGTTTCCAGTGTCGAGGTTCGATGACTTGATTGATCAGTTGAGTGGGGCTGTTGTGTTCTCGAAGATTGATTTGAAGATTGGATACCATCAGATTCGTATTAGACCGGGTGATGAGTGGAATACTGGTTTTAAAACGAGGGAAGGTTTATACAAATGGCTGGTTATGCCGTTTGGCTTGTCAAATGCTCCTAGTACTTTCATGAGAGTGATGAACCAGATTTTCAGACCATCCATTGGGAAGTTTGTAGTAGTTTACTTTGACGATATTTTGATCTATAGCGGGAGTATGGAAGAGCATGTACAACATTTGCGAGAAGTTCTGTTGATTCTACGACAGGAACAATTTTATGCTGCAACAAAGAAGTGTGTGTACATGATGCACAGTGTTTTGTTTTTGGGATATGCTCTGTCGAAGGAGGGAATTCAAGTGGATGAAAGTAAAGTGGAAGCTGTCAGGAGTTGGCCACAACCCAAGACAATTACTGAAGTAAGGAGCTTTCATGGGTTGGTATCTTTTTATCGAAGATTCATTCCACATTTTAGCAGTGTGATGGCACCTGTAACCGATTGCATGAATGGAAAGAAGTTTGCATGGTTAGAAGAAGCAGGGGTTGCTTTTGAAAAGATCAAGACACTATTGACGTGAGCACTAATTCTAGTTTTACCGGATTTTCAGTTGTTGTTTGAGTTACATACTGATGCATCGAAGGTTGGTATTGGTGGAGTATTGAGTCAGAATGGAAGACCAGTTGCTTATTTCAGTGAGAAATTGTCTGGAGCCAAGTTGAGATATAGCACTTATGATGTGGAATTTTACGCGATTGTTCAAGCTGTGAAGCACTGGAGACATTATCTGTTTCAGAAGGAGTTTGTTCTTTATACGGATCATGAAGCTTTGAAGCATTTGCAAGGGCAAGACAAAATTTCAGCTAGGCACGCTTCCTGGGTCGTGTATCTACAACAGTTTACTTTTGTTGTAAAGCACAAATCAGGGGTGATGAATCGTGTAGCTGATGCTTTAAGCAGGAGGAATCATTTGTTGACGACGATGAAGGTTGAAGTGACAGGATTTGAACTATTACCAGAGTTGTTTGAAGAAGATCCTTACTTTACAAAGTTTGTTGAGAAAGTCAAGGATGGGAGCACTGATGAATTTTTGTTGGTAGATGGATTCTTATTCAAAGGGAATCAATTATGCGTACCAGATTGTAGCTTGAGAATGAAAATTGTGAAAGAGTTGCATGAAGAAGGGCATGTTGGACGGGATCGCACATTGCAGTTGATTTCTCAGTCTTACTATTGGCCATCGATGAAGCGGGTAGTTGGAAAATTTATGGAAAGATGTCATGTTTGTCAAATTTCGAAAGGGACAGCTACGAATGCGGGTTTGTATATTCCTTTACCTGTTCCTACAAAACCGTTGGTAGATGTAAGCATGGATTTTGTGTTGGGCTTACCGAGGACTTAACGGGGAAATGACCTAATATATGTTGTGGTGGATCGTTTCTCGAAGATGGTACATTTTGTTGCTTGTGAAAAGATGGCAGATGCAGTTCATGTGGCACAGTTGTTCTTTAAAGAGATCTATCGCTTGCATGGGTTACCAGAATCTACAGTTTCATACAGGGATACTAGATTTCTGAGTCATTTTTGGCTAAGTTTGTGGAAGATGGTGGGAACAAAGTTGAAATTTAGTAGCGCTTGTCATCCGCAGACAGATGGACAGACGGAGATTGTGAACAGATCATTGGGAAATTTAATGAGGTGTCTTGTGAAAGATAGTCTAAAGAGTTGGGATGTGAAGTTATGTCAAGCAGAGTTTGCTCATAATCATGCTATCAACCGTAGTACGGGTTTTAGTCCATTTCAGATTGTATATTCAAGCTTGCCAAAAGGGTCGTTGGATTTGATGATAGTTCCACAACCAAAGGGGACAGTTAAGCGGGCTGCTGATTTTGTTGATGGGTTGACAGAATGCCATAGAATCGTTCAGGAACGATTGGAGAAGACGAATAAGAAGTATAAACGATCTGCGGATCTGAAGCGAAGAAATGTTGAATTTAATGAAGGAGAGTTAGTATATGCTGTACTAACGAAGGATACTTTTCCAGTAGGAGCATACAATAAACTTAAAGGTCGAAAGATTGGTCCTGTAAAGATTGTGAAACGGATCAATGAAAATGCTTGTAGGTTGAAGCTGCCAGAGGATGTGTACACTTCCGACGTGTTTAATGTTAAACATCTAACACCTTACTATGGAGACGAACCATCCGATGGGGAAGAACTTTTAAATTCGAGGATGAATTTTTCCCAACCAGGGGAGGATGATGCAGGCCGGACTGATGAAGTATTAGGTCGCGAGCGACCTAACAAGCTATTGAGTCACGTGCGACCTAACGGGGTGAAGAGTAACGAGATAGAGGACGTAGATGGCACAGTGGAAGGCAATGAAGAGCCCCAACGAGTTAATCATAGGTCTTTGGAACGACCTAATAAGATTAAACAGTGGGATAAGTCGTTGGAAGGACCTATGATAAGTCGCGAGCGACCTAGCGAGCTAACTCACTCAGTGCTGCACTTTACTTATGATTCTCAAGGTCGGGTAAAGCTTAGGTCGCGTGAAGAGGACCTGAGGCGGGTTGCTAAGTCGCTCATTCACTGCGGGTTTGGCTAAGTCGCATGCTCACTAAGTCGTCCAAGCTTAAGTCGCTGCTGAAGTTCTTAGGTCGCTAACAACCTTACTTAGGTTTACCTGAAGCTTAGGTCGCTATGATCTTAGGTCGTAAGTCGGTGAATTGTAATGAACTGATAGTTCGTTGGTGATGTTGTTCTGTTTTGTAACTATAAGTCGCGTACCTGTATTGTGTTAAATGTTGTTAGGTCGTTTACAAGCTATGTTAAGTCGTGTGTTGTAATTTTTTTAACTCGTTTTGTACTGTTTCGTGTTGTATTTGTTAAGTCGCATTGTTGTAAGGTCATAGGTCGCGTAACGACTTATGATAGGTCAGTGAGTCTGTGTTGTGTCGTGTCTTTGTGTTGAGTCGCTGGCTGTTTTAGGTCGCGGGTGTGTTAGGTCGTGTGTGTATTGTAGCCTATAAATAGGCATGTTGGGTCATTTTGTAAGTTGTTGATTTTGAATAAAATTTTTGTTATGTAAGCTTTGTGCTTCCATTAAATTGGTAGTTGGGTGTGACCTCTTATCTCCACCTTCGGTATTCGAGTGCGCTCGAATCAACGATCGTTGAAGCCAATTCGCGGAATCAAGTGCGCTTGATCAACGCTCAAAGAATTATAGATCTTTCTTCACGGTATCGTGCGCGATCAACGTGTCGAAGATAGCTAGAAATCGGTATCTTTGAATCAACGAATTTGGGCATTTCAGTATCTTCAATCCACCGATTGCCACTTTCACCATTTCATTCGTTTTTCGTATTTCCGCTGCATTAGAAACTAAAGAAAGCCCCTCCTCTTCGATATACCAGTGATCCTTTCAATGAATTAGACCCCAGGGACGAAGAGGAGGAGTCCACCGCCGAGCCTGCAGAGGCTATGGAGTTTGTATCTGTAGACAAACACGACTCAAGTAGACTATTGAAAATCGGATCTCAGCTAAAAGCAGAATTGAAGGATCAACTCATGGATTTTCTCCGCCACAACTTGGATGTATTTGCATGGGTGCACGCTGACATGACTGGAATCTCGCCAGACGTAGCATGCCACGTACTAAACATCGATCCTACGAAGGTGCCAGTAAAGTAGAAAAAGAGAAGTATGGGGGCAGAACGATCTGCAGCCCTCGATGAAGAAGTAAAGAACCTACTTGCCAATAACTTCATACGAGAAACCATCTACCCAGAGTGGATCGCTAACCCGGTACTAGTAAAGAAGGATAATGGAAAGTGGCAAACATGCATTGACTTCTCTAACTTAAATGACGCTTGCCCGAAGAATTGCTTCCCACTCCCCCGAATCGATCAGCTTGTGGACAGCACAGCCGGGCACGAACTCTTATCTTTTATGGACGCATACTCAGGATATAAGCAAATTCCTATGCACGCTCCCGATCAAGACCACACTAGTTTCATCACTGACCGGGGATTGTACTGCTACAAAGTAATGCCTTTTGGACTTAAAAACGCCAGAGCAACTTATCAGCGCCTCATTAACAAGATGTATGCAGAACTAATAGGACGAACTATGGAAGTTTACGTGGGTGACATGCTAGTAAAGTCGAGGAAAGCCGACGATCACGGAAGCCACCTGGGCGAGATGTTTCAAGTACTTCGCCAATATGGAATGAAGCTGAATCATCTAAAGTGCTCCTTCGGAGTATCATTAGGAAGGTTCTTGGGATTAATCGTCCATGCCAGAGGGATTGAAGCAAACCCCGAACAAGTCCGAGCTCTAAAAGATATCAGGATACCTTCCACTCGAAGGGAAATGCAAAGCCTAAATGGGAAAGTGGCCGCCCTAAGCAGATTCATCTCTAAAGCGACGGACAAGTGCGTCCCCTTCTTCAAGCTCTAAAGAAAGACAAAGGAAAGTTCGAATGGACTGACGAATGCTTAACAGCCTTCCTTAACCAAATCAAACACCTCCAGAGACCACCCGAACTCTCAACTCCAAACGAAGGTGAAGAGCTATACCTATACCTTGCTGTGTCATCTCATGCTCTAAGCACCGCTTTGGTGAGAGAAGACAACCGCGCGCAGCGGCCAGTATACTTTGTAAGCAAGAGGTTTACGGGGACAGAATTCAGATATCCTAACATTGGGAAGCTAGCATACTTTTTACTAATCACATCACGTAAACTGCGACATTATTTCCAATCTCATTCCATCAGAGTTCTAACCGATCAACCGCTAAGACAGGTACTCCATCGTCCCGACACTTCTGGGTGACTGCTTAAATGGTGCATTGAACTGAGTCAATATGACATCACCTACCAGCCTCGCACTACCATCAAGGGACAAGCCATGGACGACTTCATTGCCGAATTCACTACCAACGAAGGTAAGGAGCAGTCTGAAATAGCAGAAGACGTCAAGTGGAATCTCTTTGTGGATGGAGCATCAAACGAACAAGGCTCGGGGGCAGGTGTTGTAATAATCACTCCCATGGGAAGGAAGCTACACTATGCTCTAAGGTTGGAATTCGCTGCCACCAACAACGATGCAGAATACGAAGCAGTGACTACTGGATTAGAACTTGCCTTGGAGATTGGAGTCAGTTCTTTATGTCTTCATAGTGATTCTCAACTTATTGTAAATCAAATACTAGGAGAATTTCAGACTAGAGGAGAACGACTCACAGCATATCTAAAGAAGACCAAGCTATTACTCGATCAATTGCATCACAATCTAATCAAACACATTCCTCGAGAAGAGAACCAAGAGGCCGACGAATTGGCGAAGCAAGCTAGCATGAAAGACGGCACTATTTTCGGAACAGTAGCCATCTCAAAGCAACTAGCCCCGAGTTTCGAGCAAGTGAATCTGATAGCTGCAATCGAAGAGGAAACTTGATGACTCCCATCAGATAATACTTACAAAGTGGCACACTGCCCGACGGGCGTAACGAAGTCAAGAAAATCTTGAGAAAAGCTTCTCGCTACATAATACAAGAGGGCATCCTCTATCGGCGCGGCTTCTCTAACCCCTTATTAAGGTGTGTCGCTGGAAAGGAAGCCAAGGAAATCTTATCCAACATCCATTAAGGAAGCTGCGGAGATCACACTGGAGGGCAGACTCTGGCAAAGAAGATACTCCGATATGGATATTTCTGGCCCACCTTAAACAAAGACGCCTTAGACTTCATCAAAAAATGTGACAGATGTCAGAAATCTGATAAGATTCCTCGACTACCAACAAATGAGATTACTCAAATGACCAGTCCTTGGCCCTTTGCAGTATGGGGAATTGACTTGATTGGCGAACTGCCGATGTGCCGAGGCAGAGCCAAATATGCTATAGTGGCAGTCGACTATTTCACCAAATGGGTGGAAGCGGAACCTCTAAATAAAATATCTTCGGCAAAAGTTATTAACTTCTTTATCAAAAATGTTCTACGTAGGTACGGAGTCCCACTCAAAATCATATCGGACAATGGACTTCAGTTTGACAGCGAGGAATTCGCCGACTAGTGCCACGAGCATGGAATTCACAAAAGCTTCTCATCTGTAGCTTATCCCCAGGAAAACGGAGAAGTCGAAGCTGTCAACAAAATTGTCAAAACTCTAATCAAGAAGAAACTTGAAAAGTCAAAAGGCGCTTGGGTGGATGAACTTCCTACGACACTTTGGGCCTACCGCACATCTTTCAGAACATCAATGGGGCATACTCCTTTCTCTTTGGCATACGGATCAGAGGCCATGCTCCCAGTCTAAACTATAGTGCCTTCCCACCGTAGGATGCACTATAACCCAGAAGAGAATGAAGAACTCGTTCACATATCTTTGGATCTAATTGAAGAGAGAAGAAACGATGTCGCACTCAAAGCAGCAGCTCACAAACAAAAAGTGGCAGCACAATACAACTCCAAAGTCAAGAATCGTAACTTACAAGAAGGAGATCTTGTCCTCAAGCGAATCTTCCCGCGCCTCGGAGCGCTAGATCCAATCTGGGACGGACCATATGTAATTCATAAAGATCTCCACAACGGAGCTTATATTTTGTCAACAGTGGACGGAGAGGTGTTCCAGAGGGCATGGAACATCCAACACCTTCGTCGATACTTTTCTTAACTTGTACTGCCCATATGAAGTGAATTAACAAAGAGAATCAGTGGACGTAGGCATTTTCGTGCCGAACCACATTAAAAAACTTGTCTCTTTTTAACTTTTTCCTTTATATCTTGGCTGCTTGTTAACTTCATCCTTTTCTGTTGAACAAAATCCTATGTAATGGCATTTCCATTCAGGACACATCACGGCGTGACCTCACCTGGACAAGACCAAACAGGTACTATACGAATCTATTCCCTCGCCAATGAGACACTTTTGTCCAGCATCCCTCTGCTGCAGGTTAACTCATTGCTCGCGATCGGCCCTTAAAGCCAACTGTAATGAGCCGATTATAAGCAACCGAGAAGGCCGACTATAGCCGAGGCAGCTCATTACGGCGTTCGGCTCGCCGGCAATCGTGAACCTACTTGAAGCCCTAACATAAGGTGGCCAGCCAGGGGTAGTTCACAGTTGACGATCGGCACCCACGATAGCCGGCAATGGTAAATTGAATAATACCCACGATTACGGGCCATAATGGCCCGGGTAGTTACTGTGCGCGATCTCGGCTCCGAGTGTCTTAAGTACGACTGTGGTAAAAAAGAAAAACTCCCCGCGGAGGCGTAAGATGGGTGACAAATGTCTCCAAGACACGCAGCTAGGGAAAGTGACTACAAAACCCGTTTGCCATGAACTTAAGCACATCGCAGGCCTTCCGTGATTGCAAGTTTTACTATTTATTATATTTCTATTTTATTTGAAAACTTTCCTCCTATCCTCTATAACAAATCCTAAAGTACAGGACACAAAATAGGAGACGCTCGCTAATGGGAATAGGAACTCACAATTGGATGACAGGTCACGCAGCCGCATTCCATATTCAGTCATACAAGACACTCAAAGCAACCATCTACAACTAAAACATGAAGGGCGGTACTTTCTTCTTTTATTTGAATGCGTAGCTATAATTTATTCGCACATTACACTAACATTGCAGGATATGAAATTATATTTTAAGCAAGAACTTGGCACCGAACACGATTGAATCACAAGCATGTGCATAGCTATATTTCTTCTGCAGCACACCAAAATAATGACAGCATTCAAATATGACAGAATCAGCTTAAGTTAAAAATTACATGCCAAGAATAAAGTCGTTCGTTACGAGTAACATAATTACAGCCTAAAAGTTACACTAATGTTTTGGGACCAAGTAAACCAAAAGATATCTAGATCAAGTCAAGGAGTCGGTTGCATTGGAGCTTCACCTCTATCCTACTAGCCCTCCGAGTTCTACTTAACCGCAGGATTGGAACTCTCAGCATGTTGACCAGAGGTAGTTGGTGCTTCAGAGGTCCCGCCTGTCCAATTCAGGAGAAGAATCCATTAAATAAACAATAAGCAATCAAGTTGTGAAGAACTAAAAGGGAAGACTTACCAGCATCTGCTCCTTGATCATCATCCTCTAACTGCACACCTACCTCCTCAGCAGAAAGCAGCCGCATACCCTCTTTCACCGCCGCTTTCTCCTCCTTGGTGAATTGAGTCGTAACCACGTCCATTCCGAAGGCCACGCCACCCCCTTATCTGCTTCGGCCTTAGCCTCCTCCAGGGCCCTGAGATTAATCCTGGCCATGACTCGAGGATAATCATCCATCCAAGATAAGTTCCCCTGTTTCCAAATGCGAAAGTATATATCCTGAAGCATCTCATCCATTATCCCCTCATTCTCTTCGAACTCCCTTATTCGGTCCTCAGAAGCGAACAGCTTTGCAATGCCAGCATCCCTCTTCGATTGGTATCGCGGGCAATCATCTTGAAAGGATTTCTTCATCGCCTCAATCTCCTCCTTTAGCTTGGTTTGAGCAAGCTCTACGGCTTAAAGTTTCCCGGATAACTCCTGTACCCGCTTGAGATCCGCTTTCCGAACCACATCCACCGTTGCAATAGCCATATCAATCCGTTCCTTACAAACAGCCTCTATTTTTTTGTAACTCAGCCCTGCTGGCCTCTTCCATGGTTTTCCTTAATTGCCTAGAGGCGGCCTTATGTTGAGAGATCTGGATGGCCTGATCAGCGAGTTGTTTGGCCTGGTCGGAAACCCTTAACCGCAGTCGAATGTTAGCACTCTCGATTTCTTCTCCAGCCTTAACCAGTCGGGCATGATGCACCATCAACTTCCTGGCTTCCTCAGCAACCCAGTCAATGTTTGCCTTAGCTTCGTCCCCCAAAGTTACAACCCGAGTGGTAAGCAAATCAAGGTCCAGGGACTTAGCTTCATCTAGTACTCTTACCATAGGATTACGAGGGAGAAGTTGCTCGCCAGTAGCCTCGTCAAAGGTAATATCACGAGAACCCGGATCCAGATCTGGATGACCTGCAAACGGATTACGAGCCAAGCCGGGATGATCTATTTAGGTAACGGTAGGATTTTCAGATGGGTGCGGAGAAGGTATAAACTCAGTATTCTCCTCCGTGGTATCCTGAAGAGGCTGAGTTGGGGGCTGAGGACCAGGTGAAGATTCAAACAAGGAGCGACTCCTCTTCTTCTTTTGGATATCCTCTTCGATAACTCCAAGAAGAGGACGGTAGCCGAGTACGTCTCCAGGGCGGTTAGTCGAAGGCTTTGGCTTAGTAGAAGCCTTGAGAAGTTTGTATTGTTCAAGACGGTGTCGAACATCTGATGTCTTGGTTACCTTACCCACTTCTGTGATAAAAACCAAGTGTTACAAGCATACATTGAGCTATAATTCAAGAAATATATCAAGTTAAGAAGAGTAGAGAGACACTTTTGTTATACAAACCCTGGGGAGGAATATTTCATTCCAGGACGGGAGCTGGCCATAAAATATTCCTAAATCCTTATCATAAATGGAGTCGGCAGGAGTCAAAAATTCACCTTGAATCGCAGGAAATGACCTAGCTGAAGAGTTCTTAGAAGATGAATCGGCGTCGGTCTCGGCCTTATCTGCTCTCTTAGGCTTCTCCACTAAAGCCGATCCTTCCTCCAACCCTTCAAAAGCTAGGTGGAGAGCATCATCTATCCATTCCTGGATCACACCTGCTTGCTTAGAAGACAAAGCCCCAGTGCCATCACCACTCTGTCCGTCGCCACCATCATCGCTATGACCATCACCATCACCTTCTCCACCACTTCCACTCTCCGCGTCACCACCTTCATCCTCGCCTCTTTCCTCCTCCACATCTTCCTCCTCCGGGATGTCTGGACATGTGCTAGGGGAGGGTCAGTCGGACTTCTTAAGTTTCTTCCCCCCGGCAATTGGATGTTTCGAGAAGGGTTTCCTTTTACTGCTCTTCGCCGTAGCCCCTCCTTTAGCTTTGGTGGCCTTTTCCTCAGCTGTGTCTCTTTGCGTTACCACAGATTGGCGTGACAGAATAAAGTTGAGCCCCAAGAGAGTAGCATTCTTGATCAAATAAGAAGCCGCCCTCTCATTTTCCGGAATGGCATCCATTTCCGCAGCCATCCGAACCAGACGATCGTTCTCTACAACCGCAAAGCCACCTGTCGCTAGCAAAAAATAAATCACATAAGGAGGAGCATTGCAGTCAGAACGGAAATTATAAATGAGATTCAACTTACAGCCAGAGGTGAAGCGGTGGAAAGAAACAGAGTCATCCTTGACAAAGAACCATTCCTTCTTGAACATGCTAAATTTTGAATATAAGTCCAGGACTGGCTTGAAAGACACAGCCGATTCTAAGCTAATATGCGGAGACACCTTTTTGTAGCCTCTCAAGTTGTACAGGTACCAGATTTCTCGGTTGGAGGGGGGACGCCCGTATTTTCTCTGGAAGATAATAAACAGACTCACCAAGATGGCATAGGAGTTGGGCTGAAACAGGAAAGGGGCCACCTTCAAGTATGTGATGAAGCTAACTATCCAAGCGTTGATTGGAGGGATGGCTCCGCACATGCAGTGGTACCTACTGTAACGAAATATCCTTCAGGGGGGTTATACGGCATCACTCCTTCCCCGGCAACATCATATGCGCTCTGTCGATCATAAAAGATCTAGATATAACGTCAAGCTGCTCATCTTTGAGGGAGCTGGGAAAGCAATCAGGCGGTGAGTTCAAGAACTCTTGAGGACCGTACCCGTCTACTAAGGATCTCGGGGTTGGTCCATGTCGTTCTGGTTCTGACTGAACTAGGGGCACTATGGAGGACTCTCCTTTGTCCTTGGATTTCTTCTTGTCATAACGAGTTTCTACTTTATGAGACATTATCTGCAACACGAGCAAACATATTGTTAGAACAATGAGTGTAGAGATATAAACAAGCAAATACCTAACAGTCTGGAATCTCATTCATAATTCAAAACATAAAAGTTTCAATCGGTAGCTCGAGGCTAAAATTCCATTCGGCACTCGTACTCCCATGTTCAATCGGTAGGTCGAGGCTACACTACTACAAAAAGTGCATATTGCTTCGCCTCATTTGCATCGGTTGAAGTAAAAACTGATGCAAATAGAACTATTTGCATCAGTTATATCTTAATAACTGATGCAATTGGTACGTGGAAAGCAATAGGTAATAAAAAATCAAATTTGCATCAGTTGTCACCAACAACCGATGCAATCGGTACGTGCAAATAGTTTTAGTTGCATCCGTTTTAAATTCAACCGATGCAACTACGGTAAATTTTGTTCGCCGCCAAATCATTTTTGTTTGCCGCTAAAATTTTTGTTCTCAAATTTTCGTTTTTCCATTAAATTTTCATTCCGTCGCCAAATAATTTTATAGTCCAGCTTAAACCAGATCTCCTTTTCATCTCCTCCTTTAGTATTAATTCCAAACTCAAAAAAAATACAGGCAATAAGCCTTGCGTACGTCGTCAGCGGCTCTTGTGAGGAGGCGTGTTTCAATTTCACAGCTGACATAAATTTCGCAATTTGAAGGTCGATTAGGGCAATTAGGGTTGCATGTTCGTGGGGATGGAGTGGCCGCTTGCTTGGGTTGCCGGTTTTGTTCAAGGCAATTGCAAGGTTGCGGTGAGTTTGGGTTGCAGAAATTGGAGGTTTCGGGTCGCAATGGTTTGGCAATTTGCAGAGGCTAATGGATGATGTAGTTCAAGATAAGGAAGTGAATTTTTCGCGGTGGTTCATGATTTGAATTGCAGGCGATTTGGGTTGGCAGTGGAGGTTGCGGCAATTGGAGTGCTTGAATTTGGTAGCGGCGATGGAGATGATTTGGTTGTTCGCAGATGGATTGTTTGTAGTAGTGTTGCTGGAGCAGGCTGCTTTGTAGTTGAGTGTGTGGATTTGTGAGGTGCTGTGAACTGATGGTTTGGGAAGGCTGTTGCGTGAAGATGAAGTTGTTTGTTACAATGAGGTGAAGGCAGGCTAGAGCTATTTTGTAAGAAAGGAGGATGGTGAAGTTGAAGTTGTAATGCTTTGTGCAAGTCTTGGTTGGTCGAAATGTTACAAAGGAATGGATGGTTTCAGGTTGTATACAGATCTGCAGCCGTTGTGTTGATGAGTGTTTGGGATGTTTGCTGGTGATCAGTGTGATGTGGAAGATGTTTCTTTGCTGTTCAATTGAAGGCATTGCCACTGTGAATTAGGTTGTTATCAGGTTTGCTGTTTCTTCCCTGCCATAGTCATATGGTTGTTGCCCATGTATGGAACAAAAGACTCCCTCATTGTGAGTGAGAAGGCTGCAAAAGCATTAGGATTCATTTTGTAAGTATTCATAATAATCCATTATGTTATATACGTAGCACAGTCTCATTTTATTTTTATTTTGGTATAACTAACAATGCAGTATTTCAGGTGGGAAATGAAACTGAGATCAGTGGCTTACCGACTTGGTTTTGTTGGAAACTTGTGTTGCACATTTCACATTCGACTTGGTTTTGTAACAGACAGGTTCTTGAGTTCTCTCGTTAGCTTGGTCAATGGCACAGCTTGGTTGGATAGTGGGATCTTTAACCTTGGTCATTTTCTCCATTATCACTTTTCACACATCGAGTTTATTGGTAGATTCCTATAGAACTCCTGATCCAGTACATGGAAAAAGAAACTATACTTATATTGCTGCAGTGAAAGCTAATCTAAGCACAACTCGAGTTTGGTTCTGTGGTATCTGTCAGTATGTTAATTTGGTTGAAACTGATATTGGTTGCACTATTACTGCTTCCATTAGTGCTGCGTGAGTTTTTTTTTTCACTCTGCTTATTTTGTTATTGGTTATATGTATTTTATCATTGAATTTTAAAAAAAAAAATTATGCTTGTGTGATTTTTGTTTCCATTTGTTTGTGTGCATGTTACTGTAGCCTATCTTTTTTCATTTGCATTTCCATGTTAAAAAAAAGAGCATATACAATTTCAAAAAGAAAGAAAAATAATCCATTTCATTTTCAAATACATTTTTAACTTTTAATTTACAATTACATTCTTCAATTTCTTCTTTTGGTTTACACCGTACATACATTGCTTTTCACTGTTTCATTGCTGTGATTGTTGTGCTTACTGCTTCTATGCACCTCAAACTATGCACTGCCTTTAAAACCATTCTCTTCCCCTTGTCGTCCCTTCAATCCACCTCTGCATTTAACACTTGCAGCCTTGTACAATCCTTCAGACAACACTGCCATCCACATTAGCCACAATAGTGCCACATCATAGTGACATCAAAAAAATTCATCTGCACCTGCCTTCTACCGTACAACTGTGCACAGTACATTTTCCATTACTTACTGTTAAACCACCAAATCATCATCCACCTGATCCACCACTTCCTCCTCTTGCTTGCTGCCAACCACAAACATTTTACCAAAGCTACTACATCCCTTCACCGTCCTCATCACACTACTTCTCAAAAACTACTGTTTTTCAACTTGCAAGCTTACGTAACACCACTGCTACCCATTCTTCACCTATCTCCACTATTGCTACAGATAACTGAACAACCAAACTTACATCTCACCACTTCCATCCTCTTTACAAATTGCTCTGCCACCATCAGTTCATTGAATCTAACCTCTTACATATTAACCCCTAAGTATGTAATATCCTGTTTGAGTGTGATAACTTGGAATCACTGTGGATGTTTACGCATAGCTGGGTGTGTTCTGGTCAAACTCCATCACTTATCTTACTACTCTTTTTGTGCACCAAACTTTATATAATCTGTATTAAAGCACCTATTGTCATTTTTCTGTTCAATGTTATTTTCATTGGTGGATTCTTACTGAAATATCCACCAGTTTACCTTTGTTCATGTATGTTATAGGGAAAAACTGAACTCTATGAATCTCCTTCTATACATGGTTCCTATTGCTGTAGTTTTCTTGCTTCCTGCAACCCTTTTCATGGAGGAAAATGTGGATGGCTTTATGGTGGAGTTTCTGATGTCGAAATGGGTGCGTGGTTTGAGATTACGTGGGGTGTTTGGTAATTTCGATTTCGTTTTTCCTGTTATTAAATTTTAGATTCTTGTTTCTACCGTTGTTCGTTTGTCTCATTTTTATTACTTTGTCGTTGCAAAGAGACATGTGTAATAATCTTCTCATTTTTTATTTTGAGTATATCTACTGTCTCCACTAACTTCTGTGCTTTTTTTACCTGAACGAAGTAAGAGTATAGTTAGAATGTGACATACACAAATTATTTTAATCTAATACTGGACACTGCTCATAAACTTCTCAAAAAGCGTATAGTAGCTCACACCATATACTTCTGTTTTTTTCTTCTCCTTTTTATTGTTGTCATATGAAATAGTTATCCACTCTCGATTAGGCATGCTGTAGTCGAAGAATTGAGTATACTTGGTGCCTACGTATACAGTTGTTCACGCAAAGAAAATGAGACAAACGATTACTTGAAGAAATGGAGAGATATGGGTTTGAAGGTAAATAGATCCATTTGTGATCTGTCAATCCGAGAGCAGAGATAGGAGTTGATGAAGAAGGTGGGATCAAATTTTGACGGGAAGCTTAATATTCTGGTGAGTTTGATTTCCATAACTTAAAATGTGCATTTATTCTTCTGTATTACTGTACTATAGTGATGCCATTGATTAATTGTTTACATCCTGTACAGTGATTTTGGATATGTTTTTTAGTAGATGTTACATATATAATGTTTTAATGGTTGAAGTTGGTTGTATGGTTTGAGAGAGGATATGCGTTATCAAATGAATTTAGGGTTTGATACGTTTCTTGCATCTGCAAAGGCAATGCATCCACAAATGCAGGTCGGCAACATCTGCGGGAATAAAAAATTTGTTTGCAACTCAAATTTAATTTGGTTTTTGCATTCAAAAAATATGTTCAGGAAACTACTTATTTTGAGCATTGTTGAGTTGGTGCTGATTTGAGCTTGTAAGGTCACTGGTTGTGAATATGCAGTGTTTGGTGATTGCTTTGGGTTTGTGGTTGATGGCAGAGATGTTATGAGTGGTTGAATGGATGGTCAGTGTTGGGTTTCTTACTGGGTGGTGGAGTTGTATGTGCTCTGGGCAATGACATTTTTTATTTCGGTGGGGATATTGAGTTGCAGTGTGGTCGTGTTTATGGCTCAATCAGAAGTTTGGTTCAGGAAGAAGTAATGTTGATGGTAGAGAGGACAGTGCACGGTGTAGTGTAGTTTTTTTTATAGAAATCGAGAATGTACAGTGATGAAAGTGCCAATGAATTGAAATGTAATTGAGAATCTGTAACAAAATTGAAGATGAATGCAATGTTCTCTTTTTTGTGTATGTTTTTCTCTTTTATACATACATAGATACATACATACATACATATATATATATATATATATATATATTCTATTTGAGTACTGTAATAATGTGTTATCTCGCATTTTTCAGCAAGGCCGTGATATCAAAAGATCGACCGAGAAAACCAAAGATAGCTCGTCTCAAAGATTGATCAACTCAGCATCTCAACAAAGCAAGTTCTGTTGAATGATTTCTCATCTAAGATCCCCTACGGAGGGGGGGTCCGAGGGGGTGCCAACCCCCCAAGGTGGGGGTGCGGGGGCAACGCCACCGCTACGGTGTTCAACCTATCTTCCACTCGAGGCCAGCGCCCCGTTCAAAACGGTATACGACTTAAAGAATGGAGCGACCTATCTTCTACTCGAGGCCAGCGCCTACAACCTAAGAAGATCTCGCGACCTAAGACGTGACCAAGTTAAGCGACCTAGCGGCTTAACACGTGGAGCGACCTAAGCTGGACCAAAGGTCAGCGACCTAACGGGTTAACCTATCAGCGATTTAAGGCATAAAGCGGCTCAACCGAGTTAACGAGCTAATAGGAGAAGCAGCTCAACGACCTAAGAATAAACGAGTTAGCAACTCACCAGGAGGTCCGACCTAAAGATGCCACGACCTAAAGGAGTCCATGACCTACTACTTACCTTAAGTCGTTCACGATTTATGCCCAGAAACTCCTTAAGTCGTCCCTACCGACCTAACTCCTTAGGTCGTCCCTACAGACCTAACTCCTTAGGTCGTCCCTACCGACCTAACTCCTTAGGTCGTCCCTACCAACCTAACTCCTTAAGTCGTCCCTTACGGCCTAACTCCTTAAGTCGTTCCTACCGACCAAACTCCTTAAGTTGTCCCTTACGGCCTAACTCCGCAAGTCGTCCCTGCCGACCTAACTCCGATTTCACCTATAAATACTCCATCTACTCCACTTAGAGGGGGGACTTTCCGGATTCCAAAGCGCCGAGACTCTGCCATTCTCTCGACTCTTCCAACACTTCAACCATCGACGAATCTTCATCAAGAGGTTTACTTCGTCCAACATGAATCCCAGAAGCAATTGATCATCAAAGTTCTAACTCTTTTCTCCGATCTGTTGTAATTGTAAAGTCGTGTTGTAAAGGTGTTGTAATCGAAAGATCATGCTGTAAAAGTAATGTATCTTGTAAAGTGTGCTCAAAGAACATAATGGAGGATGTAAAGTGGATGTAGTCTTATTAGAAGTTGAACCACTAAAAATCTCTGTCTCTTTTACTTTTCTGCAATTTTCTTTTTACTTTGATTCCCGTGCAAATGGGTGGTGCTTTTGGTTCATCACAAGATACACCAGGTGTTAGCATTAAAGACATTTTTATCGTTAACATAATGGTTTTTGAGGGATTAGTTTGCATCGGGCGTTATAAAAAACCAATGCAATAGAGGGATTAGTTTGCAGCGGTTTTCAAGAACAACCGATGCAACAAGTTCCTTTGTTGCATCGGTTTTCATTACAACCAAAGCAACATGGGGGCTGTGTTCAAGCAGCCAACCATGATATTTTGCATCAGTTGTTATTAACAACCGATGCAAAAAGGACCTTTTTGCATCGGTTTCAGAACTGATGCAAAAGTTTTAAGTCTGTTGCGTCGGTTGCATATGTATCGGTTGTTGAACCGATGCAAAAGGGGGGGAACAACCGATGCAAATGGCCTGTTTTGTAGTAGTGCTAAAAGTCCATTCGGCACTCGTACTCCCCAAATTCATTCGGTAGTTCGAGGCTAAAAGTCCATTCGGCACTCGTACTCCCATGTTCATTCGATTGTTCGAGGTTAAGGGTCCCTTCGTCACTCGTACTCCCATGTTTAATCGGTTGTTCGAGGCTAAAAGTCCATTCGACACTCGTACTCCCATGTTCATTCGGTGGTTCGAGGCTAAGGGTCCCTTCGGCACTCGTACTCCCCTAGTTCATTCGGTAGTTCGAGGCTAAGGGCCCATTTGGCACTCATACTACCCAAGCTCAATCGGTAGTTCGAGCACAAAGTTCATTCGGCGGAAGGAGACCTCACCTTATTCGGCAGACAGAGGTTTGGTTCGGCTCTTTCAGATGGTAAGGAATAACAGAGGCGTGAAGCCCATACTTATAGGCAAGCACAGGATAACCGGACCAGCTGGGTCGGCACTTGGGCCGAATGAGAGTGTCCAAAACAAAGCACGACATATGCAGGCATATGCCCTACTTTGCGGGGCAAATGTTGGGCGTATTTCCACCGGACCGAGACCACCGGCCAAGGCCACCAAACCAATGCCCAACCCACTCACCACCAGACCAGGGCCACCAGACCAATACTCAACCCACTCACCACCGGACCAGGGCCACCGGACCGGATCTCAACTCACCTACTACCGAACCAACTTATTTCCAAAGCCTAGCTGGATCAAGACCAATCCTCTACTTCCGGACAAAAACACTACCGAACCAAAACACTACTCCAACCATCACCGGACCAAGGCGTTACCGAACCAACATTGCCAGGCCAGATTACATCAGCCTATGCCCACCAGCAGCTATATACATCCAAGACCCCTACCCTCAGCCTCACTCTATAAATAGAGGGGTAGGGGTACAACAATGGGGGACAGTTTTGAGAGCTCAAGCACGGATAGAACTTTCAAACAACTTTCATATACTTGTAATCAAAGCTTTTTACTTGTAATCTGAACAGTAAAGGAGAATAACATATAAAGTGGACGTAGGCACATTCTGGCCGAACCACTATAAATCTGCGTGTCTTTTACAGTTTAGTCTCTGCCTTTTTCATATTTGCATAAATCACCCAAATCACTAAGAACAACATAAAATCGACTAAATCATACGACTTGGAGGTGTTTGCCCATTTTTGTGCAAACATATTTCATAAGTAAAAGATTTGGAGTGAGAATGACTCACCTTTTCTGAAGTTAGGGACCAAAACACACACGCAAGAGGGATTCCAAAAGCATGATATAACACGACACAGCACGACATTTGATTCGAATGAATGGAGAGCCTAGATATTGATCTTGTAAACAATAACCAAAACAATACAATATTAACATAAACATTCAACCCAAAAACAATATTGAAGCAACTTGAAATAAAAGCAACAAAGACAAGAATGATTTGACCTTGCTTTAATCACACCAATGCTCGGCCATAGGGTTCATATGCTCGGATATAATTTGATTTGGCTCAGATTAGGCATCATAACACACGGCTGCATGAGGGTGAAGAGGTAGGAGAGTTGCAAAGTGATGTATGCAAAGGACAAGGCAAAAAGGAAGGGTTTGGATGCACCACTTGGCTCAACTTGGTCACATATGGCTCGGCTATGGTCAAGTATTGGTCTGGATAGAGGTGGAGTGTTGGCTAGAGGTGGAGTAGCTGCTGGTGGTAGTGGCTATGGGGGTGGCCAAAGTGATGGATAAAGGTGGTGAAGACATAGGCTTGGCTAAGGCAAGTTTTGGTGGAGTTTTTTGTGGATTTGTGGTGATGGCTTCACATGAAGGCATGGCCAGATCTTGGTCAAAGGAGGAGGAGGTGGAACTGCTATAGTTGGTGGTGGTGGTGTGGTCGGTGGTGAAGGTGGTAGGGTAGTGGTCGAGCAAAGCAAGAAGGAACAAAGGCAAAAGTCAATAGAAAAAGAGGAGAAAATGAGATAAAAATGGAAGAAGACAATAGAAAAAAACTTACAAAAATTTTTCTAAAGATAGCTTGGCCGTGAGTTTTCAGATGTGAGAAAGATTTCACGTGAAAATAAAAAGAGAATACACTGCAATACAAAAAGAAATGGTCGGCTAGAAGATGAAATGAAAAGGAAAAAGGAAAATGAAAAGTCAAAGTCAATTGAAAAGTCACAAGTAATATGAAAAGGTTTTGTCCTTTAGAATTTCCATTTACTTTTAATCCAAATAAAAAAATAAAATTTAGTAAATAATAATAAAAGACAAACAAAATAAAGTGAAAAAGAAAATAAATAAATAATTTTAGGAAAAGTAGAAGATAAATTAGAAAATAGTTTATTAAATTGAAACTAGCATTAAAAATTGAAAACAAAAATACAATTAACATTCAAAAATTATAACTTCACTTTTAAAATGTTTTAAAAATAAAATAAAATATATACATGACATGACATGTTACACATATTAGATCATGATATGACAAATAAAAATATTATTTAAATGATTTAAAATAAACAATTTTGTTAAATAAACAATTTACACACAATACTGTAAAAAGCATAGCTTTCACAATATTAATCGGATTCCAACGAAACGAAAAAAAGTATACTTAAAATTTTATTTACTTTCATAAAAGAAAAATAAATTTCAAAATTTCCAATTTTGAAATTTTAAATTAAAAGTCAAATTTTGACCGTATTGACCAAAATTCACATTTTTGGAAAATATTCCATTCATTCATATTTGGAATTATAATTTACATCAAAATCAAAAATTTATATTTAAAATAACAAAATTATTCATTTTAGTAAATAAAATAAAGTTTTTAAATCAGAAATCCAATTAAAATAATTAAAATATACAATTAAAATAATCCCAAAATACAGGGTTGTTACACTTTCCCCCACTCGAAACTTTTCGTCCCCGAAAAGGAATGAGGTATGGGAAAACAAAGAAAAAGATAGAATGAAATAGGATTAAGACAAGATGACAAGAAGATTGAAATTATACCTGATAACTATTGTTATAGGTAAGTTTAACAAGGTGGAGATGATCTTCCCAAGATCCCCCAGAATCAAGAACACAAGCACGAAAAAGATCCTCTAGAATCTAGTTCACCCTTTCCGCTTGACCGGCAGTTTGTGGATGGCAAGCAGTGCTCAGATTCAAAAATGAGTACCAAAGATTATCAAAAATTATAGAAAGATTTCTAAACAGACTGGTATAAGCAATGGCCTACCCATTCTGTAGCAAGATAAGGGAAATAAGGATAACTAAAAGATAGTTTGAAAAACAAAATAACATAATAAATTTGAAACCATGAAAATTTCAACTCACATTTAAAATTAATTTTACATAAGTTAAATAAATCTAACCATCTCTAATTTCATTATCTTATCATCCAATTATCTTAAATTAACAGTCTCTAAAATCATGGATTTGAAAAAAAATCATTTATTATACTCAAAATGTACTTAATAAATTAAATTCTTCATTATTCCTAATTAAAATTAAATTTATTCTTCTAAATATATGTTATCACCTATGTTAAATATATTTAAACTTATTATAACTGCTTTAATTTATTCTTAGTTCCTTCAACATCATTTTATATTGTATATTATTCCATTACCCTTTTTCTTTATTTTCCTCTGTTAATCTTTTTATAACTAAAATTTAAGTGTATAACATTTATTTTAACCACTCAAATTTTATTTAGAAAATTCTTTTTATATTGTATATTATACAGTTACATATTCAACTTCTGTAAAATTTAGGTAAGTTATATTGGAATGAAATTGTGTATTATACAATTAAAATTTCTAATTTAATCATTTCAAGCTCGAATATTTATCCAAATCTTGAAATTATACTTGAAATTATCCTTCAAGATAAAATTTAGGAATTAAATTTCCGATAATTTCCAAAATATTTAGAGATAAATAAGTGCACATATACTACATATATTTCCATTCAAATTTAAAACATATATCAGCATATGTTATAAATCCAGTCTTATTTTAGAAATTCTAATCAATTAAATTCTCCAAAACAAAAGTGTAGTAAGACTACAGAACGGTCTCTTCACTTCGAAACTCAAAAATGAATGTCGATGATGCTGCTGTCATCACCGAAGTTATTTTCCAGTGACAAAGAGAAAAGCACTAATTTTAAACTTTAAAATTCTTTGAAAACAAATTTCTATTCGAAAATACTTTAAATAGTATATCCTTTATAACTTTAAATACAAGGTTTGAAATCCATTAGAAAATAAATTCTCAAATTCTTGTTTTAAATTCATTTTAAATTTCCAATTAAATTTATAACCATGTTTTATAGTTCAATTTTTATATATGAAACAAGAGATAATAACATATAAAATCAAATATTATTTCTAAACAACCAATTAAATACAAATCCATAAAAATTCATAATATAGTAACAAAATTTATTTCATTACTAAATTATAAAAACATATTATGTCAGTTTGCTCTGTTCAAGTATTTTGGAAATCTTATCGATAGTGTTGATCAGGCGAATCGATCAGAAACCCAAATCAACAACAAAAACTCACAACACAATATATAAAACGTTAAATATAGATTTACAAATACACTTTAAGAATCTTTTGATGATAGATTGGAAACAAAAGACAAGATGATTAAATAATAGAATAGGAAGATGGATAAGCTTATATAAATCGCGAGAAACCTTAACCGGGTCAACCGTGACTTAAAGAATAAGATCGATGTGGATTTCTGGGGTAAATCAACATTCGGTCTCAAGAGATAGTGACGCAGCGGATATAGCGAAAACGGATGAATCGGTGAAAGTAGGAATCGATGGATTGAAAATACCCAAATGCCCAAATCCGTTGATCTCAAGAGATACCGGATTCTAGCCATCTCTAACACGTTGATCACGCACGATACCGTGTTAAAAGATCTACAATTCTTCGAACGTTGATCTCGCGCACGAGATACCATGAATCGGCTTAAAGTCCGTTGACTCGAGCACACTCGAATACCGAAGATGGAGAAAGGAGATAACACTCAACTTCCAATTTCAAAAGAGGCACAAAGCACTCAAAATTTTATTCAAAATTCAATAACCGTTACAAATGACCCAACATCCATATTTATAGGGTTACAATTCAACTCAACACAGCCACGACCTAACATAGGTCGTCAACGACCTAACGGACGCGACTCAACAAGTGAACGACCTACGACATAACTCACACGAGTTACTACATACACTACATAACGACCTAACATATACAGGTTACGATGACCTACCATTTCTTAGGCTAACAACATGCGACCTACCAACAAACAACTCCACGACTTACGGCTTTCATGTACATGCGACATAACCAAACACGAGATAACTGTATATACAACACATGACCTATGAACAAACGACTGAACACACTAACGACCCAAGACAGCAGCGACTTAAGAAAATAGCTTGTGGAAATCTTCACGCGAACTAACACATGAGCGACATAAGGAAACCTTCTTCATGCGACTTAAGAAAGCAACGGCTTAGAGAAGAATGCGACAGCGACCTAAGATCTGAGCGACCTACTCGTTAGGTCGTAACACATTAGGTCGGAGCGATCTAAGGACACGTAGACTGGAATGCTCAACTCGCTTGTTTTCTTGAATGCCTTAACGGTTAATCGGTTAACTCGCGAGCGACCTTCACTAAGTCGTGAGCGACCTAAGGCCCTTGAACGACTCAAATCCATTGAGTTGGTAGATTGCGCTGCATCATCCCCCCCCCCCCCCCGGTTGACAAGAATTGGACCTCGAATTTGCACCTTCCTCTTCCACGACAGGGTAATTCCCGTGAAACGGAATCAAGCATTTGACGTTAAAAACGTCTACAGTATGAACATGATCTGGCAACCTCAACTGATATGCATTATCGTTACTTTTCTTTACGATTTCCAAAAGACCAATTTTTCTAGCAGCTAGTTTATTGTAAGTACCACAGGAAATCGATCCTTAGTCAACACTGCATACACAAAATCTCCTTCTTTGAATTCAACACTTCGTCATTTAACATCTGCTGATTGCTTATATTTCTCATTTGCCATAAGCAATCGTTCATGTACAACATTGTGGCATTCTTGCAACTCATTCACAAAATCTCTAGCTCGTTTAATCACCCTTTCTGCTGTGGTACTACAGATAAATCCAATTGTCCCTTCGGAATAGTTCAATAAACAACCTGGAATGGACTGAAACCCGTGCTACGATTAACTGCATGGTTGTGTGCAAACTCCGCTTGACATAACTTCGAATCCCAACTTCTCAAATTGTCATCCACGAGGCATCGCAATGGATTACCTAGGGATCTGTTCACAACTTTAGTCTGTCCATCCGTCTGTGGATGATAAGCATACTAAATTTCAACTTAGTTCCAACCATTTTCCATGGTCTCATCCAAAAATGGCTCAGAAAACGAGTATCTCTATCCGAAACAATAGATTCAGGCAATCCATGAAGTCGATAGATTTCTTTGTAGTATAAGTGAGCGACATTAACGGCATCTGCAGTCTTCTTACAGGCAATAAAATGTACCATTTTTGAAAACCGGTCAACCACCACATAGATAGAATCATTGCCACGTTGCGTTCTCGGCAATCCCAACACAAAGTCCATACTAACATCCACCCAGGGTTTAGTAGGTATAGGCAACGACATATATAATCCTACATTCATAGCGGTTCCCTTCGAAACTTGACAGATATGACATCTCTCCACAAATCTTTCAACTTCTTTTCTCATTGATGGCCAAAAATAATATTTTGCAATCAACTGCATTGTACGATCACGGCCCACGTGTCCTTCCTCATGCAATTCTTTGATAATCTTCATTCGCAAACTATAATCTGGAACACACAGTTTATCTCCCTTGAACAGAAAACCTCAACCAGCATATATTCATCCATGCTTTCCTGCTTGACTCTGTCTAGAATTCTGGAAAAAATAAGAATCTGAAGTCAGCAAATCTGGAAATAAGTCAAAACCCACCACCTCTACTCGCATAGTTGTTAGCAAATTATTTCTCCGACTCAATGCATCGGCAACGCGATTAGTAACTCCAGATTTGTGCTTTACGACGAATGTGAATTGTTGCAAATAAGCTATCCACCATGCATGCCTAGCTGCAATTTTATCCTGCCCTTGCAAATGTTTCAACGCTTCATGGTCCGTATACAAAACAAATTCCTTACGAAACAAATAATGTCTCCAATGTTTCACAGCCTGCACAATAGCATAGAATTCCACATCATAAGTATTGTATCTCATCTTTGCCCCAAAAAGCTTCTCACTGAAATATGCAATTGTACGTCCCCTCTGACTCAACACTCCTTCAATTCCAACTTTAGATGCATCTGTATGCAACTCAAATAACAGCTGGAAATCTGGCAATACTAGGATTGGTGCTGTCGTTAAAGTTCTTTGATCCGTTCAAAAGCAAATCCTGCATCTTCCGTCCACGAAAACTGTTTCCCTTTCATACAATCAGTAACAGGCGCCATCACACTACTAAAGTGCGGTATAAATCTTCAATAAAATGAAGCTAACCCATGAAAAATTCGGACTTCTGTTATAGTCTTGGACTGTGGCCAATCTCTGATTGCTTCAACATTACTCTGGTCCACCTGTATACCTTCTTCGGACACAACATATCCCAAAAATAAAACACTCCGCGTCAAAGACACACATTTCTTTGTCGCTGCATAGAACTGTTCTTGACGAAGAATAATTAGTACCTTTCGCAAATGCTGAATATGCTCCTCTGTACTAGCACTATAAATCAAAATATCATCAAAGTAAACTACCACAAACTTCCCAATGTACGGTCTGAAAATTTGGTTCATCACCCTCATAAATGTACTTGGTGCATTCAATAGACCAAATGGCATAACTAGCCATTCATATAATCCTTCCCTAGCCTTGAATGCTTTCTTCCATTCATCACCTGGTCTTATGCGAATCTGATGATAACCACTTTTAAGATCAATCTACGAAAAAATCACAGACCCACTGATTTGATCCAACAGATCATCAATCCTTGGCATTGGAAAACTGTATCTGACAGTAATTTTGTTAAGTACCCTGCTATCTGTACACATCCTCCACAAACCATCCTTCTTCGGCACTAACAATGCTGGTACAGCACAAGGACTGAGACTCTCTCGAATACGCCCTTGCTCAAGCAACTCCTCAACCTGTCTCCTCAACTCTTCATGTTCTTTCGGACTCATACGATAATGTGGCCTATGCGGTAAAACAGCACCTGGCACTAAATCAATTTGATGTTGTATGTCCCTTAGCGGTGGAAATTTATTGGGTAATTCTGTAGGGCAGACATCTTCAAATTCATTCAGTACTGGCTTCACTTCTTCAGGAATTTCAACTGCTTCACTAATTTCATACCCAATCAACAGAAACACTTTCGGCTCATCTTCCGCTTCCTTGACAAATTCTTTCAAAGACAACAGAGTTTTTAGTTCTCCAATCTCCTCCAACTTGTTTTCATTTTGTTGTCGCTTTTTAGGAACCAAAGAAATTCGTGTACCCTCAAACATAAAACTGTAGATGTTGATGCGACCATCATGTCGCACTGCTCTATCGTGTTACCATGGTTTCCCCAACAACAAATGACATACATCCATATCAACCACATCACACCAAATTTCATCTTTGTTGTTCTTCCCAATCGCAAAAATTACACAAGCTCTTCTACTAACCTTCACCTCCCCACCTTTCCTCAACCAAGCTAACTTGTAGGGTCTAGGATGCTTCTCAGTCTTTAATGCTAACTTCTTCACAGCTTCTGTAGAAATGATAATATCACAACTTCCAGCAACGATAACAAATTTACAAACCTTTCCCAGAATAGTGCACGTTGACTGGAAAATATTACTCCTTAGCCAACTTGAATCATCCTCTTGCTTTGGTGTCAAACAAGATCTCCTCATAATTAAATTACAACCCTCAACTCCCGACAATTCTTCTTCTTCCTCCTCAACTTGTGGTGAGTTGTAACATTCTGCATCTGCATCCTCATCCTCAACCTCAGCCATCATTGCTAGCTTCTTAGGCTTTGGACATTCATTGCTCTTGTGACCAAATTCCTGACAGTTATAGCACTTGAAATTGTTGTTGACCTTGGTCTTAACAGCTTCATTGGCAACTGGTTTTCCAACAGCCTTGGAAACATTCGCATTGCTACTAGCCCCTCTCACTTGATTGTTGGAATTTGTAAACGCACCACCTCCACTTCTGCCTTGCTTCTCCCAAGCTAGAGCCTTCTGGTGTGCTTTAGCCTTGGATCTTGGATCAAACATATTCACCATATCCTGGATCTACATTCTCAACCCTCCAACAAATCTAGCTGTCAATTGTTCCTCTGTCTCCATGATATCATTCCTCGCAATCAATTGATAAAATTCATCCGCATAATCATTCACGGACTTTGTTCCCTGTCTCAAGTTCTGCAATCGCTGATACATAAGAGATTGATAATTATAAGGCAAGAAAGTAGCCTTCATCAATTTCTTCATCTTCTACCATGAGACAATCTTCGATTTGCCCATTCCCTTCCGTGTAAGTTTTGTTTGCTGCCAGCACGCCATAGTTCTTCCTCTCAACCGAGTAGCAACCAACTTAACTCTGCGATGCTCGGGAACTTCTTTTAAGTCAAAAATCTCTTCAACATTAGATAACCAATCAAGGAATTCTTCAGCTTGCATAGTACCCTTGAATTCTGAAATTTCAGTTTTCATCCTCGACTCCCATCGACGGTCATCTTCTACATCCCGATTTTGACGTCGTACTTGGTCTCGATCTCGATAATGAATACTTCCTCTGTCACTCTCTTCATCACAATCAAATGTACTTCGATATCGTTCTCGACCATCAACATCTCTATGATCACGCATATCTCTTCGACTATGTCTTTCAACATCACGATATGGGTCACGTTCATACTCCTGTGGAGTTCTTCTCTCTTCATCTCTATATTCATGATGTTCTCGCCTTGTTGAAACTGATGACTCTCTTCTATCCCGAACATATTGTGGCGACACCCTCCTCGCTTCCGTAACCGATGGCAAAACTATGTTTCCTCCATGGTTCGAGATTGGTGACCTTCTCCTTTGACTTTGATTCATATCTATCATCAATTTATCCAATCTTCCAATTCCTTCATCCAACTTCTCATTGAATTTATTACTAACGCGTTGTTCCATTTTTTCAGCATCTTCTCTTTTGTACAAATCCTCAACACTCTAATGACGGTTAGCTCTTCTGGGAGGCATTATTAATCTTCAACAAAAATTGATGCACGGCCTTCAACTAGCTCGGATCAACACTTCAAACTGAACTTCAACACTTCTCTTTGCTCCAACAGGCTCGGCTTAGCTATGATTGGCAAAGACTAGCTCTGATACCAAACTGACGAAGCGGATATAACGAAAACGGATGAATCGGTGAAAGTAGGAATCGATGGATTGAAAATACCCAAATGCCCAAATCCGTTGATCTCAAGAGATACCGGATTCTAGCCATCTCTAACACGTTGATCACGTACGATACCGTGTTAAAAGATCTATGATTCTTCGAACGTTGATCTCGCGCACGAGATACCGTGAATCAACTTCAAGTCCGTTGATTCGAGCGCACTCGAATACCGAAGATGGAGAAAGGAGATAACACTCAACTTCCAATTTCAAAAGAGGCACAAAGCACTCAAAATTTTATTCAAAATTCAATAACCGTTACAAATGACCCAACATCCATATTTATAGGGTTACAATTCAACTCAACACAGCCACGACCTAACATAGGTCGTCAACGACCTAACGGACGCGACTCAACAAGTGAACGACCTACGACATAACTCACACGAGTTACTACATACACTACATAACGACCTAACATATACAGGTTACGATGACCTACCATTTCTTAGGCTAACAACATGCGACCTACCAAAAAACAACTCCACGACTTACGGCTTTCATGTACATGCGACATAACCAAACACGAGATAACTGTATATACAACACATAACCTATGAACAAACGACTGAACACACTAACGACCCAAGACAGCAGCGACTTAAGAAAATAGCTTCTGGAAATCTTCACGCAAACTAACACTTGAGCGACATAAGGAAACCTTCTTTATGCGACTTAAGAAAGCAACGGCTTAGAGAAGAATGCGGCAGCGACCTAAGATCTGAGCGGCCTAAGATCTGAGCGACCTAACTCGTTAGGCCGTAACCCATTAGGTCGGAGAGACCTAAGGACACGTACACTGGAATTCTCAACTCGCTTGGTTGCTTGAATGCCTTAACGCTTAATCCGTTAACTCGCGAGCGACCATCACTAGGTCGTGAGCGACCTAAGGCCCTTGAACGACTCAAATCCATTGAGTTGGTAGATTCTGCTGCATCAGATAGAATTTGGGATAATAAGAGATACCAGCATCTAAACCGAGGATATAAAATCTTTGGTGAATCGATGTTGTTGTAAAGGATTTTCACCCCCTTTTACAAATAAATTTGAGATTGGCGAGACCGCCGACTCATTATAAAGATCATTCGAAGTGCAGTTATGGGATACTCCATAATCAAAAGAAGACGAATAGTGAAGGACACAAATGAATTTTGAAACCGCATGGAACGTTCCAAAATTCAAAGTAATCGAGTCAAAAAGGAAGAGATTCAAACTCGAACGAAAGTGATTCTGTAAATAAATTTACTGTATATGCTAATTTTGCCTAGAGCCACCAAAGCACTGATACCAACTGTAATGACCCGATATTTTCAACCATTCGCATCCGCCCATGTCGGACTTGAATTGCTCAAAATACCGCGTTGTAAATAAAATTTGGCAAATCTCAGATTATACAGTAAATAAATAATCATAGGCACGGAGTATTTAATAATGCAGCGGAAGTAAAAGGGATAGTAGTTCGTGAAGCTACTCTATAGATATATAAGATACATCAGAGTTAGACAAGATACAACAGAAGAGTAACAATATACATCAAGTACAAATCAGAATACATCACTGAAATCATTGGATACTGAAAGAAAAATAGATGGCTGGATCTTCAAGCAAAGCTCCAACTTCAAAGGTGAGTCTTGAATGCTGAATCACTCAGTCTGACCCGAGCGTAAAGCAAATCACAAAACACTCGATTCAGGACATAAATACTTATGAACTGTAAATCAACTCAAGTGAACAGTAACAAAATGCATCAGTAACTTAAAGGATGCTTGGGATCACCCATCCTTTAAGGATCCATTAAACTATTTACTATGTAGTAATATTGCGCTATTATAATAATGTCTACAGTAAAATAAAATAACTTTTAAATAGCGTTGAAGGGTTACCCATATAGCCCCCAAAAATAATAGTCCTAGTAGTCCATCCAGTATCAGCATACCTCCAGATCGGGAGGCTACCCTAAATACCCCATGGGCTACCGGAGAAAAACAAACTCGTAGTAAAGCTCGCTACGGTAGGTGACACATCACAACTAGGAAATGTCAGGGTAGATATACCAATTACGCTTCCGGCCTGGTGGTAACGCATAGTAGCCACTACCGCCCACCTCGGAACACATTCCCAATCAAAATCGGAGGATGGCCATCAAATCAAACAAAAGTAAGAGTGTAGTATCGATGAAGTGTGTCCGATAGGAGGAATTACCTCACTTGGCCCGTCGATCGCTCCTGTTTTAGCCACCTTAAGCCAACTCAAGGGAGTCGGGTCAATGTTCATACCTTAATAGGATCGTCGCCACAATCCTACTTCGTTCTGGAATCTCCACCGCGTACACTGTTGTTAAAGTGGTTTTCGGAGTTGGTAGAGAGTATGAAAACTTCCGATCCCGGTCTCTTTAACAACCAATGGTTATTATAAAGTCGTGGTCATTTCAAAATAGTTTATGCTTCAAAAATCAAATCATTTCAATCCAAAACTATATTCCTTTCAAAATAGTTTATACTTCGAAACCAAAACCATTTTATTTCAAAGCTATATTCATTTCAAAATAGTTTATACTTCAAAACCAAAACCATTTTTATTGCAAACAATATCCAAATCAATACGAAGTCATTTCCTTTTCAAACATATATTCACCTTTCAAAAATCATAATACTTTCAAAGTAATAACTCTTTCGATACCAAAATACTTGTAATCATTACACTTTGAAAATCATAACATTTCGAAATCATACATTTGAAATCATGGCACCTTTCCTTAATTCTTTACATTTACAAATTTATTCAATTAAACCGAAATTTTCAAATTTCCAATTTAATTCAATTCAAACCATCCGTTTCAATTCAATTCAGTTTCCAACAAACCATTTCAAATCTTATTAATTTCAAATATATTTCAAAACTATTAAATTTTTAATTCAAGCTTTAATATACCATATTTCAAACTAAATTTTATAATTTCATATATCTCAAATTTAACTTCATTATTACTTAGTTTTGAAATATTCATTTCACAAATCCTATACTTTAATACAAATAACTTCAAATTACAAGTAAACCAAATATCCTTTCATACTAATATAAACTTCAAATATTCATTTATCAAAATCAAATATCATTCCAAATTCACTTTCTTTATCAAAATAAAGATTATATCATTCAAAACCATTTCAAAATCATTTCCTTTCAAATCCTTTATCAAATCATTATTTGAATTCAAATTCAAATATTCAAATTTAAATATCATTTTAAAATAAAATATGTCATTCATTTATTATTTCAAATATCATTACAAAACACATTTCAAAATTCCATTCAAAAATTCATTTATCTCATTTCATTTCATTCCATTTAAAACATAATAAAGTAAACCTTATTTAAATTCATATTTACATTAAATTCCTTTGAAATTCAAATTTAAATATTAAAATGTATTTCAAACTCTTTAAATTTCACAAATAATCAACTCGAAAAGTTAAATCATTTAACACTTTTAAAATATAACTCAAACAGTGTTAAAATCTATAATATGTCAAAACATTGACAAAATATTGCAACAACGCCATTTATAAAGTGCTATCGTAGCTTATAGTTCCCAAAATAGTTTATTTCAGGAACAACGATATTTATGAAATACCGTAATAGTTATTTAGTTATTTCACGTAGTTAAATTAAAAAAAAGCACTTAAAAATTCGGTCATAAGACCATAGCATTTTTGGAAATGCTATTAATAAAACTCCAGATTTTATTATAACTTGAGAAACATTAACACTCCAAAATTTTGCTATTTTAAACTTATAAATCATATTTCTAGACTTCAAAATTTCACATTTAAATAATTTTAACATATGATTTATCACAACAAAATTTTATAATTAAATATCAATTTAAAACTCAATTCATTTGTTAAGTCAAAATTCACTGTTTTCTTAACTTGTAAATTTAACAAAACTTAAAAATTTACTTCAAATATCATTTCAAACTTTAAATTTAATTTCCATTATTTACTTACATTTTAAAATATAATTTAAAGTCAAAAAATTACATTTACTTCAAATAAACATACTTAAATTCACAAATTCAAAACTTAATATTTAGCTTCCTCAAAACCTTAAATATATATTTTAAATCAAAATTTCATACTTAAAAGTACATATTTATATAAAAAACATTTAAAAATATACGATGGGGTATGTATATAATTTTCTAACCTACGTCAAGTGATACAGATATATATCATTTCAATCTACAATTTAAAAAGAAAACCCGGGTTCTATCATTTCAAACCCGCAATCCCAAGTCAAATTAAAATACAATAAAAATCGCTCAGGCCTATCATTTTAGCCCATAACGATTTTTCCCTATTCTAAAGTCCGTTCGGATATGTATCATTTCAACCCATAGTGGTTCTATTCTAACAGGGAACTTGTAGTGCGTACATACGCATAAACAATATAAACAATTATACTAACATGTCAATGTTACAATATACTGTCATTTATCATATGTCAGGTGATAATTAACAAAGTTAACATGGTAACTGCATGAAATAACATATCATATAATCATCATTAACTTGCATAACATTTTTATTTACTAATCACTTGTCATTAATTTACTATTTCATAAGTAAAAATGTCGGAGTGAGAATGACTCACCTTTTCCGAAGTTAGAGACCAAAACAACACACACAAGAGGAATTCCAAAAGCACGACATAGCACGACACAGCACGACTTTTAATTTGAATGAATGGAGAGCCTAGATATTGATCTTGTAAACAATAACAAAATCAATACAATATTAACATAAACATTCAACCCAAAAACAATATTGAAGCAACTTGAAATAAAAGCAACAAAAACAAGAATGATTTCACCATGCTTTAATCACTCCAATGATCGATTGTAGGGTTCGTATGCTCGGCTATGATGTGCTTTGGCTCAAGTTAAGCATCATAACACACGGCTACATGAGTGTGAAGAGGTACGAGAGTTCTAAAGCTAAGTATGCAAAGGACAAGGCAAGAAGGAAGGGTTTGGATGCACCACTTGGCTTGGCTTGGTCACATATGGCTCGACTATGGTCAAGTATAGGTATGGACACACGTGGAGTGATGGACAGAGGTAGAGTAGCTGCTGGTGGTGGTGGCTAAAGGGGTGGCCGAAGTGATGGATGAAGGTAGTGAAAACATAGGCTCGGCTAAGGCAAGATATGGTGGTGTGTTTTGTGGATTTGTGGTGATGGCTTCACATGAAGGCATGACCAGGTCTTGGTCAAAGGAGGATGAGGTGTAGCTGCTGTTGATCATGGTGGTGTGGTCCATAGTGAAGGTGGTAGGGTAGTGGCCGAGCAAAGCAAGAAGAAACAAAGGGAAAAGTCAATAGAAAAAGAGGAGAAAATGAGATAAAAATGGAAGAAGACATTAGAAAAAAACTTACAAAAATTTCTCAAGAGATAGCGTGGCCGTGAGTTTTCAGATGTGAGAAAGATTTCACGTGAAAAGCAAAAGAGAATATACGAAAATACAAAAAGAAATGGTCGGCTACAAGATGAAATGAAAAGGCAAAAGGAAAATGAAAAGTCAAAGTCAATTGAAAAGTCACAAGTAATATGAAAAGGTTTTGTCCTTTAGAATTTCCATTTTCTTTTAATCCAAATAAAAAAATAAAATTCAGTAAATAAAAATAAAAGATGAACAAATTAAAGTTAAAAAGAAAATAAATAAACAATTTTAGGAAAAATAGAAGATAAATAAGTAAATAGCTTATTAAATTGAAACTAGCATTAAAAATTGAAAGCAAAAATACAATTAACATTCAAAAATTATAACTTCACTTTTAAAATGTTTTAAAAATAAAATATACACAAAACATGTCATGTTACACATATTAGATCATGATATGACAAATAAAAATATTATTTATAGAATTTAAAATAAATAATTTTGTTAAATAAACAATTTACACACAATATTGTAAAAAACATAACTTTCACAATGTTAATCGGATTCCAAGAAACGAAAAAAAGTATACTTCAAATTTTATTTACTTTCATGAAAGAAAAATAAATTTCAAAGTTTCAAATTTTAAATTTTTAAATTAAAAGTCAAAGTTTGGCCATATTGACCAAAATTTACATTTATGGAAAATATTCTATTCATTCGTGTTTGGAATTATTATTTACATCAAAATCAAAAATTTATATTTAAAATAACATAAGTATTCATTTTAATAAATAAAATAAAGTTTTTAAATCATAAATCCAATTAAAATAATTAAAATATACAACTAAAGTAATCACAAAATACAGGGTTATTACAGATTTTAAATATTCTTTATAATATATATATATACACACACACACACTTGAGATTTAAAATCAAATTTATATACACATTCTAAAAATATTTTTTCTACTCTTCTTCATTTTAAAACATAGGTAAATTAGTGTATTTTGCTCCAGAATCATTTCATATTGTTATCCTTTCAATAACTTTTTCAAAACAAATTTTACATTATTTTTAACTAAGGATGTCGACATCATGGGATACCCTATGTCGACATGGTGGCCGTTGAATTTAAAGGTTTTAATTTTCAAAAGAAGTGTCTATTCGTTTAAATCTCTTCACGAATGGTTATGACCGTTACTACTCTATAAACATTACAACAAAAAGGACTTTTTATAGCGTGTAAAAACCTCTATAAAACTTTCAATAGCGATTCTATAATTGCCATAGATCAACATGTTGTAAAAAGTCTGGTAGATACTATAGCGTGTCATACTTGTAATGGAAAACATATTTTTCTTGCCATCTAAAATAGGCCATATTGGTGCAACTGCTTTTCTATAGCATTATCAACCGTGCTATAGAACTTTTTATGACGCATTTTAGTTGCTATATATATGTCGACATGCTATATTGTTATAGCATTTGAACGCGCTATGGAATCATCTTGTCAACCTTTTATGACACATTTAAATGCTATTGAAAATTCATTACTATCTATTATAGCACCGTCTTATTGCAATGAAAACTATTTACTCTTTGCAAAATATTTTGTATAGCACTAACATGATGCTATAGTATAACAAAGCTGAACAATTTTTCTTTTTATTGCATAGTTAGAACGCTATAAAAAAATTCTATTGCACATTTTTTGCTGCCATAACATTCAAAGCTTACAATTTTCAATTCTACTTATATATTATTACTCAAAAAACCACATTCATCACATTAACATAAGTACACAAATTGAGTCATAAGCCAAATCACAAAATATATATATCCATAATATTTCATACATGAAGAATTAAACATAAATATTTGTGATAAAAATTAAACATAAGTACAAAAATTGAGTGTAGCATACCAAAACGATACATACTAAAAATATTTTAATGACCGTCGATAAGCATGACTGATTTAAAGGAGAAAGAGTGCGACATCATGTACCAACCTCAAAAGCATCATATAACACCTGTGAAGAAGAAACACAAACATACATATGTTAGTCAATATATACAAGTATATATAAGTACAAAAGATCCATCGCCAAAGATTAAGTTACTGAAACTAGCATAACCCTAATATGGTGCATAAAAATGAACTAAATCGGTCAATCTATACCCCCTAATCATTTACACTCCACCTGTCAATGTCTTGCACTATGAACTAAAGCATTTTTTATTTGTTTTCTCCACCTCTGCCTAGCAATATACCCCTAATTCAGTATTTATAATTGAGATGGTAACTTCTACAATTCAATATGGACCATCCATATCCATTTGAAAGACGTTTTTATAGCAAGAACCAAACTGCTTACTATCACTTCATCTTTTCTTAAGCAAATAAATGTTTGTTCCGTACAAAGTAAATTGACGAATAATGATAAACATAGTTATATCTACACATTGACAGGAAAAAAGTTCAATTGTGCTTACTAGCCTGTCTACATTATGTTCATTGGGGACCCAATGTCAACGGGCTTTTGAAATAAACAAGAAACAATCATTCCTGTGTGATTATTAAGATGTCATATTCTGTTTTTTTATTGACACTCACGTTAGACACTGGATAGGAGATGTCAAACCGCGTAAACATCTCTGACGTTGTTCCACTTATATTTTACCGTTAATTTAACTTACATAAGATCTTTTAGTTCTGACTCGAGTGTTTTGTCTTTTCAATTCGCTCGGGTCAGCCTGAGTATTTCAGGGTTTGAAGACCTTACTTCTGGAGGACGAAGATGAAAATTGCATTACTATTATTTATTATATCATTCCACTACATTGATACTGTTCTGCTGCATTATTATTTATTATTCTCTGGTATGTGTAACTTTGATTCTGTGTTGTATAAGAATGATCAAATATTTTGTAAAACAGCTTCATGAACTGTTATTTGATTATTAGATTTTGTCATTCCGCTGCAAGATTATGCTTTGTTTTTTTCTTTCTCTGCTTTTTCTTATTCACCCAAATAACAATACCCCCTTCTGTATGGTTTGTGTCTGACGTGTATGGTTTATCGTCGATTTAAAGCGTACAAAAAGGCGGGTCGTTGCAGTTGGTATAAGAGCTTTGGTTTAGCGATAAACCTTAGCTTTGTGGGGTCTGACTCCTTATTAATAGGGTAGTAATATCCTATGGTGAGTCACTGAGTGTATATACATACGAGAGAGCGTATTTGTTAGTGTTATAAAAAATTTATATTGTGTTAATTTGTTCCGTTTTGTATTTATAAATTCTGGTTGGTGCATACGACGCTATGACATCAATAGGGATTTCTAAACACTTAATAGGACAGACCGACACAATATTTGTTTTGAATATAGGTGAATGAAATAATTTTGCCTATTAAATAAACTACATATAAAATAGTTTTTTTATAAATGGTATATATTTGGTTGTAATATAATTGTTGTTAGGTAGTGAAATTTATGAATATAGTTTGGAAATCGGATTTGAAAACTAAAATAAATGAGAATAAATTAGAAATTTAGAACTAAAGTTCCGGGGTATTTGAAATTTCTTTCAAATGATTTTGGGATATAATAATAATGCTATAAGAAGTATTTTCTGATATAAATATTTCAATATAATTTGAAAGAAATGTTTTAAAGGAAATTTTGGGAAGAAATAAGTTCTGTACTCCCTCTCCGTTGTTGGAAAATAATTTCGGTGATGAGTGCATGCATCATTGACATTCATTTTTGAGTTTCTAAGTGGGAAGACTACTGTAGTAATTGTACCGCAGATTTATTTTGATAAACAAATATAAATTTTAATTGTTTAAATAAAATTGGATATATAAGTTGTGAGTGTATACAGTTATCTATTATGTTTAAAATGATTTGAAAATGGAACTCAACATTTAGTTCTTAAATTTCTATGAATTAGATATTTTACTTAATGAAATAGAATCTAACTAATTAACAATTGGAACCTCTAATAAAATAAGAGATTAAATGCTTAGGCATAAATAAAGTACATAAGAAATTTGAAGCTTGTAATCTATAAATAAAAAGGATATGATTATAGAACATTAAAACAAGTAATTCAAACTTGTGTAACCTTCAATTACATTTTTGAAGACATATATAACTTACCAATTTTAAAAAGTTGAAATGTTAAAAGAATATGTATTGGAAAGTTTACAAGTAAAACTTGTGTAATGAAAACATACAATGATTGCTTTTATAAATATGAATTTGATTCCATAATTGCTATAACGTAAGTTATAATTGAAGTGTAATATATAAAATGTAATGGAAAGTAAGTATGGTAAGTAAATAAGTATAAGGCTTAAGTTAATGAATTGATATGTTAAATAGTTGAATCTAACCTGAATGCTATAAACAAATGCTTATAACTTAAGTAAATGTTTGAAATTTGAATATTGTAAGTAAAGGACCTTAAATATAAGTTAATGTAATACTTGGATAATGGAATCATTAGTTACTATGAACAACTAAATAGAAGTAACATACGTAAGGAAATTGAAGATTAAGAAATGGAAAGAATTTTTCAGTATATGAATAACTAAGGAAAACGAATCTGTAATAAAATGAATGTAAATAAATGAAATTAAGTAATGAATGAATGAAATTGAATTCTGTAAGGAATAAATGTAGAATTAAAGAAAGTAATCACTGAAAAAGAAAAATTGAACAACAAATCTTGTGGAAATAATAATAATAATAGTAATAATAATAATAATAGAACAAACTTAAATATTGATAGAATATGTTGTTTATTTGGTTTATGGATTGTTTGGGAAATGATATTTCTAATTGTTTGGATGTATGAATAATCTGTTGAGTTTTATCTAAGACTGTTGAGTAGAGGATATGATTAGTAGCTTATTTGTCATGCTATGCAATTTAGAATGTCTAAAAACTTGAACAAATCATTTGTTTTACCTACTATGGATGGATAACTGATTTGTAATAATTTTGTATGATGATTATATGCTGTGGGTGCAAGTGATTATTGTTGTTTGACATTGATTTGTTTGTTAGTGGATGAAACCACTTTAATATTTCATTTTACATAATTATTAACTCTTTCTAGATTATATAAGTGAAATATAGGTTATGCAAGCAATTGCTACTGCTTTTGGTTTCATAAATAAGCGTTATTTACCTGACAAATAGGTACGTTTTCGGATTATGGTTTTATAGCGTTATTATATTTTTCCCGTGTTGGGATATATATAATTTTGGAAATACGTGTTATATATTGGTATATTTGATATTATAATTTCTTCCGAGCCTCCCCGTACAAAGGAGATTCTGTCGAAATTTTTCGTAAATTTTGGACTTAGTAAAATTTTGAAAATGTTTTCCAAACTTTATTAATTCGAGTATAAAAAGATTATATAGTTATAAATTGATATATTTTATTTAAATTATTAAATTTTGTAAATTTACTTGTTTATAAAATTAATATCTTTGAATAAGATGTATTGACTACTTAATTCTTTCTTTTCCCTTCTTTTTCCTTTTCGGGGACGAAAAGTTTTGAGTGGAGGAGAGTGTAACAACCCTTAAATTTTCAATAATTTAATTTGTTAATTTAATGAATCTTGTTATTTAACATTGGCATAAATAAAAAGTTGTAAGGTAATAATGAAATAATAACTAAGATGAAACGTAACAAGGTTAATTAAAGTTAACAATTAATGAACTTGAATGCAATTCCGATTAAACAAGATAATTTAAAAGTTATAACTTGGTTATAAAGTGAATATAAGAAAACAAGTGTAATATTGAATCAATTAGTGGATTAGTTTATAATTATTGATAATTGGACAAAAACAGTGTTATGTAAGCAATTGTAACATTTGTTTGTTAATAACAACTTATAAGTGTAATTAAAAGCCAACGGTAACAATTATTGTATGTTACCCCTCTATTTAACCTATTAATTTAAACTGGAAATAAATTTCAATAAATGTAATTAAATATTATGTTAATGTAAATTAAGTTAATATTTGGAGGTAATGATAATTTTATTCTTAATATGATAATTGGTTAAATAAAAAGAATGGAAATCGAGATTAATTAACTTATTTGAATTTAAAAGATAGTAATTGGATTTATTGCAAATAAATCAAATTAAATATTTAAATATTATGATAATGGGAAATTAAGATGAAATTGGGAAACATTAATGTGCTAAGAGATAAACCAATGTTAGTTATACTCTTATTGTAATGAAAGACTTGAATAACAATGTTTAAAAGTTAATAAATGGATTTTGGAATTTTAATTTATAATTTCTGAATTTAATGAAATTGAAATTAAACACTGAAATTGATGGATTAATCAACTTTAATTTGACAACCACATTTGTTTAAATTATTGAAATTGTTCAAGAAATCAAAAATGATAAAGATTGCTAATTATAGAATTGGAATTGAAAATTTGATTTAATTAAATTAATATTAATTTATTGATTAATTGGAAAATAGCCATTTTGGAAACTGTCTCGGTTTTTGGCAAAACTAGTTTCATGGGTTCCGTAATGGTGAATTATTGTAGGATTTCAAGTTTTGTAACGATTGGACTTGTCGTTTGATCGTACGGGCTCGAAACGCCTAGAAATCAATTTCATTGAAATCAATTTGAAATAACTTGATTTTAGCATAAATTCTTCATATGATGGAATTAGGACTTGAAACCTATTCCATTGAGTTTAAATTATTTGAAAACATCTATTTTGGTATATGGGTTGACCCATTTTCCCTCCGGAGTCGAAATGGGCTTTTCGGGTCGATATCGTTCAACTTTCCAAACCAATCGAAACCATTCAATTCTATTTCATTCTGCCTATAAATATATCGTTATAAACCCTAGTCATTCCTTATTTTCAATTCTGTACGTACAATTCCAATTGCTCCTCCTATCTCCAATGGCAGATAAACCCTAATTTCCAATTGCAATTTCAAATCAAATTCCAAATCAAAAATTTATGTAACGACCGTGATTTTTGAATTATTGTCGTAATAAATATTTCAAAAATTTGTAACGACCGTGATTTTTGAATTACTGTCGGAGTAAATATTTTAAATAGAAATTTGTAAATTAAAATTTGAAGAAAAAAAAAGTGTTGCAAAGTCAGTGCGTAGTGCACGTTGTAAATGAATTTACTTATAGCCTTTACGTGCATATGAAGTGGCCCATTAAAATCAAAGTTGTGATATATTTTTTTTTGCATTCACGTGCAAATAAAGCGGTCCATTTCAAAGCAAAAATACTGAACACTTTGAATTATTATCTTTCTTCATCTTTGCTTTGCTGTCTCATTTTCCTAAAGAAGAGTTTGAACACATTTTGTGACAAATTTTGTAAAAGCAAATATTTAAACTTTGCAGCTATCATCATTTTTAGTCTAGCTGTGTCCTTTCTCTCATCTTAATCACGTCTTCATTAAATGCTTTTGTACCAAAATATGGCCAGCACATATTTCCTTTGACTTATACACATTTTAAAGGAGAAAAGTTGCACTGCATCATCTTTGTGTTCCATCATTTTTCCAGTAGCCTTCATTTCATTTTTTTTCTTTCGCTCATTTTTGTGAAGCTCTGCAAACAATGCATTAATAGCCGCTCACAGTTATTGCTCTCTTTTGAATCTTTGGTGCTAACCGAGTTTTGAAGTAAATTAAAGGTGAGTGCCAAGCTCACACTTCTAATTTAATCATTTGAACTTTGTAGTACTGTCTTGAGCTCGAGTTGCTTCATTGTGTATTGATGTGGTGTTGCCGCCATTCACTGCTGCACTGCTTCATTGATACATATATATGTCTTGTAGAAATATTTCATGCACTTGCATCCACATTGTCACTGTCCATTAGACTTTTGGTTTCAGTATAGCTTTTAGTTTGGTCTTGTGACATTTTTTGCATTTTTGCCTGACATGTGAATCATTGAATTATAGTAGTAGTGTACAGTGTACATTGACGATGAATTGATGCACTTGAATACGCAGTGTTTATATGTATGTTGTGTGTCATTTCTTGTCAAAATCCTGACGCATGCATGGCCTTTTTCTAGTGCTCTGGTCTTTCATGTACAAATTTATATAGTGTCCAGACCTCTAGATACCATTACGTGCGTGTAGTATTCCTTTGATTCCTATAACCTTACTACTCTCTTTGGGGCAGTGTATTTATCTTGAGATAGTTTGCATTCCAGTTAGCAGATTTGGAAAATTCATTTGACAAGTCATCGTAAAACGCATGCATGTATTATAGTAATGTGCATATATCAGTGCTGCATTCCTTGATTCTTAAAATGTCCAAACCTTTGTGTACTTGCGTGCATTTATGTAATTAGCTTTTCCCCTAGTCACCGTATCATATACATTGCACACGTGCATTCATTGCACCTTGGTGCATTTCAAAACTTCATCAGTGCATGCATATTAAACTATGTCCAGACCTTAGCCATTTCGTGCATATTATGTTATGGCTCAAGAAATTAGTGTTGCCTGTTCAAACCTATATAGTATGTGTTGCGTGAAAAAGTTGTGCATATAGATTGCATCTCTAGAAGAAAAAAAATGTGTCAGTGCGTGTGCTACAATATAGGGTCCAGGTTATATTATTTTTGAAATTCCTACATGTGTATGTAAGTAAAAACAAAATAGATAAGACCATCATCCTATATTTTTGCATGTAAATAGTTTTTGTGCACGAAGTACCTTGCCCAGACCTGTACATGAAAACACTTTGTACATGCATGCGTGAAGAGGAATTGCCCAGGCCACATAATAATTTAGGCCATTTGTTACGTGAGTATAGTAATGCATGCACCAAAGTGAATCAATTTCAGGTCAAGTATTCTTTTGCACATTTTGACGTGTCAGCATGTGGGAAATGTTTTTTGTACATTTCAAATTTTTGTGTACAAATGTGTACACTAGAATCTAGTTCCAGGTCAATTTCATTTCTTCATTTCTGTGTGAAAAAATATATGCATGTAAGAAATTAGTGTCAAGTAGTAAAATATTTGTTGCATATATAGTAGTGTAGTCTACTTTTTAATTTACGTTGAACCGGTGTTTGGTTTTTAGAACGTATTTTGCACGGTTATTTTTATAACGGAATTTTTACTTTGGTGTTATATTTTTGAAGCGTGTTGTTTTGATGAGATTTTTGATGAATAAAAATTACTGTTGTTTTGACTTCAGTAACCGTCAATTTAGAGTGAGTTTTCAAGCGGCTATCCCGCAATGCTGGTTTCGCTATCCCTTTTTACGCTGTTTTGTGAAGCGCAATTTCCTTGTCGAAATTGCTACAGATTTTGCTGTTTTAATCACGTGTTTTAAAATCGTTTTAAAATAAAATTGTTTCCAAAATTTTTACATTTACGCTTTCAAAAGAATGAGAAATCGATTTAAACGCTTAAGGAAAATTAAGGACTATGAGCCCTTACTTTTACTGATTAAGTTAATTCTGGACTTGTCCGTTTGAGAACGTAAAATGTTATTCATATAAAATACACAATTTTGCACTTTCAAGGAAACGATGAAGAGATTTAAACGATTTAACAAAAGTGCGGAGTATGGAACCACACTTTTACTATTTCGGTTAATTCCGGACTCGTTAATTGAAATATTTGCCGTTTGATGATTTTGATTATTTTGTTGGGCTTTCGAGCCACTCTGCTGGACCTTCGGGTCATCTGATGGACCTTCGGGTCATCTGATGGACCTTCGGGTCAATTACCAGTACTAGACCTTCGGGTCACTCTGCGGACCTTCGGGTCATCTGATGGGCGCAAAAAATTATAGTACTTGGTAGGCTTCGGCCATCTGAGATGCACATGCGGCGTAGCTAAAACTCGCCATCTGGTGGGATCGATCCACTTTTATGTTGATTTTCTAGTTATCTTATTTGGATTTCTAGATTTTGTGACTGCTGATTTGTCTAGTTATCTTATTTGGATTTCTAGATTTTGTGACTGCTGATTTGTCTAGTCATCTTAATTTTATTTCTAGATTTTGTGTATAGTCTCATCCGAGACTACAGTTTTGTGTATATTCTCATTAGAGATTATAATTTTGTGTATAGTCTCCTCCGAGATTATAATTCTGTGTATAGTCTCATCCAAGATTATAATTTTGTGTATTGTTGTTTTGAATTCAATCGTGAATTTGGAAGTTGATTTGATGGAGTTTAAATTGAGATTTCTTCATTTAAACTATGTTGATTATCTATGCTGAACAGTCTCATTCGAGACTATAATTATTTGCTTAAGTGTTGTTTATTATACACTTATTTCTGAAGTTTAAATTAGACTGATCCATTTATTATTTTCTTTTAAATAATACTCGGGTCAGACCGAGTTATTTCAGGATAATCGCTATCTCTTATTCAGTTGCAGCTTCAGCTTTTGGGATTTCACATCAACTTTTGACTAGACTTCGAGGAGTACTTTTGGTTTATTGATTCTCGTCTCATGTATGTTGATGACATGTCTATGTATATTTGGTTCATGTGAACTGTCGATTGTTGTAGCATGCATCCAGACTTGTCTTTCACTATATATATATGATATTTTTGTTCCGATATGATTATACTATCAGTGTTGTTGTTATTATGAGTTGTTCTGAATTTTTCGTATGCCATCGTAGTTTCGTTTTAGATTTGGATTGAATATATATCTTTGGGAGTAATTTACACAACTCCTATCGATGTAATCAATACTCGTCTAAGGCACAACTTACGGATGGTCGCTTCTAACAAGCGTTATTCTTCGCAATAGAAGATGTTATTCCTTATAATAACCTTTGTTATTGTGAGTATAGAGGTGGGTCATCACAGCTTGGTATCAAAGCTGAGATTCAAAACAAATTATAATAAACACAGAACAGAAGTAGAATGGAACATGTGTTACAACTATTCGAGGGTTTTATTTGTGCCTTTCTAATCTATTCCTTCGTTGTTCTTAAACTTTTATCCTCTCTAACAAGTTGGAATATGTCTAGGAATAAATCTCACATTCCCGTAGTATTCCATTTGTTAAATTACTTATCAATCTTGAGTTGTTTTAATTGCTCCTAAGGGTTTCAAATCCAGGAAGCTTAATGTTGCTAAAGCTTCTGGAGATTCTTCTCAGCCCAAAGGTATTCTTCCTTCTGTTTTGGAAGGTTTTATTTCATTGCCGTTCTATCAGAGTTCTTTTGGATACGAGTGCATCACATTCATTCGTATCAAAGGAGCTTGTTGATGTTATTCCTTTGAATTGTTAGTCTTTGTGACCCTTTGAGGATTGTAAATCCTATTGGTGGATCCGCTACTCTTGGTTTGCTGTGTGTTAATGTTGAGATTATTCTATGGGTTTTTCCTTTCATGCAAATCTGCATGTTATGGATCATCTTGGTTTTGATATGATTTTGGGAATGGATTGGCTCGTCCGTTATGAAGTTCAAATCCTATGTCTCGAAAGAACTTTATATCTCAAGCATCCCAATGCTGTCGAGCAGTTATCTATTATATTTCAAAGTATGGACCATCCTTCGAATGCTATCATTTCTTCCTTCGAATCGGAGGATGTTATAGCTAAATATTCCAGTTGTTTGTGATTTTTCTGTTGTCTTTGAGCCTATTTGGATTTTGCCACCGAATAGGGCAATTGAATTCTGTATTGATCTTATCTTTGGCACTCATCCTGTCAATCGTCCTCCCACGAGGATGTCTGCTAAGGAAAATGAGGAACTCAAGCAACAATTATCCGAGTTAGAAGCCAAGCAATTTATTCGTTCCAGCTTATCTCCTTGAGGTGCCGTCGTTATCTTCGTTAAGAAGCCAGATGGTACTCTTAGGCTTTTCATTGATTATCGCAAGCTTAACAAGCTTATTGTCAAAAATAGGTATCCATTACCTAGGATCGACGACATGTTCGATCAATTAAGTGGCGCTAAGCTTTTCTCCCAACTCGACCTTACCACCGATTTTCAATTGGCTACGAGTTGTGGAAGTTAGCATTCCACTTACCGCATTCCGCACTCGTTATGATTCTTATGAATGACTTATTATGTCATTCAGTTTGCCCAATTTATTTCATCCATTTTATGAATCGAGTATTCTACGAATATCTCAATGACTCCAATTTGTTTTTATTGATTTTGGATGAAAACAGCAATTTAAAATTTTGCAAATCTTTTTCATGAGATTTATTTACAAGCATGATTGGATTTGTGTTTAGCAAATAGAAGAGGATTTTGTGATTGTATTGCCCATTGAGTGCTTTAAGAATTTTGGTCGATGCGCTTGATCAACGTTATCGATAGGAATCTCCTAAATGCTTTGATGAGACGATTTGACACAATAAATTGACCTATAAAAAGCAAATTTTTCTAGAAAATGATTTCATAAAGATAATTGTAATTTTGGAAGTTTTAGCTTTTCAAGAAAGAAGATTATTTGAAACAACTCATTTTCGATACTCTTATCCTTGTGGTTCTCGAAGGGAACCAAGACTTCATTATTTGTACCAATACTAGCTGCATTGGTTTCGGTGTTGTTCTCATGCAAAAGGACAGAATAGTTGCCTATGCTTCTAGACAACTAAAGCCTAACGAGATTCGTTATGCTACCCTAGATTTGGAGTTAGCGGCTATAGTCTTTGCTCTAAAGATTTGGCGACATTTTTATTGGGCGAGCGTTTTATTCTCTTCACTGATCACAAATCTATGAAGTATCTATTCACTCAGAAGGAACTTAATATGATGCAACAGCGATGGCTCGAATTTCTTACTTCATATGATTTCGATATTCAGTATACCCCGGTAAGGGTAATCGAGTTGCTGATGCGCTTAGTCGCAAGCAGCAAGTTGTTGTTTCCATGATGCTAGCAGACTGGAATTTATTGGAAGCTTTATCTCATTGTGATAATAGAGACTGTCCTTCAGTTTCTGATTCTCCCGTGCTTTTATTTAGCATGGAAGCTCGTCCTGGTTTGTTGGATCGTGTTGCCGATGCCCAGAAACAAGATCTAAATCTCTCTTATCTTATTCGGAGTTGTAAATCGGAATCCCGAAGTGATAATCTAAAGGATTTCGATATTGATATTCATGGTTGTATTCGGAAGAAGGGAAGATTGATCGTGCCTAATGTTCTTAATCTTAGAAATGACATTCTTGAGGACTGTCATCGTTCTAAGTATACTATCCATCCGGGTAGTAGTATGATGTATGCTGATATGTAACGCTTATACTTTTGGGAGGGTATGAAGCGTGATGTTGCAAGTTATGTGAGTTGTTGCATGACTTGTCAACTTATTAAAGCAGAAGACCATTGTCCTATTGGTCTTTTGCAACCTCTTGAGATTCCATTATGGAAATGTGATCAAATTTCAATGGACTTCATTGATGGTCTACCTCGTTCGAGGTCGGGCCATATTAGTGTTTGGGTGGTTGTTGGCCGATTGACCAAATTAGCCCATTTTATTCCTATCAAGTCCAATCAGACTGCTTCTTGACTTTCGTGGTAGTTAGGAAGACTAACTATCTCTTGTTGAATTTGCTTATTATAACGATTTCCAATCCAGTATCGGTATGGCTCCTTTCGAAGCCCTTTACGGAAGGCCGTGTCGATCACCGTCTTGTTGGTTGGAATCAGGGAAAAAGTTAGTTCTCGGCCCCGATTATAGTCGTGAATCTTCTAAGAAGATTGATTTTAATAGACAAAGAATGAAAGAGGCTCAGAATAGGCAGAAATCTTATGCCGATCATCGTAGGAAACCATTGGAATTTTCTGTTGGCGATCACGTATTCATTCGTGTTTCTCCGATGAAGGTTGTGGTGCGTTTTAGTAGCTCCGAGAAATTGGCTCCTCTATATATTGGACTGTTTCCTATTACGGAACGCATTGGCCCAGTTGCTTATCGTGTATCGCTACCTTTTCAGTTTTCGGGAATCCATGACGTATTTAATGTGTCCCAGCTTCGTCGATGCCTTCGAGATTCAGATTATGTTATTGATCCTCATGTGTTGCAAGATCTTGAGATCTTACCCGACTTGTCTATTGTGCAAAATCCTATTCGCGTGCTAGCTTCGTAGGTTAAACGCCTTCGGAATAAAGAAGTCCCGCTTGTGAAAATTCAATGGTCCGCAAACCTCAAAGATTGTACTTGGGAAACCAGAGAATTCATCGAGCGTTCTTATCCCGGTTTTCTTTCCTCTTCGGTTGAGGGTGTGCATTCTTATCCATCTTTTCTATTTTAATCTTTGTTGTGATGAAGTATTTGTGTTATTGACTGCTTCTAGTATGAAAATGCGGGGACGCAATTTTTATAAGGGGGGAGTCTGTAACGACCGTGATTTTTGAATTACTGTCGTAATAAATATTTTAAAAATCTGTAACAACCGTGATTTTTGAATTACTGTCGGAGTAAGTATTTTAAATAGAAATTAGTAAATTAAAATTTGAAGAAAAAAAAATGTTGCAAAGTCAGTGCATAGTGCACGTTGTAAATGAATTACTTATAGCCTTTAGTGCATATGAAGTGGCCCATTAAAATCAAAGTTGTGATATATTTTCTTTGCATTCACGTGCAAACAAAGTGGTCCATTTCAAAGCAAAAATAGTGAACACTTTGAATTATTATATTTCTTCATCTTTGCTTTGCTGTTACATTTTTCTAAAGCAAAGTTTGAACACATTTTGTAAAAGAAAATATTTAAACTTTGCAGCTATCATCATTTTTAGTCTAGCTGTGTCCTTTCTCTCATCTTAATCACGTCTTCATTAAATGCTTTTGTACCAAAATATGGCCAGCACATTATTTCCTTTGACTTATACACATTTTAAAGGAGAAAAGTTGCACTGCATCATCTTTGTGTTCCATCATTTTTCCAGTAGCCTTCATTTCATTTTTTTTCTTTCGCTCATTTTTGTGAAGCTCTGCAAACAATGCATTAATGGCCGCTCACAGTTATTGCTCTCTTTTGAATATTTGGTGCTAACCTAGTTTTGAAGTAAATTAAAGGTGAGTGCCAAGCTCACACTTCTAATTTAATCGTTTGAACTTTGTAGTACTGTCTTGAGCTCGAGTTGCTTCATTGTGTATTGATGTGGTGTTGCCGCCATTCACTGCTGCACTGCTTCATTGATACATATATATGTCTTGTAGAAATATTTCATGCACTTGCATCCACACTGTCACTGTCCATTAGACTTTTGGTTTCAGTATAGCTTTTAGTTTGGTCTTGTGACATTGTTTGCATTTTTGCCTGACATTTGAATCATTGAATTATAGTAGTAGTGTACAGTGTACGTTGACGATGAATTGATGCACTTGAATACGCAGTGTTTATATGTATGTTGTGTGCCATTTCCTGTCAAAATCCTGACGCATGCATGGCCTTTTTCAAGTGCTTTGGTCTTTCATGTACAAATTTGTATAGTGTCCAGACCTCTAGATACCATTGCGTGCGTGTAGTATTCCTTTGATTCCTGTAATCTTACTACTTGCTTTGGGGCAATGTATTTATCTTGAGATAGTTTGCATTCCAGTTAGCAGTTGGAAAATTCATTTGACAAGTCATCGTAACATGCATGCATGTATTATAGTAATGTGCATATATCAGTGTTGCATTCCTTGATTTTTAAAATGGCCAAACCTTTGTGTAGTTGCGTGCATTCATGAAATTAGCTTTGCCCCGGGTCACCGTATCATATACATTGCACACGTGCATTCATCGCACCTTGGTGCATTTCAAAACTTCATCAGTGCATGCATATTAAACTATGTCCAGACCTTTGTCATTTCGTGCATCTTATGTTATTGATCAAGAAATTAGTGTTGCCAGTTCAAACCTATATAGTACGTGTTGCGTGAAAAGGTTGTGCATATAGATTGCATCTCTAGAAGAAAGAAATGTGTCAGTGCGTGTGCTACAATATAGGGTCCAGGTTATACTATTTTTGAAATTCCTGCATGTGTATGTAAGTAAAAACAAAATAGCTAAGACCATCATCTTATATTTTTGCATGTAAATAGTTTTTGTGCACGAAGTACCTTTCCCAGACCTGTACATGAAAACACTTTGTACATGCATGCGTGAAGAGGAATTGCCCAGGTCACATAATAATTTAGGCCATTTGTTACGTGAGTATAGTAATGCATGCACCAAAGTGAATCAATTTCAAGTCAAGTATTCTTTTGCACATTTTGACGTGTCGGCATGTGGGAAATGTTTTTTGTACATTTCAATTTTTGTGTACAAACGTGTACACTTGAATCTAGTTCCAGGTCAATTTCATTTCTTCATTTCTGTGTGCAAAAATATATGCATGTAAGAAATTAGTGTCAAGTAGTGAAATATTTGTTGCATATATAGTAGTGCAGTCTACTTTTTAATATACGTTGAACCGGTGTTTGGTTTTTAAAACGTATTTTGCGCCGTTATTTTTATAAACTTTGGTGTTATATTTTTGAAGCGTGTTGTTTTGATGAGATTTTTGACGAATTAAAATCACTGTTGTTTTGACTTCTGTAACCGTCAATTTTAGAGTGAGTTTTCAAGTGGCTATCCCGCAACGCTGATTTTGCTATCCGTTTTACGGTGTTTTGTGAAGCGCAATTTCCTTGTCGAAATTGCTACAAATGTTGCTATTTTAATCTCGTGTTTTAAAATCGTTTTAAAATAAAATTGTTTCCAAAATTTTTACAGTTTACGATTTCAAAAGAATGATAAATCGATTTAAACGCTTAAGCAAAATTAAGGACTATGAACCCTTACTTTTACTGATTCAGTTAATTCTGGACTTGTCCGTTTGAGAACGTAAAATGTTATTTATATAAAATACACAATTTTGGACTTTCAAGGAAACGATGAAGAGATTTAAACGATTTAGTAAAAGTGCGGAGTATGGAACCACATTTTTACTATTTCGGTTAATTCCGGACTCGTTAATTGAAATATTTGCTGTTTGATGATTTTGATGATTTGTTGGGCTTTCGAGCCACTCTACTGGACCTTCGGGACATCTGATGGACCTTCGGGTCGCTCTGCGGACCTTCGGGTCATCTGATGGGCGCCAAAAATTATAGTACTTGGTAGGCTTCGGCCATCTGAGATGCACATGCGGCGTAGCTAAAACTCGCCATCTGCTGGGATCGATCCACTTTTATGTTGATTTTCTAGTTATCTTATTTGGATTTCTAGATTTTGTGACTGCTGATTTGTCTAGTTATCTTATTTGGATTTCTAGATTTTGTGACTGCTGATTTGTCCAGTCATCTTATTTTTATTTCTAGATTTTGTGTATAGTCTCATCCGAGACTATAGTTTTGTGTATATTATCATTAGAGATTATAATTTTGTGTATAGTCTCCTCCGAGATTATAATTTTGTGTATAATCTCATCCAAGATTATAATTTTGTGTATTGTTGTTTTGAATTCAATTGTGAATTTGAAAGTTGATTTGATGGAGTTTAAATTGAGATTTCTTCATTTAAACTATGTTGATTATTTATGCTAAATAGTCTCATTCGAGACTATAATTATTTGCTTAAGTGTTGTTTATCATACACTTATTTCTGAAGTTTAAATTAGACTGATCCGTTTATTATTTTCTTTTAAATAATACTCGGGTCAGACCGAGTTATTTCAGGATAATAGCTATCTCTGATTCAGTTGCAGCTTCAGCTTTTGAGATTTCACATCATCTTTTGACTAGACTTCGAGGAGTACTTTTGGTTTATTGATTCTCGTCTCATGTATGTTGATGACATGTATATGTGTATTTGGTTCATGTGAACTGTCGAATGTTGTAGCATGTATCCAGACTTGCCTTCCGCTATATATATGATATTTCTGTTCTGATGTGATTATACTATCAGTGTTGTTGTTATTATGAGTTGTTCTGAATTTTTCGTAAGCCACCGTAATTTTGTTTTAGATTTGGATTGAATATATATCTTTGGGAGTAATTTACACAAATCGTATCGATGTAATCAATACTCGTCTAAGGCATAACTAACGGATGGTCACTTCTAACAAGCCTTATTCTTCACAATAGCAGACGTTATTCCTTATAATAACCTTTGTTATTGTGAGTATAGAGGTGAGGCGTCACAATTTAAAACTCCTCAAATAATATTGAATTATATATCAATCTGGAGTTCTTGACGAGCGCAACCTGAATCTGTGATTCGTTGCTCGATTGGAGTCATCGTCTATCCAGGAAATTGTAGTTTAATTTCGGCCGTTCAAGGTATGGCTTCTCGTTCGGCGGTGGATTCTCGTAGATGGTTCGATCGAGGAGTGCAGTGGCATAGAGGGCGATGAGTAGAGCGCATCTGTATGGTCAGATCGTCGTTTTGGTCATCAAAATCGCCAGATCTTAGCCGTGTTTGGAACGGTGGCGGAGGAGGCTTTAGCCTCGGAAATTGGGCGTGTAGGTGGGGGCTCTGGTCGGCCGAAGCTGGGAAGGCCAACGGTGCAGTTCGATCAGGGAGAAGGTTGTCGAGGAGGCGGCGGTTGCGCATTGAATAGTGGCGGCCGTGTTTTGCCAGTGATCTATCATGATTATTAGGGTTTCAGTGAACTCAGAGAAGGTGACGTGGCAGTCAACGTGTGATTTTCTGGTATTATTTTTATTTAATTTATATTCGAAATCAATATCTTCTAATTCGTATAACTTGTGCATATGAGGTCCGTTTCACGCATGATTTTCCCCGATAGGATCGTATTGAAATTCCAGACATTTTGACGCGGGTTTGGACAAATTCTGAGGGTGTTTAAATTTTAGGTTTAAATTAGATTTAAATTAAATTTAAATTCAAAAGGTGAGTGGTTTAACCCACTCACAACTTCTAAAATTTCTTAAGTTTGTTAAATTGATTTATGATGTGATTAGAAATTTATTTATGACTGTTTGGCATATTTTGAATCATTACCTCAGTTTATTTGAATTTATTTGGATAAAATAGTTATTTAATTTATTATTGAATAAAAACTGCCAGTAAATACCTATTATTTATTATCTATTCTATATTGATATTATTGATTGAATTGGATGATGATTGTGATAAATGTTTGATGATTGATATTGGATGAATGGATGTTGTTTTTTATATTGTTATATACTGCAAGTTTTTATGGATTTTTACTTCATTCGGGATTGGGGGTTGAAATAATATATAACCGTATTTATATTTTAAATTACGGATGGAAATGATAGATATCCGTATCACTTGACCATAGGATAGAAAATTATATACAGACACCGTGGTCTATATATGAAAATATTTTGAAATGATTTCTATGGTTTTGTAAAGAAATAAATGATTTTAGATAAATATTGATTTTAGATATTATATAAATGTTATTTTATTCTTGATTTTAAGCTATGTGTAAATTTGTTTAACTTAGAATAAGCTTAATAATAAGTTTGATTTTTATTGAAGATGATATGGTTAAGTATTTAAATTATATTTTAATATTGAGTTTATAATGATTTAAATAAATTAAGGTTGGAAGATAAATTTGAAATTTATTTGAAATTGAATTTATTTAAGAATTAAAATCAAATAAGTTTGACGTGAAATTTATTAAATTTGAAATTTTTAAAAGGTATGATTCTTATAACTTGATTTTGGTTTAAGGTGAATTAAATGAATATTTCAAGTATAAATATATTGAAGGAAATATTTAGTTATTTGTAATTTGGGTTTATTTAAATGATAATGGACTAATTAAATAAAATATTTCAAAACTTAATAATAGAAAATTGAATTTGATATATATATATATATATATATATATATATATATATATATATATATATGAAATTACCAGACTTAGTTTTGAAATTGTTGAATACTTAAAGTTTGAAATATATTGAATTTGAAATGGTTTATTCTGTGGATCAAATCTGTTTTGAAATCGATATAATTTGGAATAGTTTATATGGAAACTGAATTGAATTATTTTGAAATTGATTTGTGAAATTGAAGAAGCCATTTTATTATATAAAATATTTTAATATTTAAACCATTTAAGTGGTAGAAGTTATGTTTCAAAGTTATGAACTCCAAAGTATTATGATTTGAAAGTGTTATATTTCAAGTGTTTTTGAATTCGAAGTGTTATAACTTTGAAAGTGATATGATTTTAAAAAAGGATATATTTAAAGTGAAAATGATATCGTATTGATTTGATTTTGAAAAGGTAATGATATTTTGGTTTTAAAGTATAAACTATTTTGAAAATGACTGCGGTGTTATAATAATGGTTGGTTGTTAAAGTGACTGGATTGGATATGGGCATACTCTCTGTCGACACTGAAAACCACTTTAACAACAGTGTACGCGGTGGAGTTTCCAGAATGTAGTAGGATGGTGGAGGCATTCCTTTGAGGTATATACCCGGACCCAACTCCCGTGAGTTGGCATAAGGTGGCTAAAACAGGAGCGCTAACGGGCCAGTGAGGTAGCCCCTTTTATCGGACACACTCCTTTGATATTATATTCTAACTTTGAGATTGATTTGGTGTCCACTTTTGATTTTTGATTTGGGGGTGTGGCTCGAGGTGGGCGGTAGCTGTGCGCTATGCGTCACCACCAGCCCGGATGCGTAATTGGTATATCTACCCTAGCATTGCCTAAATTTGCCGTGTCACCTACCCTAGCAAGCCTTGTACGAGTTTGATTTGTGTCGTACCTATGGAGTATCTTCTCGTAGTCTCCCGATCAGGAGATATGCAGGTACTGTACAGACTACTGGCACTATTACGTGTTAAGGGCTATATGAGTAACCCCTTAACGCTATTTAAAAGTAAGTTTATTTTACTATTAGGAACTATTACAATAGCGTATATTACTATATAGTAGATAGTTTAACGGATCCTTAGGAGATGTAAATCCCGAACATCTCTTAAGTTACTGCACTCACGTTAGACACTGGATAGGAGATGTCAAACCCTGTAAACATCTCTGATGCCATTTCACTCATATTTTACCGTTGATTTAACTTACATAAGATCTTTTAGTTCTGACTGGAGTGTTTTGTCTTTTCAATTCGCTCGGGTCAGCCTGAGTATTTCAGGGTTTGAAGACCTTACTTCTAGAGGACGAAGATAAAGATTGCGTTACTATTATTTATTATATCATTCCACTACATTCATACTATTCCGCTGCATTGTTATTTATTGTTCTCTGGTATGTGTAACTCTGATTCTGTGTTGTATAAGTATGATCAAATGTTTTGTAAAACAGCTTCATGAACTGTTATTTGATTATTATATTTTGTCATTCCGCTGCATGATTCTATTTTGTTTTTTTTCTTTCTCTGCTTTTTCTTATTCACCCCAATAAAAATCCTCCCTTCTGTATGGTTTGAGTCTGACGTGTGTGGTTTATCGTCGATTTAAAGCGTACAAAAAGGCGGGTCGTTACATCCTTTGTAATCTCCAAGAAAACAATTAACTTTTAAATATTTTCTACACTGAAAATCAAACAAACTTTCATTTTGAAATTCGAATATATTTATGACAATATAATCCAAGAATTCATTATACAATTAACATAGAAAACAACCTTATATAACAAAGCAAATATATCGAAAAGAAAAAACTAAATTAGTAATGGTTGTTACACTATGTAAATATGTATTATCCAAAACTTATCAACTACCTTATACAAGTTAAGAAATGCCATATAAACATTCGCGTTATGTCATTAAACAAAATTTGGAAACAAAAAATCAACCATATTTTTGCCATCATTTGCACAAAATCTCCATAGTTGACTAGAAAACTAGGATGTGTATCAAATTCTTTGCCGGTTGATCAAAATTTCAGTTTCACATATTTCAACAAGAAAACAATTATATAAATATGTCATTATGTAGTGGAAGTAATTGAACCCTGTTATTTGTTTAAATATATGTATTTTGTATCAGAAAATCCAGCATTTCGAATCTCAAACTGTTTGTTCATCGATTTTACGTGTAGTGTATGTAATTTAAACTTGCTATACGCACTTATTTACTACCGATATATAATTTACAGTTTTGATAGTTGATACTAATGTATTCATGCTCATGTTTTAGGAAATGATATTAAGGCACTTGGATCGTCACATAGGAAAAAAATTAGATGATCTATTCTATCGACTTCTATGATTTGAACTATCAGAATGCCTCATAGTAAGAGAGCTCTCGATCATTCATTTTTCACAAACTTACTAAGAAATGAATAATTTTAGGTAAAGAAATAGTATATTATGTATTCTCTTGGATGAAGATCCATTTGGTTTATAGCTGCAAGAGTTGATGTTTAACGAGAAAATTAAAGTACTTTCATTAGATGTAATTGTAGTAGGTATATATTGTTATGTACGCATGACGTCAATTATAGCAATATATTATACTTACACAAAGATTTTGGGCCTTTCTTATTATAACATGTTCTTGTCATAATAATAATATATGTACTTTTGAAAGTTGAATTGATGCATGTTTAATGTATTGTCTTAAGTTATATGCTAAGGCTGGGTAGATGGTTAATGTCATCTTTGGTTGGTTTCTAATGTTGTCTTTTGCAAGTTTTTATATGTCGAGACTGGGTAGAATCTCCTTGCTGGTTTCAAATGTAAATATATCAAGAGCTTTAGATATAATTCTGGCAGCTTTAGATATTTACTTTAATTAGTAAAATGAATATATCTACAGATTTAAATATAAATATAATCATAAATTTAATGTATCATGGTAATGACTCTAATTAATAAAACAGTTAATGTCATACTTTCAAGTTCTTTTGTTAACATCTACAACCTGAAAAAGCAGCTTATATTCAACACATAACTTCTTTCATTTCTCCATGAAGCATTTTAACAAAGATTAGAGTTTCCTTGACTGCTTCTATAAAATGATAAATACTTGCAAACTTGGCTATATCTGCCAAATAGGATAATTCACATTGTTGAATCAATGATGATTAAATGCAAGTTCGTCTGGACGTGTATATATATTCATTGTAAAATTGGTTTCATATATATGAAAAAAGCAATAGGGATCATTTTGACACTTAAAATTATGTTTTATTACGATGGTATATAAAATAACGTTAATCGCAATTTTCTTATCTAAACAAAGTAATTGTAACGTAAGAATTTTACAAAATAGATAATATAATTTTGAGTTAAGAGAACACATACTCATACTAGATTGATATTTATTCTATACTATGATTATTGGGTTTGGTTTCAAGAGCACACAAGCCTCCTAAGTAATTTGTGAAATCAACAGCCGCATTTTTATCTCCTTTCCATTCGTATCGAGCTCTTCGCCTTTTCGTCTAGTTGAAAATTTCTTTCTCAGTATCGCTACTCTCCTCTCTCTTTCCCCCTTTTCTTCCAGCCGAAATAATAAAGTCCTCATGAAAAACCTAATGCAAATTAGATATCAGATAAAATCATTCTATCTTACTTTTAATCATCGACTACAAACTGGTACCACCTTTATCCTCCAAATCAAGTTTCCACCTTCGCTCTGGCAGCAGATCAAAAGCATAAAGGGCGTCGAACCGAAATTCTGAAGAAATTAATACCATTAGTTTGTGGTGTTTATTTCTTTCAAGTTAAAGAAGAATCTTCTCAATTCCTCGCCTCTGCCTCCTTCTAATCGATTTTCATATACTTTGTTTAGGCACTTACTTCCACTACTCTCCGTTCGATTACTAATACCAGATCGAATAGCTTATACAGCTTTCGCTTTAATGGTTGGTCTACAGTTCAAAATTCCTTTTTTCTGCTTTTTTTTAACCTTCGTTTTCTTTTGTTGCCTTTGATTGCTTCTACTTATTGATATGCAATTTATAGTTGTATTACTGATTTGTGTTTGTTAACATATTCAATAAAGTTTGTCATATTGAAGATTATTGTTAGTGGTGCATTTTCTTTAGTTATGCATTTTCTTTGATCTGCATTTGGGTATCATATATTTCTACTGCTTTTCTGTATATGTTAAGAAACCAGGTTACATGAATCAATGATGTAGTTATTTGATCTTCAAATTGTTCCCCTGTTCATTTCAGATTGAACTCATCAGTCCATTATTTTACAATTGGCCTTCAATTAAGGGCAATGTCATCTCACATTTTCTTAGAAAACCACGAAGACACATTCATATGATTGATTAGAAACAATAAATCTGCTCAGGGATGATTTATTGTAAATATAAATTTGATATTTTCAACCCAACAAAAAAGTGTTCAGATTGTTCATACTCCTTTTAGGGGTGTGTAACATTCAAATTTCTTAGAAAAAATTTGCGTTGATCACATACATATAAATAATTACATATGTTAATACATGTAACTTCTTTTGTCAAATAAGAATTAAATCTTTTATGCCCCTTTTCGGTTTTGGAATTATCTTTTGACTATTCTTTTAGGATGAATATTTTAAAAACGTTACGGTCCATTATATATATATGGGTTTTAGTGTACAAGAACTGGATTAGAAAGAGGTGTCACTCATTATGCAAGGATTAGCTGTCTTTAATAGTTAAATACCTTATTTATAAAGGCATGTGAAAAGCTGTGTGATCATATAATTAACTAATTATAAGCAACTTCTATCCTACGATGGATTTGAATATTGAATTCAACGTGTAATGGTGTCATCTTTAGGATATATATTAGTGTTTAATGGATTTATATAAATTGTAAAACCCAGTAGGAGCTTAATAACTCCTATTACCATAGGGATGGATAATATGATTAACACATAATTAATTATGTTAATTATGATCACTAGATTTTTTGGTTACCATGTTCCACTTGTATTCATTCTAAATTGTTGAGGCTATGATTAAAATTTCGTACGTTAACAAATAAATGGAATTATGTTAATTAAACCAAGTTAAGTTATGTTTGTTGAATATGCGAGTATATGATTTTTGTTTGATGATAATTAACATATATACATTCATTTAAATGTATTTGTTAATATACTATTTTATTTTTCATAGATTAAATAAATATTTGCTGAATAAAATTAAATGACACGGAATTTGAATTCAAACAGAAATTTTATTCAAACAAATATTTATTATATTTTTGAATAGTACAAATTCAAGCTCTCGTTATACATATACAATTTTGATTACAATAAATCACTATTTCATATTTACATAAATTCCTCACTACATATCACTCACTCGTAGTTTATCTTCAACTTCATTCCAGTTAGAATCCAGCATCTGAGCAATCTGCAAAAATATTCACTAACGCAGTAAAATTGAAAAAGAAATATTGTTGCAATATAAAATAAAATATGGATTTTGAGAATATTATTTGCCTCAGTTTTGAGTTGTTCGTTATCATTCACATATGAATTCATCACACACGAACAGTGTGACATGCACAGTGTATCACTGTACATGCTACAAGGCCGTGCACACCGATATACACTTGATAATGCTACAGGGACATGTGAGCACAAGGTCAAACCCAAATAAAAAGACGGGTTCAACTCAGGTGCAAAATAAATAGAATCTCGACTTCAGCACAAGGTCAAACCCGAGTTGCGAAACCTGATTCAACACAGGGCAGTGGTACAGCCTACGACTTCAAGCATGTTTTTTTTTGAAAGCCAAAACAATGCCCAACTCAAATGAACACTACAAGTCAGTAGAGAACCCATACTACATGAAATACATGGAGACAAAGCCAAACTACAACAAGACCAACACCAAATGCATCAATGCTTGAAGACTACAGCAAAACCAGAGTATCACAAATACATGAAACAATTGGAGCAACAGAACATCAACTGGGCACATGAAGACCAACAACCACAAATGAAAACTGAACCAAACGAAGACCAGAAGTACAAAATGACCACCAAGTATGCTAAAACAAAATCAAGCCCAAACCAGTTGCAACATCACTAATACTAGTGAACCAGAAATGCACAAACCAACATAAATGTTCACTGACTCGAAGGAGCAAACATATAGAACAAAGGATAGTGCAAAGTGCAGACTTGATGAACAAATATACAAGTGAAGATAACAAGTGCACCAACATTTACAACATACAAACAAGCACACGAGCTAATGAAGACTGCATCATGATGCAAGACCAGAGAACTGCAAAAGTCAACCAAGCTACTAATGAATGGAACTCGAGCTCCAGACCACATACAAGTCCAGAACTCAATGACTGAAACAACTCAACAAAGTAATGGCAACAATCTCAATGAATTGGATGTACAAGACTCAAGTATGTATATAGAGAGTACAAATCAAAATGAACCAGTGTCTATAAACAGAGTGCATACTACAACAACAAAGACCAAGGCTACAATGTGCACAGATATGCAAACAAAACAAGCTACAAGGATGATCAAACTCAATGAACCAGGCTACAAGTACTCGAGCACAATGCCACTGCAGATGCAAATAAGGTACAGACCAAAAATGCGACTCAAGAGAATAATCAGTGAATGATATTGCCAAGATCAGGTCGAGTATGTTGCAAATATGAACACACACACATATATGTAGTGCATCGAATCTAAACAGTGAAACTAAACCACAAGGAATTCAATCTAGTGCCGAAATCAACACAAAGTCAAAGCAGTGCGTAGTGCAACAAAGAACAAAATCAACAAATGACAGAGACTTCAAAGCCACGATCATGCTACAGCAAAGACAATATCAAAGCAATGGTGATGGCCGAGGTTAGTACAGAGTCATGGAGTCGCATACACAATATCCAGTGCCGAAGTAAATTTGCAAATTCAAGTCAAGGCTGTGAGACTGAATTCAAATAAAATAAAGAACGAAATTCAACAGTCAGCAGTGCAAACCAATGTGTAGAGTGTCAACAGTCAGCGGTGATAAGGCAATGTTCAAGTGGAGTTCAGGTTAAACCAATCAGAGGAGATGGCCAGAGACAAAGCTCACAGGGGCATAAAAATAAAGCCATAATTCACAGTGAAGTCGAAAGCTATAAACAAGCTATAGTCGAAATCATGGTAGCATATAGAAGTCAACAAGGAAATTCATGTGTAAAAATTCAAGTGGGTATCATTGAAAAAGTCAAAAGTCAAATCCAAGTAAAAGAGGAAAGTTTCTGTCGTATCAACCAAGAAAAAATCGAACGCTGTAAAATCAAAGCCGTGCGCATCAAGTCGTAAAGATATCAGGAAAGCAATAATTAGGAAAGTGTCGAATTGACAAATTCAACTAACTCCAGACGAACAAAAATACAGGGATTCAATCTCTATAAATTGCAATCAACATCATCGGCAATAAGCATCGAGTTCAAGTATGCAAAATCAGAAAAAGCAAAAGCAAAAATTACATACCGGAGTAACATCCAACTCGATCATCGAAGGAACCGTGAGCTAAGTGAAGAGACGGTCGATTGCCGACGCAAATCAGAAGATCAATTGTAATCGATCAACAATCATTCAGGTCCTTCGATAGCCGAAGCCCTAATTTCACCAAAGCCCTAATTTCAAGAGCCAAGAGGAACGAATGAAAGAAGGAACAAGGCGACATTGTTTTTACAGAGCAAAATGGATAAAGAAGATAACGGGCCAACATAGAGATAAAGGAGGCCGCATTGTCTTTAGTGATAAATTATTTTGGCCAACTTATTTTAATAGGGCTTAGGGTTTAACTGTTTTTTAATTGTTGTTTTTTAAGTCTATTCTTTTAAGGTTGTCAAACCTTGGTAAATCACCACCTAGGGTTTCGGTTGTGTCAGATTGTCTAGTTAGGATTAGTTCAGTGAACATGGTGTGCGATTTTGCAAAACTCTATAGGAGGTAACAGGGTGTACGAGTCTGTTAGAGTGTTTGTAAGCGGGAGACAGTTTAATCCTAATAGAAATCTGGGAATGTAGCAGTAGGCAGGGGTTGCCGAAGCTGGGTAAATTTTGTGTGTGATTTACTTTTCAGTATATTTACTTCTCTGCAGTTTTTTTTGTGTTTAATTCGAGAAAATTACTATGACCCTATTCACCCCCCCTCTAGAGTTAATCTAGATCCTACATGTGGTACCAGAGCGAGGTATTTTTCTTTAACTCTAGAGTCATGAATCCACCAAATATTGTTTTTTCCAAGGGGCAATCTATTGCTAGGCCACCCATGTTTAATGGGAATGATTATTCTTATTGGAAAGTTAGGATGGGTATTTATCTTAGTTCTGTTGATTATGATGAAACTGACTATAAATTTCCCGTATAGGTGTGGTGGCAGGCTAAGGAACAACAACAGTGTTCTTTGGATTTTGGCTGTTCCAGAAACACAACGGGCGACAAAGCAAAGTTCCTTAGCCTAGTACAAAGGCGACAGAATCACAATGGACAACAACGAAAAATATCGTAAAGGTAAAACAGGTAATGGTATATTTATTCGAACGATATATTAAATGTGATAATCTGCACCATATTCTGAATCAGCCAATATTGAGATGATGATTTTGATTCTGACTTTTTCAAAATTGTTGGCCAATTATGCTCTTTTGCCCGAAAACTCTACAATCCTTGAAATACTTAATATAGATTAATTCGGATTACTAATGGTGTTATTGATTGATAATACATTTGGCTAAATATATATTCACAATTTCTTTTGAAACGACTTCAATTAAAATCCTAAAGAATTTCATCTAAAAATTATAAAAAGGATTTTAAGAAATTTTTGAAACTTCAAGAAAATGTTTGGAATAATAATTATGTTTTAATGACTGATGATTACTCATAAATATAGTTGTTCATCCTATGGCTTCTAAGATTAACACCATGATATTTGTTTGAGTGTTAACATGGCTTCATTTCAAATTCAAGAGAATTTCATTCTAAGATAGTCTGTTGAAATTTCACAATCTGGTCTATGTCATCCAACGAGTGATAATTGAGTGAAAGTAAAATTCAGATGCAGGTTACACTGTAATATAGTTGATAGAAAAATTACTAGTGGAACGTGATTAATTTTTCAGACATTCATTTGCTGCATCGTTTTTCAAAGAAAATATCTGCATATTTTTTCACTTGAAATAATTTTTATTTTAGCAGAAATTTTTCTTAAAAACCCCTTCCATAAAAAAAACTCTGTTGACCTTGTATCAGATTAGTTATTTAAGAAAATTTGATTTTAAATGACAAATTTTGACTAATCCGACTCCCTACTAATTATCAAAAAGATAAATAGTGATTGAAAAGGTGATAAGTGTTGATATTTATAATACATTACACAAGACAGTATATTTGGAAAATTTCTTTATGAATTCAAACAAGAGTTATAAAAACGTTTTGTTGGGTAAAGATTCCATGACCATTTCTATATCTATCATATTTCTATCGACCATTGTTTATCAAAAATTCAATATAGTTTGTCTATATGTGGTACTATAATCAGGGATCATTTGTTTTTCATTTTACATTTTTTTTGTAAAAATAAATAAATACCAAAATATTCACTCTCATTTAAAAGTCCTCACAGTTATGCATGGGTGAATTACTTGGAATTTGTTATGTGCTTCCATGCTCATTTCCTTACTGTTATGCATGTATGGAACGCATATCAAAATTGATTGTTTAAATAGACAAGTTAATTCTAATACCATTTAAAAGTCCTTACGGTTATGTGTGGTTAGAAGATACTTGAATTCATTTTTAAAATTAAATTGGAATACTACTAATCTCATTTAAAAGTCCTAACGGTTATGCATTATTAGTAGATATTCAAATTCCTGATATAAATGTACCACAAGTAGATATAATTATATGGTTTTATATGATGACATCATTCCCATCATTCTAAAAGTGGAATATGCGCCTAACAAGGGTAGTTATGATTTTTTGTTTGATTTTTATTGAAGTTTAATATTTATAATCAAATTGAGTTTTAATGTTGGATTAATATCGATCACTTTATCTCTATTTTCTCTAACACTATTATTCTTTTGCTGATAACAAAAGGGGGAGAGAAAAGTTAAGATTTTGTCAAATAAGATCAAGCAAAGGTCAAATAATTTTCCATTTGCATCTAGGCTCATTTGTATATTTCTATTTGTATGCATATATGTAGGGGGAGAATCGTGTAGAGAGGAAGCATTTAAATAGGGGGAGAAATTAGGGTATATCATTGATCAAATACATTTAGCACAGTAAAAATCTTAAATATATGTTTGTTATCATCAAAAGGGGGAGATTGTTGAATATGCGAGTATTTTTGTTTGATGATAATAAACATATACACATTCATTTAAATGTATTTGTTAACGTACTATTTTATTTTTCATAGATTAAATAAATATTAGCTGAATAAAACTAAATGACACAGAATTTGAATTCAAACAGAAATTTTATTCAAACAAATATTTATTACATTTTTGAATAGTACAAATTCAAGATCTCACTATACATATACAATTTTGATTACAATACATCACTATTTCATATTTACATAAATTCCTCACTACATATCACTCACTCGTAGTTTATCTTCAACTTCATTCCAGTTAGAATCCAGCATCTGAGCAATCTGCAAAAATATTCACTAACGCGGTAAAATTGAAAAAGAAATATTGTTGCAATATAAAATAAAATATGGATTTTGAGAATATTATTTGCCTCAGTTTTGGGTTATTCGTTATCATTCACATTTGAATTCATCACACATGAACAGTGTATCACTGTACATGCCACAAGGCCATGCACACCGATATACACTTGATAATGCTACAGGGACAGGTGAGCACAAGGTCAAACCCAAATAAAAAGAAGGGTTCAACTCAGGTGCAAAATAAATAGAATCTCGACTTCATCACAAGGTCAAACCCGAGTTGAGAAACCGGATTCAACAGAGGGCAGTGGTACAGGCTACGACTTCAAGCATGTTTTTTTTGAAAGCCAAAACAATGCCCAACTCAAATGAACACTACAAGTCAGTAGAGAACCCATACTACATGAAATACATGGAGACAAACCCAAACCGCAACAAGACCAACACCAATTGCATCAATGCTTGAAGACTACAGCAAAATCAGAGTATCACAAATACATGAAACAATTGGAGCAACAGAACATCAACTGGGCACATGAAGACCAACAACCACAAATGAAAACTGAACCAAACGAAGACCAGAAGTACAAAATGACCACCAAGTATGCTAAAACAAAATCAGGCCCAAACCAGTTGCAACATCACTAATACTAGTGAACCAGAAATGCATAAACCAACATAAATGTTCACAGACTCGAAGGATATAGAACAAAGGATAGTGAAAAGTGCAGACTTGATGAACAAATATACAAGTGAAGATAACAAGTGCACCAACATTTACAACATACAAACAAGCACACGAGCTAATGAAGACTGCATCATGATGCAAGACCAGAGAACTGCAAAAGTTAACCAAGCTACTAATGAATGGAACTCGAGCTCCAGGCCACATACAAGTCTAGAACACAATGACTGAAACAACTCAACAAAGTAATGGCAACAATCTCAATGAATTGGATGAACAAGACTCAAGTATGTATACAAAGAGTACAAATCAAAATGAACCAGTGGCTATAAACAGAGTGCATACTACAGCAACAAAGACCAAGGCTACAATGTGCATAGATATGCAAACAAAACAAGATACAACGGATGATCAAACTCAATGGACCGGACTACAAGTACTCGAGCACAATGCCACTACAGATGCAAATATGGTACAGACCAACAATGCGACTCAAGAGAATAATCAGTGAATGATATTGCCAAGATCAGGTCAAGCATGTTGCAAATATGAACACACACACATATATGCAGTGCATCGAATCTAAACAGTGAAACTAAACCACAAGGAATTCAATCTAGTGCCGAAATCAACATAAAGTCAAAACAGTGCATAGTGCAACAAAGAACAAAATCAACAAATGACAGAGACTTCAAAACCACGACCATGCTACAGCAAAGACAATATCAAAGCAATGGTGATGGCCGAGGTTAGTACAGAGTCATGGAGTCGCATACACAATATCCAGTGCCGAAGTAAATTTGCAAATTCAAGTCAAGGCCGTGAGACCGAAGTCAAAGAAAATAAAGAACGAAATTCAACAGTCAGCAGTGCAAACCAATGTGTAGAGTGTCAACAGTCAGCGGTGATAATGCAATGTTCAAGTGGAGTTCAGGTTAAACCAATCAGAGGAGATGGCCAGAGACGAAGCTCACAAGGGCAGAAAAATAAAGCCATAATTCACAGTGAAGTCGAAAGCTATGAACAAGCTATAGTCGAAATCATGGTAGCATATAGAAGTCAACAAGGAAATTCATGTGTAAAAATTCAAGTGGGTATCATTGAAAAAGTCAAAAGTCAAATCCAAGTAAAAGAGGAAAGTTTTTGCCGTATGAACCAAGAAAAAATCGAACACTGTAAAATCAAAGCCGTGCGCATCAAGTCGTAAAGATATCAGGAAAGCAATAATTAGGAAAATGTCGAATTGACAAATTCAACTAACTCCAGACGAAAACAAATACAGGGATTCAATCTCTATAAATTGCAATCCACATCAAGCATCGAGTTCAAGTACGAAAAATCATAAAAAGCAAAAGCATAAATTACATACCGGAGTAACATCGAACTCGATCATCGAAGGAAACGTGAGCTAAGTGAAGAGACGGTCGATTGCCGACGCAAATCAGAAGATCAATTGTAATCGATCAACAATCATTCGGGTCCTTCGATAGTCGTAGCCCTAATTTCACCAAAGCCCTAATTTCAAGAGCCAAGAGGAACGAACGAAAGAAGGAACCAGGCCGACATTGTTTTTATAGAGCAAAATGGATAAAGAAGATAACGGGCCAACATAGAGATAAAGGAGGCCGCATTCTCTTTAGTGATAAATTATTTTGGCCAACTTATTTTAATAGGGCTTAGGTTTAACTGTTTTTTAATTGTTGTTTTTTAAGTCTATTCTTTTAAGGTTGTCAAACCTTGGTAAATCACCACCTAGGGTTTAGGTTGTGTCAGATTGTCTAGTTAGGATTAGTTCAGTGAGCAGGTTGTGCGAGTTTGCAAAACTCTATAGGCGGTAGCAGGGTGTGCGAGTCTGTTAGAGTGTTTGTAAGCGGGAGACTGTTTAATCCTAATAAAAATCTGGGAATGCAGCAGTAGGCAGGGGTTGCCGAAGCTGGGTAAATTTTGTGTGTGATTTACTATTCAGTATATTTACTTCTCTGTAGTTTGTTTTGTGTTTAATTCGAGAAAATTGCTATAACCCTATTCACCCCCCTCTAGGGTTAATCTAGATCCTACAATGTTGTCTTTGACATGATGTGATTATGATTATGCCTTACACAAGGATCCTGTTTTTTCATATTGATATTTATGCTGGAAACACATCAGGCTGAGTTTCCATCTATTACTATAATTATAAGCAGATAGGATACAGTTTTGTATGGAGTTAATTAGAATCAAATACTCAAATGGTATATGTCACTGTATGCATCAGTTTGGATATAGTTAACTAATTTATAAGCTAGTAGGACACAATTTTTTATGGAGTTTGAAATTTTAAGTTAATTTTGGATCACTGGTATTAGGTTCGCATCTAATCAATCTGAGTATTTAAGATCTTTTGTGTTTCCTATGTACCTTCCAAAATGTAAATCGGAGTAGGCGTATCTGAAGGAACTAGGCCAGTCCACAGCGAAATAAATGGGTGAATTTAATTTTTTTGCCATTTTGAATCTTTAATGGGCCTTTGAAGTCTAAATTTATTTAAAAATTTTCTAAATTTGATTTAAATAAAATCATGTATTTTATTTAATTTTGGTTTTGCTTATATATTTGTGTGTGTGTGTGTATAATCATTATATACATATGTATATGTGTGTGCATGTATAACATAGCAACCCGTGCATGGTATAACATACCCATATATAGATGTTGGGATTTGCATCGCAATGGACACATTAGCTCATTTCGTATGTATTGTTTGTTGTCACGTATGTGCGTAAATATATGACTATGAATTTCATGTGATTATTTTGAAAAATTATATACATATACATATATATATTATGTATGCATAAAATTTACTTTTATTATTAAAATATTAGAGAAAATATTTATTTATTTATATGACAATATATTAAACTATAAATAACAATGAACATATATATAATTAAAAACTTCTTTCATTTCAATTACCAGTTAGAAAATATACTAGATCCGGAATTCAAAGATTTTGTGATTTAATATACATATATATTTAATATACTGAATTAGATTTAGCCATAATTAATTATCATAAAATAACCATATGATAAAACTATAAATTTTAGAATTTTAAAAAATCTAGAAACACATTTTTTCCCCAAGAAAAATTTCTGAAAGTTTCTCGATTAAATAATATTTTAAATATATAATATATTGTAGACCCAAAATCAAATTAATTATCAAAATTATAAAATTAAGTTATAAAAATATAAAACTTTTTTTGAAGTTTTTATAACATATTTTGGGTCTTAAGAAAAATTTCCAGAAATTTTTAAATTAAAATGATATTTTTATTCAATTAATTATTTTCAAATCCGAAATAAAATTAATTTGTAAAATTATTATTTTAAGTTCAAAAAATCTAAAATTTTCCTGAAGGCTTTTGACATGAAGGAAGATTCTAAAAAAATCTTAAATAGAAGCTAAGAAACATTTATTATTAGACGTGAATTTATTGGTTCAGATAATCATTAAAAAAAAATTGGCAAGGCCAGACGGTTTTATAGTGGACCGTCCACTTTTTATTACGGACGTAATAAAAATTGAAGTATAGGAGTAAGGTAAAAGCAACTTAACTACTAAATAAAAAGGAAAATACAGCACAGGTTTGTGACAGACATGTCACAGAACTATAAAAATCATGAGAACTATGACTCCTCCGAAGAGGAAGAGTCACCATCTACATCAGAGACCAAAGGACTTTGCCAGAAAAACCAGCAAAGGGGCTGAAACGGATAGCAAGACTAGGGTCGTAGCCCAAAACATCAGGAGAGTAAATGAAAGAGCGATCCCAAGAAGAGTTGGCTAGCATGGCAGAATTCTTGCTCGCAAAAACACCATCCAAATCAAGAACTAATGCATCACCAGACGGAATGTAATATAGGCATCTAAGGTCCATCTGATCATCGAAAACAAATCTGAAAAAAGAATCATTTACTGGGCTATATCTCACATCAGAAATGTGGTCAACCCAACACTTTTCAGACTCATCCCAAACAACCCGGGTAGAATCTGAAACAACTAAAGGATTATCTAGGGCAGCACAAGGAACCACAGCAATAGGAGGAGAGGCAGGCCGAACAACAGAAGGAGGAGGACTAAGATCAGGCAAAGAGACCACTATGGAGGGGGAAACCTGGTAAACAGAGGAAGGGGCCTTCAAAATCCATTTCTGGAGTGGGGGACGAGGCGGAGGAATCTTAGAGGGAGCCGCGGTGGATTTGGAATGCAGGCAGAAAGCAGCAAGGTGGCCAAAGGAGTGATAGAAGGAGCATATATCCGGAACCCATCCATAGCAAACACGAACCTCAGCTACATGACCAACAGCAAGCTGCACAGGGATAGAAGAAGGGAGAGGCTTAAACGGCGATATCTCAATAAGAGCCTTAGCATACGTTAGTTTTTCTCGGGCAACAATATTAGTGTCAAAACATTTCAATTTTCCGACATTGCAGGCTAACTGTAACAAGCCGGAATTTTTGATAGTATATTTTAATAAATATTTAATCTAATTTAAATTAAATACAGGTTTCTCAAGTATATGTTATGAATCAATGTTTGATAATTAAACTACAAATAGGATAAATTTTGAAATCATAACCATAATAATCATACATGAACGATATAAATGCAATAAAATTAATATACTAACAATGACTATGTTAAGTTTACTCAATATATATAGTGTAAGTTAGCCTAAAACATTAACCCGTGAAGCCCATTTATACAATGCATAAATTTTAACAAAGATCATATCAAGATGCTGTTGAACAAGTATACAAATTACATGTAAAATATTTTTGTGCAAAATATGTATAGTGTATACACATATGTACCACAATCAAGTGTTTTGTCCATAGAAAAAAATATACTAAAAATAAAACTTAGGTGCTGCCGTAAGTTTATAAGCATAAGAAAAACAAAGTTTTCACTTTAATATAATAAAACAAAATCTATGCCTTATACAAAATATGTTTGGTCGAAATAAAAAATAAATATCTTTGTACAACACATAAGAAAGTATCAGTAAACATTAAATACATGTTGTCATAAATAAGAGCATAAAAATTAATTAGCACAACATTTTGTTTATGTAAGTACTATAGCCGAAATCTCCTTATCACTTCATACTGCAGGATATTAACTCTTAGCCAATAAAAAGGAAAAAATGACAAACAAATACAAACTGGCCAGCTACAACCTGCTGTTAAGTAACTTCTTTATATATCCATTAGTTCGTTTATAGACACTGAACTAAACATAAAGGCAAACCTGAGAAACATTTATTTCTTTGAAAACTTAAACTAACTTAAGACAGAAAACTTAAGAAAGGCTTCAGGAAACTTCTTTCTGCAGTGTTCTTCATCAATACCTTGCTTTCTGTTTTAAAGTTACTTGGTGAGTAAACATACTTTCTAGAAATTTAAAACTTGATTCTTAGATCATGTAACCTTATGTCTGTTATATACTGAATATAAAATGCTCTGTGTTAATGTTGTTACTGGAAGTTCCATTATGGGTTAATCTTTAATATTTTAGATTTCTGAACAAGGAAAATAGATAAAGAATTATGCTTTATCTTGCAAACCATTTAAACTATGATTTTTAAAACAAGATAGGATGTTTAACCTTCAATTAGAAATCTAGACCTTGTTTGATGCTTTACAGTAAGACATGGACTCTGCATATTCAAGTTTTGCAGTAAGAAACCAATAAGTGCAAAAATTCAAAGACTTTAAATTGTTAATTCGAATTCATATAATAAACAAACAAGCAAAGTTAGGATTTTTAAAATGGAAATGATAATTTTTAGATCAAAGTTTGAGGTGCAGTTTCAAGAGAAGCCGAAAATTGATTTTTATCAATATCGGTTGATTCAACAAAATTTAATTATTGAAATTTCCTGTGAATTAGGCTTGAAGATAAATTAACACAGGAAAAATGTCAAATTATTTTTCGAATGTATGGATTTTTGGTTTGAATCTAAAATAGGGTTTGGTTCATATTTTCTAATGCTCTGTGAATTTTCCATTTTCGGCTTCATACGTTTATCGAGATGATCGCGATTTCAGGTGGTGTTAAGGGGGGTGTGATCGAGGTTTTGGTGGAGTACCATCACCTCCGGTGATCAATGTCGGTGGACCGAGAGGGGTTTTCGTGGTGCGTTCATGGATCGTGTTCGAGCTTCAGGCAAATTTTCAATTTCAACTTGTATTTGAAAATCTGAGTTTCGTTTTCGATGCTAGAGACGATTTGGGGTTTGTGGGGGCTGACGCGAGTCGCCGGAGGCGAGGCGAACCACTGTGCACGTGCACGGTGGTGATCAGTGCCAGTGGAATTTTTGACCGTCGCGTGTGTTTTGCTCGAGTCTCTGGGAAGGTCGCTTCGAGTTTTTCCTTGGGGTTGCGCGTGGGTATTAATGTTTCTGCAGTTTAAAATTTATGCTTAAAAAAAAATATAATGAGAAGAAGAAAGAAACTGGGAAAAGAAGAACAAGATGGAGTGAGAGAGAGAGACGCGGGGAAGACACGAAGGTAACCCGAGACTTTCTCAAGTAAAAGGAGGTCCTGTCTCGGGTATCTTCTCATGGACGAGCATAATGTTTATTTAAGTAATTTGTTTAACTAAGTTAATGAAGCAATTAGTTAGTTTAGATTAATATTTGATTTAAAAGTGTATTAAAGAAAGTATGTAAAGATATGTGATTAATAATAAGTAATTAGGATGTTAATTAATTTGTATTTGAAATCTTAAATTGATAACTTTAAATTGATTTTTGTAATTAAAAATTTATCATGTGTTAAATCAATTTAAATCTTAAGAACGTTAGCTTATCACTTAAAAGTTAATTAATAAATGATAATTAACTTAAGTGATTAATTAAAGATTATATGATTAATTAAATTAATAATAATTGATTAATTAAAGTAATTTGTGGGAAATAAATAAGTAATTAATTTATATTAAGGAAGTTGATAATTAATAATTAAGAATCAACTAATTAACTGAGTAATTAAGTAACAGTTAATGAATAAAGGTTTAGTAATTAAATAATTACTTAAAGATTAGATAATTAATAAATAATAATTAACTAAGTAATTAATTGATCATTAATAAGTTAATAAATCAGTAATTAATTAAACAGAATAAAATAGTTTATTCTTAAGCAATTAATTAAGTTAAGTAAAACCAAACAGTTTGGTATGCATTGATAACTCTGTTTGGTTGACTTTGATATCTGTTGATGATACTTCTGTGATATGTTGTGATATACTATGGATATCTGTGATAACTATGTATGATTTATCTGTTATATCTGTTATGTTAATTCTGATATTAAATTGAACTGTTAAGTTAAATAGACAACTTGGCCCTTAAAATGGCGTTTAGATTTCGATGAGATCGGGATCGGAAGAATCAATTTTGATTCTCCGAAAACCACATCGATCCAAATTAAACGATAGGTCGTGACTTATCAAATGGTGATCGAGATGGTGTTTCAGTGTGCAAGGGTTATCGTCGTTAACTCTGAGGGTGATTCCAAAATGAGTGTAACGAGATAATGCCTTCGGTTTCGTTCGAACCCGGAACGAACTTGTATGGATTGAATGCTTTCAACACATCGTCAGGCGGATGATGAGCATTCTAAGATATGTTCAATAAAGGTAATCGTAGCCTCAAGCCTCATCAACCGGGAATGGCTAAAACAGGGGAGATGCAGCAAGGTTGGGTGGGTCATGCCCAAGCAGGACAAGATATTCCCCTGTCTTGATGTCCCTTTACTTCGGCTTAGTGGGCATTTGTTGGCCACAACTGCGGGGTTATCTTGTTCGGGACTGTTCAGTAAGGAATGGTTCCGGCCTTGTGTTGTAGGGGGTCGGGAGTGATCCTCGGTACGGTGATCTAGGCCCCATACTGTGACGGGCGGTACCCCAGTAGCCCTGCCATTGTTGGAAATCCATTTTCCCTACGAAACCCTTCGGTTTTGATTTGTATTACTCACTTTTGTGGCTAGTTGCTGGAATTTAATCATGTAACAATTTCGGCTATTTTCTATTTGCTTGAAAACCCTAGACACTATTATAATATCACTGAATTTCCTATAAAAAATTTTGGTTAGCGTAAGGTAAAAACGTACCCGTATTTATGTGTGGGGAGTCTGACGTGATACCTTTATTTTCAAATGATTTTCAAAGTTAAACAATTTTAACCCGTTTACTCACACCAGACCCATGTCTGACTCGGAGTTTATATTTTGTTTTTCATAAACTCTCGGGTACTCAAATTTTTATGAGTAGCCAAGTAATAGGTATTTGGGAGTGTTGATTTCCTGGAGGAGCTTTGGAGAAGAAGACCAGACGTATGTATCTATCTATATATGTAGTTCCGCTGTGTAGTTGATGCATGCTGTATTTTGGATGTATGTATGGACGTATATGTATGACAGTCCTGTTGTATGATATCGTATAACTCTGATGTATGTATAACTTTGTAATAGTTATGTGATATATTATATTTTGTTCAGTTCCGCTGTGAGATTTTGCTGTCGTTATGTCTTTCTTTCTATTCTTTTCTATTTCTATCCCATTCTTTCTTAATGATGATACGTCTTTCTAGGGTTAGAAAGGCGGGTCGTCGCAGTTGGTATCAGAGCGCTAGGTTGAGCGAGTACCTAGGCTCTTGAATAATATTTATCTAGAGGGTGCGTATTTGTATTTTCATATATAATTATATATCTATCTAAATTTGTTGAGTTACCTGTCCAGGTGGCCAACATGAGTTCCGGAAGAAGAGGCAGAGGAAGGGCCAGTACTTCAACTGATAATGGACAGAGTCAAAATGTTAGTGAGGCTGTAAATCCAGTACCGCCTCAAGTTAGCTTTGCTGCCTTATGCAAGGACTATATCAATCTTGGAGGCCAACCATTCAAAGGATCAGAATCGATAATTGAAGTTCAAGATTGGTTACGCTCCTGTGAGCGCATCTTTAAGAATATGAAGCCGTCAAACGAGCAGAAAAGGGTAATGGCATCGTGGCAATTGCAGAGTGGTGCAGCAGCATGGTGGGATTCAACTATTGCAAATATTTCTGAGGATGATATTTCATGGGATAGATTTAAGGAGTTGTTTGAAGAGAAGTTTGTGCCAACGGCAGGGAGAACCCAATTGTATCAGGATTTTCTGTATTTGAAGCAGGGTAGTATGTCTGTTTCGGAGTATGAAACTAGATTCAACGAACTCTCTGGTTATGGACCAGGACTCATCGATACTCCTCTGAAAAAGAATGAGAAATTTGTGCAAGGGTTGAGGCCTGAATTCCATGGAAAGTTGACGGTGCTTCTGAAAGGATCTTTTGTTGATTTGATTGATATGGCATTGAGATACGAAAGTTTGATGAGTAAGAAACCAGTGGCTCCAGTTGCAGCTTCAGGTGGGAATTTCACTAATTCGAATAAGCAAAAATTCGATCCTAAATGGAGAAAGCCGAATAAGAAGAAAACTAGGAATAACAACGGACCCCGAAAGTGCTACATTTGTCAACAGGAAGGGCATTTGGCAAAAAAATGTCCTAGAAAAGGATTCCAACAGCAGCAACCACATCAGAGTGGCCCAGGATCAACTATGGTACAGAAATCATTGTGCTTTAATTGTCATCAGCCAGGACACATGATCAAGAATTGTCCACTTCTGTAGAGGGCGCCTCAGAATAAAGTTTTTGTTTTGGAAGCCGGACCATCTTCTTCTTCGATGGGCAATGGAGTATTAGAAGGTACTTTACTTTTAAATGGGAAGTATATTAAATTTCTGTTTGATTCAGGTGCTTTTTTGAGCTTTATTTCTTTGGAAACCGTAGAAAAGTTCTTTCTCATCCCTAGTACCATAGACTGTCCCATCTTCGTATCTAATCCTATAGGAGGGGTGACCAATTTAGACACTATCTGTAAGGACTTTAAGATCTCTTATCTATCCCACAGTTTTTCTTGTGACCCATATGTGTTGAATTTTAAGGGATTTGATCTTATTTTGGGAATGGATTGGTTGGATAAGTATAAAGCCTTCTTGAATTGTGATGAAAGAACAGTTTCGTTGGAAGCTGATCTGGGTAGTATTGCCAGAGTGTCGTGTGATAATTCTGGGATTCACTTGAGTAGACTTTTGCATGGAATTAAGGCTTCTGAAGAGAGAGTTGAAGAGATTGATGTGGTTCAAGATTTTGCTGATGTATTTGAAGAAGTTAAGTGTCTGCCACCACATCGAGAAATAGAGTTCCGTATTGATTTGATTCTAGGAGCTGTGCCAGTGATTCAGCCTAGTAGGAGAATGGCTCCTAGGGAAAGAGAAGAGTTGATTAAGCAGACGCAGGATATTTTAGAGAAGGGGTTGATAAGACCCAGTTTTTCTTGTTGGGGTTCGGCGGCAGTGTTTGCGACCGAATCGGATGGATCACTGAGGTTCTGTGTGGATTATAGAGAATTGAACAAAGTGACTATCCGTAACAAATATCCTCTTCCTCGTATCGATGATCTTTTTGACCAGTTGCATGGTGCTTCTATCTTTTCTCAACAAGATCTAGCTTCAGGTTTCCATCAGTTGAGGGTAGCTGAAGACAGTATTCCCTTGACTGCATTTAGGGGACCAAATTGTTTCTATGAGTGGTTTGTTATGCGTTCGGATTAACCAACGCTCCTGCTTACTTCGTCGACCTGATGAACCGAGTCTTTCGAGATGTGTTGAATAAGTTCGTGCTGGTATTCATTGATGATATCTTGGTCTATTCCAAATCTGAAGAAGAGCACAGGGAGCATTTGAGGATTGTATTGGAGACTCTGAGGAAGCATGTGCTGAAGGCAAAGTTTTCGAAATGCCATTTCTGGAGATCGAAAGTTAAATTTTTAGGGCATATTGTTTCTGGTGAAGGCATTTCTGTAGACCCAGCGAAAGTTGAAACTATTTTGGAATGGAAACAGCCAGAGACACCGACGGAAGTTCGCAGTTTCTAGGATTGGCTGGCTACTACAGGAAATTTATCAGGGATTATTCCAAGATTTCTTCGCATTTGACTAAGCTGACTAGAAAAGGAGCAAAATTCAAATGGACACCTCAGTGTGAAGAAGCTTTTCAAGAATTGAAGATAAGGCTTACTAGTGAACCCGTACTTGCTATTGCGGATGAGAAGAGCAAATTCGAGGTTTATACTGATGCTTGTATAGTGGGTTTGGGAGCAGTTCTGATGCAGAACGGAAGGGTTATTGCGTATGCTAGTTGGCAGTTGAAGCCTCATGAGAAAAACTACGCTACGCACGATCTTGAATTGCTAGCTATTGTTTTTGCTTTGAAAATTTAGAGGCATTATCTTTTGGGAGAGAAATTCGAATTGTTCACGGATCACAAACCGTTGAAATATCTTTTCTCTCAAAAAGATCTTAATTTGAGACAGCAGCGGTGGGTTGAATTTCTTGCATCATATGATTTAGATATTTTGTACACCCCGGGCAAGGCGAATGTCGTAGCTGATGCTCTCAGTAGGAACGCGGTTCTTTCTCTTCTGGAAGTGGTTCCATCTCTTATTGAAAGGATTTCAAGCAAGCAAGAATCAGATAATAGATTAAGAGGAATCATCAGGAAGGTCAAGAAGGGTCAGTGTTCCAGTTTCGAGATTGATGACCAAGGGACACTAAGGATCAACGGGAGGATCTGTGTACCAAATTTCAAGGAATTGAAGCAGGAAGGGTTGTCTGAGAGTCATCATTCCAAATTGAATATTCATCCGGGAATCTCGAAGATGTATAAGGATATGAGGAGAGTTTTCTGGTGGCCGGGCACGAAGAGGGATGTAGCTAAATTTGTGTATAGTTGTGCCATCTGCCAACAAGTTAAAGGTAATCAACAGAAATCAGCAGGTTTATTACAGCCTTTGGAGATTCCAGAGTGGAAACGGGAGATGATTTCTATGGACTTCATTGACGGTTTGCCCCGAACTAGAAGAGGGAATGAAGGGGTATGGGTGATTGTAGATCGTCTAACTAAGAGCGCCCACTTCATTCCAGTAAAAGCGACACGTACTGCTGAATTTTTAGCTGAAATTTTCTTGAAGGAAATAGTCAGGTTACATGGAGTTCCAGTCAGTATTGTGAGTGACCGTGACCCTATCTTCACTAGTAAATTCTGGGAAGCTTTGCAGACGGCTATGGGCACAAGTCTGAGATTAAGTACAGCCTATCATCCTCAAATAGACGGACAGACGGAGAGGCTTAATCGTATTCTTGAGGATATGTTGCGGGCTTGTGTTTTAGATTTTGGAGGGTCATGGGAAGACCATCTTCATCTAGTGGAATTCTCTTATAATAATAGTTATTAAGCAAGTACTAAGATGGCTCCTTATGAAGCTTTATACGGAAGACCGTGTAGATCCCCATCTTGTTGGATTGAGTCGAAGGATCGTCTTGTGCTCGGACCCGATCTTATTCAAGAAGCTTCTGCGAAGGTTGAGCTTATTAAGAAAAGGATGAAAGCTGCTCAAGATCGTCAGAAGAAACATGCGGATTGAAGACGAAGAGCTTTGGAATTTGAGATTGGAGATCTAGTTTTTATCAAAGTTTCACCACCCAAAGGTGCTATAAGATTCGAAAAGACGGGGAAACTTGCTCCGAGATACATTGGACCATTCCAAGTGTTGGAAAAAATTGGAGCTGTAGCCTAGAGGATTGAATTGCCAGAGCGGATGTCTGGGATTCATAATGTGTTCCATGTATCACATTTGAGGAAATTTTTTCATGATCCATCACTGGTGGTAGAACCAGTAGTTCAAGAAGATTTGGAAGTGGAACCCAATTTAACTGTAGTCAAAATCCAATTCAGATCGTGGATCGAGACGAGAAGCATCTCAGGAACAAAGTGGTGAAACTCGTCAAGGTGAAATGGAGTGAGGATCCCAGAGATTGTACCTGGGAAACTCTCGATAGTTTTAAGAATGCTTATCCGGATTTATGTTCGGATAACTAGTGATGTTTGATAGAGTTGACTGTTTGCTTGCTTGCTATTGTATGAATGATATGTATGTTTGGATTATTAATATATAAGCGTTTTGAATTAACTGTTGTTTTAACTTTCGGGGACGAAATTATTTTAAGGGGGAAGGAATGTAACAACCCGGAATTTTTGACAGTATATTTTAATAAATATTTAATCTAATTTAAATTAAATACAGGTTTCTCAAGTATATGTTATGAATCAATGTTTGATAATTAAACTAAAAATAGGATAAATTTAGAAATCATAACCATAATAATCATACATGAACGATATAAATGCAATAAAATTAATATACTAACAATGACTATGTTAAGTTTACTCAATATATATAGTGTAAGTTAGCCTAAAACATTAACCCGTGAAGCCCATTTATACAATGCATAAATTTTAACAAAGATCATATCAAGATGCTGTTGAACAAGTATACAAATTACATGTAAAATATTTTTGTGCAAAATCTATATACACATTTGTACCACAATCAAGTGTTTTGTCCAGAGAAAAAAATATACTAAAAATAAAACTTAGGTGCTGCTGTAAGTTTATATGCATAAGAAAAACAAAGTTTTCACTTCAATATAATAAAACAAAATCTGTGTCTTATACAAAATATGTTTGGCCGAAATAAAAAAATAAATATCTTTGTACAACACATAAGAAAGTATCAGTAAACATTAAATACATGTTGTCATAAATAAGAGCATAAACATTAATTAGCACAACATTTTGTTTATGTAAGTACTATAGCCGAAATCTCCTTATCACTTCATACTGCAGGGTATTAACTCTTAGCCAATAAAAAGGAAAATATGACAAACAAATACAAACTGGCCTACTACAACCTGCTATTAAGTAACTTCTTTATATATCCATTAGTTCGTTTATAAACACTGAACTAAACATAAAGGCAAACCAGAGAAGCATTTATTTCTTTGAAAACTTAAACTAATTTAAGACAGAAAACTTAAGAAAGGCTTCAGGAAACTTCTTCTGAAGTGTTCTTCATCAATACCTTGCTTTCTGTTTTAAAGTTACTTGGTGAGTAAACATACTTTCTAGAAATTTAAAACTTGATTCTTAGATCATGTAACCTTATGTCTGTTATATACTGAATATAAAATGCTCTGTGTTAATGTTGTTACTGGAGGTTCCATTATGGGTTAATCTTCAATATTTTAGATTTCTGAACAAGGAAAATGGATAAAGATTTATACTTTATCTTGCAAACCATTTAAACTATGATTTTTAAAACAAGATAGGATGTTTAACCTTCAATTAGAAATCTAGACCTTGTTTGATGCTTTACAGTAAGACATGGACCCTGCATATTCAAGTTTTGCAGTAAGAAACCAATAAGTGCAAAAATTCAAAGACTTTAAATTGTTAATTCGAATTCATATATTAAACAAACATGCAAAGTTAGTATTTTTAAAATGGAAATGATAATTTTTAGATCAAAGTTTGAGGTGCAGTTTCAAGAGAAGCCGAAAATTGATTTTTATCAATATCGGTTGATTCAACAAAATTTAATTATTGAAATTTCTTGTGAAGTAAGCTTGAAGATAAATTAACACAAGAAAAATATCAAATTATTTTTTGAATGTAAGGATTTTGGGTTTGAATCTAAAATAGGGTTTAGTTCATGTTTTCTAATGCTCTGTGAATTTTCCATTTTCGGCTTCATACGTTTATCGAGATGATCGCGATTTCAGGTGGTGTTAGGGGGGGTGTGATCGAGGTTTTGGTGGAGTACCGTCACCTCCGGTGATCAATGTCGGTGGACCGAGAGGGGTTTTCGTGGTGCGTTCATGGCTCGTGTTCGAGCTTCAGGAAAATTTTCAATTTCGACTTGTATTTGAAAATCTGAGTTTCATTTTCGATGCTAGAGACGATTTGGGGTTTGTGGGGGCTGACGCGAGTCGCCGGAGGCGAGGCGAACCACCGTGCACGTGCACGGTGGTGATCAGTGCCAGTGGAATTTTTGACCGTCGCGTGTGTTTTGATCGAGTCTCTGGGAAGGTCGCTTCAAGTTTTTCCTTGGGGTTGCGCGTGGGTATTAATGTTTCTGCAGTTCAAAAATTTATGCTTAAAAAAATAATGAGAAGAAGAAAGAAACTGGGAAAAGAAGAACAAGATGGAGTGAGAGAGAGACACGTGGGGAAGACACGAAGGTAACTCGAGACTTTCTCGAGTAAAATGAGGTGCGGTCTCGGGTATCTTCTCATGGACGAGCATAATGTTTATTTAAGTAATTTGTATAACTAAGTTAATTAGGCAATTAGTTAGTTTAGATTAATATTTGATTTAAAAGTGTATTAAAGAAAGTATGTAAAGATATGTGATTAATAATAAGTAATTAGGATGTTAATTAATTTGTATTTGAAATCTTAAATTGATAACTTTAAATTGATTTTTGTAATTAAAAATTTATCATGTGTTAAATCAATTTAAATCTTAAGAACGTTAGCTTATCACTTAAAAGTTAATTAATAAATGATAATTAACTTAAGTGATTAATTAAAGATTATATGATTAATTAAATTAATAATAATTGATTAATTAAAGTAATTTGTGGGAAATAAATAAGTAATTAATTTATATTAAGGAAGTTGATAATTAATAATTAAGAATCAACTAATTAACTGAGTAATTAAGTAACAGTTAATGAATAAAGGTTTAGTAATTAAATAATTACTTAAAGATTAGATAATTAATAAATAATAATTAACTAAGTAATTAATTGATCATTAATAAGTTAATAAATCAGTAATTAATTAAACAGAATAAAATAGTTTATTCTTAAGCAATTAATTAAGTTAAGTAAAACCAAACAGTTTGGTATGCATTGATAACTCTGTTTGGTTGACTTTGACATCTGTTGATGATACTTCTGTGATATGTTGTGATATACTATGGATATCTGTGATAACTATGTATGATTTATCTGTTATATCTGTTATGTTAATTCTGATATTAAATTGAACTGTTAAGTTAAATAGACAACTTGGCCCTTAAAATGGCGTTTAGATTTCGATGAGATCGGGATCGGAAGAATCAATTTTGATTCTCCGAAAACCACATCGATCCAAATTAAACGATAGGTCGTGACTTATCAAATGGTGATCGAGATGGTGTTTCAGAATGCAAGGGTTATCATCGTTAACTCTGAGGGTGATTCCAAAATGAGTGTAACGAGATAATGCCTTCGGTTTCGTTCGAACCCGGAACGAACTTGTATAGATTGAATGCTTTCAACACATCGGCAGGCGGGCGATGAGCATTCTAAGATATGTTCAATAAAGATAATCGTAGCCTCAAGCCTCATCAAACGGGAATGGCTAAAACAGGGGAGATGCAGCAAGGTTAGGTGAGTCATGCCCAAGCAGGACAAGATATTCCCCTGTCTAGATGTCCCTTTATTTCAGCTTAGTGGGCAGTTGTTGGCCACAACTACGGGGTTATCTTGTTCGGGACTGTTTAGTAAGGAGTGGTTCCGGCCTTGTGTTGTAGGGGGTCGGGAGTGATCCGCGGTACGGTGATCTAGGCCCCGTACTGTGACGGGCGGTACCCCAGTAGCCCTGCCATTGTTGGAAATCCATTTTCCCTACGAGACCTTACGGTTTTGATTTTTATTACCCACTTTTGTGGCTAGTAGCTGGAATTTAATCATGTAACAATTTCGGCTATTTTCTATTTACTTGAAAACCCTAGACACTATTATAATATCACTGAATTTCCTATAAAATGTTTTGGTTAGCATAAGGTAAAAACTTACCCGTATTTATGTGTGGGGAGTCTTACGTGATACCTTTATTTTCAAATGATTTTCAAAGTTAAACAATTTTAACCCATTTACTCACACCAGACCCATGTCTGACCCGGAGTTTATATTTTGTCTTTCATAAACTCTTGGGTACTCAAATTTTTATGAGTTGCCAAGTAATAGGTATTTGGGAGTGTTGATTTCCTGGAGGAGCTTTGGAGAAGAAGACCAGACGTATGTATCGATCTATATATGTAGTTCCGCTGTGTAGTTGATGTATGCTGTATTTTGGATGTATGTATGGACATATATGTATGACAGTCCTGTTGTATGATATTGTATAACTCTGATGTATGTATAACTATGTAATAGTTATGTGATATATTATATTTTGTTCAGTTCCGCTGTGAGATTCTGATGTTGTTATGTCTTTCTTTCTGTTCTTTTCTATTTCTTTCCCTTTCTTTCTTAATGATGATACGTCTTTCTGGGATTAGAAAGGCGGGTCTTCACACTAACCAATTCAACCCAAGCAAGGGCTGAAGGGCAGAGGGGATTTGCGAAAAAACACCCAATCGGGGATGGATAACACTTGCTCACGAGCACATGCCACAGTGGGGGACCAAAGCGTTATAATTAAGGGCCTACCAGCAAAAAAGATGGCACAACACCAAGAACTATCCGTCGATCCTCAGAAGAGGAGAAATTGAGATAATACATAGAGTCGATGAGCTTAACATGCAAATTACCACGCGGCTTCCAAGCCTTACGTAAAACCGAGGACGGATCACGGAGACGGTGATTTGGTTCCAGAAAGAAACCAACCAAATACTCAGACCAAAAGTCTACTCCAGCTTGCATCACAATAAGAGGAGGGATCATCACTCCATTCTCTTCGACAATTTCAAATTCAATTGGATTGTGAACGCCTGCATTTTGAGGAAGAGAACGGAAAAGGGACGACCAAGCTTTGGGGCAAGCCATAGCAGAAGCAGGAGGACCAGCGTGAACCTCAACCTGGGGCAAAACGGGAGGTGAAACAGTTTCCAAAATTTTGTCACAGAATAAAGGGCCAGAGATCATAGAGGCATTTAAACAAGCATTTGTAGTTGGCCAGAAACATCTGCCAAACCCAATCTCACGTTTCCACCAAACTTACCACTAATACTTTCCTCACAGACCTCAGCATCAGATACATGCTCGCCATTAACACTGTTTGGATTCACGCGCATACTACCAAGAGATGGAAACTGCATACCAGATGAGGTCGAAGGCGGAATAGCTCCAGAAAGCACACAGTTAGCGACCGCAGGAGGAACCCCAATACAAGAGATCGGACGATGAAAGGAGGACTGATTTCCAGTAGGCAGAGGTGGAAAATCTGACGACGAAAATAGGGTTGGATCTGGAATCACTACAACAGCAGTCATACTATTGAAAAGACAACCGGACTAGTCGATGATGGAGAAAGGGGGAGCGGTGAAGAGGAAAGGGAAGGGGAAAAGGTCATGAGGCGGAGGAGGGAGCGGGGGGGGGGGGGGGAGGGGTGGCTCACGGAGCAGAAGACTGAAACGCGAAATGGAAATGCCAGGAGGTCGCGACATTTGAAACGCTAACTGTGTTAAATAAAATGTAAAATTATAATCATTAAATATTAAAATTAATAAAACATATAAATAAATAAAAAATAGCGCTAACGATTCATAATAAACACAAAAAAACATTTTTAAATATTCATATCTATATATATAACATATAATAAAACATATCTCTTAATTCAAATTTTATATGAAGATTTAACACAAAAGATAAACGTATAAGATTTACACATGTGATCAATATGTATAAACATGAATAATTTCAAACTGGAAATTAATTTTAATGTTTAATTTCATATCTGAACCATAATTATGGAATAGATCTTTAATTATTATAGACATATCCAATCTCCATTGCAACAATATGAGTACATACGAAAATCTCACATAACTAACAAAACAGCAATCTAATTATACACTATGATTAACAAATTATGAAAACACAGAACATAGAAATTTTGTTTATCAAATTTACCCAAATTAGATGCCCTAAAGTCCAACTTGAATAATCAATTCCTTACTTTTGAAAAAAAATTTATTCTTCAGGTTGCTGATCTGAAATTTATGACCAATTACTATCAAATAGCCTTTAGTTTTGATTTGAATTTGATATGAAAATTTTAGGATTGATTTAGAGAAGGGTTTCAGTCATGAAAGAGGGTGGCGGCTCAAAAATGAATAGAAAGATTTCTAACAAATTAGGGTCTTGAGACTGTTTATTTATATGGTAAGATAAGCGAGCAAACCACTAGATCTTAACCATACATCTCCAAATCCTAACCATTTGTTCAAGCCACCTCTAACCCTAGCCATAACCAATGCCTAAAACTCCATAATTTCATGGATTGTTATCCCATTTAACCCAAATTAAATATGTACAATCATATTTAACTCAATTTCTTATCGATATCTTATATCGACCAATATATTTACAATTGTTATAAATATATGCAATAAATTTATTTCTCATATCATATTCGCATTTCGTAATTAATTTTTCATAAATATTAATTAAATTTTAACAATTATAAATCTATTAAATCATTTGGTCTAAAGAGAATTTATTATTTTGGTTGTGTGACTCTTGTGTGTAAATTCGGTCCGCGATTAACATTGAACTATTCGAATTTCAACGTTCACACGTCACTTAGCAGGTGTGTGACATTATGTCCAAATTTATTGCTAAACTTTGGTAAAATCCAATTTAACTTTATTAAGCGTTACCCTTTTGGGACAATTATTTACGCCAATTCTCTTCGTCAAAACTATATCACTTTGGACTTATTGAACTTGTTTATGGTCAAAATTCCAATGTCATCCATATTCAACTTTATGATTCAAACACAAAGACCTCGGTTCAATAATAAAAATTATTATTAACCGAACTACTTCCCCCAGAGATTTTGACTTTGTGTTGAATTGAGTGGACCGTAATAATAATCCCATATAACTAAGGAGACGAATCCTTTCTTGAATAGTGTGTCACTTTCAATACTTCCACTCGACCCAGCTATAGTCACTTGATGGACGCCGTGCCAAAATTTGACTATAATCAAAACGGAGCTTCCACATTGTAGATCTACAGTATTCTCAAGTCAAAAGAACTGTGTAAATTAATCACATCAATATTTTCTATTTGACCTTAGTTATATTAACCAACAGAAAACTATCAAGTGATTCGTTCCATAGTTATCCAATAACTATCAGTACGTAATCTCTTGGTGCCTCCATCAGTCATGAGTAATACACTTCCCAACATTTGAAGAGCTTTATGTACTCCAGTCTCAAGGGATACATTGATATCCATTCTCAATGTATCTTGACTAGGAACCTTTAAAATGGTATATTTGTTTTATTGTGATAAATTACTCACGGTTACAACACTTTGTAATTACTCTCACAAAAATATGCCATTTATGAGTTTTCTATTAAATATACTTTTAATTAAACAAATTAATTAATATAACCACATTATATCAATTATATAATAGAAACAAACACTTTTATTGTGAACAAGATTGTTCAACAAGTTAGATATATGTAACAAATACATAGTTGCCCCTAGGGCATCCCCTAACTCTATCAATCTCCCACTTGCATTTGGGATCAATTATGGAATCTTATTCCTCCAATCGGTTTCTCAAAACCAGTTGGGTCAGTCATTTTATGAACGGGTTTTACTATTATGTTTCAACTATCTACTCTACCAATCAACTTTCTCTGATGGTAATAGACTACTTCATCACGTGGAACAATTCAGAGTATTTTTCTTGACCTCTAATGAGCTCTAAGTTCTGTTACGAACCATATTGTTATCATATAACAATGTTATGGGATTCTCATCATTTGGAATTGGCTCAGTTATAAATTTGTGCACTTATAATTTTTTATACATTATTTTTATTGCGGAAATATTCAAGACGATGTACGTATCCTTTTTTAATTGAATAAGCCACAGTCTTTTATTTGGAACATTTCCAACTTAAATATTCCTAACTTGAATTTATTATTGACTTAATACACTCAATATGACTTATGAAGTTTGAGTTCGAACACTACTTCATAAGGAGTTTTTGTTTCTATAAACAATTCTCTAGTATTTCATAAGTACATGAGAACACTCCAAACAACCATTTAGTGATATCAATTTGGATTTGATATTTGCTTCATGTATCAAATACATAAACAAATCATAATATCGTAGACAACACAACATGTATGAAAATTCCTTTTGCCAACATAAAGGAATCAATCTTACATGTTCCATATTAAACATTTTAATAAGGTGTCCTTGCATATCATTTGTGACATTCCTGATATCTTTTATACTTGCTATAAAAGACATCATTTATTAATCCAATGTTGAGTATTAAAACAACTAAGGATGATTTTAACACAAGTACATCGTTAAAATCAACATCGTGTTGTTTACTTATAGTTTAGAAATATCAATGAATCTTTTAACGTTCTTTCTTATGAACACTTACTTCCTCTACATTTTGATTAAAAATCAAACTATTTGATATTTCTATCAAAATACGTATTCAATCTTGATGCTTATAAAATGAAACTTTCATATCATTTCTTGGATCATATCTAAAGACTCATAAACTCAATATTGCTCCCACTAACATTGAGACATTTTTGTTAACATGTATAAATAGCTTACTCTAAATCGTTACTTTAATTTTTTTGTTTCAATACATATGTACCAAAAAACTAGGACTTATCAAGCGATGATTTATGAATAAATCCAAGTTAACTTGAACATGTTGAATACCGAATCTACTATGCTAATTTCAACAATTGAGATTTGCGATATTATTTTTATCAACATTGCTCATTTAATTCCAACTGCATTAATCTTACTCATGAAGACACAGTCAAGGTCAATGGATCATATCCCTTTAGTTATGACCACCAAAATCTATATTTTGGTAGCGTACTTGGAATCCTTTCAGAATTGTGCATCATACCACATAGAGTCAACACTATTAATGGTTTAATTAAAAACCTAGGATTATATATTTTTGACATTAATAAGAAACTCATAGTTTCTCTTCGATGTGTGAGAATACTTATTAGACATTCTAATGCTATGTGTTTATTTAGGTTATTTCATTTCATTTCATCTCATATAATTAGTTCTATCCATGGATTGTATCCTGTTCCATTTTACTACCAATAATTCCTCAAAGAAATTACTTCACAATGAAGTTGATATATCTTGAAAAAACAAATGTTTCTCAGTGCAATTAGAATAGGTATTTATAAACGTTTTAAGAATTTATTTATTTATAAAACTGATTTCATCTTAGTTTACAAAACTCATGTTCAAAGAATAAATGGGTCACCCAACAATAGTATTTCCCAAAATCCTTTTGGGAGAATTCATACAAGAGCCTTAATGAACAATTGTTACGTGCAATCTTTCAACTCGCACAACCTGCAAACCCCTTGGCCTAGGATATGTTGGAGTTTCTTATAAACCCTTATCTTGTGTGATTTTGTAAACTGTTATTTAGATGAAATAAGATTAACCTTGTGTACTACTTTTAAGTGCATGACCTTATAGAAAAGAAACTAACTCAGCTTCACCTACAATTAATCGCATATTTTCCAACATAGTCCGATTACCCCGCATCGATGCATCATTATGCATCACATGGAGGAATGACTTTTGAGATTGAATCTTTATTCATTTTTAGGTATGTACGGAACTTTTCCCGATATGCTCACTCATTCGATCAAATCGAATCATTTCTATTGCATGTTATTTTATTTACTTCTTTTTTTTAATCTATGAGTTTACCATAGACATACTACCCATGTATCAAATTCACATGTTTATGTGAGAGATAACTCATTGGTGAATATGTCAAAGTACTTGGAACCATTTTGGTATTTATAGGATTATGATTGCATACATATATATCTATCAATTCAAAGAGTTCATCAACTCTTATGATACTCCCACCAAATTTGTGCATAGCTATTTATTATTTGAGATATAATTAATAAGTATCATATGAATCAAAATCATACAATAAAATTATTTCTCAAAACTATGGCTTAGTATATAATTTCAAAACAACCATAAATAATATTAGATACCTTTGTATTTGCCAATGCATTACTTTTTTCATAAAAAAATTACCATATTATATTTTTATTTCACAAAGAATATTCATATTGAAATATAGCCATGTCTATTTTTTCTGTCGATACCAAAAAAAATAATTATTTAATAAATAATGTATGGTAAATTTTACGGGACCAATTTCCGTACTATGATGCAATTAATAAGTGTTATATGGCATGCTCCCACTATTTCCACTATTAGTATAATAGCGTACTAAATTCGGTGGTCCATCATTCACTTGATACAATTTGTTTATTTCATATACTGCAACAAGTTATAGTGGAGAGTTTTTTGATCAAATATCTTGAGCTCAAAGAAATAAATCTCATAGAAAACAATTTTATATATGAAAATATTTTGGAATAAAAATTATATTTCTTATTCCGATATTAAATATCAATTATTATTATAGTTCTTGTTTCCAATGTTTCTTTATGGAGCAGAAGTGACTATTTATTCTCTTCATCCCAACTGTACCTTAATTACATCAATTCTTATACATTCATTTTCCTTTCAAATGGTCAAACTATTTAAAAGAAAACCTAACTACAATATCATAAAAAACTCTTTACGAAAGCGCATTCGATTATCCATAACATTTAAGGACATCAAATATGTTGCACTTTATGCAAACCGATCAAAATGACAATTCAGCGATCGAGTTCTTGTATCTATCTTGTTGTTTTTGGTCATATGTTACATTAACACAATATGATCCCTTTTTTGTAATCAATCAGATTGATACTCGATCTCACACTAAGGTTTATTTTTATTTTTCGGATGAACTAATTTCACTGAAATATTTTACATTACAAACTTTGACCATTCACCATATAAATTTATATGAAATTGTATATGGATCAAATATCCATAGTCTTGTATTGCTTTTATAGTTTGAAACTCAAAGAATGAAATACATGGCCTTAACCAAATAAATGCGTAAGCAGCCAAACCACGAATGTATTCAGTAGTTGTAAAATCAAGCACTTGCATGGGTGTTGAAACGTTAACATGCAATAGGAGTTTAAAAGTGGGCATTATATTTCCATTTGTCAACTTTCAATTCAGTTCATTTGTATATGTTAATTGATAAACATTTTATTAATCATATTAAATGCACAAATTTATCATTATAGATAATTATAACATTATTTCAGCATACGTTCTTACAATATTAGGAAGGTTAAATGTTACCATTTCATTTTCCTAATAAGGCTCCTACTAGTCTTTTATGTTTCTCTAAACCCTAAGATGAAACATAGAAGTCTTTCGAATTCACTAACGGATGTTAGGACTCGTCTATCTTAATACTCTGACCTAGAGTTTGCTCAACAAATCATAGCACCGCAACCGATGGATAACTCCTTGTAGGTTGTATCACATACAACTCCTAACCTATTTTTCCTTGTCCTAATCTCATTTCGACCTTGACTTTGCTCAATAAATCAAAAGATATTATTCACTCATACCTACCATATTGTGATGGCCTAAGTATAGTATATGTACATTGAGTTTGCTCAACAAATACATGTATTTATCTTACCTCATCTTTTCGATATATTAACATTGCTACACATAACATCACCAGCTTGAGTATTGTGACGCCTCACCTCTATAATCACACTTTCCAAGGACACTACTAGATAATGCCGTCGACTAGCACGAAGAATAAGGCTGTTGAGGAGCGACATCTGTGTAATTGCTTTATGCAAGTACCGATATTTCAGATAATATGACATTCATTTCATTTCAAGAGGAAATCCGACATGTCAAATACAAATTCAAAGCTACACACAGTAGCTATGTGGCCTTCGGAAACAAATATAAAATAAGCACAACACAAAATCAGTCACAGATATTCATATCACTAAGGCGGAAACAGATATGAATATAACACATAGAAGTGTACAACAAAGTAGTGGTCAAGCAGGATCCATAAAATCACAAAAGAATAAGTATACATCAAGGAGTCTCTATCTCAAATGTATAAAAGCAAAAACTACTGAGCTAAAGTAGTTAGCCAAAAGTCAGAAGCTAATCTCTACTAAGAAGTCAATTGGAAGCACATGTAACACCTCGGTCTGATCCGAGTATTATTTAAGAAGAAAAATAATAAACGGACCAGTCTTGCTATAAATATCATATAAGATGAGATAGGATAAGAGATATAAAAAAAATATGATAAAAATAATGTCATTCTATGACAATTATACATTTGATAACAATGAATATCATATGATATCTCAAATCTCCTCAAATATCCAAAAAGAATATCATACTCTTTAGCTTATTCACCAAATCACAAATATTGACAAAACATATCAATGCAAATCACAAAAATTGGTGAAACACAAATTCCAGAAATCAATAATTAGAAATCTAGAAAACACAAAGGGGAAGCCTATCACAAACAGAAGCATGAAAAATCAACAACACATGGACCATAAACGGAACGCTATTCCACGGTCGCTAACCATCAAATTTGAGCCGAAAATCCAAAAACGGCCCAAAGACCATGGGTCGCTACCCCACCAGTTTTGAGCCGAAACTCCACAACCGGGGTTTGGTCCCCCACGCAAACAAAGAGACATCGCACATCGCTAGTCTAAATCACAAAATGATCATCATTGATAAAAAAGAAGTGTAAATTACACTAAGGTAGTAAATAAATGAGTTTAGCTTCACATCCCATAACCACTAGCTTGACTTAAATACTTACGAACAAATTGTAAATTTTCACTTGAAGATTGTCACAAGATTTCAATCGAACAAGTCCAAAAATCAACCGACGAAGTAAACGCAAGCATTATATACCACTTGTTATGCTACCGTTTAATTAGATTTGTCATACGAATGAGGTAAAGGTTTGTATATACTAATAGATTGGAAAACGATTTTAAAAATGAGCTTTGTATTAAAAATAGTGCTAAAATCATTTCTGTGAAAGAGTTCGAATATTTACTACTAGTATAAAAACCTTTGTATTTTAAAGTGACAAATCACAGAAATGATTGTAAAAACAATCTTTCACAAAAATTCACATTCGACGACATGAATTAGAACCATAAAAATTGATATCAAATCCATCAAATGGATATTCCCAAAAATCCAGAAAAGAAGCCATCAAAGTCGATAATAAATAACAACAACTAATCGAAACAACAATACGATAAAAATTGGAAATCCACACGTAAATAGGCGAAATGGTCAAAAGGCAACCGGACCAGACGTCTGACCTGGCATGACCAGACATCTGACTTGGGGCTCTACCGATTTTTATTTTTCTTTGCTCTTTTTTGTACATCAGAAGCCCCTCTAGATGTCTGGCATGGTCCAACTAGATGTCTGCTCAAGGAATCTGCCATTTTTCTTCTACTGCATTAATTTTTTATCTTTTCCAGCGAACCCTACCACACGTCTGAGTTCTTCAACCAGACGTCTGGTCACTTGGGCCTGGGCAGAATTCGCCTAGGCCATTGATGGCCAAATCGATTCGGAAGTAATCGGACGAGCGACGAAGACTAGAGATTTATGCCAAGCGACAACCTAGCCTTATAGGCTCTTCAATACACCCCAAATAACATGTCCAAACATCCAAGATAGGATTTTTAAAGATTTTGACTTCAAAACACCAAAATTGGAAAATTCACCAAATAATTTCAAATCAAAAGCAAATGAACATGAATAGATGTTAGAAATTCATACCTAACAACAATGAAAGCTATAGACGTAGATGTGAGTCCAAAAACTCAAAAACAATGAATGAGAAGCTTGAAAACATAGCAAGACAAATTCTTCTTCACTACACCTTTAGAATCTTCAATCTATTATCAAAGGTAAAGTTTTTCCTAAGTTAGGTTATAGGAAATTCTGAAAATTGAAGAAAGATTGAGACGGAGAAGACGAAGAAAATGCTTACCTAAGCTTCTCTTTGATTTTAGAACTAGAACTTGAATTTCTAAGAGAAACTAGGGCTTAGGAATTTTAATATTCTATCTTTTCCCTCATTCTTTCCTTTTTTCTTGAGTGTTAGGAAATGTTATGAATGAATGAATGAATAAAGAGGAGTGGAGTGGGAGTTATTAGGTAGAGGAGTTGGGTTCTCTTGTTGGGTTAGTGGGCTGAAACCCAAACCCAAAGCCTCAAATGAAAATACCAAAATTCTAATCAACTCCAAACATATCGATGTTTATACTCAAAAAGGTCGTAAACGCCGTTTAGGACTCAATGGAAGTGGTCTCGACCCGGATTCGACTGTTTACAGAAAGTCACATTTCAGACTTTAAATTCAACTAACGATGCTATATTTAAATAAAACATTTAAACATATAATCGTAAAATATGTGGGTTGTTACAGACTCCCCTCCTTAAAGAAATTGCATCCTTGCAATACTTAAGAAGAAAGTAAAGAGTAACAACCATTCTAAAGCATAATAACACAAAAGAAATTTTTTGAAGCGAGAGGTTCACCTTAAGGAGCATGAGAGAGTAAGTCCAGATGTGTTCACTCGATGAATTCTCTGGATTCCCAAGAGCAATCCTTAGTATTTGAGGACCATTGAACTTTCACAAGGGGAACATCTTTATTTCATAGGCGTTTAACCTCTGTAGCAATGATACAAATAGGATGTTGCTCATAAATCAAATTAGGTGGAACTTCAATTTCTTTAATAACACCGGGCTCAAGAATAGAATCGGAATCTCTAAGGCATCTCCGTAGTTGAGAAACGTTGAATACATCATGAATAGCAGAAAATTGAGCCAGTAATAAAAGGTGATAAGCCACGGAACTAATGTGTTCGGTGATGGGAAATGGGTCAATATATATAGGTGATAATTTTCCTAATCAACTGAAACGCACGACACCTTTCATAGGTGAAACACGAATGAACACCAAATCTCCCACAAAAAATTCTAAGTTCCTTCTTCGGTTATCGGCATACGATTTTTGTCTACTTTGAGTTTCTTTCATCCTATGACGATTAAGGTCAATCTTTTCTGTGGAATCACGAATAAAATCTGGACCTAAAACCAGCTTCAAGCCAACACGAAGGAGATCGGCATGGCCTTCTGTAGAGTGCCTCAAAGGTTCCATACCAATACTCGATTGGAAGCTATTATTGTAAGAAAACTCAGCAAGAAAAATATAATCTTCCCAACTTCCACCAAAATCAAGAACACATGCACGAAGAAGATCTTTAAGAATTTGATTCACACGCTCGGTTTGTCCATCGGACTGAGGATGATAAGCGGTGCTAAAATTAAGCTTCGTTCCTAAAGCTTTTTGAAGACCTTATCCAAAATCCACTAGTAAATCATGGATCATGATCACTAACAATAGAAGTTGGAACTCCATGCAATTTAACAATTTCTTTGACATAGAGTTTAGCTAAAAGATACGGTCCGGATGGACCGAACTGGAAGAAAATGAGCGGATTTTGTAAGTCTATCTACTATCACCCATAAAATACCACGTCTTGAATGAGAACGGTAAAGACCATCAATAAAGTCCATGAAAATTTGATCCCACTTCCAAACTGGAATGTCTAAAGGTTGCAATAACCCACCGGGCATTTGGTGCTCGGCCTTTATGAGTTAGCAAGTCATGCAATACTTAAAAAATTAGCAATATCAGATTTCATTCCATCCCAATAATAAAGTCTCTTCATGTCCGCATACATTTTACAACTACCGGGATGAATGGTAAATTTGGAACGATGAGAATCTTTTAAAATGTCTTTTCAAAGATCACTAACATTTGGCACAATAAGTCTATCAAATTTTCGAATGCCTCCACGAGCATCAATATTAAAGTCTTTCAAACGATCAACCTTATTTTTATCCATACAACTTTGGCTAAGAAGAGCCAATTCAGGATCTTGCTTTTGAGCTTCGAGGATGCGATCTAAAAGAGAAGGATGAGCCTCAATGCTACGCAAAGCAAGAGATGAACATGAATCAGATTCACGATCTTGAATCTCACAAGAGGACAAAGTCTTGGGATCGTTCCATTCGGATATCATCATGGAAACAACTTCTTGTTGCTTACGACTAAGGGCATCAGAACCACGATTTCCCTTTCCGGAAGTATAAAGAATATCAAGATCATAAAATGCAAGGAATTCGATCCAACGTTGTTGACGCAAATTAAGTTCCTTTTGAGAAAATAAATACTTCAAAGATTCATGATCAGTGTAGAGAACAAATTTCTCTCCGAAATGATAATGACGCCAAATTCTAAAGGCGAAAACAATGGCCGTGAGCTCTAAATCATGAGTAGCATATCTAGTCTCGGCAGGCTTTAATTTCCTAGATGCATAAGCAATAACACGTTTCCTTTGCATGAGAACGGCTCCCAAACTAACACGACTAGCATCGGTATAAAAAGTCAAGTCTTGGTTTCCTTTGAGAATCACAAGAATAGGAGCATCGGAAAGGAGTTCTTTTAATTTCTGAAAAGCAGCTTCACATTTGTCTGACCAAATGTACTTAACTACCTTCTTAGTCAAACTAGTAAGATGCACGTACATCTTAGACAAGTATTATGAACTAATGGTAATAGCCCGCCAATCTAAGTAAGCTACGAATTTCCATCACACTCTCCGGTCTCTTCCAATTTTGAATCGCCTCAATCTTTGAAGGTTCCATGGAAATTCCAGATTTAGAAATAATGTCCTAAAAGTTTCACATGAGATTGCCAAAAGCGGCACCTAGAAAATTTTTCTTTCAATAGGTCGCTCCTAAGAGTTTCCAACATAATTCGAAGATGTATTTCATGTTCTTCATCGGTTTTAGAATAAACAAGAATACCATCAATAAAGATGAGAACAAATCGATTGAGAAGTCAACTCGATTCATAAAGTCAACGAAATAAGCTGGAGCATTCATTAAACCAAATGGCATAACAGCCATTCATAAGATCCATAATGAGTACAGAACGACGTCAAAGGAATGCTATCCTCTACAATATGAAGCTGATGAAAACCGGTTGCTAAGTCTAACTGTGAAAAGACTCAAGCACCGCTAAGTTGATCGAATGGATCATCAATCCGAGGTAAGGGATATTTATTCTTGATGGTGAGATCATTAAGCTTGCGGTAGTCAACACAAAGCCTAGTGTACCATCAGATTTCTTTACAAAGATAGCTGAAGATCCCCAAGGAGAGGAACTAGAACGAATAAACTATTTTACTTCCAATTCGGATAATTGTTTACGCATCTCCTCATTTTCCTTATTGGATATACGATAAGGAGGATGAGTGATAGGTAGAACTCCAGGGATTAGATTGATTCTGAACTCAATTGTTCGCTTAGGTGGTAATCCTAAAACAGGCTTAAATATATTGAGGAATTCACGAACAACGTGAATGAAAGAAATGACATATTCCTCATCATCATTGTCATCATCATGTGGATTTAGAGAATATAAGGATGCCTCCGAATTGGAATCTTAATCTTAAAGATTAATAGAAATCTACTTAACAGATTGGGGATATCGAAGATGGATAGTCCTCTCGGGACGTAGGATGTGAGCTTCATATCGATTAAGCTAATCCATTCCCAAAATCATTCTGAAACCTAAGTAATGCATAACATGCAAATCTGATCAGAACGCATAATCACATAAATTAATCTCGACATCTTTACAAAGTAAACTGAGTGTTGCAGATCCACCAACCGGATTCGCAATTATTAGTGAAGTCATCATGCCCATAACATTTAAAGACAAAGTATCAACAAATTCTTTTGATATAAAAGAGTGAGTGCATCTATATCAAAAGGAACTCGAATAGGAAGATTATGAAATATAATAATGTCATCAAGGAAAGAATGAGAAATACCTTGACCAAGAGAAGTGTTACTAGGAGTTTGCACAACATTAAGCTTTCCTTCTTTCTTGCCTTGAAGTTTGGGACACGAAGATTAAGGATGACCCACATTTGCAATAGCGACAAGTAAGGGGCTTCAAACACTTATTTGCATAGTGGTCCTTAGAACCACAATTGCAGCATTTTCCACGAATAGAGATGGGAGTCTTTGCTACCGAACTTGCTTGCTTCTCTTTCTTGTTGGGTTAAGACTTTGAACTTAATAGGTCTCGTTTTGTTGTTGTTGAAGTTCTGTTTGGCACCCACAACTTCAACATTACTTTCTTTATCACCCTCTTCAAGTCGAAGAGCGATATCTACAAGTTGAACGAAAGAAATTCTAGTTTCAGAAGTAAAGCCTTTTTGAGGTTCTTATTCAACCCATAAACAAACCTATAATTTTTCCTCAATGGGGTATTAATATACTTGACCCCATTTTAGAGAGGGATTCAAAAGATGCGGCGTAATCTGTCACAGAAGATTCTCCTTGAACAAGGTCAATAAAGCATCCCGCCGAAGTTACTTTTTTAGCTTCCGGCACACACTTTAACTCGAACCTTTCCCGGAATTGCTCCCAAGTAAGATCCGCTTCAATAATCTACGAAATCAAAAGCTCATACCTATCTTATGCTTTCTCCTGGAGCATGCTAGAAGCCACTTGGAGTCGATGTAGATCAACAAGATTCATGTGAGAAAAGATGCGATCGCATGTTCTAAGCCAAGCTTGGACTTCTATAACGCTTATGGAACCCTTGAATGGCCTTCCACCCAAATTATTATAATCACTGCACAAGCGTGCAAACTCGGATTTAGGGTGAGTGGGCTCTGGAATGGGTCCGGCAGCTCAGGCATTCTTTACAAGATCTAAAAGCTGTTGGACAGACATAAATACACCATCTTGAGGAGTAGCACTAGATTGAATGGCGCTAGGACGGCCTGGTCTAACCATTTCTCTTCTTTAAGAAAGAAAGAAAGAAGAGGAAAAAGGTTATTCTCCGAATGAATATCAAACAAACTTGATTGATAAAATAAGGCATCACAAAAGAAAATATGGTAGAACGGGTCCTAAGACTCGAATTAAATCCTAAGGCATGATTCCTAAGAAAAACGTAGGACAATGATCCTCGCTAGATTTTTCAACGTTGCTCCGAAGTTTGGCTCTAATACTAAGCTGTAACGTCCCACCTCTATACTCACACTAGCTAAGGACACTACTGGGTAATGTCGTCGACTAGCACGAAAAATAAGGCTGTTGAGGAGCGACCATCTATGTAATTGCTTTGTGCGAGTACCGGTATATTGGATAGTATGACATGCATTTCAATTCAAGAGGAAATCTAACATATCAAAGACAAACTCAAAACTACGAAACAGTGACTATTTGACCTTCGAAAACAAGTATAAAATAAGCACAACACAAAATCAGTCACGGATATTCATATCACTAAGGCAGAAATAGATATGAATATAACACATAGAAGTGTACAACAAAGTAATGGTCAAACAAGATCCACAACATCACAAAAGAATAAGTATACATCAAGGAGTCTCTATCTCAAATGTATAAAAGCAAAAACTACTAAGCTAAAGTAGTTAGCCAAAAGTCAGAAGCTAGTCCCTACCGAGAAGTCAAGTGGAAGCACCTGTAACACCTCGGTCTGACCCGAGTACTATTTAAGAAGAAAAATAATAAATGGACCAGTCTAGCTATAAATATCATACAAGATGATATAGGATAAGAGATACCACAAAAATATATGATAACAATAATGCCATACTATGACAAGTATACATTTGATAATAATGAATATCATACAATATCTCAAATCTACTCAAATATCCAAAAAGAATATCATACTCTTTAGCTTATTTACCAAATCACAAATATTGACAAAACATATCAATGCAAATCACAAAAATTGGTGAAACACAAATTTCAGAAATCGATAATTAGAAATCCAGAAAACACAAAGGGGGAGGCCTATCACAAACGGAAGCATGAAAACTCACCAACACATGCATCAAAAATGGAACGCTATTCCATGGTCGCTAACCATCAAATTTGAGCCGAAATTCCACAAACGACCCGAAGAACGTGGGTCGCTACCCCACCAATTTTGAGCCGATACTCCACAAACGGGGTTTAGTTCCCCACGCAAACAAAGATACATCGCACATCGCTAGTCTAAAACACAAAATGATCATCATTGATAAAAAAAAGAAGTGTAAATTACGCTAAGCTAGTAAATAAATAAGTTCATGTCCCATAACCACTAGCTTAACTTAAATATTTACGAACAAATTGTAGATTTCCACTTGAAGATTGTCACAAGATTTCAATCGAACAAGTCCAAAAATTAACTAACGAAGTAAACGCAAGCGTTTCATACCACTTGTTTTGCTAAGCCGTTTAATTAGATTTCTCATACGAATGAGGTAAAGGTTTGTATATACTAATAGATTGGAAAACGAATTTAAAAACGAGCTTTGTATTAAAAATAGTGTTGAAATCGTTTTTGTCAAAGAGTTTGAATATTTTTTACTAGTATAAAAACCTTTGTATTTTAAAGTGACAAATCACAGAAATGATTGTAAAAACAATCTTTCGCAAAAAATCCACATTCAACGACATGAAATTAAACCATAAAAATCAATATCAAATCCATCAAATGGATATTCCCAAAAATCCAGAAAAGAAGCCATCAAAGTCGATAATTAATGAAAACAACTAATCGGATCAACAATAATCGATAAAATTGGAAATCCACACGAAAATAGGCGAAATGGTCAAAAGGCAACAGGACTAGACGTCTGACCTGGCATGACCAGACGTCTGACCTGGGGCTCTGTCAAATTTTATTTTTCTTTGCTTTTTTTTTTACATCAGAAGCCCCTCCAGATGTCTGGTATGGTCTAACCAGACGTCTGGCCGAGGGCTCTACACTTTTTCTTTTGTCATATTATTTTTTTATCTCTTTTAGGGACCCCTACCAGATGTTTGAGTTCTTCAACCGGACGTCTGATCACCTGGGCATGGGCAAAATTCGCCTAGGCCATTGATGGCCAAATCGATTCGGAAGCGATCGGACGAGTGATGAAGACTAGGAATTTATGCCAAGAAACAACCTAGCCTTATAGGCTCTTCGATACACCCCAAATAACATGTCCAAACATCCAAGATAGAATTTTTAAAGATTTTGACTACAAAACACAAAAATTGAAAAATTCACTAAGTAAATTCAAATCAAAAACAAATGAACATGAATAGATGTTAGGAATTCATACCTAACAACAACGAAAGCTATAGACATAGACGTGAGTCCAAAAACTCACCTTTAAAACTCGAAAACAACGAATGGGAAGCTTGAAAACAAAGCAAGACCAATTCCTCTTCACTACACCTCTAGAATCTTCAGTCTATTATCAAAGGTGAAGTTTTTCCTAAGTTAGGTTATAGGAAATTCTGAAATTGAAGAGAGATTGAGATGGAGAAGACTAAAAGGATGCTTACCTAAGCTTCTCTTTGATTTTAGAACTAGAACTTGAATTCCTAATAGAAACTAGGGCTTAGGAATTTTAATTTCCTATCTTTTCACCCATTCTTTCCTTTTGCTTGAGTGTTAGGAATTGTTACGAATGACTGAATGAAGAGGAGGGAGTGGGAGTTATTAGGTAGATGAGTTGGGTTCTCTTGTTGGGTTAGTGGGCTGAAACCCAAACCCAAAGCCCCAAATGAAAATACCAAAATTTTAATCAACTCCAAACATATCGATGTTTATACTAAAAACGGTCGTAAACGCTGTTTTGGACTTAATGGAAGTGGTCTCGAGTCCAAATTCGACTGTTTACAGAAAGTCACATTTTGGACTTTAAATTAAACTAATGATGCTATATTTAAATAAAACATTTATGTATATAATCGTAAAATATGCGGGTTGTTGCAAGTTTACTCAACAACTAAGGAGTATGCAAGTACTTTATTAATATATATATATATATATATATATATATATATATACTATAAAGCAAAACCATGGTCAAAGCGGTCAAAGTGAAGCCTTTTTCGGTTTACCAAAACTACCCTTTAGTCTGCAAAAACAGGCACTGAGAATATGGGTATATTTGATATTTTCTTCAGTACCACGTTCTCAAACTGCTATTCCAACCTGTTTCTTCTCCCGTCCATTTCTTAGCCCCACTTCCTCACGTCACATTACAAAGCTCAAAAAATGAGAAGCAAAAAAGGAAAAAATCATTTATTATTGAATGAAGAAATGAAAAAGGGAAATTTTAGGTCTTTAACTAAAGCTCATGGTTAATAATTGATCGTATTCAGTACTTTGAGAAGCAGCTGGGCTAGGGGTTCGGGTTAGGTTCTTCTCTCCTTCTGGGGTTCAAATTAATCGGGTTCATAAGCCATTCTATCCTCGCAAACAAATCACATATTCTATGGTAATCTTTTCATTTGGTTAATGTTTTTTAATATCAAAATGTTTGCCGCGACAAATATTGCAAGAACTGTATTCAAGATTTGAAATTAGAATTTTTTTTCGTTCTTTAATTTCTTTTGTTTATTATAAAAGAAAGTTAGAGAAGCTTTGGTTTATGTTAGTTTCATAAAGATAGTGATGCTACTTTATTATAGTCTATTTAATGTTAGTTAAATAACAACCCAGTTAACACTTGCAGGTTTCGATGAAATCTTTGAATTGATATTTAATTATATTGGTGTTTTAGTAACTTTACTTGCAGGTTTCGATGAAATCTTTGAATTGATAGTTAATTGTATTGGTGTTTTAGTAACTATTAAAGTAAAAAAATAGACAAATTATCAAATGTTTCAGTTCATACCGATGAATCTTTCATAATGTATAATATCAGTTGATTACGATATACAATTTGATGATAGTTGAGTTAAAAGGTAAATGGAATATTGTCAAAAAATATCGATAACAGTTTAGATAAAAGTTTGATAATACACTCACAATTCTTCTTCAGGAACTAGTTCACTTCCTAATGCATTCATAATCAACGTAGGTAGCCAAGTACAGATATTTATAAAGGAAGACATTCATCCTTTAAAGTTCATTCCTTTCAACATTTAATTATATGATGCGGGCATAGAGTAATAATGGAAGATATAGGAGTCTGGCATAGAGCGGTTTTAAACTCAAGCTGCAAAAGAATGTCCATTGCTTATTTCCTTTTCCCATGCAGTAGTCCCATTGAAAATCTAACTAGCCATGAAATGCCAACTTTTTGAAAAAGTCACAGTAATGATGAACACTGTAAAAAGTTTTGGGGTAGGAATACAATCATGAGCATTACTTGGAGCTTTTAAGAATATAGTTGTATATAATAAACCTTTTAGTGTCATCAACTGTGTTCTCCATTCTCTAATTTGTCAATTAATTTTGATTCATTTATTCCCTGCTTTGCTTCTAAAAAAGTCATCATTTTAATTTTGTAGGATATTCATCCCATAACAGTTGGTTTTTGACTGGAGCTCGAATGATCCATTGGAGGAGAAGGAACTAGGCAACCAAGGTTTTTTAGAATTCATGGCTATTCTAATCGATACAAAGCAAACGGTTGTAAGTTTTATCTATATAACTTAAGTACTTGTTGTATTGCTTACCATGCTTCTAGTTAGAAAATAGTTTACTTGAATATATGTTGTCAAAGAGTTTTTTTTAATAATTTAAGCTAATCGAAACTCCAGTTTCTTTGTTACTTTTTCATTCTTTAATAAACATGTATGAATAATTAGGGTATTTAGGATATTTGAAGAAAAAAAATAAGTGGAACCAAATTGGAATTGGGTTAAAGAGCTTAATTAAATTATTGTAGGAACTGTCATAATTTTTTTGATATATGTAATGTTACTTATGGGGTAAACTATATAATCTTATATTTATTTATTTGAGAATTCAGTTTAAGGTTACTGCTATCACACTTTATTCCCCACTATTACAACACAGTCATTTCTTTTATTCCTCACAACTGGAACAACTTAGGAAAGAAAACATTATCATGAGAAAATTAAACAAGATTAAAAAGGAGGTGGGGAAAAAAGCGGTTGTAAGATTTTAAATTAGTCAATGGTAAACAATTTAATTTCTAAGGTTTTGTATTTTTACTAGATGTCAAAGTAGATGTTATTTCTTATGAAAAATTCAAACTAAATCTTAGAACTTAGATGTCTATGAGAAAAGGTTAATGGCAGTCAATTAACACCTCTCTCGTAAGCTTCAAGTTGTCATTGTTTAAATTTTTGTGTCTTTTTACATGATACTTCTCCAACTATTAGCTTTAAACAATCTGCAATCGCGTATCTAATTTAATATTTCATTATTAGAAATATAGTTTCCATGTATTTTCCAATATTGTATGTTTGAATCACAGTAAATACATTTATAGCATATTTTTGGCATTTAGACATTTTCATTGCAAAAATATTAAAGTCCATGATTATTATATGTTTCCAATAATATTTATTTTTAAATGACATCAAATACAATTCGTAGTACGTCCTTACTATTTTTACCCATTTCATCATCGCAAAACTTTAACAATCCACATGTATTTATTGTTAATGCAACTGTAACCACTATATACTTCCACTACCATCCATGGTTCAATTAACTAACTTTCTCTAATCTTGAAAGGATGTACTTTGGATATTAACTTTGTGATTGCGCTGTTCTAAAATACTTTTATTTCACAACTTCTTACTTTTTTATCACATGAATATAATCGTTTTATCAGTGTTGATTACAAGTTCCCTCAAATGTGCCTATGATTTAGACATATGGTTACTAGGTCATTGACCTAATCCAACTCAATCCCTTAAACTACAAACTTAATAGATTTTCATTCTATGGATACAACTAATTTGATCCAATCTAAGCAGTTTACCTTAAGTTAATAATGAAATCAAATTGGTTCAATATGCCTGTAATCTTTCTAATTATGCTTATCCATATTGTGATCTTTACAAACAAAGTCTAATTGAATTTCGTGTTGCATTTTCATGTTAAAAAACAAAATATGATACTGTTATCTGTTTTATCAATTTTGATTCCAACAAAGAGTCTTTAAAAGAGAGCAATCAATATCCTTTTTGAAGGCAAAGTAATATAAGTTAGATAGATGCTTATTCAAAAGAAGAAGCTGATGGAAGCTTTACAAAGAAACAATAATTCTTCATGATTTATTGGAGAAATTCGGCATGAGAATTAACGAGGTTATAGTTTTTACCATATAACTACTATTATTTTGCAGTTGTTTGATTTTAGTCATTCTATAAGCTGAACTTACAATATTAGAGCTACGAGTTATTTAAGCTCGCTAATTAGATTTTGCATTGTACTGACACCATCACACAATTTGTTACACTTAATTATGCAATAAGTGGTTGATATTAAATTAAAGAAATTCATTATGCCATGAAAGATTTTCAAACATTAGCTCATACCTTTTATAGTAAATGAACTTACCTTTTCCACAGTTGTTGAATTCTCATATTAATTGCTACATATGTTTATTTGTTCTGATGCCGAGGTTGCTGGGTTATTCTTTTCTTTTCTATTTTGGGACTTTATGATTACTAAAATAATGGTCATATTTATATGAGGTCTTAATTTTATTTTGTTTCGTACATTCTAATGTTTCATACATCGTCGACCTTTGAATTATTTTTCTTTGACGACCCCCTCTCTCCTGTACAGCAAAAGCGTTCCATAAATCCTATCAGGTTCGTTATTAATTCATAACAACCTATAATTTCTGTTTAACTTTAAATTAATAAATTTGTTTTCATGTACGTAATAATTGCTATTGGGAAGGATCCAAGCCCTTTTAAGGTTAATTTGGAAGTGGTATCTTATTAGTATATTACACACTTTAATTTCAAAACTGAATAATTGTCACACCAAGGTTATCCTGTATGACAGTAGAAATTGAACATAAGGATAATTGTAATACTATTTATCAATTTACTTTCTTCTTATTTTGATTTCAAATTCGTATGTTTTTTGCAGTGAATATGAAAGGACTGAATGGGTACAAATCCTTTGAGTATGATCATCATTGTCAAAGAGAGATAGATGGGAAGAAAGGTTCGATTTTTGAAAATATTTGATTTTAGTTTAAGAACATTTTATTTTCCAGCTTATTTCATGGATTGCTATGTCAAAGGCGTTAGATGTCGTATTCCTTCATCTCACCATCATTGACCTTCAGATTTTTTTCTTCGACGACCCCCTCTCTCCTGTACAGCAGAAGCGTTCATAGATTCTATTTTCAGGTTAATTATTAATTCTTAACAACCTATATTCATTTGTATCAATCGACGCAAAGTTTTACAATTTGACAATATTCATGAACATTAAAAATCCTCCTAATCACCATACTTAAATAATTTCTTAAATTTTAAAGAATTTTTTTTATAGATGGTATGTTAAAACCGAATTTTGTGTGCGAGTCATTGTCTCCATAGTTGAGTCATTGAGTGCATTGTTGATATAAATATTAAAATGCTTTTGTGTTACTTCAATCATGTATTAAATATATAACTAAATACAAACTTTTTATAAAAAAAACTTATAACAACAAATAAACCAACACAAGAGGCAATATGTGGATAATTTCCTTACAAGTGGCAATAACATAAATCAATAGTAAGCACAACTTTGCAATTCTTATATTAGCTATAATCTTTTATTAATGCTGAATTGATTTATTTTTCTAGCTAGAAACTTTTTGTGCTGTGTTTGAATAAGTCATTAATAAATTTCAACTATTTAATATCGAGTTACCATTAAAAAAAGATACAAAAGTCAGCCCAGATCTCTTACTCCGGTTTGGCGTTTTTCCTTTTGTTTATTTTATTCCTCTGGGGTAATGACTCTTTGTGGTTTTGAACATAAGAATAAAGTCGAATGTTGGTTTATTATTGACTAACATTGTATTTGTCTATTTAAATTATTAGTTTAAACATTTCATTTTTTTTATATACACTTCATAATGCATATTGTATGCAATTACACGTAGATAGTTACCGTTAAATGTTCCTTTATGTTGGTCAAGTTGGTGCAAAAGCTCATGTTTAAATTATGTTTAAGACGTGTATTTTCCCTTACCTTAGAGATTCATATCTTTCGCTTTTACAACAAGGTTAACTCATAGCTTTTGATGCTTATGGATTACTCATATATAATCCATGCCAAAAATTGTTAGAATCTATTATGAAAATCTAATACTCATTCATGACATGGTTTTAATCTAAACCTACTGTGAAGTTGATTACTATAAGCATGATTGGTCATCTTGAATGCATATTGGCTAGATTTTTATGTACTTTACTCTAAAATGTTGTACTGCATATTCTTTCTTTCAAACGTACATTGTGTTTTACTATGAAACATGCATTCATAAGGGACCCATTCATATGAAGTAGTTATTTATTTTTATATTTGGAGAATACTAAGGTGAACTAAATGAAGGTTCTAGGCTACCTTTATATTTCATGTTTTTTCCTTTACCTAAGATACTCTTCTATTATTTTGTGTGACTTCTTTGTTAACCATACCATACCTTACGTGAGTCATTATGATACATATTTTTCTCACTAATATCATGCTTTATATATGTAATTCACTATGCTCAAAACTTGACTGCTATACATCATAGTCATACACACTATGAATGCATAGGAGTATATTTTAATGCATGGTGGTGATAGTGGAGTTAAAATATTTTATTTTAATATAATTATAGTACATTTTTCTCGTTGATTAATAATAAATCTTCGTATGTATATACAGCTTACAAAATTAGTTCATTGCTTTACATTTGAATATGATATTGGTTTATATTTTTCGACCTAAGTAGCATTATTGTTGTTGTTGTCATCGTCGTCGTCTTCTTCATTGTTATCAACATCATCGATATGAATTTGTTTCTTTACAACAGAAGATACAATAGGGCATGGCAACTAGCATAATTCATCGTCCGTCGTCGTCGGTATAAACCTGTCTCTATAGAGAAAAAGTTATACTAAGCCAAGGCAAGTAGCAAGATGACTATTAATTTTCTACAACGTCTATATTCTATGTACTAATGTCCACATTTACATAGAAATCAAAAACTGAGGAGTTCAAAAAATATTATGGGCTATAGAAGAGTCAACAAGAGCCATTAATGAATGTTGTAATAAAAAAAGGGATTTATGTTGTAGACACAGAACATTTAAAGCATCTTGGTATGGAGACCATGTTGTGATGTGCCTTGAAAGCCAGTTAATGGATGGCAATAGAAATTCATACGCTATTTGTTTTTATTTGTATGTATGATAATGATAGATATGGCATAGATCTGATGTTCATTTTGTATTGTTATTTATTTTTATAAGGTACAGTTCTAGAAGAAAATCATTAGATGGTTACAAGTTCCTAATCCCACTCAATTATACTACTTATGTTCTTGGTTGACACGACACCCTGGAAAGATTAGAATACAATGGCCCACTACACTGGTGTAATGGCCAACGAAAGTGTGTTTCTCACATGGTACACTCATGAAAGATATTATAATGGATACATGTTTCTAGAAGTCTTTCAATCTCTTATTCTTTTCCTATCAAATAAATGTAAAATTAAGTATATTCTGTAGTTATATTAACGTTAAAGTTGTAAGATTAAATAAAGGTTTGAATTTTGGCAATGTTAGTATGGAAGTTATATGGATAAAGCTTTTTCTGTTTAATAATTAAACTAATGACAAGTGCAAGCTAACTCAAAATCGAGATATATTTATTTTGTGGAACTGTTTCAGCTAGAATTATATAGTACATAGGTATGAGAATATCAGCATGTGCTAGATATAACATGTACTCCCTATACATTGCACCAGTTCACGATCCAACATCAGGGATTATAAATTAGGTATCCATGTAGTCTAACACATCAGAATTATATAGGGCCCACAAGTCACTTATTAACCTGCCAAGTACAAATAACATCAAAAATTGCAAGATTTATCTTTTTCCCTGCTTTTCATTCCCTATAAATGCTCCTCTAGGCTGATATGTACTTTTCCACTCAATATTATTACTGACGTATACGACTAACTCAGCTCTACTACCCACTTCAATGCACACGTTCGCCTATCCCCATTAACTAACCTCTATAAATTCTTTTGCCTACGTATATTCTACTCAAACTTCTTGAATCCCCATGTTACTTTTCATAACAAAATGACAAAGGTACTTCTCTCTTATCTCTTATTCACACATGTAACCTATTTTTTCCAACTATGATTACTGCAGCAAATTCTTCTTCTTTCTAAGTAAATGGACAGCGTTTTATTTTTCTTTCTACTGTTTACTGTCACACAGTGTCTTCTTCATCTATGTTATCATTTTTTCCGCTTACACCAATTATCTATTTGTCTATTATCCACAGCTGGCATATATTTTTGATTCTGTAGAACAAAAACGTACTTCAAGGTAAAGAGCTTGCATTATCCCCTTCCATAGAAAAATTTAAACGTAAAAGCACACGTTTCACAAGGACAAACCATCCCTTGGGTTGATATTTATCTTTCGGAACATGTTTTCAGCCATGGTCAGCTATATGTTGCTTTATCAAGTGGAGTTTCATGAAGAAACAAAGTTTTGGTGAAAAATGGAAAGATACGAAATAGAAAGGGTACACATACTAAATTTTTTGTATATAAGGATGTGTTATTAACATGTAATCATGAACTTAGTTAACTATATTTCATTTTTTCCACTTCACATGCAGTACATTTACTCTAAATATTATTCTTCCCCATGCATACCCATATGTTATTCACAAGTGTTTTATTGCTCTATCTAAATATGTTATTTTTTATACGACCATAAATGAGTAATAATTGCAGTTAAAATCGTTTTCTCCATTTTATTGTTTTTTGGTCATATATTCAACTATAGCCTTAATAAAATACAACACTGGGTTAATTTTTTCTGTATATCTGTACGAAAAAATATTTCCACCTTTACTACTGCAACTCATGTTTAGTTAACATAAAAATTCCTTATAAAACATTTTTAACTCTGCCATCGACTTATTACCGATGTCGATCTCAAGCCTGGAACAAGGAGGAGAGAAAACGATTACGACAACTACACTTACTACTTAAAGTTTACTGTCAAATATTTTGTGAGCTACAATATGTCGTTTTGTTTCCTTCTTATCACAAAATGCTACCATATCTATTTCAGATTACCTACTATATGTAATGAAGAAAATATTCTATTTCCCTTAGGAATCAAATTTTTTGTCTACGGTTTGCATGAACATGGAAGAATAATTCATACTTTTATGCGTTTATTACTTTTCTTTTTCTCCACTTAAGGTCGGTCTGATATGAAGCTTCTTTCCATGTTTGATACAAACATTCCATATACATGTCAATTGGACGTGGATGCATTCAAAAAGTAAGTATCCAAAACATGCAACATTACATGTACATCAACGTCAATTATAAAATTCAAAAAACCTCACACATTGTTTACTAACACAATTGAATTTGTAAAAGAAATTTAATTGTTCTATCATATTTTCAAGTGATATTAAGATTTAGCAGGGGCATTTTTGGTAGTTCACGCTGACACCAAAAAAGCGTGACACCAAAGGTATTACAACTATTATTAAAGATATAAACACACACATATATCTATGTACATATGTATGTATGTGTCTCTGTGTGTGTATATTTCACTACAATAACTGTAGCGCACATAAAATTTTCACCCTTCCTTCTTGACATGCCACCATACTCGTGTGTGTGTGTGTATGTGTGTGTGTGTGTGTGTATATATATATATATGATAGAGGACAACATTATATTGAAGATTCATAATCTTTAATATATTATATCGAGTGATACCGAATTATAAAACAATTTATTTCTTATGAAATACCCTCGTGATATAAGTGTTAGACACATTACAAATCACAGTATGCGTACATTTACGTATGTATTTATTCGTTAAGTCTATTTGGGTTTCTTTAATGTTCCACTTTTAGTTTATACATTCATATCATATAAGTTTTGTTGTTATATAACTTTTATATTACAAATTACTTATATGATAGTCTTATGTATAACATTTTATTTAATTAAATCTTATTTAATTAATTTAAATTAATTAACTTTTAAATTAATTTTATATTATTATTCCAATACAACATTTATATTGGACATATCTATTATAACCTTTATAGTGTATACTAAACCTTTATAGTATAACACGTATTTCCTATATATACGAGTATATATGCACGCCCAAGTGGACCTGCATTAATCACAATGTGCATGCGTTTATAGTTGCACCTTTGGAAGTAGATTTAACGGTGCCATTGTTAATATAAACTGAACCTGAAGCAACAACCGAGAAGACCGAGACAACTGAAGAACATTCGTAGAACTAATAACTTATAAGTATTCATAATTTTATCTTCTTTTGTTTTGGTTTATTTATAATATTGGAAATGGAAATAACACTCGTACTTTTACATGCATATGCTCTTTTAGCTAATGTGGGTTGTGAGCAATTTTCGTTGCCTTATGACAGGATTGGGCTGGTCGAAACAAATTCATGCATACACCCAGATGCAGAGACATAAAAAAAGACATATAATAGCACACACAAAAGGGGATTTGTTCTGGTGTATGGAGGAAGCCGGTGCCCATGAAGAGAAGCTCAAGCCAGAAGTTCCAACCAAGGTAGAGGAGATGAAGAAGGGTAGTGAGAAGAAGGATGAAAAGGATGAAGGTGTCGTTAGAGATTTTTTTTTGCTAGATTGACCAAGTGAACTTTGAAATTTTGCATATGATCCTACTTTAACCGTGTGTTTATATGAATTTCTATATGGGTTGGCATGTCCACATGTGTACCATGTACATGATGATTATGTATCTATGTGATTAATGTGTACTTTAATTCCATGTTTTCATTTTTCACTCTCTCGTCCAATGGAATAAACCACTACAACTCAAAATATAATAAAAATCTTCTCAAAGCAAATATTGAGTATGTAATCAACTTGCTACTCAACTGATCTACACTTAAAACAAAAGGTGAATTACTTTAATTTGCGACATATACATAACACAAACTTGAGCCATGTTGGTTAGAACGATTATTCCACTTTTCCAATTCAAGAATAATCAACTAACTTGTTAACCATGGCATCCTTCATTCATATATGATATATCTATTCATGCAAAGACAACAGATTGGGAGGAATATAATAGCAACGTGATATGCATTGAAAAAAAAGAAAAAAAAAAAGAAAAGAGTGGATATAATAGTTCTCCGAAGCACTTTTTTTTCTAGATCGGTTACTGTAAAAACTATGCAATGAAAGCTTGGTTAACAAAAATAAAGCACATCTAATGAAAATTATGCTTAATCGATGACGTTTGAAAAAATGTTCTCCAACTTAAAACTCACTATCAGTAACACATGTGTAATGTGTTTTTCACCTCACACCAATGTTCTTCACTTATTTTCAACTTTAACCAAACTCCAGAATAATGTATGCGAAATAGATGAGCCCAAAATATTACAACTAACATCCAGATGGACATGTATTCGATTGTTGGATCATATTTTTTCTTTTTGCTTGTATCACGAAGGTTTTTTCAGCATAAAATTAAGTTTTATGCATATTTGTTCATATATTTTTAGGTTTTTATTGTTTTGGTGAATTTAAACCCAAAATTAAGCTTTTTCATAATTTATTTGTAATTATATTAGAATTATGTAGATAGTGTTCATGATGAGTTCCAACCCAAATTCACCTTATCGCGGTGCATGTAAGTTTATAACACCTTATTTCAGGGCATCTAATTAATGGCGGTACATGTATAAATTTAGTTATGATAATATATGCTCGATTAAATGGAAAATGAAAAAAAATACAGTCAACATCAAGCTAATATTAGTTATTATATATAGTGATCATACGTAAACACCAAATTAATACACAGAAATGAACTTAACAAAGCCAGGTTAAACGGAAGTTCGATCATCATGGTTTTTCCTTCTATAAAAAAAGCCCATTTTAGTGCCAAAAATTTGGATTTGACATCTTTCTTCTGTCACGTTCTATTTAATTCAAAGTCAAAATATATAGTTATATGAAGATTATATAAAATAATATCATATCATTTTTCATACTGAGGTAAGCAACATCTATGGCAAGTGATGTGTTTTCTTGCTTTCTTTCTTTTCTCCAAACCTCTACAACATCTTCTCCTATTTTCACTACATCTGAAGAAGTTCCAGATAGACCCTACCTTGTAAATCCAATGCATAAATCACGTACTTCCCTTTCCCCCCTTTAGAAAAAATTTATTAGGAAATCCCTCCTTTGAAAAAAAACTCAAATCCCTAAAAACATAAAAGAAATTCACACTCGATCAATTTCCCCCAATAATATAACTACCAAAAACTTTATGTTTATGATGTACATCTAACTTCTACCGAATTACATTACCTGTAACCAAGAAGGAACATTACTTTTGTAAGCAATAGCATAGATTACACAATCAACATCAAGTAGTTCACCATATACCAGCTTAACTTTTTCACGCATAGACTTCTTGATTCCTGGAACAACTCTAATGCCACCTGGCCTAATTCTTTCAACTTTTAATAGCCAAGTGAAAGCATGCAGTTTAATTAAAGAAAGATAGTGAATCAATATTTGCACTGAAACCGAGTCAGAAAAGTAAAATCGAAAATATATCATATCACAGAGAGTGCAATTCGTAGTATATATATACACGCCATAATATGGTCTAAAATATTAATAATAACTTGTTAAGGGTATGGAAATGTCCATTATTTTTTAGAAGATGGCTTAGAAAATAAAAAAGAAACAACGTTTCACTTGGCAGTAGTTTTATAAGGTCTGCACCTCCTTTGAAAACTCTGTCGCCCATCGTCAGCTTATTAACTCTCTTTCTATTCAATCTCTCCATCATTTTTCCTTTCTAGTATTAAGCTTCCTCTGTTTTTATTTCTTTTGTGCATAAGCATTTTACTATCCTCTATTATTTATAAAGGAATTTAATTATTATATTATGGCATCATATATGTCTCTTGTAAGTCAAGATTATATGAGATGGCGTTGCACTTATTACAAAATGTGGTGTTATTTTTGGCTGGATACTTCCTTTTAAGGATAAAATATATAATGGACCAGATACATTCAATTGAATTCCTAATTAAAAATATTAGAACATAAAGCAAAGTAATCATGGAAACTGCTAGATAATGAAGGCAGTAGATGCAGTGAAGCAAAATGTAAGAGTTTGCTTTTAGTTATGTCTTCAACTATCAGATATCTTTGTTAAGCTAATTAATTAGAGACGTTGCATAAGATTAGACATGTGATTCTAAATTAGCATGTAAGCTAAAGCCCCATCATTAAATATTACTATTTAGAACTAATATAAAATGTATATGCATCTACTGGCTAGAGATGTTTACTTTTTATTTAAGTAAAAAAAATAAGTGGATAGATATGTATTGTAAGTGCAAATATTTTGATAATTGCAATATTTTTATTTCAGGTTGTATTGTTGGCGGTATTGGTGGTAAATTGATGGTATAATTCACTTGATGGATAGTTGGGAAAGGGTGGTGAAAGTTATATACCGATGGCAAGATTCCATTGGTGGATGGAGTATTTTAGAAAATTCAAAAGAACGGCGTGGAAATCTTATTTATTAAATTCTTTTTATTAGCAGTAGAGATAGAGATAATATTAGCCAACTATCTAATATATACAAATCATTACCACTGTTAAGAATATTTTTGTGAGTAAAACATTATTAAATAGCATTAATGAAGTAGATGGTCCACATGACAACATTCATAAATTTAAGGAAATATTTATCCAACTAACAATAGCCTTACCATAAGAAAAGAGAAAGGCACAACTGATCATAATAAATGATAAACAAATAATACTTCCATTTATTGTAAATTTTGAAAACTAATAATAAAATTATGTGCTATACTAAATGTAACTGACACTTATACAATGATAGTTATAACCTCCAATCGTGGAAAACATTATCTGTTGCAATAACTGGACAGATTTCAACTTTTCATATCTCAAATTGTAAATTGAATAAGATCCATTACTCACCATTATAAATTATCATATTTGCATCATTTACTAAGTGTTGGTTTAAGCTATGGATTACCTGTGGAGATATCAATAAGCCTTATCAAATATTTTGAACATTTTTTTTATCGTATGTACCATTTTTGTTGTAAACATTTTTTTTATCATATGTACTATTTATGTTGTGCAAAACATTATACAGGTCTCAAATTTCAGGCCCTAAATTTTCATAGTCTTAATTTGAGTTAGCAATATGAACTATTTGGTATTTTTCAAACCACTTACAGTTTGATGAAACACTTTGTAGTGAATCGAACTGATTTTGGTTTATAATGTAAATTATTGGACCACTTGAATTTCACATATCACATGTTTCTTTATATTCTTAACTGAAAGCACTTCGCATGTTTTTGGAGGCTTGGGGTGCAACTGGATAAAAAGTGGGTAATTTGATGACAATGGTGATAGCTTTATTGCTGACGCTTTAACAATAATTACCAATTGATAGTAATCACCTCTTATCAATTGTTTTATGAGACAATAAAACCAATAAAACTTACAATGTATTAGTATTTTACTAGAAATCCATTTATTACCATAAGATATACAAAACAATAACATTTATGCTTAGGTTTTAACTGAAAATTGATGAAAGAATCATAGACTGCGTTGCAGCAATGATCAATTGGGGTTCATTACAGCATTATCAGTATCAGCAAGTGGAGAAACTACCGAAAATTCATTAGCCTACACTATATTTGTTTCAGGTGTTTCAGTAAAACAACAGTATACTGATACAGCAACCCACTTTGCAAGCTAAATGCCCACATCTCCCAGTTCGGAATGCTACCTCTCAGTGTCTCCAAACATGGCACTGACAGTCGGTCATGCTGCTGTCACATCAACAGGATGACTCATAAATAATGATATTCCTGGCTTCGACGATTCTAAAGAAACAAACTCTTTACTAAAGAAAGAATACCAATCCGGATCGCCTACTCATGCCACCTTTTTTTGCCATAATCTCACTCCAATCAATCTCCTTAATCTTCCCTTAACTAAAATAGTACTTACATAATCCTAACTTATATCCTTGCACCAGTCTTAGGCTTCTACAGTGCATACAGTGCAGGATTAACCGATATGAACATAGCATACAACTACAGAAAAGTCTCTCTATTCATAATAGTAGCATGGGCCTACAATGATAACAGAGTAATAGCAGGTCTAGCAGGTTGTGGCCCTGTAAAATCAGCAGTGTAGCAAGTAACAAAGTATACTTTAAATATGGTTAACATAAACCAATGCAACATAAAGTATGACTAAAATAATCATAGCATGTAGATTTTTTATTATTGAAAACGAAGTTTGATTAAATGTACGAACATAATGTGTTAGTAAAAGTATAATGCGAAGAAGTGAATGAGAAATTTAGGTAAATTAGACTGGAAAACGCATAAATCCTTCAATCATACACAAAAAAAGTATAGTCATCAGCATAGTTGCGGAAACATAAAGCATAGAGGTAGTAAATTAGGCTAGCGAGGGAGGTAGTTAGAATAATAATTCAGACGCAACTATTTCTCAACATTGACGAAAATATAACATAACTTTGCAGGTTGAAGGTATTTGGAAATTAGCGAATTGCAGTGGTTTTGCGTGTATAAGGGATGTCAGGGTGATGAACCATGAAAGTGTTTAACTTAGATTCGTTTTATCTGAAACATAAGTGACCTTATTTATATATCTACTGTTAAAAGAGTTGTATAAATTCCTATGAGAAAACACATCTCAACAACCAACAAAATGATCATTATTTGAGCCATTATAGAACGCAAGCTATTAAAAACAAATCTCCTTAGCAACAATTCTTTACATCCTTATTTCAGTTTTCAATCCTTATTTCTACCCTGACTCTTATTCACATCTTCACCTTTCTTTGTGTGAGACAAAAGAATAATTATTCAGTAACTAAATGTTCCACCAATGCATCATTTTTAATTGTCAATGATACAACAATACCTCTATGATTATTCCACCTTTAACTCTAGATTTAACACCTGTTTGAGCGGTTAGCTTCGCACGCTTTATTTTCAAAATTTATCTTGTTCTGAAGGAGAAAATTTCATAACTATGAATTTGAATAAAATAGCATAGTCAAATTTTCAATTAGTACACCATACAACATAATGATTCCATTTGCGGAATAAAATGAAATGTAATGAAATTATAGAATGCATGAACCCAAGATAAATAGAGTCGCATCTCCTCCACTTTTATGCATACATACTGTGATGTATGTTTGAACAATTTCGATGTAGTGTATGTTCTATAAAACTGTATAAAATAATAATGATGTGACCAGTTTAAGAATTATATCATTTGTGAGATAAACACATAAAACTAAAGAAGCCAAAACAAATTTATGCCATTGAATTTTTATGCATGTCGTTAATCTGCAAATACATAAACGCGAGCGTATGAAAAAATTCATCAAAAAATCATGGAACAATCAAAAGTTAATTACGATAGGACGTATCCAAGCCACTAAAAACAAAATATAAACAAAATGAAGACAAACACTACCCGTATTTTTCTTTAGATCGAACGACCTTCAAGTTTGAAACATCAAACTAAAGAGTTTGACTGACTGTTTTTATCTAGTAGCCTTGTAGCTTGAAAATGGAAAAAAAAAGAGCTAGGCTGACTATTATTTTAAGCTATATAAATGGGATTATATGCATGTACCCTATTGCTTCTGGAAGAATCCTGCACTTTTCAAGTCTTAATGGTAAAATAATGAAAGGATACAGTGAGTAATTATTCAGCACAATATGAGTATTTTTTTGTTATTGATAAGATTTCAAATCAAGAAAGATTAAAATTCTTATTTGTTATTCAATTATTCAAGTGTATTACTTTTTGTGCATTGGTAGTCAAATAAAGTTTGAACTCCTGACAACCTATGTAGATATGATTAAAATTGACTAATTGCAACCTTGTACATATCAATTGCCTTATAAATTCTTGTGTTGCATATTCTAACCTTGATTGAAGTTATATGGGATCAACTTCGAAAATTATTCTCATCTTTATTTCTTATATTTAATCATATGTGAAATATTTCATTTGATCAAGCACTAAAATAAAAATTGCTATAGGGTGGAAACAGAGCTATTTTCCAAGCATCTCAACAGAGGTTTGATGAGAGCTATTTCTTATATTACATCGCTTAACTTTTGTACAGCAAGCTTCCAAGTTTTGTTTTTGTTTTCGAACCTAATTTCATCTTTATTCTCCCTCATATTATCTATGACCTAATGACCTTTACTTGAACTAATAACAAATAACAAAAAGAAGCTTCAAAACAATAAACTGTGTGTATATTTAAGTTTGATTCACGTAACTGGTGACCATAACAATATAATAAATTATTGATTGTAGAAATTGCAAATTTTTATTTTTTTGTCAATTTTAAATTCACTATTATCTTAAATTTCAATAAAATTAGCTGTAACGACCCGCCTTTTTGGACAGTTTAAACCGACGATCAAATACCCATGTCGATTCCAAACCATTAAAAGGGCAGATAGTTATTGGGGTAATTAAGAAAAGAAAAGGAAGGGAAATAAAGGAAATGAAACAACACAGAATCTCACAGCGGAAGGCTAAAGTATAATAATAAAATAACAGTTCATGAAGCTGTTAATTAAATGAATACATTTGAAATGAATACATTTGATTATTATTATACAAGATTTATCAGAGTTACATACACAACAAATATCATACAACAATGCAGCGGAATGGAATGAATATAATAGTAGTAGATAATATACCAAATCTTCGTCTCCGTCCTCCAAGGAAATGATCTTCAACCTAAACTGAAAACTCAGGACTGACCCGAGCGTAATGAAAAGACAGAACACTCGAGTCAGGACTAAAATATCCTTATGAAAGTTAAATCAATCGTAAATAAATATGAGTGTAACGGCGTCAGAGATGTTTACGGGGTTTGACATCTCATATCCAGTGTCAACGTGCGTGCAATAACTCAAGAGATGTTACGGGATTTTCCATCTCTCAAGGATCCGTTAAACTATCTACTATGTAGTAATATACGCTAAGTAGATAATGTCTATCAGTAATATAAAGTATCAAAATAGCGTTAAGGCGTTACCATAATCCCCCTTAACACATTTTATATTCCCAAAAGCATATACAAGACCGTAGTTTCCCCAAAACCGGAAGTCACCAGAGGGCAATCCATATACTCAAGGTACAAATCAAAACGTAGTGGTCGCGAATAGGATAATCAGTATGACAAGGTACATGAGGCAATACCAACTAGGATACTAGTAGTTGCGTGATCCGGACTGATGTTGGGCATAGCCAGCAGCTACCCCAACACCGCGAAACAACACTCCCAAATCAAGGGGTGCACCCAAATCGCATCACAAATGTAATAGATATGGTATCGAAGAAGTGTGTCCGCTAGAGGTGGCGAACCTCAATGGCCCGGCGCGGCTCCTGTTTTAGTCATGTCAGGGGTCATCCAATAATCGTTATCTTTCTTCAGTCAACGCGTTCACCAAACCATCCACTTCATTCTGGATCATCACTCCGCGTATAATAGTTATTAAAGTGGTTTTCGGTATCGACAGAGAGTATGTCCATTTCCGATCCCGGTCTCTTTAATAACTACGTATTATTACACCTTTGGCTCTTTATATTTCAAATCGATTCATAATTGATATCAAAATATCATATTCGCTTCAAAAATCAAATCCATCCAAATATCATCGTATCTTCCAAAATATCAGATTTCATATTTAAATTCAAGATTTAAATATAAACATTTCACCTTATTGACCAGCTTAGGATTTTAGAAAAATGGTTTTAAGTAGTTTAAAAGTAGTTTTAAATAATTAAAATAGTTAAATCACTTAAAATCTTTAAAATAGATAAATTAGTTCAAAATAATTTAAATTGGGTTAAGTAGATTTAAAATAGATTAAAATAGTTTAAGTATTCAAAATGGTTTATATAACAGAGTAATTTGGAAACAAATTAAAACAGCTTCAAAATCAATCCATTTCAATTATAACTTCCCAATTCAAATCAATTTCAATTTCCATTCTACCGATTCAATTTCGATTTCAATTCAAAACAATGTCAACTTTTACTTCAAATCAATTCAATTCTACATTCACCTTTAATTGATTCAGTTTCAATTTATATCGATTTGGAGCTTGATTTCTCAAAATATCAATTTATAACACTTAACAAAATTTCCAACAATATTCAAGTTTAAATCCAAATTCCAAATATGATTCAATTCCAAACTCGATTTCAAAATATCATTTTCATATCACTTTTACTTAGTAATATTCAAAGCTCGAAATAATGTTCAATCTTTAAAATAAATAGATTTTTGAAATTCAATCATATCCAAATTTTAAATTTTAAAGTCACAACTTAAATTATTTACCAATTTCAATTAACCAAAATTTATTTCAACATTCCAACTCAAATTTTCGACAAATTCGATTTCTATAAATTGATTTCTATTTATCACTTTTAAATCGAAACATTTACATAAATTTCAAACCGACGATTTCAAAAATTATTAATTTAGCCAATTCGGTGTCCGTATATAATTTTCTATCCTATGGCCAAGTAATTATTTATTTCAATTAAATGTCAGGGATGAGTTTATATTACTTAAATTAAATCTCACTATCATATGTATGCATAACAGGATCTATATAAGCAAATAAACATCCAAACATTCAATTATCAACCAATAGCATCCATCAAAGTACATCATCCAATAAACAATACAATTCATGGCAGTTTCATAGTTATCAATGTCAGGTAATTTAATCGCAATTCAATTTTAATTTCAATTTAACCGTCAATTTAATTTTTCAACGGTTAATGCAAATGACAAGCTATATGACAATTAAATTTTTACCAAACAACGACAAATAAAATCATAACACTTCATAATATCAAATTTAACTAGCATAAAAATATTTAGTACGGTGTGAGCGTTATAAAACACTCACCTTGATTTTACGATTTTAAATCAAATCGAACGACGTTCGATTTAACCCAAAATTTTCTCTAACTCCAAACGATTCCAATCCAGTTCCATTGCGTAGTGCTCGACCAAACGAAGACAACGCAACTTGTTTCGTCGAAAACGGACCTCGCATCAACAAGTTATGATATTTTTAAGTTTACACAAATTTTTATATAAATTAATATAAACTTAAATTTTAAATTCTTACCCCACTATCATCACAGCCGTTGCCTCCCTATAGAAAAATCGTGGCCGATGCTAGTATCATCTTCCCCCCAGTAACTCGATCTCGTGAGGAACCCATCAACGCCCCGTCTTCCTCAACACACGAGCCACCTAACTCGATTGCAAAATGATCAGAGACCACCACCATGTTGCCCAACGCGAGCTCGACCCACGGCAGTGATCTAGGCGAACTCGGTCGCTTATAGGTCTCGTAATTTGTGCCCAAACGCGCACGCTTCTCGAGCCCTTTGCCGTCGATCTATCATGAATTTCCCGATCATAGCCGTTCACTTTGTAGAGCTCACGAAGCTCTTCGACTTTGTAGTTGAAGCTTTTCAGAATTATTGAGTGGATTTCAAGAAAATTAAGGGAGAAGATAAGAGATTTTCGGCCATTAAAATGAATTAGGGCCGACTGAAGAAAGTGGCTAGGGCTTGAGTGCAAACGAACAAAATCGAGGGCTTTTATAGAAAATTTTCGAAAAACTATTCATCCGAAATTTTCCGAACTCCAAACGAAGCGCGGTGACCGGCGTTTCTAGGGTTTACCCCACGTTTCGGACACAATGGAACAGGTTTCGGAGGCTAATTCGATCGTCTGCGCGAGATACGGCAATAAACGATCGATTTAAAATTAAATCGATTAATCAAATTTCTGTGCGTTTGGGCTCGCCCCGGACAAACGGTAAATCCGATTGACTCGAAATTTGAAACCTTATAATAATATCATATTACGGATCCGATGAAACTGGTTTTGTCGAAATCCGAGACCGTTTGAAAAATGACTATTTTAACTCGTTAAATTAATATTAAAACAATTTCGATGCGTTTCGAGCTGCCACGGTCAAACGACAACTCCGATTGCTACGAAAATTGAAATCCGATAATAACTAACTATTACGGATCTAATGGAACTTGTTTCGTCCAATTCTGAGACTGTTCAAAAATTGGCTATTTTCCTGTCTATAATTAAATATTAAAATATTCAATTTTCACAAATTTACTTTTAATTCGATTTTAAAAGTTCTACAACATCATTCTAACTTTCATGTGATAAAATAAAATTTTACAAATCATTTTTAATCATACTAAACCCATTATTCAATTTATCCAATAAATTCCAATTTTATCTTATTAACTCTATTAAAATCCAAATATAACTTACATTCACTTTGTAAACCAATTTGAATCATATTAAATCAAATTTCAATTATTCACTCTATTTTTGTATATTAAATTTCAATATCAAATTAATCATATCAAATTCGGAATTTAATTTATTCAAACATTCGTAATATTAAATTTAACAAATTTGATTATTCTTAAATCACTATCTTTGAAATATTCAAAATGAACTTATAAAATTTAACTTTTGAAACGAATTAAAATTATAGAACAACTATTTCCATTATACGGTTATTTAATTCCCATTATTAAATTATTGAATAATTTCCAAATATTTAATTTAAAATATTTTACCGGTTCAATATTCAATGTTTGATTTTAAATAGATTTTACTTATCAATCAATTACTCTATTATACCCAATGAATTTCAACATTTATTATCCTATTCAACTATTGATTTCAAAGGCATTCACTAAGTAGCATTTATTTTTCATTACTTGGATAATTGTTGTCGAAATTCATTCCATTTATTATTATTCCAAACGACTTATAAATTTTTTTCTAACACTAAAATCACGAAAACTTATTAAATTAGCTATTTTAATTATCGGAAATTTACGGGTCGTTACATTCTCCCCCACTCAAAACTTTTCGTCCCCGAAAAGGAAAAAAGAAGGGAAAAAGAACTAAGTATAGAATTCAACATTAGATACATTTTATCCAAAGTTACCTACTTATAAAACAATGAAATTCCATCTATAAAGTCATTACTACACTTTTACTAAGTTATTCCAAATGCCTTTTTAACTTTAAAAGTTAGTTATCAAAACAAGTTATAATTTTTTTTTTTTAAAACTTGAAAATTTTCTAACACCCGGATTTACGGAAAATTTCGGCAGAGTCTCCTTTGCGCGGCTCGATCGAAAAAATATAATAGCATATATATCACAAATATACATCTCATCTCAATGATGAGGCATCCCATATCTGGGGAAACAACATATATATATATCACCAATACCATACAAACCGTAAGCGTACCTTTTATTTAGCATTTATTAGCAATTTACTTACATTATGCGTTTAGCGTAGAAGCGAGCTTCACAACGAAGCGCAACCCCTTTGCTACCTACTAAAATGCTCAATAACCAAGTTAGAACCATGCATATAAAGATAGATCGCTATACTTAGCCTACACAACATATATATAACATATTTAGCTTCAAAACTGAGATTTCAATTTCTTGACAGCAAACAAATCTTAGTTTTAGGTCACCTAAACTGTAAAATTTGACAACAGAATCTAAACAAAAGTTATTGCATTCATTTCAGGCTTTCCGGAATGTCCAAGATCGTCGAATTCGGACCATCCGTTCTAAAGTTATGGCTGTTTTACTTAGGGGATACGCTTCAGCCTGGGCAATGAATTGCGCAGGTCAGAGACATTCACCCGCGTTTTCGACCTTCTATACGACATCAAAACACAAAACACTTCAAACAAAAGTTTTAGCTTAAGTTATTAGCTTTCCAGAAAGTGCAAGATCATCAAAATCCGATAAACCAGCCAAAAGATATGACGAAAATACTAAGGGTGTGTACTACAGATTTTTACTTATTTTACACAGGCCAGCGAGTAACATTCAAGTTTTTAACCTAGTAGACGAAGGAATTTCTCAAGACACTCTAAATAAAAGTTGTGCTATAGTTTCTAAGCTTTTCGAAAAGTCCAAGATTGTCAAATTCCGTTGAGTCATTTAAAAGTTATGGTTGTTTTCGTTTCAGCATATATTGGACAAATTTGGATTTTTCTCAAAAATTTGCTTTTATTATTTCAAAGTGCAAACCATCAAAACTTCAAATTTTCTAAAGAACAATCATAACACAAAGTCATTTATTTTCTTATTCATTCATGCAATAGGTTTACATTCAATTTGTTTCCGATTTATTCAAGTTTGTTTCATTCACATTTTAAATTCAAGTCAATTTGCTTCAATTTAAATTGAATTCAATAATATTTAATTTCACTTTGCTTCAAATATGAATTTAATTATTTTAAAATTTTATTCCGTTTATTCAATTCCATTAACACTAATGAATTCTAGTTAATCAATTTTCATCCATCTAACAACCAATGCATATCAAACATTAACATCCATCTAAAATCTACACTAAATCAATTATACATTTCCAAGTCAAATTTAATTTCATACGCTTCCAAGTTTATTGACATTTAGTTATATTCACATTTAATTAGTTTCCATTTACCAATTATATTTTTTATTAATTTTAAATTTTATTCATTCACTTATATATCATTCATTTAACAGCTTAAATTTCTTTTATATTTACAACTATTACACATTTTATTATTCATTCTCACACTCGTATATTATTTCTCTACTTATCCTTATTAGCATTTTGAACCTTTTAAGTATTTGGTAAGTTATAGTTATGCAAATAGAATGTAGTTAAACAACATACAACTTCTTTTCATTTAAAGTTGAATTTTCAATTAATTAATTCTTAAGTCATTACTTAAATTTCACTATAATTTAATTTCACGTTTACATTCACATATAGTATTTCCATTTTATATTAACATAACTGTGAATCACCTTTAAATGTTAATTTAAATTCCAATTATTTACTAACAATTTCATTTATATTTGCAAACCAATAATTAAATGCATATTTCATTATTCAAACCTATACTTGTATATTATCCAATTAACAATTCATATAACATTTTTGAACTTCTTAAATATTTTGGTAAGTTATATCTATGCTATAGAATGAATTTTAATACTACGCGAGTTTTACAGTTTCACTTTTATTTTAAGTTCATAATTTCCTAATTCTAAGGATTTCTACTTCAATTGATATTTCACTTAGCTCTTAGGTTCATTTCTCATTTCACAATTCAGAAGTTCCTTAATGATTCAAGTCTAAATTCATTTCACTCATTTAAAAAAAATCATTAATTATTAAAGGACTTAAGAATTCCAATCCCGGTTTCATTTCAAATCAAGTTTTGAAATAATATATACTTATATAGTTTATATATCAAATCATACTATAGAGTATACAAAATAAAATAAAATTTGAATCAAAACAAGGTTTAGACAAGCTATTAAGTGGTCTCCCCCACTCGGACTCTCGAAAATAAACGCCGATGATGCGTGCACTCATCACCGAAATCATTTTCTAGCGTCAAGAGTTGGGAATATAACACTTATCATAAAAAAAAAAAATCCTTCGAAAACAATTTCAACTCAATTATACTATCATATAATACTCATATTATATTTTTCAAATTCTTGTAAGTCAATTTCAAACACCGGAATTTAAATTCCCAAATCCAAGTTAAAATTCATTTATATTCATTATCAATTGTGTTTACAAGATTTCATTTTCCTAAATCCATTGTTATTTAATCAAATGTTGTAAATATTGACTGATCAAACAATAACGATAATAATCTAATATTATCATCTCCTAACAATCAATTCAATCAAATGAATAAATATTCAAATAATTCTTTTATATGAAATATATTCCAAAATGATATTGTGTTGGTTTGTCCTATTCGAGTGTTTAGAAATTCCTATCGACGCCTTGGCGTCCCAAGTATCGACCAGAATTCATAAATACTCAACGGAACAAATTAACACAATATAAAACCATTTTATATCAAATAACAAGTACGCTCTCTCATATACACTCAACTCATTCATATAGTTTACCTCTATTTCAATGAGTTATTCCCCACTAGAACCAAGGTTTATCGCTAAACCAAAGCTCTGATACCAACTGTAACGACCCGCCTTTTTGGACAGTTTAAACCGACGATCAAATACCCATGTCGATTCCAAACCATTAAAAGGGCAGATAGTTATTGGGGTAATTAAGAAAAGAAAAGGAAGGGAAATAAAGGAAATGAAACAACACAGAATCTCACAGCGGAAGGCTAAAGTATAATAATAAAATAACAGTTCATGAAGCTGTTAATTAAATGAATACATTTGAAATGAATACATTTGATTATTATTATACAACATTTATCAGAGTTACATACACAACAAATATCATACAACAATGCAGCGGAATGGAATGAATATAATAGTAGTAGATAATATACCAAATCTTCGTCTCCGTCCTCCAAGGAAATGATCTTCAACCTAAACTGAAAACTCAGGACTGACCCGAGCGTAATGAAAAGACAGAACACTCGAGTCAGGACTAAAATATCCTTATGAAAGTTAAATCAATCGTAAATAAATATGAGTGTAACGGCGTCAGAGATGTTTACGGGGTTTGACATCTCATATCCAGTGTCAACGTGCGTGCAATAACTCAAGAGATGTTACGGGATTTTCCATCTCTCAAGGATCCGTTAAACTATCTACTATGTAGTAATATACGCTAAGTAGATAATGTCTATCAGTAATATAAAGTATCAAAATAGCGTTAAGGCGTTACCATAATCCCCCTTAACACATTTTATATTCCCAAAAGCATATACAAGACCGTAGTTTCCCCAAAACCGGAAGTCACCAGAGGGCAATCCATATACTCAAGGTACAAATCAAAACGTAGTGGTCGCGAATAGGATAATCAGTATGACAAGGTACATGAGGCAATACCAACTAGGATACTAGTAGTTGCGTGATCCGGACTGATGTTGGGCATAGCCAGCAGCTACCCCAACACCGCGAAACAACACTCCCAAATCAAGGGGTGCACCCAAATCGCATCACAAATGTAATAGATATGGTATCGAAGAAGTGTGTCCGCTAGAGGTGGCGAACCTCAATGGCCCGGCGCGGCTCCTGTTTTAGTCATGTCAGGGGTCATCCAATAATCGTTATCTTTCTTCAGTCAACGCGTTCACCAAACCATCCACTTCATTATGGATCATCACTCCGCGTATAATAGTTATTAAAGTGGTTTTCGGTATCGACAGAGAGTATGTCCATTTCCGATCCCGGTCTCTTTAATAACTACGTATTATTACACCTTTGGCTCTTTATATTTCAAATCGATTCATAATTGATATCAAAATATCATATTCGCTTCAAAAATCAAATCCATCCAAATATCATCGTATCTTCCAAAATATCAGATTTCATATTTAAATTCAAGATTTAAATATAAACATTTCACCTTATTGACCAGCTTAGGATTTTAGAAAAATGGTTTTAAGTAGTTTAAAAGTAGTTTTAAATAATTAAAATAGTTAAATCACTTAAAATCTTTAAAATAGATAAATTAGTTCAAAATAATTTAAATTGGGTTAAGTAGATTTAAAATAGATTAAAATAGTTTAAGTATTCAAAATGGTTTATATAACAGAGTAATTTGGAAACAAATTAAAACAGCTTCAAAATCAATCCATTTCAATTATAACTTCCCAATTCAAATCAATTTCAATTTCCATTCTACCGATTCAATTTCGATTTCAATTCAAAACAATGTCAACTTTTACTTCAAATCAATTCAATTCTACATTCACCTTTAATTGATTCAGTTTCAATTTATATCGATTTGGAGCTTGATTTCTCAAAATATCAATTTATAACACTTAACAAAATTTCCAACAATATTCAAGTTTAAATCCAAATTCCAAATATGATTCAATTCCAAACTCGATTTCAAAATATCATTTTCATATCACTTTTACTTAGTAATATTCAAAGCTCGAAATAATGTTCAATCTTTAAAATAAATAGATTTTTGAAATTCAATCATATCCAAATTTTAAATTTTAAAGTCACAACTTAAATTATTTACCAATTTCAATTAACCAAAATTTATTTCAACATTCCAACTCAAATTTTCGACAAATTCGATTTCTATAAATTGATTTCTATTTATCACTTTTAAATCGAAACATTTACATAAATTTCAAACCGACGATTTCAAAAATTATTAATTTAGCCAATTCGGTGTCCGTATATAATTTTCTATCCTATGGCCAAGTAATTATTTATTTCAATTAAATGTCAGGGATGAGTTTATATTACTTAAATTAAATCTCACTATCATATGTATGCATAACAGGATCTATATAAGCAAATAAACATCCAAACATTCAATTATCAACCAATAGCATCCATCAAAGTACATCATCCAATAAACAATACAATTCATGGCAGTTTCATAGTTATCAATGTCAGGTAATTTAATCGCAATTCAATTTTAATTTCAATTTAACCGTCAATTTAATTTTTCAACGGTTAATGCAAATGACAAGCTATATGACAATTAAATTTTTACCAAACAACGACAAATAAAATCATAACACTTCATAATATCAAATTTAACTAGCATAAAAATATTTAGTACGGTGTGAGCGTTATAAAACACTCACCTTGATTTTACGATTTTAAATCAAATCGAACGACGTTCGATTTAACCCAAAATTTTCTCTAACTCCAAACGATTCCAATCCAGTTCCATTGCGTAGTGCTCGACCAAACGAAGACAACGCAACTTGTTTCGTCGAAAACGGACCTCGCATCAACAAGTTATGATATTTTTAAGTTTACACAAATTTTTATATAAATTAATATAAACTTAAATTTTAAATTCTTACCCCACTATCATCACAGCCGTTGCCTCCCTATAGAAAAATCGTGGCCGATGCTAGTATCATCTTCCCCCCAGTAACTCGATCTCGTGAGGAACCCATCAACGCCCCGTCTTCCTCAACACACGAGCCACCTAACTCGATTGCAAAATGATCAGAGACCACCACCATGTTGCCCAACGCGAGCTCGACCCACGGCAGTGATCTAGGCGAACTCGGTCGCTTATAGGTCTCGTAATTTGTGCCCAAACGCGCACGCTTCTCGAGCCCTTTGCCGTCGATCTATCATGAATTTCCCGATCATAGCCGTTCACTTTGTAGAGCTCACGAAGCTCTTCGACTTTGTAGTTGAAGCTTTTCAGAATTATTGAGTGGATTTCAAGAAAATTAAGGGAGAAGATAAGAGATTTTCGGCCATTAAAATGAATTAGGGCCGACTGAAGAAAGTGGCTAGGGCTTGAGTGCAAACGAACAAAATCGAGGGCTTTTATAGAAAATTTTCGAAAAACTATTCATCCGAAATTTTCCGAACTCCAAACGAAGCGCGGTGACCGGCGTTTCTAGGGTTTACCCCACGTTTCGGACACAATGGAACAGGTTTCGGAGGCTAATTCGATCGTCTGCGCGAGATACGGCAATAAACGATCGATTTAAAATTAAATCGATTAATCAAATTTCTGTGCGTTTGGGCTCGCCCCGGACAAACGGTAAATCCGATTGACTCGAAATTTGAAACCTTATAATAATATCATATTACGGATCCGATGAAACTGGTTTTGTCGAAATCCGAGACCGTTTGAAAAATGACTATTTTAACTCGTTAAATTAATATTAAAACAATTTCGATGCGTTTCGAGCTGCCACGGTCAAACGACAACTCCGATTGCTACGAAAATTGAAATCCGATAATAACTAACTATTACGGATCTAATGGAACTTGTTTCGTCCAATTCTGAGACTGTTCAAAAATTGGCTATTTTCCTGTCTATAATTAAATATTAAAATATTCAATTTTCACAAATTTACTTTTAATTCGATTTTAAAAGTTCTACAACATCATTCTAACTTTCATGTGATAAAATAAAATTTTACAAATCATTTTTAATCATACTAAACCCATTATTCAATTTATCCAATAAATTCCAATTTTATCTTATTAACTCTATTAAAATCCAAATATAACTTACATTCACTTTGTAAACCAATTTGAATCATATTAAATCAAATTTCAATTATTCACTCTATTTTTGTATATTAAATTTCAATATCAAATTAATCATATCAAATTCGGAATTTAATTTATTCAAACATTCGTAATATTAAATTTAACAAATTTGATTATTCTTAAATCACTATCTTTGAAATATTCAAAATGAACTTATAAAATTTAACTTTTGAAACGAATTAAAATTATAGAACAACTATTTCCATTATACGGTTATTTAATTCCCATTATTAAATTATTGAATAATTTCCAAATATTTAATTTAAAATATTTTACCGGTTCAATATTCAATGTTTGATTTTAAATAGATTTTACTTATAAATCAATTACTCTATTATACCCAATGAATTTCAACATTTATTATCCTATTCAACTATTGATTTCAAAGGCATTCACTAAGTAGCATTTATTTTTCATTACTTGGATAATTGTTGTCGAAATTCATTCCATTTATTATTATTCCAAACGACTTATAAATTTTTTTCTAACACTAAAATCACGAAAACTTATTAAATTAGCTATTTTAATTATCGGAAATTTACGGGTCGTTACATTAGCATAATCAAATTAAAGTCCCAATATCAATTTCAAAAATGATATAACGCAATTACACACCAAAATATAATATACTCAAATGGCAGAACAAAACTACCTAGCGGCTCTTTATCAAGCATTTTCATGATAGATTCAGTATATGAGGTAAAAGAGAGTAAAAGCAAATTGATGTTTTATACTTCGAAAGAAAATATATTTTCTATTCAGTCTTTAGATTAACTAAAGGTAGAACATTGGTCGCTAGCCGTAATCGGGTGTGATTGTATATGTTGGTTCTACTCTGAAGGTTTATCTTTCATTACATATAAAAATAATATATTTTTAGACTGTTCATGAGGAAATGAATAGATTCATTCACATCCTTCAAAGCACTTGCTTCATTAGATGTCATGTTAATAAGCAACAGAGAAGGTGTGTTTTTTTAATACCAATGTCATCTTAAAAGAAAAAAAAAATATAGATGAAACATGATTACACTGTGCCCTTTTATATAATTTCATATAATTAGCCATGTACTTTGTTCTAAACATATCATCACAGATACACAAATCTAACACCATGTTCATCTTTTTAACCTATAAGTTCATCTCCAGTGTATATAAAATTTAATTTTGTAAGCAACTTTTGAACAGCCATTGCCTGTGGATACATTTTATGCGCTTAAATTTTGTTTTGTTTCTCAACTCATGACAGATATTTCTAAAACAAAGTTGCTGCTAATGCAAGCATCTTCAGCCATTAACCTAAATATGAAATATCATGTTTACAATGGTTTTCTGAATATCAAATAGAAAATATGAAGAAGAAGAAAAGATGAAGAAAATGCAGATAGGTCTCAGTTATATGGAAATTGTTACTGATTCCGAAATTTGCAAGTTTGATTCAATTTCCATGCTTAAATATTTGGCATAAAAGAGGACTGTCAATATCTGGCATAATGATGTATTCCAAATTGTCAAGGAAGAAAATTTTACTATGGTAGATAGTTGAGATGTCTCACTAATTGTTAATAGAATCCATGAACAATATTTTCTTAAAACCTACTATATCTTAATATCCAGATGAAGCTGAAAATTAGGGAACTATGTACCTAAAATTCAAAATTTGATAAAATGATCATCTAAGATACCAAACATTAAGATGTTCACGGCTAAACGAAAATTGACGGATTAGCAGAAGTTAACTATACAGTTAAATGACAGGGTGCCAAACCTTTAGAAACACATTATATATGACAGAATACAAATTTGTATGTTGCCTTTAAAAGTTGTCAAATTTATGTTTCACGGTTTTAGATACTTTGACAGTAGGGTTCCTTGTTTATTGACTCATAAATGCATCTAATTTTAACCTGTTTAGTTCTAAGTTCCACTGTACTTATACATTTATACTTCGTGCTGTATGGTATTAGTCAGAGACTGCGTATAAATAGCAAGTTATACTTGGGTCAGTATTGTTGCAAAAACTCCATTCATTGATTCGTTAACAAATTTATTATGAGATGAAAAACGTAAAAGTTGTCAATGATCCACCGTTATTGCATCCATGAACAATTAGTTGATGAGAGGAATTAACACTTCAACCTCTTTCACTCGTTTTGTAACAGTAAATTATATTATAGCTTAAAAAGGTTCCACAACAGGTATAATTACCACAGTAAGTGTGTTTGTGCCACTAAAAATTAGGTTCCTTATATATGCAATTAATCTATTAATTCTATTGCTTATTTAGTTATCTCCATAAGTATAACATGCATCTTTCTAAAGTACTCAGGTCTACCTCAAGTATAACTCAACAATCATCTCAAATACTTGTTGTTTGTGTAGTTAATGTTGGACGGAGGAGGAGAACGTTACCTACCAAGATCTATCTAGTAACCAGACAAATTTCAGACAATACTCCATAGCTTATCAACCATAAATAATTATGTAAACACCGTTGAATAAAATTAAGCATAAGAAACACACAGTATTGGTAAATGTTAAATGTAGAACCGCAAATTACTAACCTTAATCGATCAGCAATGAATCCGTGAGCGTTGATCATAGGCCGAAGGTGGAGAAGACATTGTCTGGAATAGCGCCGAAGCAACCCTGGTTTGTGCGATTCGCTGGAGAAGACGTGGGACTGCAATCGCCTTGGATGTGGAATCGTATGCGTTGGAGAAGACGTTGTCTGGAATAGTGCTGATGTAACCCTAGTTTGTGCGATTTGCTGGAGAAGACGATGGGACTGCAATCGCCCTTGGATGTGGAATCGCGTGCGTTGGAAAAGACGTTGTCTGGAATATCGCTAATGTAACCCTAGTTTGCGCGATTTGCTGGAGAAGACGATGGGCTGCAATCGCCCTTGGATGTGGAATCGCGTGCATTGGAGAAGATGTTGGGTGAGGAATCACCTGGATCTGGAAACGCATGCGTTAGAGAAGATGTTGGGTGAGGAATCGCCTGGATCTTGAATCGCGTTGCTTGTGTTTTTTAGTTTTTGGTTAGCAGACAAAAAGCGAGAAAGCAAGGTTAAAATGGACGAAGGGTAATTCCGGAATTTCAAAAAGACACGGTTGATTTTGTGTACATTGAACTATCATTATTAGTAGTAGAGATATGTGCTTTTATAAATTTATTCATTTACCTTTAATTAATTTATTTAATTAAATAATTCTAAATAAATTATATAAATTTAAAATTTATCTTCCATACATGCATACTTATGTTATCTTAACACTTTAAAATAACATAACATATACCAACATATATAATACATGCATATAAGTAAACTCATTTAATTAATTTATTTTATTAATTTTATTAATAAAATTTCAGTTTTGAAATTAATATTAAAATAGTTTCAAACATTTTGAAATTTTTATTACCTTCTCAAACATTTTAGAATTTATGTTCTATTATAACCTTTTATAATCAACATGTTTTTATTTTAAATTTAACTTTTTAAATTTAAAATCTTGTCTTGATTTTTAATTTTTTTTTGAAAATTAGCCTAAGTCCCTATTAAATTGGGCCTTTTCTGTTACGGATAATGTAACAACCCTAATTTGGAGATTATCTGCATATATATTAAATTATAACGGAAAATATAATTTAATATTGTAAATTAAGATAAATTGGAGAAGATAAATTTTGTTAAAATTGTTTATTTCCGATAAACAATGTGTTTGAGGTTAAATATTAGGTTTAAAATTTTATTGTATGGAGATCTGATTAAATAAATTGCAAATATTGGGTTTTTATTAGTTTGGAGCTAATAAATTAAATAAGTGATGTATTTCAACAATAAATTATTGAAATAAATCTAAATTGATGGAAATAAAATTTTGAAAACTTCATTTTGAGAATTGAAGAAGAAAATAATCAATTGGTAATTTTATTTGCGGTAAATGTAACAATATTAGAAAAAAATTTCAATATTAATCTTTTATTAATTTAAAAAGGAGAAATATAAATAAATTATTTATTTTATTAAATTAAAAGATGAAATATTGTTTAAAAATAATATTTTGATGACTAAATAAAGTTAAAATGATTTGTTGAAATTTATTTGACAAGAAAATAATTTTTGAACAAATTGTTGTGTTAAAAGTAGTGTTTTCATAATAAATTAGTGTAAATTGTGTAATTTGATAAAATTAGGTTTTTATTCATAAAAATAAATTTTTATTATTAAAATAAATTTTATTTTGTTGAGATAACAATTTTAGTCACATACATTTTGTTGAGATGGTTTCACTGGTTGTGAACAATGCATCTGATGTTGCTTGCTCTGTTGCTCCTTCGACATCAATTCCCTGCGCAGGTTTTGGTGATGCCAGTGGCACTTCATCTGTTCGACAGAATGCTAATGACAAGGTAGGACCTGTACCCACTGTTTTATCCCCTGGAGATAACTTGCACGCGGTCGCTCCTCACCGTGAAGTTCTGAGACCCTTTCCTGTGCCTGAGTGTCACCCTGCTGCACTTAACACGTCTGTTCCTAAACCATGGTCTTCCCTCTTTTCATCCAAGCCCCGTAATGCGGGTGTTTATGAACCAGTAGTTTTTGAGATCGTTGAGGAAAACGGAGTTATGATCCCTCCCCCCTGTGTAATGCAAGCTGGTATGGACTTTTGGTCTGGATACGTTGTTGGATTCTTTTTGGACCCTAAGCATCGTCTTCGTGATGTGGCTGCTGTTTGTCGAAGGGCTTGGAGACTTCATGGTGGTCTTAGAGTTAAGTTGGTTGATTCCTTGTACTACCTTCTGTTCTCCTCCCCTGAGGAACGAAGCCGTGTTCTTGAGTCCGAGCCTACGTTCTTTGATGGACAACCCTTCATTATAACACCCTGGTCTCCGACGGTTGCTACTGCTCGTGAACAAGTTTTATCCATCCCTGTTTGGGTTTATTTCTCTCAAATCCCCTCTGCTCTTCAACCGCTGCGTGGTTTGAATTGGTTAGCTTGCAATATTGGTAAATTGATTTGTTTTGACTCTAATACCGTCGCGCGAGATAAGCTTGTTTACGCCAAGGCTCTGATTGAGATTTCTCCCCATAGGCCGCTACCATCCTCCATTCCTGTCCAGCTTGCTGTTGGTCACGTGGTGGAAGTTCGTGTACGTTATGGTTGGGTCCCTGATATCTGTACCACCTGTCACTCTTTTGGCCATATTGCCTCTGCCTGCAAGCACTCTGCTGTCTCCGCTGCTGTGCCCAAGATCCCTCTACCTCGGCCTCCGCTTAGGAAATGGGTTCCCAAAGTCCAGCGTCCGGTTTCCCCAGTTCCTTCTGAAGTATCGCCTGTTCTCCCTGCTGAGCCGGAGCTCTCTCTGCCTCTCGTTGATTGGGTTGAGCCTGAACATAGTTGGGTTGATCGGAGTACTCGTATGAGATTCAACCCTGTGGATAACTCCTTCTTTAGATTTGTTTCTGATAATCTTACGGACCTTCGGTGCCTTTACTACAGGATATCTGATAATTCCTTGGTTCTTGACTTGGATGGTAAGTTTGCTGAGACTAATTCTGAACTTCTAGCTGATACTGACTGGGATCGAGCTTATATTTACTCCTCTGACTCTGTCTGTTATGATCCTTCTCTTGTTACTCGTTTTCGCCCATTTTTTGGTCGTCATGGGAGTCGTTCTCTGGATCCTTCCCGGGATGATGATAGTGATGGTGATTCTTCCTCTCCGGAGGAGAACTAGTCTAGTAATTTATTTCTTGTAGCTGTGACTTGTCTGTCACACTCCTGTGCTGTTTTTTACTTTACTTACCTTCTTAGTAGTTAAGGTACTTCTACCTTACTCCTGTACTACAACTTTATTACGTGGTAATAAAAGTGGTCGGTCCACTATAAAACCGTCGGCCTTGCCAAAAAAAAAAATGTGAAAATTGGTGTATATATATTGTTAAGATAGAATAAAAGTGCGCGCTCCTTTATATTTTCACTAAGTATGTTTGATTTGGGCTTATTGGGTATAAAATTTGCATCCATTATGCTAATCTAGAAACTTCAGAAAAGAGAGAAATTAACAGTACGTTAGTTTTTCATCTCCTTCCTCTTAGAAACTCAATACATTAAAAAGAGAGAAAAACAATGTCTTCCATTTGCTAAAAAAAATCAATTCTCCTCAAATTGCTGCAAATAAAAGAGAAAATTCATCAAAAAAAAATTATAGAAGGTAATCTCTACCAATACTAAATGAATTTCATCAAAAAAAATTGAATTAGATATGAATTTGTCTGCAACAATTTCTTTTGCTATTGCATGTCTCTCTTCTAGCTTTTACAGATCCTAGAAGCTCCTCTTCATCACAAAAGCTTACAACTTTATTTCAAAATCGACCAAAATTCTTGCTAAATTGCTAAGGTGAGTATAGAACTCACAATTGCTAACTAAACATGATGCTTGTTGTGTTAATCGTTCACAAGTTTGACAACTGTATATGAAAAGTTTCTGTTCCATTTTTCTGTGTGTTTCTTGTTTTTGGTTGCTACTTTGAGAAGCTTTATCTCTTGGTTTTTACCATGAATTGCTGCCAGATATTTTTTGGATTGTAGTTTAGTTGTTAATTTAAGTGCATGTCAAATTTCATTACAAAATACATCTGTTCGATATGCCAAAATGCTATCAGAATATCACTTCGTGCAAATTTGGTGACCTGCTTCTTCCCGTAGCCTAAGTCGACAACACTATCGACCTACCACACTCCGTAGTTGACAGGGCTGTTGACTAGGCCTTCATATAGTCGACAGGGAGGTCGACCTCCTTGAGCCAGAGTGTCGACCTCCCTTGTTCACTTGAACCCGTGCATTCCTGTCTTGTTTCTTATATGTTTTTACAACTTTTTCCTTCATTTTGCTATGCTTTTGGCAATCGTTTTTGTGAAACTTTGAGATGTTTTTCTGGTGCTCTAACCTAGCTATGGGTGAGAATATGTTATGGTCAATACGAGCCCTAGATTGATGAGCATTTGAGTTGTTTCCGAATGTTGAATTTCAGTGACTTTCATCGATTTCTGTTGATTCAAAAACAAGTTTTTCTAGAATAAATTTTTGTAACAATTCTATAATTCAAGTAACTTTTGAATAAATATTTTCCAATATTTTTAAATTATTTTAAAATTATTTCAAATTATTTTAAATATAATTATTTACTATAATAAGGAAAATTTTCAATAAATTGATTTCAAAATAGTTTCGGAAGATTGTTTTAAAATCTCGTTTTCTCAAGTAAATTATTTTATAAATAATATATATTATTCTTACACTTTTTGGATGTATGAGGAAGAGAATTAAACAATTTAGTAAAACACATGGTATGGGACATGTGACTTTTCGGTTAATTCCGGACTTGTACGATCGAAGCAATTTTGGGCTATTGATTTGAGATGATTTCTAGGATTTGCCATTTTATGGCGTGTTTTGAGATTTATAATTCCTATTTTTAGGAATTATTTAAGATGGCCAATATTTGGCAAGATTAGTGGTTAAAGATCTCCTAGTTATGGAGTCATAATCTATGAGAACTCGATATATTGCTTTACTTACCGATGAGATGAGGCAAGTCATGAGTTTTCCGAGTTTTGAGAGTTTTGATGATTTTTTTTTCTAATGTGGCATTAACTAGTGGTTAGGAAACTGTTAAGTGATTACGTGTGGCATGGGACGCACTGTTTCCACTCTTCGGGTTCCTCTTTGGAAGTTTGTGACACATTCTGGGTTTACCAGTACTATAAACCTTTGGGTCATCTAAGTTTACGACTTCGGTTATCTAGGATTTATGACTTCGATCATCTGGGATTAACGAAGTCGGTAATTTGAGTTCTACGACTTCGGTCGTCTGGGATAGGTACCTAAAATATATATATATATATATATATATATATATATATATATAGTACTGGTTTGGGTTTGGCACGTGCAGCATTGCTTCGGCATGCATCGGGGATCTGGCCAATCTGGGTTTTCTGAGTTTTCTTATGATTTCACCATTTGTGACATCTTTAGTACATCGATGGCCTAGAGCTATATGAGATGTTATACATATATGGTGATTTCATTTTTATGAGGTTTTGAACTCTTATTGAGTTCCTTGAGTTAAGAGTTTGCATGATTCCTTGATTCTGAGTTATTTATTTATATGCCGATGAAATAAGGCATAATTGAGTTGGGGATTTTGATGATTCCTCTTATGGCTATCATTTTGTTTATTTACGTTCATGTTGAATAAACTTGAGTAGGAATCACTTATGGTATGTAAACCTTATTCATGAGTAATCGTTGAGCCATTATACCATTGCCACCCTTGGAATTGTGAATAGAACTTCATTTTTAACATTCCTTTCTATTTAAAGGATTGTTTCCCTTATGCATGAATATCCATTTATCTCTTACTAATATCAAGTTATAGTTAGCCTGATCCGTGTATTTATTACTCGGGTCGGACCGAGTTGCAGGTTAAGATCTTTTGAACTTTTGGCTTAGCAGTATCTTCTGGACTTCACTATCATCCCTTTTGGATAGGAAGCATAGTTCTTATGTATTTTTTGTAGTATTTGTCTTGTTGGGAACCTAGATATGTATATTCTTTTGTGGGGATGTATGTATTTACATATTGTGGTTGCATACCACTTACGACATGTTGTATTGCATTTGATGTATGTGTATATGTATATCTGTTTGTGTTTGCTGATCCGTGACTTAAGACCGTTGATGTTGTTATGTTTTGTTCCTGAATCAATCATGTAGCCACCATAGTAGTGTAATAGATAGGAATTAAGTATGTTGAATACTTGAAACAAAATGAAAAAAATTAGAGTACCAAATCAACATACTTAGCTCTTATCTAATGCAAGACTATGATGATCGCCCTTAACCAGCCATATTCTCCACATTAGCAGACAAATTACTCAATAATTCTCTTTGTTAATGTGAGTCTCAGGGTGGGGCGTCACAGCTTGGTATAAGAGCTAGATTCAGAACAAAATGTAATAAAACACAGAACGGTACAAACAATTACTATACATCAAGTATGATACAAGTGTAAACATCATCCCCAATCGTAGCGAACCCAATCTTGCCCATAACTTCTTCATGTCCTATGGGGGTAGATAAGAGGAATATGTCTAGGAAAATTAATTTTAAATTCCATAGTATTCCTTATTTAATTAAATTGCAAATATCTACCCCTGTGAATAACCCTATCTTATCTTAACTTCCAGCTAATGGCTAGAAGATGAAGAGGTCGGACTTCAGAGGCGGGACCGTCCAGTGGTCCTCATCCTGAAGGAGTCTATATGTCGACCGATCAGATTATTGAGCTTCTTGGGAGCACTCAACCTCCCGCTCCTACTCATTCCTCTCCTTCGTGCAAATTTGCATTCACACGTATGTGAAGCGACTTCAACCATCTCAAAGGCAAGCCCCTCCAAGGCTCCGAAATAGTTTTAGAGGTTCAAGCTTGGCTCCGAACATGCGAGCGCATCTTTACTCGCATGGAGATCTCCGATCATCACCGTGTTCTTGCGGCATCGAGTATGCCAAGCACTAGACTGGTACGAGCTCCTTATTGCCGAGATAGATGAGTCTACTATTAATTGGCAGTATTTCCGAGACTGTTTTGAGCTTAAGTTCGTGCCAAAACCCGAGAAGGCTTTTCTTGCCCACCGCTTCCTAGAGTTAAAGTAGGGAAAATCCTCTATTTCAGATTATGTATCCTCCTTCGAGTCCTTGTCCAAGTATGGGCTCTAGTTCATTAGCACCCCATATAAGAAGAATCTTAAGTTCATTTCTGGACTTAAGAAATATCTGAAGAAGTTTCTCATGCTTCAGCTTAAGCTCTCATTCGAGGAGCTTGTGGATTCGGCACTTCACCTCGAAGCCATCGAAAAAGAAAGGGATAGTAGTGATGAGGTCGTGGTTCGAAAGAACCCACATAAGAAGTAATTTCTCTTTTAGAGATCCCAATCCATTCCTCCGAGGAAGATGGAAAAGCAAGACAGTTCTGGTTTTCATCCTCATGCAGCACTTTCTTTAGCTAGAGTTTTAGCTTACCTCAATTGTGGTTCTCTTGATCACCTAGCTAGGGAGCGTCCTCATCCGCGCAAGTGTGCCTATTGCAAGAAGGAAGGACATATGGTTTCTTCGTGTCCTAAGAAAGCGAAAGTTTCTAGTTTAGGGAATCTAAATGGGCCAAAGGCTTCTGGTAGTGCATCTCAGTCTCGAGGTATATCTCCTACCATTTTGGAAAATTCTATTCTTTTTCATTACCGTTCTATTCGAATCCTCTTCGATACGGGTGCCTGGCATTTATCCGTATCGGAGAAATTTGTTAATGCTATTAGATGTTCTGGTCTTATTACTTACTTGCGGATTGCGAATCTTTGAAGGGACCACAATACTTGGCGTGAGAATTTTGAGATTGTTCCTTGTAGTTTATCATTTCGTGTGAATTAGCACGTTATTTTCTATCTAGAGTTTGGAGTAATTTGTAAAGGAGTGGCTCTCATTTTATCAAGCTACATTCTGTGTTTTGAAGGATCCTATGTTTAGATATCCAAATTCTGCTGGTTTTTTATTTCTTGTCTTCGAAATATTGATTATGATTCTGAAGTCTCTGTATTTGCTATTGCATATCGAAATGTTGATGATATATCTCGAATTCCCATCATTGTCATTTTGTTGATTTCTGTGAGTCTGTTCGTGTATGACACCCAATCGGGCAATCAAGTATTGTATTGACCTCATTCCTATTCTTAGCCTTTCAATTATCCTTCCACGAGGATGCTCACTAAGGAAATGTGGTGATCCTTGGAATTTAATTAATATTGCCATTCTTACCTCTTTAGAGATAACCATTTTGGATACTCATTTATAGGCTTTGTAATATTACTTCACTCGAAGTAATGATTTTCCGTTTATGTTCTTCTTTTCATTCGAGAAGACATTTTACCCTTCCCCTTATATCTCGCTAATTTCTTATTCGATCTATTTTGAGGTGCTAGGATCTTTCTTCAGCTTGACTCTACAACGATTCTAATTAGCTACGAGTTGCGAAGGATGGTGTTTCTTTTACTGCATTCCGCACTTGTTATGAGTATTACAGATTTTCAGGTAAGGACAATCTGGAGCTCAGGAGGCGAGATGGAAGGCATGAACGTATGGAGCGTACCCGTTGAGTATTATTGTAGCATATCTAGTACATGTTGATTCAATTGTGACCAGTATTGTATATGTTGTAACTCTGATGTATATAAATAAAAATTGATAGATACAGTTTTCTTTTGTATAACTGTTATTATTATGTGATATTATATTTTGATCCGCTGCGAATGTGAGGTTTCTGTCTTGTTTCTATTTTCTTCTTCTTTCTCTTTTCTCTTTTCACTAACTATCTGGAATTTTTGGGATCGAAATTTCTGGGTCGTTACATTTAACCCGTTAGGAATGACGAACACTCCAACCTATTCACTCACTCTTGTGAATCGAGTATTCAGGAAATATCTCGATGAGTCTTTTTTTGTGTTTTTGATTTTGGGTATACGTAATGAATTATTTTTTCAAATTTTTCAAAAATTGAAGATATATTTCTAAGAGATATTGGATTGGTTTTTTTGGGATAAATATAGAACATTTTGAGAACTAAATATGAGGTACTTCTTTTATAATAGATGATTTTTGTGTTGGATTGTCCATCGAGTGCTTTAAGAATTCTGGTCAATACGCCTGATCAACATTATCAATAGGAATTTCCTAAACGCTATGATGAGACAATCAGACATGATATGTTGAGTTTTAATAAGATTAAATTTAGAAATAAATTAAAAATATTTGAGAATTAAATTTATTCTGGATGGCATATGAAGCCATTGGACCATAGTGAGATTGGATGAATGGCAAGGCGGTTTTGATCCTTTAGTCAACTCTGTAGCCAATCGATATGGTTATTTAATATATATCAATGGCGAGGAAATGCCATTATGATAATTGAAATATATGAGTTTTAATATAGTTATGTTTTACTGTTGAAATGATGAGATAATACTTTGTTTGAAAAATAAATGTTTATTGAATAATTTAAAACAAGTTATACATGTTAAAGATGGAGTTTGTTATGAAAATTTGAGTATCTGAAAATGAAGAATAGTATATTTTAAAATTTTATCTTAAGAATTATTGAAATGAAATTATAAAATTATTTTGAAAATTTAATTTTGGAATAAAAGGGAATATGAGTTTGAAATTATTTGTCATTTTATAAGAACTATAGGAAGGAGTTTGGAAAATTTCCAAGTGTTGAAAATTGAGATTTTGAATTTAAAGGTAATGAGTTTTGGAACTTTAAGAAGTTTGATTGTAAACAAAAATTGATTATGTTTTTGAAGATAGTGAATTTCGAACTCTAATAAATTTTGATTGTAAATTAAAATTTGTATCTATTGTGTTCCTCGTTATTGTCTTACCTTAGTGCAATGATCTAACGACTAGCATTTTGTGGTCGTTTGAGTAGGGTGGTCTTTGAAGTAACCACCTCTCATTGGGTTTTCTTACCTCAATTGTTGTTATCTTAGTATCAGTGTGGCTCCTTCCGTAGTGATACACGGAAGGTCATCAGCATGTGGTTAGGATAAAGCAATGCTAAATCCCAACTCTATTCGAGAAACTTTTGTGAAATCAAACTCCTCCGATAGATTTTTGAGTACCACCCCATTGTGTTTTGTTTTGAAAGTGAGATACTTTCGAAATCATGATGTATTGCTCAAGAAATTCAATGATCCGCAAATTATAGTATTTATACTTAGGAAAATCATTGAATTTACCGAGCAATTTATCTTGGTCTTCTTTCCTCCTGGGAAGAGCATAAGGAATTTTGATCTCGTGCTTATCTATCCTTCCTTTGATTGATGAAATTAATATGTTGAATATAAACTCTTCTCTAGAAATTGCGAGGATGCAATTTTGTTAAGGGAGAGTCTGTAACAACCCTGGTTTAGAGATTACCTGTATATATATTAAATTATAACAGAAGTTATAATTTAATATTGTAAATTAAGATAAATTGGAGAAGATAAATTTTGTTAAAATTGTTTATTTCAAATAAACAATGTGTTTGAGGTTAAATATTGGGTTTAAAATTTGATTATATGGAGATTTGGTTAAATAAATTGTAAGTATTGGGTTTTTATTAGTTTAGAGAGAATAAATTAAATAAATGATGTATTTTAGTCACATACATTTATTGTATCGATTTTTATTTGGTTTTAAAATGTGAAAATTGGTGTGTATATATTGTCAAGATAGGATAAAAGTGTGCACTCCTTTATATTTTCACTAAGTATGTCCGATTTGGGCTTATTGGGTATAAAATTTGCACCCACTATCCTGATCTGGAAACTTCAGGAAAGAGAGAAATTAATAGTATGTTAGTTTCTCATCTCCTTCCTTTCAGAAACTCAATATAGTAAAAAGAAAGAAAAACAATGTCTTCCATTTCTCCTCAAATTACTGCAAATAAAAGAGAAAATTCATCAAAACAAGATTATAGAAGGTAATCTCCACCAATCCTAAATGAATTTCATCAAAAGTTTTGAATTAGATATGAATTTGTCTGTAACAATTTCTTTTACTATTGCATGTCTCTCTTCTAGCTTTTACAGGTCCTAGAAGCTTCTCTTCATCACAAAAGTTTACAACCTGAGTCCAAAATTTCCCGAAATTCTTGCTTAATTGCTAAGATGAGTGTAGAACTCATAATTACTAACAAAACATGATATTTGCTGGGTTAATCGTTCACAAATTTGATCACTGTATATGAAAAGTTTGTGTCCCTTGTTTCTGTGTGTTTCTCGTTTTTAGTTGCTACTCTGAGCAGCTTTATCTGTTGGTTTTTTCCACGAATTGCTGCCGGATCTTTATTGAATTATAGTTTAGTTATTAGTCTTAGTGCATGTCAAATTTCATTGCAAAATACATCTGTTTTATATGCCAAAATGCTATTAGAAAATCAGTTCGTGCAAGAATTTGGTAACCTCCTTCTTCCCGTAGCCTAGGTCGACATCATTATCGACCTAGCACACTCCCTGGTTGACAGGCCTGTCGACCAGGTCTTCATATGGTTGATAAGGAGGTCGACCTCCTTGAGCCAGAGTGTCGACCCCCCTTGTTCACTTGAATCTGTGCATTTTTAGCTTGTTTCTTATGTGTTTCTGCCGCTTTTTCCTTCATTTTGCTATGCTTTCGGCAATCGTTTTTGTGCAACTTTGAGATGTTTTTCTGGCGCTCTAACCTATCTATGGGTGAGAAAATGTTATGGTCAATCCGAGCCCCAGATTGATGAGTATTTGAGTTGTTTCCGAATGTTGAATTTCATTGTTTTTTATCCATTTCTGTTGTTTCAAAAACTAGGTTTTCTGGAATAAATTTTTGGAATAATTCTATAATTCAAATGACTTTTAAATAAATATTTACCAATATTATAAATTATTTCAAAGTATTTAATTATAATTATTTCCTATAATAAGGAGAATTTTCACTAAATTGATTTCAAAATAGTTTCGAAAAATTATTTTAAAATCCCGTTTTCTCAAGTAAATTATTTATAAATAATATATATTATTCTTACACTTTTTGGACGTATGAGGAAGAGAATTAAAAGATTTAGTAAAACACGTGGTATGGGACACGCACGTTTACTTTTTTGGTTAATTCCGGACTTGTACGATTGAAGCAATTCTGGGCTATTGATTTGAGATGATTTCTGGGATTTGCCCTTTTATGGCGTATTTTGAGATTTATAATTCCTATTTTTAGGAATTATCTAAGATGGCCAATATTTGGCGAGATTAGTGGTTCAAGATCTCTAAGTTGTGGAATCATAATCTATGAGAACTAGATATATTGCTTTACTTGCCGATGAGACGAGGCAAGTCATGAGTTTCTGAGCTTTAAGATTTTTGATGATTTTGTTTTCTAATGTGGCATTAACTAGCGGTTAGGAAACCGTTAAGTGAGAACGTGTGGTATGGGATGCACTGTTGCCACTCTTCGGGTTCCTTTTTGGAAGTTTGTGACACATTCTGGGTTTACCAGTACTATAGACCTTCAGGTCATCTGAGATTACGACTTCGGTCGTCTGGGATTTACGACTTCGATCGTCTGGTATTTACGAATTCGGTCCTTTGAGTTCTACGACTTCGGTCATCTAGGATAGGTACCTAATATATATATAGTACTGGTTTGAGTTTGGCACGTGCAGCATTGCTTCGGCATGCAATCGGGGGTCTAGCCAATCCGGGTTTTCTGAGTTTTCTTATAATTTCACCATTTGAGATATCTTTAGTATATCGATAGCCTAGAGCTATATGAGATGTTTTATATATATATGGTGATTTCATTTTTTATGAGGTTTTGTAGTCTTATTGAGTTCCTTGAGTTAAGAGTTTGCATAATTCCTTGATTTTGAGTTATATATTTATGTGCCGATGAAATGAGGCAAAATTGAGTTGGGGATTTTGATGTTTCCTCTTATGGCTATCATTTTTCTTATTCACATTTATGTTGAATAAACTTGAGTAGGAATCACTTATGGTATGTTAAACCTATCATGAGTTATCGTTGAGCCATTATACCATTGCCACCCTTAGAATTGTGAATAGAACTTCATTTTTACCATTCCTTTCTATCTAAAGGAATGTTCCCCTTATGCATGAATATCCATTTATCTCTTGCTAATATCAAGTTCTGTTAGCCTGACCCGTGTATTTATTACTCGGGTCAGACCGAGTTGCAGGTTAAGATCTTTTGGACTTTTGGCTTAGTAGTATCTTTTGGACTTTTGGCTTAGCAGTATCTTTTGGACTTCACTATCAACCCTTTTGAATAGGAAGTGTAGTTCTTGTGTAGTTTTTGTAGTAGTTGTCTTGTTGGGAACTTAGATATGTATATTCTTTTGTTGGGATGTATGTATATACATATTGTGGTTGAATACCACTTACGACATTTCGTATTACATTTGATGTATGTGTATATGTATATCTGTTTGTGTTTACTGATCTATGACTTGAGACTGTTGATGTTGTTATGTTTTGTTTCTGAATCAATCCTATAGCCACCATAGTAGTGTATTAGATGGAAATTAAGTATGTCGAATACTTGAAACAAAATGAAAAAAATTAGAGTACTAAATCGACATACTTAGCTCTTATCTAATGCAAGACTATGATGGTCGCCCTTAACTAGCCCTATTCTCCGCATTAGCAATCAGAATTACTCAGTAATTTTATTTGTTAATGTGAGTCTCGGAGTGGGGCGTCACAGATAACCTATAGGCTTGCTCCACCTCTTAGGCTAGGCTGGTAACCAGTTAGGACAGGGTACTTGATTACCCAATTTCAATCCTAAACATTACCTTTCTAGACACTGTACTTAGTGGGCAAGCTTAATTAGTTAGCCTTGACATGACTAATTTAGACAACATAGGTTATTGGGCTCCGATACAATTGAATGAACCGGGCCAGCCCGTAACGAAAGAAATGGGTGAATTTCAAAAAAAATTGCCATCTTGGATCTTTAATGGGCCTACGAAGTTTAAATTTATTTAAAACTTTTCTAAATTTGATTTATATAAAATCATATGTTTTATTTAAATTTACAAATGGTAGTTTGAGATTTGCCTAATTTTTCTTATATGTGTATGTGTGTGTGTGTGTGTGTCGCATACATATGTATACATGTGTGCATGTGTAACATAACAATCCATGCAGGGTATAACATGCCCGTATATAGATGTTGGGATTTACATTGCAACGACACATTAGCTCATTTTATATGTATTGTATATTTTCAAATATGTGGATAAATATATAACTATGAATTTCATGTGATTATTTTGAAAAATTATATATATGTATTTTATATATGCATAAAATTTAACTTTAACATTAAAATATCATAGAAAATATTTATTTATTTATATGACAATATATTAAACCATAAATAACAATGAATATATATATATATATAATTCAAAATTTCTTTCATTTACAATTACCTATTAGAAAATATACTAGATTCGGAATTCCAAAGATTTTTCATTTAATATGTCCAATATATTTAATATATTGAATAAAACAGATTCAGCCATAATAAATTATCATAAAATAACTATATGATAAAATTATAAATTTTATAATTTTAGAAAATCAAGAAACACATTTTTGGCCTTAAGAAAATTTTCTGAAATCTTCTCAATTAAAATAATAATTTAAATATATAATTTATTGTAGACACGAAATCAAATTAAATATTAAAATTATGAAATTAAGTAATAGAAATCTAGAGGTTGCTATAACGTATTTTGGGTCTTAAAAAAATTTCCATCATTTTGTAAATTAAAATTATATTTTTATTCAATAATAGTTTTTGGGTCCGAAATAAAATTAATTTTTAAAATTATTGTTTTAAGTTCAAAAAATTTGGAATTTTTCTTGAAGGCTTCTAATATAAAAGGTGAATTTTAGAAAATATTAAACTGAAGTTAAGAAACATTTATTATTATATATGAATTTATTGGTTCAGATAATTATTAAATATTAAAATTAATAATATATATATATATATATATATAAATTCAGCACTTATAATTTATAATAAACATAAATAAACATTTGCAAATATTCAAATCTATATATACAACATATAATAAAACATATCTCTTAATTCAAATTGTATATGAAGATTTAACACAAAAAATTAACGTATAAGATTTACACATATGATCAATATGTATAAACATAAATAATTTCAAACTTAAATTAAATTTTAATGTTAAAATTTTAGATCTGAAACATAATTATGGAATAAATCTTTAATTATTATACACATATCCAATCTCCATCGTGACAATACAAAAACATACAAAATCTCACCTAACTAACAAAACAACAATCTAATTGTACACTTAAATTCATATAATTAACAAATTATGAAAACATAATAATATGATAAAAATAAAAGATGCCCTAAAGTCACACCTTGAATAATCAATTCTCTTCTTTTGAAATGTTTTTGATTCTTCAGAATGCTGATCTGGAATCTACGACCAATTACTATCAAATAGCTTTTAGTTTTTATTTGACTTTGATATGAGAATTTTAGGATTGATTTAGAGGAGGGTTTCAACCATGAAAGAGGAAAGAGAGTGGCGGCTCAAAAATGAGCAGAAAGATTTCTAACAAATTAGGGGTTTGAGACCATTTATTTATATGGTAAGATAAGAGATCAAACCACTAGATTTTAACCACACATCTCCAAACTCTAACCAATTGTTCAAGCCACCTCTAACCCTAGCCAAAACCAACGGCTAAAACTCAATAATTTCATGGATTGTTATCCCATTTAACCCAGTTAAATAAGTACAATAATATTTAACTCAGTTTCTTATCCATATATAATATCGACTAATATATTTACAACTATTATAAATATATGCAAATAAATTTATTTCTCATATCATATTCAAATTTCATAATTAATATTTCATAAATATTAAGAAATTTAATTAATTTATAAAAATTATAAATCAATTAAATAATTTTGTCTAAAGAGAATTAATTGTTTTTGTTGTGTGATTCTTGGGTGTAAATTCGATCAGCGATCAACATTGAACTATTCGAATGTCAACGTTCACACGTCACTAAGCAGGTGGTGTGGCATTATGGCCAAATTTATCGCTTACTAAACTTTGCTAAAATCCAATTTCACTTTATTAAGCGTTACCCTTTTGTGACAATTATTTATGCCAATTCTCTTCGTCAAAACTATATCACTTTGGACTTATTGAATTTGGTTATGGTCAAAATTCCAATATTATCCATATTCAACTCTATAATCCAAACACAAAGACCTACAATTATTATTATCCGAACTACTCTGGCCAGAGATTTTGACTTTGTGCTTACTTAAGTTGACCATGATACTAATCCAATATAATTGAGGAGACAAATCCTCCTTTAAATACTGTTTCACTTCCAATACTTCCACTTGACCCACCTATAGTCACTTGATGGATGTCGTGCCAAAATTTGACTATAATTAAAGCAGAGCTTTCACATTGAAGATCTATAATATTTTCAATTCAAAAGAACTGTGTAAATTAATCACATCGATATTTTTTATTTGACCATATTTATATTAACCAATAGAAAATGATCGAGTAAATCGTTCCATAATTATCCAATAACTATCAATACGTAACCCCTTGGTGCCCCCAGCAGTCATGAGTAATACACTATCCAACATTTGGAGAGCTTTACGTACTCTAGTCTCAACGGATACATTGATATCCATTCTCAATGTATCTTGACTAGGAACATTTAAAATGGTGTATTTGTTTCATTGTGATAAATCAATCACGGTTATAACACTTTCTAACTACTACCACAAAAATATGTCATTTATGGATTTTCTATTAAATATACTTTTAATTAAACTAATTAATTAATATAACCACATTATATCAAGTATATAATAGAAAGAAACACCTTTATTGTGAACAAGATTGTTCAACGAGTTAGATATATGTAACAAATTACATAATTGCCCTTAGGGCATCCCCTAACTCTATCTGTATCACCATAGATCGTATTTTTCATTAGTACGGTGGTTTTGTTTACATTAATCATTCTTACAAAGAAATTGGTAATGTTTATTTTAAAAGGTAAATATAGATACTGATATCTTTTTGGTAGACTCTATAAAATAACTATGTATTTCTATCATGTGATATATATATATATATATATATATCTTTAACTATTGTCCATGTGATATGATAAATAATAGATTGATTTCAAGATCCAAAAAGGTACACTACACACACCGATTAATTTCAAAGACCCTTGTCATGCATTTACTCAAATTACAATATAACATTCATACATTATCTACTATGCTTGGAAATACGCATCGACAAATACAGAATTAGAATAGAAAATAAAAACATGGAAACAACATACCTTACCACTACTAACATATGTGAAACCACGTCAACATGGTAAATAAGTTCAACAAGTTAAACAAAGATTTGAAATTATACGAACTAAATGGCATATCCAACAATCTGAAAAGGTAACTGTTTGCATTAACAATTCCATCACAGGTGTATACATTATGTAACTACCCGGGGTTTCGTATCGATTAGTTTTCATCATTAAACGATTAATCTGTTGGTTAATTGATTTTGGAATTTTTAAACCTGGTTGAAATTCTTTTATAAATTGGTTAAGGGTTTGTGGCCTTTAAAATCATCTTGGCCCATATTTTTGTTTGATGCCGTGTTAAAGTGAATACCGTTCCCCTCTCTCTTGATTCATTTTCATTTTCAAACCCTAAATAAAACATACGAGAAAAATGGTGGCGGCTCGTTCTCCTTTCTTCGAATTAGGATTTTCGTAAATTTCGAAGTTGCGACTTCAAAGGCTCGATTCAACTTAATTCTCTTGCTCGAGTGGCTGATCGTCTCTTGAGACGCGTGCGGTTGCTTGACTGAGTTCGTCTTCGCTTTGATCAAGGTGAGTGAATTTCGACTTTCACTCACATCTAATTTAAACCGCTGTTTTTATAACATTCGAAGTTTTGAATTATGTTCATCTGATTATGTTTGACTTCGTTCCGGCAGTTTGATTTCGTTTCGATGTTGATTTTTAATTGGTCGTTTTTCTTGTTCATCACTGTTTCGATTTTGGTTTGACGATATTAACGTCATTCGTAACCACCACTATCTCGATTTTTGTAGACTTTATTCACTTGAATTGATTATGTTGATTTATGAAAATATTTGGGTTTGACACTATCATGAGTTGAAACAATCGTACAATGATTTTGGAACTTGCACGACTCTGTCTCACTGCCGTGTTGGTGTTGCACTTGTGCTTGTTGACACTAATAATCTTTTTGCTCGGTGTATGTGCTTATTCCTTGTCTACCAAGGGTCTGACTTTGGTCTCCGTGGTGGGACTTGTCTTTGACTCGTTCCCATTTGTGTATATCTGATTACTTGATTTCATGACATTGGTTTTGAACTGCAGTAACTTCACTTGATTTGAACTATGCCTTGTCCAGTTCAATTGATCTGCATTTTATGATTTTTGACTCCACTCTCTGATTTCATGAATTTTGGCTTGCTTCGGCCTTGACACTTATCGTGTTTACCTCGGTCATTTTGATTGACTGTTGTATCACTTGCACTGTCCAGTTTTATAGTTGCGTATATGTTGTATCTTTTGTGTACTTGGTTTATGATTCAGTTGCATGCTTTAACCTGATGGTTATATGAGTATTGCATGACCATTCATGTTGAGTCTTGTTTCTTTCCATTTGGAACTCTTGAGCCTGCATTGTTGTGTAATTTCTTGATATTGCTGTTAACTTTTGTTTGGCCTTGCAGTTGTGTGAGTCCTGATAACAATGACTTGACCTCTGTATTTGGTTAATGATTTTGGTCATTGATGCTTTATTCCCTATATTGGGTTTCGATCATGGCTATTTCATTATTGAGGCTGTTGCACATGTAATCTTTGCTGTGCATAGCATCATATATTTGTTGCATTTGCTTTGAGAATTGATTTTGGGCTATATTCTGATTTTCACTATTGTTCATGCTCTGGTCATACTGTGTTGTTTGAAACTGAAATTGAAGTTCACTGTCTTTTGTAGTTTGCACATTCATGTGCTTGTTGTCCCACTTACTTGTATTCAGTTGATCTAGTATTTGTTAAGTAGTTGCACTGTCATCTCTGTGGTATAAAATCACATGTGTACATACATTCATGGATGTATATATGTGTATGTTAGCTTATGTTTCCACCTATCATTTCTGGGTTTGAATTTAATATGTACCATGATAACGGTTTGGATTTGTTGTTGGCGTGGATAAGACAAACTTCAAGTTGATGATAGTTTTGCCTTGGCCATTCTTTTTGCTGAACTGTATATGCTGTACTTCCTTGTTGTATTCACTTTTGTGCTTATGCATGCTGTTGTTCCAGTTTTGCCTGTATATGTCTTGATTTTGGTTGCTCTTGAGCTATTGTGCATGAACTGGACTGCACTTATATATATGCTCTTGTATATGTCCTTTGTCGAACCTTGTGTTTCAGTTTACCTTGTGCATGATTCTCATGTTTAGTATTTGTGCACTTGGCTGGCATACAGTCTTCACTGTAACCTTGCACTTGAGACTGGATGTAGCTGTCTTGGCCACTTGATTGTATTTGGATTTGTTTCTCGAATTCACTTGTGTTGAATCCAGCTTGTAGCTCGGATTTGACCTTGTGCTGAAAATTGTGACATTATTTTATTGCATTTGAGTTGAATCCGGTATTTCGAGTTTGACCTTGTGCACGTTTGTGGACTTTCATTTTGCATTTCCTGATCTTTTGCATATTTCATATGCTGTATTGGCGAGGCAGTGCACGCGTACGTGTAATGCAGTCAAATAGAAGTGACGTTTTTAATTGATATTTCAATTACTTGAATTGTTTTATGTGCTCAATTCAATATTTTGAAATTATATTTCGATTTGGTTTGATTTGATTGTTTTGTTGTTATCTAATTATCTTCTAGATAATTAGATCATGAGTTTCTAATATTTATTTAATAACTAGAATTTTGTTGTTAATTGCCGTTTAGGCAATCCTGTTGTTTTCTAAATTATCTTCATTGATAATCCTTCTATTTATCTTTGTTGATGATTTGATTTTGCTGATTTGCTGTTTAACACTGTTATGTGTTATATTTACCGTTACCCGATTTCCTTATTCAAGGATTGGATAGACGAGATTTATTGTGACTGCTGTCTATTTGTTATTTAATTATTATTGCTTCCGTGCACTAATAACTGAGTTTGAATTAGACTGGCCCGTGTATTATTTTCTTTTGAATTTAATACTTGGGTCAGACCGAGTTATTTCAGGTTGTTGATATCTTGCTTTGGGTTGCTGCTAGAGCTATGAAGTCTCTTTACACCTTTTGGAGTAGTCATTGTCATAGTATAGGAAGATATGTATTCATGTATATTATTGTCAATAATGTACTTGTATATGTAACTTCCAGAGTCGACAGTTGTAGTTGTATCATGTGTACTGTATCACATGTATTGTAACTGACATCAGTTATACATACATATATATATATATATGAGACTTTTTATTATCTGTGTTCCGCATTTAGCTTATCTGTGTTATTATTATATGTATTGTCCTAAACTATCATGAACCATCGTAGTTCGTTTTATACTGGAATTGGATATGTCGATGGGAGAAAATAAATAAGAGATGAAAAATAAAAATATATATCACTCCTATCGAGGTAACCAATACTAGTGTAAGGCCTAACTACGGATAGCCGCTCCTATCCGGCTTTATTCTTCGTAATATCAGACAGTATTTCTTTTAATACTCTTTGTTATTGTGAGCATAGAGGTGGGGCGTCACAGTTGGTATCAGGTTTATGGACATAATATAAAACATAACTTAGATGGAACATGTGTTACAACTATTTGTCGATGTTTTATTGTGCCTTGAGTCAAAACTAAAGTTTTGAAATTACGATGAAAATTTTAAGTATCTTTATTTAAAAATAAAAGTGAGATTGTGTTTTGACGATTTATTAATTTGTGTTCTGTTTATCAGAGTGCGCAATGGAAACAGTGAGACTGTCTTCGCTGAGTACAGCTGATAACCTTTTTGATTTAAAAATCAAAAATATGAAATTGAAATAAATTTCATTTGTTGTTTACATAGATATGTTTATTTTGCTTTCTTTGAAAACTTTGAATCCGATTTGAGGATCCGAAGCGATTTCTGTTATGTGATTTTGTTGAGATTTTTGCCGTTTTAAATTATCTTCTCTGAAGATATATTCGAGTGATTTCTTTGTTCATTTTGTAGTATACGTGCAAATTTGAGTTGCACGTTGCTGCATTAATTTTACGTTGAACCGGTGTTTGGTTTTAAACGTATTTTGTTGCCGTTATTTTTATAACGGGATTTCCACACCAACGCTATAATTTTGGAGCACGGTGTTTTGTTGACATTTTTAATGAATGAAAATTCGCTGGTATTATATTTTGATACGAATCATTTTGATGAGATTTTGACGTTTAAAAATTACTGTCGCTTTGACTTCAGTAACCGTCAAATTTTAAAGTGGATTTTCAAGCGGTTATCCCGCAATGCTGAGTTTGAGATCTATTTTTACGGTGTTTTGAGAAGTACAATTTCCTTATCGAAATTGTTACAGATGTTGCTATTTAATCACGTGTTTTAAAAAAAATTGTTTTAAATAAAATTGTTTTCCATAATTTCTACAGATTGCGCTTTCAAAAGAATGAGGAAGCGATTTAAACGCTTCAGCAAAATTGAGGACTATGAACCCTCACTTTTACTGATTCGCTTAATTCCGGACTTGTCCGTTTGAGAGCGTAAAATGTTATTTATTCAAAATACACGATTTTGCACTTTCAAGGAAACGATGAAGAGAATTAAATGATTTAGTAAAACTCGTGGTATGAGACATGTGTGTTTGCTATTTCTCTTAATTCCGGACTCGTTAATTGAAATATCTGTTGTTTGATGATTCTGATGATTTTATTTGGCTTTCGAGCCACTCTGATGGACCTTCGGGTCATATGTTGGACCTTCGGGTCATATGATGGACCTTCGGGTCATTTATTGGGCTTTCGGGCCACTCTGCGGACCTACGGGTCAAAGACCAGCACTAGACCTTCGGGTCACTCTGCGGACCTTCGGGTCATCTGATGGGCGCTAAAATCTATAGTTCTTGGTAGGCTTCGACCATCTGAGATGCACGTGCGGCGTAGCTAAAACTCGTCATTTGCTGGGATCGATCCAACCTTTTATGTTGATTTTCTAGTCATCTTAATTGATTTCTAGATATTTGTTGTTTCCAATTATCTGTAGGTAATTGGATATTTGTTGTTTCTGATTATCGTTTTTGATAATTAGATATTTGATGTTTCTGATTATCGTTTTTGATAATTAGATATTTGTTATTTCTGATTATCGTTTTTGATAATTAGATATTTGAGATTCTGATTATCATTTTTGATAATTAGATATTTGTTGTTTCCGATTATCGTTTTTGATAATTAGATATTTGTTGTTTCTGATTATCGTTTTTGATAATTAGATATTTGAGATTCTGATTGTCATTTTTGATAATTAGATATTTGTTGTTTCCGATTATCGTTTTTGATAATTAGATATTTGTTGTTTCTGATTATCGTTTGTGATAATTCGATATTTGCAGATTTGCGTTCTAATTATCTTTGTTGATAATTAGATATTTGCTGATTTGAGTTCTAATTATCTTTGTTGATAATTATATATTAGCTGTTTTTAGTTCTAATTATCTTTGTTGATAATTAGATATTTTCTTATTTGAGTTCTAATTATCTTTGTTGATAATTAGATATTTGCTGATTTGAGTTCTAATTATCTTTGTTTATAATTGGATATTTGTTGTTTCTGATTATCGTTTTTGATAATTAGATAATTGTTGATTTGAGACTTTTGATTATCGTTTTTGGTGATTAGATAATTGTTGTTTTTAAATTATCTGGCTGATAACTAGATAATTGCAGTTTTGCGAATTGTGATTTGTGTTTTCTAGTTATCTTTGTTGATAATTAGATTTTGCTGTTTTCTAATTATCGTATCGATAATTAGATATTGCTGTTTTGTGATTTCTATATTCTAATTATCTAACAGATAATTGAATATTGCTGATAATTGCATTTATTCAGTTTTGTTGTTTTCTGATTATCTATTTGATAGTTAGATTTTGTTGAAAATTTGTGAATTTCTTTTATGAAATTAAAAGATCTCATTGGCGTTTGTAATCTTAACCTTTATTTTTCTAGCTTAACCAGTTTATATTAGAAAAATAATTGTTATTGACGCCTTTTATTATGAAAATTGCGGGGACGCAATTTTTTTAAGGAGGGGAGTCTGTAACAACCCGGGGTTTCGTATCGATTAATTTTCGTCATTAAACGATTAATCTGTTGGTTAATTGCTTTTGGGAGTTATTAAACCTGGTTGAAATTCTTTTATAAATTTGTAACGACCCAGAATTTTATTTAATTAAAATTTGAATATTTAATTAATTTTAAATATTAAGAAGTGAATATATAAGTTGAATAAATTTTTATTTGAATAATTGGATTTAATTGGATAGTTAAATCGATAATTTAATATGTTAAATTATGAAAATAATTGAAAATTGGGTTAAATATGATTGAAAATGATTTGTAAAATTTTATTTTATCATATTGAAGTTAGAAAGATATTTTAGAACTTTTAAAATCGAATTAAAAGTTAATTTGTGAAAATTGAATATTTTAATATTTAATCGACTAGTGAAAATAGTCAATTTTTGAACAGTCTCAGAATTGGACGAAACTAGTTCCATTGGATCCGTAATAGTTAGTTATTACCGGATTTCAAATTTCGTGTCAATCGGAGTTATCGTTTGATCGTGGCAGCTCGAAACGCATCGAATTATTTTTAATTTTAATTTGGCGAGTTAAAATAGCCATTTTTCAAAAAGTCTCGGATTTTGACGAAACTAGTTTCATCGGATCCGTAATGTGATATTATTGTAAGGTTTAAAATTTCGTATCAATTGGATTTACCGTTTGTCCTGTACAAATTAAAACGCCTAGAAAATCGCTTAAATCGGTTTAATTTAAATTGAACGTTTGTATCCATAACTCGCACAGATGTTCGAATTAGCTTTCGAAACCTGTTTTATTATGTCCGGAACGCGGGGTAAACCTTAGAAACGCTGGTTATGGCGCGTGAATCGGAGTTCAGAATTTCCGGATGAATAGTGTTCGATTTTTTCCTATAAATAGCCCATAAATTCACAAAAATAAAAGAAAAAAAAAAGCAAAACCCTAATTCTATCATCCGCCGCCTCCATTAGGCATGAATGGCCAGAAATTCACGAGCTTCTCCTCCAATTATCTCCCAATCCACTCAATATTACAATAAACTTTCAACTAGAGTATTGAAGAGGGCGATGAGAGCTACGTTTTCAATGGTGGAGATGGTGTTTGGAGTTGTGGATTGACGGCAATTGTTGTATGAACGGGGCCGGTTCATGCACGTGGTTCGAGGTGGGGGGATGGCCGAGCTCCACATGGTGATGGCCGAACATAGAGCAAGTGACGAGCTTCGACGTGGTGGCGACGTGATGAAGTTTCATCGAGTATAAATGGCGAAAATTTAAACCCTAATCTATGAGTATGGGTTCATGGTTGCGGTGTTAAAGCCTGTAGGGTGAACGCGTGATGTAGGAGATGGTGACATGCGGCTATGATGGCACGATGAAGGATCCAAGGGTGATGAGGGGTAGAGGGTTTATAAAATTTAATTTAAGTTGTAAATTTTTATATAAAAACTCGTGTAACTTCAAATATTTGTAACTTTTTCATACGAGGTCGAAAACGCGCGAAACCAGTTGCGTTGGAATCGTATGGACAAGCATTACGCGATGAAATTGGATTGGAATCGTTTGGAGTTAGTGAGAATTTTGGATAAAATTAAACGTCCGTTTAATTTTATTCGAAATAAATCGCTAAAACGAAAATAAAATCAAGGTGAGAACTTCTCACTCAATCGAATCAGTTTCGATTTTATTTTAAATAGTTAGATTTAAAATATTTGAATGCATGTTTGAATGATGATTGTTATCTATTGATTGTTAAAATAGACATTATACGCCGTTAGTAAGCGGATGTTATTTATTAAAAACATATACCGCGAATATTTCATAAACAGTGAAATTGGTATTATATATAATAGCAATATATATATATTGGCATATGTATATATTGGAGTTATTGATTTCCCGCATTTATTTGTTTAGCGGATGAGACCCTATTGCGCCGTCTATTAAGCGGATAATATTTTAAATCCCATATACCGCGATAATTTCGTACTGGAGCGAAATTGGTATTGTGCTAATGTTTGTGGATGTAGGAAAACAGGTTGGAGGGATCCAACTGGATTCCTCAACAGTTTTTTTTTGATTTCAGATATTTTGATATTTGATGGATTATCATATCGATATATGATGTCGTTGTTGTCGTGATTGACTATTTGGTATGTAGCATCATTGGACCAAATTTTGAAACTTTAAAATGATTTTTAAAGTGATTTTTGAAAAGTATATGTTTTATAAAATAATTTTGGAATTGATCCATTTTAAATAAATAAACGTTATAATTTTTAAAGTTATAAAAATTATGATTTTTGAGAAATATAGTTAAAAACTGATTTTTGAGAATATGATGCTAATGATTTTATAAAATAGTTTAAATTGGATTTTTGAATTTATTGTAAAAAGTTTAAATATAGGATTTATAAAATTTAATTATTTTATGAATCAAAATGGTGAAATAATAAAGGAGATTAAAGATGTTTTAAAATAATAGTATAAATTGATTTTATAAAGGATTTATAAATTGATATTTATAAATTAAAACCTTTGAATTATAAAACGAGTTTTTAAAAGTGTTGAATGAAGTGAAAATGAATTGCATAAGCGAATGGAAGTTATAAAATTATAAATGGTGAAGTTATAAACAAAATTTATAAATAGTAAGATTTAAAAATTTTGTGAAGTTATTAAAGAATATAATTTGGATAAATAATTGAAACTTATAAGTTATAAGATTCATAATTATGAAGTTTAAAGGAACGATTTTGTAAACAAATAATATTATAAGTATTTGACTTATAATATGAACCTTTAGTTTATAATTGAATTATAAATCGAATAGGTAAATAAAGGAATTTATAAAAGGAAGTTGTTATAAAATAAATAGAAATGGAATTTATAAACGTTGTTTTATAAATTCGCAAACGACTTATTTTGATAAGTAATTTGTTGAAACCTATTAATGGAGTTATATTCACGTTTTGACTGTGAATAATCCTTTGAAATAAAATGAATAAAAGGATGAAATTGATTAACGTAGTATATTCACGTTTTTGAATAGTGAATAATATGTTAAAGAAAATGTTTATATTTGATGTTTTAAATTGAATTAAAACGATCTAACGATGTTTTAAATGTGTTGAGATTCGAAACCATAGATTTCAACATTCATTGTTGAAATAGACGTTTTCGAGAAAAAAAAAGAAATGGTGGACTATAACACTGTTGTTATAATAAATGATTTCCGAAAGGAAATGTTTTGTATAGTATTGGGATTTATATATCTATTTTAATTTCGAATCTCTATACTAGTGATTTTGGGTTGTCGTAACGATGTTTTACGCAACATTCGTTTTGGCCCAAATAAATATGTTTATGAGAATGATTTCCTTAAAGAATGAAATATATACTTAATTTCGATTTAAGTATATTGAATATTTTCTAAGTGTTGAAAATAAATAAAATCTGTGAATTACTTATGAATAAATAAGTATGGAAATGTTTTTCCAATATAAAGTGAATATTAGAGAATTTATCTTTTTGAAGATAAATTGAAATGAATAATTGAAATCATATATTCATAGATATTGTGAAATATAAATTCATTATGGAATTTATAAAAGAAAAGGGGAACTTGTTTAAAAATAAATATTGATTTATTTTTGAAGTGTGAAAATTTTATATCTAGTAAAGATATTTTGGAAAATAAATAATTTGGAAAATTATTTGGAAACTGGTGATGTGTGCATATCCATTGATAGTTCAATAACCGACTATCAATATTTCCCTTTGAATGGGTAATTGATGTGATTTGTTTGAATTTGAATGCCACACTTATTTTTGAATAAGCGCTCACTATTCGGGTTAACCAGGAAAGGACCATGGGGTCGTATAACCCATTCCGAATATGTGATACGTCGTTATGAATTGCATTTGAAGATCGGTGTTGAAGACCCGGTATTTGCGAGAGCGATAGGATGACCTGTCGATTGACTCTGCACCGAGTAGCTACGGTATTGAGTTCTCCATATGTGATGGGGAATCCGATCAGGATTGTGGATATCCGGATTGCAAGGACTTCTTTGTACGTGCCTTCGGTTTTGTTCGAGCCCGGAACAGACTTGTATGGATTGTATGTCTGACATTACAAGTTGAGATATAAAGCCGATTTCATTCAAATATATTTCTGTTGGTGGCGGAGAATTTATTCTTTTAGCTTAACACCCTTCTCTGAGACGTACGAGCTCAGAGGTTATATAGTTGAAGTTATCAGCGATATATTCCCAATTTGGTAATGTGATATGCTGAGTGATGCTGAAATGATCATTGTGTTGATTATTTGTGATAGGATCGTTTATTTGATCGTCTATCCTGCTGATCATTTCTATGATCATTTGTTGACCCAAAGCATGGCTTTTGTATAAAGTATGTTTTTGTGGACGTGACTTCGTCGAGCCTCACACCCCGTGAATGGTCAAAACAGGAAAGATGCGGCAAGGTTATGAGGGGTAGCGCCCTTTAGGATGTGTGCATTTCCTTCTGGAAAAGGGTGGTATCATGGTATGGAGCCCAGATACTTACTCATGTTGAAAACACCTTGTTATGATTGTGTGAATTGATTACGAGCGCTCGGTGAAAAGGTCCCAAAGGACCGGGGGATGGCATATTCGGTCAGTTGTTACTCAGTTAGGGGTAACCCGGCCTTGTGTTGGTAGAGATCCGGTTTGGTTCTCGGGGATGTCCATCCAGAGGCATTCTCATGTGGCAATGGGAAGTTCCTTGGCCTGATCATTCGTTGGAAATCCAAAGAAACAATACGAGACTTGTATGGTTTTAGTTGTATAACCTGCTATGGAATGTGGCGGTAACCTGCTATTGAACATAGTTAGCTATAGTAGACATAGTTCGAAATGTCTATGCTGGCTAAGATTTATATTCTACTTTCGAAATGAATTTATCTCTACACTATGCACTAGTAATAATATCAAATGTTCTTTTAAATGCGTATCAAGCATCTTTGACTATCATAAGGAGAAATCTCCTCTGATTCTGCGTTTGCATTGTGTGTGTGTGCGGGAGGCCTTATGGTAGTCTCATTTTTAAAAGCATTGCGAATTGAATTTAAAAATATTCTTCTATTTTGATTTTTAAAGATAAATAAACTGTTTTGAGTTCTCACACCAGTCACATGACTGACTCGGAGTTTATTGTTTTCCTTCCTAAACTCTGGGTGCCCACCAATTTCCACACGGGCAGTCAAGGGTTAGGTTTATCAGGATATTCTGGATATTCTGGAGTTGCTGGAAGCAAGCTGGATGGCATGACGTATTACTAGATATATAGTATTTCTTTTTCCGCTGCACTGTTTGTTGTTGTTGTTGTATACTCTGATGATATGATGAAATGAAATGTAATGTAATGTAATAACTGATATAGTTCTTTGTTTAAAGATTATTCATTTATTTATTATATGTTGTTCCGCTGCGAATTATGAGATTCTGATGTTGTTCAGTTATTGTTCCGTTCTATTTTCTCTCTGTTCTATTTTCTTTTCTCTCTATCTTCTCTCTTCTTCTACTCTCTTTTCTTAAATTTTTCTTAAAACCATAACATTTCGGGTTTCCGGCCTTCGATTTCTCGGCAGTCGATAAAGTGAGTATCGATGTTGAATTTTCGAAAGTCAAAAATTTTCGGGACGTTACATTTGGTATCAGAGCATAAGGTTAAGCGACAACCATGGTTCTGTTGGGTATTACTCATTAGAGATAGAGTCAGCAGTACTCTAGAATGAGTTGAGTGTAATAATAGATATGAGAGCGTATCTGTTAGTGAATATGAAATTGTTTTATATTGTGATGATTGGTTTGTTGAGTGGTATATAGATTCTGGTTAATACGAGTAATTAACGTTGTTGATAGGGATCTCTAAACACTTGTACAGAACAATTCGACACAGTATCTGTTAACGAAAAAATTTAAACGCTAACACCCTGGTGTATAAGATGTGATTGTGAAAGCACCACCCGTTTGTACGGGAAATAGAAATAAGCAGAAAGTATGTAGAAAAACGGTAAGAGACACAGTATTTATAGTGGTTCGGCTTATAATCCAGCCTACGTCCACTTTAATCTTTTTATCACTAGTTTGATTACAATTCTTTACAAGATCTTTCAATTACAACCCACTTCAAGTGATAGGGTATGTGAAACAAGTAGCTCAAGCTTTGATGTTGACAATCATCTTCAAATCCATGGTGAATGTGGATGATTCCTTCATGGAGTTCCTTTAGAAGTTTGTTGGATCTAAAAAGCTTTGAAGTCGTCTGGAATTCGGCAGAGTAACGGCGCTTGAAGAGAATGAGCCAAAAAGGTCCCCTGAATGTTGTAGGTGGTCGTGTATTTATAGGGGTTCTTGGTGTTGAGTTATAAGTAGTGACTGAGTTAAGTAGGGTCGTAGGTCGGTGCCGAGACAAGCTAGGTCATAGGTCGCCTCCTCTCTCTCTTATGCACGGTCTCCGGTTTTAAGTTGAGGTTAGATGCTAAGTCCTAAGTCGTTGCCGAGATAGGCTAAGCCATATGTTAAACTCCTGCGCTTCTTCGCTCTTCAAATCCTAGGTCGTTACCGAGATGGGCTAAACCGGTCACGGTTTAGATTGGATGAGCTTGTGCTTAATGGTTAAGTCGGCAGACATACTGGATAGTTAGACCGGTAACTAAGTTAGGTCGGCAGACATACTGGATAGTTAGACCGGTAACTAAGTTAGGTCGGCAGACATCCTCTGGAGCCTTAGGTCGGCATACTTTCATAAGTCTCAAGCAGTTGGGTCGGCATGCTTCTTAAGGTTAAGTAGTTAAGTCGGTCATCCCTTTTAAACCTTAGGTCGGTAGCACCTTTAGGTCGACATGCCTTGTTAGATCGGCATCCCATCAGGCCTGAGGTAGTTAGGTCGGTCTTCCATGCTATGTTACTAGGTCGGCACCCACTTATCTCGTTAAGTCGGTTGACCCTTTAACTCGTTAAGTCGGTTCCACCTCTTGAGTCGCCACTTATTGAGTCGCTCACTTCTTGAGCAGTTAGGTTGCTGGCCTCGAATAGAAGATAGGTCGAACACCGTAGGCGGTGGCGTTGCCCCCGCACCCCCACCTTGGGGGTTGGCACCCCCCTGGACCCCCCCTCCGTAGGGGATCTTATCTGAAAAGTTATTCAACAGAACTTGCTTTATTGGGAGGTTGAGTTGACCATCCTTCGAGATGAGCTATCATTGGCTTCTCGGTCGATGTTTTGATATCACAGCCTTGCTGAAAAAGTGGAGTTAACACTTGCCCCTCGAAGTATACGCCTAGGGACTAGGTCGTGTGCTTCGATTCTTCTTAACTCGCGCTTTACTGAGTTGCTAGGTTGAGAGCGACTTAATGAATTGACAACTTAACCTCTCGCGGCTTAGGTTTTGCGTCGCTGCTGAGCTTGTACTTAGGCAACTTTGCTTTGCTTTGACCTGAAGCCTTTTGGACTCGACAAGTGCGACTTAATGGAACTTTGACCAGAACTTGTTGCATCTCTTTACAGATTATTTTAACAACCTGTTAAATGCAACATTTGTGGAAAAATGGGGCGAATATACTCATCACCGATTGCCCACATCGAGTGATGGATTAGATCAAAGAACTGATATTCTACTGTAAGTAAATTAGTATGGATTTGATGAAGTGTTGCGAATCAACTATCTTGAATGAAGTATCAACACAAAATTTACACAGTCATAACTGCTATCCGCATTGATACTGCACTTTTTTTTTTTTTTTAAATAGCAAGCCTCGAATTTTTTTGAATTGACATATTTGCCAACCAGTATTATTTTGAGTATTACTTTATTTACTTGTTATTTAAATAGCTTTGCACAACACTTCACATGCTTTCAGGAAATGTGCACCTTTACTTCCGAATATTCAGTTCTTTATGTAGAATGTCTTCTTGATAAGAAGAAATAGTGGAGCAAGCTGGATTTTTTCATTTCTGAGATTTTCAGAATTCGAGTTGTTGAGTGCTAATTTCGTTCTCTACTTTGCAGCATTCCCCTCTCTTTCTGAATATTCTAGTCATAAGTCAGTTTTTTTTTAAAAAACTAAGTGCTGTGGCGGTTAAGAAGAGGGATGCTAAATTTTTGCTGAAAGGCGAATCTCTGCACTTAATTCGGACTTTTGCCCCCTTTTGATTGACTCAGCTTTATGATGCCCCTGATTTTCAAGCAAAGACTTCAGGTACCCCAGCTTCTGCAAAGGAACTTGCATCTAGGGGACCTGCACACGTATGACAATTTTTATAGTATGGAATGAGATGATTCTTCCTACTTGCACAGAATTTTGTCTGTATTTGAGAATGCAATTATTGCACATTTTCATATAAGTTTTTTCATTTTCTTTGCATAATACTGCAGTGAGCTTGTGGTATATTGCTTGGGTACTGCTTTGACTAATATAGCAATATTCTATTGACCCCATACCACAGCTCATTGACTATTCTCCATCTTGCGGAGACTTTGGAGAACAATTCTTCTGTTTTGAGAAGATTTGCACTCTTTCTTTAGAGAATAATTCTTCCATTCTGAGAAGGTTTGCACTTTTTCTTTAGAGAATAAATTTTCCATTTTGGAGGAAATATTATAGTGCTTTAGTAGAGTGCGCCTTCTATTGGAGAAGATTTTCTCTTTTTACTTTTACACTTCATCCTTCAGAGATGGCCACCTTTGTTTTTGAGAAGTGGATTCATCTACGTGGTGAAGCGGGCTTCCGAAGAAGGCTTTGGCACTTCAACTTGGTGAAGTGGGTCTCATTAGAGGGCTTTATTTAGCACTACGACTTTTGAGGAAGAATATTTTTAAAATGGAAAAATTATCCTTCCCTTGAGGGCTGTAGTGTGCCTTTGAAAAAGGGATTTTTTTTTTAGTTGTGCCTCGTTGGAGGTCTTTAATTTGTACTTCAAACTTGGGAAATGGGCCTCGTTAGAGGGCTTTAATTTACACTTCAAACTTGGGAAATGGGCTTGGGAAATGGGCCTCGTTAGAGGGCTTTAATTTACACTTCAAACTTGGGAAATGGGCCTCGTTGGAGGGCTTAAATTTGCACTTCAAACTTGGGAAGTGTGCCTCATTGGAGGGCTTAAATTTGCACTTCAAACTTGGGAAGTGTGCCTCATTGGAGGGCTTTGATTTGCACTTCAAACTTGGGAAGTGTGCCTCATTGGAGGACTTTAATTTGCACTTCATTCTTGGGAAATGGGCCTCGTTGGAGGGCTTAAATTTGCACTTCAAACTTGGGAAGTGTGCCTCATTGGAGGGCTTAAATTTGCACTTCAAACTTGGGAAGTGTGCCTCATTGGAGGGCTTTGATTTGCACTTCAAACTTGGGAAGTGTGCATCATTGGAGGACTTTAATTTGCACTTCATTCTTGGGAAGTGTGCCTCATTGGTGGGCTTAAATTTGCACTTCAAACTTGGGAAGTGGGCCTCGTTAGAGGGCTTTAATTTACACTTCAAACTTGGGAAGTGTGCCTCATTGGAGGACTTTGATTTGCACTTGAAACTTGGGAAGTGTGCCTCATTGGAGGACTTTAATTTGCACTTCATTCTTGGGAAGTGTGCCTCATTGGAGGGCTTAAATTTGCACTTCAAACTTGGGAAGTGTGCCTCATTGGAGGGCTTAAATTTGCACTTCAAACTTGGGAAGTGTGCCTCATTGGAGGGCTTTTTGTTTGCGAAGAGTTGTGCCTCCGAAGAGGGCTCATGCCTCCGAAGAGGGCTTGGGTGTTTTCTGTCTGCTTGCCCATGTCTTTTTACCATTTGCTTCTCAGCGATTCCTCGCTATCATTTCCAAGCCCATGTTCTTTTCTTTGACAGCTATTCCTTCCTTTTCCAGAGAAGTGCTCTACATTATTAAGTGAATCCACAGGGAAGACCCAAACTACCCAACTAGATGTCTGTTTGCACAAACGATCTTTGTTGGTTAGCAAGGGCCTGGAACCTTCACATTGGGAAGGTGCCCCTTTGGTGGAATCGACTGTTTGTAAAGAACACTTCTTATGCAGGAATTGAATTTGGAACTTTTCTGGCTTGACATTCGTTTGCTGAATAATTTATAGGAATCGCTTAGCTTTGTGATATGTTGACTAAGTAAGCTTTGCTTTGACTGCCTGTAATATTAAATCGTCATTTTAGCAATATATTCAAGATATTTGCATATCGAAATTAAACGGGCATTTTATAGTAATAGAAAACACCAGATTTATAGTTCCTATTATTCATTTGCAACGTTTTTACAATGACTTTTACACAAGAATCATACATCCATCATTCTTTTACAAATTTATAACAAAGCCTTAAAGTAAAACATGGATGTAAGTCATTGATGTCCCAAGCTTTCGGAATTGAATCTCCGGTGTGAGGGGACTAGATGGCAGCATTTTTCAAAACAGGAACATTTTCTCCCTCTGGGGCTTTTCTCAAGGCATGAGCGTATCTCTCCACCTCATCACAACTTCTGCCCGCTGAGTGAGGGCCTCTTGTGATAGCATTAATGATATGCCTATCATGTCCCTGCGCTGTAGTTCTTTCATTAGAGCCTCATTGATGCGCGAGAAACATTTGCCCTTGAGTGGATGAGGATGGGTCATTCATGTCTCTTTTGACATATTGTTGGAGTTTATTCTGTTTCAATAGTTCTTCAATCAAATTCCTTAAATGACGACATTCATTGGTGTCATGACCAGGTTGATTGTGGAACTGACAGAATCTCCCATTATGCACAGCTTTTTTCCCAATCTTCGACTCAGGTGGCTCAGGATATTCAATAGCATCCTTAGTTGCAAGAAAGATGTTCTCTAGAGTATCAGTTAAGGGAGTATAGTCTGAAGGATTAAAGCGGCGAGCTTTCTTCAAGTCTCTCTGCTTTTTTCCACCATCGTTCTTCCTTTTCTGTCCTCCAGAATCTCTTTTATCAGAAGCAACACCGACATTCTGTATTTCGGCCACAATCGCTTTTGATGGCGCAGGAAAGCTTTCCAAACGCATAAATTCGTCGGCCTTCTTGTAGAATTTCTCCAGTGAGTTTGGCTCCTTCATTTTTAGCCATATACCAAATTTGCTCGATTTATCGATAGCCCGCATCAGATAAGTCAAAACCATCCGTGGCTCCACGTTCTCGACTTCAGCTAGGGCTACATTGAAACGATTTAAGAATGATCTGATAGTTTCACCGGGGTTTTGTTCTAGACTGGAGAGTGACATTATATCCTTAGCCTTTGTAGCATAAAGCCTAAACTGATCCTTGAACTTTCGTGTTAAGTCAGAGAATTGATCCACGGATCTAACTGGCAGCTTTGTGAACCAAAGTAAGGCCACTCCCTCTAAGTATACCGGAAAGTAACGACACTTGATTTCATCGGTTGCCCTTGCCCCGGTCATATGCCAGTCATACTTGTATAGGAACTGATTTGGATCACTTGTCCCACGATAGGCCGGGACAGTAGGAGGTATAAATTTCCTTGGAAACTCTGCCTTTAAGATCTTTTCGGTGAACGGAGTCTTACTCGGGGCAAACCCCCAATCATTTTCATCTTCTTGCCTCTGCATGCTTTCTTTCATAATTGAGCGAACCATCCCTGATAGGTACTCCACATCGTTCAGAGGCCTTGCCGGGCAGACGTCAGCTGTTCTTTCGGAAGTTTGCCTGGGCAAATATTCGTGAAAAGTTGGCTGTGGCCTTGAACCTTCAGCTTGGGAAGGTGCCCCTGCGATAGTGCCAACTGCTCTTTGAGGAACACCTTTCTCTTGGGAGTCATGGGCATCTTCAGCAAAGGTTGTTTCATTGTTTTGTGGTTGTCGATTTGCCCCAAACAGATCATTTAGCCTATTCAAGATCAAAGCATTCTGGGCATTCTGGGCCTCCAACTGCGCATTCTGGGCATTCAACTGCTGATTTAGCCCTAAAACTACAGCGTCCAACACCTCTTGTGTAATTCCAACACTTGGAGCTGCTTCGTTTGGAGCTGCTTCGTTTGGAGCAGGAGAAGTGGTAGTATTCTCATGAACATCACCGGATCTATCAGATCTGAGCTGTCTTCCAGTAGCCATTATCTCTGACAGGCTTCTGGTTTTGGAAGAGATTCCTTCAACAAACTTTCACGAAGCAATGATGAAAGTATTCCTGAGTTCAATTCTCAGTGAAAGCACCAAAATGTTAACGAAAAAATTTAAACGCTAACACCCTGGTGTATAAGATGTGATTGTGAAAGCACCACCCGTTTGTACGGGAAATAGAAATAAGCAGAAAGTATGTAGAAAAACGGTAAGAGACACAGTATTTATAGTGGTTCGGCTTATAATCCAGCCTACGTCCACTTTAATCTTTTTATCACTAGTTTGATTACAATTCTTTACAAGATCTTTCAATTACAACCCACTTCAAGTGATAGGGTATGTGAAACAAGTAGCTCAAGCTTTGATGTTGACAATCATCTTCAAATCCATGGTGAATGTGGATGATTCCTTCATGGAGTTCCTTTAGAAGTTTGTTGGATCTAAAAAGCTTTGAAGTCGTCTGGAATTCGGCAGAGTAACGGCGCTTGAAGAGAATGAGCCAAAAAGGTCCCCTGAATGTTGTAGGTGGTCGTGTATTTATAGGGGTTCTTGGTGTTGAGTTATAAGTAGTGACTGAGTTAAGTAGGGTCGTAGGTCGGTGCCGAGACAAGCTAGGTCATAGGTCGCCTCCTCTCTCTCTTATGCACGGTCTCCGGTTTTAAGTTGAGGTTAGATGCTAAGTCCTAAGTCGTTGCCGAGATAGGCTAAGCCATATGTTAAACTCCTGCGCTTCTTCGCTCTTCAAATCCTAGGTCGTTACCGAGATGGGCTAAACCGGTCACGGTTTAGATTGGATGAGCTTGTGCTTAATGGTTAAGTCGGCAGACATACTGGATAGTTAGACCGGTAACTAAGTTAGGTCGGCAGACATACTGGATAGTTAGACCGGTAACTAAGTTAGGTCGGCAGACATCCTCTGGAGCCTTAGGTCGGCATACTTTCATAAGTCTCAAGCAGTTGGGTCGGCATGCTTCTTAAGGTTAAGTAGTTAAGTCGGTCATCCCTTTTAAACCTTAGGTCGGTAGCACCTTTAGGTCGACATGCCTTGTTAGATCGGCATCCCATCAGGCCTGAGGTAGTTAGGTCGGTCTTCCATGCTATGTTACTAGGTCGGCACCCACTTATCTCGTTAAGTCGGTTGACCCTTTAACTCGTTAAGTCGGTTCCACCTCTTGAGTCGCCACTTATTGAGTCGCTCACTTCTTGAGCAGTTAGGTTGCTGGCCTCGAATAGAAGATAGGTCGAACACCGTAGGCGGTGGCGTTGCCCCCGCACCCCCACCTTGGGGGTTGGCACCCCCCTGGACCCCCCCTCCGTAGGGGATCTTATCTGAAAAGTTATTCAACAGAACTTGCTTTATTGGGAGGTTGAGTTGACCATCCTTCGAGATGAGCTATCATTGGCTTCTCGGTCGATGTTTTGATATCACAGCCTTGCTGAAAAAGTGGAGTTAACAGTATCGTTTTAAATTGGGTAAATGAAATAATTTTACCTTGATTATATTTTGTATATGAAGGAAGAATTTTTCAGAATTATTAAAGTGTATATATGTTGATTGTCAGGTTGTTTGAATAATCTAAATAAAAGAATAATTGTATAAGAAAAGATTATAAGAATTGAATTATAATTAAAGTGATTTACAATTATGAAATAAACTTATATATATAAGAAGTGAAACTATATGAATATATTTATGAATATGAGTTGTAATAAAAATGAACTTGAGTTATATGAAATGAAATTCAACTTTAGAAATTGAATTGAATGAATGAATTGAATGTAAATTAAGTTGATATGAAATAATGAATGAAAGTGTAAATTCATTAAAATCTAATGTTATTGAAAGTTGAATAAATTGGAATGGAAATCAATTTAATGTTAAACCAAATAGAATTAAATGTGTTGAACCAAATTTAATGTAAAGTGAATAATTTGGTTATGTTGAATAAACATTGGTTGTTATTTGATTGTTAATTGATTGAATATAAGTTCATTAAATATTAATGAAAGTGAATTAGCGAAATTGAAAGTTAAAGTAATTGAAATTCAATTGAAAGTAAATAAATTTGAATAGAATTGAATGTGAATTGGATTTAAATTAGTAAATGTTAACTAATTGAATTGAGAATGAATATTGATAAAATCCAATGTAAACAAATCAAATGTGATTAAAATTGAAAACCAATTCATTGAATATTAATGAGAATATGAATGAATATTTAGTTGGTTGATGTTTGCATTTGTTGTTTTGTTTCATTTGCTATGTTGGCATATATAGTTATTATGTTGCTATATGATGTATATCGATACTATTGTCTATATACATGATTTTCATGTTGTTGTTGAGTGTTTAGTAGGTGCGGATCGCGTTGCTTCGCATTTGGAGCTCGCTTTCACGCTATATTAGCCGTATATGCTTGCTAATAAAATATAAGGTAAATATCTCGGATTACATACCGTACTTTTATACTTTTTTCCCTTCGGGATGCCTCATTACTTGATGAGATGTATATTTGTGATATATATATACTGTCATTTTTTTTCGGATCGAGCCGCGCAAAGGAGACTATGGCGAATTTTTCCGAAAATTTAAGGTGTTAGAAAAAAATTTGAGAAAATTGGAAAGTTTTGAAAACTTTAACTTTGATTTGGAATTGAAAGTTAAACAATAGTAGTTTTTTTGAAAAGATAACTAAGTATGATTTGAAAACTTAGTAAAGTTATTGTAAGAAGTTTAACTATGGATTTAGGGAAAGTTAATAAATTCTATAACTTTTCTTACTTAATAATTTCGAGGACGAAATTCTTTTAAGGGGGGAAGATTGTAACGACCCAGAATTTTATTTAATTAAAATTTGAATATTTAATTAATTTTAAATATTAAGAAGTGAATATATAAGTTGAATAAATTTTTATTTGAATAATTGGATTTAATTGGATAATTAAATCGATAATTTAATATGTTAAATTATGAAACTAATTGAAAATTGGGTTAAATATGATTGAAAATGATTTGTAAAATTTTATTTTATCATATTGAAGTTAGAAAGATATTTTAGAACTTTTAAAATCGAATTAAAAGTTAATTTGTGAAAATTGAATATTTTAATATTTAATCGACTAGTGAAAATAGTCAATTTTTGAACAGTCTCAGAATTGGACGAAACTAGTTCCATTAGATCCGTAATAGTTAGTTATTACCGGATTTCAAATTTCGTGTCAATCGGAGTTATCGTTTGATCGTGGCAGCTCGAAACGCATCGAATTATTTTTAATTTTAATTTGGCGAGTTAAAATAGCCATTTTTCAAAAAGTCTCGGATTTCGACGAAACTAGTTTCATCGGATCCGTTATGTGATATTATTGTAAGGTTTAAAATTTCGTGTCAATTGGATTTACCGTTTGTCCTGTACAAATTAAAACGCCTAGAAAATTACTTAAATTGGTTTAATTTAAATTGAACGTTTGTAGCCATAACTCGCACAGATGTCCGAATTAGCTTTCGAAACCTGTTTTATTATGTCCGGAACGCGGGGTAAACCTTAGAAACGCTGGTTATGGCGCGTGAATCGGAGTTCGGAATTTCCGGATGAATAGTGTTCGATTTTTTCCTATAAATAGCCCATAAATTCACAAAAATAAAAGAAAAAAAAAAAGCAAAACCCTAATTCTATCATCCGCCGCCTCCATTAGGCATGAATGGCCAGAAATTCACGAGCTTCTCCTCCAATTATCTCCCAATCCACTCAATATTACAATAAACTTTCAACTAGAGTATTGAAGAGGGCGATGAGAGCTACGTTTTCAATGGTGGAGATGGTGTTTGGAGTTGTGGATTGACGGCAATTGTTGTATGAACGGGGCCGGTTCATGCACGTGGTTCGAGGTGGGGGGATGGCCGAGCTCCATATGGTGATGGCCGAACATAGAGCAAGTGACGAGCTTCGACGTGGTGGCGACGTGATGAAGTTTCATCGAGTATAAATGGCGAAAATTTAAACCCTAATCTATGAGTATGGGTTCATGGTTGCGGTGTTGAAGCCTGTAGGGTGAACGCGTGATGTAGGAGATGGTGACGTGCGGCTATGATGGCATGATGAAGGATCCAAGGGTGATGAGGGGTAGAGGGTTTATAAAATTTAATTTAAGTTGTAAATTTTTATATAAAAACTCGTGTAACTTCAAATATTTGTAACTTTTTCATACGAGGTCGAAAACGCGCGAAACCAGTTGCGTTGGAATCGTATGGACAAGCATTACGCGATGAAATTGGATTGGAATCGTTTGGAGTTAGTGAGAATTTTGGATAAAATTAAACGTCCGTTTAATTTTATTCGAAATAAATCGCTAAAACGAAAATAAAATCAAGGTGAGAACTTCTCACTCAATCGAATCAGTTTCGATTTTATTTTAAATAGTTAGATTTAAAATATTTGAATGCATGTTTGAATGATGATTGTTATCTATTGATTGTTAAAATAGACATTATACGCCGTTAGTAAGCGGATGTTATTTATTAAAAACATATACCGCGAATATTTCATAAACAGTGAAATTGGTATTATATATAATAGCAATATATATATATTGGCATATGTATATATTGGAGTTATTGATTTCCCGCATTTATTTGTTTAGCGGATGAGACCCTATTGCGCCGTCTATTAAGCGGATAATATTTTAAATCCCATATACCGCGATAATTTCATACTGGAGCGAAATTGGTATTGTGCTAATGTTTGTGGATGTAGGAAAACAGGTTGGAGGGATCCAACTGGATTCCTCAACAGTTTTTATTTGATTTCAGATATTTTGATATTTGATGGATTATCATATCGATATATGATGTCGTTGTTGTCGTGATTGACTATTTGGTATGTAGCATCATTGGACCAAATTTTGAAACTTTAAAATGATTTTTAAAGTGATTTTTGAAAAGTATATGTTTTATAAAATAATTTTGGAATTGATCCATTTTAAATAAATAAACGTTATAATTTTTAAAGTTATAAAAATTATGATTTTTGAGAAATATAGTTAAAAACTGATTTTTGAGAATATGATGCTAATGATTTTATAAAATAGTTTAAATTGGATTTTTGAATTTATTGTAAAAAGTTTAAATATAGGATTTATAAAATTTAATTATTTTATGAATCAAAATGGTGAAATAATAAAGGAGATTAAAGATGTTTTAAAATAATAGTATAAATTGATTTTATAAAGGATTTATAAATTGATATTTATAAATTAAAACCTTTGAATTATAAAACGAGTTTTTAAAAGTGTTGAATGAAGTGAAAATGAATTGCATAAGCGAATGGAAGTTATAAAATTATAAAAGGTGAAGTTATAAACAAAATTTATAAATAGTAAGATTTAAAAATTTTGTGAAGTTATTAAAGAATATAATTTGGATAAATAATTGAAACTTATAAGTTATAAGATTCATAATTATGAAGTTTAAAGGAACGATTTTGTAAACAAATAATATTATAAGTATTTGACTTATAATATGAACCTTTAGTTTATAATTGAATTATAAATCGAATAGGTAAATAAAGGAATTTATAAAAGGAAGTTGTTATAAAATAAATAGAAATGGAATTTATAAACGTTGTTTTATAAATTCGCAAACGACTTATTTTGATAAGTAATTTGTTGAAACCTATTAATGGAGTTATATTCACGTTTTGACTGTGAATAATCCTTTGAAATAAAATGAATAAAAGGATGAAATTGATTAACGTAGTATATTCACGTTTTTGAATAGTGAATAATATGTTAAAGAAAATGTTTATATTTGATGTTTTAAATTGAATTAAAACGATCTAACGATGTTTTAAATGTGTTGAGATTCGAAACCATAGATTTCAACATTCATTGTTGAAATAGACGTTTTCGAGAAAAAAAAAGAAATGGTGGACTATAACACTGTTGTTATAATAAATGATTTCCGAAAGGAAATGTTTTGTATAGTATTGGGATTTATATATCTATTTTAATTTCGAATCTCTATACTAGTGATTTTGGGTTGTCGTAACGATGTTTTACGCAACATTCGTTTTGGCCCAAATAAATATGTTTATGAGAATGATTTCCTTAAAGAATGAAATATATACTTAATTTCGATTTAAGTATATTGAATATTTTCTAAGTGTTGAAAATAAATAAAATCTGTGAATTACTTATGAATAAATAAGTATGGAAATGTTTTTCCAATATAAAGTGAATATTAGAGAATTTATCTTTTTGAAGATAAATTGAAATGAATAATTGAAATCATATATTCATAGATATTGTGAAATATAAATTCATTATGGAATTTATAAAAGAAAAGGGGAACTTGTTTAAAAATAAATATTGATTTATTTTTGAAGTGTGAAAATTTTATATCTAGTAAAGATATTTTGGAAAATAAATAATTTGGAAAATTATTTGGAAACTGGTGATGTGTGCATATCCATTGATAGTTCAATAACCGACTATCAATATTTCCCTTTGAATGGGTAATTGATGTGATTTGTTTGAATTTGAATGCCACACTTATTTTTGAATAAGCGCTCACTATTCGGGTTAACCAGGAAAGGACCATGGGGTCGTATAACCCATTCCGAATATGTGATACGTCGTTATGAATTGCATTTGAAGATCGGTGTTGAAGACCCGGTATTTGCGAGAGCGATAGGATGACCTGTCGATTGACTCTGCACCGAGTAGCTACGGTATTGAGTTCTCCATATGTGATGGGGAATCCGATCAGGATTGTGGATATCCGGATTGCAAGGACTTCTTTGTACGTGCCTTCGGTTTTGTTCGAGCCCGGAACAGACTTGTATGGATTGTATGTCTGACATTACAAGTTGAGATATAAAGCCGATTTCATTCAAATATATTTCTGTTGGTGGCGGAGAATTTATTCTTTTAGCTTAACACCCTTCTCTGAGACGTACGAGCTCAGAGGTTATATAGTTGAAGTTATCAGCGATATATTCCCAATTTGGTAATGTGATATGCTGAGTGATGCTGAAATGATCATTGTGTTGATTATTTGTGATAGGATCGTTTATTTGATCGTCTATCCTGCTGATCATTTCTATGATCATTTGTTGACCCAAAGTGTAACGACCCAGTATTTTCAACCCTTCGCATCCGCACATTGTCGGACTTGAATTGTTCAAAATACTGCGTTGTAGAATAAATTTGGCAAAAATCAGAATATACAATAAATAGATCACAGAATCACATACACAGATATCAGAATCTCGCAGCGGAAATTAAAAATTTAGTGGTTCATGAAGCCACTGATATAACTTCAACAAAACAGAACATACATTGTCTATAATCCTCAATACAAATTTTAAGACATAAATAGAGATAGAGTCTTCAAAGTCTTGAATTCCAGAAAAGATAAAGGCTGAAACAACTTCCAGCAGCGCGAATGATCTACTGAGTGTCCTAGCTACGGAGAAGAAATTGAAGCTGCAACTCAGGCTGACCCGAGCGTAAAAATAAAACATAACACTCGAGTCAGGACATACATACTTATATAATGTAAGCTAATTCAAGTGTACTGTAATATAGAGCAAGTAACTTAAAGGATGCTTGGGACCGCCCATCCTCTAAGGATCCGTCAAACTATTTACTATGTAGTATATTGCGCTATTATACTAGTGTCTATTTATAAAATAAACTTACTTTTAAGTAGCGTTAAGGCTTTACATTTTCCACCTTAACACGTAATAGTCCCAGTAGTCCATCCAATATCATAGCTCCTCCTGATCGGGAAGCAACTAGAGGATACCACACGGGCTACGGGAGAAATCTAAACTCGTACAAGGCGCGGTATGGTAGGTGACACGGCACAACTAGGCAATGCCAGGGTAGATATACCAATTACGCATCCGGGCCGATGGTAACGCGAAGCCGCAGCAACCGCCCACCTCGAAACAACTCCCCAAATCAAAGTAGAAGTGGCCACTGAATCAATCCAAAGTCATAGTATAATATCGAAGAGGAGTGTCCGATCAGAGGAATGACCTCATTAACCCGTCGATCGCTCCTGTTTTAGCCACCTTATGCCAACTCACGGGAGTCGGGTCCACGTATTTACCTTACAGGAAACGTCGCCACCAACCTACTTCATTCTGGAATCTCCACCGCGTACACGGTTAGTCAAAGTGGTTTTCGGTATCGACAGAGAGTATGTCCATATCCGATCCCGGTCTCTTTGCCAACCCATCGTTATTATAACACCGTGGTCTTTTAAAACAGTTTATACTTTAAAACCAAAATAAACATTTCTATTTCAAACTATAAACACGATATCATTCAAAACCCAAAACAATATGATACCGTTATATTCAAGTATAATTCTTTTCCAAAAACCATACTGCTTAAAATTTATAATATCTGGAAACCAAATATTTAAATTATATCTTCAAAACATAATATTTTGGAAATTTTACTTTAAAACCATAACTCCCAAACACAATGGTTTGGACATTCAACGGTATATAGAATAAATGGTTTAACTTTATGGTTACTTTGTAAAGAAGATAATTTACATAGCTTTACAAATATATTTCTTTATTTTAAACCATAATTTAAATATCACTTCATATTCCCAAGACCATTTCAATTCCTATATATATATCCAATTGGAGTATTAATATTCAAAACTAAGGTTGGATATTTTTTCTTTCAACAAATTAGTGTTTATTATTTCGTCTTGAATATTCCCATAAATTCCATAGATAAAACTCCAAAATTATGCCATTAAATAATTTCAAAATTTACTTAACACTAGAATGTTCATCTTAAATTTATTAAGAAAAATCCAGTTATAAATCTCATATCTTAAAGGTCTCCAAAACTTAAACATAAATATAATTTATCAAATTCCTTAAATTTCAAAACAATCAAATTCCAGATTCTATAGCACTTAGGAAATGCTACCTAAAGTTACGGGTAAAACTAGTCCAATTTCAAAAGACAGCATTTAAATGCTTTAGTAGATTGTTTAACTTAATAAATATTTCCAAATATAACTTATATATATATTTCTTAACTGAAATCTTATCCTTTCAAAAATCCAGAATTTCCAAAATAAGTTATATTCCAAAATTTTATTCAAATATTTATTTATTTATTTATTAACATTTATAACTCATTCAAAATCAATATAAAATCCTTTAAAGATATTAAATCAAATATTTAACTTCCAAAATAATTTTAAATATTTCAGAAAATATTATAAGGACCACGGGCCTGTATATAGTTTTCTAGCCTAGGTCAAGTGATACGGATTTATATCATTTCAATCCGTAATTTACAAACCCCGGGTTCTATCATTTCAAACCCGCAATCCCAAGTTAACAGTTAAACAGTTAACATAATAATAGCACAGTAATCATCATTTAGGCCTATCATTTCAGCCCACAACAATCTAAATTTAACAGGGAACTTGCAGTGGTGATTTAAGCAGTAAATAAACAATAATATAATATAACTGCAGAAATAATACAACAGATAATAACTGATGAGGTGTCAATTTAAATGGGATTCATCATTCTACGTTATACTACAGACAGATAATATTTAAAAAAATTTTTACACATACACTTGCGATAATTCACAAAATATATGTACATATGTCTGGTGAGAAATACTCACCTTAAACGCTGCAGTGGATCTAAATCAAACACGGTATCTACTTCGAAAAAAAAAAACGGAAAGCACGATCAAACTTCGGCGGATGCAAAGCCTTGACTTAAATCTATAAGATCCAAATACCAAGTATGCGAATTTAAAAATTACGGTCAAAGCAAAATTTCAGAACAACTGGAACGAATAGAATAAAAGAAATTTAGTTCAACTTGCTCGACTACTACAACCCGCTAACCGTCTCAACATATCCTAGGCCCATACTTCAACCGTACGCATGCATAAAATAAATTGAATAAATTGCAAAATAAATTGCAAATTTAATACAATTGATTGAATAAAAAGATGTTATGCACCCAAACAAAACAAATACATGTTTAGACATTATTAAATTATTTCTCACATTTTTAATCATATTTATCATGATCAATTATTTTCATTCTCATATATATTTATTTAAATAAAATGACAATATTGGCAACAAACACAATACTGTTCAAATTATTCGATTTAATCAAATGTAGCCACTAACTACATTCGAATTCATTAAATAATACTTTATTTCACATACATGTTCATCATGTTTAGGCAAATTATTTCTTCTTTTACTTTTATTATTAAACATTAAAAGGTGATTATTGGTATACATCACCAATATCCTTTTATTAACCATAATAAATACAATCCATTGATATTTATCCACCCAAATTCTCAAATAAGTAGTTAAATTTATTTTTAACCATCTTAAATTTATTTCAACCATTAAAAATTGAAATAAATGTCATTTTATTATATTCACCCAAGATTTATTCATACAATATTGTTTATTTGAATTAAACAACATTTCATATCATTTTCTCCTTATCAATTTATCTTCTCCATTATTAAATTGTAATTCTTTTTTTTTTTTTCTATGCCTTCCTCTTCAAACTGCACTTATCCAAATCCACAATACCACTAACTACATCATAACTACACTAATTCCATAGTCTAGCTTCCTACAATCAATTTATATCATTTCTTCCAGCCTACTACTAACAAAGTTCTATATGTATTTATAAATGGCACGGCATGATGGGGAAGTAGCCGAGCAAGGAAATCAGAGAACACAAGAAGGAGGAAGGAAAATTGGAAGAAGCAAAGAAATAAACAATGCAAATTATTTACCTGATAGAAGCTTGTACCAGAGAGGGACAAACAAGGAGATATGAAAACTTATGTGAATGAGGCAAAGTATTTATAGATAAACTTGCGAAATAAAAAGGGGAGATAAATAGGCAGGTTTGAAAACGTAAGAAATAAATGCAAGCGTTGATTTTTGAGTGCATGCGTTTAGGCAAGAGATTTATTTCCAGTTCTTCTTGTTTGAACGCTACACGAAAATTGTGATAAATGCATGCGTTGATTTCTCTTTCCAGTTTTATGTTTGAACGATATCACTCTTTTGGATTTTTTTTTTTTTTTTTTTTTTTAGATAGCTTGCGTGATTTATACCAGTTATAATCTAAATTTAAAGCATGCGTTACTGCAAATTTGAACAGATTTGATTGAGGAAGCAAAACTTGAGCTCTTGCGTGATTTATGGTAAGCAATGAAAAAGCTTTTAACTGAAAAGGCAAAAGTAATAAATGCTTACATAAATATTTACTTGATCAATGGTTCGAAAAATTTATTTATTGCAAAACAAACGCAGTGGAAACAGAGAGATATAATGGGTATGCGAAAATTTGCAAAGATAGGCAAGATTAAATTTTGAATGCATTTAATTTAGGTGAGAGGAAAAATGGCAATTGGAAGAGTTGATATTTTTGTGGATAAGGCTGCGTGAATAAATGAATACAGTGACATGCTCAAGAAACAAATGGTAAGAGGCAAATGTCAAAATGTTAAAAGAATAAAATTTTGTGTCACGCGCAAAGGAAGGCAAATTTGATTTCCATATTCTTCTAATCAATTAATTCCCCTTTAATTGCCTTTAATTGATTTCAATTGATTACCTTATCCCTTTTAATTACCCTCCTTAATTGATTTCAATTAATTACCATATTACCAATTAATTATCCTCCTTTAATTACATACTCAAATTTGGTTACTAACTTAATTAGTTAATTAACCCTTTTTGTTAATTATCAATCCTGCGACGTCTCACATTAATCCGTCCGCTTTGTAGGCACTGGTAGCCGGACTGGTTACACGGGCAGATTTCTCCTACAAAATGGGGATTAACCTCGTGTCCTCATGCCATTAACCAAAAGAATTAACTTATTTATCTTTCATCAATTTTATTAATTTGAATTAATTATTCAATAAATTAATTCTGGTCAACTACTGAAATTTTACAATTAATTTCTCTATTAATTGTCATAAATTTCTTTTTGAAATATCTATTAATTGTCATTAACTCCATTTTAAAATATCCGTATGTGCCTTTATTCAAGTTTTGAATTGCTAACTAGGAATAAGGTAGATTTATCAAATAAATTGATTGTAAGTTTCATTGTTTTAAATTGCTTAACAATGTTCACTGCTAACATAATTAATATGTCAAAATTGAGAATATTCCACCAACAAGATTTGCATGTCATAACCTACCAAATTAACATAATTAATTAACTACTTTAATATGTTACAAATTTTCTCCTTTTCATTATTTTTAGGGAATGGGTATAACAACAGATATTATGATAATATCCAAAACATTTAGTTACCACTCACTTCATTATACATTATAAAAATTTCCTTTTTTTTCTTCTTAAATTTAGTTACAAAAATCATATTAAATTAACGAGTTTAATTCTCTAAATTAAATATTTAAACAATATTGGTAAACACAATTTATATAAATTATATTTCTAAAAACAAAAAAATTAAAAGAAATAAATAGCTAAAAACTAGGGCTGTTACACTCTCCCCCACTTAAGAACTTTTCGTCCTCGAAAAGGAACAAAAGAAAAGAAACAAAGGAAGATAAGCTAGATAAACAAGAACTTTAAACGAATAGTTCCGGATTTGAAGCACGAAGAAGATCTTCTAGAATCGGTTTTACTCTTTTCAGTTCGACCGTCGGTCTATGGGTGGTAAGCGGTGCTCAGGCCCCGATGAGTAACAAAGATTTTTAAAGATTATAGAAAAGATTTCTAAATAGACTGGTATAAGCAATAGCCTCCTCATTCTGTAGCAGATAGGGAAACCAAGGACACTTAAAGATAGTTTGAAAACAAATAAGATAATAAATTTGCAATCATAATGCTTTGAAATCATTAAATTTATAAATTTGGAAATCATGCTACTAAAATCATAATACCTTTAAAATAATCTTCATTTATACCTTTTAAATTCAATGCCAAACAATATTCATTTCAAGGTTGAAATATTCCTAAGTTCATTTATAAAAAAAATTTCCAAAACATTTTATTTTTAGAAACAGCAGCACTCATAATATGCTATAGTAGATATAATAGTATTCCTAATCAGTTTATTATGTACTTAACTCTGAATTTTAACAAATAACCTAACACTTTATTAAAAATACTTATCTTATAAATAAGATATTCCTTCAATAAGTTACCCTTGAATTTCCATTTGAAAACCAATTCTCAATTATCAAAATTTAGTGATATTAGAATACGTCTTAACTATTTATTTAGACATCAATTAAACTATGATTTGAAGATATATAATCCTTACTCCAAAAATATCCCTTTCAAATATATTTTCCTTATTCAAAGATACCTTGTTTATTACACAAACATATTCATTTCAGGAAATAACCTTTTATTAAAATCTCTTGGTTAGATTTACGGCTCCATATTAAATTAATTTGATTATTAAGACATTTGAATAAAATTCCTTAAATTCCTTTTCCTTATTTATCCCCATTAATCTTTTATAACTAAAATTTAAGTGTATAATATTTATTATAACCACTCAAATTTTATTCATAAAATCCTTTTATATTGTATATTATCCAATTACATGTTAACTTTTGAAAATCAAGGTAAGTTATATTAAATGAAATTGGGTGTTATACAAATAAAACTTTCAATTTAATTATCTCCAATTGGAACCTTTTTATTCAAATTTTTGTTATTATATTTATTTTCCTTCCTCAAGATAAACTTTAAGAATTAAATTCCTGATTCCCTTCAAACCATTTAGAGATAACTAAATATATATACCTAATATGTCAAATCAAATTTAAATTATATATCTATATATATTAAGTCATACTTTAGAAATTCAAATCAATTAAAATCTCAAGGAAACACTGTAGCCAGACTACAGAATGGTCTTTTCACTTCGAAACTCGAAAATGAATGTCGATGATGCTGCAGTCATCACCGAAATTATTTTCCAGCGACAAAGAGAAAAGCACTAATTTTAAAATTTCTTTGGAAACAAATTTCTATACAAAAATACTTATTACATCCTTTTAAAATTTAAACATAAGGTTTGAAATCATCAGAAATTTAATTCTCAAGTTTTAGTTTTAAATTCATTTCTGTTTCCAAATTAATTTATAACCATTGTTTTATATTCACTTATTTATTAGACAAACACATGGCTTACAACACCATAAATAAAATCAAAACTATTATCTCTTGACAACTAGTTAAATTAATTATAAAATTTTGAAAATTATACTCATATATATAATATTAGATTTTAATTTCAAATATAGGAATAAACTTCTCAAACCAGGATAGAGACTCAAATTTGATGAACTCAAATCAAATAGAATTCAAGATAAATTGAAATCAGAAGATCAGAATAAGGAAACTGGGTAAGTCTATATAAGTCGTGGACAACCTTGACCTAGTCATCCGTGACTTAAAGAGCCATATCGATGTGGTTGGGGTAAATCTACATTTGATCCGAAGAGATAGAATTTGGAATAACCAAAGATACTAGCATATAAACCGAGGATAAATATAAATCTCCGGTGAATCAATGCTAATGGTAAAGGAGTTTCACCCCTTTATTAGAATAATGGCGAGACCGTCAATTTACAATAAAGATCATCCGAAGTGGAGTTATGAGATACTCCAGAATCTAAAGCAGATGAAAAAGTGAGGGATACGAATGAGCTTTGGAACCGTAGGGAATGTTCCAAAATTCGAAAAGAGAGTGGTTCAATCTCGAATGAACGTGATTCTGTAAATCAAATTTACCATACATTCTAAGTTTTGCCTAGAACCAAAGCTCTGATACCAAATGTAACGACCCAGTATTTTCAACCCTTCGCATCCGCACATTGTCGGACTTGAATTGTTCAAAATACTGCGTTGTAGAATAAATTTGGCAAAAATCAGAATATACAATAAATAGATCACAGAATCACATACACAGATATCAGAATCTCGCAGCGGAAATTAAAAATTTAGTGGTTCATGAAGCCACTGATATAACTTCAACAAAACAGAACATACATTGTCTATAATCCTCAATACAAATTTTAAGACATAAATAGAGATAGAGTCTTCAAAGTCTTGAATTCCAGAAAAGATAAAGGCTGAAACAACTTCCAGCAGCGCGAATGATCTACTGAGTGTCCTAGCTACGGAGAAGAAATTGAAGCTGCAACTCAGGCTGACCCGAGCGTAAAAATAAAACATAACACTCGAGTCAGGACATACATACTTATATAATGTAAGCTAATTCAAGTGTACTGTAATATAGAGCAAGTAACTTAAAGGATGCTTGGGACCGCCCATCCTCTAAGGATCCGTCAAACTATTTACTATGTAGTATATTGCGCTATTATACTAGTGTCTATTTATAAAATAAACTTACTTTTAAGTAGCGTTAAGGCTTTACATTTTCCACCTTAACACGTAATAGTCCCAGTAGTCCATCCAATATCATAGCTCCTCCTGATCGGGAAGCAACTAGAGGATACCACACGGGCTACGGGAGAAATCTAAACTCGTACAAGGCGCGGTATGGTAGGTGACACGGCACAACTAGGCAATGCCAGGGTAGATATACCAATTACGCATCCGGGCCGATGGTAACGCGAAGCCGCAGCAACCGCCCACCTCGAAACAACTCCCCAAATCAAAGTAGAAGTGGCCACTGAATCAATCCAAAGTCATAGTATAATATCGAAGAGGAGTGTCCGATCAGAGGAATGACCTCATTAACCCGTCGATCGCTCCTGTTTTAGCCACCTTATGCCAACTCACGGGAGTCGGGTCCACGTATTTACCTTACAGGAAACGTCGCCACCAACCTACTTCATTCTGGAATCTCCACCGCGTACACGGTTAGTCAAAGTGGTTTTCGGTATCGACAGAGAGTATGTCCATATCCGATCCCGGTCTCTTTGCCAACCCATCGTTATTATAACACCGTGGTCTTTTAAAACAGTTTATACTTTAAAACCAAAATAAACATTTCTATTTCAAACTATAAACACGATATCATTCAAAACCCAAAACAATATGATACCGTTATATTCAAGTATAATTCTTTTCCAAAAACCATACTGCTTAAAATTTATAATATCTGGAAACCAAATATTTAAATTATATCTTCAAAACATAATATTTTGGAAATTTTACTTTAAAACCATAACTCCCAAACACAATGGTTTGGACATTCAACGGTATATAGAATAAATGGTTTAACTTTATGGTTACTTTGTAAAGAAGATAATTTACATAGCTTTACAAATATATTTCTTTATTTTAAACCATAATTTAAATATCACTTCATATTCCCAAGACCATTTCAATTCCTATATATATATCCAATTGGAGTATTAATATTCAAAACTAAGGTTGGATATTTTTTCTTTCAACAAATTAGTGTTTATTATTTCGTCTTGAATATTCCCATAAATTCCATAGATAAAACTCCAAAATTATGCCATTAAATAATTTCAAAATTTACTTAACACTAGAATGTTCATCTTAAATTTATTAAGAAAAATCCAGTTATAAATCTCATATCTTAAAGGTCTCCAAAACTTAAACATAAATATAATTTATCAAATTCCTTAAATTTCAAAACAATCAAATTCCAGATTCTATAGCACTTAGGAAATGCTACCTAAAGTTACGGGTAAAACTAGTCCAATTTCAAAAGACAGCATTTAAATGCTTTAGTAGATTGTTTAACTTAATAAATATTTCCAAATATAACTTATATATATATTTCTTAACTGAAATCTTATCCTTTCAAAAATCCAGAATTTCCAAAATAAGTTATATTCCAAAATTTTATTCAAATATTTATTTATTTATTTATTAACATTTATAACTCATTCAAAATCAATATAAAATCCTTTAAAGATATTAAATCAAATATTTAACTTCCAAAATAATTTTAAATATTTCAGAAAATATTATAAGGACCACGGGCCTGTATATAGTTTTCTAGCCTAGGTCAAGTGATACGGATTTATATCATTTCAATCCGTAATTTACAAACCCCGGGTTCTATCATTTCAAACCCGCAATCCCAAGTTAACAGTTAAACAGTTAACATAATAATAGCACAGTAATCATCATTTAGGCCTATCATTTCAGCCCACAACAATCTAAATTTAACAGGGAACTTGCAGTGGTGATTTAAGCAGTAAATAAACAATAATATAATATAACTGCAGAAATAATACAACAGATAATAACTGATGAGGTGTCAATTTAAATGGGATTCATCATTCTACGTTATACTACAGACAGATAATATTTAAAAAAATTTTTACACATACACTTGCGATAATTCACAAAATATATGTACATATGTCTGGTGAGAAATACTCACCTTAAACGCTGCAGTGGATCTAAATCAAACACGGTATCTACTTCGAAAAAAAAAAAACGGAAAGCACGATCAAACTTCGGCGGATGCAAAGCCTTGACTTAAATCTATAAGATCCAAATACCAAGTATGCGAATTTAAAAATTACGGTCAAAGCAAAATTTCAGAACAACTGGAACGAATAGAATAAAAGAAATTTAGTTCAACTTGCTCGACTACTACAACCCGCTAACCGTCTCAACATATCCTAGGCCCATACTTCAACCGTACGCATGCATAAAATAAATTGAATAAATTGCAAAATAAATTGCAAATTTAATACAATTGATTGAATAAAAAGATGTTATGCACCCAAACAAAACAAATACATGTTTAGACATTATTAAATTATTTCTCACATTTTTAATCATATTTATCATGATCAATTATTTTCATTCTCATATATATTTATTTAAATAAAATGACAATATTGGCAACAAACACAATACTGTTCAAATTATTCGATTTAATCAAATGTAGCCACTAACTACATTCGAATTCATTAAATAATACTTTATTTCACATACATGTTCATCATGTTTAGGCAAATTATTTCTTCTTTTACTTTTATTATTAAACATTAAAAGGTGATTATTGGTATACATCACCAATATCCTTTTATTAACCATAATAAATACAATCCATTGATATTTATCCACCCAAATTCTCAAATAAGTAGTTAAATTTATTTTTAACCATCTTAAATTTATTTCAACCATTAAAAATTGAAATAAATGTCATTTTATTATATTCACCCAAGATTTATTCATACAATATTGTTTATTTGAATTAAACAACATTTCATATCATTTTCTCCTTATCAATTTATCTTCTCCATTATTAAATTGTAATTCTTTTTTTTTTTTTCTATGCCTTCCTCTTCAAACTGCACTTATCCAAATCCACAATACCACTAACTACATCATAACTACACTAATTCCATAGTCTAGCTTCCTACAATCAATTTATATCATTTCTTCCAGCCTACTACTAACAAAGTTCTATATGTATTTATAAATGGCACGGCATGATGGGGAAGTAGCCGAGCAAGGAAATCAGAGAACACAAGAAGGAGGAAGGAAAATTGGAAGAAGCAAAGAAATAAACAATGCAAATTATTTACCTGATAGAAGCTTGTACCAGAGAGGGACAAACAAGGAGATATGAAAACTTATGTGAATGAGGCAAAGTATTTATAGATAAACTTGCGAAATAAAAAGGGGAGATAAATAGGCAGGTTTGAAAACGTAAGAAATAAATGCAAGCGTTGATTTTTGAGTGCATGCGTTTAGGCAAGAGATTTATTTCCAGTTCTTCTTGTTTGAACGCTACACGAAAATTGTGATAAATGCATGCGTTGATTTCTCTTTCCAGTTTTATGTTTGAACGATATCACTCTTTTGGATTTTTTTTTTTTTTTTTTTTTTAGATAGCTTGCGTGATTTATACCAGTTATAATCTAAATTTAAAGCATGCGTTACTGCAAATTTGAACAGATTTGATTGAGGAAGCAAAACTTGAGCTCTTGCGTGATTTATGGTAAGCAATGAAAAAGCTTTTAACTGAAAAGGCAAAAGTAATAAATGCTTACATAAATATTTACTTGATCAATGGTTCGAAAAATTTATTTATTGCAAAACAAACGCAGTGGAAACAGAGAGATATAATGGGTATGCGAAAATTTGCAAAGATAGGCAAGATTAAATTTTGAATGCATTTAATTTAGGTGAGAGGAAAAATGGCAATTGGAAGAGTTGATATTTTTGTGGATAAGGCTGCGTGAATAAATGAATACAGTGACATGCTCAAGAAACAAATGGTAAGAGGCAAATGTCAAAATGTTAAAAGAATAAAATTTTGTGTCACGCGCAAAGGAAGGCAAATTTGATTTCCATATTCTTCTAATCAATTAATTCCCCTTTAATTGCCTTTAATTGATTTCAATTGATTACCTTATCCCTTTTAATTACCCTCCTTAATTGATTTCAATTAATTACCATATTACCAATTAATTATCCTCCTTTAATTACATACTCAAATTTGGTTACTAACTTAATTAGTTAATTAACCCTTTTTGTTAATTATCAATCCTGCGACGTCTCACATTAATCCGTCCGCTTTGTAGGCACTGGTAGCCGGACTGGTTACACGGGCAGATTTCTCCTACAAAATGGGGATTAACCTCGTGTCCTCATGCCATTAACCAAAAGAATTAACTTATTTATCTTTCATCAATTTTATTAATTTGCATTAATTATTCAATAAATTAATTCTGGTCAACTACTGAAATTTTACAATTAATTTCTCTATTAATTGTCATAAATTTCTTTTTGAAATATCTATTAATTGTCATTAACTCCATTTTAAAATATCCGTATGTGCCTTTATTCAAGTTTTGAATTGCTAACTAGGAATAAGGTAGATTTATCAAATAAATTGATTGTAAGTTTCATTGTTTTAAATTGCTTAACAATGTTCACTGCTAACATAATTAATATGTCAAAATTGAGAATATTCCACCAACAAGATTTGCATGTCATAACCTACCAAATTAACATAATTAATTAACTACTTTAATATGTTACAAATTTTCTCCTTTTCATTATTTTTAGGGAATGGGTATAACAACAGATATTATGATAATATCCAAAACATTTAGTTACCACTCACTTCATTATACATTATAAAAATTTCCTTTTTTTTTCTTCTTAAATTTAGTTACAAAAATCATATTAAATTAACGAGTTTAATTCTCTAAATTAAATATTTAAACAATATTGGTAAACACAATTTATATAAATTATATTTCTAAAAACAAAAAAATTAAAAGAAATAAATAGCTAAAAACTAGGGCTGTTACACAAAGCATGGCTTTTGTATAAAGTATGTTTTTGTGGACGTGACTTCGTCGAGCCTCACACCCCGTGAATGGTCAAAACAGGAAAGATGCGGCAAGGTTATGAGGGGTAGCGCCCTTTAGGATGTGTGCATTTCCTTCTGGAAAAGGGTGGTATCATGGTATGGAGCCCAGATACTTACTCATGTTGAAAACACCTTGTTATGATTGTGTGAATTGATTACGAGCGCTCGGTGAAAAGGTCCCAAAGGACCGGGGGATGGCATATTCGGTCAGTTGTTACTCAGTTAGGGGTAACCCGGCCTTGTGTTGGTAGAGATCCGGTTTGGTTCTCGGGGATGTCCATCCAGAGGCATTCTCATGTGGCAATGGGAAGTTCCTTGGCCTGATCATTCGTTGGAAATCCAAAGAAACAATACGAGACTTGTATGGTTTTAGTTGTATAACCTGCTATGGAATGTGGCGGTAACCTGCTATTGAACATAGTTAGCTATAGTAGACATAGTTCGAAATGTCTATGCTGGCTAAGATTTATATTCTACTTTCGAAATGAATTTTTCTCTACACTATGCACTAGTAATAATATCAAATGTTCTTTTAAATGCGTATCAAGCATCTTTGACTATCATAAGGAGAAATCTCCTCCGATTCTGCGTTTGCATTGTGTGTGTGTGCGGGAGGCCTTATGGTAGTCTCATTTTTAAAAGCATTGCGAATTGAATTTAAAAATATTCTTCTATTTTGATTTTTAAAGATAAATAAACTGTTTTGAGTTCTCACACCAGTCACATGACTGACTCGGAGTTTATTGTTTTCCTTCCTAAACTCTGGGTGCCCACCAATTTCCACACGGGCAGTCAAGGGTTAGGTTTATCAGGATATTCTGGATATTCTGGAGTTGCTGGAAGCAAGCTGGATGGCATGACGTATTACTAGATATATAGTATTTCTTTTTCCGCTGCACTGTTTGTTGTTGTTGTTGTATACTCTGATGATATGATGAAATGAAATGTAATGTAATGTAATAACTGATATAGTTCTTTGTTTAAAGATTATTCATTTATTTATTATATGTTGTTCCGCTGCGAATTATGAGATTCTGATGTTGTTCAGTTATTGTTCCGTTCTATTTTCTCTCTGTTCTATTTTCTTTTCTCTCTATCTTCTCTCTTCTTCTACTCTCTTTTCTTAAATTTTTCTTAAAACCATAACATTTCGGGTTTCCGGCCTTCGATTTCTCGGCAGTCGATAAAGTGAGTATCGATGTTGAATTTTCGAAAGTCAAAAATTTTCGGGACGTTACATTTGGTATCAGAGCATAAGGTTAAGCGACAACCATGGTTCTGTTGGGTATTACTCATTAGAGATAGAGTCAGCAGTACTCTAGAATGAGTTGAGTGTAATAATAGATATGAGAGCGTATCTGTTAGTGAATATGAAATTGTTTTATATTGTGATGATTGGTTTGTTGAGTGGTATATAGATTCTGGTTAATACGAGTAATTAACGTTGTTGATAGGGATCTCTAAACACTTGTACAGAACAATTCGACACAGTATCGTTTTAAATTGGGTAAATGAAATAATTTTACCTTGATTATATTTTGTATATGAAGGAAGAATTTTTCAGAATTATTAAAGTGTATATATGTTGATTGTCAGGTTGTTTGAATAATCTAAATAAAAGAATAATTGTATAAGAAAAGATTATAAGAATTGAATTATAATTAAAGTGATTTACAATTATGAAATAAACTTATATATATAAGAAGTGAAACTATATGAATATATTTATGAATATGAGTTGTAATAAAAATGAACTTGAGTTATATGAAATGAAATTCAACTTTAGAAATTGAATTGAATGAATGAATTGAATGTAAATTAAGTTGATATGAAATAATGAATGAAAGTGTAAATTCATTAAAATCTAATGTTATTGAAAGTTGAATAAATTGGAATGGAAATCAATTTAATGTTAAACCAAATAGAATTAAATGTGTTGAACCAAATTTAATGTAAAGTGAATAATTTGGTTATGTTGAATAAACATTGGTTGTTATTTGATTGTTAATTGATTGAATATAAGTTCATTAAATATTAATGAAAGTGAATTAGCGAAATTGAAAGTTAAAGTAATTGAAATTCAATTGAAAGTAAATAAATTTGAATAGAATTGAATGTGAATTGGATTTAAATTAGTAAATGTTAACTAATTGAATTGAGAATGAATATTGATAAAATCCAATGTAAACAAATCAAATGTGATTAAAATTGAAAACCAATTCATTGAATATTAATGAGAATATGAATGAATATTTAGTTGGTTGATGTTTGCATTTGTTGTTTTGTTTCATTTGCTATGTTGGCATATATAGTTATTATGTTGCTATATGATGTATATCGATACTATTGTCTATATACATGATTTTCATGTTGTTGTTGAGTGTTTAGTAGGTGCGGATCGCGTTGCTTCGCATTTGGAGCTCGCTTTCGCGCTATATTAGCCGTATATGCTTGCTAATAAAATATAAGGTAAATATCTCGGATTACATACCGTACTTTTATACTTTTTTCCCTTCGGGATGCCTCATTACTTGATGAGATGTATATTTGTGATATATATATACTGTCATTTTTTTTCGGATCGAGCCGCGCAAAGGAGACTATGGCGAATTTTTCCGAAAATTTAAGGTGTTAGAAAAAAATTTGAGAAAATTGGAAAGTTTTGAAAACTTTAACTTTGATTTGGAATTGAAAGTTAAACAATAGTAGTTTTTTTGAAAAGATAACTAAGTATGATTTGAAAACTTAGTAAAGTTATTGTAAGAAGTTTAACTATGGATTTAGGGAAAGTTAATAAATTCTATAACTTTTCTTACTTAATAATTTCGAGGACGAAATTCTTTTAAGGGGGGAAGATTGTAACGACCCAGAATTTTATTTAATTAAAATTTGAATATTTAATTAATTTTAAATATTAAGAAGTGAATATATAAGTTGAATAAATTTTTATTTGAATAATTGGATTTAATTGGATAATTAAATCGATAATTTAATATGTTAAATTATGAAACTAATTGAAAATTGGGTTAAATATGATTGAAAATGATTTGTAAAATTTTATTTTATCATATTGAAGTTAGAAAGATATTTTAGAACTTTTAAAATCGAATTAAAAGTTAATTTGTGAAAATTGAATATTTTAATATTTAATCGACTAGTGAAAATAGTCAATTTTTGAACAGTCTCAGAATTGGACGAAACTAGTTCCATTAGATCCGTAATAGTTAGTTATTACCGGATTTCAAATTTCGTGTCAATCGGAGTTATCGTTTGATCGTGGCAGCTCGAAACGCATCGAATTATTTTTAATTTTAATTTGGCGAGTTAAAATAGCCATTTTTCAAAAAGTCTCGGATTTCGACGAAACTAGTTTCATCGGATCCGTTATGTGATATTATTGTAAGGTTTAAAATTTCGTGTCAATTGGATTTACCGTTTGTCCTGTACAAATTAAAACGCCTAGAAAATTACTTAAATTGGTTTAATTTAAATTGAACGTTTGTAGCCATAACTCGCACAGATGTCCGAATTAGCTTTCGAAACCTGTTCCATTATGTCCGGAACGCGGGGTAAACCCTAGAAACGCTGGTTACGGCGCGTGAATCGGAGTTCGGAATTTCCGGATGAATAGTGTTCGATTTTTTCCTATAAATAGCCCATAAATTCACAAAAAAAAAAAGAAAAAAAAAAGCAAAACCCTAATTCTATCATCCGCCGCCTCCATTAGGCATGAATGGCCAGAAATTCACGAGCTTCTCCTCCAATTATCTCCCAATCCACTCAATATTATAATAAACTTTCAACTAGAGTATTGAAGAGGGCGATGAGAGCTACGTTTTCAACGGTGGAGATCGTGTTTGGAGTTGTGGATTGACGGCAATTGTTGTATGAAGGGGGCCGGTTCGTGCACGTGGTTCGAGGTGGGGGGATGGCCGAGCTCCACAAGGTGATGGCCGAACATAGAGCAAGTGACGAGCTTCGACGTGGTGGCGACGTGATGAAGTTTCATCGAGTATAAATGGCGAAAATTTAAACCCTAATCTATGAGTATGGGTTCATGGTTGCGGTGTTGAAGCCTGTAGGGTGAACGCGTGATGTAGGAGATGGTGACGTGTGGCTATGATGGCATGATGAAGGATCCAAGGGTGATGAGGGGTAGAGGGTTTATAAAATTTAATTTAAGTTGTAAATTTTTATATAAAAACTCGTGTAACTTCAAATATTTGTAACTTTTTCATACGAGGTCGAAAACGCGCGAAACCAGTTGCGTTGGAATCGTATGGACGATCACTACACGATGAAATTGGATTGGAGTCGTTTGGAGTTAGTTAGAATTTTGGATAAAATTAAACGTCCGTTTAATTTTATTCGAAATAAGTCGCTAAAACGAAAATAAAATCAAGGTGAGAACTTCTCACTCAATCGAATCAGTTTCGATTTTATTTTAAATAGTTAGATTTAAAATATTTGAATGCATGTTTGAATGATGATTGTTATCTATTGATTGTTAAAATAGACATTATACGCCGTTAGTAAGCGGATGTTATTTATTAAAAACATATACCGCGAATATTTCATAAACAGTGAAATTGGTATTATATATAATAGCAATATATATATATTGGCATATGTATATATTGGAGTTATTGATTTCCCGCATTTATTTGTTTAGCGGATGAGACCCTATTGCGCCGTCTATTAAGCGGATAATATTTTAAATCCCATATACCGCGATAATTTCGTACTGGAGCGAAATTGGCATTGTGCTAATGTTTGTGGATGCAGGAAAACAGGTTGGAGGGATCCAACTGGATTCCTCAACAGTTTTTATTTGATTTCAGATATTTTGATATTTGATGGATTATCATATCGATATATGATGTCGTTGTTGTCGTGATTGACTATTTGGTATGTAGCATCATTGGACCAAATTTTGAAACTTTAAAATGATTTTTAAAGTGATTTTTGAAAAGTATACGTTTTATAAAATAATTTTGGAATTGATCCATTTTAAATAAATAAACGTTATAATTTTTAAAGTTATAAAAATTATGATTTTTGAGAAATATAGTTAAAAACTGATTTTTGAGAATATGATGCTAATGATTTTATAAAATAGTTTAAATTGGATTCTTGAATTTATTGTAAAAAGTTTAAATATAGGATTTATAAAATTTAATTATTTTATGAATCAAAATGGTGAAATAATAAAGGAGATTAAAGATGTTTTAAAATAATAGTATAAATTGATTTTATAAAGGATTTATAAATTGATATTTATAAATTAAAACCTTTGAATTATAAAACGAGTTTTTATAAGTGTTGAATGAAGTGAAAATGAATTGCATAAGCGAATGGAAGTTATAAAATTATAAATGTTGAAGTTATAAATAAAATTTATAAATAGTAAGATTTATAAATTTTTTGAAGTTATTAAAGAATATAATTTGGATAAATAATTGAATCTTATAAGTTATAAGATTCATAATTATGAAGTTTAAAGGAACGATTTTGTAAACAAATAATATTATAAGTATTTGACTTATAATATGAACCTTTAGTTTATAATTGAATTATAAATCGAATAGGTAAATAAAGGAATTTATAAAAGGAAGTTGTTGTAAAATAAATAGAAATGGAATTTATAAACGTTGTTTTATAAATTCGCAAACGACTTATTTTGATAAGTAATTTGTTGAAACCTATTAATGGAGTTATATTCACGTTTTGACTGTGAATAATCCTTTGAAATAAAATGAATAAAAGGATGAAATTGATTAACGTAGTATATTCACGTTTTTGAATAGTGAATAATATGTTAAAGAAAATGTTTAGATTTGATGTTTTAAATTGAATTAAAACGATCTAACGATGTTTTAAATGTGTTGAGATTCGAAACCATAGATTTCAACATTCATTGTTGAAATAGACGTTTTCGAGAAAAAAAAAAGAAATGGTGGACTATAACACTGTTGTTATAATAAATGATTTCCGAAAGGAAATGTTTTGTATAGTATTGGGATTTATATATCTATTTTAATTTCGAATCTCTATACTAGTGATTTTGGGTTGTCGTAACGATGTTTTACGCAACATTCGTTTTGGCCCAAATAAATATGTTTATGAGAATGATTTCCTTAAAGAATGAAATATATACTTAATTTCGATTTAAGTATATTGAATATTTTCTAAGTGTTGAAAATAAATAAAATCTGTGAATTACTTATGAAATAAGTATGGAAATGTTTTTCCAATATAAAGTGAATATTAGAGAATTTATCTTTTTGAAGATAAATTGAAATGAATAATTGAAATCATATATTCATAGATATTGTGAAATATAAATTCATTATGGAATTTATAAAAGAAAAGGGGAACTTGTTTAAAAATAAATATTGATTTATTTTTGAAGTGCGAAAATTTTATATCTAGTAAAGATATTTTGGAAAATAAATAATTTGGAAAATTATTTGGAAACTGGTGATGTGTGCATATCCATTGATAGTTCAACAACCGACTATCAATATTTCCCTTTGAATGGGTAAATGATGTGATTTGTTTGAATTTGAATGCCACACTTATTTTTGAATAAGCGCTCACTATTCGGGTTAACCGGGAAAGGACCATGGGGTCGTATAACCCATTCCGAATATGTGATACGTCGTTATGAATTGCATTTGAAGATCGGTGTTGAAGACCCGGTATTTGCGAGAGCGATAGGATGACCTGTCGATTGACTCTGCACCGAGTAGCTACGGTATTGAGTTCTCCATATGTGATGGGGAATCCGATCAGGATTGTGGATATCCGGATTGCAAGGACTTCTTTGTAAGTGCCTTCGGTTTTGTTCGAGCCCGGAACAGACTTGTATGGATTGTATGTCTGACATTACAAGTTGAGATATAAAGCCGATTTCATTCAAATATATTTCTGTTGGTGGCGGAGAATTTATTCTTTTAGCTTAACACCCTTCTCTGAGACGTATGAGCTCAGAGGTTATATAGTTGAAGTTATCAGCGATATATTCCCAATTTGGTAATGTGATATGCTGAGTGATGCTGAAATGATCATTGTGTTGATTATTTGTGATAGGATCGTTTATTTGATCGTCTATCCTGGTGATCGTTTCTATGATCATTTGTTGACCCAAAGCATGGCTTTTGTATAAAGTATGTTTTTGTGGATGTGACTTCGTCGAGCCTCACACCCCGTGAATGGTCAAAACAGGAGAGATGCAGCAAGGTTATGAGGGGTAGCGCCCTTTAGGATGTGTGCATTACCTTCTGGAAAAGGGTGGTATCATGGTATGGAGCCCAGATACTTACTCATGTTGAAAACACCTTGTTATGATTGTGTGAATTGATTACGAGCGCTCGGTGAAAAGGTCCCAAAGGACCGGGGGATGGCATATTCGGTCAGTTGTTACTCAGTTAGGGGTAACCCGGCCTTGTGTTGGTAGAGATCCGGTTTGGTTCTCGGGGATGTCCATCCAGAGGCATTCTCATGTGGCAATGGGAAGTTCCTTGGCCTGATCATTCGTTGGAAATCCAAAGAAACAATACGAGACTTGTACGGTTTTAGTTGTATAACCTGCTATGGAATGTGGCGGTAACCTGCTATTGAACATCGTTAGCTATAGTAGGCATAGTTCGAAATGTCTATGCTGGCTAAGATTTATATTCTACTTTCGAAATGAATTTTTCTCTACACTATGCACTAGTAATAATATCAAATGTTCTTTTAAATGCGTATCAAGCATCTTTGACTATCATAAGGAGAAATCTCCTCCAATTCTGCGTTTGCATTGTGTGTGTGTGCGGGAGGCCTTATGGTAGTCTCATTTTTAAAAGCATTGCGAATTGAATTTAAAAATATTCTTCTATTTTGATTTTTAAAGATAAATAAACTGTTTTGAGTTCTCACACCAGTCACATGACTGACTCGGAGTTTATTGTTTTCCTTCCTAAACTCTGGGTGCCCACCAATTTCCACACGGGCAGTCAAGAGTTAGGTTTATCAGGATATTCTGGATATTCTGGAGTTGCTGGAAGCAAGCTGGATGGCATGACGTATTACTAGATATATAGTATTTCTTTTTCCGCTGCACTGTTTGTTGTTGTTGTTGTATACTCTGATGATATGATGAAATGAAATGTAATGTAATGTAATAACTGATATAGTTCTTTGTTTAAAGATTATTCATTTATTTATTATATGTTGTTCCACTGCGAATTGTGAGATTCTGATGTTGTTCAGTTATTGTTCCGTTCTATTTTCTCTCTGTTCTATTTTCTATTTTCTTTTCTCTCTATCTTCTCTCTTCTTCTACTCTCTTTTCTTAAATTTTTCTTAAAACCATAACATTTCGGGTTTCCGGCCTTCGATTTCTCGGCAGTCGATAAAGTGAGTATCGATGTTGAATTTTCGAAAGTCGAAAATTTTCGGGACGTTACAAAATTGGTTAAGGGTTTGTGGGCTATAAAATCATCTTGGCCCATATTTTTGTTTGATGCCGTGTTAAAGTGAATACCGTTCTCCTCTCTCTTGATTCATTTTCATTTTCAAACCCTAAACAAAACATACGAGAAAAATGGTGGCGGCTCATTCTCCTTTCTTTGAATTAGGGTTTTCGTAAATTTCGAAGTTGCGACTTCAAAGGCCCGATTCAACTTGATTCTCTTGCTCGAGTGGTTGATCGTCTCTTAAGACGCGTGCGGTTGCTTGACTGAGTTCGTCTTTGCTTTGATCAAGGTGAGTGAATTTCAACTTTCACTCACATCTAATTTAAACCGCTGTTTTTATAACATTTGAATTTTTGAATTGTGTTCGTCTGATTGTGTTTGACTTCGTTTCGGCAGTTTGATTTCGTTTCGATGTTGATTTTGAATTGGTCATTTTTCTTGGTCATCACTGTTTCGATTTTGGTTTGACGATATTAACGTCGTTCGTAACCACCACGATCTCGATTTTTGTTGACTTTGGTCACTTGAATTGATTACGTTGATTTATGAAAATATTTGGGTTTGACACTATCTTGAGTTGAAACAGTCGTACCATGATTTTGGAACTTGCACGACTCTGTCTCACTACCGTGTTGGTGTTGCACTTGTGCTTGTTGACAGTAATAATCTTTTTCCTCAGTGTATTTGTTGATTCCTTGTCTACCAAGGGTCTGACCTTGGTCTCCGTGGTGGGACTTGTCTCTGACTCGTTCCCATTTGTGTATATCTGATTACTTGATTTCATGGCATTGGTTTTGAACTGCAGTAACTTCACTTGATTTGAACTATGCCTTGTCTAGTTCAATTGATCTGCATTTTATGATTTTTTGACTCCACTCTCTGATTTCATGAATTTTGGCTTGCTTCGGCCTTGACACTGATCGTGTTTACCTCGGTCATTTTGATTGACTGTTGTATCACTTGCACTATCCAGTTTTACAGTTGCATATATGTTGTATTTTTTGTGTACTTGGTTTACGATTCACTTGCATGCTTTAACCTGATGGTTATATGAATATTGCATGACCATTCATGTTGAGTCTTGTTTCTTTGCATTTGGAACTCTTGATCCTGCATTGTTGTGTAATTTCTTGATATTGCTGTTAACTTTGGTTTGGCCTTGCAGTTGTGTTGAGTCCTGATAACAATGACTTGACCTCTGTATTTGGTTAATGATTTTGGTCATTGATGCTTTATTCCCTGTATTAGGTTTCAAACATGACTATTTCATTATTGTGGCTGTTGCACATGTAATCTTCGTTGTGCATAGCATCATATATTTGTTGCATTTGGTTTGAGAATTGATTTTGGGCTATATTCTGGTTTTCACTATTGTTCATGCTCTGGTCATACTATGTTGTTTGAAAATGAAATTGAAGTTCACTGTCTGGTGTAGTTTGCACATTCATGTGCTTTCCGTCCCACTTACTTGTATTCAGTTGATCTAGTATTTGTTAAGTAGTTGCAGTGTCATCTCTATGGTATAACATCACATGTGTACATACATTCATGGATGTATATATGTGTATGTTAGCTTATGCCTCCACCTATCATTTCTGGGTTTGAATTTAATATGTACCATGATAACGGTTTGGATTTGTTGTTGGCGTGGATAAGACAAACTTCAAGTTGATGATAGTTTTGCCTTAGCCATTCTTTTTGCTGAACTGTATATGTTGTACTTCCTTGTTGTATTCACTTTTGTGCTTATGCATGCTGTTGTTCCAGTTTTTCCTGTATATGTCTTTATTTTGGTTGCTCTTGGGCTGCTGTGCATGAACTGGACTGCACTTATATATATGCTCTTGTATATGTCTTTTGTCGAACCTTGTGTTTCAGTTTTACCTTGTGCATGATTCTCCTGTTTAGTATTTTTGCACTTGGCTGGCATACAGTCTTCACTGTGACCTTGCACTTGAGACTGTATGTAGCTGTCTTGACCACTTGACTGTATTTGGATTTGTTTCTCGAATTCACTTGTGTTGAATCCGGCTTGTAGCTCGGATTTGACCTGGTGCTGAAAATTGTGACATTATTTTATTGCACTTGAGTTGAATCCGGTATTTCGAGTTTGACCTTGTGCATGTTTGGGAACTTTCATTGTGCATTTCGTGATCTTTTGCATATTTCATATGCTGTATTGGCGAGGCAGTGCATGCGTGCGTGTACTGCAGTCAAACAGAAGTGACGTTTTTAATTGATATTTCAATTACTTGAATTGTTTTGTGTTCTCAATTCAATATTTTTAAATTATATTTCGATTTGGTTTGATTTGATCATTTTGTTGTTATCTAATTATCTCCTAGATAATTAGATCATGAGTTTCTAATTATTTATTTAATAATTAGAATTTTGTTGTTAATTGCCGTCTAGGCAATCCTATTGTTTTCTAAATTATCTTCATTGATACTCCTTCTATTTATCTTTGTTGATGATTTGATTTTGTTGATTTGTTGTTTAACACTGTTATGTGTTATATTTACCGTTATCCGATTTCCTTATTCAAGGATTGGATAGACGAGATTTATTGTCACTGTCGTCTATTTGTTATTTAATTATTATTGCTTCCATGCATTAATAACTGAGTTTGAATTAGACAGACCCGTGTATTATTTTCTTTTGAATTTAATACTCGGGTCGGACCGAGTTATTTCAGGTTGTTGATATCTTGCTTTGGGTTGCTGCTAGAGCTATGATGTCTCTTTATACCTTTTGGAGTAGTCATTGTCATAGTATAGGAAGATATGTATTCATGTATATTATTGTCAATAATGTACTTGTATAAGTAACTTCCAGAGTCGACAGTTGTAGTTGTATCATATGTACTGTATCACATGTATTGTAACTGACATCAGTTATATATATATATATATATGAGACTTTTTATTATCTGTGTTCCGCATTTAGCTTATCCGTGTTATTATTATATATATAGTCCTAAACTATTATGAACCATCGTAGTTCGTTTTATACTGGAATTGGATATGTCAATGGGAGTAAATAAATAAGAGATGAAAAATAAAAATATATATCACTCCTATCGAGGTAACCAATACTAGTGTAAGGCCTAACTACGGATGGCCGCTCCTATCCAGCCTTATTCTTCGTAATAACAGACAGTATTTCTTTTATTACTCTTTGTTATTGTGGGCATAGTGGTGGGGCGTCACACATTACCAACAATGATTTGGTCAACGTGCTTTGCTCACATAAGCTCAATAATTGATCATTCACTAAAGATCCATATCTGCAACCATCAATTTCAAATTAAAGGTATGTTTAACTCTGAACTTTAGCAAAAAAATCACAAGGCAAACGATCAATATAAATCTTCTTTATATCCTTCTCGGAATTCCTCTTATGCAATTTGGTTTATTACATTACAGTTTAGGGCTATGAAATTTTCCTTTAATACACTGCTTTATAGTTATCTCCCTCTAAATGTAGCTTTTTCATTTTACGTACACTATATATATTGTATTAGAATTATGGGTTTTCTTTGTTTAGTTACTACTTGATTGGGAATCGAAATGTTAATGTTGTAAATTCCAATAAATTAATGTTTTGACTAATTATTCTATACCATATTAGACAACACTCAAAAACGATGGACATATAATTCACCATGCTATATGTTTCTGACTTATTCAAACATACGATTGTAATGATATAACTGAATAGGTTTTCTTAACTTTTTAACATATTGAAAAAACAACATTATAGGGGTGGAATATGTTGAAACAATGAATTTATACCTGTTATATATGATTATACTATGGGATTGAGTTGTTACACAAAAATTTGGTTTCACTTATAATTTCTAATTACGCTTTATATACGAATTTGAAAACCTAGGTTATGTGCTCTCCTTTTCCTTTACATAAACTATTACCGTACATTTTGGTAATAAAAATAATGTACTTTTGAATATGACACATTCATTTGTTCCTTAGATATTAGTGGCCTATTAGGGAGGTATGATAAGCTCATCAAAATGTTCATATGGATCCTTGTAGTTTTGCTACAATTGGCCATATTTCTTACAATCATGCAATGTGAATGTGTATAAACTAATACCAAATTTTTGTCTATTATAACACATTAAAATACCTTGGTAGTAGGCATATTCTATGGTCGCTTAACCCCATTTTGAAAACACGGGGAGTTCTATTTCTGTTCATACCAAAATTAGGCACAAAACTCTTCGGATATAATTGAAGAGATTGGAATAAAGAAAATAAATGAAATAAGAGGCTAATCTAACAATCAACAAATAAAGCAAGCAGAAACAAAAAGAGACAAAAGTTTATAGTGGTTCGGCGTTGTAGCCTATGTCCACTTTGAATAGCTTGCTGTTTATTGATTGTTGACAACTAATTACAATAGTAAAGATCACTAACTTTCAAGTTACAAAGGAGTTGCGGTAGAGTAATGACACAAAATCATACAAAGTCCTTTTTCTATAGGAGTAGAGGTGTTATTTATAGGTGTAGCTCTGGAAATATCTCCCCGAACCTCGGAACACACCTTCTCAAAGTGGGTGGGCCCACCAGATCAATCGGGGGTCATTTGGGATCGATACTGATCGATCCCCACTACCTTTGTATCATCCGATATTAGATCCATTGAGCTACGATCGATCATGGTGGTTCTTCAGATTATAACAAAGCTTCCGTGAAAATTTGGAGGCATTTGAACTTGTAATTTTCGAGTTATGATCAATCCAAGATTGGATTTTGCAGTTTGGCTAAAGAGTGCATATCGATGATTTCGTATCGATCACTTTTGTATCAATCACTTTGCCAGAGCATTTTGTGGAGATCCATATATCACGCATGTAGACCGTTCCTTTCAGTTGACCATGCCTTCTTCGTATCGATCCTGGAGGTTGTCTTCGTATCGATGCCCAGTCATAGGTTTTGTATCGATACTCGCTTGTAGATTTTGTATCAATGCCTGGTCGATTGATACAAAATGTATCAAATGAGCAGTCAATACGAAACACACGGTGTGATGGATTGATGATGTGTGATCGATACGAACCAGATGGAAGTGGAGTTGATGGATATGAAGTTGGATGGATACGAAGAGGGATGGACTTTGATGGATATGAAGTGACATCTTCTACATGGATTTTGATCGATCCATAACTTGAGCGTACGAACTACAAATTACCCAAAATTTGGAATATTTGCTTTCATGGCTTTGTTTGTCATACCATGTTAATTATAGCTCGATCTGGACTTGGACCAAGTTTGCCTGTATCCATCGTGAACCTGTGTATAACCGATCTTCGAGACGAATTATCTATAGTTTCTAATCAAGTACTTGGTGTCACGACCTTGCCAAAAGGCGGAATAACATTACTTGCAAAGTATGTCTAGTGTGAACATGATGTGCTTTGAAAAGCTACATTCTTTATTCTAAAAAAGTTCTATCTGATTCGTTGAATAGTTGTTGTCTTTTCGTTTAGAGATGCAACCATTGATTGATTTCCTGTAATATAAATGTTGAATTGTTGACTGCCAACGATCATGCAGTGTTTTTTCGTAACTGAAGGTTCAGTGCTTGTGATTTGCTATTCATTGTCCTGATTGTCATCAGATAAGCATTCAATTCCTATTAACTTTGAAAATCAAATGTTAGTTTGTCATACATGCACGTATATGAGCTGACTCCTGTTTGTGTTTGCACATTCACAGGTCGTTGTCAAGTTCTTTTATTCTCCTTTGGATCGAGTTTCGTAATGATCCTCTCTTGGATCGATGTGAAATTCCAGTTGTAATAACGATTGATATTTTCTTTCATTCACCTCCTCGTTTCGATCCTCTCTTGGATCGATATAAGATGTTGGAGTGTATGCTCCGTATCGATGGATGTCGATACGAGATAGATAGTCCCTAGGGATACTTCGCATCGATGGATATGAGGCTTTGTGTCTTCGAACAGATGGATATGAAATAGATGGTTCTTATTGATGGAGTTGGGTGTTTAAAATACGATCTTGTAGTGACTTTCGTATCGATGGTCATCGATACGTGATGGTATGATTTTGGAGTGCATGCTTTGTATCGATGGATACAAAGTAAAGGGCTGCTGATCGATGGTTCCGAAGTGTAAACTATGGATCGCTCTGAGCTGATGGATACGAAGCAGTGCCTTCGTACTGATGGATATGAATGTTCTAGGTATGCTTGTACAGCGCCCTTTGTATCGATAACACTTAGACCGCTTCTATCGGTTTTTGCCACTGGGATATGAAATGTTTTCTATTGGTTACGAAGGCATATAAATACCTTTTGTGCTTAGAAAATTTTTTCTACATGCCGTTGTTTTTTCCTTGGCTTCGTGTCGATTGAAAACTTGAGAGAAAGAACCACAATGCCTTCATCTTCTTACAACCTATTTTTTATCCAGTACCCTTTGATCTAATTCCCTCAACTTAGGTAATTAATTGACTAAATGCACTCTAAATTGATAAGAATTGAATCTCTTTGCCATTTCATCCAAGGTCATGGCTGATTCCGGCGTCGTCGATGCTGGAATAAGGTTAGAGTGAGGTTTGGGAACCATTTTAATGGCGTTTTGGAAGCGTGGGGAAGAAGGCGAGCAGTCAATCAAGACAAGGAAGTCATTGGCTTCGTGTCGCCTACTTCAAACTTGTACCGATACAAGATAATGGGAGACACTTCGTGTCGATCTGGAAATATGGGATTTCATATCGATCCATGTTGATGGATACAAAACTATTTGTCTTGGATCGATACGGAGAGCATCGGTCTACAGTGATCGATACGAAGCTATGCTATGTGATCGATACGAAGTCATAGCTGTGTGATCGATACGAAATCAGACCCTTCGGATCGATACGAAACCAGGCTTTTAGAGGAACAATTCGAGTTAAAACTTCATGGATACGAAACTTGCATATTCGAACACTTGACTCCGACGAGCTTCAGCCTTGCATATCTGGACTTAGCCATTAAACTGCATATCTGACTATCCTTTAAAGCTCGTCGATGGAACTATAATTTGACAACATAACAAACTTTAACATGGATCTTTCTTCGAAGTCAGGATGACACGATTGGGAGGTCAGGATGACGGCCATTCCGGTCAAATCTCGAAGTCTTGTCGTTTTACTATCTTTTGAACTTGTAGAAACTTAAAGTATTATGTAGCACTGCACTACACAACACGATCATTTACTTCACACCGGGTGGAACACGGGTTTATTACCATCTAAGGATGATTTTTACTGAGTTCAATAGCTATGGATTCCGAAAGCTCCGAGCTGTAGGATATTCAGAGTCCTCCACTTCCTAGAATCGAAGTACCAGACATTACGGCAGATGTAGTTAGTCCTGCCTTGGGTGAACTGCCAGGTGCAGCTTTCAATCTAAACCCGAAGGATTCAGTTCGTTCTATAATTTTTGAAGATATGTAGGTAGGATCCGCCTTAGGCATGGATTACCTCTAGAAGATGTTTTATTATCAGGGCTGGAAGACAAAGCCCACAATCCCCCAAAATGGTATACTACTTGCAATAGGTTTACGTGCGTAGTCAGAACGTTGCCCCCATTCAATCAGTTTATTCGAGAAGTGTTGTGCTTTTTGAGGATTGCGCCTACTCAATTGCATCCTAATGGATATGCTCTTCTTAACAGCTTGTATATTATCTTCATGTAGCATATTTTTCGACCACGACTGTTTAGGAAATCAGATATCTATTCAACGTCAAGAGTCATGGGGATAACCCTTTGTTCATCTTTATAGAAGCAGCCAGAAATTGCCAAGTAGTGGCGACCACTTGGAGTAAATTAAGCTACTTAGAATGGTTCTTCGTTCGGTGTCCACCAGGAATTGCCAGGCGATGGCTAGTTAGACGTAAGTGCTCCAACTTCTTCATCGATTAACTGTATACTATAAGTCGATGTTGAGTCTAAAACTATATTTCTTTTACAGCTTTGATCCTGTGGCCCGAAGGAGCGCAATTTAAGTAGATAGTAAGGACTCTCCAATCGGTTCCAAATGAGCTTAAAGAAATGGATGAAGTCCTTACCGATGAAAACTTAATCACCTCAGGGCTTATAGAGAGGGATCAAAGCATCGGGCTAATAGGAGTCCCTAAAGTGGCTCCAGTAAGGCGAGGAGCAAGAAAAGCTCCTGATGTGCCCTCGGTCAGAGGAGTTCAGAGTGCTCGTGGGGTCGTAATCATTGAATAGGGCGATGATGAGAGCGCACCGGCTAGGGATGAGCCCATGGTTGCGCCCACGTAACGCCTTCGATTATCGAAGTCAAAAAGGAAAAGCAAGACTCTTGCCCATAAACCCCAGAGGTGTAAAACTGTTGTGGTATCTCTGCCAGCTGCAACTGCGACAAGTCAGGAGACTTCTTCTTTGCAAATGGAGTGTTTACTGAGAGGATCGGTGGATGTCCCAATTCCAGATGATATAGCTTCATTTCAAGATCTTGGATTAAAGGGGCTCCACTCCTTATCACAAACTGACGCGAGCTTATGTGCTTTAGATATAGGGGATCCAACTCCTATGAGCAAGGCAACCACAATCGGTTGGTTGGGGGGTTTGCACATGCAAACACACACTTCACGGCACCACACAACTTTTAATCACATATTTTCTAGTTTCATGAGATAACTAATTCTATTTCTCTTTTCATTTTACAGACACAATGATGAGGCAGAAGTTCATGCACAATAATCTTCGTTCTAAACGCTATTCTTACATCTCTTACTTCGAGTCTAATAGGCACGAAATAGAAAGAGATTACGATTTCAGCCATTACTCCAGCAAGGAGCGCAAGTGTTACGAAAGGGAGAGGGAAAGGCCACATCAAAGTAGGCGTCGTTCTCGGTCACGGTCTCCACCACCCAAAGATCCCTCAAAACCCTCTAGCTCTGGCAAGCAATCTTCGAAAACTTCACATCAAATAGTGCCTTCTCATACTTTGAAATCCGACGATCAGTGCCGTAGGACTAAGACAGAAGCTTCCATCGTTGTTGAACTGGCCGCTATAGAACCCACTAGAGAGGGAGCCATTCGAATTTCCAAGCTCAAGAAAGACTCCCAGACATTTGCTTTGATGGCTTCCACTCTCCTTCAAACTTGAAACGAATTCCCAGTGACGTAGAAAGAATGGTACAGGACTACGTGCATGATGTCTACAATCGGTACCGGGAATGAGTGAAAACTGCAGAAAAGGCTTTGTCGGTTGCTTTCGAGCGAGCTAAAACTATTAAGAAAATGGAGACCAACCTAGCTTAGAAAAATCGAATAATAGAAGTTCTTAATAACGAAGCCGGATCTTCAAGGAAATAGGAGATGGAGGTCGATAAGAGAGCCGAAGAGACAAAACAATCCACGGAAAAAATGCGGCAGACTCATATGGACTTAGTTGAGAAGATGGGCCATCGGAATACTATTGTTATTGCAGAGAGAGATGCTGCACTGAAAGAACTTAACGAGCTAAAGGCAAAATTTGTTAAGGCTATCAAGGAAAAGGATGAGGCCAACAAATCCGCCCAGGAGGCATGCGAACAGGCACTAGTGCTCAAGGATGAAAGGGATGCGGCGAATTTATAGGCTCAAGAAGCCGAGGCAGAATTGAGAATGCAATCAAAGGGACAAAGGCTACGATGGAGAATGAATTCTAAGATCCCTTAGTCACGTACAATGCCAACCACCTAAGGAACTGCAATCAAAACTGGCTCAGTAAGGATTATCCTTTCCAACTGTATAAGGATTGGAGCCGCTTGGTGGAAGAAGAGAAGGTGATCTGAAACACTATAATCGTCGATGAATTTGAACTAGAAAATAAAATGCTTGTCGAAGATGAACCGAAAGTCCTTCATGATACAATCATCGCTCTAAAAAAGGAAAAGCTAGCTGCTAAGTATTCGGACGTTGGAGAAGGATCCGAAGTTGAGCATCATGAAGTAGGTTTCCAAGTGCTCCCAATATCTCAATCTGAGCCTACTTCTTCTATTGATCTTCTATCTATTTCGGGATACAGCCCTAATAAGCCGCACTTATCTGCAGTACACGAACGTAGCTCTGAAGGCACATTGGCCTAGCACATGAGTCGACCCGAGGAAGGTATTCTGAACTCTTCTTCCATTCATCCAAATGCAGGAGCACCGTCAAAGATGTCACTAATATTTTCTCCTATCTTTATTCAGCTCTAGATGCTGCATCAATCGATCCTCCTGCAACTCAAGAAATACATCATGAGCAGGAGGCTATAATGACAGAGGCAATAACTACAACAGTCACTACATTCCTGGGGAGATGCATGAAAGCAGCTGCGCGCTCGATCAACAAATGCTGGAAGCACTCCTCGGTCATCAAAGCGACCCAAACTTTGAAGTGCCCTTCAGCCTAGACGATGACGTGATAATTGAAATCTCCTCTGGCCCAACCAGTAGTATTCTAATGGGCATTCGCGCGGAGTGGGTTGATCGGATAATGGAGGTGATTAAGGCCGATATGGAGCATGCTGAGTTGAATCATAGAGTTGGCGGCATAGTGGGTCCTAGCCCGGTCCCAATACTTATCGTTTCTCCTGGTGGCATGGTTATTGATACGGGCACTCCTCCTTCTACTAACATCGAGAGTACCCCCATTCCTCCAGCCCCGCACATAGAGGAAACTTCAGTCCATGTAAGTTCCGAGAAGGAGACAACTGTAATTCCCCCGATCGGAGATAAATCGGCTGGTGTAGGCCAAGGAGGTAAAGGCTTGAAGAGAGGACCAGGTGGCAGTACAAGTGGGTCTATGCCAAAGAAGAGCAAGAAGGATAAAAAATCAAAGGCGTAGACTCGAACTTTTTCTTTTTTCTTTCTGTAGATAACTGGAATAGGATTCTGTTTTGCTTTTTGTAAGCTGTGTATAGATGCGGGTTCGGCCCCTGCTTATAGGAATTCTTCAAATAAGTTTTTGTAGTTATCTTTCTCAAGGAATAGTGGGAATAAAACTTCATTTTGTTTTTTAGCATCACCCTGTGTTTATTTGTTTAAGTATTTCAGCACCTGCGTTTCCATTCAATGGGCTTGTGAGGCTTTAGTCTTTGAGTCGAACATGAGTCTAGTCGTTAAGTCCCGAAGTCATGGCTTCGGTTCATAACCAAATGTCAAGTCAGGTTCCAATGTTGCGCTGTCTCGGCCAGCGGCTAGTACTTGAATTATGTCCCCAATCTTGGGGAAAATTGAAGTAGTCAGTCGGCAGTTGTTTTCCATCTTTGCTAGTTTTAATTTAACTAAGTCGGAACAAAGCTAAAGTGAAATGAGATCAAGTGGTCGGATCACACTCGTTCATCGGCTGGTACTTGCATCCACACTCTGGGGATCGAACTTGCATGCTGGTGGTCAGTCACACCTGCCTGTCGCTTAGGATCATATCCGTGCTCCAGGGACAAAGGCTAATTTATGGGCGGTAGGTCACACCCGTTTGGCGTTCAGAATTATATCCACACTCATGGGACATAAGTTGTTTTATGGGTGGTCAGTCACACCTGCTTAATGCTTGGAATCATAACCATATTCTAGAGACATGAGTTAATTTACGAGCTATTTGTCACACCCGTTTAGCATTTATACTCCAGTCCGCGCTCTCGAGGCTAGAGTTAGTCGATGGGTGGTCAATCACACTCATTTAACGTTTAGAATTATATCGACACTTCGGGGAAATAAGTTGTTCTACGGGTGGTCGGTCACACCCATTTAATGTTTATACTCCATTTCGCACTCTAGGAATCCAGAGTTGGTTGATGGGTGGTCGGTCACACCCACTTGGTGTTTAAACTCCAGTCCGTGCTCTCGGGACAAGAGTTAGTTAGTGGGTGGTCAGTCACACCCGTTTGTGTTTATACTCCAGTTCACACTCCGAGAATCTAGACTTAGTTGACAGATGGCCAATCACATCTATTTAGGTATTAGGATCTCATTCGCACTCTGGGAATAAGGAGTTGATCAAGGTTGTGGACAGTTAGATCACATCCACCTTGATTTGTTAAGCAATGTAGCAGATGGACGGATCCATCCTCCTCGATCTTGAACTTGGAGTTTGTACTCCAGCTCGCACTCTGGGAGCTGGAGTTGGTTAGGAGATTGTCGTGTTTCATTCCTTTCTTTCTTTATAGCTATTTGGCACCGAGCTCGGGGTTTCACTTCTTGAGTGATCGATCGGATCACGGTCACTCCTTATTTGAATGAGTCCCACCATAGGATAGTACTAAGCTCTTCGTACATCGTGACGATCACACGACGCATATCAAGAATCACCACTCTAGCTCGATGAGTCTGCATTTTATTACTGGAATAATAAATTATAGCAACGTTAGTTGGCTTATTACAAGTTCAAATTCAAAAAATGCATAAACAAATTTCAAAGGAAAAGTAGACTATATGAATAAAAGCCAGTCATGTGTAATAGCGATGGGCACTCTCGATGTTCCATGCTCTCGGTAATGTGAGACCATCAACAGTTGATTGTTTGAATGTGCCGCCTCTAAGTTTCCGCTCAATGACATATGGTCCTTCCCATGTCGGTTTCATGTGCGAAGGGACCCGATAAATTCATTTTAGTATGAGATCGCCAACTTCGAAGGTACTTGGTCGGACCTTGGCGCTATATAATCGAAAGACTCGATTGTGGTGTGCAGTTGCCCTCAAATCTGCCTCTTCACGTGTGAGGACCCGATTCTTCGACTTTCGAAAATCGACATTAATACGTCCACCGTATCAACTGCCGAGCAATCGAATGCCGAAAAACCGAATTCTTAGGGTTTAAGAAGAAGAAAAAGATAGAAGAAGAAAGAAAGAAGAAGAAACAGAACAATATCAGAATCTCACAGTCGCAGCGGAACAACATATAATAGATAAATGAATAATCTTTAAAACAAAGAACTATATCAGTTATTACATTACATCACATTTCATTACATTATCAGAGTGTACGACAACAAACAGCGGAAAAGAAATACTATATACTAGTTGATACGCCATGCCATCCAGCTTGCCTCCAGATTTCTACAGAAACTCCTGAATTCCAGAATGACCTGATAACCTGACTCTAGACTGCCCGTGTGGAAATTGGTGGGCACCCAGAGTTTAGGAAGGGAAACAATAAACTCCAGGTCAGTCATGGGACTGGTGTGAGAACTTAAAACAGTTATCCTTCTTTAAAACAAACAACGGGATAATTTTAAAGTCAATTCGCAATGCTTTTGGAAAATGAAACTACCATAAGGCCTCCCACTCACACACACAATGCAAACGCAGAATCGGAGAAAATTTCTCCTTATGTTAGCCAAAGATGCTTACTACGCAGAATCATTTGATTTTTATTATTATTAGTGCATAGTGTAGAAAACATTTCAAAAGTATAATATAAATCTTAGCCAACATACAACCATTATCGTATGCCTACTATAGCTACCATCTAAACAGTGGTGACCACCATAAGTAAATGGCAGGTTCTACAACTAAAACCGTACAAGATGCGTATTGGAGTTTGGATTTCCAACAAATGGTCAGGCCAAGGAACTTCCCATTACCACATGGGTACGCCTCTGGAAAGACGCCTCGAGAACCTAACCAGATCTCTGCCAACACAAGGCCATGTTACTCCTGCCCGGAGATAACTACTGACACGAGTATGCCATCCCCCGGTTGTAAACAACCTTTATCCGAGGATCCTCTATTCCAACAACCACAAAGTAATAAATTTGCAGCAACAACATAGGTTAAGTATCTAGGCTCCATATCATGATACCACCTCTATTCAGAAGGAAATCACATACATTAAGGGGGCGCTATCCTCTAATAACCTTGCCGCATCTTTCCTGTTTCGACCATTTCCGGGTTGTGAGGTCCGACGAAGTCTCATCCACAAAGCTACGCTTTATACAAAGCCTTGCTTCGATCAAAAAATGATCAACAGCATTTCATATGCCATATTACCAAATTGGGAATGTATCCCTAGTAACCATCAACTACATAACCTCTAAGGGAGTGAAGCTAAGAGAATAAATTCTCCGCCACCAACGGAAATATATTTGATAGAAACCAGCTTTACATCTCAAATTGTAACGTCAGACACACATCCATACAAGTCCGTTCCGGGATCGAATGGAACCAAAGGCACTTCCAAAGAAGCCCTTGCAATCTGAATATTCACTAATCACGACCGGACTTCCCATCACAAAAGATGATAAAATCTATATATCGGGGATCAGCCGATGCAGAAACATTCGACGGTAATCCTTCCGTTTTCAAAAATATCAGGTCTTTAACACCGGTCTTCAAATGCTATCCATTACGACGTATCACTATTCAGAATGGCATTTATGACCCAAAGGTCCTCTCTCGGTTAAACCAAATAACGAGTGCTTACTTTAAAATAAGTGTAGCATTCAAATTCAAGCAAATCACAACAAATACCCAATTAAAGGTAAATATTGATAGTTGGTTATTTAACTATCAATAGATATGCACAACATCACCAGATTCCAAATAATTTCTCAAATTATTTATTTTCCAAAAATATCTTTACAAGATATAATTTTCCATACTTCAAAAATAAATCAATGTTTATTTTTAAACAAATTTCCCTTTCCTTTATAAATCCCATAGTGAATTTAAATTAACAAATATCCACTGATATATGATTTTCAAATCGATTTCAAATATTCACTTTCAATTTATCTTTAAAAGATAAAATCTGAAAACATTTCACTTCATATTGGAAAACATTTCCACACTTATTTAATAATAAGTAATTCACAAATCTATTTATTTTCAACACTTGGAAAATATTCAATATACTTAAATCACAGTTAAGTATATATTTTATTCTTTAAGGAAAACATTCTCTTAAACACATTTATTTGAGTCAAAACGAATGTTGCATAAAACATCGTTACGACAACCCAAAATCACTAGTATAGGGATTCGAAATTAAGATAGAGATATATAAATCCCAATACTATATAAAACATTTCCTTTCGGAAATCATTTACTATAACAACAGTGTTATAGTCCACAATTTCCTTCTATTTCTCGAAAACGTCTTTTTCAACAATAAATGTTGAAATCTATGGTTTCGATACTTAATACACTTAAACCATTTTTAAGTCGTTTTAATTCTATTTAAAATATCACTTCCCCAAAACATTTCTTTAATATATTATTCACTATCCAAAATCGTGAATATATCTCGTTAACCAAATTCAACATTTCTACACATTTTATATAAAGGATCATCCATTGTCCAAAATCGTGAATATATCTCCTTTAATAAGCTATAATAATTAGCTTATTAAAATAAGTCGATTTCAGATTTATAAAACAATGTTTATAAATTCCATTTATATTTTATAACAACTTCAACTTATAAAATCACTTTATTCACAAATTCTATCCATATTTCATTTACACGCCAAAATCCAAATTATAAGCAAATCACTTATAATTCTCCATTTACAAATTCATTCATTTTATAACTTCAAAATCGTAGGTTCTATTCTTTTATAAAATCCTTTTATAACATCATTTTAAAACATTTTCAAAACTCCTTTATAATTTCAATTATTCGGATTTATAAAACAATGTTTATAAATTCCATTTCTATTTAAAAAAACTTCGATTTATAAATCTCCTTTATTAACCAATTCAATTTATAACTCAATTATATACCAAAAGTCCAATTTATAAGTTAAATACTTATAATTCATTTATTTACAAAATCATTCCTTTAAAACTTCACAAATTTTAAATCTTATTACTTATAAGATTCATTTATAACTCCCTTTTTAAATTTATAAAAACTCCATTAAAATTCCATTATTCTGATTTATAAAAATTCAATTTTTATAAATCTTATTTATAAACCATTTATAATAAATTCAAAAATCTCCATTTATACTATTTTACAAAATAGTTCATTTCATATTCCAAGAATCATGTTCTGGTTTTATCTCACAAAACCCATAATTTTTATAACATAAAGATTATAACGTTTATTTATTTAAAACGAATCAATTCCAAAATTCAATAAACGTATGCCTTCAAAAATCACTTTAAAACCCTTTTAAATTAGAAATCGTTCCTTTAAAAATTTTAAAACTCCAAAATAGGCCCAATGATTCAACAGCACCAAATAATCAATCACGGCATCCAAACATCATATATCAATATGATAACAGAATATATAACAATATCTGTAAATAAATCAATACGGGTGAGGAATCCAGTTGGATCCCTTCAACCTGTTTCCCTGCATCCACAGATGTTAGCACAATACCAATCCCGTTCCAATACGGGATATCGCGGTACATGGGTTTATATAAAATATTATCCGCTATTATGCGGCGCAATAGGGTCTCATCCGCTATAAAATGCGGGAAATCAACTGCAAGTACATATATAATACCAATTCCACTTCAAGGTGGAATATTCGCGGTATATGTTTTTAATAAATAACCTCCGCTTAATATACGGCGTATATGGTCTATTTCAATACAACAGATAATAATTTATCATCCAGGCATAAAATCAAGCAATTTTAAATCTAACTATTTAAAATTTAAATTGAAACAGATTCGATTGAGTGAGTAGTTCTCACCTTGTTTCCAATAACATATGCAATGTTTATTTCGAATAAAATTAAACACACGTTTAATTTTACCCAAAATTATCACTATCTCCAAACGACTCCAAACAAGCTCCATTGCGTAGTGCTCGTCAATACGAAGCCAACGCACTTCGTTTCGTGAATTTTCGACCTCGTATGACAAAGTTATGCTAATTTAAAGTTTGTACAAATTTTAAATATAAATAATTTCACAATTTTATTTATTATTTTTAACCTAAGACAATCCAGGCCGCACGATCTACTTTCTTCAATCAGAGCCACACTCTTGTTTTCTTCCCCAAAGCCGTTCCCAGGGTTTGCATGCACCTTAAACCCATCGGCCGCCATCTACCCCTCATTATCGCGATCTCTACGACAAGCTTTAGGTCGATCAACAACCACCACTCCAAAGCCCATCACACGAGCTACAACCACTATGAATACGGCAAAGCTTGGTCCATCTATGGCCGAGGAAATCATGAACGAACGCATGCCTTTGAACTCGATTTGCCGATGATCCGCTGCATATTTTTCAATCTTGACCGTTGATCTTCTAGAGCTCGATTAGCTCTACAAGTTTGCAGTTGAATGTTTCTCGAATTGATTGACGGATTTGAAGAAAAATGAGGGAGAAGGAGATGAATTTTCGACCATAGAAAACAATGGTGGCGGCTAAATTAAGAAACTAGGGTTAGGGTTTTCTTTTGCAAAATGAAGATAGAGGGGGCCTTTTATAAAAAATTTCTCAAAACACTATTCATCCGGAATTTTCCGAACTCCAAACGAAGCGTGCCGGCTGACGTTTCAAGGGTTTACCCCGCGCTCCGGATACAATGGAACGTGTTTCAGAGGCTAATTTGGTTGTATGTGTGAGTTACGGAAATAAACGATCAAATTTAAATTAAACCGTTTAGAACTAATTTTTATGCGTTTTGGCCTGCCCCGGACAAATCGTAAATCCGATTGACACGAAATTTGAAATCTTACAATAATATAACATTGCGGATCCAATGAAACTTATTTCGTTGAAATCCGAGATTGTTTGAAAATTGACTATTTTATACGTCAATTAAATATTAAAATATTCAATTTTCATAAATTAACTTTTAACTCGGTTTTAAAAGTTCTATAACATCATTCTAACTCCAATATGATTTAATAAAAAATTTCAAATCAATTTTAGTCATATTAAACCCAATTTTCAATTATTTTTGTAATTTCAAATACTAAATAATCAATTTAATTATCCAATTAAATCACTATATTCGAAATAAAATTTATTCGACTTACAAATTCTACTTATTAATATCTAAAATCAATTAAATATACGAATTTTAATTGACGGAAATTCTGGGTTGTTACATCACGTTTCTCATCCAGTAAATCCAGAGATTCTACAAGTAGTATGGCATACGTCTTTGGATCATAGTAGGTCACATTTGGTAAGAAGGTATTTCTAGTTCAACTGGAATAACAGCTTCGTAGCCATAGGAAAGTGCAAACAGAGTATGGCCAATCATGGACTTGTGGATAGTTCGATATGCCCATAGGGCCATGGGAAGCTCATCAACCCACTTATCTCCAGCCTTCTCCAGTCGTTTCTTTAGAATGGACTTGATAGCTTTGTTGACAGCTTCGACTTGTCCATTTGCTTGAGGGTGAGCTACTACCAAGAACTTCTTCTAGATATGGTAGCGTTGATAGAAATCTTTAAACTTGACACTATCGAATTGGATCCCGTTGCCAGTGATTATCGTTCGTGGAAGGCAAAGCGATAGATGGTGTTGTGGATAATAAGTTGATTACTTTCTTCGTAGTGATTGTAGCAAGGGCTCAACTTCCAGCCATTTCGTAAAGTAGTAAACTACAACGATGGCGTACCTCGCACCACCTTTGGCCAAAGGTAAAGACCCTATTATATCAATGCCCCATGTGGAAAACGGCCATGGACAGGCCATCTGAATGATTTCGGTAGGCGGGGCTCTTGGAATCCTGGCATGCTTCTGGCATCTATCTCATCTCTTGGAATAAGACAATGCATCTCGATTCACGGTTGGCCAGTATTATCCATATCTGAGTATCTTTTTTTTCAAGGGCTTGCCCTCCAGCATGGTTGCCACACTGTCCTTCGTGCACGTCATGTAACACTCGTTTGATCTCATCATGGGCAATATAACGGAGTAAAGGAACATAATATGCTCTTCTGTACAGGACTCCTTTCTGAATATTAAATCGTGAAGCTATTCGGAGAATCTATTTTTCACACCCCTGCGTTTGGGCAAAAATCCATGCTCAAGATAGCCTCTGAAGGGAGTCATCCACGACTCCTTCTCGGGCACTGCCTCGTGCAACTAGTATGTCTCTAATTGATCGATACTTGGAGAGGTGAGAGTTTTAGTGGGGACAAGTCCTATTTGTTGTGCTTCGCCAGGGCTGGCCAGTTTTGCCAAAGTATCGGCTTTCTAATTTTGCTCTCGGGAATATAGTGGATAGCATAGTAGTCGAACTGATTCAACACTTCTTGAACCTGAGTAAGATAAGCACCTAATCTCCAGTCTCTGGCTTGGTATTCTCCTCGCACCAGGCGTACAACCAATTGCGAATCACAATAGATCTCTACAATAATAACTCCTAAGTCTCTAGCAAGTCTAAGTCTAGGGAGTAAGGCTTCATACTCAGCTTTGTTGTTAGTTGCGTGGAAGTCATACTTTAAAGCATAGCATATGGATCGACCTTCTGGGGTTTCGAGTACCACTCCAGCACCTGAGCAATGGTCGTCTAATGCACCATCAGTGTATAGATTCCATATGTATTTGGGAGATTCACTGGTTTCAGGCACCCTCCGGTATGGTAAATTTAGCTATGAGGTCTGTCAAAACTTGTCCTTGAATGGCTCGCCTCGATGTATAAGCAATATCAGATTGACTCAACTCAATGTTCCACCTGAGCAATCTACCAAACGTCTTAGGTCATGTTAAGATCTGTCGCAACGGCTAGTCAGTGTGGACTGTGATCGGATGAGCCTGGAAATATGCACAGAGCTTTCTCGAGGCTATGACGAGACAATAAGCCATATTTTCCACCTTCGGGTAGTTTCTCTCTGCATGAGTTAACCTTTTGCTGATATAATAGACCGGTCGCTGGATACGATCCTCTTCTCGAATTAATGCAACACTGATTGTGTTTGCTAAAACCGCCAGATAGGTGTATAATCTCTCGTGATCAACCGACTTCGAAAAAATGGAAGGTGTCGCTAAATGTTGAACTAAGGCTTGGAATTTACCTTTACACTCCTCGTTCCATTCGAAGTTTCGCTTTCCTTTTCTGGTTAGGCAGAAAAAAGGAATGCACTTGTCTATGGATTTGGAAATAAATCTGCTTAAGGTTACCACCTTCCCATTGAGGTTTTGCACCTGCTTTATGGTTCTGTGATTTTCTCAAGATTCTGAATCTTCCAGATTTTCTCAGGGTTGGCTTCAATTCCTCGAGCGTTGACAATGAATCCAAGGAAATTTCCTGACGCAATTTCGAAGTGACACTTCAATGGATTGAGCTTCATTTTGTACTGTCGGAGTATGTCAAACATCGTTGCCAAATCTCTTACATGGTTGATGGACAGTCGCGAATTCACGAGCATATCGTCCATGTACACCTCCATGGTCTTCCCGATATGATTAGCGAACATTCGGTTCACGAGCCTTTTGTAAGTTGCCTCAATATTCTTAAGTCTGAACGGCATCACTTTGTAGCAATAGAGTCCCAGATCGGTGACGAAGCTAGTATGTTCTTGGTTGGGGAAATGCATTGGTATTTGATTATTGTCGAGGTATGTGTCCATGAAGGATAGGAGCTCATGTTCGACTGCTGAATCTACAAGTTGATCGATTCTGGGAAGAAGACAACTTTCTTTAGGGTAGGCTTTATTCAAATCTGAGTAGTCCACATATGTTCGCCGTTTCCTATTCGATTTCCTGGCAAGCACTATATTTGATTCCTACTACGGGTATAATTCATCGCGAATAAACCCATTAAATATGAGTTTATTTACTTCTTCCTTAAGGGCGGAAGATCCCTCTAGATCCATACTTTGCCTTTCTTATTTGACTGGGACGTGCCACAGATCAATATTTAATGCTTGGCTCGCGATGGCTGGCGAGATCCCACACAAATCTGAGTTAGTCTAAGCAAGCACATCAAGGTTTCCCAAAGAAAAGCAACCAATTCCTGTCTCATCTGGTGGCTAAGTTGAGATTCGACCTTTACCATTCTAGAATCGTCGTCATCGTAGATTGGAACATCAATCGTCAACTCCGTCGGGAAGCCCTGTTATCTTTGACTTCATCCTCATCGTTATTGTCTTTGGGATCAAGGTCCCAAAGGAACATGTTTTGGCGCCCGAGCCCAGGCTCATGTGTTAGCTGTCAATTATCTGAAAAACGGACGTAGAGAGATTCCTCTACGCCCTTTCCCTTCTGCTTCACATCCCATAGCTCCGCAACATAACAGGCGCATCCGGCCACCTGATCACCATAAGCAACTTCGACCCTGTTATTAGTGGGGAAATTAGGAGTCAAACACCACGGGGCAATCACTGCCCTGAAATCTGCAAGGGTCGGTCGGCCCAAGAAAGCATTGTAGGGTGAAGGTATGTCTAACACAATAAATTGTAACATCCGGACTCTTCGGCGATCTCTAATACCCAATTCAACGGGTAACTCTACCATGTCAGTCGGTATGGTTGCACTTCCATTAAAACCATGTATGTGGGACTGACACAGTTTTAGATCTTTCACCTCCATTCTCATTTGGTCATAGGCACGTCTGAAAAGTATATTGATAGAACTTGCGCTGTTGACTATGATCCTCTTTATCCAAGAAGGAACTATCTGGGGTGATATTACCAATGGATCTATAGTGGGGGCCTCGACTCTACCAGCATCTCAGTTCTTGAAAACGATGTCGTCTGTCATAGTTCTCTGTTGTTTTATCGGGACCCCATCATCAAAATTATTAAACACTTGAAGTCTATATGCCTAATCCAGCTGGCATATGACTCCATTTACTTCCACCTTCGATCAGCTGGATGAGGACCACCACTTACTGTATTTATCACTAACCTCTCGCCAGTACACGCGGGTTCTTTTGGCCTAGCTTGGCCTTGAACTTGATTCGGGTTAGATAGGCCCTCACCTCCATCTCTCGGAGCCTGAACAAACTGCTCTAACTTCCATTCCCTAATCAAATTCTCAACAATGTCTTGTAAATGATGACATTCATCAGTATTGTGGTCGTAACAATCGTGGAATCTATTAAACTTTCCTGTTTGAATTTGTTTCTCAGAAGATGGTTTCGAAGCTGGTTTCTTATATTGTCCAGTATTACAAGTCTGTAGATAAACATTTTCCAGTGATGTGTTCAAGGGAGTATATCAGTCGTACACAGGAGTTCTAAGTCTCGGTCTGCGATTTGGGTCTCTCTTCTTTCCCTGAGCTCCATTGCCCTTCTGTTGACCTTTTTTGTTCTGAATGTTCAATTATACTTTGCTGAAATTCTCAGCGATCTATTTCACAGCAACATTACTTTGAATGCCTTCAACACTAGGCCCTACATCGTCTTGCTTCCTAGACCGTTTAGCATCTTCTCTCCTAAAAAACTGGGCCGCCTTAGCATAGAAACAATCCAACAAAGCGGGGGTTTCCCAGCCAACTAATTGTCAAACTTAGAATCAGGATCGATCCCTTTAGTCAATGCCATCAGACTAGAATTATCATTGGGGTTGCTAACCTCAGCACAAGCAGCATGGAACCTTTCCAGATAACGCCTAAGAGTCTCTCTTGGAGCTTGAGTGACACTGGACAAGGTGTTGACATCCTTCAATCTTGGATCTGCTGGCATTTGACCACATAGTTGCAATGCGTCCCAAGGAGATAGGTAAACTCCTACACTTGAGCGCATAGTCATCTCAAGCGGCGTTCATGAGCCTTTCATACTTCAACATATGCTGGTTAGGAACCGAACTCCCTTCATACACGGGCAAGGTAGGCATCCTGAATCAACGAGGTGGCTCAGTATAAAGAATGTTGCTGGTGAACGGAGTATGACTTTGGGAGATGCGCCAATCATCACTAAGACCTTGACTTTCTCGGATCATTTGGCGTATCTTGGTTGGAATGATAGGCATCTGGATGTTTGAGGCCAAGGCATGGTCGAGTTCCACGTTGCGAGGATGGTCTGGGCACAGTCCAGTGGTCCATTCCTCGCCTCCTTGGCTCCCAGTCTTTAAGAAAGTAGGGTTCATGAGCATGGACGTCTTGACGAAGGGCCAGATCTGGTTGGTTCTGGATCTCAGCTTCCAGATCTATAGTGGCACCAACTGCATGGTCCTGAATGGTGTGATAAGAAAGTGGCCCACCTGGGAAGGAGGGTCCAGCTTGATCCCTGTAGAAGGATCAATCCCGGCTCGTTCGAGATTCACAGCACGCTGATGCCTGGAGGGTCTTGCATAATTTCCTTCCAGCCGATGGTGTGTAGATCTGTGGTTGAAGTCAGACGAAGTCGAGTTTTCAATCGAGGAATGTGAGATATAATCCCTTCTAGATCTCCTTCGCCTTTCTTCTCCCAACAGGTTTACTGGCTCTGTGTTGGCATGGATTTGCTGAGTGAGCTCTTGACGGCTCTGAGTAAGCTCTTGCATGAGTCTTTGGAACTCCTCTCTAGTCACAGGGCCTTGTGGGTCTGAAGTTTCAGCTGATTTCTGGCCTACTATAGTCAGCTGTGTGCGATTTTTCCAATCCCTTCCTTCTAGATCTGCAGCATTTTAAGCAGTTCTGGTAGTACGCACCATGATTGATGTAGCTCTTTCCTAGATCTTGATTAATCTGTAAAGAATGGAGGGAACCACAAAACGACAGATCTGGATCTCCTCCTTAGATTTTAGCAATCCAATAACGGCAGTAGATCCAATGAATCGGAGAAAAATAGAGTTTTCTCAGTGAAAACACCAATATGTTTGTACCAAAATTGGGCACAATACTCTTCAGATGTAATTGAAGAGATTAGAATGAAGAAAGTAAATGAAAATACAGGCTAATCTAACAATCACACCAAATAAAGCAAGAAGAAATAGAAAGAGACAAGAGTTTATAATGGTTCGGCGTTATATCCTACGTCCACTTTGAATAGGTTGTTGTTTATTGATGATTGACAACTGTTTACAACAATAAAGATCACTAGCTTTTAAGTTACAAAGGAGTTGCAGCAGAGGAACGACACAAAAGCAAAAAACGTCCTTTCTCTATAGGCGTAGAGGTGCTATTTATAGGTGTAGGTCTAGAATTATCTCCCTCTAACCTTGGAATACCCCTTCTCACATGTGAGTGGGCCCACCAGATCGATCGGGGGTCATTTTGGATTGATCCTGATAAATCCCTATCACCTTTTTATCGGCTGATATTAATTCCATTGAGCTGCGATCGATCATGGTGGTTCTTCAAATAATAAGAAAGCTTCTGTGAAAATTTGGAGGCATTTGGACTTGTAATTTTCGAGTTATGATCGATCCAAGATTGGATTTTGCAGTTTGGCTGAAGAGTGCATATCGATGCTTTTGTATCAATCACTTTGCCAGAGCATTTTGTGGAGGTCTATATATCACGCTTGTAGACCGTTTCTTTCGGTTTACCATGCCTTCTTTGTATCGATCCTGGAGGCTGTCTTCATATCGATGCCCAGTCATGGGTTTCGTATCGATACTCGGTTGTATATTTCGTATCAATGCATGGTCGATTGATACGAAATGTATCAAATGAGCAGTCGATACGAAACACACGGTTTGATGGATTGATGATGTGTGATCGGTACGAACCGAATGGAAGTGGAGTTGATGAATATGAAGTTGGATGGATATGAAGAGGGATGGACTTTGATGGATACGAACTGACATCTTCTACATGGATTTTGATCGATTTATAAATTGAGCATACAAACTCCGATTGAACCGAAATTTGGAATTTTGGTTTTTATAGCTTTTTTTGTCGTACCATGTTAATTGTAGCTCGATCCAAACTTGGACCAAGTTTTCCTATATCCGCCGTGAACCTGTGTATAACTGATCTTCAAAACGAACTGTCTTTAGTTTTTAGTCAAATCCTTGGTGTCACGGCCTTGCCAAAAGGCAGGATAACAAATTTGTTATCCTCGAATTCTTCACAATTCACTAAAAAAGAAGATTTGTTCTCCAATTTTAGTAAAATAAAGAGTTACTATTGACAAAAGAGTGACGTAGTTTTCATTCCATCCTGCATTTTGACAGACATCACAAAATATACAAATGGGCAATATAAAATGACAGAGAAACGGTCTGCTATGATAAAAATAAGAATGAATTTTTTGATATTAAGTTTCATATGTAAATTTCATGAAAATATGAATATTGATTCTTTTCAACTACGGCTTTGTGAAATTATAATAAGCTTTGTATAACTGTAACAACCTACTCCAACATTCAGAACATTGCTATGTGCTACAACATAGCAGAATAGTATACATTATTTAAGTTTCAAATATCAGTAATTTAACTTTCAATTCTAAGAAATTATTGCAATGTCAAAAATATAGAATGTAGTACAATATTTCCAACGCAACTTATTAGCGAAAATCCGTGTGCGTAGCACGGGTTTACACTAGTATTTATGCTATTATATTATTACTGAGTTGCATTTCAAGGGCACACAAGCCTCCTTGATTTTTCGTCAACTGAGCGATCGCATTATATATTTTTTGCTTCTCCTACCAGCTCTCCGCTTCATCCTTTTCCCGTCAGCTACAAATAATTGCCTGCTCTTCGCTTCATCCTTATTCCATTAGCTAAAAAATGAAAGGCTACCGTTTCCAGCGATTCTTCCACCCAATTTCTTCCATCATGATTATCAACAGCGTGAGGAAGGTAATTTCTATTCTTCTTCTCGCCCTGATTTTTGGATGTGGTGTCCTATTTTGTTGTTGATGATATTTTTATTTAGGCGTATTTTAATACTCAGTTTTTCTGAATTTTTTCGTTTTTGCCCTCTTTACACTTTGCTATATAGGCTAGGTAGAAAAATGTAAACCATATTTTAAAAGTGAGCCTAAAAGAAAGATTACTTAAGAAAAAGGGGTACAAATGATTCTGGGTTTAGAAGTTTATATTAGAAGTTAAAGATTTGATTTAAAATTTTGAAGTTTATGTTGTTCAAATTTTAAATTGAACTGCTTTCAAAAATTTGAAATTTATGATAAAAGTTCAATTGAAAATTTTAAATAATTTAAGTTAAACTGATGTAAATTTCTAAATTGATATTAAATTGAAATGATTTAATTTATAAACTTATTTTTATTTAAAATTTTAAAACAGAATATAGGATTTAATTTAAATGCTAGAGTGATTTAGAGTATCAAAACAATTTTGATTTAGAAACATTTATAGTTAAATCGATTAATTTTTTTTTAAATGATTGCTATTTAAATTTCTAAAACTGATTTAGAAACTTAAAAGTTTAGTTTAAACTAATTTTTAAAATTAGTCTTGACCTGGCTCAAGGTTGTGACTTAAAACTAATTTAGAATGTAAAACTACTTCTGTTTGCATATGAAATCATGTTTTTTTGGGACTATGACAGTTTATGTTGTTTTATTCTCCAAATTTCATGAATTGTAGTATTTTATTATTCGAAATCCTATTTAATATTATTTGTGAAGTGCTGAAATATTTGCTAAAAAGGACATATAAGTGATGCTCATGCGATTAAGAAAGCACAAGGTGTCGTCGTTGCGCTTTTTTCACAGAAATCACTATGATTTTGGTTAAAATTACATGGATTTGCGATGTAGTCAAGACTTCACACATATAAATTAAAAAAATAGAGTAATGAAACAACACTTTTAGTATAAATCAATTTATTTCTTCATGGTCACACTTAATCACTTTGCACATCAAAATATTATATATAATGAAATTTGGGTCCAACATTTTAGTACTATTTTTGCTTTATTATTTTACTTCTTATTCTCTTTAAGTGCCAAAATCCAATTACTTTATTCAGTTTGTAGCAAGCTTCACCTACATGCTTCGAGTCTTTTCTTCCAAAGTCCATGAATTAACTTATCTACTCCACAAACGTGCAACATACTCACAATCAATTTTCTAGTATATGTAGAAAAGGCTTAGTAGTCTATTTTGCTATCAAATTTTTTAGAAATGTTTTTCAAGCAAGCTCCATATTCTAAGACATTTTAATTGTGAGAATAGAAACTCAAAAACAATAGTATTATAATTTTGTTTGCTAACACTACTACTCTCATTAATTTTCATCCTCGAATGGTTGTTTCCTAGGCTATTAGTAGTAGTAGTTTGGTTCCACATCGAATCATAATGATTTTATTCTATGTTTTCTACATTTTCTAATATCCAATTATATTAACCAACGGTCCACTTATTTATATAATTTGGTTTTTAATATGGTAATAAATGTATGGCTTTGATTGCATCCTTTTTTATTAAGTTTACCATGGAAGAGGTGTTGTTTTATAACCTCTTATGGCTAGCACATACCAATTATGTGTTGAGAAAGTGGACTGAAATTCCATGATAAGGATCATATGATTTGAATTTTAAATTACATATTCGCAGGTTTAATAAATGACTTTGTTGCCAACCTCATGCGTTAATTGGTTATATTTGTTTTAATGGTTAGATTACTAACAGTTAACAATGAAGTTGGTGTAATTATAGCAACACAAAGTGAAAAAATTAATGCCTTTATAGATGGATTGGTTTATGATTTTCAAATACATGATATTTATTGAGTTATTTCTCTATTATTGATATGCTCATTTCTAGGCCATTACAAAGGGATAATAAATGAGTAAAGATTGCAACGTAAAGCCACTTAGAATTATAGTTGTAACATGATTATCAAACAAGTGCGCAACTAATATGTACTAAATTTATAATTTCTGATTTATTATTTCTTCTCAGGTTGAATGAAGACTCTCTTTATTTTAGGTTGGCTCTCGGCTTCTTTTGTCTGGGTGCAAGTTACAATCAATCAACCTAAGCATGCATGCATGCACATACAAATACAAATGAATACGCTCACACTCAATACATCTTGATGATCTGAAGTCATAAAAAATTAAGAAAATTATGTTTTAAATCATGTTTTGCAATATTGAAAAAAAAATCACAAAAGTATGATAAAGTAGTTCTTAAATAAAGAAACATTGGTTTAAACTAAATTAATTCACATTACGCGTTTCACCGATGTGAGGAAATCTATAGTTTGTATTGGTTGTGTTATCACATAATTGTAAAGATAACACTGTAAAAATATTGCACTTGAACATTTTTAGCCATATAGCTTTGTTCTTTCCTTATCTTCATAATTTAATATGGCTATAATTAAATTGAACACTATATTATATCTTATATATAAACATAACTTGATGACTTTTTACCCTTAAGCTTTAGCTGGGCTGAAGTAATTTGAAGAACACAAAAGTTATGCTTAGTAGAATCATTATATATTCAGTGTCCTTTTTAACACTTCCCTTATTATTATGTTAAATTTGGTAATTATCTCCATATATACACATACACATGCATTTACAATATTTATATGTATATATGAATATATGTATACACATATATACATGCTCACACAACGATATACACACGCACACGTTTATGTGTAAGTATACATACACACACACAGATATATATATGTACACAAACACACATGTAATTTGTGCGTATAAATGTACACCAGTATTGCTACATTTGAAAAATAAACCGAATTGGTAATTGCTAAGTTTATAAATTTATTATTGTTCATTATATACTTTAGTACTTCATTTTAAATAAAAATGGCTACAAAAACTCAATTTTTCTAATCTCCATGCACGATAATTTTTAATCGTAGCAATGTTTAGATGTGACTATACCTATGATCTTGATGTTTCGTTCGTCAATATCATTTGCAAAGGAAGCTTGGGTATTGAATATGTGAGATTTTTCTTTAATTTTCCACTACTAAAGATAATCCAAATTTCCTTTTCTTACTACTCACATGAAAGATTTATACTTTTATAGATTGCTATTAAAATTTATGCTACATGCCAACATATGGTTAGGCACATGTTTAATGGAAGGTAGTAATGAATTATCATATTTCTTTTTAATGAAGTGTCTTCTTTTAGTTAATAGTACTTGTTAGCACCAGAATTGGTCACTAACACCCTTGAGATAGATTATGTAAAGAGATTAATGAAGAAAGTAAATTAAAACAGAGAATTGTATGCTAAATTAAATGTAAAGACAAGAACACCGGATTTATAGCGGTTCGGCGTAACTGCCTACGTCCACTTTGAAGTTAGTCATTATTGCTTTACTCAGCAATTGATTACAGATACAATCCATACACCAACTACTTGAATACAAATGCTAAGTAAAGAGAATGAGTGTTGAATGCTGCAGAGTCTCCCTAGTGTTCTCGAAAAAAGGTCCATTTTCATTGTGCCCATGCCCTTCTATTTATAGACGAAGATGGGTTGGACTTCTCTCATGGGCCTAGGAGAAAAGCACATCGGCCCATGTTATATTCTGCGCGTCGAGCTGTAAATGCCGAACAGCAATTGACAAACCACATATTCAGGCCGAACGGCATTCATACGTCGATCGAGGAAGGCAAGCCGAACGGTACCTGTATGCCAAACAAGACTTGATGCCGGTCGGAGGGAGATGCTGAACGACTTACTTATGCCAAGCGAGGTCTCGTGCCAAACGAGGCTTCGTGCCGAACGAGGCCAAATGCCGAACGTCCTCTCAATGTCGAGTGAGGCGAGATGCCGAGTGGCCCTTCTATGTCGATCGATGCTCTATGCCAAGCAAGGGGAGGTGTGCCGACCAAGGCTCAATGCTGAGCGACCCCTCAATGCCGAGCGACCCCTCAATGCCGAGCGACTGCTCAATGCCGAACAAGCTCTCCATGCCGAACAAGGCCTTGCGTCGAGCGACCTATCTATGTCAAATGAGGCAAGATGCCGAGCGACCTCTCTATGCCGATTGACCCATCTATGCCGAACGAGGCTCTATGCCGAGTGAGGGGAGGTGTGCCAAACGATGCTTTGTGCTGAACGGTTCTTTGTGCCAAGCGATGTGCTTGCTTGGTGACACATGCGTTACCGGGTCAATTACCTGGGTAACACTTACCCCCAAAAGTGTGTTATGTGAGACAACACGACACGCTTTGAGTTAATATCAAATTCCCTTTTCTCTTTTGTAACATACACAAAAATGTTCTATATGGATGCCAAACCATCGAGATACCTTGACCGGGTCCACCAGTCAATACCTGTTCAACTTCTCTTTTCTCTATATAAGCCACTACTCCTTCCTCTTCTCCCTTTTAATTTTACCTATGCTCTATATAACTTACGAACTCATCTTTCACCAGACCTCTGCGAACAATATACCCTTCTCTTCTCTTCTCGAACCCAATACGTTGCTTCACCTCCTTCCTTAATCAACGAATCTTATCAGAATCGTGTTTCCTACTCCAGGATCTCCCTAAGCTTCGAGTCATTTCTTAGGTAATGACCTCTCATTTAAACACTTTATCTCGACTAAGAAACTTAGCACGAGATTTTAATTCGTGAATCTCTGTAAAATAGAGGACAGTATGAACCGCGTGGATGTGGACAACGAATCGAGGTTAGAACATGTCTTAGGGCTAGGCGGAGTGGTGGAAGGAAGAGAAATGGCTATGGCTCAGCATTAGTCTCGCGTGCCGAACGACGAAGAGAGATTGGAGGAGAGCAATGAGTAGTGCCGAATGGCAAAGAAAGAATACGGGAGAGAAATGAGTGTTGTCATGCCGAACGACGGAGAGGGGACGCTGGTGAGGGATGAGTATTGGGCTTATAGGGACGAGCGGCGTGGCTCGGTATTATCGCGGCTCGGCATGACTCCCACATGCCGAACGAGGAAAAAGGAGAGAAGTGAGGGTTGAACCTAGAGCGCCGACCGAAGCAGCTCGGTATGATCATGGCTCGGCATGACTCCTTCATGTCGAACGGTGAAGGGCGAGTGAGGAGAGGTTAGGTGATTACTTCGATGAGTCTCTCGAGTATCGTTGGCATTAAGTTTTGAAGTAGACAGCAATAATCATAACCATTATAACTCAAATGTAATCCATGTTGACTTGACTTACCTATCATGCCTAAACATATGACAAAGACAAGGACAAGGACTTAAGCAAATAAACATATCGACCACTCCGGACTGACAACTCTCCGTCTCAAGAACTATAAATCTGAATTTAACTCGATAAAAACAAACTATAGCCTCAGTATATATTATGAATTTCCAAATTAAAAACCATCACTGGAAACCTTTACTTTACTTTATCCCATTAGTATCATGACCTTAAATTCTTTGACAGTATACTTGAACGATCGCACTAGTTCACACACCACATGGGCGGGAGTATTTTTGTTGTTATGTCTAATATCGATCGTTTTTTAAGTATAGTTTAAATAGACTTTTCATCGAATTCTTCACTCATTAGAGATGTCTAGGAAATCTAGTTCTGCCACGATCTCGGACAGACCCGGGCCATCCTCTCAACAAGAAGTAGTTGGGACTTCAAATCCATCGACTACTCCTGTTCAAGACATGCCGAGCCCTACGATTGCATCCGTAAACTTGGCTCCTGATGCCCTGGATGCAGTGATCTTTTTAGACGATCCGATTGATTCTCAAGACTCGAGAATTAACGAAAGCGCTCTTCGTCGCATGGGCTTGGTGCATGGGATTCCCTTGAATGATGTGTTGGTTCCATCAAGGCAAGATCGTCCTCACCTGCCCCCAGTCGAATACACAGCCTGCAACAGATTTATGTGCTGGGTTGGTAGCGTGCCGCCATTCAACTCCTTCCTCCACGATCTGTTACAGTATATTGAGATCGCTCCATCGCAACTACATCCAAACAGTCATGCATTCATATACGGCACATGCATTCTCTTTATGAGCGTCCTCTTCAGGCTCCCGACTCCTGGCGATATTCGTTATATTTATCGCTTCAAGAGACGATCGGACAGAGCATCTTTTGTATTTCTCGAACCACACAACAAGTGTCAAATTCTGACCGAGGCGTGGAGCAAATTCGCCCAGTACAAGCAGGAGTGGTTCTACGTGCGCTGCACCACGGCTTCGCAAGGAGATGGGTAGAAGGATGTAAGTTTGTTTTTTGGATCAATACTTGCATTTGGCGATTTGCATCTTTTCTGACTCTTTATCTACTTTTTCAGGTATCGGCCCACGTCCCGAAGGCTCTAGGTATTCTGAAGCTATCGAGGCTATTCGAGCTATCCCCGCAGGAGACCGGGACATTAGGTCACTTATTTCGAATGAGTTGCTCTCGAAGTTTAGGCTGCTGGCGACAGGTCGCCGAATAAGCCTTCCTCAAGGTGTCACCATAACAGCATTTGCCTCAGGAAAAGGTAAAAAGCAAGCTGGGCCCTCAGCATGTGACGCCCCTGACACATCTAAGGAGGGGGAGATTAAAGAAGCTGAAACGCCCGAAGTACAAGGCAAAACTATTGGCCCCGCTCGGGAGACGGTAGTCGAGGTGCACGACATCGAAGTAACACCTCCCCCCGTGTAGGAAAAGAAAAAATTGACTTACAAACTAAGGAAGAAGACAACGGGCAGAACTTCTAAAGTCACCATTACTCCGGTGGAGAGAGAGCCTTCTCCTCAACACTTAGAAAGTTCATTGAAAGGCCTGTCGGACCTTACTATTCCTGATGATTTGCTTAACTACGACTTCAATGATCTGGAAGCGCTTAAACTTCATTCGCCCACAAGAGGCGATGTAGGCGCTCAAGCCCACGTTCACGGAGAAAAAACTCCCATAAGTAGAGATAAAGAAACTGATCCATTGGGGAAAACACTAGGACACACACGGACACGTGCACTTCACCTTTGCACTTAAATTTCTGCTATTTGCTGACTTGTTTTTTTTCAAATTCTGTGCAGGTGATATAGGACGTACACATGGACTCGTTCGACTTCGCGGGTCATCTATCTTTCACCACTCTAGACGGGACTCGGGCTCCGGAAGACGTCAGGATAGAGATGATGACGGCGACAGGGATTATCACTCCCCGGATTCATCATCTCGAAAGAAAACTTATCATCGGCCTTCATACCATTATAATCTTCCTTCTCACTTGGAGAAATGCAGGGAGAAACACGGCCACAAGGGGTCCCAATCTGAAGCCCCCCGCAATCAACACTCTGGTTCATCTAGCATATGGCAATCCCGAGAACCCCATAAGAAGACTGAACTCTCAAAACCATCTCCTCCTATTCCCGCAACAGATCCGACGATATCGGAGAGGCTAGCCGAGCTTAAGGCTAAGTTCCTCAAAATATGCTTCGATGATCTGAAGTTTCTCCCGGTGATCCATCACATTCCGGGACACGTCAAACAAAGCGTTATTTCTTGTAACAACGACGTTTATGTTCACCATGGCGCGTTTGTCCATTTAGCCGAAAAAGTCTTGTAACTCTCTCTTGAGCGTCAACACGAAATTGATCGCCTGAAGCTTGAAGCCATTCATGATAAAGACATTATCAAAGCTCAAGATGAAGAGCTCTCTTCGTACAAGTCTCAACTCGAAGCTCCCCAACAAAGTGCTAAAGATACTGCGGAGGCCGTTAATCGTCTGGAAATGACACATAAGAAAGAAATTGACGAAGCGGTCCAATACTGTGGGGCCCTGGCTTTAGAGAAGGATTCTTTTCAGAAGGAAAGAGATGAATTTGCCCTCCGAGTCAAAGAGTTGGAAGATCAACTCCATAGAGAGAGAGGAAAAAACTACTGCCCAGGAAGAGTCGCAACGATATTGCGATGGGATTGTTGCTACGTGACTCCTGAAGGCAAAGCTCGACGACGAGCTCTCTAAGGTCGGGATGCTGAAGGATGAAGCCCGTGAAGAGGGAAAAAAATAGCATCCACAGAGATTGACTCTCGCCTTAAGGCGGCTACAGAGGCTGGCAGGGAGGAGATTAAGTGCATGTTCGACCCACTTATAGCAGAATACAATGCCCGTGTTCTCATGCATCTGGACTTAACTTTTCATGGCGAGGGCTACCTCGAACCTCTAGCCGAGGCATGGTAGACTTTAACTAAGATCAAGAAGGTCAAGTTGGGCACCGAAGAGGTTGACGAGGAGGCTTTGGTGAAAGAATTTCTCAGGGGAACAAGCCTTCAGACTTGTCTGCAGCGAAGGCCCTTTACTACAAAGGTTCCTCCTCATCAAAAGGAAAAGATGTCATTGTCGGTCCATCTGTAACCGAGTCTCTAGGCCTTCCTCCTACTCAATCGGCTGATCGGCTAGTACTTGATCCATTCGAGCAACACCCTGGCTATGACCCGGAAGACCCTAGCCTCGACATTCACATTCTATCTCCCATTCCAGAGGGTGAAACCCCACGGACGTTTGAGAGCCAGCAAGAAACCGGTAAATAACTTTTCTTCTTAAATTTCAAAGAGCCATTGTTTTTAGCATGAGTTCATTATATTCTAACATCTGTCTCTTGTGATCTTGCGTAGGTCGCACTGATCCCGAGCCCACTCCGAGGAGCAGTGATGCCAAGGAGAAGAAGGAGAAAACGAGTGAGGCTACTCATACGGGAGAGTCTCCCGATCCAGATGCTTAAGTGATCGAGGCGCTTGATGAAGATAAGTCTAAGACTTCGTCTCCCGTTGAAGAAAGTTATGAAATTGAGATCACAAGCGCCTCTGGACACACTTCTAAAATGAGCATGAAGGAGCAGCTCGCGGAGGAAAAGAAAAGGACAGCTGAAATCAAAGTCGAGCCCTGAGTCGTGGATCTAGATGATCCTTTGAACAATCCTTTGATGGTCATCCTCCCTAGTGGGTCTAGGCCACTAGAGGTCCCTCGTTCTTCCTCGGTTGTTACCTCCCCATCAAGCAAAACGTCCAAACGAAAATGCGTGGGGGAAGAGTCGCCTGAGAAAACAAAGGAGGAAAAGAAACCCAAGAAGTCAAAGAAGTTGTTGTTACACTCGTTCAACGAGAGCTAGCTTAGATTATGTATAGCTATTTCTGTAGTCAATGTAAATAGACTTTTTACTCCGAGTTTTGGAGGAGTTGTGGTAGAACCTTATTTTGGATGAATAAATAAAATTTAGTTCTTTTGTCTTTCAAACGACTTTTACTATTCAGCTTTTTGTATTATTGCGGTCGAAACCCGAGCTGTTGGGAGTTACATAAACCCCAATTCATCTTCATATAACTCGAAAATTCTTTGAAATTGTACATCCTTTTTTACATGCTTTGGGTACTTAGAATATTTTTCAGTCCGTACGCCAGGGACTTGATGACTTCCAGTCAGTTGTACTCTAGTCTGCACTCTGGGAACTTAGAGATTTTTAAGCTGTTCATATTCTAGTCCGCACTCATGGGACTTAGAGTACTCCACTCCACACTCAGGGGACTTGGAGATTTTTAGTCGTTTATACCCTAGTCCGCGCTCAGGGGACTCAGAGTACTCCAGTCAGCACTCAGGGGACTTGGAGATTTTAAGTCATTTATACTCTAGTCCGCGCTCAGGGGACTCAGAGTATTCTAGTCCGCACTCAGGGGACTTAGAGATTTTAAGTCATTTATACTCTAGTATGCACTCAGGGGACTCAGAGTACTCCAGTCCGCACTTGAGGGACTTGGAGATTTTAAGTCGTTTATACTCTAGTCCGCACTCAGGGGACTCAGAGTACTCCAGTGTGCACTCAGGGGACTTGGAGATTTTAAGTCGTTTATGCTCTAGTCCACACTCAGGGTACTCAGAGTACACCAGTCTGCACTCAAGGGATTTGGAGATTTTACGTTTATACTCTAGTCTGCACTCGGGGGACTCAGAGTACTCCAGTCCGCACTCAGGAGGCTTGGAGATTTTTAGTCGTTTATACTCTAGTCCGCGCTCAAGGGACTCAGAGTACTCCAGTCCGCACTTAGGGGACTTGGAGATTTTTAGTCGTTTATACTCTAGTCCGCGCTCAAGGGACTCAGAGTACTCCAGTCTGCACTTAGGGGACTTGGAGATTTTTAGTCATTTATACTCTAGTCCGCGCTCAGGGGACTCAGAGCACTCCAGTCTGCACTCAGGGAACTTGGAGATTTTAAGCCATTTATACTCTAGTTCACACTCAGGGGACTCAGAGTACTCCAGTCCGCACTCAGGGGACTTGGAGATTTTAAGTTGTTTATGCGCGTTCGTATGTTAGACAGAATAATGTAACTCTAGTTTTCTGTCATAAAATTATCATACACGGAGACATCAATAATTCATGGAAAAATGGCTTCAAGCCTTTATTAATGAAGCAAGCTAAATTGACTTATTACATGCTAAAAACTAAGAATCAACGGAATGAAAACATACTAAAAATAATTGCAACAAAGATAGAAAATGAATAGACTAAATATAATAATGTTGTAGATGCTCGCTATTCCATGCTCGGGGGAGTGTCACGCCATCAACGGTCGCTAGCTTGAAAGTTTCTTCTCCAAGCCTCCGTTCGATGACGTATGGACCTTCCCATGTGGGATTCAAATGCGACGGGACCAGAAAAACTCGTTTCAAAATGAGGTCGTCCACGTCGAAGACTCTTGGCCGAACTTTTTCTTTATAATATCGAGCGACTCGATGTCTATACGCGGCCGCTCTTAAATCAGCTTCTTCACGTTTTTCATAAATGAAGTCCGACGATTCTAGCAAAAGTTCCTGATTCATCTTGGGGTCGTAATGAGTTACCCGATGTCATTGAACTTCAAGTTCTACGGGTATAACGGCTTCCATGCCATATGCCAATGTGAATGGGGTGTGGCTAGTCGCGGACTTGTGGGTGGTTCTATAAGCCAAAAGCGCTGTTGGAAGTTCATCCACCCACTTGCCTCTAGCCTTTTCCAAACGCTTTTTCAATATGGACTTGATTATTTTATTTACGGCTTCCACTTGTCCATTGGCTTTTGGATGAAAAACTGCTACAAACCTTTTTTCAATGCCATACTTTTGACAAAATTCTTTGAACTCTTTGCTTTCGAATTGAGTTCTGTTGTCTGTAATGATAGTCCGTGGAAGGCCAAAACGGCCTATAATGTTTCGTACAATGAAATCAATGACCTTTTTGGTGGTGCTCGTGGTCAAAGGCTCTGCTTCTGCCCACTTAGTAAAGTAATCGACTGCAACTATCGCGTATTTTGCACCACCTTTGGATATGGGTAAAGAACCGATTATGTCGATTCCCCACATTGCAAACGGCCAGGGACTAACCATTTGCGTGATTTCCGTCGGCGAAGCTCTCAGGATTTTTGCATACTTCTGGCATTTTTCGCATCTCCTTACATAGTCTGCAGCATCTCGATTTACAGTTAGCCAATAGTATCCATAGCGGAGGATTTTCTTTGCTAATGTCTACCCCCCAGTATGGTCACGGCATTCTCCTTCATGGACTTCCTTCAGGACTCGTTCTATCTCATCGTGGGCAATGCACCGGAGTAAAGGGGTCGAGAATCCCTTCTGATACATTATTATGTCCTGCATTACATATCGCGAAGCCTTACGAATGACTTGTCATCTTTCACTTCTTCTTTCGAGCAAGCCCCGTGTAGCAAGTATTTCTTGAATGGGGTCATCTATGATTCCTTCTCGATTTCTGTTTCTAACATGAAATCTACCTCCATCATATTTATACTTGGAGTATGTAAGGTTTCAACGGGAACCAATCCCATTTGCTGTGCATCGCCAGTTCTTACAAATTTTTCCAATGAATCGGCTTCTCTGTTTTGTTTACGCGGGACATATGAATTATCATAATATTCTAGATTTGCTAGCAGCTCTTGAATCGGCTTCTCTGTCCCTTCGCTTGATAGTACCTCCACACCTGGTATACCACCAGCTGTGAGTCACAAAAGATTTCAATCGATTTTACCCTCAGTTCTCTGATAAGTCTCAAGCCAGCAAACAATGCTTCATACTCGGCTTCGTTATTTGTTGCTGGGAATTCGAGCTTCAAATCCTAACAAAATGATCGGTTTTCAAGAGTCACAAAAAATATGCCAGCCCCCGAGCAACGGTCGTTAGGTGCCCCATCGGTGTACATCCTCCATCGAACGGGAGGTATGACATTGTTACCGTCTGATTCGTCTGACATGGTGAATTCAGCAATGAAGTCTGCTAGCGCTTGCCCTTGTATGGCCCTTAGTGGAGGGTAGGTAATATCGAACTGACTCAACTTGATATTCCATTTTAACATCCTTCCGGAAGTTTTCGGTCGTTGGAGTACCTGCCGCAAGGGCTGATCAGTATAAACACTAATTGAATGTGCCTGAAAGTTTGGCTGGAGCTTGCGTGATGCAATCACCAAGAAATAGGCTAGTTTCTCAATCTTAGGATAATTTCTTTCTGCCCCCATTAAACGTTTACTGACATAGTACACCGGCTTCTGAACTCGGTCCTCCTCGCGAACCAAAGCCATAATGATAGCATGTTGGGATACAGCCAAGTACATGTACAACATCTCATGGTCTACCGGTTTCGACAGTATCGGGGGACTTTCTAAAAGCCTTACCAGAGCTCAGAATGCTTCTTCACAGTCGGATGTCCACTCGAAATTTCTCTGTCCTTTCTTTATTACATTGAAGAAAGGAATACACTTGTTTATGGCTCTAGATATGAAACGACTCAGCGTGGCCACCTTCCCATTCAAGCTTTGTACTTGTTTTATAGTTTTAGGCACTTGTATGTCTCGAATAGCTTGAATCTTCTACGGGTTAGCTTCCCGCACATTCACAATGAAACCCAAAAACTTCCCTGACGCAAAGCCAAAGGAACACTTTAAAGGATTGATCTTCATCCCATAATGTCTAAGTATATTGAACATCTCCGCTAAGTCCCGAATGTGGTCATTTGACTGTCGTGACTTCACGAGCATGTCATCCACATAGACTTCCATCATCCTACCAATCTGCTCTTTAAACATTCAATTCACCAGATGCCGATAAGTCGATCTAGCGTTCTTTAATCCGAAGGGCATCACTACATAGCAATATAACCCAACGTCTATGATTAAACTGTTGTGTTCTTGGTTTGGAATATGCATCGGGACCTGATTATATCCCGAGTATGTATACATAAATGACAGTAACTCGTGCCCAGCCATTGAGTCGACGAGCCTGTCGATTCTGGGTAAAGGGAAACTATCCTTCGGGCATGCTTTGTTCAAATCAGAGTAATCAATGCAAGTTTTCCACTTCCCATTCGCTTTCATTACTATCACTGGATTGGACACCCATTCATGGTAGAGGGCGTTGCGGACGAACCCATTGGCTTTGAGTTTGTCCACCTCCTCTCTAAGAGCAGCGGACCTCTCCGGGTCCATGCCTCTCCTTTTCTGTTTTACAGGGACGTACTTTGGGTCTATGTTCAACATATGACTCGCAATTGCGGAAAAAATCCCGCACATATCAGAACGCGTCCAAGAGAAAACATCCAGGTTTTCTCAGAGGAAATCAGTGAGATCCTCGACCATTGACGGGTCGAGTTGTGATCCAACCTTGAGTACTCGTGATGGGTCATCTTGGCTGACTGGAATGTCAATCGTCAGTTCAGACGGTGCTGCTTTTGCTTCCCTAGGTTCCCCATCATCATCTCTCGGATCTATGTCTCTATAGGTCCGAGAATGTGGCCCGAGCTAGGGCTTGGGCACTACTTGTCAATTGTCAGTATTCTGGATGTGGACGGAGTTGTCCGCGACCTTTCCTTTCTCTCGCCACTGGGCCTCTCTCAGCTCAGCCACATAACATGCGCGACTGGTCACCTGATCGCCATGCACCACATCGACTCCTTTGTCTGTTGGAAATTTCAACGTTAAACACCACGGGGCCAAAGCTGCCCTAAACTCTGCTAGGGCGGTCGACCCAGAAACACATTGTATAGAGAATCAACATCCAAAACTATGAAAGTTAGGATTCGTACCCTCCTACATTCACCTTGTCCCAGTTCAACTGGAAACTCAACATACCCTACTGCATCAGTCGCTGCACCATTAAAGCCATGGATTCGGGCTTTAGATGGTTTCAAATCCTTTGTCTCCATCTTCATTTGGTCGTATGCCTTTTTTAAGATGATGTTAATGGAACTTCCACAATCAATTAAAATTCTCTTCACATATGCCGGCCCGATCGTCGCAGATATGACCATCGGGTCGATAGTAGGAGCCTCCACCTTGTTCGCATCTCGGCTCCTAAACATTATATCGTCTGCCATCATGCGTTGCTGCTTTGCAGAGGTCCCATCCTCCACATTCGAACAACACTCATAATCAGCATGCCTTAAGGAGTTAGCATATCGCTCCATCTCCTTCCAATTCTTGTCCGCAGGGTAAGGTCCATCGACTATCGTGTTTATGACCAATCTACCCACGGTTCGGACAGGTTCCTCTGGTTGGCGTGGAGCCGGCCCGTGTCCAGGGTTTGATGTTCCTTGCCTACCCTCCTTTAAGTTCTTGACAAACTCCTGCAATTTTTCTATCTAATCAGTTTTTCTATGGCATCATGGAGGGTCTACACTCTTTCATATTATGCCTATAAGTCTCATGGAAGCGGCAATACTTCTCAGTCCACTTCTATTCCTCTGTTGACACCTTTGGGCGCGGCTTTCTATACTGGAAAGTATTACAAGTTGACAGGTAAATATTCTCAAGAGATGCATTCAGTGGGGTGTATTCGTTGTAGGTCAGAATCCGTGGTTTCTATTTCCCTACTTCTCTTTTCTTTCCGGGATTTCCTCCTCCGGACCCTTTAGATTGCCCATGCTTGTTCTGGACATTTACTTGTTGTCACCAGATTGTTTCACGGCGATGTTACTTTTCACAGTCTCCTGAACAGGCCCTGGTGCCTTATCCCGTCTCGTCCATCTAGCTTCCTCCCTCCTTATGAATTGATGAGCCTTCGAATAGAAATGTTCCAGTGTAGTTGGAGGCTTTCCTGCCAACCAATCTTCAAACTTTGAATCCGGATCTAATCCTCACATTACGGTCATCAGAATTGTGTGTTCGTTAGGGTTGCTAACTTCAGTTGCCGCAACATGAAATCTCTGCAAGTACTCTTTCAATGACTCCCCCGGAGCCTGGATTACACTAGATAGGGACATCACATCCTTGGGATGAGTGGCGTGTATCCTGAATTGTTCTACAAACTTTGTTGCCAACTCATCAAAGCTAGATATAAACCGTGGAGGAAGTCGAGTGAACCACATGGTGGAGATTGCGGATAAAGTGATTGGGAAGCATCTACACTTGGTCGCATCACTCGCTCTAGCGGAATCCATCATCCATACATACCTCATCACATGCTGTCTGGGTCGGTCTTTCCTTCGTAGGTCGGGATAGTTGGCATGCTAAACTCTGGGGTACTCGACCTGTAGAATAGTATCCGTGAATTGAGTATGACTCCTGGATATCCCCTAATCTTCATTGGTCAAGCCTTGATTCTCTCTCATCAACTGTCTAACCATAGCTGATAAGTTCAGAGTTTGTATGGAGGATGGAAGGTTGAACTCTCTTCTACGGGACCACTCAGGTTGGTGTCTCCTCTGTTGGCGGTCTGCCAAACATGTATCTTGGGGACTAGCTTCATTGGGGTCTTGGTGAGCCGGACGTCCAGTCACCACACGTGCTCCAGCTCCTAAGTTTCCCATTCTGGTTTGAGTGTGATCTCCAAGATGTAAGTGATCCTTAGTTGATCGATCAGTAGCACCTGCTTGTGCGGTTTCTTTTTTGCGGCGTCTACGCCTGGGAGGTTCATCGGATGAAGTCGAGCTATCAGATGAAGAGTAAGGAACGGGGCTACCTCCAGCATTCTGATGCTGTTGCTGAGTAAGCTGAGTCATGGGGTTAGCGTTAGATTGAATCTGCTCAGCGAGTTGTCTTCTACTTTCCATGAGTTATCTCATCAAGTCGTTGAACTCTATCCTGTTTTGATGACTTCCATTTGATTTTGGGTGGAAGTCCCTGCGCCTAGATTTGCTTGTTGATTGCTAGGTCCTATTTGTTGTACGCTAGTAGTCTCGTTGACGTCTGTCGATCTAGCACGCGGTCTTCCCATAGTAGAGTTATTGATAGGAACTCTGAGTAGAATCAACAGACGTCCTACGAATGACTTGGATCTCCTTCGAGGGATTTATTCAATCTAGTAGCTACAAAGAAAATCCTAGTGGCCTGAGAATTTGAATTCTCAGTGAAAGCACCAAAATGTTAGCATCAGAATTGGTCACTAACACCCTTGAGATAGATTATGTAGAGAGATTAATGAAGAAAGTAAATTCAAATAGAGAATTGTATGCTAAATTAAATGCAAAGACGAGAACACCGGATTTATAGTTGTTCGGCGTAACTACCTACGTTCACTTTGATGTTAATCTTTATTGCTTTACTCAACGATTGATTACAGATACAATCCGTATACCAACTACTTGAATACAAATGCTAAGTAAAGAGAATGAGTCTTGAATGCGGCAAAGTCTCTCCAGTGTTCTCGAAAAAAGGTCCCTTTCACTGTGCTTCTGCCCTTCTATTTATAGACGAAGATGGGTTGGACTTCTCTCTTGGGCCTAGGAACAAAGTACCTCGGCCCATGTAAATTTCTACGCGTCGAGCTGTAAATGCCGAACGACAATTGCCGAACCACATATTCAGGCCGAACGGCATTCATATGCCGATCGAGAAAGGCGTGTCGAACGGTACCTGTATGCCAAACGAGACTTGATGCTGGTCGGATGGAGATGTCGAACGACTTACTTATGGTGTTCGAGGTCTTGTGCCGAACGAGGCTTCATGCCGAACGGCCTCTCAATGCCGAGCGAGGCGAGATGCCGAGCGGCCCTTCTATGACGGTCGATGCTCTATGCCGAGCAAAGGGAGGTGTGCCGACCGAGGCTCAATGCCGAGCGACCCCTCAATGCTGAACGAGCTCTCTATGCCGAGCAAGGCCTTACGCCGGGCGACCTATCTATGCCGAACGAGGAAAGATGCCGAGCGACCTCTCTATGTCGAACAATCCATCTATGCCGAACGAGGCTCTATGCCGAGCGAGGGGAGGTGTGCCGAACGACGCTTTGTGCTGAACGGTTCTTCGTGTCGAGCGATGTGCTTGTTTGGTGACACACGCGTTACCGGGTCAATTACCCGGGTAACAGTACTCTTGAGAGATTCATTTCTAAGGCTAATCCATTTTTCCTGCCAATTATTGCTATTTCTACTTTATTATTTTTGGCATGTCAATTTTTTGGTACACAAAATTCTTTGTATTACAGAATTTTGTTGGCTCATCTCTTTATTAATTCATGACAAAATATAGTCATATACATATTATGCCTTAGAAATTTTGATTTTGTGAAATGTAATTTAAGAATTTTATTTCATGTTATCTTTGATCATATCGTGAACATTACATGAGTTCTTGCATCATTGATTTACAACCCATTATTCACAATTCACAGCATGTTTTTCAAAGTGGTCATGTTTTCTATGATATTATGTAAAGGAAAACCCAAACCTGTAACTAATAAATGAGCCCATTTTGAACAAAAAGGGAAATTAATACCTGATTTAAATAGTGTGACATCCCAGAATTCCAAACAATTTAAAATATGATAATCTCCTTTATTAATTATTTAAAATTAGCAAAACTATTATTTTCAAACAATAATAATAATGTGATGTTTTTAAATATAGATACGAATAGATTTTAAAATAGAATTATTATTTACAAATTGAATTTGAGCTTGTTTATATATATATATATATATATATATATACATACATATACATACATATATACATATATATATATATATATATATTTGAGTTGATTTTAAATTGGATTTTTAAATTAAAATTGAATTTGAATTTAAATTTGGATTTTAAATTTGAAATTTAAAAAATATATATATATCTTAAATATATTTTGGAATTAAATATATTATATATGATTTTATTTAGAATATAATTGGTTTTTACTTTATTTTCTTTAAAGGGTTTTGTTTATACAGATTTAGAAAGGTATTTATTAATTAGGAGATTTAATACTAAAGCTTTTTATTTACATTTAAAAATAATTAAAAATGTATAATGACAAGTGTTTAATTACAAAAGCTTGTTATAACATGTGTAATTTAATAATCAATTGTAAATGACAAATGTAAAGAATTGAACAAGTGTCGTCTTTTTATTTTTATCATAAATTTAATCTGTATATACATCTCTTTTCTCTTCTCATTCTTTTTCCTATCTCATTTTCAAAACACAAAGTATAACACAAATTCTGAAAACAATACCCTGTAAAAACATTTCTCAAATCAGAGGTTAATCAAAATCAAAAGCTTGTAAATCAATTTTCAACCAGAAAAATTTAATCAACCAAAGATCGTCTCTGTTTTCAAACTTAAATCTTCTCAACAACTCTTCAACCTGCATCACAATCAAAGCAAGCAAACCTGAAATCAAAAGTCTTAAATCATCTCATCATCAAAGTTCAAGCTAGATTATTTTAACAACCAGATTTCAAGTAACAAATTTGCAGTTTCAAACTGTTTCAAACTCTTTGCTCATCATCAAACAAGTGAGTAAACAACTAACTTTTGTTTTAAATTGTGGTTTGTGATGTATTTAGTAAGTAGGTGATGTGAAATTTTTTTGCATGTGTGTAATTTTGGTTTGCATGTTATAAATATGTAGGTGTATAAGTGTGCATGTCTGAAACCCTGTGCATATCCCTGGTTTATAACTGACAGGCTTAAATCTTGATCAAAGATCAAGTTCTCTTCAAACATTCACTTATAGGTTGTGAAATTTGAACAAAATATGTTTGTCTTTACTTAAGCGAAGTATTAAAGATATATTTAAGCATGATGAGTTGAAAGTTGTCTGGAAATTTAGAAAAACAGTGGAAATTATAAACTTATCAAATCCTCGACTTGAATAATTCTTTGATTCAGGTATATAATCTGAGTCACTATCTTAAATCATGATTTTTAAGGGTTAATTCACGATTTTTAGTGGGAAATCGAGTGAGCAATTCAGTGTTGACCAGGAAATGGTTTTTGAGCAATTGCGGGTGATCGGAGTGATGTGGAGGGTCGAGGTTTCGTCTGGAGGTTGTTGGGGAGTTGCCGAGTCGGGGAAAAATGTCAGATGGGTGGATAAACCATCGTGGCATTGGCAATCGATCATAGTAGGGTTTAAAACTCTAAATGGTTCAAGGTCGGGTTTTGGTTTACTGCAGCGTCGCGGGTGATTCGAGTTGCTTAGAATTTGGGGAAAAGCATTGTAGAAGGCTAGCGAAGGTATGGCAGGAGGGTCAGGTGTTTTGTTGATCGGAGACGTGGGTTCGGAGAAGCTTTTGGCATTGGGTTTGGCTCTAGGTTCGACTGAGTACCTTGATTTCGATCGTGGGCTTGTGCTAGTGATTTGGTGGTCGGATTTGTTTGCAACGACGACGGTCGATGAGTCGAAGGTGTTGTGGATGGTCGGAGACAGCTCGGTCGTCGGTGCATGTGCACCGCAGAGTTAGTTTGTGTCAATGGTTTTGGTTATGGTGTGACTCGAAGGGAAGCTCGGGTGTTGGGGTAGGTGGCTCGAGTATGGACTCGAGTAGATCGTGAGAGAAAATATGTTTTCCAGTTTTAACTTAAACTAAAAACTGAATTTAAGGAAAAAAATGGAAGAAGAAAGTCAAATCATTAACACCTGATTTATAGTCCAACCCAATAGTGTATCACGGGTTCACAATAGTATATATATCACTTAATGTATAATGATATTATGATTCAAAATAAACTATTTTGCAAATGTAATAAACCATGAGAACTACCACACCATTTAATGTCAAATAGAAATACGAAGCTATTTCTTTAATATCCTGGAGAACTCCACTGTGTTGTCCTTGTGGTTGAGATGCAGTAGTTGAATTGGATAACTATTCATCCAAAGAAATGGATGTTGCCTTACTTTCGCTCGGACGCCCAAAAAATCAGAACACTGATTGCCCTCCCGATAATTATGCAAAGATATGACGTTCGTAAATTGTTTGAACAAATCTGGAACCTGATTCAATATCGGCCACTTATTTGCATATTTAGTACTAAAATTGTTCAGAAAATTTATTACGGTTAATGAGTATCCTTCAATCCAAACATTTTTCCTATCAGGATAGTGCTCGATCAATTTTTCCAACCCCCTTACTACTCCATTTAGCTCAGCTTCTGTAACATCTAATCCACTGACCACATCACCTCCGGCTAGAAGAATGGAACCATTACAATCACGGACAATGTAGCCACATCCAGCTCTATTTCTTGAAACTGCTCCATCAAAATTCAATTTAACAAAATTTGGCCTGGGAGGCATCCAATGCACAGTTTTGATTTGCTTACTTGATAGTGTTTTAGCAGATGTTGAAAATGACCTATAATGCAAAAATGAGAAAGTTTAGAATTCAGTTTCGATAAAAAAAGTACGAAGGACGCTATAAATTGAGCCTTACTATATTACACTGACATATAAACATAAAAAATAAATAACCAATACAATGATGAATTTATCATCGGTAATTTAAGAGATTGACCGAGTTAAGCCTTTGGGCTTGACCTTTGCAATTGTCTGTGTGATTGAATCAAGGATCGCCCTTGTGATGTTGACAATAATACACTGTCCATATCATAAGTTGTCCATTCACATATATATTTACCCTTGTCTAAAAAGAAAAAAACCAATCCATAAATTTAGGCAATATTTAATATTCAAGTTCAATTTTATTTTTGCAATCTAGGTTCGTTAGTTTTTCAAGTTTAATTGTTGTTTATCTATTAGTTTACGAGGTTATGCTTGATCATGTATACTTAATTAATTCTAAGCATAATGTTTTCAATTGTCGATTTGTTTATATTTTTTTGCTTATCAGTACATAATCAGTTGGATGGCGGCATTATTATTTAATCCAATTATATATTTTTTTATTTTTAATGAGTTCAATTCTGATTTGCTTTGAAATATTTCAAATACTTTAGGTCTGTAAATGCATATGTGGAAGTTATTTTGTTTTCAGATAAGGTATTTGCTGAAATATGTGCTCATGAGAAAATACCATAGAAGAAAGTGTACAATCACAATGCATTCATGAAAGATGCATTATTACATGAATAATTGATACAGACTCAATGCTCCTGTATTTATACGGATACAACAGAAAGGGAATACGGGCTTGGGCCTGATAAAAAGCCCATGACCGCACTGTTACCGCAAATAGGCATATAGCCGCATAGCCAATAAGAAAGCGGTAACATATTCTTATTTCTATCCATTAATTGAGGGAGACTAATGTGCAGAAGCAATGCATTAGAAATGGACAGTCCAGCCACAGAGTTAGCACATGATACGGAGCAAACGTTGTAGTGTTGTGTGGATGAACTGTTATGACGCATGCTTTACTTGTGCACTGCAATAAGTGGCGTAAAAAGCTGGTGATAATTATGCTAAACTGTGTTTGAGAAGAGTGAACTGATAGATATGCTAAACTGGAGTAGACTATTGCTGAAGCATGAATTGCATAAGTTGCCAAAGCATAACGTGGAGTAGATTATATTATGAATTTTATTAGTCACTAGCATGGACCCGTGCTTCGTACACGGACCGTTTGTATTATTATATATGTTGATATTTTGTTTGAGCGAGAACCTATAAACGGAAAGCAAGGGCATTTTTGGAATTTCAAAAGGACACCGAGTAAATTAGTTGAACGAATTTTCTTTATTAGTAGTAGAGATGAGTGAAGTGTTGGAATTTATGTAGAGATACAGCTTTTAGATCTTTATGTTTTCAGAGTGAGTTTGTATAGATATTTTGTAGCGTTGGTTAGATAAGGAATACAATGAGGTATTGTTTTACTTTAGTGATTTCCTTTTAGATTGAACTGCTATATTTTTGAATTCTTTATGTACCGAGTTGCTTGGTAAACTATGGATATGGTTGTGTTTTATTGATAAGCTTCATGCAGTGCTACTAATACAGAGAATAGTTGTATAAATACAAAAGGCATGAATAGATTAAATTCTAGGATCTGCAATACGTGGAAACTATTAGCAGGCCATTTGGTAAGAATTACCACTTTGGTCATGAACTTGCAAGTATATTCTTGCAATTTTTTCCTACATGTTTATAGTATGTAACACAACTTTATGGAACCTGACGTTGCATTGTTTGTTGCATTATGGTGTGCATGCTTTATATATTTATTTATTTATAGTAGAAATTTAACCAATATATACTACACTTTTAGTGGCAAAGCACAGGGTAAATAGAATACGTTTCAGCGATTGTTATGTATTTATGTGTTTTAGTGGTTGTTATGTATTTAAGGGTTTTATTAGTTTTACTTTAACACAACTGACTATATTATATTGGAAAATAGATGATCCATGCTGGTGTGGATTTGGAACTCAAGTTGTAAAATGTTAGTACTTCATTCATTTTCTATTATAACATTTTATCTTGAATGTTGCAAAAATGTATATTAACAATCAATGAATTGGCTCAATGCAGTTTATTGTATAGGATATAACAAAGCAAGAAATAAATTGAAATTATATAAAATTCCCCAAATTGAAACTTACTCGTAAATTCCACAGTGAAGAATCGACTGATATGGCAGCAAATGCAATCTCACATATCCACTGATACCATGGTTGACTACAGTTGAAATCATATTTCTATCGATGTCTTTGGCGGCGGCTTCGAATCCCAAGATCGATGCACCCTTTTTTTACAACCAAGGAAATACTTACTTTTAAGTAAAGAGTATTAAGTTCTTGAAGTTGAACTAGGTTTATTATTGACGCATTTGGTGGCGGCGTGGTATGCTGAGATTTATACGCCCTTAATTTTTACTTTTAAGTATACGAGTAATTTGGCACGTGCGATGCACGTTCACAGGAGGGACTGGTAATAAAAGACACATTGTACAATATTTTGGATCTTACGAAATGACTTTGACGTGTATGTAATGTTGCATTTTTTTATGCGTGTACATGCACAAATCAGCCTTTTATGAAAACGTGAATGAACCTACATTATTTTAAAAAATAATTAAACATGTAAAGAAAGTAATCAACTATTACGCAACTTGGTATAACTAAATTGGCACTCAAATAAATTGTATTTTTTAACCTTTAACAGTAGAATACAATCATCATCCGATGACTCTTGAACTACATAGTTGGTAACTTAGATACTCACTTATGTGCTTATGTAGTTATTTATTGATTTACTTTTGATAAGTGTTATAATTCCCAAAAGCTAGGGTATGGGAATATGTAAGAGGATTGGCAGTCAAAGTGAACTTAATTTTTAAACAAATTCTCTTCCCTTCATTTTGCTTCATATCCAAAATGGGCTGGAGGTTTTAAATCTTATGGTTTTTAACTTTTAAAATTTTAAAAGGTGCAGTCAACTATTTTTTAAGATAAAAGGAACAAAATTTGAAAGAATTCAGTTTTATTTATTTTACAGATGTTCAAGTACAAATAGGAATTTCATCAGCTGGATTACAAATAAAATGTAACAGACTCAAGAAGATTTTAAAGGCACCCAAAGAGGTGCAACTTAACGTTGCCAAGAATATACTAAGAATCAATTCCTACTAAATTGAAGACATAAGATTTAAATACAAAGTATTTTATTTTCTCATTATTTTCCAAATTTGATATATTCGAATATCATAACCATGAAAAAAGAAAGAAACAGTAAACTAACGCACGTTAATTTTCACTAACTTCATTAGTGCCACTCAATAATAGAACAAAAGTTATACACAGTCACAAAAGTATTGTACTATAATACTCTGTCAAATGGAACTGCAGACTAAAATATTTTAAAAAAACATAAATAAAATTATCCATTAAAATATATCATCTTAATAGTCAAAGTACATGACATACTTCGTCTTCTAATTATTTATCCGGGACTTTCCTGGCACAATTCTCTTCACTGGGTTCACCTTGCTCAACCAATTGATCAAGTCAACCGAAACATGCCTAAAGCTAAAATATTTGTTGTTTGAGTAAATTTTCAACAATCTGAGCCTTCTCTTCTTCTATTTTGCTTCTTCTTTGTCTTATCATGGCCCCATTTTCATCATTATGATCTTCCATTTTTCTCAAGGAGAAATTAACCTGAGAATGACATTGAAACTTCAAAAAAGCATGACAAATAGCATTATGACATATAAGTACATCAATGCCTAATTAAGAACTAAAAGATGATATTGACTTTTCTAAAATAGATATGTTCCTTATGGCATTTGAGCTGGTTAAGAAATCTCTACACGCAGTTGAAGAATAGTCCATGGATTCTCCTAAAGAATCTCGACAGGTATTTCACACATTTGATAATGAAAAGGTAATTTTTGTTTCCATATATGGAACCTTTGAGTGAATCCACCCTAGTTTAATGAGTAAATTGTCTTCTGCAAAACAAAGAAAATTATTCAATTCATCCACCTAAGTTTATTATGTATTCCAACCTTCTTCCTTTCAAAATAATTTCTTAACTTTTTCCGTTCTTTTCGTAGAAAATAATGCATCCTGATATTAAATAATCCAAAACCTACGCATCAAGAAAGTAAATTATATTGTATGAAGCAAGGAAAATAATAAGAAAATCTTGTTGTATATTTAATAATTAGAAATTCCAATGTAAAGATGGATCAGAAACTTGACTGTACAAATTGATTTCATATTTGTAGTACAATAGATTTTGTCTTTTTGAATCTTTAGTTAGAACCGTATTGATTTATTAATGCGTATTAGTGGCGTTCATAAAAGTGAAATTTTGCAATCCAAATCTAATTTAGAGAAGAAAGTAACCAATGACTAATGTACCATTGGCAGGCAGTAGGACACATGACAGAAGTTCGATGTGGTAGATAAGAAAGTAACGGGAGATAATTTACTGAAAATGCAATAAAAAATGATTATCTGTATAGTATATATGTACTAAAATATAAAATTGTACTAAATAGAGAAGTGTTAGTGTGGTAGTAAATAAAGCATGAACTATGATTAAGCTTTTTTTTCCCTACCCGCTATAAATAAGCAGCAAACAGGCACGAAATAATATCTTAGTCAACTCAAAGTACGAAAATATAGTTACTATGAATAAAGAAACAGTAATTCATCATGATAACATAATTAGAGTAAAAAACAAAAATAAATTACCAAATTTGCTTGCTTTAGTTGCAAGCATATCCAAATATAGTGGATGTCTCGCTGAATTGGTAGTTATCATTTGAGGCAAACGCCATTGATTCTATGCATCCAAAGTTTGACAACGTGCCTATTAATTCCACTTTGAGCAGGATATCGCTCTTTTTTCGCAGTTTTGCTTGTATGATGTCAAGAGTTTGTGAGTAATATAATTGAAATAGTAGAATTAAATTTAAGGTTAAACAGGTAAAGGTACAAAAAAACTTGAATGCACAACCTGCTGATTTGAAGGAGCAAAAAGCAACTTTCTTCACATTCCTCCTTTATGTGCATCCAATTCATTCGACACCCAAATTATGTGCCATAATCATCGATACCCTCAGCCAAAATCTATTTGCGGCCAACTGCTTAACTTCATATATTCATGCATATGAAAATCTTATACTTTAAAGTTTGATTCTACAACAAAGCTTCAAACAACTAACAAAGCAATAAATTGAAATGACTCATTTACATAGCAGATGAAACATCAAGACCCATTGGACAGCTTGGTTGGAAGTCAACGGTGGAAAAGGATCTGACCTATTATTGATGGAGCAGGTCGAGCTCGTTAGCTAGCACAATTGGTCAGAGATATGTAGGGACGAAGCATGCGGTGCTAAAGTTTAGAAGATAATTAGCTGGTAAATGATAGTCAGGAGGTAAGCGTACTGATTTGATTGAAACATTTATTGCATCAATTGCAAGTGTTTTTTCATATATTAAACCGACAATTGTACTTGTTTATTGCAGTATGTAAAGGACAACTGAAGTTTCTTTTGTATATTCACAGATCAAATACAGGCTTATGGTACAGTAAACTTGTGAGTAAAAGTCGAACGAAAAAGATGGGATTATATTGTATTGTGAATATGTCCATCTGACCTTTGTTTATCTGTACACTATATATGTACTAAAATATAAAATTGTACTAAATAGAGAAGTGTTAGTGTGGTAGTAAATAATGCATGAACTATGATATAAATAAGCTCTTTTTTCCCTACCCACTATAAATAAGCAGCAAACATGCACGAAATAATATCGCAGTTAACTTACAGTATAAAAATATACTTACTATAAATTAAGAAACACTAATTCATCATGATAACATAATTATAGTAAAGAACAAAAATAAATTACCAAATTTTCTTGCTTTAGTTGCTGGCATATCCAAATATAGTGGATATCTCCTGAATTGATAATTATCATTTGGGGAAAATGTTATTAATTCTATGCATCCAAAGTTTGAAAACGTGCCTATTAATTCCACTTTGTGCAGAATATCGCTCTCTTGTCGTAGATTTGCTTGTATGATGTCAAGGATGTGTAAGTATTATACTTGAAATAGTAGAACTAAATTTAAGGTTAAGCAGGTAAAGATACAAAAAAAAAAATGAATGCACAACCTGCTGATTTGAAGGAGCGAAAAGTAACTTTCTTCATATTCCACCTTTACGTGCATCTAATTCATTCGACACCTAAATTATGTGCCATAGCCATCGATCCCCTCAGCCAAAATCCAATTGCGGTCAACTGCTTAACTTCATATATTCATGCATATGAAAATCTTACAGTTCAAAGTTTGATTCAACAATAAACTTCAAAGAACTAATAAAGCAATAAATTGAAACAACTAATTTACATATCAGCTGGAAGATCAAGACATATCAAATTGAAAACGACCCTTCTTCGATTATAGATCCCACGAGCTTTCATGTATGAGTAATGCATTAGAGATCTGCGATTTTGTAGGATTTTTCTTTTTAGGATTTTGTAAAGTCGCTGTTTTCAATGAGGAATAAAGGGTCTTGATTAACAAATACATAAGAAAAAGAAATAAAGTGCGTGTCCCTGTGAAGCAGGAAAGGATGCGGGGTGTCATCTTCCTCTTAATACTCGTTGTGAATATACCATCTTCCACTCTCAAAAAACCACATATTGCAATTTACACCAAAATGAGCAAACTTAATTTTCACAAAAAGATGAACCATAAATTGAAAAAAAACGTTAGTTTTTGATCACTTTTTTTTCCATGGCATGGAAAACTTTGAATTAGAAAAGGAGAAAAGGAGAGCAAACCTTATGGAGACCTCTACTGCCATGATTCAACTCATTCTCGCTGAGCTGTCATTCTCAAATTACTCGAATTATCATGCCTATCCACAAAAGATGTATCGAATTACCATTTGTTAAAATTATGTACTGCTTTGATTTTTCATTCTTCAACCTAATTGTTTTTCGTTTTTAGGTTCGTGGGGAAGAAAAAGGAACGTGTTTAGAAAAAGGCAGCCTGAGATCGTACCTGGGGTAATGAAAAAGGCGGATGGTGCAAGCTTGAACAATCGGTCGGCACAGATTTGGTGTCGTCGTACGCCGGACGGGGGAAGTGGTTGTTGAGCTAAAGGACTACCCTGACGGCGGCGGCATGTGCTGTAGCGACAGACAGTGGAGGGGAATGAGAAGTGGAAGTGAAGCAAGGACAGTGTAGGGGTGCCGGTTAGAAAATTGAATGAGGGGAGTTGCCATTTTTGCGGGGAGAGGCGGATGTGGTTTTGGTGAAAGTGGAAAATGAAGACGAAAAGGAAGGAGGAAACGGAAGAGGTGGAAAAAAGATGTGTACAGAAGGTTGTGGGCAACGTTTGGACTTGGGGAAATGGCAAATCTGTCCTAGTGGAATGTTTCCTTTTATTTTGAACTGAGGGCAAAATGGAGACTGCCAAAAAGGCTTCACTTTGACCGCTTTTACCGAGGTTTTGCTTTATAATATAGATAACATTTATTTTTTGCAAATTAGTTAAATTATGTTTATTGTCTATATAACAAAATAGATCGGACTTAACGAAAAGACAAACAATAGATTAGATTTAATTAGACAGAAGATATCTATAACAAACCAGGGTTTTGCACCATTTTATAATCATCATTAAACGATTAGTCTGTTGGTTTATTACAATTGGGAGTTTTGAATCAGCTGAAATTCTTTTGAGAATTGTTAAGTATTTTGCGGGCTTCAGTTTAAAAATTAGGCCATGTTTCATTCGTTTGATCCCAGATTGTTATCAAACCAGATTCATTTTGATTTCCTCTTTGTTCAAACACTAAGGCAAACATACGAACGAATTAGTGGGGGTTTGGTATTCCATTTCTTCAAAAAACCTAAATCAAAACAAACGAGAAAAAAAATTGGCGGCCTCAAAATTCGTTCATTCGTTCCTCCTCCAATTATTTTCGCATCGCCAACAAAAGCATACAAAGGAAAAATTCATGGCGACTTCAAAGATTCGTGGCTTTCCTCAGTTGATCTCTCGATCGCTTCAAATCGTTGAGCGCCTCCACCTGATTCGAGTTCGTCTTTGCTTCGTTTGGACACCGTGCAGAGGCGAGCAAGAGGAGATGCCTTCGGCTTCGATTGGGTTGGGTTCTTCAAATCTAAGGTGAGTGAACTTTTTCACTCACATCTTCTTCAACTCTTACTTCGACTAATTTCATTTGAATGTTGATGACTTTTGAGGCTTTAATTTAGCTTGGTTTTGAACACTTGATTGACTTGAGCTGCTTAACTTTGCGATGTAGATGTTGTTCGACTTTTTGAGTTTGACCTTGTTCGTATTTCTTGAGTATCACTGTTTCGATTTAGATTTCTGTTGGCTGGTCACTTGAATGGATTAAGTTGATTTTTGTGAAAATATTTCGTGTGTGACATTAAGCTTGACTTGATGCACCACTTTGTTATTCCACGACTCCGGTCAGTGGTTTACGCTTTGATTTGTTTACAAATTGAACTTCGGCAGCGGCTATTTAAATTTGATTTGGCATCGGCTTGTACTTGAGCATACATACACTTCAAATATTTTGTTATTACAAGCTTCACAGTTTTGGTTAGTGGATTTCTGTGACTTCGGCATTGGCTTAGGCCTGCAGTTGTTTTCGACTGCAAACTTGATTTTTGTGAAAATACTTTTGGAGGAGAATCTACTTGATTTTGCAATTTGCTTTAATGTTGACTACGGTCTTTATTTAGTTCGAAACTGTTGATATATGATTTTGGAATTCGTATGTTTATTTGGTTTTGACCACAGTACTGCAGTCTTTCACTTGAATTACGCGCTGCCTTAAGTGTGTTCAGTGTGGTCACAATGTTGTTCTGTGCACTTGATTTAAATTAAGTTGAATTGTAATTTCAGTGTGGTCTAGTTGTATACATACTAGTTGGTTTGTAACTTCATGTTGCATTAAACTCTGTTGACATGAGTATTATACTTGAATCTTGTCCATTCACATTACTACATTGTGGCTTCGGCCATTATGCATTTGATCCCAAAACAGTAAAGCCTTCCTCCTGACTTTACTTGGTGACAATGGCATGACTGCCACTTCCCTTTGTTGCAATTCCTATTTGATTCATTGCAACCTGATTTTGGGTCGTACTGTCCATTGCTTGAGACATGCTATCCAACTCATTTTACTGTTGCTTGAGGCATGCTATCCACTTCAGTTTACTGTTGCATATAAGTATGATCATATTAGCATAGTGTTGAACCATTGTTGTTGCACTATTTCATTTGTTGCCATGTTCTGGGTGCAGTAGTCTTCTACACTGCAGCACTTCACGTTGTATTGAGTACACTACCCACTTCACTTCACTGTACATTGTTGCATTTGTTTGAGCATGGCCTTCATGTATTTCATGTAGTCTCTTGTATCAGTTCTCAGCCATACTAGCTGCCCTTGTTCTGTCCATTAGTTCATTGTAGTCTGATTTGTGTACTAACATGTGTTCGAGCCTTTTTCACATTGTTGGTTCATGTTGCATCCACTCGACTCATTACTGTCGTGTGCTGTGGTGCCATACTTTTGGTGCTCTCACCTTCACTCGGCTGTCTTCACGTAAGTTTGTACCAATGCCTTTGTGCACTTGGTCATTGTAGTCATTGAGATGTTTAGGTTACATAATTCATGCTGCCTGGTCATTTTTCTATGTTGTCACTGCCCTTGTGGGTTCAGACCTGTAGCATACATGTGCAATTCCTTGGTGCAGTTGCATATATTTTGTTATATTCATTTCATAGTTGCTGTTTCAACTGATGGGTTGTGTTATCATACTCACTTGGTGGCATACCCATTGCTGCACTGTTCGGTTGTGTTTGAATTTATGCTCGACGGTTTTAAGTGGCTTCATGTGGGATCTTGTGGTGGCTGCAGTTTTTGGTTGCAGTGCCCTTGTATTCATTTATGCAGGTTCTCTTCTTGGCTTGCATCGCATTGATGCGATTGGATTGTTTATCTAATTACACTTGAGTTGAATCCGGTATTCTGGGTTTGACCTCGTGTACGTTTGTGATCTTTCATTGTGTATTTCCTGATCCTTTGTGTATTTCATATGCCGTATTGGCGAGGCAGTACACGTTAGCGTGTACTGCAGCCAATCAGTAATTGATGTTTTAAGTGATATTCCAATTGCTGAATTGTTTCTGTGTTCGATTCAATATTTTGAAATTATCTTTGTTTTGATTTGATTCGATCAATTTGTTGTTGTCTAATTATCTATTTGATAATTAGATTTTGAGTTTCTAATTATTTATTTAATAATTATATTATTTTTTTGTTAATTGCCAATTAGGCAATTCTGATGTTTTCTAAATTATCTTCATTGATGATCTTTTCATTTATCTCTATTGATGATTTGAATCTGCTGATTTGTTGTTTAACACTATTACGTGTTATATTTACCGTTATCCGATTCTCTCCTAGAAGGGTTGGATAGATGGAATTTATTGTGACTGTCGTCTATTCATATTTAATTATTATTGCTTTTGTGCACTAATAACTGAGTTGAATTAGACTGATCGTGTATTATTTTCTCTTGAATTTAATACTTGGGTCAGACCGAGTATTTACAGGTTGTTAATATCTTACTTTGGGTTGCTGCTAGAGCTATGAAGCCTTTTCATACTTTTTGGAGTAGTCATTGTCTTAGTATAGGATGTTGTATATTCATGTATGTTATTTACGATAATGTACTTGTATATGTAACTTCCAGAGTCGACAGTTGTAGTTGTATCATATGTATTGTACCACATGTATATCAACTGACATCAGTTATATATATATGAGACTTTCTGTTATATCTGTGTTCTGCATTTACATTATTTGTGTTATTATTATATATATTGTCCTAAACTATTATGAACCATCGTAGTTCGTTTTATACTGGAATTGGGTATGTCGATGGGAGTAAATAAATAAGGGATGAAAAATTAAAAATATATATCACTCCTATCGAGGTAACCAATACTAGTGTAAGGCCTAACTACGGATGACCGCTCCTATCCAGCCTTATTCTTGGGGATAACAGACAGTATTTCTTTTAATACTCTTTGTTATTGCGAGCATAGAGGTGGGGCGTCACAGTTGGTATCAGAGCTTGGGGTTTATGGACATAATATAAAACATAACTTAGATGGAACATGTGTTACAACTATTAGTCGATGTTTTATTTATGCTTTGAGTCAAAACTGAAGTTTTGAAAATATGTTGAAATTTTTAAATATCTTTATTTAAAAATAAAAGTGAAATTGTGTTTTGTTGATTTGTTTGATTTGTGACTGTTTATTAGAGTGCGCAGCGGAAACAGTGAAACTGTCTTCGCTGAGTACGGCTGATAACCTTTTTGATTTGAAAATCAAATTATCAAATTGAAATAAATTTCATTTGTTGTTTACATAGCTGTGTTTAATTTGTTTTCTTTAAAAATTTCGAATCTGATTTGAGGATTCGAAATGACTGCAGTTATGTGATTTTTGTTGAGATTTCTGCTGTTTTAAATTATCTTCATTGAAGATATATTTGAATGATTTCTTTGTTCTTTTTGCGGTATACGTGGAAATTTATGTTGCACGTTACTGCATTAATTTTACGTTGAACCGATGTTTGGTTTTAACGTATTTTGCTGCCGTTATTATTATAACGGGATTTTGACACCAATGCTATATTTTGAAGCGTGGTATTTTGTTGACATTTTTAAATGAATGAAAATTCACTGGTATTATATTTTGATGCGAATTATTTTGATGAGATTTTGATGTTTAAAAATTACCGTCGCTTTGACTTCAGTAATCGTCATATTTTAAAGTGGATTTTCAAGCGGTTATCCCGCAATGCGGATTTTGATATTCGTTTCTACGGTGTTTTGAGAAGTACAATTTTCTTATTGAAATTGTCACTAATGTTGCTGTTTTATCACGGATTTGCAAATTGTTTTTCAAAATTTTTATAGTTTGCGCTTTCAAAAGAATGAGGAGGCGATTTAAACGATTCAGCAAAATCGAGGACTATGAACCCTTTCTTTTACCTATTCGCTTAATTCCGGACTTGTTCGTTTGAGAATGTAAATTATTTACTTAAAAAAAATTGTTTTTAGAATTTTTATAGTTTGCGCTTTCAGAAGAATGAGAAAGTGATTTAAACGTTTCAGCAAAATCGAGAATTATGACCCCTTTCTTTTACTGATTCACTTAATTCCGGACTTGTCTGTTTGAGAATGTGAATTGTTATTTTTGAATACACAATTTTGCACTTTCAAGGAAACGATGAAGAGATTTAAACGATTTAGCAAAAGTGCGGAGTATGGAGCCATACTTTTACTATTTCGGTTAATTTCAGACTCGTTAATTGAAACATTTGTTGTTTGATGACTTTGATGATTTTGATGATTTTACACGTTCAAGGAAACGTTGAAGAGAATCAAACGATTTAGTAAAACACGTGTATGAGACATGTGCGTTTGCTATTTCGGTTAATTCCGGACTCGTTAATTGAATATATGATGATTTTCGTGTGCTTTCGAGCCACTATGTTGGACCTTCGGGTCATTTGTTGGACCTTCGGGTCAATACCAGTACCAGACCTTCGGGTCATTTGTTGGACCTCCGGGTCATTTGTTGGGCGCCAAAAATTATGTTGGGTACTTGGTAGGCTTCGGCCATTTGTTGATGCACGTGCGGCGTAGCTAAAACTCACCATCTGATGGGATCGATCCAACCTTTTATGTTGATTTTCTAGATTATCTTAATTGATTTCAAGATATTTGTTGTTTCCAATTTTCTGCAGGTAATTGGATATTTGTTGATATGAGTTCTGATTATCATTTTTGATAATCAGATATTTGTTGATTTGATTATCGTTTTTGATAATTGAATAATTGTTGTTTCTGATTATCGCTTGAGGTAATCAAATATTTGTTGAATTGAAATTTGATTATCGCTTGAGATAATCAAATATTTGTTGAATTGAAATTTGATTACCGCTTGAGATAATCAAATATTTGTTGAATTGAAATTTTATTATCGCTTTTGATAATTGAATATTTGTTGATTTGAAATTTGATTATCGATTGTGATAATTGAATACTTGTTGATTTGAGATTTGATTATCGTTTTTAATAATCGAATATTTGTTGATATGAGTTCTGATTATCGTTTTTGATAATCGGATATTTGTTGATTTGATTATCGTTTTTCATAATTGAATAATTGTTGTTTCTGAATATCGTTTGAGGTAATCAAATATTTATACACCACTTCTCCACGTTATTTAGCGATGTAGGACTTTTTTCCCAATCCAAATCGTCGTTCCTCCATCAAACATGCGAGACAACCCTAACACAAACAATTTTCATTAGGCTATTTTTATGTTACCAGCTCAAATCATTTTATTGCCTTCAGTCAAAAGTTAAATTATTCAGTCGTGCTTTGATACAACGTGATACGGTACATAACAATGTCCTTAGTTAAATATAATTATTTTTTATCATAGCTGGAAAATTTACGCCCACTTTGTTTGTGGCATTTTATATATATTTATTATGTCATATTATTTACTACAACAGCGTATTTTTTAACCAAGGAAAGGACATTTTGAAAAGTTTGCGTTTATACTAAACAGTTATAACATCAATGATATTACAATCATACATTTATAAGATATAAAAATAAGCACGTTAAATTGTGGTCCACGCTGCTGCATATGCACACCATTTATGCTGAATGCAGCCACACTTTATACCGGATGAAACACCAATTTTGTAATTTTGATGCAAGCTATTCATCACACTATTATCTTTTGGGACCAAGTGATTAAGTAGTTATGCCAGTGCAAAGACGCCTGCAAATACGGGATATGCTCCTGCATTATTGAATTATATTGCTTATGCGGGGATTTCAACTGCAAACTCCTTTGATATGTTTTTTCCCTTCACCATTGAACCCATTACAGTGTTAACAGTTTTTTTGCAATTTCTTTTCTTTCTGATTAAAATATGTAATTAATTATTACAATATTTTTATTTCTTCAGTACTTTATTCTTTAGTTATGGCTGCAATTTAAATTGTATATCATTTAATCTTTCTATTTACATGATCCTTTACCGTTTATTGCCACCGTAATGAAATAAATTGTAATTTATACCTCTCTCTTTTGTCATTTGTTCTATATGATGTCATTTACTAAAAAAACAAGTATATTATATTTTAATAGTACTTTGATACCATAGTTTTTACCAAATAAGTTGTATACTACTGATGTGCAGGAGGCATATGGGAAGATGTAACTGTGATGGATGAGGTTTTGTCCGAGGCTGCTCTTCCTGTTTATTCTTTAGAGGTAAACATTATAATCGTTTAGCAACGTTGAATTCATTTAAAACACTGAACATATTGTTAAATGCTAACTCGTGGAGGCCATACCTTCTGCTGATAGTTTGATCTACAAAAGATTTGCAATGTAAAACATATGTTAAATCTTTGTATTCATATTTTGATTGAATAAATAAACACATCTTTCAAACTTCTTAGACATTGGAAATAAATAGCACTATAAAGTGCTTTGCAATTCATGCAGCAGAGGAGTATTATATAACATGCACATGCCTTAAATTCTGCATCAGACCAGCAAATACTCATCATCTGTTTTATAATTTTATTGTTAGTAGAACATATATACTTGCAAAAATGTTCATTGGGATCTTAGAGATTATAAACAGCCAGGACTTTCATGTGATAGTGATCCTTTCATAGTGCTACGAACATTTTTTCTGTACAAGACCTCATTTTTTTTTACTAATGTTTTCCCTCAAAAACTCAATATGCTGCATGCCCGTATGTCACAGTGTATTCTAATTGTTCTTCCTCTATTGCAGGCTGTAAGCGCCATCATTAAACAATATATATCTGGTGCATTCTCTCATCTTTTAGTTGAAGTTTCAGGTAATCCCTTCATTTCCTCAAGTGACTTCTAATTAACAAATTGTGTAAATTTCTGTGTATACTGTCTCTCATATTTCTTGAACAAGATGAGATCTTATTATCCGTTATGCACTTGTGGAACTAGGGGTGTAAACGGGTCGGACCAGAATAGACATATGTGTGTTTCCGTGTCCTATCCTACAAGAAATTCAGATGAACACGGACCAAACAACGTCTAAGTTCAGACATGTTTCATATGAGCCGGTCAACGGACGGATAATGTTCGAACAATAGAAAAACATCGAATATTTTCAAACAGACATATTTTCGTACAATTTTCTTGTTCTAATTCGTATCCTAAATGAGAATCTTATGGACACGTACCGGATGTCTTACAAGTTACAGCCTCGGACCGAACCAGACATCGGACAATCGTGCAAAATTTACACCCCTATGTGGAACTTGATTTAGGTAACTCAAAAGAACCTACAATGTCAATGTACATTGGGCTTTTCATCAATATAATTATCTGTGTTTGTCTCAAATATTTGGGGGCAAGAACTTGTACCAATTATTATCTGTTTTTGTCCGATTTTTTTTTTCCATTATGAACATAGAAAATAATGCTTGCACATGCCAACAAAATGCATTCTCTATTGAAAGATTGGTTCGAAGACACTTGGAATTAGATAAATGGCAGTAAATGATTATATATATATATATATATTTGTATGTGTATGTATAAGAGACCCCTGTTGTCTCCTGATTTCCACCCCACGATCCGGGAAGAGAGAGAGAGAGCCTTATTATCTAATTCGGACTGTGGGGGTGGAAATCAGTGGGCAACATGGATGTGTGTGTGTTATGCGAACGCATACTCTTAACCTTGCGGTTGGCTTTTAATTGCACCTTCACGATTTGCCTTTCTTAAGTAACAGATCAGTTTTCCTTCAAGCTTCTCCAAATTTCTCCAAATCATCGCAGATTTGAGAGTCTTTTCGTTGACTATTGACATTTTTCCAGTGTTATTTTCGCTATGAACATAAACAATTCAATAGCGCTTAGACATATCTACAAATGTGCATTCTCTAGCGCAATGTTGGCAACACTGGAATGGACAAATGACACGTTAATTATCAGTACTATTTTGCCATGCGACTATGAAGGCGTATTTATAACACCATATGGTTGACATCCGTAAATCTCACTTTACCTATTTTACCTTGATTTGTTCAAAGAGAAATTAGTTTTCATCCCTGCCTCACATATTTACACAAACTAAGACATGTATTGTTTGCAACAAATCAAACTTGCAAAGTTTGCTTCATGTATCTTTTCTTGTTGGGTGTTTCCTGCTCCGTTGTTGTTGGTTATACGTACAATTTTTAGTTATAGTTTTGTTAGATTTTTTTTTAAAAAAAAAAGAAGAAAGAAAAAAAAAGGAAAAAGAAAAAAGAAGATGAGTTGCAACACTTACTAGATGGTGTAGTACCAATTATATTTGTGGTATAGTTATGTGATACTATGATATAGTTATGTACCTACTCAATTGAGTATTTATCCAAGAAAATGATATTATATTTCAGCAGCAATTGCTGCAAAAATCTCTTTTGCCACTTCCAGTTTTTTCAAAGTTATCACAACACAACCAGTACATTTTGAATTTCTTGCTGTATATGCTGTTTAAACCTCCCTTGTTCACAAACCAGCTTTTAAGTTTGATGTTCAAAATTTTTGAATTTGATTATTTGGAAAGCTAGGTAGTCTGTTTACATAATCTATGGTTCTGTAGGCGATGCGTGTTTTGCACAGATGCTTGCTTTCATGTAAATAATACATATACACACAGACACACACACATGTATGTATATAATGAGCGCGCGCGCCCACGTGTAGACCGCGCGTGCCCATGTGTAAACCATGCATTTTCATTTGTGCTAAAAGTAGTGCTTGTTGGTTGAAGCACTGATATGCCCTATGATATGACAGAATCACTTAAAGTTCCATCTGAACACAAGGGTGGGTTACAGGATTCTCCTTTGCAGATTGCCTTGGAGAGCAGCAAAAAATGTGTGATTCAAGGAAGCATGGATCTCTTACTGGTGAGAATGTTAACGGTCGAGGCGTATCGTCTCCCCTTTTTTTTTTCCTTTTCGTAAAACTAAACTTTATATATTTCATTAGAAGTATAATAATAGTTATTAAGAAAAATGGATACAAACAACAGCCTCTTCAGTAACTACTAATCATGAATTTTTCATGGGAGTGATGGATTTTAGATGTCTCACTGATATAAATCTATGAAACATTTAATGTCCTTGGATGTTGTTTTGCTAAAATTATCGCAAGAGATACTGACAACAGACGCTTTAAGGGACCGGTGAAATTGAAAACTTTTGTGTAATGGGGTCTGTCGATCCAAATGTTCATATTTATCTGGTTGAATTGGTTAGCAGCATAATAGGTTTTTGTTAACAAAGCAATATGGGCATACTCTATTATAGTTTAATGACTTGGTGACCATTGCAAAATTGGATGCAATGACCACAGGAAGATAGCAGACACAAGGTTGTAACAATCTTGGATTGGATATTTTGTGTGCTCATCCAATATCTGAAAATATCAACATGACATTAGTGTTCCACACTGTGCTAGGACACTAATGACAATATTTTCAGACATTGGAATTAATTATTCAATTAATTAAATTAGAGATATAAATATGGAAAATTTCGGCATACATCGTTATAATTATAAAACAAAGTTTTAGGTCCCTTCCGATATTCTTTTATAAAACACATCATTACAGTCAGAAAAATAGGTGTTTAGGTGGTTTTTGGATAATTTTACTAACCTTAATTTGTGTTTATTTTATCATTTTCTATAACTCATAGCCAAATGTAATACACGCTTTGGTAGCTACTATTAAATTTGAAAATGAGAGATATAAAATAATAAAGAATTATAAAAAAGAGGGATCTATAAAATAGTTGCCAAAATGGAGGGATGTAAAACAAATAAGTTTTAGAAAGAGGGACGTGTACCTAATTTCCACAATGAATATTCTCTTTCTTTTTCTTTGTTTCATTGTAATAAAATCTTCAACAGATCGAAAATTTTCGAAAAATTCCATAGTCCCGAAGAAAAATCGATATGAGTAGGTTTTTCTATACTATTATGTTTTTTATGTTGGTACTTGATTTATATATCAATTTTAATTGCTTGCTAGATCATATTTATTTTAGTGTTTAAAAATATAAATAATTACAAATTCCCTTTTCTTTTACTAACTCTAGAAAGTATTTAGTTCATTTTCAACATATATGTTTACTACTTTAAATGCGAAAATTGCAAATCGTCATATTTCTACATTTGAATTAATCATTCACCACTTTATTTCGCATTGTACATGCATTAGCTGTCGAGAAGACACCCTTAGAGGATGATATTTTTGATTTTCTAGACCATAATTTAATGTTTGGAAACTTGATATTTGATTTCCATTTAGCCACATAGCAGTTAATTGTTTACTAGTTTAACCAGTTAATATTCGATATTTCGTTTCCGGTTTCACGTTTTAGACGTTGATATTTTTTTCTCTTCAGTTTAGTGACTAACAGTTGATGTTGTACATTTAATATTGATCTAGCTTAAGGACTTAAAGTTCAAATTAAACTTTATTCAGTTCAAATTTTCTATAGTTTAAACTTTGAAGACACTTGCGTATTTTTTATTTTTTATACATTGCAAGGAAAGTAATAGGATGTTCTAATTTTGGGATGTAGCATTCGGAGTATCTTTTATGTTTGGAAAGTGAGGATCTTATGGTTTAGTGATTTGATCAAGGTCCAATGTAATACTCAACGAGTTTTGGGAGAGACTAGAAGAAGAGGGCGTTCTATTATAATGATGTAGCTGTCTACATATATAGTGTGTGTGTTATGAGTTCTAGGTTTTTGAAAAAATAGTGAATGTTCAACAGTAATTACAGAGAGATTGGGAACAATACTATTTGGCGGTTTTTAGGTTCGAATATGAAGAGCGGATTTTTTAAGTCTACGCAGTCCATATAACATTTAGGAATTTTTTGCATGTTTATAACTGGCAACTTTCTAGTTTGGGGACTTGAAATTACATTAAACCATAGCTATAATCCAAATTACGCAGTACTTTGAAAGAAAAAGATCGTGTTTCAAGGAACTAAATATGTGTAATTACATGTTCTACTTAAAACATTTGTCTGGATGTTGTGCCTGTGCAAGCCAAAGATCGGTTCATATTTCTTTTATTATACAACAACAACAAAGCCATTATTCCCAAACTAAGTTGGAGTTGGCTAGAGATGGAACCCAAAACTAAATGACATAGCGAATTAGGTTCCATTTCCATACGAGAGGCCGTGGTTTTTACGTTGGCTCGCCAAGCCTATTTCTTTTATTATATTACTTGTAAATCAATTGAAGCAGTCAATGGGGTATGCATCTATTTGTGGACTTAGTCCTTACTCCTTACCCAAATTATGCTTTACATTATCCATGACCAAATTAGCTACAAGACCCTTTTGAATTAATCAGTACGTTTTTCTTATCATTGAACAGATGCACAACACAATCAAATGTTCTTACACTACATGTTTGATGAACTATATACGTAAATGAATGAGGGGTCTTGATGGGACGATGGGATTAGATTCCTTATATTCCATTTTGTGTTGACATAGAGTAAATCTAAATTGATTCCACTAATTATCCAAAATGAATTGTGAACGTTATTTTCCTTTAAGCGCGAACGTGCCTGTTTGTGTGCATGTGCATGCGCTTTAGATACGAAGATTTTGATTATTGATTTGAGGTCCACCAAAATATGCTGTTTACTTTTTGTATGCTAGCGATTAACCTGTTGGTTACCATTAGGAATTCAGGCAGCTTCTCACAGATGACCTGGAGTTGGTAAAAAAACTGAGGGACTTAATGATTGATCGTGTGCAAGAAGGATTTCATAGCTTTTTTTCAGAAGTTGAACCAACAATTTCATTTACTTTGCGGCAAAAGTAATACCACATATCAAGATACAAACACAAGTCCTATGCATATTGAAAAAGTACACACGGGACTTGTTCTTGTGCTTGCCCAACTTTCAGTTTTTATCGAACAAACTGCAATTCCAAGAATAACAGAGGCAAGACTCTGAAGTGAAATAATTATTTTTACATATTTTGTTTACATTTTTGCTAAAATTTCGGACATGTTACATAACTATAACATTTTGGTTCTAATGTTTAGGAAATAGCTGCTTCCTTTTCTGCTGGCGGTAGCAGAGGCTATGAAAATGGTCCAGCATTTGTGCCTGGGGAAGTCTGCAGATTATTCCATTCTCGGGTGATAAGTTTTTGCACCTTTTAAGTCCAAGCTTGCAACTCTAGAGCTCCCCTCTGTAAAATTTTACACATTTCAAGTTATCTACAAAATACGTATGTTATATGCCATAGTCTCTCTCCAAGGTATGCCATCGAGTTTAATGTTAAGGATTGTCCTGTTAATTATAGCTAATAAAAAGACTGCTAGCTATTAATTATTATAATTCAGCCAAATTTACAGACTGTTGGCTATTCTTGTAGTATATCAACTTGAGAACTCAAAAAATATCTGCCATTTTGAAAAAGAGGTTTACAACTCCGAATTGGATCAAGGTATTACTCGTACAAATCTTAAGCTGATGTTTAATTTGGACTTAAAGAAATATGTTAGAAGTGACTTACATTCTTCTCTGAATCTTGCCTGGATCAACAGCACAAGGAGCCAAGAGAAGTCCACATGTTCGTTGACCTGCTAATTCAAGAGGTTGAGTACTTTCTTTTGATATCGAATTTCTCCTTCTGTGTAGTAGAAGTTGATCTGAACATATTCCTGTTTACTGCAAAGTCTTGTGCATGAATAATCCAATACTAGTAATAGTTTGATATATCGTATTTTTGAATCCCAACTATTTCTGGTTCATACATGATTATTGCAAATTATCTTCCACTGTTTTATTCCGTTCATGCTTCTTCAGCTGGAAGGAATGGAATCTGAAGTGAAACAAATATTGCCTCATGGAGCTATTCGTAGGCATCATCGTTCAGATAGCGCTGGAAGCACAACTTCTTCTAGAAGCAACCCATTGCGTGAAGATAAGTTACATAGGTCTAACACACAGCGGGCAAGAAGCCAGCTTTTAAAAGCCACCTGGCAAAGTTATTTGAGCAGAAAATGGAGATTTTTACAAAAGTTGAACATACACAAGTGAGTATATACATGGTTTGACATACAAATCCATATCCACTCTTTAAGATGTGAATTAAAAAAATAAACAAACTTCAGTCACAAAAGTATGTACTTCAGCATGTGTTGTATGTTTAAGTTGTTGAGGTATGCCCACCGCATACCTGTTTTAATTATTTATACAAAGCAGACGGTCCACTATAAAACCGGCTTACTTTGAAAAAAAAAAAAGGTTTCAGGACTGAATCTTTTTTTTTTCAGACATGTATCACGTTTTAGTGCAGTAGACTTACTTTATACTTGAGCAACAGTAATATTTACTTAGCAGTTTCAGTTTCAGTAATATCCTTGAACTTTTGATATTGATATAGAAATTTGACACTGGTATGTGTGTTTAAAAAGTTTTATTGTGTTTGATATCCCAGATTCCCAATATTGTCTATGAGTTCATAATTTTATAATCATCAGACTAGTCCAATTTTGACCTACACTTTACTCATGCCATTACTAAAGTTGTTCAAAATGGTTTATGGAATCTCTTAAACTCGTATGAGGTCCAGTAAGAAGAGAAAAAAAAGCACTTTCTGTGAACAAATTGCTAGTACAACAATGTTTATTTATACTAAAACTCAGTAGTACATGGTTTACCTTACAGATTGTATGGTACTATAATTTTATCAACTGGAATGCATCATCTATTGTATTTGCAGGAGTCGGTGATATCAACTGCTGTAAAGCTTTGTGTGAAGAGCTTGCAAGAGTTTGTACGCCTCCAAACATTTAATCGTAGTGGATACCAGCATATTTAGTTGGATACTGAATACTTGAAGAACCCTTTGAAAGAATTTGTTGACGATGATGCAGCCATCGACTTTCTACTAAAAGAGGCAAGACGAAGTTCACTTACTGTATCTTATTTTATTTTTACAGTTTGCAACATTTAACGAAAATCATGACCTGCTTTCCTGGATGGGAATGGTCTTTCAAAAGGGTTTGCGATTATGCTCGAGACATGCATCATTTATTAACTTTAAGTAGTCACACCTACCTTTGCTTGAATATCTTCGTCTTCCACCTTATCTTTTTTAGTATTCTTATGCAATATTGCAATCTCCATCACTCGTGATACGTTCTTGTTTCTTGGAATATCTAATACTCTTTACCATAAAATTATACAGATTTAGCAGCAGTCCTATGATTCCTCTTTATGAATTTATAGGCATTCTTTAGTTGCAGAAGGATACTATCTTACGTCTGCGAGTGTGCATCTACGTCTGAATTATATCTTTAATGATTTAACCCAGGGCCGGTTCGGATCATTGGGTTGCCCTAGGCAAGAAATATTTTTGTTGCCCTTTACAACGAAAAGAAGAAAAAAAACCAACAACGTATTTTTTTTCCATAATTTCATTACAAAACACCCAAAATGGATAATATATTCAAGCAAAATGTAAACATGTCACACACATCTTTGACAATAGTACATTCAACGAAAACAACTCCTTCTCGAGTTTTTAGAAGTGAACTCGTCAATTATATCATTATATTCTAACATATCCAAATAATCTTTTTCAATGGAAATCATCGCCAACCCACTTAATCTTTCTCATCATAATCATGACTACTTTCTTCAATAATATTTGAAGTTGAACATTGAGATTTTTGTATTTTTGCTTGCAACAAATTAGAAATTGAGCCAATTAGTGATTTTTCTAGTTCCACTTTTTTTCCTTTAACTCTTCTATTATGAGCTTCAAAATTTTGCTTTCGAAATCTAATTCGATTTTTATCATCTTCGTTCTTCGTCATTTTTCCTACGCATTCCCAAATTAATAATATAGAAAAGAAATCAATAGAGGTATCCATTAATTCACCAGCTGATTTCAAAGTTAAGGCATACTAAATTCATTCATATTTTCTTTGTTTTTTTGTGTAAAGCATGACAGGTTTTTAGCCGTTGCGGTTTTGAATTAAAAAATTATATGACTTGTAGCAGTTGAAATTAAAAAAAAAATAAAAACTGCAAACTCAGAATTAAAAAACTGCAGTATGTGGTTGTCAGTTTATTTGGCTTATACAACTTTAGATGAGCAGAATGTGGTAGACCAAATTGATCTTACCATCCCTTATCAAAACAATAACATGTTTAATCTGAAATTAAAACAGGCAGTCCAAAATCAAGTATGGTTTACTGTACTCTTACCATGTACTAAGGCTTGACAATCAAATAATATTACACAAATAACGTTAACTAATACCATGCCTACTTCCAGTTAATTAAAACCGCATAAATAAATGACGTTTATCTTTTTGTTTCACCAGGCTCTTGTTGCACTTGATTATCACCATCAATGAATCATATTAGGAGGGGCTGAACAATTTAAAGGTCGGGATTGAAACCTCAATTTTTGACAAAATATTTTTCGGGTAGAGTAGCTTTGTCGCTCAAACAATTATATGACTTGTTTATAATTGCATAACAATAAAAACTGCAAACTCAAACTCAGAAAATTGTAAAACTGCAGGTCTGCAAATTGCAAAACTTGGCTTGTTTCATGCTTTTAGCAATTTCATCATGAAATCAATTCACAATTAATTGTAAGATCATCGATCAACCAAAATTAAAAGAACAACATTTACCTTGTGTAGAGGCAGAGCCAACGCTGATCCAGCAAAATTATGATAGGCAGAGCCGCCTTGTGCTTGACAGTTTGTGCAGCTGTGCTGTGCTGGCGCCGATTCTGTTCTAGGGTTAGTTCTTCTTCTTTTTTTTGGTGCGATTTTGAGTGATGATTTTGTTTCTGAATCGCGTTTAATTTTTCTTTGTGTCGCGATTTTGAAGTAGGGTTTTTTTGGGTGGGGAGTTGCTCGTCTAAGGGGGGTTTGCCCCAGGCCAGCGTCTGATGGGCCTGGCCCATGAGCCGGCTCTGATTTCAACATCTTCCTAATGAACCTTGTATCTAAAAATTTAGTCAACAATTCTAATTTTACAGGTTCTTTTTCCTTGAACAATTCCTTTTTTTTTTAAAGAAAAAAAAATCATCAGCAAATAATATAAATCATGCTAAATCTTCTTATGAATGTATTTCAGTATGATTCATTGTTGTAGAGAATAAAAGAGAACTCTTACTCTACTAGCCTAGTTTAGTTGGTGTAGCCTAATGAATGCTAGAAAATCATTAATGTAGCCCATCAAAAATAAATCATAAGCATCCTCTCATAGTTTTTAGGACTAGAGCGTAGAGCCTATTTGATTTTTCGATATCGCCGGTTTTTTAACTGTAAGGTATCTTTGTATCATGCCTTTGATATTCATTCAAGTTGTACTTGCATCATCTAATCTTATTTGTGGTGCAAATTCATTGGCAACATCACATCCATCACTTCCTTTAGTGGTTCTGCTACTTTGGATTTCTCTCTTATGGAATCTACTAGGCGTAAAATATCAGTTCTCCTTCTAACCATCGCATTGGCAAGCTCTCTTTGTTTACATTTCAAGATGCTAGTTGAATCTTATAGTTATTGTACATCCTTGCTCGCTTTTGTCCACTAAAACATTGTTAGCGTATTCAGGGCAAGGCAGCAATTTCATATACATACACACACACATACATATACATACACACACATACATACACACTCATACATACATACATATACATATACATACATACATACATATACGTACATATATACATATACATATGTGTGTGTGTATATGTGTGTGTGTGTATCCTCCCACTCTCCCTCCTTCTCCCTCTCCCCCTTTAAATTACAGCAACGTGAGTGTTCAATGTTGTACGTTGCATGGTATGGTACATCTCAATTAATTTTGTAACATTGTCCACGTGCATAGTAGTTAAATAGTTTTAGTATTGGCTTTCACAGGCTGACCTTACCCTCTGTGATGGAGATGCTGATAGAGTTGATCTGAAGTTGGTTATTTCTGAACTAATTTTTGAATCTTTATTATTATTTTCTGCCTTACAGGTACATAATGCAGCTCATGAGAGATGTCTTGATCCAATTCCTCTCGAGCTTCCTATAGTTGACAAGCTCATAAATGCAAAGCTAGCGAGGAGCAGAGAACAACAATCAAGTCCTCGTTAACTTTTGCACTAACGGTATATATTTCTATTGTAATTTTTTTATTTTCCCTTATGTATCTACTGATGTGCGGAAATGCCATAATTTCTCCACTTCATTGTGGATGTAGAATTTTATGCTATGACCATGGCTGTATCTTGTTATGATACATTAAAATTTACGCAGTCTTTTTGGATTTGGCAACATATTGAGCGATGTAGCATGTGAACACGTATTTTGCAAAATTGAATGCTAGTGTGTGCACCCACACACACTCACACATTTTCCGCTACACTCCATCTATACCACTATGGTTTTTTGACTAATGCAATTCTAAACGTTATGAAAATTTATAGATATGTTCTGACATGTTTCAAGAACATATCCACAAAATTTTGGTTGATCTGAACTAACATAACATATTCAGAAATAATATTTCATTGGTCACTTAACATTCTGAATATGTTAAATCAAAACAATTTCATTTTGCGGAAATAATGTTCATAGTGTAGATGGTACATTCCTTAAAGTTTCATTTAATTCCGAACAACTGTGTAGCAACAAGAGCCTCAGGGGTTTAGAATGAGGTGTAATGGAAGAATGGTGTAGTAGCGGGTTTGTACCCATGAATGTATGTACCTTATATACAAACGTGTGTGTAAGAAACAATAAATTTAAATACCTGATTGTAAATCTATTTGTTTGACTTATCATGACAAACTTATTGAATCACATTTCTATTGTCTTTGTTTCTGTATTTATCTTCCAAAAATATTCCCAATACATAATGTATAGAAAGTGCTTGTATTACCAATAATCTAACTGTTAGTTTGAAATCCTTGGTTAATCTAAACAGAAAATCTGCTCCTTTTTACTGCTGAAAGTTAATTAACATGTGATTATTAACAGCTTCTTTCAAATGTAGATGGGGTGTTTCAATGGAATGCTAAAGATCGTACATTTACGCTCCTTTTACCAAAAGATTTTTGTCCATAGTTGCATCACATAAGCACATTCAAAAAATAAGTGATTGACACTCTCCTCTTGCGTAAAGCATAATTCACACCTAGAAGGAACAGACATCCCAAAACCAATCATTCTATCTTTAGTTAGCAATGCCATGTTTCTTACTTTCCATAGCATTAGATTATCAGAACTAGGTGAGACAACAGACCAAGTCACTTTGCTCCATTTGCAGTCAGGCATTGCATCTATTTCCAACATGTCATTGTAAATTCAGTTTACTGCGTGGTTTTTTCCATTCCAATGAACAGTGCATTCGTCATGCATGTCAAAAATGTTCACTGCGTGTTGATGCCAGAAAGCCCTAACCAACTGATTACTAGAATAGGGCATCACAAGATCACCGTTGTGAACGTAGTCCACAGCCTTCGCATTCATTCCAACACCAGATCGATAAATTTGCTGGGGAGAGAACAGCTGCCCAATAATAACCCCATTACTTATGCATGGGTCATGCCAAAAACTGCAAGTGCAATTGGCACCAAGCTTTATTTGAACATAAGGAAGCAGGGATCTTCTCAGCTTCAATATGCTTCTCCAAATCCAACTTGAAGACTGGGAAACATCCATAAACCAGAATTTCTTAGCTCCAACATTGCGTTTTAGGACCCACTGGACCCATAGGGTATTCTTCTTTGTTAATAGAGCATCAAGGTGATAACTATCGGCTGCCTTATTCCACACTTCTATGTTGTGCAGACCTAATCCCCCTTTATTCTTTGGTTTCTCAAAAGTTGAAAAAGAGTAGGGAACTGGTTTCCTGGAATGTATGGATCCAAACCAGAAAAATCTCATCATAGCCCTTCTTATCATTCTCAAAAGCTTGATAGGAAGAATGTATGCACGAGCCCAATAAACCATCATGGAGAAACTAATCGACTTCACAAGAACCAATCTGCCAGCTTGGGATAGGAATTTGTTCGCCCAACAGTCCATGACATCGGTTATTTTTTGATAGAGAGGAAGGCAATCGGCATGAGACACTCTTGAAGTACATAAGGGCAACCCCAGGTAATTCATGTCATGATTCATAGCTTGCAATCCAGTAGAGGAGGCAAGATAAAACTGATGCAAGTTAGAAATTCCAGCGAAAAGAATACTGGATTTAGAAATATTAAGCCTTAGGCCTGTCATTAGGTAGAATTTATGAATTGCAACAACAATGCATTGTATGGAAGGAAGATTTGGTTTTGTAAAAATCATGATATCATCAGCGAAAAGGAGGGAGGTGATTTGCAGGTCCTTGCACTTGGAATGATAGAGAATTTGTTTGCTTTGGTACAAAGGCCTTAGCATACACGTAAAGACCTCCATAATTAATAGAAATACATAGGAAGAAAGCGGGTCCCCTTGCCTAATGCCCTGATCAGATGAAAAGAAGCCAATGTTAGCTCTATTGACGATCAGAGAGAAGGTGGGCGAGGATATGCATTCATAAATCCATGCGATAAAGACTTTAGGAAAGCCCATAAGTGCCGTAACTCTAACAATTGATTTCCACTGAATACTATCATAAGCTTTACGAAGATCAAGCTTCAGCAAAGCACCAGGGGACGTATTGACATGACTATAGCCCTTCAGCAACTCATGGGCAAGCATGACATTATCAAGAATGCTTCTTTTAGGCAGAAATGCAGCTTGGTTTTCAGATATAATTCTACCCAAAACACCGACCAGTCTGGATGCAATGATTTTGGATATACACTTGTAGACAACGTTACAACAGGAGGAAGTAACAGAATTGGCAGGCAAGCTCTTTGGAATGAGTACCAAGTTCGTAGCATTAACTGATTTGAGGGGCTTACATTTATCAAAGAAATTGTTCACTGCTTTGCAGAATTCGCCTCCAACTATATTCCAACAAGAAGTGAAGAATAGCACACTAAAACCATCAGGCCCCCCAAACGAGCTCCTCTTCATAGCAAATAGAGTGTTCTTGATTTCCTCATCAGTCACCCTTTCCACTAATTTTAAGGCTTCTTCATTATTCAGACGTGGTAAATTTATATTTGAGAGATGCTCAAGTTCAGGTTCAAAGTTACTGTGATTGCCAAACAAAGAGGTGTAGTACTTCAGAAATGTAGTATCAACCTTTTCAGGAGAAGTGTGCAAGATACCTTCTTCATCATAAATGGATGCGATGTTATTTTTTGATTGCTTTATCTTAAGAGAAGCATGATAGAAAGAGGTGTTCCTGTCCCCAACAGCAGCCCACTTGATTCGCAGTTGTTCCCTCCTCATATCACTTTCAGTCTCCAGAGCCTTATTAAGTTCATTGTAAAGCGCATATTCTTCTTCAGCATGATCAGAACTACCTGGATTGGCCATCATTCTTTTCTGAGCTTCCTTCAACTGGTCCCCAAGAACAGTTGATTTAAGTGTGCCATTGCCGTACTTGCTCTTTGCCCAAGCCCTTAATGCATCCTTAGCTGCCCTAAGCTTTCTGTAAAAAATATACATGGGATTGCCATAAAAATTATTCATCCAAGCTGACTGAATAATAGATTTAAATTCTGGGTCATTAATCCAAGAATTGAAAATTTTAAATCCTCTTTTCTTTTTCGGAGGCAGCAACCCAGTGGATATGATGAGGGGAGAATGGTCAGAGAGAACAAGGTGGGGAAGGAAAGCGGTAATATTGGGCCAGAAGGAAAGGGCTTTATAGTTGATAAAAGAGTGATCAATGTTGCAAAAAGTCCTGGTACCTCTTCGACACCGATTGTTCCACGAGAAAAGAGCACTAGTCCTAGGAATTGGAATCAAAGATGAATCAGAAATGGCAGAATTAATAGGCAGAATTTGCCCAAGTGTAAGAGGAAGGCCACCATTCTTGTCAGACAAGCAAAAGCAGCTGTTGAAATCACCCAAGATAACCCAGGGATGAGTTTCTTGTCTGAGGGCAGGTAAAAGATTGAAGAGAGACTGTCTTGAGGGGGCAGAGTTTGATGCATAAACAAAAGAAATGTAAAAAGATGAGGGGGGCTAGAGTATAGCGTGAAAATGCATTATTTGAGGCGTTGCATGAAGCAGGTCAAGGGAAAGCTCAGCTGGATTGTGTAGTACCATGATGCGGCCATAGCTGGCCTCAGGCAAATTGTGATTGAGGAGCCACGTAGGGTTAATATACCTAGCAGCATTTATAGTTAGAGGAAGATTTAACTTAGTTTCAAGGATAGCAATGATTGATAGGTGATGGGAGGCAATTAAAAGCTTGACTTGATCGAGTTTGAGGTGGTTATGGGATCCCCTTATATTCCACGCTCCAAAATTGTGTGACATGGATTAAACTAATGAGTGAAGAGCTGCTTCTGACATGCTCCTCGTGATTGGAGACTCAGTTCTGGGTTTATCAAATTTGTGATTCTTTGGCTTAGTTTTCCTTTTGGGCTTGTCAGTCCTGGCAGAGTTGATGTCAGTGGATGATTGTTTCGGTGAGGTAGGTGGTGTTAACCAACCAGGAATCGTACGTGAAAAGGCATAAGGTTGAAGTGATGGACAAGATTCTGTAGTTGGAGGGATTGAAGGAAGAGATGAGAGAGCAGTATAATGGTCACTTAAGATAAGGGCAGTTATCTACTGTTGTAGCTGTGCACAGAAATGGTAACATGTATGATCCAGATGGGAAGTGGGAAGAGATTGAAATGAGCCATGTGCAGATTGGTTGGAATGAGCATTACAATCTGGATCCAGAGGGGATGCGGGATGAGTTTGAATTGAAACATGAGCAGTTTGTATGGGGTGTGCATTGGTTGGTTGATGTGCATTCAATAGCAAAGAGCATGTCTTGTTAGGTTGTTGTGCATGCAAGTGTAGATTAATTTCAGTAATACAATAATACAATAATAGTGTTTGAAATTAATCTAATATGTTATTAAATAGATTCTAAAGCTATCCTTTTAAATAAGATTTGATTTAAATGAAATATAGAATGTTTACATAGTAATTTGTTATTTAAAGCTATTTTAATTAACTTATGGTTTCTGAATAGCACGCATCGACTTAGAGAGTTTATTAAGGAGTTGGATTAAATATGGGAAGCGTTTTATAAATTGCTTTGGATAATTATAAATGAATTTTTCAATGAGTTTCAAAGAATCCGAGAACGAGAAGTTTTATAAACGGAATTTTGGAATTTATTAAGGATGTTTTATAAAAGGATTGGTATTTTGGGTTTCTCCATTAAGGTTTTGATCATTTAAAATATGATTTCAAAATAAAAAATATTTCTAAGTGTTGGTGAACATACCTTCCAAGTTTTGAAAGTGAGATGGTTAAATATACTTATACTAGTGAGATAAGTATATGATTATATTTTCTAAGTGTCGAAAATATAGTTGTTTTTGAATATGCTTATCCGGTTGAGGTAAGTATATGGAAGTAATTTCCAAATATTTGAAATGTGATTTTAGAATAATGGAAATTTTACTAAAATAAGGCTTCGTGATTTCTATGGGAAATGCCATTGTTTTTAATGATTTCTCATTTGATAGTTAAATAACCGACTATCACATCTGGACCAAAACGTAACTCTGGAAATATCAAGGAGAAACACGGGAAATATATGATATAGTTACTATCGGTGATGCTATATTGCTATATATAAACCTACTTCATTCTTCTAGGAAAAATGATAAGAAAATTTGTCCACAAACGGTTAGGAGGTGAACTCCACTCTTATCTTCATCTGTTTATTTCCTTAAGAACTAGGGTTGAGTTTACCAGAATTATCAAAAGTTGTTTCGAAGAGACCGGGATTAGATATGTTATCCGAAAACCACTTCGATCCAACTCATGCATTTTCAGCTGAAGACATCTTGAAGAATATGGAATCGAAGATGGAGTATTGAAGTGCAAGGGTTGCTTGCTACCAGCCATGAGGGTGATTCCAAAATGGATGTAGTAGAAATAGTGCATTCGGTTGTCCTTACCTTGGACAACTTGTATGGAAGAATGCTAGAACTGCATTACTGCTTGGAAGGCAGTGTTAGAATTCCAAGTGGGATTGATATTCAAAGGTAAGCGTAGCCTCAAGCCTCATCAACCGGGAATGACTAAAATCAGGGGAGATGCAGCAAGGCTAAGTGGGTCGCACCCATTAGGGTATGTTGTCACCCTTCTAAATGCATTTACATATTTATGTATTGGTTGTGCATGCGATCTCTATAAAAAAGGGTTGCAAAAAAACCAAGGTGATGACATATTCAGTACTATCCAGTCAGGGGTAGGCCGGTCAGTTGTTAGCATGGGATCTAGGCAAGGTCCTCGGTACATTTTCTAGATGTGTACCGTGACAGGTGGTACCCCGGTGCCTTGTCAAAGTATGGAATCCACTCTCCAATAAGCGCCTTACGGTTTTGATTATGCCCGACTATGTTGAAATGTGAGATGCAAGCTTTTCAACTATTTTCATATTTTACTTCGACCCTTAGACATTATTATAATATCACTGGATTTTCTGATAAAAAGGTTTTGGTTATCATAAGGTAAAAACCCGTCCGTGTTTATGTGCGGCATGGTCTTACGAGATACCTTGATTTTAAAGGATTTTAAAAGTTATAATAAATAAAATTTCTTATGATTTAAGTTCTCACGCTAGTTTTACAAGACTGACCCATGCGTTGTTTTCCTATAATGCTCGCGTCAGACCGAGCATATTTTCAGGTTTAGATGGACATTTTGGAGCTTTAGGAGAGGAGTTGAAGACTCAGAGACGTATTCACGTATATGATTATATTTCCATTGCTTACATTGTGTTATATCATTCAGCAGTTGTGAGGACAGGTTGTTATAACTGTCCATGCTGAACAGTTTAGTATGCTCTGATTAAAGTCCGTATGTACATATATTACAATTTTGTTTTTGTGTAAAGACTTATTGTATATTACAGATTACTGTTCCGCCATGAGATTTTGTGTTGCTTAATTTATTCTTGTCTTCTTCTTTCTTTCTTCTCCTTAACTATCTGCCTTTTTGTTCAATTTGGGTTGGACATATGTAGTTCATTGTCAACTTAAAATGTATGGAAAAGCGAGTAGTTACAGTTGGTATTAAATCTTAGGTTGAGCGAACACCTAGGCTTGGTTGGGTTGACTCATTTGAGATAGGGTAAGTGAGACCCTAGGATGAGTTTAAGAGTATATATAAGAGAGTGTATTTTTTAGTGATATAAAAATGTTTTATATTGTATTGTTTGATCTGTTGAGTGGCTTAAGAATTCCGGTCGATGCATTTGGCCAACGTTATCGATAGGGATTTCCTAAACACTCGAACAAGACCAACTGACACAACATTGATTTAAAATTTGGGTAAATGAAATAATTTTACCTATGATTATATTTAATATATAAAATAAGTATATTTCCTAAAAATATAATTTAATTATTCTTGGTTGTGTTTGATTGTTAGGAACGGATAGTATTCCATCATTATCATCTAGGGTTTGATTGGTCAGGCTCGCCCAATTTTGAGCATTGACCACTATCCATTAATCTATCTTAAATCTTCCTTTTTGAAATCTGGATTGGACAGATAGGAATTTGGGAACATTGAAAAGAATACCTTGTGAATTAAGTTTCAAAATTAGAATACAAGGCGTTTGTTGATAATGTTGTGTCAAAATCTGATTTCTAAGGGTGTTTATTTAAAGAAAAAAATTTGAATATTCTAGAATGAATATTTTAGAAATATAAAGATGGATGTGATTAAGTTTAGATAAATATTGTTTTATTACAAAGAAAATTTGAATATGTAACGTCCCGCCTTTTTGTATGCTTTAAACCGACGATAAACCACACACGTCAGACTCAAACCATACAAAAGGGCGAGTTGTTATTGGGGTAATCAAATAAACAGTTCATGAAGCTATTTACAAAACATTTGATTTTACTTATACAATACATATCAGAGTTACCCATACCAGAGAATAATCAATAACAATGCAGCGGAACAGTATTAATGCAGCGGAATAATATAATAAATAGCAATAAAATCTTTGTCTTCATCCTCCAAAATCAAGGCCTCCAAACCCTAAAATGCTCAGGCTGACCCGGGCGAATTGAAAAGACAATACACTCGAGTCAGAACTAAAAGATCTTATCTAAGTTAAATCAACAATAAATAATATGAGTGAAACGGCGTCAGAGATGTTTACAGGATTTGACATCTCCTATCCAGTGTCTAACGTGAGTGCAGTAACTTAAGAGATGCTCGAGATTCACATCTCCTAAGGATCTGTTAAACTATTTACTATGTAGTAATATTTCGTTATTATAATAATGTCTACAGTAAAATAAACTTACTTTTAAATAGCGTTAAGGGGTTACCCATATAGCCCTTACCACATAATAGTCCCAGTAGTCCATCCAGTATCAGCGCATCTCCAGATCGGGAGACTACCCTAAATACTCCACGAGCTACGGGAGAAAACCAAACTCGTAAAAGGCGCGCTAGGGTAGGTGACACAGCACAACTAGGCAATGCCAGGGTAGATATATCAATTATGCATCCGGGCTGGTGGTAGCGCATAGCAGCTACTACCACCCACCTCGAACCACACCCCCAAAATCAAAAATCAAAGGTGGCCACCGAATCAATCCAAAAGTCAGAGTATAATATCGAGGGGGATGTGTCCGATAAGAGGTGCTACCTCCTTGGCCCGAGAATCGCTACCGTTTTAGCCACCTTATGCCAACTCACGGAAGTCGGGTCCACATATATACCTTATTAGAACGTCGCCACCATCCTACTTCATTCTAGAATCTCCACCGCGTACACGGTTGTTAAAGTGGTTTTAGAGTTGGCAGAGAGTATGACAACTTCTGATCCCGGTCTCTTTAACCACCAAACGTTATTATAACACCGCGGTCATTTTAAAATAATTATACTTCGAAACCAAAATATAATATCCATTTCAAAACCATATAAATACGATATCATTTCCATTTATAAACCCAAATCAATATAATATCATTTTTATTTCAAATATATCTCTTTTCTAAAATCATTGCACCTTCAAAATTATAATATTTCGAAACCAAACGCTTGAAATTTAATCTTTCAAAACATAATACTTCAAATTTTATAGCTTCAAAACCGTAACTTCCAAAGCTTAAATAGTTTGGATATTCAAACTATATACAAAATAAAATAGTTTGAATTAAAATTTCTTTATAAAGTAAAATAATTTCCTTGACTTTACAATTTCATTCACTTTAAATTAAACCTTAATTCATAAATTTTCAACTCACTTTCAGTTTCAATAAACCGCTTCAATTTCAATATATTTCAAACTTTGAGTATTAAACAAATTTCAAAACTAAGGTTGGAAATTACTATTCAACAATTCAATGTCCTATTATTTAGTTTTGAAATATTTGCATAATAAATCCATAATCATTTAAATAAAACTCAAATTTCCAATAACTAAATATTTCCTTCAATTTATTTATACTAGAAATATTCATGTAATTCATCTTGAATAAAAATCCAGTTATAAGTATCATACCTTTTAAAATTTCAAGTTTAATAAATTTTACATCAACTTATGGAGTTTAATTCTTAAATGAGCTCAATTTCAAATAAATTTCCAATTTACCTTCCAATCTTAATTTATTTAAATCATTATAACCATTATATTAAAGTATGATTTATATACTTAACCATATTTTATTTTAATAAAATCAAACTCCATTATTAAACTTATTGTTATTAAATAAATTTATACATAGCTTAAATACATGAATTTAACTATATATTAAATATTTTTGTGTAATATCAAAAAGAATCAATATTTATTAAACCGTATAATTCTATCCAAAACCATAGAAATCATTTTCAAAATATTTATGTATATAGACCGACGGTGTGTGTATAAAATTTTCTATCCTATGGTCAAGTGATACGGATATTTTTCATTTCAATCCGTAATTTAAAATAAAAAATACGGTTATATATCATTTCAAACCGCAATCCCGAATGAAATAAGGTGCATAACAATTTGCAGTTTATAACAATGTAAAATACAACATCCATTCATCCAATATCAACCATCAACTATTTATCACAATCATCATCCAATTCAAACAATAACATCAATATAGAACAGATAATAAATAACAGGTTATTACTGGCAGTTTATATTCAATAATAAATTAAATAACAATTTAATTCAATAAATACAATTTAACTGGAATGATGATAAAATATACCAAACAGCTATAAATAAATTTTTAATCGCATCATAAATCAATTTAACAAACATAAGAAATTTTAGAAATTGTGAGTGGGTTAAAACACTCACCTTTTGAATTTAAATTGAATTTAAATCCAATTTAAACCCAAAAATTAAGCTATCTCAGAATTCGTACAAACCTGCGCTAAAATATCTGGAATTTCAATACGATCCTAACGGAGAAAACCACGCGTAATTTCGACCTCGTATGTAAAAGTTATAGCAATTAGAACAAGTTAAAATGGAAATTAATAAAGTAAAACAAAAAAACAAAAGAATACCAATCCAAACACGTCAGCACCCTGCCTTCATCATGCAAGCTACTAGCTGAACCAAACCCTCAACTCGAGAACAACTGCAGCCATCACCACATTCGCTCGTCCACATACGGCCACGTCATGCCGTAGCTCGCCGAAGCCAGGCCAGAGACGCGCCGAGCTCACCCCTCACCTCGACCATGCGCGCGCGACACCGGGCCACCATCGGCCATGAATGGCAGTAGCCGCCGCCAGTTATTTGAAACCCTAATCGAATTTTTCCTCTCGATCTAGCCATTGAAACGACGAACGAATAACACTGATGCACTGCGCTCCATCTCCTCCATGCAATGGTACCCTTTATTCAACGATCGGACGAAGTTCATCAACGTGTGATGAACAGCCGAGAATAAACGAGCCAATTCCGGATAAATGGAAACCCAGATCGAAAAACGAATTATATATTTGACTTGCGCTCGTCGAGAGCTTCAAATCCGTATATAATTCGATATAGGTTGTGGATTTTGAGTTTTGAATTTGATTTTTGAATTGCAATTGGATTTGGAATTGTCTGCCATTGAAATAAGGAGGTGAGGAGGAATTGTACATACAGACAAATGACAATAAGGAACAATTAGGGTTTATAACAGGGTATATATAGACAATGCTGAAAATAGAAACGAATAGGCTCGATTGGTTTGGAAAATTGAACGATCATGGCCCAAAAGCCCGTTCTGACTCCGAAACGAAATTAGGTCAACCCATATATCAAAATAAATGTTTTAAAATATTTTAAACGCGATGGAACAGGTTTCAAATCCAAATTCCATCGTATGAAGAAGTTATGCTAAAATCAAATTATTTCAAATTGATTTCAATTGATTTCAATTGATTTCAATTAGTTGATTTCTAGGCGTTTCAAGCCCGTACGATCAAATGACAAGTCCGATCGCTACGGAACTTGAAATCCTACAATAATTCACCATTATGAATCCGATGAAACTGGTTTCGTCGAAATCCGATTCAGTGGCCAAAATGGTTATTTTTCCAGTTAATTAAATAATTTAGTATTAAATTAATTAAATCAAGTTTCAGTTCAATTTTAATAAATCACAGTTTCTCTCAATTCAAATTGCTTGGACATTTGCCATAAATTAAAGCAAATTTTTGACATCAGTTCAAAGTAAATAAATTTAACAATTACAGTGTTTAACTACAATTTCCATAAATTAAGTAATTATAAATTTAATTTCAAATAATCCATATTCTTAACCCATCTAGTTATTCAACTGATTTCATTTTACGATATAATTATCATGGTTTATACCATAGTGCATCAATATTTCTATTTTATCTTAATTTCAAAAAATGTAGTAATTAATTTCATTCACAATAAATTCAATTAATTATAATTTATTCCAATAAATTAGCTTGATTTAACTTCAACCCTTTTTTATCTAATCAATTATTATTCAATAAACAAAGATAACATTTGTTTTACCCTTTATTACATTAGTATATTTAAATTTCCATCTCACTCTCTATTAATGTAATATTTAAGTATTAAATTTCAATTAATTGCAATTAAATCCAATTATTATAGTTCAAGTCCCACTATTACAATAAGAATAAAATTAACATTGGTTTATATCCTGGTACATTAATATTTCCCAATTTCATCTTAATTCCCATTTACATGATATTTATTAAAATTATTTTAGTTAGTCCAATTTAATAATTTTAAATTAATAAATCTTGATCCCGGTTCTTTTTTATTAAACCAACCATTATCTTATGGATAACTTTAACACTACTATATATCCAATTGCCCTAATGGTTTATATCATCAGCTAAATTCATATTACTTAGCAATTAATTACGTTTAATTGCAATGGAGTAAGATCTAATTCAATAGATTAAATAAATGGGTAAAAAATTAATAATTATCACCATTTGCCTAATTTAATCCCATTCATACTTTATTTCAATTGCATAATATTTAATTTCAATTGCTACAATAATTACATTTATTATAAATTGAATTTCAATCAATTATAACCTTACAATTGTTTCAATTACTTAGTATTGCACTTAATTAGTTATTTGTTGTTAACCCTGTTCTTCCAACGAGATGAAACTTGGGCCGACTCATCCACTTAAGGTCTTTAACGACTCATTGGATTTACGACTCAAGGGGTTTAAGTAACTTAAGGAAAGGACCGATTCAGCTGGTAGCGACTCGATTGGCTGACGAGCTAAGGCTCAAGGCGACTTAGAGGAATGGAACAACTCATGGAGGTTAGCGGTTCATGATACAGGCCGACTCATTGAGTTACCGACTCAACGAAGTTCACGGCTCGTACGAGACGACACAGGAAGCCTCACGACTCATCGAGTCACCGACTCAATAAGTCAATGACCTAAAGCTCAGAGCGACTTAAAGGGTTACGACTCAAGGGGTTAACGGTTCACAAGGCAGACCGACTCAGTGCATTACCGACTCATCAAGGCTATCGCCTCAGCGACTCAACAAGTCCACGACCCATCATAAGAAATGACTCAAGAGGATTGACAACCTAAGAAGATAAGTCCCTAAGTCGCTTCACCTATGCACCGCTACCTGATAAGTCGTCAACGACTTAACGACTCATGACTCAGAATGACTCGTCCGCGACTTAAAGCCATTGAATCATATTCCATTGCCACAGTACCTATTCCTATGAGAACTGACTCGTAGGCGACTCATGACTTGGAATTCTGGAAAGCGAACTATTGAGAGACCAAAGGCTTAAGCAGATAAACCGGCCACGACTCAACTTGACTCGGCCACGGCTTAGCCTAAGTCGGTCACGACTCAGGACTTGGGCGAAAAACTTCTATCCAGATTTGCCTATAAATGCATGGCCACCCCCAACATTCAGGGGACTTTTGGCTGATTCATTTCAAGCGCTGTTACTCTGCTGCATTCTAGACTACTTCAACACCTTCAAGAAACTTCATGAAGAAATCAAACATGTCAAACATGTGTTCAAAGATTTGGATCGACATTGAAGTTTAGGCTACTTGTTCAAAGTCACTTGAAACTCAAAGTGTGTTGTAATCAAAGTGTAACTGCATTGATTTGTAATCAAATCGTCAATAAAGATATTTAAAGTGGACGTAGGCTATCTCTCAAGCCGAACCACTATAAAATTGCTGTTGTTTACTGTTTTTTCACTATTATCTGCTTATAATCTGTTCCCGAGTTATCGGGTGGTGCTTTCACGATCTCACTTTATACACCGGGGTGTTAGCGTTCAAATTTTAGCGTTAACATTTTTGGTGCTTTCACTGAGAATTGAACTCAGGCAAGTTATCATCATTGCTTCACAGAGGTTTGTAGAAAGAATTTCCTTGAAAACCAGAAGCCTATCCGAGATTATGGCTCCTGGAAGGAAAAGTAGATCTGTCAGATCTGGGAATATTCAAGAGGGAACCTCCGCTTTCCCCATATCGAATCAAGTCATTCCAGCTGTCGGAGTTACAAAGGCAGAGCTGGATGCTGCAATCTTAGGGCTGAACCAACAGATAAATGCCCAAAATGCACAATTCGAGGCTCAGAATGCCCAGAATGCTCTAATTCTGAATAGGTTGAACGATTTGCTTGGGGCAAACCGCCAACCAGCAGGTAATGAAAGGAATTTCGCTGGCAACATTCATGATGCTGAAGAAAGAAATGCTCCTGAAAGGGCTGCTAGCCCCTTTGAACAAACACTTCCAGAGGTTGGTGGATCTAGAGCTCGACATGATGAGGAGTATCTTTCTGGAATGGTCCAACAAATTATGAAAGAGAGTATGCAGAGGGTTGAAGACAAGAAAGAATGGGGTTTCGCCCCAAGTAAAACTCCGTTTACTGAGAAAATCTTAAAGGCTGAATTCCCAAGGAAGTTTGTCCCTCCAACCATTCCAGCTTACAAGGGGACAAGTGATCCGAACGAATTCTTATACAAGTATGATTGGCACATGACAGGTGCCAGAGCCTCTGATGAAATAAAGTGCCGATATTTTCCTGCGTATCTCGAAGGTGTAGCTCTGCTTTGGTTCACCAAACTTCCAGTCCGATCTATCGATCAGTTTTCTGACTTAACCCGGAAGTTCAAGGAGCAGTTCAGACTATACGCCTCAAAAGCCAAGGATATCATGTCACTGTCAAGTTTGGAGCAGAATCCAGGAGAGATTATCAAATCTTTCTTAAACCGCTTTAATATAGCGCTAGCTGAGGTGGACAATGCAGAACCGCGAATGATATTGACTTATCTGATGAAGGGTATTGACAAGTCGAGCGAGTTTGGGAAATGGCTAAACATGAAGGAACCAAATTCCCTTGAAAAGTTCTATAAAAAAGTAGACGAATTCATACGCTTAGAAAGCCGTCCCGTACCGGTAAAGGCGGTGTTGGAAAAAGCCGAAGATAACACTGTTGTTCCACGCAAGAATGAATCTGTAGGGCAAAAAGGGGAAAATAACAACGGGAAGAAGCAGAGTAATCTGAAGAAGCCCCAATCCTTCAAGCCATCGGAATATACTCCTTTATCAGATACGCCGGAACGTATCTACCTTGCCACTAAAGATTCTATTGACTTTCCTAAACCTCCTCATCTAAGGACCGGGAAAAAGGCTATACAGAGTGGGAAGTTCTGCCGCTTCCATAATCAACCCGGTCACGAAACCGACGAATGCCGCCAGTTGAAAAATCTGATTGAAGAGTTGCTAAGGGAAAACAAACTGCAGCAATTTGTGAAAAAGAATAGCAACAATCCCGCTTCATCTAGTCAGGGGCAACAGGCTCCTACTCATCAGCCTAGGACGACTGAGAAGGCTGCAGGGCATGAATCTGGAAGGCCCATTATCAATGTCATTACAGGAGGACCTCACCCAGCGGGAAGAAGCTGGGGTGAGATGGAAAGGTATACCCGAGCTTTAAAGTATGTACAACAGAGGAAGATGTATTCGTTTTGGAAGGTGCTACGCCCTTGAAGCAACAAAGAACTCTTGATGATGATATTGTATTCAAAGCTAAGGATTTCGCAGGTATTGAAGCTCCTACCTTGGACCCCTTAGTCATCTCGGCTGGTATCGGGCCAGCTATTGTCAGAAGAGTTCTCATTGATTGTGGTGCATCCTGCAATATCCTCTTCAAGAAAACATTCGACCAAATGAAGATCCCTATGGCCGATGTGCAAGCCTCATCGCAGAAAATTGCTGGTTTCACTGGAGAGCCAAAGCAGCCGGTAGGGACCATTGATTTGTTTGTGGAACTTGGAGAAGGAGAGGGAAAAATGGTCCGCAAGCAAACTTTTGTGATTGTCGACGAATTTTCTGCTTACAATGCTTTCCTTGGTCGTCCAACTCTGGCAGCGTTCAAAGCTGTTCTTGCCCCATGGTGCCTCACTATTAAATTCCCTACAGACAATGGAGTGGGAGTTATAAAAGGGGATCAAAATGCTGGGCGAGAGTGTTATCTGACAGAGCTACGAGAAACCAGGAAAAGAGAAATGGGAAAGAATGCGGCAGCCCCAGTCCGCATCAAAGAACCAGCCTTGTAGCAATTACAGGGCGGACCCTGCACTGGCGAGCACAGCGGAGCAAAGAAAGAGATGGACCCTAGAAAAGTCAGTGCAGGGGAAAATAGAGTGGTACCAGTGGAAACGACAATACCAATACCTGTTGACCCAAAGGACCCAAACAAGGTGTTAAATGTGGGTTCACAACTTAATGTGTCAATTCAGAATATCTTAATATCTTTTTTAAAGGCAAATCTGGATGTTTTTGCTTGGACTCATGCCGATATGTGCGGAATATCCCCAGAAGTTGCAGTGCATGCTCTAAATATTGATCCAAAATTTACACCTGTGAAACAAAAGAGGAGAACTCAAGGTCCAGAAAGGTCGGCGGCATTAAAAGAAGAAGTTGATCGGCTCATGGGGAATAATTTTATTAAAGAATCTACCTATCCGAATTGGGTTTCAAATCCAGTGCTGGTTAAGAAAGCCAACGGAAAATGGAGAGTATGCATCGATTTTTCAGATCTAAACAAGGCCTGCCCCAAAGACTGCTTCCCATTACCCAGAATCGATCAACTGGTAGACGGAACAGCGGGACAGGAATTGTTATCTTTTATGGATGCTTACTCCGAATATAACCAGATTATGATGCATGAGCCGGATCAGGAGGACACGAGCTTTATCACCGACATTGGTCTTTACTGCTACAGAGTTATGCCCTTCGGGCTAAAGAATGCAGGGGCAACATACCAAAGACTTGTTAATGCTATGTTCAAACAGCAATTAGGCAAGACTATGGAAGTCTACGTCGATGACATGTTAGTAAAGTCTAAGAAAGCAGTGGATCACATAGAACACTTAGCGGACATGTTCGCAGTCCTCCGAAAATACGGAATGAAGCTCAATCCTTTGAAATGTTCATTTGGAGTGGAATCCGGCAAGTTTTTAGGTTTCATCGTGAGCGCTAGGGGCATTGAGGCCAGTCCAGCTCAAATTACTGCACTGAAAGAAGTCAAAGCCCCTAGAACAAAGAAAGAATTGCAAAGTCTCAATGGAAAAGTCGCCGCCTTGAGTCGGTTCATTTCCAAAGCCACAGATAAATGCATCCCATTCTTTGACGCCCTAAAGAAAGGAAAGAAAAACTTCGATTGGACTCCCGAATGCCAAAGGGCCTTTGATGAATTGATTCGCCATATGGAAACGCCTCCAATACTTTCTAGGCCTGGCGATGGCGAGGATCTTCTTATATACTTGGCAGTATCATCTCATGCTTTTAGTGCAGCGCTGATACGAGAAGACAAAAGGATTCAACATCCAGTTTACTATATCAGCAAAAGACTCACTGGGGCAGAGATGAATTACTCTAAGTTGGAAAAACTCGCCTATTGCCTACTAATTGCATCTAGAAAGTTGAGGCAATATTTTCAAGCTCATCCTATCAGAGTCCTCACTGATCAACCTTTAAAGCAAGTCCTGTTTCGCCCTGAGACTTCGGGTCGTCTTCTAAAGTGGAATATTGAACTCAGTCAGTATGACATCACTTATCACCCCCGAAAAGCAATCAATGGACAAGCTTTAGCGGATTTCATCGCAGAATTCACAGATAAGGGTAACAGTGAGGAGAAAACGGTCGACGATTCCCCAATCCAATGGAAGTTATATGTCGATGGTGCGAGAAACGACTACTGTTCTGGAGCCGGAATTGTACTTGAGACCCCTGAAGGCCGATCATTATGCTATGCACTAAGATTGGAATTTCCTTCAACAAACAATGAAGCAGAATACGAAGCCCTTATCGCTGGCTTAAGGATTGCTAAAGAATTAAACATTCGAGCGTTGCAGATATTCAGTGATTCTCAGCTTATTGTATGCCAAGTCAAAAAGGAATTCCAAGCAAAAGGGGGGAATCTGCCCGCCTACTTGTCAAAGGCTTGGGAACTTCTGAGTGATTTCGATCATTACATAATAAGTCACATTCCTCGAGAAGAAAACATGAAAGCAGATTCTCTCGCAAAGTATTCTAGCACCGGCGAAGCTCAATTCCTGGGGTTAACTCCGGTGGAGGTCCTGTCGACTCCTAGCATTGATGAAATGGACATTGATTGGATCATGAGCATGTCTCAAGAGCAAGAATCATGGATGACTCCGATAACAGAATATCTGCTCAATGGATCCTTACCAGGGAACTCAAAAGAACGACAAAAGCTACTAAGAAAAGCCTCTCGATACATAATCCAGGATGGCCGATTATACAGACGAGGATTCTCAATGCCATTACTTCGATGTGTATCCAGGGAAGAGTCCAAAACAATCCTAGTAGAGGTACACGGAGGAGAGTGTGGTGATCATTCAGGTGGCCAAACATTAGCACAGAAAATTCTCCGATACGGATATTTTTGGCCAGAAATTAATCGAGATGCAGCAGAGTATTCCCGAAAATGTGACAGATGCCAAAGATTCGCCAAAATTCCTAGAGATCCTTCCACTGAACTCACACAGATGGTCAGTCCATGGCCGTTTGCAATATGGGGGATAGACCTTGTAGGACCGTTACCAACTGCCAAATCTGGAATTAAATATGCCATTGTTGCTGTAGATTATTTTACTAAGTGGGCAGAAGCTGAACCACTGGCTACTATCACCTCAAAAAAGATGATAAGTTTTGTAACTAAAAACATCATTTGCAGATACGGTGTGCCTCAAAAAATAATTACAGACAATGGTACTCAATTTGAAAGTGAAGAATTCCAAGATTTTTGCAAGCGATTCAAAATCCGAAAAAGCTTCTCAGCAGTGGCTCATCCGCAGGCAAACGGGCAAGTGGAAGCCGTGAATAAAATTATTAAGTCAACCATCAAAAAGCAACTTGAAAGAGCAAAAGGTGGTTGGGTCGATAAGCTAGCACTGGCACTATGGGCATACAGAACCACTCACAAAACTGCGACTGGGCACACCCCGTTTTCATTAGCATACGGGTCGGAGGCAATGATTCCGGTAGAAGTAGAGGTCCCTTCACATAGAAGAATCCATTTCAATCAGGCAGAAAATGAAAAGCTACAACTTGAAGCGCTAGATCTCCTTGATGAAAAAAGAGATGAGGCTAATCTCAGAATTACAGCTCATCAGCAAAGGATAGCCAGACATTTCAATTCCAAAGTTCGCCAACGCAACTTTGAGATTGGAGACCTAGTCCTGAAGAGAATTATGACAGCGACAGGCGTGTTTGGGCCAAATTGGGAAGGACCGTATGTCATAGGTCAGAAGCTTCTTGACGGCACATTCAAACTCACTACTGTCGAAGGAGATCAAATTCCAAGGGCATGGAACAGCAATCATTTGCGTCCATACTTTACTTGAAAATTTTGTCGAAATATTGTAAAAAGAATTATGAATGTATGATTCTTGTAATTGAAGGCAATTGTAAAACTGATGCAAGTAAATAATGAAAAAATATAAAGTGGATGTAGGCCCAATTTCCTGGCCGAACCACTATAAATCTTGTGTTCCTTATTATTATTACATGTTTGCTTTATTTTCGATATAAAAAGTACATAGAATGTATTGCTGAAATGTCGATTTAAATTTTTGCAGACAATGGAAGTGAAACTTGCACATAATAAGACCCAGTGATTCTCGCTAAATTTCAAGTCACAAAAGCTCCAAATTCAAATCCTAGATAGGAAGTACTTCAATTGAACGGCCTATGATTTCGACAGAAACGGGCCTTTGCTAATAAATTGAGATCATTTGAACAAACAAACATCCAATTAAGAAGCTGATGCTCGTTCTCACAAACTTGCCTGACAATGAAGTACATTTCCTTGGATTAAACAAGTTACTTGTAAAAAAAAAAAAAGAGGATCGCTGAAAAGGCATAAGCATGTCGACAAGGGAACAACCAAAGCCATCATCGGCAACGCAAGTCCTCTTCGGAGGCATAACTCTTCGGAGGATAAAGACCTCTAATGGGTCATACGCCACAAAAAAGAAAGTTCTCTACTCAACAAAAAAGATTGGAGGAGTCATGACCCTCCAACCATGAGAGAGTAACTTCCAGGCGATGAAAACCCTCTCTGAGGCACATTTCACCAGGAGTTGAAGTGTAACAACCGTTCTTCGGAATTTCACTTCACCAGAGTTGAAATGCAAACAAAATAAAGACCTCTTCGGAGGCACATTTCACCAGGAGTTGAAGTGTTACGACCGCTCTTCGGAATTTCACTTCACCAGAGTTGAAATGCAAACAAAATAAAGACCTCTTCGGAGGCACATTTCACCAGGAGTTGAAGTGTAACAGCCGCTCTTCGGAATTTCACTTCACCAAAGTTGAAATGCAAAACAAAATAAAGACCTTTCTGGAAGCCCACGTTTCACCGAGATTGAAATAAAACTTCCAAGTGTTGAAACGTGGAAAGGCTTTCTTCAAAGGCACAACTCTTTGGAGGTACACGTTTCGCCAAGATTGAAATAAAACTTCCAAGTGCTGAAACGTGGAAAATCCCTCCTCAGAGATACAACCCCCTCCCGGGGACACAATCAAAAAGAAAGACTTCTTCGGAAGCCCACGTTTCACCGAGATTGAAATAAAACTTCCAAGTGTTAAAACGTGAAAAGGCTTTCTTCGAAGGCGCAATTCTTTGGAGGTACACGTTTCACCAAGATTGAAATAAAACTTCCAAGTGTTGAAACGTGAAAAATCCCTCCTCAGAAGTACAAATTTCTATTTCAGAAAAAAAATAATAATAATATATATATATCCTCATCAAGGGCATACTTTAACTTTCAAAGGAAGAGTGATTTACCTATTCTAGAAAATAACCTTCCTCAAAAAAAAAAAAGAGAGGAAGAAAGTTAAAGTACCCTTCAGAGGCCCGCTTTACCACATAGAAGAATTCACTTGGCAAAATGCATACATAAGTAAAAAAAGAAGAAGAAGTAATTTCTTCGTAGGACAAAGCGTAAGGATTTATGTGAAGGAAGTTGTACTCTACGAAAAATTTCTTCAAGAATGAAGTAAATACTCTTCAGAAAATAAGAGTGCAAGTCCCCTCAAAGTATAAAATATTGCAGCAAGCTTATGGTATGGGGGCAACATGGTATAGTTACATACAAAATGGTATAGCTATATCGGTAAAATACGCTCAAGCAACATACCACAAGTTCACCGCAATATCATATAAATAAACTTGTGAAAAAATGAATAATAAATGCATTCTCAAATTCAAACAAGAGTCTGTACAAATAAAGGGTCATTTTATTCAATTGCAGATACAGGTTTCAAAATAAAAAAGCAGGGGCCGATGCCTGCACAACATCCGACCATTACACAAAAAAAAAGGAGTCAAAAAGCCCGAAGTCCGACTCTTCACTTCTTCTTACCACCTTTGGACCCTTTGTCTGGCCGAATGATTAGTTTTTCAGGTCTATCTATAGGCATAAGGGAAGAAGGAGAGGGAGGTGCAACCGGTGCAACTTCTGGTTCCTCTTCAGTAGTGATGATTTTCTTCCCCCTCCTCTTCGATGTTCCGTGCTTCTTTCTTCTCTTCGAAGAAGACTCACTCCCTGGAGTAACAAAAGCGGACAAAACTACGTCATCAGAAGGAGTCCGCTCCGGAGAGATCTCGCCTCCTTCAAGTCCCTCGTCCTTCTGCTCTTGCGAAGCGATAGGGTAATACAAGCCATGAAGAGCCTCAATCTGCTCCTCTTGTGACCCGGGCTATGAAGCAGAAGGAGGAGTCACCTGAAGAGACGGAGGAGGGATAACCGGAGGAAGCGAAGTCTGCACAGCACTTGGTGTTTCAACTGCAGAAGAAGAGAAATTAAAAATATTAGTATCTCCCCGAAAGAAGGGAGATATGGGTTCGTCGAGATTCAAGAAGTAATCGAGAAGCTCATCAAACTTTTGAGGAGTAAGCAAGCGATCCACCTGAATCAGACCAATGTCAAAATTACCTGAAGATGTTTGTTTCGTTAATTCAATCTCATAATTCTGAGCCCCGATATCCTCCAAAGCCTCATCATCAGTAGGGGTGATTACCCCGGTTCTTGTAGGAGGCAGCGAATGAGCACTGGAACCTGTAATGTCCACTTCGGAAGAAACTAAATGACGTTCAGAAGTGGTAGGTGGTATTTCTTTCTCAGAACGTCCCCCTTCCGCCATTCCGGCCCGTACCCTGGCGAGTTGCTCTTTTCCCTTGGCAAGAGCGGCGCGGGCATCATCATCGAGATAATGCTCTTCAAGAGCTGTCTCAGCGTAGCCGGCACCTTTACCACCTAGCATATCGAGTGCTGCCTCCCAAACTTCAGCTAATGTAATTTCATACTTAGGGCCTAGAAAGGCAAGGCTGCCACGCCCCAAAATGCTGTGCAGATAGAAATCAAATAATGTGGAGCTAATGTCAGCTTTGGTTGCTTGATGGGCCTCTTCGGCCGCGAGTTTACCAGCAACAGCCTCGTCACGCTCCTTTTCGGCCATAGCAAGTCGAGCTTTTAGCATCTCTATCTCCAAGCTTTGAGAGCCGGTCTGTTCTCGCAGCTGTAAAGTTTCAGCGCGATATTCTTCTATGACCTTCTCCTGGTGTGTAAGCTTATCTTCGACTGCCCTTTGACTGGCATGCGCATCTCGTACTTGTTGCTGAAGCATGCTCTCCTTTTGAGAATGGAAAGTAGATGAAGTAGCTAATTCTTCCTTAAGCTTTTCTACTTCCGCTTCCAGCTTTTCATTATAGGAAGCAATACTTCTCATTTCGGCGTCATGCTGTTCGAGAGTCTTCTGCCACTCAGCCTTATCATTCTCCATTGTGAGCATGGCCTCGAGATTGGCTCGGTTAAACCTCTGAAGCTCGTCGACAAGTTTTTGCCAGTTCGACATTCTTTCAATATCGGTCCTGACAGCGTCAAGATTTCGTAGCATAGCCGATTTGTCAAGAGGAACCAAGTCGAGATCAAATCGAACCCCTCTCAGGCACCACTGAGGGAATAGACTTTGAAGAGTGGGAGGACCTTGCCCAACTTGGTATGCGGGCCGGTTGATGATTGTTTGAATGTCGGAACGAACGGGGGCAGGAGATTCAGCAGGAACATTTTGAGAAACTGTCGGCATTGTTTCTTCAGTAAGTTTAGCCCGCTTGCTAGAAGAATCGTCCATGTGACCTTTACCTCTCTCATCGTGAGTCTTTCTTTTTTGGGTATCATCATCTCCGTGGGGAGGGTCATGTCTTTCTTGTTCTCTTCGGTGACGTTCTTCATATGCTCGTCTCTCGTCTGCTTTCCTGATGGCCCTCTCTTCATCAGATTCTCTGTAAGAGGGGAGGTGACGCCTGTAATCATATTGGCTACGCCTCCCGTAGCGTTGGAAATCATCATAATATGAACTGCTGCGCCCCATTGGAGAATCTGGAATAAAAATAATAAGCTTTAGAAATCTTTAAAAGCATAAGAAGATGAATGCGTAGAAGTGCTGAAAAATCCTAAGTGTTGTGTAACGTGTAAACTACATGCATCAAGTTACAGACCACTCTGTGGAGTAGAGGTAGTAATAACTTGAGTGGAAGGAGTTGACATTTGTTGTAGAGAAGATGTCGCCTCAATTGCAGAAGAGATAGTTTTGGAAACATCATCTTTGAAAAGTTCTTGAGAAGTCCCAATTAAATCGCTCAACCCCTTGAAAACATCATCACCATCATGTTTTTTGGGACTGGCTTTCTCAACTCCTTCGTCAGCAGATCTTCCGAAAGATCGTGGAGTTTCTTCCTCTTCGATAACTGGGGCAAGTGCAGACTTGTCAGACGGCCCCGCAACGTCCTTCGGAATTGAACACTTCACTAGTGGAGTTTCTATAGAGGTTCCTCCCTGTATGTGTTCTTTAGTAGAGACCGGGGCATCAGGGGTTTCCGCCGGAGAATCGGGAATTTCAGTTGGGATTTCACGAAGCTGAGTGAAGCGAGAGGAATGAAGAAGCCCATATTGATGTAGAAATCCATCATTTAACAAAAACTTTATACTCCTCTCTTCTGCCGCCACAGCGTTCAATCTCTCAAAAATTTGTTTATAGCATGGATCTCTAGAGGGAGGAGGAAGCGCTAAAACAGGAAAAAACAAAGAAGCCAAGTTAGCATTTAGCATCTCAGATTTCGAAAAGCCCAAGAATGGAGAAATGAAAACAGGAAAATCTTACTTCCTACTCTCCAGATGGCATAAAACCCTGGAGGGCAACGAACAAAGAAATACTGATTTAGAAATCCATGAACGCTTTCAGGAAGATCGGTGATGAGCTTGCGGTTTCGAGCACTCCTTATAACTACGATAGAGGGATGATCTTTAATTTTTGTGAATGAGAAGAAGTAGCAGATTTCCTCAAAGCTCGGTAATCGGCCCAGAACTCTATTAAATAGCACACATAACCCCATCAGAATGGCATGACCATTGGGGTGCAATTGGAATGGAGAGATAGATAATCGAAGCAGGAACTGCTGAAGGAAGTCATTGAAAGGTGGTATGGCACCGCTCAAGCACATTTGGCGGTTGACAGCAATAAAGCCAGAAGGGGGCCTATCTGTAGTATCATTTGGCCCCGGCAGTAAGGCATCAGCTTCGGCAATGCCAAACTGGATGAGCAATTGGTTAAACACCCGCTGATTCAGAGTTGTGGGAGTTCTCTCCGGAGGGTTATCCAACAGGTTGGCTACTGGGAAGACATCTTCAGCCTGGCCCATCGGTTCTTCTTGTTGAGATGTCATTCTACACAAGCAACTGGATGTTCAAATGCGAAGGTGCACGTTTCCTAAAAGTGTGAAGTGTTGTGCAGAACTAATGAAAATAACAAGTAAATACAACTGGAATTAAACTGGTTGACGATTGATCGACTATGGTAATTTCAGAACTTGTTAATTTAAAGTTCAAGCATAATATTAGTGCAGGCTGGTCAGTTTCAATTGACTATTTCAGTGTTGCTTTAATATTCTACTTGAAATCGATAGCACTTCGTTCACACGATTTGTTTAAGTTAATTATCTGTTATTGACTAATCTGTCATTTGATATGGGCAGTCGATGACAGTATATTCGTCCTAGTTTTCTGTGAATGTTGTATTGAACAGATTGTTCGCCTGCAAGTCAAAATAACCTGTGAATGAATGCAATAAAATTCAACAGTTCAAAGTTTATGCAATGGTTCAAAGTTCGAGCAGAATTCACGCAAGTCCTAACTCGTTAACGGCTCAAAAATTTTGAGTCGGCAGTGCCCTAAGTCGTAAGTCGTAAGTCGCGAGTCGTAAGTCGTGTCTCGGCCACGACTCAAGGCTTAGGCCGTGGAGCATGTTGGGTCGGATCATGGTTGTTGGATCATACAAAAATGACCGAGTCGTACCTAAAGCAGTATTCGAATCAATCTGACCAACTAATCACCTAACTCCTAACCAGGTTACCTTCTAACCCATAAACCATTTCACTCCTAACTCCTAACCCGTTAATCTCCAACTTTTAACCCATTAACCCAATAAGATCTCAATCAACAATCCTAGCTCTATCGCACCACTAAACCGCCTCGAATCGTAAACCATCAGAACAAATAACCCTAAGTCCATTGACGACCAGAGCAACCAAATTCGCAGGGCTCAAAGGGGCAAATCGAAGATGGAGATGGGGCGCATAAGCTAGGGATAATCGAAAATCATAAGGAGAGCGAGATCGCTTACGCTATATGATGATAGGGATGATCAATAGAGAATTTGGTCGAAATCGCTTTTGAAATCTTGAATGCGCGTTAATGGCAGACACGGTTTAAAGGATAGGGAATGAGAAGAAAAGGTGAACGACTCAGGTTTTTATAACGTTGGGCAGTAGAGTTTGAGTCGGCACACGAGTTAAGATAAGTCGAAGCACACGACCTACGACTTAGGCGTGTACTTCGAGGGGCAAATGTTAACCCTGTTCTTCCAACGAGATGAAACTTGGGCCGACTCATCCACTTAAGGTCTTTAACGACTCATTGGATTTACGACTCAAGGGGTTTAAGTAACTTAAGGAAAGGACCGATTCAGCTGGTAGCGACTCGATTGGCTGACGAGCTAAGGCTCAAGGCGACTTAGAGGAATGGAACAACTCATGGAGGTTAGCGGTTCATGATACAGGCCGACTCATTGAGTTACCGACTCAACGAAGTTCACGGCTCATACGAGATGACTCAGGAAGCCTCACGACTCATCGAGTCACTGACTCAATAAGTCAATGACCTAAAGCTCAGAGCGACTTAAAGGGTTACGACTCAAGGGGTTAACGGTTCACAAGGCAGACCGACTCAGTGCATTACCGACTCATCAAGGCTATCGCCTCAGCGACTCAACAAGTCCACGACCCATCATAAGAAATGACTCAAGAGGATTGACAACCTAAGAAGATAAGTCCCTAAGTCGCTTCACCTATGCACCGCTACCTGATAAGTCGTCAACGACTTAACGAATCATGACTCAGAATGACTCGTCCGCGACTTAAAGCCATTGAATCATATTCCATTGCCACAGTACCTATTCCTATGAGAACTGACTCGTAGGCGACTCATGACTTGGAATTCTGGAAAGCGAACTATTGAGAGACCAAAGGCTTAAGCAGATAAACCGGCCACGACTCAACTTGACTCGGCCACGGCTTAGCCTAAGTCGGTCACGACTCAGGACTTGGGCGAAAAACTTCTATCCAGATTTGCCTATAAATGCATGGCCACCCCCAACATTCAGGGGACTTTTGGCTGATTCATTTCAAGCGCTGTTACTCTGCTGCATTCTAGACTACTTTAACACCTTCAAGAAACTTCACGAAGAAATCAAACATGTCAAACATGTGTTCAAAGATTTGGATCGACATTGAAGTTTAGGCTACTTGTTCAAAGTCACTTGAAACTCAAAGTGTGTTGTAATCAAAGTGTAACTGCATTGACTTGTAATCAAATCGTCAATAAAGATATTCAAAGTGGACGTAGGCTATCTCTCAAGCCGAACCACTATAAAATTGCTGTTGTTTACTGTTTTTTCACTATTATCTGCTTATAATCTGTTCCCGAGTTATCGGGTGGTGCTTTCACGATCTCACTTTATACACCGGGGTGTTAGCGTTCAAATTTTAGCGTTAACATTTGTCAACTTGCACTAACCTTAATACATTAATTTACATTCAGTTACTATTAATTAATATATTATTCCATTGGTTGATTCAATACTCTTAGTCTTATTCATACTTTTATTGGTTTTCATTTCCAACAATATTATAATTACTTACAGGACATTGATTTTATTCAATCACCATTTATCATAATTTAAATTCATTAATTTAATTCAATGCTTACACTTGTTTTCATATATTCAATTTGTAGCTAAGTATAACATCTACATTATTTCCATTGATTTGAATTTCATTAAATTTATTAATAATTACCTTAATTAACATTAACGTAATATTAAATTATAATTATTGTAACTGATTTCCAATTTTAAATCAACAAGCTACATAAATAGGTAACATACAATAATCGTTACCGTTAACCTTTAGTCACATTAATAAGCATTTATTACTTACAAATCAATGTTACCATTTATAGTCAAGTATAACATATTTTCGTTAAATGGCATTTCATTCAACCCATTAATTATTAGCCTTAATTAGCATTTTTTTACCTTGCATTCTTGTTATTATTCCATAAATATGATTCCCAATTTTATTTCTTTCAATATTAATTACACAATCATATTAAATTAACAAACTAAATCATCAAAAATTTACGGGTCGTTACAGAATATTTAGAAACACTTTATATAAAAGTTGATTTGATCAAGTTTCAATAAATGATGTTTTATTAAAAGAAAATTGGAATACTTTGAAATAATATTTGGAAATGTTGAATATAAAATTTAGTTGTTTTAAATTGAGGTTTTGTAAAAGAAGTTATTAATAGAAAACTTAAATATCTCTATAATAATACTTGAAAAATGAATTATATAAGAAAGTTAGAATATTTTTGCAATAAAAAAATATATTCGAGGAATGATTTCCTTTCAAAGAAAATATTTTATAAAATTGATTATTCGAGAATTTAAATTCCGATGATTTTGGCTAACTAGTTTTCATGGGTTACAGGCTAATAATAGTGATTTAAAATATTCTTGGGATAAAATAATTTTTGATTTGATTCTAACAAGTATGGTTTGATAAACCATAAAGTAAATGTATATTATTATTTTAAATGATTTTGGATAAAGGAAATAATAATTTTATTTGAGATAGTTTTAGAGTGTAAGTGAATTTGGAAATGATAATAACAGTAGTTTTTTTGAAGAGGATTTGGTGTAACAATATTTTGGAAATAACATACTTAGAAATATATCCATGTATAAATATCTTTGAAAGGAATTTTATGGAAATGTGTATTTCTTTAAATCTTGGTTCGGAGAATAAGTTTTGATTTGTTTTGTGGTGATCGGAATAATCTTCTAAATGACGATCAGATGTTTTCTTAGGTGAACAGTATTATGCACTTAGTAAATTATTCTCTTTAGCATTGTATGTTTGGGACAAGTTTGGATCCAAACGAATCTAAAGCAAATTGAAATAGGATATTTTGTTGAAATATTTTGCTGGAAATATATTTATGATATTGTTTCAAAATGGTTTTGAAAGAAAGAAATAGTACTTAAGTTGACTAGTTCGAGTGGCTTGGAAATAACTAAAAATGGGTAAGAGATACGTTCGAATGGTAAACATTTCTCTTGAGTATTATCCTGCTTGTAAGGAGTGTATTATACTGTTTGGTAGTACTTAGTTCCTTGGTATAATTTTGGGGTTACTTGGGCTATATATATATATATATATATATATATATGTTATGGGTTAATATATATATAATATCATTTCAAAAAGTTGCTCAAATAAATATCCAAGTATTTGACCCTTAAATTCCAAAGTATATGGTGTCGTTTCAAAAAGTGTTTCGAATGAAAACCCGGGTGTTTAAAAATTATTGAATGAATTAGAAGTAAAAGTTTGTAATAAATGTGTATACCATTGAAACGTGGTAGAGTGTTCTGTAAGTTTTATAAATCCGATGGAGTTATATAAAATGTTTAATGAGAATAGAATCAGTATTGGAATGATCAATTAAAAAGTACGTAGAATGGACATATAGATAATTTCTCTTTTCATATAGTTGATCTAACATTCAAGTACAAGGCCTTGAGATGTTTCACACCATTCTAAATAAGGATTTATTACTTGATTTTTGACGGCGAGCATTTGATGAGGTTCTTGATATGGAACCAAGGTTTTCTATAATAGTTGATGGCTATGTAAGCAAAACGGAGATTCCTAATCAAGGAGCCTGATCAGGGCCCGCATGAGTAAATCGGGTGAACGATACTAGTTTGGAAGTGAAGTTATGTATTCGAGTAGTGATCGAATCTGATTCTATATATAAATGATCTATGAACATCATGCGAGATTATGAATAGTAGTGAGTGTTCTTGTGCTAGAATTTCAGGGACAATTTTTTTTAAGGGAGGTGAGTGCAGCACCCCTTATTTTGGGCCTTAAAATTTGAATATTTAATTTATTCAAATATTTGGGTTTGAATTTAAACTATGATATATTATTTATTTCAAACTGAGACTTGAGACGTATTTTTAATTTCATTTATAGAGTTTTTCCATAATTTCTAATTTGGGAAAATAAGTAAATTTTCATTTGACGTATTTTACAGCAAATGCTGGCATTATGAGACTTCACATAATTTAATACATTGTCTATATTATTTTTGTTTTGTGATCATGTAACGTTGTTATATGCAATCATGCTTTACTTTCTGTAAATCGCGGTTCGTAATCGGACGCGATCCAATGTGGCGGGGTACCAGATGTGACGACCCAGAATTTTTGGATATTTGAAATTGAAATATTTAATTGATTTTAAATGTTTGAAAGTTAGTTTAACTTGAATTTCAAATATCACTATTTATTTGGCAATTAAACTATGGAACTTAATTATTGGAGTTGGGTAAAATATTTGAATCTTCAGGTTATGATTGTTAAAATTATTTTAAAGGCTTAGAAAATTCTTATTGATAATGCTGAAGGTAATAGAACTTTTAAAATTGAATTTGACAGTGATTTGTTCAGTTTTGAATATATATAGTTTAAATCGATATTTAAAAATAGCCTTCCGAGGCACAATCTTGGAATTTAAAAAAGTAGTTCCATTGGATCCGTAATAGTGTATTATTATCGATTTCAATTTTCGTACCATTCAGAGTTGCCATGTAATCATACAATAGATAAACGCGTCGAAATCTATATCGAAATTTAATATAATAACTGGGCCCAAAAAGCTATCTTCTCCATACGATCGAATTAGGACTCGAAACCTTTTCTATTGTGTTCGAAATAGGGGTTTTGTAAGGACCCTTAATTTTAGATAATTTAATAAGTTTTGGTAATTTAATTCGGAAAGAAAATAAAAATCTATAATTTAATAATGAAATCACTAAAATAAAGGTAATAATGTTAATGCAAATTAATAAATAGTTAATTTAGTGCAATCCCAATTAATTGAAACCAATTGTAAGGTTATAATTAATTGTAATTAATAAATTGGGAAATATGTTCAAAGTTATATTAATTGACGCAATAATACGTAATAAGCTGTAATTTGGAAAAATCAATATTAGATAATTAATTGTAATAATTGTTGGTTGATAATAAAGTATGAATAGGATAATGATTAACTGAATAAAAAAAGGGAATCAAGATATATTAATTTATATTTAATAAATTGGATTAATTGAAATTAAATGAAACTTAATATTTAAGCATTACGTAAATAGGGATTGAGATGAAATTGGGAAATATTAATGTACCAAGATATAAACCAATGTTAATTATATTCTTATTGTAATGAAAGACTTGAATAAGAAGGTTTAAAGTGTAGTAAATGGATTTTTTGAAATTTTAAATTTTAATTTCTGAATTTAGTGAAATTGAAATTAAACACTGAAATTGATGGGTTTATCAACTTTAATTTGACATCTAAATTTGTTTAAATTATTGAAATTGTTCAAGAAATAAAAAATGATAAAGATTGCCAATTATATATTTGGAATTGAAAATTTGATTTAATTAATTTAATATTAATTTATTGATTTACTGGAAAATAGCCATTTTGGTCACTGACTCGGATTTCGACGAAACTAGTTTCATCGGATCCGTATTAGTGAATTATTATAGAATTTCAAGTTTCGTAGCGATCGGACTTGTCGTTTGATTGTACGGACTCGAAACACCTAGAAATCAATTTAATTGAAACCAATTTGAAATAACTTGATTTTATCATAACTTCTTCATACGATGGAATTTGAACTTAAAACCTATTCCATTGATTTTAAAGTATTTTAAAACATCTATTTTGATATATGGGTTGACCCAATTTCGTTCTGGAGTCGAAACGGTCTTTTCGGGCCATTTATCATTCAATGGTCCAAAACAATCGTACCCGTTCCGCTATTTCTCAGCTCTACCTATATATATCCTATTATAAACCCTAGCCTATTTCTTATGTTCATTATTTCTGTACGTACAGAATTTCTGTTCCTCCTCTTTCCAATGGCTGAAAACCCTAAAACTCCTCAGTTCAATTCCAATTCAAATTTCAACTTCAAAATTTAAAATCTTCAAACTATATCATATTTTATATCGTCGGAAAGCACTCGACGAGCATATCTCAGATTTAAAATTCGTTTTTCGATTTGAAGCTCTAATTGTCCAGAAATTCAAGGGTTATTCTTGGCCATCCATCTTGTCGAGATCGACTCTGCCTGATTGACAAACGGATAATACCATATTATGGAGAGTCGCGAGGGGATCGCATCAGCGTAGGTTAGACAAGGAGTTGGCGGCCAGACCATCGGGATTAATTGGATTAGGGTTGAAAGGGGTGCGGTGGCCGGTGGTATTTGGGTGACCGGGCCTAGGCGGTTTTGAAGGGGGCGACGTGGCGAGTTGAGCCATGGCGGTCGGCATGGCTAATGACGGCCGGAAGTGGCTGACTTTCGTGGTCAACGGCTGGAGCGTGGTGGCGGCTTCATCAGGGGACGCGTGTGTTTTTCTCTTTCCTGCGACTAGGGTTAGGTGTCTGGGAAGAAGGGTAGCTGGCGTGGCATGAACGTGAGTTGTTTTGTTTATTTTATTTTATTTAAAACTTTGAAATTCAATTGTTCTAATCTATATAAGTTTTGCATATGAAATCTGTTTTGGACGCGGTTTGCTTCGCTAAGATCGTGTTGGAGTTTCAAACATTTTGACGCTGGTTTGGACGAATTCTGAGAATGTTTAAATTTTGGGTTTAAATTGGATTTAAATTCAATTTAAATTCAAAAGGTGAGTGTTTTAACCCACTCACATGTTCTAAAATTTCATATATTTGTTAAATTGATTTATGATGTGATTAGAAATTTATTTATGACTGTTTGGCATATTTTTAATCATCATCTCAGTTAAATTGAATTTATTGAATATAATTGTTAAATTATTTATTATTGCATATAAACTGCCAGTTAAATTGTTATTTAATTTATTATTGAATATAAACTGCCTGTAAATATCGGTTATTTATTATCTGTTCTATATTGACATTATTGATTGAATTGGATGATGATTGTGATAAATGTTTGATGATTGATATTGGATGAGTGGATGTTGTATTTTATATTGTTATAAACTGCAAGTTGTTATGGATTTTATTTCATTCGGGATTGCGGTTTGAAATGATATATAACCGTATTTATATTTTAAATTACGGATTGAAATGATAAACATCCGTATCACTTGACCATAGGATAGAAAATTATATACAGACACCGTGGTCTATATATAAAAATATTTTGATATTATTTTTACGGTTTTGTAAAGAAATATATGGGTTATATAAATATTAATTTTAGATGTTATATAAATGTTATTTTATTTTAATTTTTAGCTATGTATAAAATTGTTTTGAAATATAAAATAAGTTAAATAATAAAGTTTGATTGTTTTTATATAATATGGTTAAGTATTTGTTTAAATTATATTATATATATAGTTTATAATGACTTAAATAAAATTAAGTTTGGAAGATAAATATGAAATTGATTTGATTTAAATTATTTAAGAATTATACTCGAATAATATTTTTTTGAAATTTAAATAAATTGAAATTTTAAAGGGTATGATTTTTATAACTTGATTTTGGTTTAGAGTGACTTAAATGTATATCAAGTTGATTTAAATGAATATATCAAGTTAAATAAATTGAAAGTAGACCCAGTTAATTGAAGTAAAAGTTTTACTTAAATGATATTGTATTTATTAAGTAAACATTTCAAATCTAAATAATAGTAATTGAATTTTATATATATGGAATTATCAAAGAATTAGTTTTGTAATGGTGGAATATTTAAAGCTTTGAAATATAGAGAAATTGAAATGGTTTATTTGGGGGTTCAAATCTGTATTTGGAATTGATTTGTGAAATCGAAGAAGCTATTTAATATTTAAGCCATTTAAGTGGTGCAGTTATGTTTCAAAGTTAGAGTTTTAAAGTTATGATTTGAAAGTGTTATACTTTAAGTGTTTTGATTTCGAAGTGTTATAACTTTGAAAGTGCTATGATTTTGGAAAAAGGATATGTTTGAAATAAAAATGAGATTATATTGATTTGGGTTTTATAAAAATGATATCATGTTGATTTGGGTTTTAAAACGGAAATGATACCGTAGTTATATGGTTTTGAAATGGATATTATATTCCGGTCTTGAAGTATAAATTATTTTGAAATGACAGCGGTGTTATAATAACGTTTGGTTGTTGAAGAGACCGAGATCGGAAGTTGTCATACTCTCTGCCAACTCCGAAAACCACTTTAACAACCGTGTATGCGGTGGAGATTCCAAAATGAAGGAGGATGGCGGCGGCGTTCCTTTGAGGTATACACGTGGACCCAGCTCCCGTGAGTTGGCATAAGGTGGCTAAAACAGGAGCGATTCCGGGGCAGTGAGGTAGATCCTCTTATCGAACCCACTCCTTCGATACCATTCCATTATATTCAGACTTTGAGATTGATCGGTGGCCACTTTTGATTTTTGATTTTGGGGGTGTGGCTCGAGGTAGGCGGTAGCTGCGCGCTATGCGTCACCACCAGTCCGGATAGTAATTGGTATATCTACCCTGGCATTGCCTTGTGTGTCGTGTCACCTACCCTAGCGAGCCTTGTACGAGTTTGGTTTTCTCCCGTAGCCCGTGGAGTATTTAGGGTAGTTTCTCGATCTGGAGATACGTTGATACTAGATGGACTACGGGGACTATAACGTGGTAAGGACTATATGGGTAACCCCTTAACGCTATTTAAAAGTATGTTTATTTTACTATAGACATTATTATAATAGCGAAATATTACTACATAGTAAATAGTTTAACGGATCCTTAGGAGATGTGAATCCCGAGCATCTCTTAAGTTACTGCACTCACGTTTGACACTGGACAGGAGATGTCAAATCCCGTAAACATCTCTGACACCGTTCCAATCATATTTTCCCATTGATTTAACGTACATAAGATCTTTTAGTTCCGACTCGAGTGTTTTGTCTTTTCAATTCGCTCGGGTCAGTCTGAGCATTTCAGGATTTGAAGACCTTACTTCTGAAGGACGAAGACAAAGATTTTATTGCTATTATTTACTGTATTATTCCACTGCATTCATACTATTCCGCTGCATTTTTTGTTATTCTTTGGTATGTAACTCTGATATGTGTTGTATAAGTATAATCAAATGTTTTGTAAAACAGCTTCATGAACTGTTATTTGATTATTATATTTTGTCATTCCGCTGTGAGATTCTTTTTTGCTTTATTTCTTTCTCTATTTTTCTTATTTACCCCAATAACAATCCACCCTTCTATATGGTTTAAGTCTGACATGTGTGGTTTATCGTCAATTTAAAGCGTACAAAAAGGCGGTTCGTTACATTTTGGTATCAGAGCTTTGGTTTAGCGGTAAACCTTAGCTTTTTGGGGTCTGACTCTTTATTTATAGGGTAGTAATACCCTATAATGAGTCGCTGAGAGTATATATATGAGAGAGCATATTTGCTAGTGTTATAAAAGGTTTTGATATTGTGTTAATCTGTTCTGTTTTGTATTTATAAATTCTGCTTGGTGCATAGGACGCTATGACATCAATAGGGATTTCTAAACACTTAATAGGAAAGACCGACACAATATTTGTTTTGAATATAGGTGAATGAAATAATTTTGCCTATTATATATTCTATATATAAAGTAATAAATTTTATGAAGGTTATATTTGGTTGTAATGTATTGGTTGTTAGGTAATGAAATTTATAAATATTGATTGGAAATAAGATTTAAAATAAAATAAATGAAAATTGGAAACTTATAATCTAAGTCCCGGGGTTTTTGAAAATTTCTTTTGAATGATTTTGAAATATAATGATAATATTATTAGAAGTATGTTTTGATATAAGTATTTCAATATAATTTGAAAGATTTGTTATGAAGAAATTTTGAAAAGAAATAAGTTTTTTACTCCCCTCTCTGTCGCTGGAAAATAATTTCGGTGATGAGTGCACGCATCGTCGACATTCATTTTCGAGTTTCTAAGTGGGAAGACCCCTGTAGTAGTTTTACTACAGATTTATTCTGATGAAAAAATATAAATTTTAAATTGCTTCAAAAATAATTGGATATATACGTTGTAAGTATATATATATATATATATATATTATTTTAGAATGATTTGAAAATTTAACCCAGTATTTAGTTCTTAAGTTTCCGTTAATTAATAGTTTCAATTATTGTAGTGAAATGGGTCGTAACTAATTAATAATTGGAACCTCTAATTAAAATAAGAGATTAAATGCTAGGTTATAATTGAAAATTTCAAGGAAGTTGAAATTAGTAACCCATAAAACAAATGATATGATTATTGAACATTAAATTAATTAAAAGAAATGAGAAAAATTTGTATAACTTTCAACTACATTCTTAAAGAATATATATAACTTACCAAATATTAAATGTTGTAATGTTTAATTATAGATGTAATGAAAATCGTACTAGTAAAATTTTGCAATGAAAGTGTTCAATAGATCGCTTTTATAAATAAATTTTGATGTTATAGAGTTATAAACTTAAGTTATAATTGAAATGTTACTATAATTAAATATAGTAGAAAGGTAAGTATTATAAATAAATGATTATAAACCTAAGTAAAAAAAATTGAAATGTTAAGAAATTGAATAATTGTAAGTAATAAATGAAATAAACACTGAATGAGTGAATGGAAATAAAAGTTTGTATGAAATGAATGTAAATTAAAGGATGAATCATTGTATTGAAAAGGAAATCAAACAACAAATATTATGAAATGAAATTAATAAGAATGAACTTGATCTATTGTTTGGAATTGTTGTTTGTTTGGTTATAGTTGTTTGCGCAAAGATACTTCAAATTTGTTTGGGTGAATGAATAATCTATTTAGTTTCATCTAAGACTGTTGAGTAAATGGTGCACTTAGTAGTTTATTTTTCATTCTGTACAATTTAAAGTTTTTGAACCCGAACAACTATTTGTTTGGTTTGATATGAATGGATAATTGATGTGTGTTGATTTTATGTGATGGTTGTATGCTTTATTGCAAGTGATTGTTTTTTACATTGATTTGTTCGTTAGTGGTTGAAACGCTTTAATATTTCATTTTATATAATTATTAACTCTTTTGGATTTTATAAGTGAAAATACAGGTTATGGAAGCAATCGCTACTGCTTTTGGTTTCATAATTTAACGTTGTTTGCCCGACAAATAAGTACGTTCTCGGATTACGGTTTTATAGCGTATTATATTATTTTCCCGTGTTGGGATATATGTTATTTTGGGAAATATATGTTTTATATTGTCAAATTTGATATTATATTTTCTCCCGAGCCTCTTCGTACAAAGGAGATTCTGCCGAAATTTTCCGTAAATTTTGGACTTAGAAATTTTGAAAAATGTTTCCCAAACTTTATTATTTTGAATATAAAAGGATTTAATAGTTAGAAATTGGTATATTCTATTTAAATTAACAAAATTTGTAAATTTATTTGTTTATAAATTTAATATTTAAGTAAGATATACTGATTTCTTAATTCTTCTTTTCCCATCTTTTTCCTTTTCGGGGACGAAAAGTTTTGAGTGGGGGAGAGTGTAATGACCCTTAATTTTTGATAATTAGCTTTTGTTAATTTAATAAGTTTTGGTAATTTAATTCGGAAAGAAAATAAAAATCAGTAATTTAATAATGAAATCACTAAAATAAAGGTAATAAGGTTAATGCAAGATAATAAATAGTTAATATAGTGCAATCCTAATTAATTGAAACCAATTGTAAGGTTATAATTGATTGTAATTAGTAAATTGGGAAATAAGTTCAAAGTTATATTAATTGACGCAATAATTCGTAATAAGCTGTAATTTAGAAAAATCAATATTAGATAATTAATTGTTGGTTGATAATAAAGTATGAATAGGATAATGATTGACTGAATAAAAAAATGGGAATCAAGATTTATTAATTTAAATTTAATAAATTGGATTAATTGAAATTAAATGAAAATTAATATTTAAATATTACGTAAATAGGGATTGAGATGAAATTGGGTAATATTAATGTACCAAGATATAAACCAATGTTAATTATATTCTTATTGTAATGAAAGACTTGAATAACAAGGTTTAAAACTGTAATAAATGGATTTTATGAAATTTTAAATTTTAATTACTGAATTTAGTGAAATTGAAATTAAACACTGAAATTGATGGGTTTATCAACTTTAATTTGACATCTAAATTTGTTTAAATTATTGAAATTATTCAAGAAATCAAAAATGATAAAGATTGCCAATTATATATTTGGAATTGAAAATTTGATTTAATTAATTTAATATTAATTTATCGATTTACTGGAAAATAGCCATTTTGGCCACTGACTCAGATATCGACGAAACCAGTTTCATCGGATCTGTAGTGGTGAATTATTGTAGGATTTCAAGTTTCGTAGCTATCGGACTTGTCGTTTGATCGTACGGACTCGAAACGCCTAGAAATCAATTTAATTGAAATAAATTGAAATCAATTTGAAATAATTTGATTTTAGCATAACATCTTCATACGTTGGAATTTGGACTTGAAACCTATTCCATTGATTTTAAAATATTTTAAAACATCTATTTTGATATATGGGTTGACCCAATTTCGTTCCGGAGTCGAAACGGGCTTTTCGGGCCATTTATCATTCAACGGTCCAAACCAATCGTATCCGTTCCTCTATTTCTCAGCTCTACCTATATATATCCTGTTACAAACCCTAGTCTATTTCTTGTTCATTATTTCTATACGTACAAAATTTCTGTTCCTCCTTTTTCCAATGGCTGAAAACCCTAAAATTCCTCAGTTCAATTCCAATTTAAATTTCAACTTCAAAATTTGCAGTCTTCAAACTATATCATATTTTATATCGTCGAAAAGCTCTCGATGAGCGCATCTTAGATTTAAAATTCTTTTTTCGATTTGAAGCTCTGATTGTCCAGAAATTTGAGGGTTATTCTCTGCCATCCATCGCGTCGAGATCGACTTTATCTGATCGACAAACGGATGGTGCCATATTGTGGAGAGTCGCGAGGGGATCACATCAGCGTAGGTTAGGCGAGGAGTTGACGGCCAGATCGTCGGGATTAACTGGATTAGGGTTGAAGGGGGTGCGACAGCCGGTGGTGCTTGGGCGACCGGGCCTAGGCGGTTTCGAAGGGGGCGACGAGGCGAGTTGTGCCATGGCGGTCGGCGTGGCTAATGACGGCCGGAAGTGGTCGATTTTCGTGGTCAACGGCTGGAGCATGGCGGCGGCTTCATCAGGGAATGCGTGTTTTATCTCTTTCGTGTGGCTAGGGTTAGGTGTTTGGGAAGAAGGGTAGCTGACATGGCATGAACGTGAGTTTTTTTGTTTATTTTATTTTATTTTAAACTTTGAAATTCAATTGTTCTAATCTATATAACTTTTGCATATGAAATCGGTTTTGGACACGGTTTGCTCCGCTAAGAACATGTTTGAATTCCAAACATTTTGACGCCAGTTTGGACGAATTCTGAGACTGTTCAAATTTTGGGTTTAAATTGGATTTAAATTCAATTTAAATTCAAAAGGTGAGTGTTTTAACCCACTAAAAACTTCTAAAATTTCTTATATTTGTTAAATTGATTTATGATGTGATTAGAAATTTATTTATGACTGTTTGGCATATTTTTAATCGTCATCTCAGTTAAATTGAATTTATTGAATATAATTTTTAAATTACTTATTATTACATATAAACTGCCAGTTAAATTGTTATTTAATTTATAATTGAATATAAACTGCCTGTAAATACTGGTTATTTATTAACTATTCTGTATTGACGTTATTGATTGAATTTGATGATGATTGTGATAAATGTTTGATGATATATATTGGATGAGTTGATGTTGTATTTTATATTGTTATAAACTACAAGTTGTTATGGATTTTATTTCATTCGGGATTGCGGTTTGAAATGATATATAGCCGTATTTATATTTTAAATTACGGATTGAAATGATAAACATCCGTATCACTTGACCATATGATAGAAAATTATATACAGACACCGTGGTCTATATATAAAAATATTTTGATATTATTTTTATGGTTTTGTAAAGAAATATATGGGTTATATAAATATTAATTATAGATGTTATATAAATGTTATTTTATTATTAATTTTTAGCTATGTATAAAATTGTTTTGAAATATAAAATACGTTAAATAATAAAGTTTGATTGTTTCTATATAATATGGTTAAGTATCTGGTTAAATTATATTGTATATAGAGTTTATAATGACTTAAATAAAATTAAGTTTGGAAGATAAATATGAAATTGATTTGACTTAAATTATTTAAGAATTATAGCCGAATAAATTTGTTTTGAAATTTAAATAAAATTGAGATTTTAAAGGGTATGATTTTTATAACTTGATTTTGGTTTAGAGTGATTTAAATGTATATCAAGTTGATTTAAATGAATATATCAAGTTAAATAAATTGAAAGAAGGTACAGTTAATTTAAGAAAAAGTTTTACTTAAATGATATTTGTGATGCCCTACCTCTATACCCACGCTAGCCAAGAACACTACGGAGTAATGCTGTCGACTAGCACGGAGAATAAGGCTGTAGAGGAGCAACCATCCATGTAATTTCTTTGTGCAAGCACCGACATGTCAGATAATATAGCATGCATTTCATTTAAGGAGGAAATTCGACATACCGATACAAAATCAAAGCTATCACACAGTGGCTATATATATTCTTCGGAAACAATTATAGAAATAAACATAACACAAATCAGTCACAGGCATCCATATCACAAAGGCGGAAGAAGATATGAATCTAAAACATAGAAGTGTACATCAGAGTAGTGGTCAGAAAGATCCACTATAATACAAAAGGATAGCAACATGTGCTATACAAAAGAATAAGTATACAACATAGAGTCTAGTCTCAAATGTATATGTCCAAAAACTACTAATCTAAGTAGTAAGCCAAAAGTCAGAGAGATGCATCCTAGGTGAGAAGTCAAGCAGAAGCACCTGTAACATCTCGGTCTGACCCGAGTATTATTTCATAAGAAAATAATAAACGGATCAGTCTAGCTATAAATATCAAATGACATGATATAGAATAAGAGATATTTCATAAACATATAATATCCATAATGAAATACTACTATAAATATGTAAATGATAATCAACAAGAGATTAATCAATATCACAAGAATCTTCTCAAAGATCAAAAAGGGTATCATACCCAAAACTTGTATTCATAACAAGTCAATGACACACAAATTCATCAATGCATAAAAATTGATAAAGCTTATCAATAGAAATCACGAAAATAGGTGAAGCATAAAATTTCCAGAAATCAACACACGAAATCCAGATATCATAAAAAGGGAAAGAGGCCTATCACAGAATGGAAGCATGAAAGCTCACCAACACGTGTATCACTAGACGAAAAGCTGTTCCATGGTTGCGAACCATTTTCACTAGAACGACCCGAAGACCATGAGTCAAAACTCCACTAAAATGGCCCGAAGACCGTGGGGCGCTACCCCACACATGTGAGTCGAAATCACACCAAAACGGGGTCTAGTCTCCCTCGTAGACAAAGAGACATCGCACAATTGCTAGTCTAAATCATAAAAATGATCGTCATGATCATCAAGATGTGTCAATTACACTAAGCTAGTAAATATATGAGTTTAGCTTCATGTCCCATAACCACTAGCTTAACTTAAATATTTACGAACAAACTGTAGATCTTCACTAGGAAATTGTCACAAATGGTTCGATCGAACAAGTCCAAGAATTAACCGACAAAGCAAATGCAAGCGTTTCATACCACTTGTTTTACTAAGCCGTTTAATTAGATTTCTCATCCGAGTGAGGTAAAGGCTTGTATATACTAATAGATTGGAAAACGGTTAGGAAAAGAGATTTATATTAAAATAATTTTGAAATCGTTTTGATGAAAGAGTTTTGATATTTACTACTAGTATTGAAACCTTTATATTTTTAAAGTGACAAATCACATAAATGATTGTACAATCAACAAGTCACAATAAAATTCACGTTCGAAGACGTGAATAAAATTCAAGGAAATCAGCTCAAAATATATCAAAGTAGAAACAGGTAGTGCGACCAAGCAAGCTTAGCGACCTAATATAAATCCGGTCGAACGACCTAAGGGTAGAAAGGTGAGCGACCTAATTAAATAGCACATGCCAAGCGACCTAACATTTTAAGGCCGAGCGACCTAACTTAGAATCGAGTCAAGCGACTTAAGGGGTTGAGGTCGTGCGACCTAAAGTAAATAAGGTCAAGCGACCTAAATAGGGGGAGCGACTTAAATAGGGTTGCATAGCCGAGCGACCTAACAATGTGGATGGTCGAGCGACTAAAAAGAAGTAAGACCGTGCGACCTAATCAACTCGCGAACAAATGTGATAAAGGACCGACCGACCTAAGTTCCTAAACAAGGTCGAGCGACCTAGCGTGGTCAACGACCTAACTCGGTCACAACCTAAAGTGGTAGTGGGGTCGAGCGACCTAAAGGCTCGCGGCTTAAGGTCTAACGACCTAAGGGCGAACGGGTTAAATGCAGTAGTATGGAGCGGCTTAAATAGGACGAACGACCTAGCGACCCAAATCAGGCCGAGCGACCTACGACCTAAGCACGTAAACGACCTAACATCTCCAACAAAGCCGAGCGACTTAGGGGCTTAACAACCTAATGGTGTAACGAGCTAACGAGTAGCGACTTAAGGAATGAAGGCCGAGCTGCAACGTTGAACGACCTAAGGAATGAAGGCCGAGCGACCTAGCGACCTAAGCACGCAAACGACCTAAGGGTTCATGCGACCTAGTGGAACTCGCGACCTAATACAGCCAAGTGGATTAAGGCCAGGAACGACCTATACGCGAGCGACCTAAGGTCTAACGACCTACGACCTAATTCTGAGGTGACGTTACGTGCCAGTGCGACCTAAACGCAGGAAATCTCCAAAAACACTAAAAATTGGAGTTTTTCGCCAATCCAATCCAAACCAAATGCAAATATATGTGCTAAAGTGATGGGAATTCATTCCCAACAGTCCAAGATAGTTATAGACAAGAATGTGAGATAAAAATCTCACCTTTGCACAAAAAATCAAAGAAAATGAAGCCTGAAGCAAGCAAGAATCAATCCCTCTTCAATCTCAACACAAGAAGTTTGAATCCAATGTCTTCTTCTTGAATTTGGAGTTGAATGATGGATTGTAATTGAATTTGAGCTTGGAATTTAAATTTCCCATTCCCTCCTCCATTTTTGATAAAGCTTGAATGCTTATGTTGTTAAGAAATTATGAAGAGAAGGGGGAGTGGAGTTGGGCCTAATAGGCTAAGTCCAAACCAAAGTCCAAAGTGTAAAAAGTAGTGAAATTCCACTAACTCCAAACATATCAATGTTTATACTTAAAAAGTTGTAAACAGCATTTCGAACTCAATGAAAGTAGTCTCGAGTCCTAATTTGACCGTTTGCAAAACGTAGCTTTTCGGACCAAAATCCGATTAACGATAGAATATTTAAATAAAATATTTAAATATAAAATCGGTAAATATGTGGGTTGTTACAGACTCCCCTCCTTAAAGAAATTGCGTCCTCACAATATATAAGGTGGAAATAAAAAGTAACAACCATAAAAGCATATTAACACCTATAGAAATTTGAAATAAGAAGTTCACCTCAAAAGAGTATGAGAGAGTAAACCCGGATGTGTTCGCTTGATGAATCCTCTAGATTCCCAAGAACAATCCTTAGGATTTGACAACCATTGAACTTTCATAAGAAGAGCATCCTTATTCCGAAGGCGCTCAATCCTCCGAAACAATGATGCGAATGGAATGTTGCTCATAAGTCAAATCTGGTGAAACTTCAATTTCTTCCACAACACCGGGCTCAAGAATAGAATCGGAACCTCGAAAGCATTTCCGTAATTGAGAAACGTGAAACATGTCATGAATGGTAGAAAACTGAGCTGGTAATAAAAGGCGATAAGCCACGGAATCCATACGTTCGTTGATAGGAAATGGCCCATTATATTGAGGCACTAATTTTTCCCAATCGATTGAAACGTACAACACCATTCATATTTAAAACACGAATAAAATCTGGACCTAAACCAGTTTCTCACCGGTCTCAAGCCAACAAGAAGGAGACCGGCATGGCCTTCCATAGAGTGCCTCGAAAGGTGCCATACCAATACTAGATTGAAAGTTATTATTATAGGAAAATTCAACAAGAGAAATATGATCTTCCCAACTTCCACAAAAATCAAGCACACAACACGAAGAAGGTCTTCAAGAGTTTGGTTCACACACTCTGTTTGTCCATAGGACTGGGGGTGATAAGCGGTGCTAGAATTAAGCTTCGTTCCTAAAGCTTTTTGAAGACACTTCCAAAAATCCACTAGTAAACAATGGATCACGATTGCTAACAATAGAAGTAGGAACTCCATGTAATTTAACAATTTCTTTAATAAAGAGTTTGACCAAAAGAGGAACGGTTCGGTTAGACTGAACGGGAATAAAATGGACGGATTTAGTAAGTCTATCAACTATCACCCATAAGCTAGAATGACTCGAACGAGAACGGGGAAGGCCATCTATAAAATCCATAGAAATTTGGTCCCACTTCCAAATTGGAATTTCTTAAGGTTGCAATAACCCACCAGGCCTTTGGTCTTCGGCCTTACAAAGACGACAAGTCATGCAACACTTAACAAAGTTAGTAATATCATATTTCATTTCCCTCCCAATAATAAAGTCGCTTCATATCTGCGCACCTTTTACTACTATCGGGATGAATGGTAATTTTAGAACGATGTGAATCTTCTAAAACATATTGACGAAGATCACTAATATTTGGTATTATAAGTCTACCAAATTTTAGAGTGCCGCCTCTAAAATCAACATCAAAGTCTATCAGACCTTCAATATCAATTTTATCCCTTCAACCTTGGCTAAGAAGAATCAATTCGGGACCTAGCCCTTTGAGCTTCAAGAATGCAGTCTAAAAGAAAAGGATGAGCCTCTAGACTACATAAAACAAGAGATGCACATAAATTGGATTTTGCGATCTCGAATCTCACAAGTGGATAGAGTCTCTAGATCATTCCATTCAGGTATCATCATAGAAACAACCGCTTGTTGCCTACGACCAAGTGCATCGGCAACTCGATTTCCCTTTCCGGGAGTATAAAGAATATCAGGATCACAAGATGCAAGAGATTCGAGCCAACGTGGTTGACGCAAATTAAATTTATTATCAGAAAACAGATATCCCAATGATTTATAATCGGGGTAGAGAACAAATTTCTCCCCCAAAGATAATGATGCCAAACACTGAAAGCAAAAACAATAGCCGCGAGTACCAGATCATAAGTGGCATACCTAGTCTCGATTGGCTTTTAAGATTTTAGAAGCACAAGTGATTGCACGCTCTCTTTTGCAAGAGGTTGGCATCCAAACCAATACGATTAGCATTGGTACTAAAGATAAAGTTTTGGTTCCCCTCGGGAATCACAAGGATAAGAGTTTCGAAAAGAAAGAATTTAATCTTCTTTCCCGAAAAGCTAAAAACTTTCAAAATCACAATTATCTTTATAGAAAAATTTACATTTTACAAGTCAATTTATTGTGTCTGGCTGTCTCATCAAAGCGTTTAGGAAATCCCTATCGATAACGTTGGTCAAGCGTATCGACCAGAATTCTTAAAACACTAAATGGGCAATACAACACAAAATTATCTTTTATATGATGAAAATATCTTTTAAAGAAATTGTACTTATAAATAAATTACTTATAAATAAATCTGATGAAAAAGATTTGCAAAATTTTAAATTTCTATTTTCATCCAAAATCAATAAATACAAGAATGAAATTATTGAGCTATTTATAGAATACTCTATTTATAAAATGGATGAAATAAACTGGATAAACTGAATGACATAATAAGTCATTCAGAAGAATCATAACGAGTGCAGAATGCAATAAGTGGAATGCTAAATTTCGCAACTCGTGGCAATTGAAATTCGGTGGTAAGGCCGAACATGAAGAGGCCTTATCACCACTCAACAGATTTTTCTTAGGTGATAATCCTAAGACAAGCTCAAAAATACCGAAAAATTCTCAAACGATATGAATGAGGGAAATAATTCTTTACTCAACATGTGAGCTTAAAGAATAAAATGGTGACATCAATTTGGAATCGAAATCACAAAGGAAAAAATATGAACCTGCTTAACATATTGAGAATGTCGAAAATGAATAGTCCATGCGAAAAAATAGGATATGGGCTTCCAAATGATTAAGCCAATCCTTTCACGTAAATCAATTCCGAATCCTAAGCAACGCATAATATGCAAATCGGTTCGGAAAGAAAAATCACATGAAATAATTTCGACATTAATAAATAGCAAATTGGGTGTTGCGGATCCACTAATCCGGATTCGCAACTCTCAAAGAAGTTATCAAGCCCAAAGTATAAAAGAAAGAGAATCAACAAGTTCTTTAGTCATAAAATAATGAGATGAAACCCATATCAACAAGAACTCGAATAAGGTATACACAAAGAAAATAATATCAAGGATTGATTAGAAAATACCTTGACCGAGAGAAGTGTTGTTTAGCTCCCTCTCCCTCTTTCTTTGAAGCTTAGGGCATGATGATATGTAATGACCCGAGCCTTTGCAATAGAGACAATAAAGGGGTTTCGGGCACTTAATTACATAATGGTCTGTGGAACCACAATTAAAGCATTGATTACGACTTGGGGTAGGTGTCTTGGGTATCGGAGTTTCTGGTTTCTTCTTCTTCTTGCTTAGAAATATGGGGCAGGCAGAAATATGACGACTGGAATCTTTGCAATAACGACACAAGAGTGGTTCCAAACACTCCTTTGCATAGTGGTCCTTAGAATTACAATTGTAGCATCCTCTACAAATAGTGTCTGGAGTCTTTGCTACCAAAGTAGGTTGTTTCACCTTTTTATTGGGAGAAGGGCTTTTGAACTTAATATGCCTCTTCTTAGACATCTCAATATCACTATCAATTCCTTTATCAGCCTCTTCATGTCGAAGAGTGATATCCACAAGCTGATTGAATGGAACTTCAAGTTTCAGAGGTAAAACCGTTTCGGGGTTCTTACACAAAGCACAGATAAACTTTTGATTCTTAGCAAGATCCCAAAGTTGTTGGCCAGACATAAATACGCCATCCAGAGAAGGATTACTGGATTGACCAGCGCTAGGACTGCCAGAACTAACCATCTCTTCTTCTTTAAGAAAGAAAGAAAGAAGAAAACGGTTATTCACAAAATGAATATCAAGCAATCTTGATAGATAGAACAAGGAACCATAAAAGAAAATAGGATGAATCGGTACGAAGACTCGAATTAATCCTAAAGTAGGACTCCTAAGATGGACTTAGGACGATGATCCTTGTTAAGTTATTCTACTTTGTTCCGAAGTTTGGCTCTGATACCAAGCTGTGACGCCCCACCTCTATACCCACGCTAGCCAAGAGCACTACGGAGTAATGATGTCGACTAGCACGGAGAATAAGGCTGTAGAGGAGCGACCATCCGTGTAATTTCTTTGTGCGAGCACCGACATGTCAGATAATATCGCATGCATTTCATTTAAGGAGGAAATCCGACATACCGATACAAACTCAAAGCTATCACACAGTCGCTATATATATATTCTTCGGAAACAATTATAGAAATAAACATAACACAAATCAGTCACAGACATCCATATCACAAAGGCGGAAGAAGATATGAATATAACACATAAAAGTGTACATCAGAGCAATGGTCAGAAAGATCCACTGTAATACAAAAGGATAGCAACATGTACTATACAAATGAATAAGTATACAACATAGAGTCTAGTCTCAAATGTATATATCCAAAAACTACTAATGTAAGTAGTAAGCCAAAAGTCAGAGAGATGCATCCTAGGTGAGAAGTCAAGTAGAAGCACCTGTAACATCTCGGTCTGACCCGAGTATTATTTCATAAGAAAATAATAAACGGATCAGTCTAGCTATAAATATCAAATGACATGATATAGAATAAGAGATATGGCATAAAAATATAATATCCATAATGACATACTACTATAAATATGTAAATGATAATGAACAAGAGAATAATCAATATCACAAGAATCTTCTCAAAGATCCAAAAAGGGTATCATACCCAAAACTTGTATTCATAACAAGTCAATGACACACGAATTCACCAATGCATAAAAATTGATAAAGCTTATCAATAGAAATCACGAAAATAGGTGAAGCATAAAATTCCTAGAAATCTACACACGAAATCCAGAAATCATAAAAAGGGAAAGAGGCCTATCACAGAACGGGAGCATGAAAGCTCACCAACACGTGTATCACTAGACGGAAAGCTATTCCATGGTTGCGAACCATTTTCACTAGAACGGCCCGAAGACCATGAGTCAAAAGTCCACTAAAATGGCCCGAAGACCGTGGGGCGCTACCCCACACATGTGAGTCAAAATCACACCAAACGGGGTCTAGTCTCCCTCGCAGACAAAGAGACATCACACAATAGCTAGTCGAAATCATAAAAATGATCGTCATGATCATCAAGAAGTGTCAATTACACGAAGCTAGTAAATATATGAGTTTAGCTTCATGTCCCATAACCACTAGCTTAACTTAAATATTTACGAACAAACTGTAGATCTTCACTAGGAAATTGTCACAAATGGTTCAATCAAACAAGTCCAAGAATTAACCGACGAAGCAAACGCAAGCGTTTCATACCATTTGTTTTACTAAGCTGTTTAATTAAATTTCTCATCCGAGTGAGGTAAAGGCTTGTATATACTAATAGATTGGTAAACGGTTTAGGAAAAGAGCTTTATAATAAAATAGTTTTGAAATCATTTTGATGAAAGATTTTTGATATTTACTACTAGTATTGAAACCTTTATATTTTTAAAGTGACAAATCACATAAATGATTGTAGAATCAACAAGTCACAATAAAATTCACGTTCGAAGAGGTGAATAAAATTCAAGGAAATCAACTCGAAATATATCAAAGTAGAACTAGGTAGTGCGGCCAAGCAAGCTTAGCGACCTAACATAAATCTGGTTGAACGACTTAAGGGTAGAAAGGTGAGCGACCTAATTAAATAGCACAGGCCAAGCGACCTAACATTTTAAGGCCGAGCGACCTAACTTAGAATCGGGTCAAGCGACTTAAGGGGTTAAGGTCGTGCGACCTAAAGTAAATATGGTCAAGCGACCTAAATAGGGGGAGCGACCTAAATAGGATTGCATAGCCGAGCGACCTAATAATGTGGATGGTCGAGCGACAAAAAGAAGTAAGGCCGTGCGACCTAATCAACTCGCGAACAAATGTGATAAAGGACCGAGCGACCTAAGGTCCTAAACAAGGTCGAGCGACCTAGCATGGTCAACGACCTAACTCGATCACGACCTAAAGTGGTAGTGGGGTCGAGCGACCTAAAGGCTCACGGCTTAAGGTCTAACGACCTAAGGGCGAACGGGTTAAATGCTGTAGTATGGAGCGGCTTAAATAGGACGAACGACCTAGCGACCCAAATCAGGCCGAGCGACCTACGACCTAAGCACGTAAACGACCTAACGTCTCACACAAGGCCGAGCGACTTAGGGGCTTAACAACCTAATGGTGTAACGAGCTAACGAGTAGCGACTTAAGGAATGAAGGCCGAGATGAAACGTTGAACGACCTAAGGAATGAAGGCCGAGCGACCTAGCGACCTAAGCACGCAAACGACCTAAGGGTTCATGCGACCTAGTGGAACCCGCGACCTAATGCAGCCAAGTGGATTAAGGCCAGGAATGACCTATACGCGAGCGACCTAAGGTCTAACGACCTACGACCTAATTCCGAGGCGATGTTACGTGCCAGTGCGACCTAAATGCAGGAAATCTCCAAAAACACTAAAAATTGGAGTTTTTCGCCAATCCAATCCAAACCAAATGCAAATATACACGCTAAAGTGATGGGAATTCATTCCCAACAGACCAAGATAGTTATAGACAAGAATGTGAGATAAAAATCTCACCTTTGCACCAAAAATCAAAGAAAATGAAGCTTGAAGCAAGAAAGAATCAATCCCTCTTCAATCTCAACACAAGAAGCTTGAATCCAATGTCTTCTCCTTGAATTTGGAGTTGAATGATGGATTGTAATTGAATTTGAGCTTGGAATTTTAATTTCCCATTCCCTCCTCCATTTTTGATAAAGCTTGAATGCTTATGTTGTTCGGAAATTACGAAGAAAAGAGGGAGCGGAGGTTGGGCCTAATAGGCTAAGTCCAAACCAAAGTCCAAAGTGTAAAAAGTAGTGAAATTCCACTAACTCCAAACATATCAATGTTTATACTTAAAACGTTTTAAACGGCGTTTCGAACTCAATGGAAGTAGTCTCGAGTCCTAATTTGACCGTTTGCAAAAAGTAGCTTTTCGGACCAAAATCCGATTAACGATAGAATATTTAAATAAAATATTTAAATATAAAATCGATAAATATGCGGGTTGTTACAATATTGGATTTAACGGATAGTTTAACGGATCCTTAGGAGATGTGAATCCCGAGCATCTCTTAAGTTACTGCACTCACGTTTGACACCTGATAGGAGATGTCAAATCCCGTAAACATCTCTGTCACCGTTCCACTTATATTTTACCGTTGGTTTAACTTACATAAGATCTTTTAGTTCTAACTCGAGTGTTTTGTCTTTTCAATTCGCTTGGGTCAGTCTGAGCATTTCAGGATTTGAAGACCTTACTTCTAGAGGGCGAAGACGAAGATTTTATTGCTATTATTTACTATATTATTTCACTGCATTCATACTGTTCCGCTGCATTTTTTATTATTCTCTGGTATGTGTAACTCTGATATGTGTAACTTTGATATGTGTTGTATAAGTATAATCAAATGTTTTGTAAAACAACTTCATGGACTGTTATTTGATTATTATATCTTGTCATTCCGCTGTGAGATTCTATTTTTCTTTATTTCTTTCTCCGTTTTTCTTATTTACCCCAATAACAATCTGCTCTTCTATATGGTTTAAGTCTGACGTGTATGGTTTATCGTCGATTTAAAGCATACAAAAAGGCGGTCCGTTACAGGTTTAACATTATAAATGCCTAGCGGCACGCCTCGATAGGAAGTCAAAATTTTAGGTCACAATTTCGTGACGATTCAAATTTAAATTTAAATAATATATATATTTTCTAGTCAAAATTTATTCACATCAGTTTTGTTTTTACCACGTTAGCAATCTAGCACATGTACACAAAAGAAAACACATTGCCCCATTTGTCAAGCATGCGATGGAATTTGAGCACGTTGCATATAAAAAAAATAAATGGAAGCCGAGCTTTAAAAAGAATCAAAATCGTTTGTATAAAAATGGCGTTCCCCTTTCAAGCTTTTGTTCAAGCGAAACAAATCTTCTCAAATAAAAAGGACGAGCAAATCAAAGGGGAGTCGCATATCTCTTTTCCCTTTTCTCTAATTCAAATCGGAATCACAATAAAAAAATATAAATCAGAGAGTGCGACTCGCGAACTAATTCGCGATCGAATCGGGGCATGAGCCGTGGTGGTCTCGAAGTTGGTAGAGCATGGGTTGGATGTAGGTGCGGCGCCGCAGGCATTGGGGAGTATGCTCGAGTTCGATCGAAATCAGGGAAAGCCGTTCGAATTCAAATCACGATGACACGATCGTTGAGGGTGCGTACGTAGATGAGGTCCGATCGAAGCATAGGGTAGGTCTAACCAATGGTGAAAGTTCAGTGGGGATTCTAGGCGATCTGGAGATGGCCGGCGTGGAGTAGGGCAGAGATAGGCAGAGGAAGTGATTGCTTGCTGTTCGATTTGGGGTCATTCTTGTGTTCGAAACCCTTTCGTGAGGTATAGCATTATTAATTAAATTAATTTCTGTGATTTATCTAGTTATTAGTATATATAAAAAAAAATAAAAAAAAAAATTTAACTCAGCATTTTATTTTTCAGTGAGGTGAAAAGAATTTATTTTTATTTACTGAAAATAGATATATACAAAAGAAAAATATGCGAAAGTGGGATTTATAAAGGAATTTTATTTTAGAATTTAATGTGTATATATATGTATATATAAAGTAGAAAAGGTGTATAGAAAAGGTTTGGAAATATAGAAATTTTAAAATGGGAAAGTTTATATAAATTTAGATTTTTGAAATCTATTAATTATAGTTATACTTATAGTTTCAAAAGAGAATAAATATACTTATATATATATTTATACATATATATATTCACTTACCGATTCATTTTAAAAATAAATATTAAGGTGGTTAACTTGTTTAATCGCTTATTTAATTTATTTTAGTTACTAAAGGATCTTTAAAAGGAAATTAGTTTAGAATTAGTTATATGTTTAAATTAAACCATTAATTAAAATTAAAACTATTAAACGGTAACTAATTTGTTCGATCAATTCAAATATTAATAAATTCCTTATAATGTTTTTTAGAAGGTCTAAAAATCATGAAGAAAACAAGTCGAGAAGGAAATGGGTTGCAAATCAAAAATCAAAGGTGAGTTAATCTCACTCATTTAGAATGCCTTTTAAATTTATATATTTAAATTTAAATTATTGATTTAATGATTGGATTGACTGGGTGTGATAACATATATAGTAGCGTGTAGTATATATTGGAGTGATTGATTTCCCACATTATATAGCGGATGACTCCATATACCGCGATATTCCACCTCGAAGTGGAATTTATATTTTAAATTGTTGTGCTAACATCTGTGGGTATAGGGAAATATGTTGGAGGGATCCAACTAGATTCCTCAAAACATTGAAATTATTTTATATCAATGTGATTTATGTGACAGTCTGTGATGATTATATTGTTTATATTGGGAATTGGAATTTATTGAATGCTATGGCTTGGTTGAAAATATATTGGTATTTTAGAAAATGAAAATGTATAAGCTTGAATTTTTTTTAAAAGGAAATAAAAAGAGAGAAATTTTTAAGTAAAATAATATAGTAAATTTGGGTAATTAAAGATTGAATTTGAAAAATATATAAAGGTTTGATTTTAAAATTCTACTAAACAAATCTGAGTATGGAAATAAAGATAGAGATTTAAATAAATGAAAATAAAGAGTTTTGGAACTTAAGTGATATTGTTTAAAAATTTAAAGGATTTCATTTTCATAATTTTAGATTTAAATGATTGGGAATAAATCAAAAGGGGTAGAATTTTGAATGAAATGGATATTTCAGTTTAAATAAGATTTTAAACCATAATTAAGAAATGAATATGGAGTTAATGGGTTTTGGAATAAATTTGGGGAAGTAAAAAGAATTTATTTTACAATGGAGTTGATTTTAGAAATCGATTTGAAAAAGGATTAAGTGTTTGAAATTGTGATTTAAAAGGAGGATGAGATTATGGAATTTATAAACGGGGTTTATAAATAAAGTGAAATAAGATAACAGTGGATATTGGAAGTATAAATTCACGGTGAGAATTTATAATGGAATGTGTAATTTGTTTTAAAATAAATAGTGATTTATTTTTAAAAGGTGTGGAAAGGAAAGTGTATTTCCCTTAAAAGCCGAGTATATTTTCAAGGAAGATTTCCAAGTATAAGTTAGAGGTTTTAAAGTGATTTTCAAAGAATGTTTTAAGAGAAATTTTATCATTTAAATTGTTTTAGAATTTTAAAAGTAAAATTTATTTAAATTAATTATAATAGTAATTATTTGAAAGGTTTAACTAGTATTTTGATTTTAAAGTTAATTATTAATATTTATATTTTATAAAGTAGTTTTACTTTTTTAAAGATAGTTTGGTTAAAGTTTTCATTTGAAAACTTGTATAGAATTTCATAACTTTTATTTTAAATTTGGTTTGGTATAAGTTTTATCTGAGAACTATTATAAACTTCCTTAACTAGTATTTTGGATAAAGTGTTTTAAATAATTTTTATTTTAAGTATTTTAAAGGTATATATTTTGGATCAAGTGATTTAAATTATTTTAAAATCTAAATTAATTAGACTTGGGAATTTTCATAGGAAATAAACAATATTTGGAAATTTATTCCGCGAGAGGAAAGTGTTTTGGAAACTATTTTTCAAAGGGTTGTAGTGTAGAAAAATAGCTTGCGAGGATATTTCGAAATAAATAATTTGGCAAATTTATTTAAATCTGATGATTTTTGTGAATATTATTTGATTGTTAAATAACCGACTATCAATTTTCGGCAATGCGCTGATCGTTTCGAAGAGACCGGGATCAGAATTTATTTTTCAAAAACCACTTCGATACGGTCTGAACGTTTTCGTGAGGAAGACAAGAGCTGGGAGTCAAAGATGGGGCAGTGAAGTGCAAGGGCTAATCGCTGCTAATCCTGTGGGTGATTACAAAATGGATGTAGTAGGAGTAGTGCCTTCGGTTCCGTTTGAACCCGGAACGGACTTGTATGGACGAATGCTTTCAAAACATCGTCAGGAGGACGGTGAGCATTCTAAGTGATTGTGTGCTAAAAGGGTAACACATAGCTTCTAGCCTTATCAATCGGGAATGGCTAAAACAAGGGAGGTGCACACAAGGCTAAGTGGCTAGCAACCAATTAGGGTAAGGTCACCCTTGTCTAGATGTCCCTTTATTTCGGCTGTGTGGGCAGTTGCTGATCCCAACCGTGGGGTGATGTTATTCGGACTATCCATTAAGGGGTAGCTCCTGTCTTACGATGCAAGGGATCAGGGTGGATCCTCGGTATGGTGATCTAGACCACGTACTGCGACGGGCGGTACCCTAGTAGCCCTGCCATTGTATGGAATCCAATCTTCAATAAGAGCCTGTACGGTTTTGATTGTGCCCCACTATTGCTGAAACGTGAGATGCAAGCATTTCAGCTAGATTTTATTTTACTTACTATAGACACTATTATAATACCAGACGGATTTTGATAAAAATGTTTTAGTTATCGTAAGGTAAAAACCCGGCATGTTTATTTGTGGCATGGTCTTACGAGATACCTTTGATTTCAAAGGATTTTGAAAACTTTAATAATCCAATCAAGTGTGTTTTCTCACGCTGGTTTTCCAGACTGACCCGGGTGTTATTTAACTATAATGCTCAGGTCAGACCGAGTATTATAGAGTACAGATTCTGGATGGATTGCTGGGGAGCTCAAGAGACAAGCTGGATGTCAAGGCGTATTTCCGTAGATTTATTTTTCCGCTATGTAGTGTAAGCTGTATATTCAGCTTTGGAAGAACGAGATATTATAACCGTCCTTAATTTTGTTGTTGATTGTATTGAACTCTGATGATGTAATGTATAAATAGATATAGTTCTTTTTTGTTTAAAGATTAATCATTTATCTATTATATAGTGTACCGCTGCGATTGTGAGATTCTGATTTTGTTTCTATTTCTTCTTCTACCTTCTTCTTCTTAAACCCTAATGGTTCGGTTTTTCGGCATTCGATTGTTCGGCGTTTGATATAGTGGACATATAAATGTCGATTTTCGGATGTCGAAAATTTGGTCGTTACACCAGAATTAAATTTTAAATCAAATAATATTACACATAGGTACCACCATCATCAACTTAGCCAACTTTTGTCTTCCCTTGTTCCCTACCATCTACCACTGTCCACCCATGTTTCATTCACCATAGCAGCCATTTTGCCTTCTTCTCATTGGAGGAAGGTGATCAAGCCTATACATAGGCATATATACAGAGAGCTCAACCTTCTTCCTCTACTTCATTTTCTTTTCATGTTAGTTTCTTACAAGTAAATGAAAACTCCACCATTTCCCCTCATTCAAAAATCGATAACTCCCAATCCGAATGAAATTAGTAAAAACCTCCAACATGAAAGTTGTTAGTCTTAGTCTCACGTATTTTTAAAAATTGATGGTGCTCAATTTCGTCGAGTATCGATTGAGTCATTGCCAAAAAATTAAAAGGGGATAAAAATATTTTCAAACTTCAAAAAAAGATTTCACTCAATCAATTTCGAATCGTTTGATGCTGCTAGCACCGTCGAGTTCGTATCGAGACGTAGTATTTTTGTGGAGATTTTGACACGATTCTGCATCGATGATCGAATTTGGTAGATTGCCAAGGTTTGGGTTGATTCAATTAGGCACTGTGAGGTGGATTCAAGGTCATGGTGGCGTTTCTCAAAGCAAGGAGGGTCAAAGTCGAGATTTGGTGACCTCTGAACGAGATTTGAAGGCCGCGATTTGGGGATTGTCGCATTTGTCTTGTTGTTGCAGTGGGTTCAGTCAGGTGTTGGCATGGTGAACTAAGGGGCTGGAGCGGTGGCAGGATGGTGATATGTGGCAAGAAGATGAAGGCGATCGTGATGATGACGGAAAATAATAGATTGGATGAGCAGAAGGCGTGTGCACGTGCACGTATCAGTGTGAATGATGGGTTCCAGGAAATTGAAAAAAGAAAAGAGGAGAAGGAAGAATACCGTACATATGTGGGTAGGTAGCGGGTTGGGCTTCGTCCTACGTGGTAAAGGTGAGAAACAAATTTCCTTTTTAACTGTTTAAAATTATATATATAAAGCTAGTAACTTTTAAATGACATATCTTGACCATCTTAAACCCGATCGACCTGATTCTTTTTGCATTATACTCGTATGAATGAGTAAAACATTATAGTGTAATTTGTTGATTGCTTTGGATTTGTGAAAATTTATGACTTATTTAAACAGATAGGTTTTAAATTATGTTATTAAATTTAATAACATCGTTTAAACTTATATACGTTAATTATTGATGTTTTTTGGCCAGATAAATTACTTCCGCATTAAATTGGATTGAATATGTTAATTGGACCCCTGTTAGCAGAATAAAATAACATTCTGCTAATTAATTATTTAGACATTTAATCAATAAAATAAATCCCCATTCTACTATTTTATGGATTCAAACATCGATTTGTAACAACCCGCATATTTATCGATTTTATATTTAAATATTTTATTTAAAAATTATATCGTTAATCGGATTTTGGTTCGAAAAGCTACTTTTTGCAAATGGTCAAATTAGGACTCGAGGCCACTTCCATTGAGTTCGAAATGCCGTTTACAACTTTTTAAGTATAAACATCGATATGTTTGGAGATAGTGGAATTTCCCTAACTATTCCCGCTTTGGACTTTGAGTTGGTTCAGCCCATTAAAACCCAAGTTCCAACCCCTTCTCCTCACTCTTCATAAATTCCTAACTAACTCAAAATTTGCATTAATGGTGAAGAGAATGGGAAATTAAAACTCCAAGCTCAAATTCAATTGCTAATCCAACATTCAACTTTAAATTCAAGTAGAAGATATTGGATTCAAGCTTTGGATTGCTTCTCCTTGATTTCAAGCTTCATCTTCATAAATTTTGGTGCAAAGGTGAGATTTTTATCTCACAATTCTAGCCTATAACCATATTGGACTGTTGGGAATGATTCCCTATCATGTTTGCACGCACATTTGCATTTGGTTTGGATTGGATTGGCGAAAAACTCCACTTTTTAGCGTTTTTGGTGAATTTCCAGCCTTAGGTCGTCCTGGACCGTTAGGTCGCTCGGGTTCGTGGCTCGCGCGTGTGGAAAAGTCGCCTGGACGTTAGGTGCTAGGTCGCTCGCGAGTTAAGCCTTAAGCCGTAGGTTGGTCGAGAGTTACTCCTTAGGTCGTTTGGCCTTTATAACATTAGGTCGCTCGCGTGTTAAAACTTTAGTTCGCGCTGGCCTTAAGTCATGGGTCGTCTCCGACCTAATATTGCCTCTTCTATTTCACTAGGTTGCGTGAGTCTTAGGTTGTAGGTCGTGAGTCACCTAGGTCGTAGGTAGCTCGGTCCTACTTCTGTCCCTAAGTCGCGTAACCCCATCACCTTTAGGTCGTTAGGCCTTTATGTCGTTAGGTCGTTAGGCCTTTATGTCGTTAGGTCGTTAGGCCTATAACCCGTTAAGTCGCGAATACCTTAGGTCGTGAACCCTGTTAGGTCGCGTTGTACTTTAGGTCGCATGACCTATAGGTCGCTTGCTCCAGTTAGGTCGCTCGGCCACTTTGTTAAGTCGCTCATCCTGTTGCTATGTTACGTCGCAACCTCTGTTAGGTCGGCCATGTTGGGTCGCGAGTCATAGTTAGGTCGCGAACACCTCTAGGTCGCAACCACTAAGTCGCTTGACCCCTTAGACCCCTAGGTCGCAACCATTAGGTCGTACCGTTTTGGACGGGGCGCTGCCTCGCACCCCGCCGGGGGCGCTGCCACTTGGACCCCTGCGACCTGACCGAGCAGGTCGAACCCCGTAGCAGGGGCGTTGCCCCCGCACCCCCACCTTGGGGGTTGCCACCCCCCTGGACCCCCCTCCGTATGGGGATCTTATCTGAAAAATATTCAACAGAACTTGCTGAGCTGATTTCCTTGGATTTTTATCACATCTTCGAATGTGATCTTTGTGATTGATTGTTTCTACAATCACTTCTGTGATTTGTCACTTTAAAATATAAAGGTTTCAAAACTAGTAGTAAATATCAAAACTCTTTCTACAAAATGATTTCAACTCTATTTTCAATAACAAAGCTCTTTTCTTAAACCGTTTTCCAATCTACTAGTATATACAAGCCTTTACCTCACTCGGATGAGAAATCTAATTAAACGGCTTAGTAAAACAAGTGGTATGAAACGCTTGCGTTCACTTCGTCGGTTAATTTTTGGACTTGTTCGATTAAACCTTTTGTGACAATTTTCTAGTGAAGATTTACAGTTTGTTCATAAATATTTAAGTTAAGCAAGTGGTTATGGGACATGAAGCTAAACTTTTATACTATCTTAGTGTAATTGACACTCCTCGTTGATCATGACGATCACTTTTATGATTTAGACTAGCAATTGTTCGATGTCTCTTTGTTTGCAAGGTTAGACTAGTCCTCATTAGTGTGATTCCGACTCACACATATCTCCTTGTCCGCGAGGTTAGTCTAGACACCACTTGTGTGATTCCACTCACACATATCTTTTTGTTTGCGAGGTTAGACTAGACACCACTTGTGTAATTCCATTCACACATACCTTTTTGATTTTTGGTTAGTTTAGACCTCAATCTGTGTGATTCCGACTGACACATATGGGATAGCTCCCCATGGTCTTCAGACCGTCATGTGATAGGCCTCTTTCCTTTTTGTGATTTCTAGATTTCTTATGTTGATTTCTGGAATTTATGCCATTGACTTGTTATGAGTACAAGTTTAGGGTATGATGCCCTCTTTGGATCTTTGAGAAGATTCTTGTGATATTGATTATCTCTTATTGATTGATCTGCTGTTGATCATCATTTGCATACTTATAGTAGTATGTCAGTATGGATATTTTATGTTTATGCCATATCTTTTATTTTATATCATGTCATCTGATATTTATAGCTAGACTGATCCGTTTATTATTTTCTTAAATAATACTTGTGTCAGACCGAGATGTTACAGGTGCTTCTGCTTGACTTCTTCCCTGGATTTACTACACTGACTTTTGGCTAACTATTTAGTTTAGCAGTTTTTGTTGTATACACTTGGGATATGGACTCATAGTTGTATTATTTTGGTATAGCACGTGTTTCTATTCTTTTGTATTATTGTGGATCTTTTTGACCACTACTCTGATGTACACTTTCATGTGTTAGTTTTATATTCATATCTTCTTCCGCCTTTGTGATATGGATGTCTGTGACTGATTTGTGTTATGCTTATTTCTATGTTTGTTTACGAATATTATTTATAGCCACCGTGTGATAAACAATTACATGGATGGTCGCTCCTCAACAGCCTTATTCTCCGTGCTAGCTGACAACACTACATCGTAGTGTTCTTGGCTAGCGTGGGTATAGAGGTGGGGCGTCACAACTTATCTGAAAAACATTCAACAATACTTGCTGAGCTGATTTCCTTGGATTTTTATCACATCTTCGAATGTGATCTTTGTGATTGATTGTTTCTACAATCACTTCTGTGATTGATTGTTTCTACAATCACTTCTGTGATTTGTCACTTTAAAATATAAAGGTTTCAAAACTAGTAGTAAATATCAAAACTCTTTCTACAAAATGATTTCAACTCTATTTTCAATAACAAAGCTCTTTTCTTAAACCGTTTTCCAATCTACTAGTATATACAAGCCTTTACCTCACTCGGATGAGAAATCTAATTAAACGGCTTAGTAAAACAAGTGGTATGAAACGCTTGCGTTCACTTCGTCGGTTAATTCTTGGACTTGTTCGATTGAACCTTTTGTGACAATTTTCTAGTGAAGATTTACAGTTTGTTCGTAAATATTTAAGTTAAGCAAGTGGTTATGGGACATGAAGCTAAACTTTTTTATTTACTAGCTTAGTGTAATTGACACTCCTCGTTGATCATGATGATCACTTTTATGATTTAGACTAGCAATTGTGCGATGTCTCTTTGTTTGCATGGTTAGACTAGTCCTCATTGGTGTGATTCCGACTCACACATATCTCCTTGTCCGCGAGGTTAGTCTAGACACCACTTATGTGATTCCACTCACACATATCTTTTTGCTTGCGAGGTTAGACTAGACACTACTTGTGTGATTTCATTCACACATACCTTTTTGATTTTTGGTTAGTTTAGACCTCAATCTGTGTGATTCCGACTCACACATATGGGGTAGCTCCCCATGGTCTTCGGACCGTCATGTGATAGGCCTCTTTCCTTTTTGTGATTTCTGGATTTCTTATGTTGATTTCTAGAATTTATGCCATTGACTTGTTATGAGTACAAGTCTAGGGTATAATGCCCTCTTTAGATCTTTGAGAAGATTCTTGTGATACTGATTATCTCTTATTGATTGATCTGCTGTTGATCATCATTTGCATACTTATAGTAGTATGTCAGTATGGATATTTTATGTTTATGGCATATTTTTATTTTATATCATGTCATCTGATTTTTATAGCTAGACTGATCCGTTTACTATTTTCTTAAATAATACTCGGGTCAGACCGAGATGTTACAGGTGCTTCTGCTTGACTTCTTCCCTGGATTTACTACACTGACTTTTGGCTAACTATTTAGTTTAGCAGTTTTTGTTGTGTACACTTGAGATATGGACTCATAGTTGTATTCTTTTGGTATAGCACGTGTTGCTGTTCTTTTGTATTATTGTGGATCTTTTTGACCACTACTCTGATGTACACTTTCATGTGTTAGTTATATATTCATATCTTCTTCCGCCTTTGTGATATGGCTGCCTGTGACTGATTTGTGTTATGCTTATTTCTATGTTTGTTTCCGAAGATTATTTATAGCCACCGTGTGATAAACAATTACGTGGATGGTCGCTCCTCAACAGCCTTATTCTCCGTGCTAGTTGACAACACTACATCGTAGTGTTCTTGGCTAACGTGGGTATAGAGGTGGGGCGTCACAGCTTGGTATCAAAGCCAAACTTCGAAACAATATAGAATAACTTAACAAGGATCATCGTCCTAAGTTCACCTTAGGAGTTATGTCTTAGGATTAATTCGAGTCGTAGTACCGAATCGTCCTATATCCTTTATGATTCCTTGTTTTATCTAGCAAGATTGCTTGATATTCATTAGTGAATAATCTTCTTCTTTCTTTTCTTTCTTTCTTAAGGAAGAGAAATGGTTAGACCTGGTCGCCCCAGAGCTGGACCATCTAGTGCTCCACCCCAAGATGGAGTTTTTATGACTACCCAGCAACTTCTTGACCTGGTCACGAATGCTCAAGCAGCTGTTTCTAATCCGGAACCTACTCACACTAAATCTGGGTTTGCACGTCTGTGCAATGATTACACCAACCTGGGTGGGAAGCCAATCAAAGGCTCTGAAACTATCATCGAGGTCCAGGCTTGGCTCAGAACGTGCGATAGAATCTTCTCTCGCATGAACCTCGTTGACCTCCATCGAGTCCAGTTGGCTTCCAGTATGCTCCAAGAAAGAACATTGGATTGGTATGAGCTGTTAATCTCAGAAATTGATGAAGCGGATATAGCCTGGGAGCATTTCGGGGAACGCTTCGAATCGAAATTCGTGCCCGAGGTTGAAAAAGTAACTTTGGCTTGGCGATTCATTGACCTTGTTCAAGGTCAGTCTTCTGTGGCGGACTACGTCGCAACATTCGAGTCCCTTTCCAAATATGGGGTCGAATATATAAATACTCCACTGAAAAAGAACCAGAGGTTGGTTTATGGCTTAAGTAAGAATCTTAAGAAGCCACTACTCCTGAAACTAGAAGTTGCATTTGATCAACTTATAGACATCGCTCTTCGTCTTGAAGAGGCCGATAAGGACAGTGATGTTGAAGTGGTGGGTCCCAAACCCAACTTCAACAACAAGAAGAGGCCCAACAAATTCAAAGGCCCTTACCCCAACAAAAAGGGTAAGCAAGCAACTCCTGCTGCAAAGGCTCCTTCTCTTAGTGATGCGAGATGCTTCAACTATGGATCTGGGGATCATTTTGCGAATAAGTGCTCAAAGCCCAAATCTTGTCGCTATTGTAAGAGCCCAGATCATTTTATACATCAATGCCTCAAACGTGAAGGCAAGAAGGAAGGAAAGTTAAATGTGGCTCAAGCCCCTGGAAATACATCTCGTGGCCAAGGTATTTCTCATTCCATTCTTGATGGTATTATTTTATTTCATGATCAACCTATTAGAGTTCTCTTTGATACGGGTGCATCCCATTCTTTTATATCAAAGGAACTTGTAGGCACTTTTTCCTTAAGTGTTACTGCTTCAATGACTTCTTTAAGAATTGCGAATCTTGTTGGTGGATCCGCAACTCTTAGTTTGCTGTGTAAAGATGTGGAGATTATTTTATGCGATTTTTCTTTCCTAGCCGATTTGCATGTTATGCGTTGCTTAGGCTTTGGAATGATATTGGGTATGGACTGGCTTAACCATTATGAAGCTCATATCTTATGTCCTGAGCGGACTATTTATCTCCGACATCCGCAATCTATAAATCAGATTTCTATTATTCTTAAGGATTCGGATTCTTCCTTGACTACATCTTTATATTCTTTAAATCCTCGAGACGACGACGACGACGATGATGATGAGGAAGACGTCATTTCTCGAATTCACGTTGTTCGTGAATTTTCCGACATATTCGAGCCCGTTTTAGGTTTACCACCTAAGCGAGCAATTGAGTTTAGAATTAATCTTACCACTGAGGCTCAACCTATTGCTCGTCCTCCTTATCGCATGTCCAATAAGGAAAATGAAGAGATGCGCAAACAATTATCCGAATTGGAGACGAAGCAATTTATTCGCTCTAGTTCCTCGCCTTGGGGAGCATCGGCAATTTTCGTGAAGAAATCCGACGGTACGCTTAGGCTTTGCGTTGACTATCGCAAGCTTAACGATCTTACTATTAAAAATAAACATCCTTTACCTCGGATTGATGACCTATTTGATCAGCTTAGTGGTTCTAAAGTCTTTTCACAATTGGACTTGGCTACCGGTTTTCACCAGCTTCGTATTGCAAAGGATAGCATTCGTTTGACATCGTTCCGTACTCGGTATGGATCTTATGAATGGCTAGTTATGCCGTTTGGTTTAACGAATGCTCCGTCTTATTTCGTTGACCTCATGAATCGAGTTTTCAATGATTTTCTCGATCGGTTTGTTCTCATCTTCATTGATGATATTCTTGTATATTCAAAAACTGAGGAGGAACATGAAAAACATCTTCGGATTGTATTGGAAACTCTTAGGAGTAATCAAATAAAGGCACAATTTTCTAAATGCCACTTTTGGCAATCTAGTGTAAAGTTTCTCGATCATATTATTTCCGAATCCGGAATATTCGTGGATCCTTCAAAGATTGAAGCGATTCAAGATTGGAAAAGACCTGAGAGTGTGACTGAAATCCATAGCTTTCTCGGATTGGCGGGCTATTACCGTCATTTTATTAAGGACTTTTCTAAGATTGTCGTGCCTCTTACTGGCTTGATTAAGAAGGGAGTTAAATACACTTGGTCGGACAAATGTGAAGCCTCTTTTCAGAATTGAAAGAACTCCTTTCCGATGCTCCTATTCTAGTTATTCCCGAAGGGAATCAAGATTTTTTTGTTTATACTGATGCTAGTCGCGTTGGTTTGGGTGCCGTTCTTATGCAAAAAGAACGTATTATTGCTTATGCTTCTAGGCAATTGAAGTCGGCCGAGACTAGATATGCCACACATGATTTAGAACTCGCGGCTATTGTTTTCGCCCTTCGAATTTGGCGTCATTATCTATTGGGAGAGAAATTTATTCTTTACACGGACCATAAGTCTTTGAAATATTTATTTTCTCAAAAGGAACTTAATTTACGTCAACAACGTTGGCTTGAGTTCCTAGCACCTTATGATCTTGATATTCTTTATACCCCCGGTAAGGGTAATCGTGGCGCCGATGCTCTTAGCCGTAAGCAATAAGCAGTTGTTTCTATGATGATATCCGAATGGAACGATCTCGAGATTTTATCCACTTGTGAGATTCGAGAACACGTATCCGATTTATGCTCATCATTTGTTTTATGTAGCCTTGAGGCTTATCCTTCTCTCTTAGACCGCATCCTTGAAGCTCAAAGGCTAGATCCCGAACTGGCTCTTCTAGGCCAAAATATTAAGGATAAAATTGATATCGAAGGTTTGAAAGACTTTGATAATGATTCTCGAGGCGGCATTCGAAAATTTGGTAGACTTATCATACCAAATATTAGTGATCGTCGAAGAGATATTTTAGAAGATTCGCATCATTCTAAATTCACCATTCATCCCGGTAGTAGTAAAATGTACGCTGACATGAAGCGACTTTATTATTGGGAGGGAATGAAATCTGATATTGCTAACTTTGTTAAGTGTTGCATGACTTGCCAACTTGTCAAGGCCGAACACCAAAGGCCTGGTGGGTTATTGCAACCTTTAGAAATTCCAATTTGGAAGTGGGACCAAATTTCCATGGATTTTATTGATGGCCTTCCCCGTTCTCGTTCGGGTCATGATAGCTTATGGGTGATCGTTGATAGACTTACTAAATCCACCCATTTTATTCCCGTACGGTCTAACCGAACCGTTCCTCTTCTGGCCAAACTTTTTATCAAAGAAATTGTTAAATTGCATGAGGTTCCTACTTCTATTGTTAGCGATCATGATCCATTGTTTACTAGTGGATTTTGGAAGAGTCTTCAAAAAGCTTTGGGAACGAAGCTTAATTTTAGCATCGCTTATCACCCCCAGTCCGATGGACAAACCGAGCGTGTGAATCAAACTCTTGAAGACCTTCTTCGAGCTTGTGTGCTTGATTTTGGTGGAAGTTGGGAAGATCATATTTCACTTGTTGAATTTTCCTATAATAATAGCTTCCAATCTAGTATTGGTATGGCTCCTTTCGAGGCACTCTACGAAAGGCCATGCCGATCTCCTTCTTGTTGGCTTGAGGCCGGTGAGAAGCTGGTTTTAGGTCTAGACTTTATTCATGATTCCATAGAAAAGATTGAACTTATTCGACATAGGATGAAAGAAGCCCAGAGTAGACAAAAATCCTATGCCGATAATCGAAGAAGGAAATTAGAATTTTCTGTTGGAGATCTTGTTTTTATTCGTGTTTCACCTATGAAGGGTGTTGTACGTTTCAGTCGATCGGGAAAGTTAGCGCCTCGATTTATTGGGCCGTTTCCTATCACTGAACGTATTGGTTCCATGGCTTATCGCCTTGCATTACCGGCTCAGTTTTCTGCTATGCACGACGTATTTCACGTTTCTCAGTTACGGAAGTGCCTTCGGGATTCCGATTCCATTCTTGAGCCTGCTGTTGTGGAAGAAATTGAAGTTTCGCCGAATTTAACTTATGAGCAGCATCCTGTTCGAATTATTGCTTCGGAGGTTAAACGACTTCGAAATAAAGATGTTCCGCTGGTGAAGGTTCAATGGTCCTCAAATCCTAAGGATTGCTCTTGGGAATCCAGAGAATTCATCGAGCGTACACATCCGGACTTGCTTACTCCTGCTTTTTGAGGTGAACTTCTTATTTCAAATTTCTTTTGTGTTGATATGCTTTTATGGTTGTTACTTCTTATTCCCATCTTATATATATTGCGAGGACGCAATTTCCTTAAGGAGGGGAGTCTGTAACAACCCGCATATTTATCGATTTTATATTTAAATATTTTATTTAAAAATTATATCGTTAATCGGATTTTGGTCTGAAAAGCTACTTTTTGCAAACGGTCAAATTAGGACTCGAGACCACTTCCATTGTGTTCGAAATGCAGTTTACAACTTTTTAAGTATAAACATCGATATGTTTGGAGATAGTAGAATTTCCCTAACTTTTCCCGCTTTGGACTTTGGGTTGGTTCAGCCCATTAAAACCCAAGTTCCAACCCCTTCTCCTCACTCTTCATAAATTCCTAACTAACTCAAAATTTGCATTAATGATGAAGAGAATGGGAAATTAAAACTGCAAGCTCAAAATCAATTGCTAATCCAACATTCAACTTCAAATTCAAGTAGAAGATATTGGATTCAAGCTTTGGATTGCTTCTCCTTGCTTTCAAGCTTCATCTTCATAAATTTTGGTGCAAAGGTGAGATTTTTATCTCACAATTCTAGCCTATAACCATATTGGACTGTTGGGAATGATTCCCTATCATGTTTGCACACAAATTTGCATTTGGTTTGGATTGGATTGGCGAAAAACTCCACTTTTTAGCGTTTTTGGTGAATTTCCAGCCTTGGGTCGTTCTGGACCCTTAGGTCGCTCGGGTTCATGGCTCACGCGTGTGGAAAAGTCGCCTGGACGTTAGGTGCTCGGTCGCTCGCGAGTTAAGCCTTAAGCCGTAGGTCGTTTGCGAGTTAAGCCTTAGGTCGTTTGGCCTTTATAACATTAGGTCGCTCGCGTGTTAAAACTTTAGGTCGCGCTGGACTTAAGTCGTGGGTCGTCTCGGACCTAATATTGCCTCTGCTATTTCACTAGGTCGCGTGAGTCTTAGGTCGTAGGTCATAGGTCGTGAGTCTCCTTGGTCGTAGGTCGCTCGATCCTGCTTCTGTCCCTAAGTCGCGTAACCCCATCACCTTTAGGTCGTTAGGCCTTTATGTCGTTAGGTCATTAGGCCTTTATGTCGTTAGGTCGTTAGGCCTATAACCCGTTAAGTCGCGAATACCTTAGGTCGTGAACCCTGTTAGGTCGCGTTGTACTTTAGGTCGCATAACCTATAGGTCGCTTGCTCCAGTTAGGTCGCTCGGCCACTTTGTTAAGTTGCTCATCCTGTTGCTCGGTTAGGTCGCAACCTTTGTTAGGTCGGCCATGTTGGGTCGCGAGTCATAGTTAGGTCGCGAACACCTCTAGGTCGCAACCATTAAGTCGCTTGACCCCTTAGACCCCTAGGTCGCAACCATTAGGTCATACCATTTTGGATGGGGCGCTGCCCCGCACGCCGCTGGGGGCGCTGCCCCCTAGACCCCCGGGACCTGACCGAGCAGGTCGAACCCCGTAGCAGGGGCGTTGGCCCCACACCCCTACCTTGGGGGTTGCCAACCCCCTGGACCCCTATCTGTAGGGGATCTTATCTGAAAATCATTCAACAGAACTTGCTGAGCTGATTTCCTTGGATTTTTATCACAACTTCGAATGTGATCTTTGTGATTGATTATTTCTACAATCACTTCTGTGAATTGTCACTTTAAAATATAAAGGTTTCAAAACTAGTAGTAGATATCAAAACTCATTCTACAAAATGATTTCAAATCTATTTTCAATAACAAAGCTCTTTTCTTAAACCGTTTTCCAATCTACTAGTATATACAAGCCTTTACCTCACTTGGATGAGAAATCTAATTAAACGACTTAGTAAAACAAGTGGTATGAAACGCTTGCGTTCACTTCGTCGGTTAATTCTTGGACTTGTTCGATTGAACCTTTTGTGACAATTTTCTAGTGAAGATTTACAGTTTGTTCGTAAATATTTAAGTTAAGCAAGTGGTTATGGGACATGAAGCTAAACTTTTATACTAGCTTAGTGTAATTGACACTCCTCATTTATCATGACGATCACTTTTATGATTTAGACTAGCAATTGTGCGATGTCTCTTTGTTTGCAAGGTTAGACTAGTCCTCATTGGTGTGATTCCGACTCACACATATCTCCTTGTCCGCGAGGTTAGTCTAGACACCACTTGTGTGATTCCACTCACACATATCTTTTTGTTTGCGAGGTTAGACTAGACACCACTTGTGTGATTCCATTCACACATACCTTTTTGATTTTTGGTTAGTTTAGACCTCAATCTGTGTGATTCCGACTCACACATATGGGGTAGCTCCCCATGGTCTTCGGACCGTCATGTGATAGGCCTCTTTCCTTTTTGTGATTTCTGGATTTCTTATGTTGATTTCTAGAATTTATGCCATTAACTTGTTATGAGTACAAGTTTAGGGTATGATGCCCTCTTTGGACCTTTGAGAAGATTCTTGTGATATTGATTATCTCTTATTGATTGATCTGCTATTGATCATCATTTGCATACTTATAGTAGTATGTCAGTATGGATATTTTATGTTTATGCCATATCTTTTATTTTATATCATGTCATCTGATATTTATAGCTAGACTGATCCATTTATTATTTTCTTAAATAATACTCGGGTCAGACCGAGATGTTACAGGTGCTTCTGCTTGACTTCTTCCCTAGATTTACTACACTGACTTTTGGCTAACTATTTAGTTTAGCAGTTTTTGTTGTATATACTTGAGATATGGACTCATAGTTGTATTCTTTTGGTATAGCACGTGTTGCTGTTCTTTTGTATTATTGTGGATCTTTTTGACCACTACACTGATGTACACTTTCATGTGTTAGTTATATATTCATATCTTCTTCCGCCTTTGTGATATGGATGTCTGTGACTGATTTGTGTTATGCTTATTTCTATGTTTGTTTCTGAAGATTATTTATAGCCACCGTGTGATAAACAATTACATGGATGGTCGCTCTTCAACAGCCTTATTCTCCGTGCTAGTTGACAACACTACATCGTAGTGTTCTTGGCTAGCGTGGGTATAGAGGTGGGGCGTCACACGATTATATATCATTAATTGATATTCCGCTTGAATCAGTGATATGTTAGCTAATGATGATTAAGTGTTGGATTTATTTACATAGTCATGCATTATGTAAATATCTGTTATTAACTTGAAATGTTAAATTGAATAATATGGTAGCTTGATAAGTACTATGGTGATCGTTAAGCCTCCTTAAAATTTGAAAAACTAATTATTGTTTTCAAAGTTAATTTAAGAATAATTATTATTATAAGATTTAAAGATAATTATTATTTAGTAATAAGATTTTAAAAAGGTAATAATTTATTAGTAATAATATTTTAAATGTAATTAACAATTTTTTTAATAATTATTTAAAGTTAATTATTTTGTTAATATGATTCTAAAAAATTAGTTTTAAAGTTATTTAATTATTGTTTTAAAATGTTTTAGTTTACGTATTATTTTAAAGTTATTCGGTTATGGTTTAGGAATATTTTAATTATATTTTAATTAATTATATAAAAGATTATCTATATTTTAAAACTTGATTAAAGTTAATTAATTATATTAATTTAAGTTATTTAATAATATTTAGAGGATATTTAATTCACATATTGGTAGTATTTTAAGGTTAATTAATTACTGTTTTAATAACGTTTAAAGTTATCTAATCATTATTAATACAAAATTAATCTAATATATGATTAAATAGATTCTAAAGTTATTATTTTAAATAAGATTTGATTTAAATGAAATATAAGGAAGTTTAAATAGCAATTTGTTATTTAAAGCTATTTTAAATAACTTATGGTTTCTCAAGAGCACGCATTGATCTAAAGAGTCTATTAAGGAATTGGATTAAATACGGGAAGAGTTTTATAAATTTCTTTGGATATTTACAAAGGAATTTATCAATGAGTTTTAAAGAATCTGAGAAGGAGAATTTTTATAAATGAAAATTTGGAATTTATTAAGGATGTTTTATAAAGGGTTTGGTATTTTAGGTTTCTCCATTAAGTGATATTTGGGATTGATCATTTAAAGTATGATTTCAAAATAGAAAACCTTTCTAAGTGCTAGTGAACATACCCTCCAAGTTTTGAAAGTGAGATGCTTAAATATATTTATACCTGTGAGATAAGTATATGGTTATATTTTCTAAGTGTCAAAAATATAGTACTTTATGAATATACTTATCCTATTGAGTCAAGTATATGGAAGTGATTTCCAGGTATTTGAAATATGATTTTTAAATAATGGAAATTTAATTAAAATGAGGCTTAGTGATTTTTATGGGAAATGCAATCTTTGTTTTGAATGGTTGTTTATTTGATAGTTAAATAACCGACTATCACATCTGGACCAAAACGTAACTCTGGAAATATCCAGGAGAAACATGGGAATTATGTGATACAGTTACCGTCGGTGGTGCTATAATGTATATATAAACCCATTTCGTTCTTCTAGGACAAATGATAAGGAAATTCGTTCGCAAACGGTTAGGAGGTGAACTCCACTGTTATATTCGTTTGTTAATTTACTTAAGAACCGAGGTTTAGTTTACCAAAATTATCGAACGTTGTTTCGAAGAGACCAGGGTCAGATATGTTATCCAAAAACCACTTTGATCCAACTCAAGCATTTCGAACTGAAGACATCTTGAAGAATATGGAATCAAAGATATGGTATTGAAGTACAAGGGCTGCTTGCTACTAATCCTGAGGGTGATTCAAAAATGGATGTAGTAGAAGTAGTGCATTCGGTTTGTCCTTATCCTAGACAACTTGCATCGAAGAATACTGGCACTGCATTATTGCTTGGAAGGCAGTGTTAGCATTCCATTCCAAGTGGGATTAGTATTCAAAGGTATGCGTACCCTCAAGCCTCGTCAATCGGGAATGACTAAAATCAGGGGAGATGCAGCAAGGCTAGGTGGGTCGCACCCATTAGGGTACGTTGTCACTCTTCTAGATACTTATACATATTTATAGAATGGTTGTGCATGATATCTCAATAAAAAGGGTTGCAAAGCAACCGGGGTGATAACATATTTGGTACTATCCAGTCAGAGGTAGGTCGGTCTTGTGTTGGTAGGGGATCTAGGCGAGGTCACCGGTGCATTTTTTTACACATGTACTGTAATAGGTGGTACCCGGGTGCCTTGTCATAGTATGGAATCCACTCTCCAATAAGTGTCCTACGGTTTTGATTGTGCCCAACTATGTTGAGATGTGAGATGCAAGCATTTCATCTATTTTCATATTTTACTTTCACCCTTAAACATTATTATTAGATCACAGGATTTTCTGATAAAAAGGTTTTGGTTATCGTAAGGCAGAAACTCATCTGTGTTTATGTGCGGCGTGGTCTTACGAGATACCTTGATTTTAAAGGATTTTAATAGTTATAATAAATAAAATTTCTTGTGATTTAAGTTCTCACACTGGTTTTACCAGACTGACCGAGGCGTTGTTTACCTATAATGCTCGGGTCAGATCGAGCATATTCCATGTTTAGATGGATATTTTGAAGTTTTAGTAGAGGAGTTGGAGGCCTAAAGACGTATTCACGTAGATGAGTATAGTTTCGTTGCTTATATTGTTGTATATTATTCAGCAGCTGTGAGGTTAGATTGTTGTAACTGTCCATGCTAAATAGTTTAGTATACTCTGATTGATGTATGTATATACATATATTACAATTTTGTTTTTGCGTAAAGACTTGATGTATATTATAAATTACTCGTTTCGCTGTGGGATTCTATGTTGCTTAATTTTTCTTGTCTTCTTTCTTCTCTCTAACTATCCGCCTTTCTATTCAATTTGGGTTGGACATGTGTGGTTCATCGTTAGCTTAAACTATTCGGAAAAATGGGTCGTTACAATACTCCTCATTTAATTATGAAATCAAATCTGATAAGTGATAAACAATAATATGGTTGTTATTTATATTGTTTTATATTTTACATATGACTACAAATATTTAGTATAAGGTAATTATGTTTTCAATTGGAAAAGCGTTATTTGTATGTGCAATAATAAATAATCAATCATTTAAATGAGCTTTGAACTTAGTTTTATTTTTCTTTCGCATTGTTTGCTTTTGTGGTACATTCAGTTCAATTGTTGAATATTGATTTCTTAATTGTAGATTTTAACATCTATGTTGTTATGGTTGTGTAAGCTTTACAACTATAGTTGGTGGATTGTATGCGATGTAATATATTTCCATTGCACAAAGAAACCTTCGTACATACACACACATGAAATTTTAGAATATGTGCATATGTATTAGTTGAATATCGTACTAGCTATATGATTGGAAAAAAGTGTTACATAAAGTTCAACGTATATGGCAATACATACGAGTTTAAATTTGTTCAAAATGAAATATGTTATGTAATTCTTTCTACTTGATCTTTTGAACATAATATATGATCAAGTCATACAAATAAAAAAAATCTGTTTGGCACTGTTTATTAAGACTTTTGTAAGATATTTTTTTTGGAATTTTCAAGTTAAAGCTAATTAAAAAATATTCCATGGCTATTCTGTAGAGAGATTTGGTGTAGTTTCTAGCACTCATAGTTGCCACCACTGCATGTGATCACTGACAAAGTATAATGAAAATGTGGGAAAAATCAAGAAAAACTATTTTTATTTTAATTCTATTATTGTAACGACCAGTATTTTTGACTATTTTAAATTATTAAATTTAATGTAAAAATTAAATAAATATAGTTAAAAATAAAAGTTTATTGATTTTGAATGCAAGTTATTGAATATGAACTTGAATAAATTTTTGAAATAAACTAATTTCGAAGATTTAAGTAATAAAAAGTATTGAAAGGTAATGCTATGTATTGAATGTGTTTACAATCAATAGTTAGATTAAATAATAAATGTTAAATTCATTAGATGTAAATAAAGTAATTGATTGATAACTAAAAATTTATTTAAAATCTAATATTGAGATTTGTTGAATATTGAATAGTTAAAATTATTTTAATTTAATATTGCACTTATTCAAATAATTGAATTATGAATTTAATATGATTGAAAATGATGTTAGAAGGTTATTTAAATTTTATTTAAACAAAAATGAATATTTTTAAGAGTTAAAATTGGATTCCAAAATAAATAATTAGAAATCAAAAATTTTATGTGATAATCGAGACGTTAAAAATAGCGATCTGGGGCACATTCTCGGGTTTTGACAAAACTAGTTTTATTAGATCCGTAATAGTGTATTATTATCGGATTTTAAATTTCGTAGCATTTGGAGCTATTGTTTGGTCGTACGGAATATAAACGCGTTGAATTTAATATTGAAAATTTAATATTTTAATTGGATTCAAAAAGCTATCTTCCGCATACAACCAAATTAGACCGTGAAACCTGTTCCATTGTATTCGGAGTAGGGGTAAAACATTATAAATGCCCGACGGCACGCTGCATCTAGAGTTTGTCCAGAAAAGGTGGAAAATAATAATAAAATAATATGTTCACATTTATAAACACTCTGCATAGTAAAAACCCTAACCCTATTTCTTTGAGCCACCACCACCATTAACGTATGGCCTGAAATACGTCCATTTCTCCCTCCAATAACTCTCGATCCATCATCTCTAAAAACTTTCAACTACAAAAATATAGAGCTCGTCGAGAGCTTCAAATCCAACGACTATGATCGAAAACTATGCGGTACATCGATGATAATTCTTCCTCAAAGGCCTGTCGTTCGTGGGGGATTTCGAGGCTAGATAGGCAGCCGAGTTCGGCGTGGTCACGGTGGTTGGTGGAGCTCGCAAGGGGCGTTCAAACGGTGATCTTTGATCAAGTTTCGGGCGAGCATACGTGGGCAGGACAAGCGATTGAAGACGTCGACATCGGGTTCGATTTCCCATTTCTCGTGCATGCGCGTGAGAAGAAGGGACGCGTGGCCCAGATTCCCTCCCTTTTGATTGAACGATGAAGATTAGATCTTGGTTAATAAGAAATAATTAATTTGTTAATTAATTTAATTATAAAATCATATAACTTATAAATGCCATATCTCTTTCATACGAGGTCGAAATCGAACGAAACGAATTACATTGGGTTCATCTTCGCGAACACCACGTAATGGAGCTAGTTTGGAGACATTTGGAGCTAAATAAATTTTAAGTTAAATTGAACGTCGTTCTATTTGATTTAAAATTGAAAACTCAAGGTGGGTGTTTCATAACGCTCACACGTACTAGAATATTTTTATGCTGGCTAAATTTGAATTTATAAGGTGATATGAATTTATTGGCGTTGTTTGATAAATTTAATTGTCATTTGAACATCCGTTATAAATTAAAATTGACAGTTAAATTTGAAACTGAAATTGAATTGGTAGTAAATTACCTAATATTAATAACTATGAAACTGTTGCGAAATATATTATCTGTTTGTATGATTGATCGTGATGGATGCAAATTGGTTGAGGTTTGGATGTCTGAATGTTTATATATATATATATATATATATATCATGTTATCACCCTGTATGTTAATTACAGTGTATAAAACTGTAAATTGAATTATCTTGAATAAATTAAGAAATAGGTTGAAACGATATATACCTATGGCATTGTGATTTAGATTGAAATGATATACATCCATCCCTAACATTAAATTGAAATAACCGATCACTTGGCCATAGGGTAGAAAATTATATAAGGACACTGGATTGGTTATAATAAATGATTTTAAAATCTATGATTTGAAATTATTTAAATGGTTTTGATTTAAAAGAAATAAAAATCAATTTTTAGAAATCGAATTAATCACGAATTCGAGTTTGAAAGGTTGAAATAAATATTTGGTTAAAAGAAATTGTTAAATAATTAGAGTTGAGATTTTGAAGTTGAAATCCGAATATGATTGAATTTCATAAATTCATTTGTTTCAAAAAGATTGAAATTTTATTAGAATTTTGAATATTACTAATTAAAAGTGATATAAAACGTTATTTCGAAATTGAGCTCGAAATTTAATTATATTTAAAAATTGGATTTTAAATTTAATATTGAAGGTAAATTTAATCTGTGTAACGTAAATCGATATTTTGAAAATCGAACTCGAATTTATATAAGTCGAAATGATTTTAAAATATGAGAATTGAATTTACATTAATTCAAATTGGAATTGAATTGAATTAATTGGAATTGAGGTCAAAATTGAAATTGGTTTGAATATAAACTAGAATCGAAATTAATTCGAATTGAGAAGTTTGAATTTGATCGGTTTGACTTTGAAACTATTTCCACGTAAATTATTCAAGTATAAACTGTTTAAAATCTATATTCTTTGAATATTTAAACTATTTTGGTTTTCCAAATTATTTTAGTATATAAATTATTTTAATATTTAAACTATTTTTAACTATTTTAACCATTCAAACCATTTTAACTATTTTAACTATTTAAACTATTTTTAACTATTTTATTTATTTAAACTATTTCAAAATTATTCAAACTATTTTTCATAAATTCAAATTGGTCAAGGGTGGAATGTTTACATTTTAAATCATGGATTTAAGTATGAACTGGGTTAACTGATGTTATAAACCAAACTGAAATTCGAAACAATTTTGGAAATGAAATCGAAATATTAAGACGAAAAGGATTTTGAAATGAAATGGTATATTTTGAGTAAATATGATGATTTTGAAATGGATTTGATTTTGAAGCGAATATGATATTTTGATAAAGTATGAACTGGTTCGAAACGTAAAAGTACCAACCGGTATGTAAAACGACGTTTGGTTGTTAAAGAGATAGGAGCCGGATATGGGCATACTCTCTGTCGATACCGGAACACTTTAACAATTATGTGCGCGAAGGAGACTCCAGAACGAAATGCTTGGATTTGGCGTCGTTTGTTGGATTTGAAGAAAGAGAACCATGATGGATGTGATGACCCATAAATTTTAACGGTTTATTTAACATAATTAACTGAATTTTTTTAAATTATAAATAATTGAATTTGGCAATGAAAATTGGATATTTGGTATGCGTCTATTAAAACATTGCAAATGATCAATTTTCATTGGAAAATATGAAAGTTGGTTTTATTGTGTAGCTTTCAATTTCCATTTAAATCAGTTAGAATTGATGTAAATAAAATGCTTTCAAAATCTGAATATTTTTATATAATAAAAATGTAAGAGTGAGATGTCATATTTCGTTCCGCCAAATTTGGACTTCTCTAGCCCCTTTTATCTTATTTTCGACAAATTTACAGCAACATAGCAGCGAAATATCAACTTTTGATAGGATGGTCGTATCATTGATATTTGTGTACCATTCTGTTCGTCTCGTCGTTCTGATCTCCGTAGTATATTCAATTTTATATTTCGGGGTCCGATACACGGCTTAATCCAAAAAAAGGTTAGCTGTATCGGTTCCATGTTTCGGTCTTTTGAGTTTCCTATGCCTTTGCATATATCTGCAGCGTCAATAGCCAGCTGCATTATTTATTTTCAAAAATCAATATTTGACCTTCACTATTCCCACTGTTTGATTTATTTTATTGATGGTTCATTTTCCATCAGACTCTTTATGTTTCTCGACATTCTGTTCTATAAAAATTTATATATATAATAATATAAACACATCACCCTCATTATTCTGTTCCACATGCTCACGTCCTTATCTCTTCCCTAACCATACCCTTCCTTTCATTTTTTCAGTTGTGCTTTTATATATAAAAAATATATACATATAAAGGTATGTAAGCTTTCGCATAAAATTGTTGTAGCCTGTTCCTCACTTTCCTTTGTTCTCATTTTTCTCCAAGCCTCTCGCCATTTTTTTTGGCTCTAACGCACGCCATCAACTCAAATCATCCACCAGATCCACTCCATTTTTCATGACCACCGCCTGCTCCGTAATGACCCAACGACCGCCCTCCTGCCTGCTCAACCCCTCCCCTCCCGTTGTGCTCCGAACCACGTCCACCCTGCACCGAACCGCTCCTCTACGACTATGCCTCCGTACCCGTACTTCCATCCGATCCCATGCCCATACCCCCGCCCAAAAACAAACACCCAGCACCCTCTCAAACTATCTAGGCAGCCTACCCCTTCTCGAGCCAGCCCTCTGCTATCACCACGCCCATCAACCCAAGCTCGACCATCCGCCTTCCATTTGTACTCTTCCCACCGCCATTGCTTTCCTCTTCTGCCATTTTGCCTCACCAGTTCATACACCCTTCCTTGTTCAATCGCCACCTAGTCCTCATCCACCCCCACTAGATCTTGCCGCAAGCAGCCTGGTCTTCTATTGTTTGGGAAAAGGTATATGTCCTATATTTACTGTATATATATATAAGAAGAAGGAAATTATATGTTTACTATATTTATGTTTACAGTTTACAGTATACAGGTTATATATATATGTTTAAAATTTATATTTTTGTGAGTGCTATCTGTTATATATCTGGATATATATATATATATATATATATATATGTTTGAAAAGTATATTTGCATGTACTGTCTGTTATCAAATATATGGATTTTGATTTTTAGAAACGAATACAGATTTTAAAATATAAGTTGCATAGGTTATGTATGATGTTTAATATACAATCTGTTGGAGTTTAAATATATATTATAATAAACTAAGTCTATATTAGTTTAATACTAGAAGCAAACTATATATATATATCTACTTGTTGTCAGAGTTGTATATACCAACTGTTAAGTATTGAATAATATGTTTAAAGGGATATATATATTATGTTTAAAGATATATACATAAATTTATGATCAAACCTTTTAAATATATTTTTGAGTACTAGTCTACATATATACAGTTAGTTGAAATTTTATTGTGTCTGCCGCAAATCAATATATTCTTTTTCAATATATGTTTTGATTTTAAATTAAAATATTATATATAGATATGTTATTTTAAATGCATATTCTAAATTTAGTGAATTTTTTGTAATATATTATATATAAAAAATTTATGTTATATAAGTTTGTAGATAAGTTGTTGAGTTATGTATATACTATAATAAAATATGTTATATTGATTTTTCTATAAACATTGACCTTAAAATATAATAGGTCTGAAAGCTTATTCATTAGTTTATGTACTAGTATATATATAAGTTTAGTTTTTGTATATTTATATAGATTTATTTTATAGGTAGTTAAATTCAAAATATTGATTTTATTAAAATAATATATATATATATATATTGTCTGTATATATCAAACTGATTTGATTCATTCTCATCAATTCCTATTTATTTGCTTTATTCGTCGTATCCGTGTTCACCTTACTTTGCTTTGAGATTTTTCATTCAGAATAATCGATTTTTGAGTTCATGATTTAATCCGTAGCTTGTCGCGTTGTCTAATTTTCTCCAGCCTCGAAAGGTGAGCAACCAGTCACGATTAACATCCTTATATTTAGTAAATTTAATTTACTTGAAATGACAATTGAAATATGCTATTAAATTTGAACTTTTAATTTATTCACTTGTTATATATCATATGCCATTATTTGTAACTATTCACTTGTGACATTTGACACCATAATTTGTTATTTATATTATAATTAAATTTTTTACTGATGATATATGCCTATTGTTGATATGTTATATTTGTTCTCACTCTGCAAGTTCCCTGTTAGTTTAGAATTCCCTATGGATTGAAATGATACATACCCGAATGATATTAATGATTAAGGGTAAATCGTTATGGGTTGAAATGATAAACCCAAGCGATTTTCATTGATTTTGAAATTTCGGGATTGTGGGTTGAAATGATATATACCCGTAAAATATTAAATTGCAGATTGAAATGATAAATATCCGTATCACTTGACCATAGGATAGAAAATTATATACGGACACCGTTGGTCTATTTTGAAAATTGATTTTTATAGTTTGGGAAAGAAATATATGGATTTTATTAAATATTGATTTTTAGATAGAATAAAAAGATAATTTATTTTATAAAATTAGATTTTTAAATTATATGTTTTGGAAATTTTAAATTATAAGTTAGTTTTGAAAATATAATTTTTAAGATTTTTTTATAATTTTATTATTTTAAAAATATATAAAAATAGATTTAACACAAATATATTTAATAATAAGATTTAATTTTAATAAAAATTTAATTAAATTAGTATATAGAATATGTTTAAATATTTATTTAAAATTTTATTTTAATATTTTTAATAGATTTTTGTAACGACTTTAAATAAATAGAGGTTGGAAAATAAAGTAAAACTGATGTGAAATTTAAATTGTTTAATAATTGAATTTAAATAAGAATTGAACTTATTAGTTTGAGATTTTGAAAGATATGATTTATACCTGATTTGATAAAAAGGTGATTAAATGAATATTCTCAACTTAAAATAAAATTAAGACTGAATATTTAATATTGATTTAAATTTATAAATTGAGATTTTATTTAATTGTTATTAAAATGGTTAAGTGACTATTTTCCAATTTGAATAAAATTAAAGTTAAATGTTGAAGTATAAACGAAATTTATACTGTAAATGTTTGAGTATTTAAACTTGAATCTTTGAACTCTAAATTTTAAATGGTTAAACTGGAATTGATTTAAGTTGAATTTTGGAATGTAAGATGATTTGAATCGATTTACGAAATTAAAGGAAAATATTTTTATTATATAAAGTATTTTTAATATATATAAAGTATTTTAAAAATATATAAATTATTTTAATATGTAAACTATTTTAATTTATAACTATTTTAATATATACTATTTTCAATATCGAAACTGCTCAAGTCGAAAGTGTTATGATTTTCAAAGTGTTACGATTTCCAAATTGTTATGATTTCAAAAGTGTTATGATTTCAATATGTTACGATTCCAAAAGTGCTATGGTTTCGAAAGTGTTATAATTTTGAAAGTGTTACGATTCTAGAAATGAATATTATTTAAGGTGAAAAAATGATATCAAATTGACATGGTTTTGAAATGAATGATATTTTGATATGAAGTATAAACTATTTGAAATGAAATGACTACGTTGTGAAGTAAGCATTTGGTTGTTAAAGAGACCGGGATCAGATATTGTCATACTCTCTGCCAATACTGAAAACCACTTTAACAACTATGTACATAGTGGAGATTCCAGAAATGAAGTAGGATGGTTTGGCGACGATTCTATATGATATTTACATAGCCCTGACTCCTATGAGTCAGCTTGATGTGGCTAAAACAAGAGCTACACTGGGCCAAGTGGGGTCATTCTCCATATCGGACACATTTCTTTGATACCATTCTATTGCTTTTGTGATTTGATTGGGTGAACCTTTGATTTGAGAGTGTGTCAATTAGTGGGTGGTCGTAGCTGCTATGTGTTACCACCAGTCCGGGAGTGCAATTGGTATATCTACCTTGGCATTGCCTCAAGTGTTGTGTTTACATGCCTTAGCACGCCTTTTACGAGTTTGTTTTGTACCATACCTATGGAGTGCCCTTTGATAGCCCTTCAGTTTATGGAGGAATTACGGTACTGTATAGACTTTGGGAATATATAAAAATGTGTTAAAGGGGATATGGGTAACTCCTTTATGCTATTTTAATATTTACTTTACTACAGACATATTATAATAGCATGTATTACTACACAGTAGATAGTTCCACGGATCCTTAGAGGATAGAAATCCTAACTATCCTTTAAATTACTGTGTTTCAGTTGACATTTCACTTGAGTTGAATTTATTAATATTAGAATCTTAATCCTGGCTCGAGTGTTTTGTGTTTTGCTTTATACTCTGGTCAGACTGAGTGTCACAGCATTTGAGAATCACCTTTGGAGATTGGAGCTTTGCTTGAAGATCAGAGTTTGTCTATTCATCGTTCTAGTTGCTTCAGTTTATTCCAGTTGTTTGTTCTAACGTGCCATTGGCATTTGGATCAGTAACTCCAGTTTACTCGAGGTATCTGTTGTATTTTATTTCGAACTCTGTTGTTTATATAGTAGCTTCATGAACTACTATTAATCTATTCCGCTGCTTATTGTTATATTACCCTGTGTCTGTATTCTGTGATTGATTTATTTACTGTATATGCTGAGTTTTGTCAAATATAAATTAAAAATCTGATATTTTGAGCAATTCAAGTCTGACATATGCGGATGCGAATGGTTCGAAATATCAAGTCCTTACAAGTGGTATCAGAGCTTTGGTTTAGGCAAAACTTAGCATATAAAGTAAATTGAATTACAGAATCATCTTCGTTCGAGCTTGAAATTTTCTTCTTTAGGATCCTCCTGGATTAGGATTTCTTTCAGATTTTGAAACTTTCCCTTTTTTCTGCGATCCATTTATGTGTCTCCTTATTCGAGTTGTTCTCGATACTGGAGCATCCTGTAACTCCATTTCTGTTCCGACAACCTTAGTATGATTGGTAAAGGGGTGAACTCCTTTGCAACAGGCGTCGATTCACCGGAGACTTCTGCGTCCTCAGTTTTGATGCTATTATCTCTTGCAAAGCCCAAATCGTCTCTTAGTGGACAACATGGGTAATTTTCTTCTTATTGAATGTAACGACTCGGATTTTACCCGCTCGAAAATCGACATCCATACTTCATATCGTATTCGAAAGTCATAGATTCGACCGTTCAAATCCGATTCGCCGGAGCTTATAACAATCATTAAGTAAACCACACAGCGGAATAAAAGAATAATACATTGATATACAGTTTCGATACAATATCTGATACAACAAATAATCCAATAGATATCAATATACATCAGAGACATGATACAAAAAAATAGCAGCGGAAAAGAAAATAGATGACATCTAACAAACGGAACAATATAACTCGAAAATAGTCTTCAAGGAAGAACTCCAACTCCATTTCCAAGAATCAATCCAGCAATAACTCGAACTCCCAATAACAGTGCACCAAGCTAGGCAAGACTGGTGCGATCCAAAGACTGAACTAACTCCAGATAATCTACTAAACCTAGCTATCTGAAAAACCCAACTCTAGACTGCTCGTGTAGAAAATAATGAGCACCCAGAGTTTAGGAAAGAAAGAATAAACTCCGGATCAGTCGTGGGACTGGTGTGAGCAAAAAAAACAGTTTATCTCTTAAAACATTCAACAAAAGATTTTCAAAGTCAATTCGCAATGCTTTTAGAAATGAGACTACCATAAGGCCTCCCGCACACACACACATGCAAACGCAGAATCGGAGGAGATTTCTCCTTATGATAGTCAAAGATGCTTGATACGCATTAAAAAGAAGCATTTGATATTATTACTAGTGCATAGTGTAGAAAATTATTTCGAAAATAAAGATATAAATCTTAGCCAACATAGACATTTCGAACTATGCCTACTATAGCTACCATCCAAACAGTGTTGCGACACCATAAGTGAATGATAGGTTCTACAACTAATACCGTACAAGTTTCATATTGTTTCTTTGGATTTCCAACAAATGGTCAGGCCAAGGAACTTCCCATTGCCACATGAGAATGCCTCTGGAAGGACATTCCTGAGAACCAAACCGGAACTCTGCCAACACAAGGCCGGGTTACCCCTAACTGGGTAACTACTGACACGAGCACGCCATTCCCCGATCGTAAACGACCTTTCTCACGGGATCCTAATAACCAACAACCACAATAATAAATTCGCGGTAACCACATAGGTTAAATATCTGGGCTCCATACCATGATACCACCTCTATCCAGAAGGAAATGCACATACCCTAAAGGGAGCTACCCCTCATAACCTTGCCGCATCTTTCCTGTTTTGACCATTTTCGGGGTGTGAGGCTCGACGAAGTCACGTCCACAAAACATACTTTATACAAAAGCCATGCTTTGGTTCAACCAATGATCATAGAAATGATCACAAAGATAGACGATTAAATAAATGATCCTATCACAAATAATCAACACAATGATCATTTACAGCAACATTCAGCATGTCACATTACCAAATTGGGAATATATCGCTGATAACATTCAACTACATAACCTCTGAGCTCGTATGTCTCAAAGAAGGGTGTTAAGCTAAGAGAATAAATTCTCCGCCACCAACAGAAATATATTTGAAAGAAATCGGCTTTATATCTCAATTTGTAATGTCAGACATACAATCCATACAAGTCTGTTCCGGGCTCGAACAGAACCGAAGGCACTTCCAAAGAAGTCCTTGCAATCCGGATATTCACTAATCACGTTCGGACTTCCTATCACAGATGGAGTCTCTATACCGGGGACCATTCGATGCAAAGACATTCGACGAGTTGTCCTTTCGCTTTCAAAAAATATCCGGTCTTCAACACCGGTCTTCAAATGCTATCCATAACGACATATCACATATTCGGAATGGGATATATGACACAAAGGTCCTCTCCCGGCTAAAGCGAACAGTGAGCGCAGTATTTCAAAAACATATGGACATTGGGATTTCAATTAAGTCACAACTTATTACCCAAAACTTTTCTTCAAATGGTTTAACAAATCACCATTTCAAATCTTTTAAACAAAAGGATTCATTTTTCACAACCTTTAACGGTTTAAACAATTTTCACATTTTAATCTTTTAAACAAAAGATTCATTCACAGATTTTCCAAATCAATTTTTTATTTCAATTTGATTAACTCGTTAAATCTTTAAATCAAAGATTTAACTTATAGCCTTCAAAACAATTTCATTTCAATTTGATTATAAACAAATCATCAATTTAAATCTGTTAAAAATAAACAGATTTAATTCATAGCTTTCAAAAAGAATTCATTCATAACTTAGGAAAATCATTTCTCTATTCAATCTTGAAATTCCCCTAATTAACTGGAATCTCAATTCTTCTCTAAAAGTGTTTATCATTTGAAAACAACAGTTTTCATTTTGAAAATCTGATTCATTTATACGAGTTGAAATCCTTGGGTTAAATTCAAATTCCCAAAAATAATACTTTAAAAATGATTTAACTCATAATGACTAGTATAATATCATTAATCCCTAGTTTCAAATTACAGACTTCAATTCCAAATATCGAATTCAAATTCAAATTGAATTATTTAAATTTCAAAACTTAATCAAGTAAATTAAAATAAATTTTAACTTGAAATTTCATTCCAAAAGCTTTTCACATTTATTCCGATTCCATTTCCAAAACATTTGAATTTAAATATTCAAATTTAAAAATCATTTTAAAATCTGTGACTTAATCGATTTCCTCGTGAAATCCATAATTGTGTGTGTATGGTGTGGTCCAGGGGTTTAACACAATAAAAGTGCAACATCATTTCAATCATCACATTCTAAAACACAGAAATATAGTCGATAAGCGATATAAACTATAAAGCTTACCGTCCATACACAGATTCACAGATAATATACAAATGTATCATCCATAAATGAACAAATTATACGTACCACAATCTACAGAACAAAATATTACAGATCAGATAGGAAAAACAATTCAAGGCAACTCATACAATACAATTATTCATAAGTAAGGTCAGGCATTTGATAATCATTCATAAACAGGATCAATAAATCGTTTAATCCTAATTAATTCAAGTTATTTCCAATTTAATTAGTTACTTATGAATAAATTATCCATTTATTATTTCTCTAAGTAATTACCTTTCCAAAATTATCGAGTGATTATTCTGAATTAATTAAATTAAGAATTTAATTTAAACAGATTTGATTAACCCAATTAATTATATTGAATAATTTATTTCTAAATTACTGTTATTAAATAATTATACTTAATACAATCCACAAATTAATTTATCACATTAATTATCAAGATTAATCACATTAATAAATTATCAAATAAATCTCAAGTAAATGATCCTTATTAACTATTCATAATTATTTAATTACTATTCTTAAGTAATTGAACTCAATTTAATTATTGTTAATTACCCTTTAATTAGCCTTTGAAATCATATAATTAATCACTAATTATTTAATTAACCATTAATTCTCAATTAATTAATCATTTAATTCTCAATTAAATTACTAAATTAATTAACTGTTAATCATTCATTTGTTAACTTAAGTAGTTAATTGCAAATTCATTTATTACCCATCATCCATTACTAATTACAATTAAAAATTTAATTAACCAATCTTTACCCACCGTTATGAAGAAATTTATATAAGAGTTTAAACCCAATTATTCAATTCCAAATCATTTTATGAAATATACGTGAACATTCTAAAGTTGTTTAAATACTTTAAATTTTTATAAACTTCATTTATTTCAAACTAGAATTCAAGAGTTAATCTGAATTCCATCTTGACTTCAATAAACATTTTAAAGTTATTAAACAAGTTTGAATTAAAACAAAATTTTATTCTATTCAAAATCTAATTGTACAATCTAAATTTGAATTTGTATTTAGACCTTTTATTTAAACTTGTTTTAAATCCTAGATTTCAAATTTTAAAACCCTTATTAAATTTGCTTTAAACATTTAAAATGGTTTAAATGTTTATATTTTATAAACTGGTTTTATTTCAAATTTGCATCTTAAAATTTGCTTTTAAACCCAGGTTTTAAAACTTGTCTTAAACTTCAGTTTTAAAACCTTACTTCAGTAAACAAACACATATTTAAAAACAAAACAAAACAAACAGGTTACTGTAAAACCTGTACTTCAACATTCACTCGAGCCTAACCCTCAGGCAACTCAACCTATTTCTCGAGTCACTCACGCAAAAACTCGAGCAACGTCTCGAGTTTTCTTCTTCAAAACAGAACAACCCAGGTACACGCGACGTCACAGTGCACGTGCACAATGGCGTTGGCCAGCTCCAGTCATCGCCGCGACTACGAGCATGTCGACGATCATCTCCAGATCGAGCTCCGACCACTCGCACCGTCCCACAAATTCGAAATCAAAATTTGGGGTCGTGTTTGAAAACCTGGAACACTCGATACTGTCGACCCCCACAAACCTGTCAACGCGCCACATCATCAACTCCGACCACCAGAAACGCTGCACTTCCGGCCACGAACGCTCTGACCATTCACGAACCCATCCCCAGTGGTCCCATCGAACTCGATGCAACAGAGGGAACGAACGAATCGATTTCATGATATTGCCTAAAACTAGGGTTAGAAATAAAAACTCCTCCCCATCATCGCCACAGTCTTCTTCTCCACCTCCAGCCATTTTTCTTGGCAACTCCATGGCCTCCTCCATCACCTCACATAACCCCGACCAACTCGAATCGCTCAATCACGAGAAAATGATTTAAAAGCAGATTTTGTTCTACCGTAAACTGCTCATGATACACACAACTAAAAATCACTATATTTGTTTCAAAAATCCTATCTTGGGATGTAAATTCAAGCTATATGATTTAATCCATAATTCATGACATTCAAAATTTCCAGAGACTTAAGTTTTTACTGTAAAAACTTGTTCTTTCATTCCACATACCTTTATTCTTCACACAACCATTTTTAGATGATAAATCGTACCAGAACAAACAAAATTTGTTTTGATCTCGAGTTCAAATGTTTAACAGATCAAGTAGAAATGGATTTTAAATCAAAGTTTTGTTTTGAAAACTCCAAACAAAGAGCAAAGAAAAATAACAGCCTGGTGATATTACTCACACGTTTCCCAGGAAAGAACAGAGCTACTTATTGTTGAACTTGCATGCTTGCTGAGATCTTCTTTGCTTCTTCGATCTCCATTTTGTCTGATTAAATGGTTGTTCAAGTTGTAGTTGATTGCATTGCTGTTCCAGTTGAAGTTTTAATTTGAAGTTGGTTTTAGTTTAGGATGATATATTTTAGTTTCTTCTCAGTTTTGGAATGGAACAAAACTGAAATGAGAAAGTTAATATGTATATAGAAAATGAAGTAGACAGGGTAATATTTGTTTATACAATACACTAGCTACTTGTATTTAATGCTTTGTACAACAAGCACGACTGAACATGTTTTTGCATTATGCTGTTTTACAGAGAAGTTACTCTTTGCTTGTACTTGTTTAATTTATTTTTTTATATTTGTTTTGTAAGCTTGTATAGGCTGTATATGATAATGTTAGGGTGGCTGATATCTTGCTTTTGCTCATGTACTTGATGTTGATATACTTAAATATAAACTTACTGTCCTACCTTATATTGTATTTCTTTACTTTCCTGCATACTTGTTTCCAGGTCTACATGTTATATTAATTTGCCTTGTATTGTTTAAGTGTGCATACATAGATTTATATTTTATACTTTGCTTGTTTTTACTTTGTTTTATGTTCTTTCACTTTGTCTTGCATACTTACTTTTATATTTGTTTGTTTCTTAACTAATTCGTTTACATACTTATATTTCAGTTTTGAACATACTTATACTGCATTTGTTTTCATATTTTAAATGTTGTTTCTTTTCTTTTCTTTATTTTCTTTAATTCTTCTTGTTTTGTAATATAAATAAATTTCTATTTTATTATGTTGTTAGAATTTAGCAAATGTTCTACTTCCTATTTTTATTAAAATTTATCTCATATTTTTTTTTTCTATTTCTAGTTTAAATATTTATTGTTATCTTACTTTAATATTTATTGTCTTATATTATTTTATTTGCTCACGCATTTTGTTTTAATGTTTAAATATAGCTGGTTTGTTTTGCAAGTTAATTCATATATATATGTTTTGTTCCACTGCTTTGTCCTATTACTTTATTGTATGAATAACTTCTATTTTAACATGTTGTTAAAATTTATTTATGAGTTACTATATATATATATATTTTTCTTAATTTATTTTATAACTCCAATATTTATTAAACCATTCATCTAAGATTTAAATTCAAATCAAAATATATATATATATATATATATATACACACAAGATTTTATAATTTCAAATTGACTCATATATACCCAAATATACATATATATATATATATATTCACATATATACATATATATACAATATTCAAAAATTTAAATGACTTATATAGAATATATTTGAACTCGGGGAAACTCACATCACTAAATCGATTAATTTCACCGTTTTCTTCAAAAATAGATTTTAATTATCATTTTAAATTTATATAAAAATCCGGGGTCGTTACAGACTTCCCCCCTTAAAAGAATTTCGTCCTCGAAATTCGCAGGCACGAAAACAACATAGAGATAGACAGATTCGATCTCCTATAATTCCTCAAATACAAGATATGGATTCCAAACTCAAGTCGGAATATCTCAAAATATATACCAATTTGTCCCTCTTCGGACATCAACCAACCCAACAAATTACAACAGAATTTCAAAATTTGGTTTTAAACGAAATCGTTTTATCGATATTATTCAAATTATCCTTCATATTCTATTAATCAATTTTAACTCAATTTAAAATTTCCAATTTATTCAAAATTTTAATTCTAAATTTCAAATTCATTAAAGTTTAAATCAGAAATTGATAAAGATAAGGATTTTCTATAACGAATCGTAGAGCCACATCATATCGAAACTTCTTCTGGAGCTGCCATGAAGAAATCAAAAGAATTTAGAAACGAATCAAAGAAAATAGATAGAGAAAGTTATTTCCACTGTTGTTACAGAGAATTGACCAATTATAGTCGCATTCCCTGTCCCCTATCTCGTTCTCTTCTTGCACTCATACTTACTATCACTGGATAGTAAGAGAATTTACTGAGGCATTCAAATGGATATCTTAAGGATTACTCATTCTAGGATATACTTCACCCTATCTCTAATGAGCTACTTAATGTGTTATACTCCTGAGCTAAAGTTCAACCCTTAGCTCTGATACCAAATGTAACGACTCGGATTTTGCCCGCTCGAAAATCGACATCCATACTTCATATCGTATTCGAATGTCATAGATTCGACCGTTCAAATCCGATTCGCCGGAGCTTATAACAATCATTAAGTAAACCACACAGCGGAATAAAAGAATAATACATTGATATACAGTTTGGATACAATATCTGATACAACAGATAATCCAATAGATATCAATATACATCAGAGACATGATACAATAAAATAGCAGCGGAAAAGAAAATAGATGACATCTAACATACGGAACAATATAACTCGAAAATAGTCTTCAAGGAAGAACTCCAACTCCATTTCCAAGAATCAATCCAGCAATAACTCGAACTCCCAATAACAGTGCACCAAGCTAGGCAAGACTGGTGCGATCCAAAGACTGAACTAACTCCAGATAATCTACTAAACCTAGCTATCTGAAAAACCCAACTCTAGACTGCTCGTGTAGAAAATAATGAGCACCCAGAGTTTAGGAAAGAAACAATAAACTCCGGATCAGTCGTGGGACTGGTGTGAGCAACAAAAACAGTTTATCTCTTAAAACATTCAACAAAAGATTTTCAAAGTCAATTCGCAATGCTTTTAGAAATGAGACTACCATAAGGCCACCCGCACACACACACATGCAAACGCAGAATCGGAGGAGATTTCTCCTTATGATAGTCAAAGATGCTTGATACGCATTAAAAAGAAGCATTTGATATTATTACTAGTGCATAGTGTAGAAAATTATTTCGAAAATAAAGATATAAATCTTAGCCAACATAGACATTTCGAACTATGCCTACTATAGCTACCATCCAAACAGTGTTGCGACACCATAAGTGAATGATAGGTTCTACAACTAATACCGTACAAGTTTCGTATTGTTTCTTTGGATTTCCAACAAATGGTCAGGCCAAGGAACTTCCCATTGCCACATGAGAATGCCTCTGGAAGGACATTCCCGAGAACCAAACCGGAACTCTGCCAACACAAGGCCGGGTTACCCCTAACTGGGTAACTACTGACACGAGCACGCCATTCCCCGATCGTAAACGACCTTTCTCACGGGATCCCGATAACCAACAACCACAAAGTAATAAATTCGCGGTAACCACATAGGTTAAATATCTGGGCTCCATACCATGATACCACCTCTATCCAGAAGGAAATGCACATACCCTAAAGGGAGCTACCCCTCATAACCTTGCCGCATCTTTCCTGTTTTGACCATTTTCGGGGTGTGAGGCTCGACGAAGTCACGTCCACAAAACATACTTTATACAAAAGCCATGCTTTGGGTCAACTAATGATCATAGAAATGATCATAAAGATAGACGATCAAATAAATGATCCTATCATAAATAATCAACACAATGATCATTTACAGCAACACTCAGCATGTCACATTACCAAATTGGGAATATATCGCTGATAACATTCAACTACATAACCTCTGAGCTCGTATGTCTTAGAGAAGGGTGTTAAGCTAAGAGAATAAATTCTCCGCCACCAACAGAAATATATTTGAAAGAAATCGGCTTTATATCTCAATTTGTAATGTCAGACATACAATCCATACAAGTCTGTTCCGGGCTCGAACAGAACCGAAGGCACTTCCAAAGAAGTCCTTGCAATCCGGATATTCACTAATCACGTTCGGACTTCCTATCACAGATGGAGTCTCTATACCGGGGACCATTCGATGCAAAGACATTCGACGAGTTGTCCTTTCGCTTTCAAAAAATATCCGGTCTTCAACACCGGTCTTCAAATGCTATCCATAACGACATATCACATATTCGGAATGGGATATATGACACAAAGGTCCTCTCCCGGCTAAACCGAACAGTGAGCGCAGTATTTCAAAAACATATGGACATTGGGATTTCAATTAAGTCACAACTTATTACCCAAAACTTTTCTTCAAATGGTTTAACAAATCACCATTTCAAATCTTTTAAACAAAAGGATTCATTTTTCACAACCTTTAACGGTTTAAACAATTTTCACATTTTAATCTTTTAAACAAAAGATTCATTCACAGATTTTCCAAATCAATTTTTTATTTCAATTTGATTAACTCGTTAAATCTTTAAATCAAAGATTTAACTTATAGCCTTCAACACAATTTCATTTCAATTTGATTTTAAACAAATCATCAATTTAAATCTGTTAAAAATAAACAGATTTAATTCATAGCTTTCAAAAAGAATTCATTCATAACTTAGGAAAATCATTTCTCTATTGAATCGTGAAATTCCCCTAATTAACTGGAATCTCAATTCTTGTCTAAAAGTGTTTATCATTTGAAAACAACAGTTTTCATTTTGAAAATCTGATTCATTTATACGAGTTGAAATCCTTGGGTTAAATTCAAATTCCCAAAAATAATACTTTAAAAATGATTTAACTCATAATGACTAGTATAATATCATTAATCCCTAGTTTCAAATTACAGACTTCAATTCCAAATATCGAATTCAAATTCAAATTGAATTATTTAAATTTCAAAACTTAATCAAGTAAATTAAAATAAATTTTAACTTGAAATTTCATTCCAAAAGCTTTTCACATTTATTCCGATTCCATTTCCAAAACATTTGAATTTAAATATTCAACTTTAAAAATCATTTTAAAATCTGTGACTTAATCGATTTCCTCGTGAAATCCATAATTGTGTGTGTATGGTGTGGTCCAGGGGTTTAACACAATAAAAGTGCAACATCATTTCAATCATCACATTCTAAAACACAGAAATATAGTCGATAAGCGATATAAACTATAAAGCTTACCGTCCATACACAGATTCACAGATAATATACAAATGTATCATCCATAAATGAACAAATTATACGTACCACAATCTACAGAACAAAATATTACAGATCAGATAGGAAAAACAATTCAAGGCAACTCATACAATACAATTATTCATAAGTAAGGTCAGGCATTTGATAATCATTCATAAATAGGATTAATAAATCGTTTAATCCTAATTAATTCAAGTTATTTCCAAGTTAATTAATTACTTATGAATAAATTATCCATTTATTATTTCTCTAAGTAATTACCTTTCCAAAATTATCGAGTGATTATTCTGAATTAATTAAATTAAGAATTTAATTTAAACAGATTTGATTAACCCAATTAATTATATTGAATAATTTATTTCTAAATTACTGTTATTAAATAATTATACTTAATACAATCCACAAATTAATTTATCACATTAATTATCAAGATTAATCACATTAATAAATTATCAAATAAATCTCAAGTAAATGATCCTTATTAACTATTCATAATTATTTAATTACTATTCTTAAGTAATTGAACTCAATTTAATTATTGTTAATTACTATTTAATTAGCCTTTGAAATCATATAATTAATCACTAATTATTTAATTAACCATTAATTCTCAATTAATTAATCATTTAATTCTCAATTAAATTACTAAATTAATTAACTGTTAATCATTCATTTGTTAACTTAAGTAGTTAATTGCAAATTCATTTATTACCCATCATCCATTACTAATTACAATTAAAAATTTAATTAACCAATCTTTACCCACCGTTATGAAGAAATTTATATAAGAGTTTAAACCCAATTATTCAATTCCAAATCATTTTATGAAATATAGGTGAACATTCTAAAGTTGTTTAAATACTTTAAATTTTTATAAACTTCATTTATTTCAAACTAGAATTCAAGAGTTAATCTGAATTCCATCTTGACTTCAATAAACATTTTAAAGTTATTAAACAAGTTTGAATTAAAACAAAATTTTATTCTATTCAAAATCTAATTGTACAATCTAAATTTGAATTTGTATTTAGACCTTTTATTTAAACTTGTTTTAAATCCTAGATTTCAAATTTTAAAACCCTTATTAAATTTGCTTTAAACATTTAAAATGGTTTAAATGTTTATATTTTATAAACTGGTTTTATTTCAAATTTGCATCTTAAAATTTGCTTTTAAACCCAGGTTTTAAAACTTGTCTTAAACTTCAGTTTTAAAACCTTACTTCAGTAAACAAACACATATTTAAAAACAAAACAAAACAAACAGGTTACTGTAAAACCTGTACTTCAACATTCACTCGAGCCTAACCCTCAGGCAACTCAACCTATTTCTCGAGTCACTCACGCAAAAACTCGAGCAACGTCTCGAGTTTTCTTCTTCAAAACAGAACAACCCAGGTACACGCGACGTCACAGTGCACGTGCACAATGACGTTGGCCAGCTCCAGTCATCGCCGCGACTACGAGCATGTCGACGATCATCTCCAGATCGAGCTCCGACCACTCACACCGTCCCACAAATTCGAAATCAAAATTTGGGGTCGTGTTTGAAAACCTGGAACACTCGATACTGTCGACCCCCACAAACCTGTCAACGCGCCACATCATCAACTCCGACCACCAGAAACGCTGCACTTCCGGCCACGAACGCTCTGACCATTCACGAACCCATCCCCAGTGGTCCCATCGAACTCGATGCAACAGAGGGAACGAACGAATCGATTTCATGATATTGCCTAAAACTAGGGTTAGAAATAAAAACTCCTCCCCATCATCGCCACAGTCTTCTTCTCCACCTCCAGCCATTTTTCTTGGCAACTCCATAGCCACCTCCATCACCTCACATAACCCCGACCAACTCGAATCGCTCAATCACGAGAAAATGATTTAAAAGCAGATTTTGTTCTACCGTAAACTGCTCATGATACACACAACTAAAAATCACTATATTTGTTTCAAAAATCCTATCTTGGGATGTAAATTCAAGCTATATGATTTAATCCATAATTCATGATATTCGAAATTACCAGAGACTTAAGTTTTGACTGTAAAAACTTGTTCTTTCATTCCACATACCTTTATTCTTCACACAACCATTTTTAGATGATAAATCGTACCAGAACAAACAAAATTTGTTTTGATCTCGAGTTCAAATGTTTAATAGATCAAGTAGAAATGGATTTTAAATCAAAGTTTTGTTTTGAAAACTCCAAACAAAGAGCAAAGAAAAATAACAGCCTGGTGATATTACTCACATGTTTCCTAGGAAAGAACAGAGCTACTTATTGTTGAACTTGCATGCTTGCTGAGATCTTCTTTGCTTCTTCGATCTCCGTTTTGTCTGATTAAATGGTTGTTCAAGTTGTAGTTGATTGCATTGCTGTTCCAGTCGAAGTTTTAATTTGAAGTTGGTTTTAGTTTAGGATGATATATTTTAGTTTCTTCTCAGTTTTGGAATGGAACAAAACTGAAATGAGAAAGTTAATATGTATATAGAAAATGAAGTAGACAGGGTAATATTTGTTTATACAATACACTAGCTACTTGTATTTAATGCTTTGTACAACAAGCACGACTGAACATGTTTTTGCATTATGCTGTTTTACAGAGAAGTTACTCTTTGCTTGTACTTGTTTAATTTATTTTTTTATATTTGTTTTATAAGCTTGTATAGGCTGTATATGATAATTTTAGGGTGGCTGATATCTTGCTTTTGCTCATGTACTTGATGTTGATATACTTAAATATAAACTTACTGTCCTACCTTATATTGTATTTCTTTACTTTCCTGCATACTTGTTTCCAGGTCTACATGTTATATTAATTTGCCTTGTATTGTTTAAGTGTGCATACATAGATTTATATTTTATACTTTGCTTGTTTTTACTTTGTTTTATGTTCTTTCACTTTGTCTTGCATACTTACTTTTATATTTGTTTGTTTCTTAACTAATTCGTTTACATACTTATATTTCAGTTTTGAACATACTTATACTGCATTTGTTTTCATATTTTAAATGTTGTTTCTTTTCTTTTCTTTATTTTCTTTAAATCTTCTTGTTTTGTAATATAAATAAATTTCTATTTTATTATGTTGTTAGAATTTAGCAAATGTTCTACTTCCTATTTTTATTAAAATTTATCTCATATTATTTTTTTCTATTTCTAGTTTAAATATTTAATGTTATCTTACTTTAATATTTATTGTCTAATATTATTTTATTTGCTCACACATTTTGTTTTAATGTTTAAATATAGCTGGTTTGTTTTGCAAGTTAATTCATATATATATGTTTTGTTCCACTGCTTTGTCCTATTACTTTATAGTATGAATAACTTCTATTTTAACATGTTGTTAAAATTTATTTATGAGTTACTATATATATATATTTTTCTTAATTTATTTTATAACTCCAATATTTATTAAACCATTCATCTAAGATTTAAATTCAAATCAATATATATATATATATATATACACACACAAGATTTTATAATTTCAAATTGACTCATATATACCCAAATATACATATACATATATATATACTCACATATATACATATATATACAATATTCAAAAATTTAAATGACTTATATAGAATATATTTGAACTCGGGGAAACTCACATCACTAAATCGATTAATTTCACCGTTTTCTTCAAAAATAGATTTTAATTATCATTTTAAATTTATATAAAAATCCGGGGTCGTTACATTGAATGTCGTATGCCTCAAAAAATTTACAGGTAGTTTTATTCTTCGTTTGATACTCAGCCTAGTGATCTTGACTCCACTTAATAGTCAGGGGTTATCCTGATGTTTAATGAAGTCACTTCTTTCCCTCTCGAGCGGGAAATTGAATTTCTGCCTCGATCTTATTTCTGGAATCTCGGTTGCCCCGGTTGAGGTCGCCATGATAAGAATAGGTCTATACATTTCTTCTTTTGTAATTTAATTATCTTATATTCTCTTCAGTCTATCTTCGTAGTTAGAAATTCTATTTGACTAGGGTTCACCTGAATTTGAATCTCTATCCTAGTTTTGAAATCCATCCTTGAATCATCGCTTGAGTGAGTGTATTTTTTATTAATATAAAATGTATTATATTGTGTTGTTTGAGTTGTTAAGTTTGAATGTTGGGTTTCGATCAATTCGTCTAGCTAACGCTATGGATAGAAATTCCAAAAAAATTGATCAGAGCAGAATGACACAATACTATTTTCAAAATGGTAGATGATATAAATTTATGTATGGTTACATTTTATATATAGAAGTATAATTTTTTGAAATTGGATAGTAATTGAATTGGTTGTTAGAAATGATAATACTAGATTATCATTTGTTATTTTGTCAACACTACTAAATCATTTTCTATTGTTATGTGTTATAAGGTGTTGAAATTTTATAAATAGGGTTTATTTGATTTGAGAATGAAATGAATTTAAATTAAAGAGTTGAGAATTTAATTTCTGGTGCATTACTAAATTTGGTTTTCCATATTTTGAGAAATATTATCTGAAAGTATTTTCAAATGGAAATTTTTTCAAATAATTTTAAAAGAAGTAAGTCAGCACTCTCCTATTTGTCATTGAAAAATAATTTCGGTGATGACTGCAGCGTCATCGACATTCATTTTCGAGTCTCAGAGTGGAGAGACCACATAGTAGCTTTGCTACATTTTTGTCTGGAAAATGGATTTGATTTGAATTTCTTGTGTTTAATTTGAATTATAAAATATGTATGTACATATTTATTTCAAAATGATTTGAGGTGAAACCAGGGATTTAACTCTTAAATTTTATGTTAAGTGATAATTTTCAATTATTGAAATTTTGCAAAATTTTGAAAATTGGAGAATCTAAAAGAGAAATGGAAATTTAACAACTTAAACAGTAGAAATAGGATGAAAATTTGTTTGTATAATAGCAAATTGCATTCTAATATGTATAACTTACTTAAATATGAAAAAAGTTAAAATGTTAGGGTGAAAACATAATTAAAGGGTGTACAAGAAGAAAATTTAAGTACTAAATTGTTCAAACTAAAATCTGGCTTAATATAAATGTTGTAAATAAAAAGGAAAATTTGTGTAGTATTTAATTACAGTCAGATCTTAATATTACTTACACGAAAGTAGTTAAATGTTAATGGGAATAGGTAATTGAATAATATACAATATAAAATATTATGAAAAATGTAAATTAAAATAAATTGAATATCAAATAGAGAATGAGTAAATAAATGTAAACTTAAGAAACTAAATAGGTAATAAAAGAATTCATATCTTTGTAAATAAATGGTAAATTATAAAGAATAGTTGAAATTAAATCTGAGGTGAAAGTAACCTAAGTGAAGTCAAATGGATAAATAAATAAGTTAAATAAAATAAATTAGTTTTGAAAAGAATTTTGTTGCAACAAATGTAGTAAATTGAAATCAAATCAACTGAATGAAAGTACATTGAATTGAAACCAACAAAATGTGAATACAATAAACATTTATTGATTTAATAAAATGGAACCCAATTTAGTTGAATATAAATCAATTTATATCGTTTTGAATTAATTGTTTTATATTTTATTTTAGTCTATCTTTTCTTCTGGTTGTTTCTATTCTCCTATCTTGTTCCTTTTCGGGGATGAAAAGTTTTGAGTGAGGGAGAATGTAACGACCTGTAAATTTTAACGGTTTATTTAACGTAATTAACTGAAATTTTAAATTATTGAATTTGGCAATGAAAATTTGATATTTGGTATGTGTCTATTAAAACATAGTAAATGGTAAATTTTCATTAGAAAATATGAAAGTTGGTTTTATTGTGTAGTTTTCAATTTCCATTTAAATCAGTTAGAATTGATGTAAATAAAATGTTTCCGAAACTTGAATATTTTTATATAATAAAAATGTAAACTATTTTCTGAGTGAGACGTCATATTTTGTTTTTCCAAATTTGGACTTCTCTAGCCCGAAATAAAGAAATGAATATAATATAGAGATCAACACGACGAGAAGACCAGAATGATACACAAATATCAATGATACGACCGGCACACGGCGAAATGCAAAAAAAAACGGTTAGCCATATAGGTTCCGTATTTTGGTCTTTTGAGTTTCCTATGCCTATTCATGTATTTGTAGCATCAATAGCCAACTACAATATTTACTTTCAAAAATCAATAGTTGACCTTTACTATTCCCACTGTTTGATTTATTATATTGATGGTTCATTTTCCATCTGACTCTTCATTTTTCTCGGCATTCTGTTCTATAAAAATTTATATATATAATAATAATATATACACGTCGCCCTCATTATTCTATTCACCTGCTTACATCCTTATCTCTTCCCAAACCATACCCTTCCTTTCATTTTTTCGGCTGTGCTTTTATATACAAAAAAATATACATATAAAGGTATGTAAGCTTTCGCATAAAATTGTTGTAGCCTGTTCGTCACTTTCCTTTGTTCTCATTTTTCTCCAAGCCTCTCACCATTTTTTTTTGCTCTGCCGCACGCCATCAACTCAAGCCATCCACCTGATCCACTCCTTTTTTACGACCACTGCTTTCTCCAAGATGACCCAGCAAACGTCCTCCTGCCTGCTCAACCCTCCCTGTTGTGCTCCGACCCACATCTACCTTATACCGAACTGCTCCTCCACGACTCCGCCTCCGCATCCGTACTTCCAACCAATACCATACCTCTGCCTCCGCCCAAAAACAAACACCAAGCATCCTCTCAAACTATACAGGCAGCCCACCCCTTCTCGAGCCAGCCCTCCGCTATCTCCATGCCCATCAACCCGAGCTCGACCATCAGCATTCCATTTGTACTCTTCCCACTACCGTTGCTTTCCCCTTTCGCCATTTTGCCTGACGATTTCATACACCCTTCCTTGTTCAGTCGCCACCTAGTCCTCGTCCACTACCCCACTGAATCTTGCGGCAAGCATCCTGGTATTCTATTGTTTGTGAAAAGGTATATGTCCTATGTTTACTGTATATATATATAAGTAGAAGGAAATTATATGTTTACTATATTTATGTTTACAGTATAAAGGTTATATATATATGTTTAAAATTTATATTTTGTGAGTGCTACCTTTTATATATATCTGGATATATATATATATATGTTTGAAAAGTATATTTGCGCGTACTGTCTGTTATAAAATATACGGATTTTGATTTTTAGAACAAATGCAGATTTTAAAATACATGTTGCATATGTTATTTATGATGTGTAATATACAATCTGTTGTAGTATAAATATATATTATAATAAACTAAGTCTATATTTGTTTAATACTTGAAGCAAACTATATATATCTACTTGTTGTCAGAGTTGTATATAACAACTGTTAAGTATTGAATAATATGTTTAAACGGATATATATATTATGTTTAAAGATATATACTTAAATTTATGATCATACCTTTTAAACAGATTTTTGAGTACTAGCCTGCATATATATACAGTTAGTTGAAATTTTATCGTGTCTACCGTAAATCAATATATTCTTTTTCAATATATGTTTTGATTTTAAATTAAAATATTATATGTAGATAAGTTATTTTAAATGCTTGTTTTAAATTTAGTGATGGTTTTGTAATATATTATATATACGGATTTTATGTTATATAAGTTTGTAGATAAGTTGTTGAGTTATGTATGTACTATAATAAAATATGTTATATTGATTTTGTTATACACATTGACCTTAAAATGTAATAGGTCTGAAAGCTTATGCATTAGTTTATGTACTAGTATATATATAAGTTTAGTTTTTATATATTTATATAGATTTATTTTATAGGTAGTTAAAATTAAAATATTGATTTTACTAAAATAATAATATATATTGTCTGTATATATCAAACTGATTTGATTCATTCTCATCAATTCCTATTTATCAGCTTTGTTCGTCATATCCACGTTCACCTTGCTTTGCTTTGAGATTTTTCGTTCGGACTGGTTGATTTTAGAGTTCGTGACTCAATTCGTAGCTTGTCACGATGTCTAATTTCTCCAGCCTCGAAAGGTGGGCAACCACTCACAATTAACATCCTTATATTTAGTAAATTTAATTTAGTCGAAATGACAATTGAAATATGCTGTTAAATTTGAACTATTTATTTATTCACTTATTATATATGATATGCCATTTTCTGTAACTATCCACTTGTGACATCTGACACCATAATCTTTTATTTATATTATAATTAAATTTGTTACTGATGATATATGCCTGTTGTGATATGTTATATTTGTTCTCACTCTATAAGTTCCCTGTTAGTTTAGATTTCTATATGTTGAAATGATACATACCTGAATGATATTATAGGTTAGGGGAAAATCGTTATGGGTTAAAATGATAAACCCAAGCGATTTTCATTGATTTTAAAATTTTAGGATTGTGGGTTGAAATGATATATACCCGTAAAATATTAAATTGTAGATTGAAATGATAAAGATATGTATCACTTGACCATAGGATTGAAAATTATATACGGACACCGTTGGTCTATTTTGAAAAATGATTTTTATAGTTTTGGAATGAAATAAACAAATTTTATTCAATATTGATTTTTAAATATAATAAAAAGATATTTTATTTTGTAAAATTAGATTTTTAAATTATATGTTTTGGAAATTTTAAATTATAAGTTAGTTTTGGAAATATAATTTTTAAGATTTTCTTATAATTTTATTATTTTAAAAATATATAAAAATAGATTTAATACATTTAATAATAAGATTTAATTTTAGTAAAAATTTAATTAAATTAGTATATAGAATATGTTTAAATATTTATATAAAATTTTACATTAATATTTTAAATAGATTTTTGTAATGACTTTAAATAAATAGAGGTTGGAAAATAAAGTAAAATTGACGTGAAATTTAAATTGGTTAATAATTGAATTTAAATAAGAATTGAATTGAACTTATTAGTTTGAGATTTTGAAAGATATGATTTATACTTGTTTTGATAAAAAGGTGATTAAATGAATATTCTCAACTTTAAATAAAATTAAGACTGAATATTTAATATTGATTTAAATTCATAAATTGAGATTTTATTTAATTGTTATTAAAATGGTTAAGTGACTATTTTCCAATTTGAATAAAATTAAAGTTAAATGTTGAAGTATAAATGAAATTTATATTGTAAATGTTCGAATAGTTAAACTTGAATCTTTGAACTCTAAATTTGAAATGGTTAAACTGGAATTGGTTTAAATTGAATTTTGGAATTTAAGATGAATTGAATCGATTTGTGAAATTGGAGAAAACTATTTTTATAATATAAAGTATTTTTAATATATATAAATTATTTTAAGAATATATAAATTATTTGAACATGTAAACTATTTTAATTTATAACTATTTTAATATATACTATTTTCAATACCTAAACTGTTTATGTCGAAAATGTTATGATTTCCAAAGTGTTACGATTCCAAAGTGTTATGATTTCAAAAATTTTATGATTTCAAAGTGTTATGATTCCAAAAGTGCTATGGTTTCGAAAGTGTTATAATTTTGAAAGTGTTACGTTTCTGGAAATGAAATATTATTTAAAGTGGATAAATGATATCAAATTGACATGGTTTTGAAATGAGTATGATATTTTGATATGAAGTATGAACTATTTGAAATAAAATGACCATGGTGTGAAATAAGCGTTTGGTTGTTAAAGAGACCAGGATCAGATATTGTCATACTCTCTGCCAATGCCAAAATCCACTTCAACAACTGTGTATGTGGTGGACAATCCAGAAATAAAGTAGGATGGTTTGGCGACGATTCTATATGGTATTTACGTAGCCCTGACTCCCATGAGCCAGCTTGATGTGCCTAAAACAGAAGCTATACCAGGCCATGTGGGGTCATTCCCCTATCAGACACATTTCCTTGATACCATTCTATTGCTTTCCTTGATACCATAGTTATATGGTTTTGAAATGGATATTATATTCTGGTTTTGAAGTATAAACTATTTTGAAAATGACCACGGTGTTATAATAACGGTTGGTTGTTAAAGAGACCGGGATCGGATATGGGAGTACTCTTTGTCAATATCGAAAACCACTTTAACAACCGTTTACGCGGTGGAGTTTCCAGAAAGAAGTAGGATGGCGGCGGCGTTCCTTTGAGGTATATACATGGACCCAACTCCCGTGAGTCAGCATAAGGTGGCTAAAACAGGAGCGCTAACGAGCCAGTGAGGTAGCCCCTTTTATCGGACACACTTTTTCGATATTATATTCTGACTTTGAGATTGATTTCGTGGCCACTTTTGATTTTTGATTCGGGGGTGTGGCTCGAGGTGGGTGGTAGCTACGCGCTATGCGTCACCACTAGCCTGGATGCATAATTGGTATATCTACCCTGGCATTGCCAAGTTGTGCCGTGTCACCTACCCTAGCGAGCCTTGTACGAGTTTGATTTGTGTCGTGCCTATAGAGTATCTTCTCGTTGTCTCCCGATCAGGAGATATGCATGTACTGTATAGACTACTGGCACTATTATGTGTTAAGGGCTATATGGGTAACCCCTTAACGCTATTCAAAAATAAGTTTATTTTAATATTAGACACTATTATAATAGCGTATATTACTACATAGTAGATAGTTTAACGGATCCTTAGGATATGTAAATCCCGAACATCTCCTAAGTTACTACACTCACGTTAGACACTGGATAGGAGATGTCAAACCGCGTAAACATCTCTGATGTTGTTCCACTTATATTTTACCGTTAATTTAACTTACATAAGATCTTTTAGTTCTGACTCGAGTGTTTTGTCTTTTCAATTCGCTCGGGTCAGCCTGAGTATTTCAGGGTTTGAAGACCTTACTTCTGGAGGACGAAGATGAAAATTGCATTACTATTATTTATTATATCATTCCACTACATTGATACTGTTCTGCTGCATTATTATTTATTATTCTCTGGTATGTGTAACTCTGATTCTGTGTTGTATAAGAATGATCAAATATTTTGTAAAACAGCTTCATGAACTGTTATTTGATTATTATATTTTGTCATTCCGCTGCAAGATTCTGTTTTGTTTTTTTCTTTCTCTGCTTTTTCTTATTCACCCCAATAACAATCCCCCCTTCTGTATGGTTTGTGTCTGACGTGTATGGTTTATCGTCGATTTAAAGCGTACAAAAAGGCGGGTCGTTACAGTTGGTATAAGAGCTTTGGTTTAGCAATAAACCTTAGCTTTGTGGGGTCTGACTCCTTATTAATAGGGTAGTAATATCCTATGGTGAGTCGCTGAGTGTATATACATACGACAGAGCATATTTGTTAGTGTTATAAAAAATTTATATTGTGTTAATTTGTTCCGTTTTGTATTTATAAATTCTGGTTGCTGCATACGACGCTATGACATCAATAGGGATTTCTAAACACTTAATAGGACAGACCGACACAATATTTGTTTTGAATATAGGTGAATGAAATAATTTTGCCTATTAAATTTTCTACATATAAAATAATTTTTTTATAAATGGTATATATTTGGTTGTAATATAATTGTTGTTAGGTAGTGAAATTTATGAATATAGTTTGGAAATCGGATTTGAAAACTAAAATAAATGAGAATAAATTGGAAATTTAGAACTAAAGTTCCGGGGTTTTTGAAATTTCTTTCAAATGATTTTGGGATATAATAATAATACTATAAGAAGTATTTTCTGATATAAATATTTCAATATAATTTGAAAGAAATGTTTTAAAGGAAATTTTGGGAAGAAATAAGTTCTGTACTCCCTCTCCGTTGTTGGAAAATAATTTCGGTGATGAGTGCATGCATCATTGACATTCATTTTCGAGTTTCTAAGTGGGAAGACTACTGTAGTAATTGTACCGCAGATTTATTTTGATAAACAAATATAAATTTTAATTGTTTAACTAAAATTGGATATATAAGTTGTAAGTGCATACAGTTATCTATTATGTTTAAAATGATTTGAAAATGGAACTCAACATTTAGTTCTTAAATTTCTATGAATTAGAGATTTTACTTAATGAAATAGAATCTAACTAATTAACAATTGGAACCTCTAAATAAAATAAGAGATTGAATGCTTAGGTATAAATAAAGTACATAAGAAATTTGAAACTTGTAATCTATAAATAAAAAGGATATGATTATTGAACATTAAAACAAGTAAATCAAACTTGTGTAACCTTCAATTACATTTTTGAAGACATATATAACTTACCAATTTTAAAAAGTTAAAATGTTAAAAGAATATATATTGGAAAGTTTACAAGTAAAATTGTAATGAAAACATATAATGAATTGCTTTTATAAATATGAATTTGATTCCATAATTGCTATAACGTAAGTTATAATTGAAATGTAATATATAAAATGTAATGGAAAGTAAGTATGGCAAGTAAATAAGTATAAGCTTAAGTTATTGAATTGATATGTTAAATAGTTGAATTGAACCTGAATGCTATAAACAAATGCTTATAACTTAAGTAAATGTTTGAAATTTGAATATTGTAAGTAAAGGACCTTAAATATAAGTTAATGTAATACTTGGATAATGGAATCATTAGTTACTATAAACAACTAAATAGAAGTAACATATGTAAGGAAATTGAAGATTAAGAAATGGATAGAATTTTTTAGTATATGAATAATTAAGGAAAACGAAACCGTAATAAAATGAATGTAAATAAATGAAATTAAGTAATGAATGAATGAAATTGAATTCTGTAAGGAATAAATGTAGAATTAAAGAAAGTAATCACTGAAAAAGAAAAATTGAACAACAAATCTTGTTGAAATAATAATAATAATAATAATAATAATAATAATAATAATAATAATAGAACAAACTTAAATATTGATAGAATATGTTGTTTATTTGGTTTATGGATTGTTTGGGAAATGATATTTCTAATTGTTTGGATGTATGAATAATCTGTTGAGTTTTATCTAAGACTGTTGAGTAGAGGATATGACTAGTAGCTTATTTGTCATGCTATGCAATTTAGAATGTCTAAAAATTCGAACAAATCATTTGTTTTACCTACTATGGATGGATAACTGATTTGTAATGATTTTGTATGATGATTGTATGCTGTGGGTGCAAGTGATTGTTGTTGTTTGACATTGATTTGTTTGTTAGTGGATGAAACCACTTTACTATTTCATTTTACATAATTATTAACTCTTTCTAGATTATATAAGTGAAATATAGGTTATGCAAGCAATTGCTACTGCTTTTGGTTTCATAAATAAGCTTTATTTACCCGACAAATAGGTACGTTTTTGGATTATGGTTATATAGCGTTATTATATTTTTCCCACGTTGGGATATATATTATTTTGGAAACATGTGTTATATATTGGTATATTTGATATTATAATTTCTTCCGAGCCTCCCCGTACAAAGGAGATTCTGCCGAAATTTTCCGTAAATTTTGGACTTAGTAAAATTTTGAAAATGTTTTCCAAACTTTATTAATTCGAGTATAAAAAGATTTTATAGTTATAAATTGATATATTTTATTTAAATTATTAAATTTTGTAAATTTACTTGTTTATAAAATTAATATCTTTGAATAAGATGTATTGACTACTTAATTCTTTCTTTTCCCTTCTTTTTCCTTTTCGGGGACGAAAAGTTTTGAGTGGACGAGAGTGTAACAACCCTTAAATTTTCAATAATTTAATTTGTTAATTTAATGAATCTTGTTATTTAACATTGGCAGAAATAAAAAGTTGTAAGGTAATAATGAAATAATAACTAAGATGAAACGTAATAAGGTTAATTAAAGTTAACAATTAATGAACCTGAATGCAATTCCGATTAAACAAGATAATTTAAAAGTTATAACTTGGTTATAAAGTGAATATAAGAAAACAAGTGTAATATTGAATCAATTAGTGGATTAGTTTATAATTATTGATATTGGACAAAAACAGTGTTATGTAAGCAATTGTAACATTTGTTTGTTAATAACAACTTATAAGTGTAATTAAAAGCCAACGGTAACAATTATTGTATGTTACCCCTCTATTTAACCTATTAATTTAAACTGGAAATAAATTTCAATAAATGTAATTAAACATTATGTTAATGTAAATTAAGTTAATATTTGGAGGTAATGTTAATTTTATTCTTAATATGATAATTGGTTAAATAAAAAGAATGGAAATCGAGATTAATTAACTTATTTGAATTTAAAAGATAGTAATTGGATTTATTGCAAATAAATGAAATTAAATATTTAAATATTATGATAATGGGAAATTAAGATGAAATTGGGAAACATTAATATGCTAAGAGATAAACCAATGTTAGTTATACTTTTATTGTAATGAAAGACTTGGATAACAAGGTTTAAAAGTTAATAAATGGATTTTGGAATTTTAATTTATAATTTCTGAATTTAATGAAATTGAAATTAAACACTGAAATTGATGGATTAATCAACTTTAATTTGACAACCACATTTGTTTAAATTATTGAAATTGTTCAAGAAATCAAAAATGATAAAGATTGCTAATTATAGAATTGGAATTGAAAATTTGATTTAATTAAATTAATATTAATTTATTGATTGATTGGAAAATAGCCATTTGGCAACTGTCTCGGATTTTGGCAAAACTAGTTTCATAGGTTCCGTAATGGTGAATTATTGTAGGATTTCAAGTTTTGTAACGATTGGACTTGTTGTTTGATCGTACGGGCTCGAAACGCCTAGAAATCAATTTCATTGAAATCAATTTGAAATAACTTGATTTTAGCATAACTTCTTCATACGATGGAATTAGGACTTGAAACCTCTTCCATTGAGTTTAAATTATTTGAAAATATCTATTTTGGTATATGGGTTGACCCATTTTCCCTCCGGAGTCGAAACGAGCTTTTCGGGTCGATATCGTTCAACTTTCCAAACCAATCGAAACCATTCAATTCTATTTCATTCTGCCTATAAATATATCGTTATAAACCCTAGTCATTCCTTATTTTCAATTCTGTACGTACAATTCCAATTGCTCCTCCTATCTCCAATGGCAGATAAACCCTAATTTCCAATTGCAATTTCAAATCAAATTCCAAATCAAAAATTTATGTAACGACCGTGATTTTTGAATTACTGTCGTAATAAATATTTTAAAAATTTGTAACGACCGTGATTTTTGAATTACTGTCGGAGTAAATATTTTAAATAGAAATTTGTAAATTAAAATTTGTAGAAAAAAAAAGTGTTGCAAAGTCAGTGCATAGCGCACGTTGTAAATGAATTACTTATAGCCTTTACATGCATATGAAGTGGCCCATTAAAATCAAAGTTGTGATATATTTTCTTTGCATTCACATGCAAATAAAGCGGTCCATTTCAAAGCAAAAATACTGAACACTTTGAATTATTATCTTTCTTCATCTTTGCTTTGCTGTCACATTTTTCTAAAGCAGAGTTTGAACACATTTTGTGACAAATTTTGTAAAAGCAAATATTTAAACTTTGCGGCTATCATCATTTTTAGTCTAGCTGTGTCCTTTCTCTCATCTTAATCACGTCTTCATTAAATGCTTTTGTACCAAAATACGGCCAGCACATTATTTCCTTTGACTTATACACATTTTAAAGGAGAAAAGTTGCACTGCATCATCTTTGTGTTCCATCATTTTTCCAGTAGCCTTCATTTCATTTTTTTCTTTCGCTCATTTTTGTGAAGCTCTGCAAACAATGCATTAATAGCCGCTCACAGTTATTGCTCTCTTTTGAATCTTTGGTGCTAACCGAGTTTTGAAGTAAATTAAAGGTGAGTGCCAAGCTCACACTTCTAATTTAATCATTTGAACTTTGTAGTACTGTCTTGAGCTCGAGTTGCTTCATTGTGTATTGATGTGGTGTTGCCGCCATTCACTGCTGCACTGCTTCATTGATACATATATATGTCTTGTAGAAATATTTCATGCACTTGCATCCATAGTGTCACTGTCCATTAGACTTTTGGTTTCATTATAGCTTTTAGTTTGGTCTTGTGACATTGTTTGCATTTTTGCCTGACATTTGAATCATTGAATTATAGTAGTAGTGTACAGTGTACATTGACGATGAATTGATGCACTTGAATACGCAGTGTTTATATGTATGTTGTGTGTCATTTCATGTCAAAATCCTGATGCATGCATGGCCTTTTTCTAGTGCTCTGGTCTTTCATGTAAAAATTTATATAGTGTCCAGACCTCTAGATACCATTGCGTGCGTGTAGTATTCCTTTGATTCCTGTAACCTTACTACTTGCTTTGGGGAAGTGTATTTATCTTGAGATAGTTTGCATTCCAGTTAGCAGATTTGGAAAATTCATTTGATAAGTCATCGTAAAACGCATGCATGTATTATAGTAATGTGCATATATCAGTGTTGCATTCCTTGATTCTTAAAATGGCCAAACCTTTGTGTACTTGCGTGCATTTATGTAATTAGCTTTTCCCCGGGTCACCGTATCATATACATTGCACACATGCATTCATCGCACCTTGGTGCATTTCAAAACTTCATCAGTGCATGCATATTAAACTATGTCCAGACCTTAGTCATTTCGTGCATATTATGTTATGGCTCAAGAAATTAGTGTTGCCTGTTCAAACCTATATAGTATGTGTTGCGTGAAAAAGTTGTGCATATAGATTGCATCTCTAGAAGAAAAAAAATGTGTCAGTGCGTGTGCTACAATATAGGGTCCAGGTTATATTATTTTTGAAATTCCTACATGTATATGTAAGTAAAAACAAAATAGATAAGACCATCATCTTATATTTTTGCATGTAAATAGTTTTTGTGCACGAAGTACCTTGCCCAGACCTGTACATGAAAACACTTTGTACATGCATGCGTGAAGAGGAATTGCCCAGGTCACATAATAATTTAGGCCATTTGTTACGTGAGTATAGTAATGCATGCACCAAAGTGAATCTATTTCAGGTCAGGTATTCTTTTGCACATTTTGACGTGTCAGCGTATGGGAAATGTTTTTTGTACATTTCAAATTTTTGTGTACAAATGTGTACACTAGAATCTAGTTCCAGGTCAATTTCATTTCTTCATTTCTGTGTGCAAAAATATATGCATGTAAGAAATTAGTGTCAAGTAGTAAAATATTTGTTTCATATATAGTAGTGCAGTCTACTTTTTAATTTACGTTGAACCGGTGTTTGGTTTTTAAAACGTATTTTGCGCCGTTATTTTTATAACGGATTTTTTACTTTGGTGTTATATTTTTGAAGCGTGTTGTTTTGATGAGATTTTTGACGAATAAAAATTACTGTTGTTTTGACTTCAGTAACCGTCAATTTTAGAGTGAGTTTTCAAGCGGCTACCCCACAACGCTGATTTCGCTATCCGTTTTTACGCTGTTTTGTGAAGCGCAATTTCCTTGTCGAAATTGCTACAGATTTTGCTGTTTTAATCACGTGTTTTAAAATCGTTTTAAAATAAAATTGTTTCCAAAATTTTTACAGTATACGCTTTCAAAAGAATGAGAAATCGATTTAAACGCTTAAGGAAAATTAAGGACTATGAACCCTTACTTTTACTGATTAAGTTAATTCTGGACTTGTCCGTTTGAGAACGTAAAATGTTATTTATATAAAATACACAATTTTGCACTTTCAAGGAAACGATGAAGAGATTTAAACGATTTAGCAAAAGTGCGGGGTATGGAACCACACTTTTACTATTTCGGTTAATTCCGGACTCGTTAATTGAAATATTTGGTTTTTGATGATTTTGATGATTTTGTTGGGCTTTCGAGCCACTCTGCTGGACCTTCGGGTCATCTGATGGACCTTCGGGTCAATTACCAGTACTAGACCTTCGGGTCACTCTGCGGACCTTCGGGTTATCTGATGGGCACTAAAAATTATAGTACTTGGTAGGCTTCGGCCATCTGAGATGCACATGCGGCGTAGCTAAAACTCGCCATCTGCTGGGATCGATCCACTTTTATGTTGATTTTCTAGTTATCTTATTTGGATTTCTAGATTTTGTGACTGCTGATTTGTCTAGTTATCTTATTTGGATTTCTAGATTTTGTGACTACTGATTTGTCTAGTCATCTTAATTTTATTTCTAGATTTTGTGTATAGTCTCATCCGAGACTATAGTTTTGTGTACATTCTCATTAGAGATTATAATTTTGTGTATAGTCTCCTCCGAGATTATAATTCTGTGTATAGTCTCATCCAAGATTATAATTTTATGTATTGTTGTTTTGAATTCAATTGTGAATTTGAAAGTTGATTTGATGGAGTTTAAATTGAGATTTCTTCATTTAAGCTATGTTGATTATTTATGCTGAATAGTCTCATTCGAGACTATAATTATTTGCTTAAGTGTTGTTTATCATACACTTATTTCTGAAGTTTAAATTAGACTGATCCATTTATTATTTTCTTTTAAATAATACTCGGGTCAGACCGAGTTATTTCAGGATAATCGCTATCTCTGATTCAGTTGCAGCTTCATCTTTTGGGATTTCACATCATCTTTTGACTAGACTTCGAGGAGTACTTTTGGTTTATTTATTCTCGTCTCATGTATGTTGATGACATGTCTATGTATATTTGGTTCATGTGAACTGTCGATTGTTGTAGCATGTATCCAGACTTGTCTTTCGCTATATATATATATGATATTTCTGTTCCGATATGATTATACTATCAGTGTTGTTGTTATTATGAGTTGTTCTGAATTTTTCGTATGCCATCGTAGTTTCGTTTTAGATTTGGATTGAATATATATCTTTGGGAGTAATTTACACAACTCCTATCGATGTAATCAATACTCGTCTAAGGCATAACTTACGGATGGTCGCTTCTAACAAGCCTTATTCTTCGCAATAGAAGATGTTATTCCTTATAATAACCTTTGTTATTGTGAGTATAGAGGTGGGGCGTCACAGCTTGGTATCAAAGCTGAGATTCAAAACAAATTATAATAAACACAGAACAGAAGTAGAATGGAACATGTGTTTCAATTATTCGAGGGTTTTATTTGTGCCTTTCTAATCTGTTCCTTCGTTGTTCTTAAACTTTTATCCTCTCTAACAAGTTGGAATATGTCTAGGAATAAATCTCACATTCCCGTAGTATTCCATTTGTTAAATTACTTATCAAACTTGAGTTGTTTTAATTGCTCCTAAGGGTTTCAAATCCAGGAAGCTTAATGTTGCTAAAGCTTCTGGAGATTCTTCTCAGCCCAAAGGTATTCTTCCTTCTGTTTTGGAAGGTTTTATTTCATTGCCGTTCTATCAGAGTTCTTTTGGATACGAGTGCATCACATTCATTCGTATCAAAGGAGCTTGTTGATGTTATTCCTTTGAATGTTGTTAGTCTTTGCGACCCTTTGAGGATTGTAAATCCTATTGGTGGATCCGCTACTCTTGGTTTGTTGTGTGTTAATGTTGAGATTATTCTATTGGTTTTTCCTTTCATGCAAATCTGCATGTTATGGATCATCTTGGTTTTGATATGATTTTGGGAATGGATTAGCTCGCCCGTTATGAAGTTCAAATCCTATGTCTTGAAAGAACTTTATATCTCAAGCATCCCAATACTGTCGAGAAGCTATCTATTATATTTCGAAGTATGGACCATCCTTCGAATGCTATCATTTCTTCCTTCGAATCGGAGGCTGTTATAGCTAAATATTCCAGTTGTTTGTGATTTTTCTGTTGTCTTTGAGCCTATTTGGAGTTTGCCGCCGAATAGGGCAATTGAATTCTGTATTGATCTTATCTCTGGTACTCATCCTGTCAATCGTCCTCCCACGAGGATGTCTGCTAAGGAAAATGAGGAACTCAAGCAACAACTATCTGAGTTGGAAGCCAAGCAATTTATTCGTTCTAGCTTATCTCCTTGGGGCGCCGCCGTTGTCTTCGTTAAGAAGCCAGATGGTACTCTTAGGCTTTTCATTGATTATCGCAAGCTTAACGAGCTTATTGTCAAAAATAGGTATCCATTACCTAGGATCGACGACATGTTCGATCAATTAAGTGGCGCTAAGCTTTTCTCCCAACTCGACCTTACCACCGGTTTTCATTTGGCTACGAGTTGTGGAAGTTAGCATTCCACTTACCACATTCCGCACTCGTTATGATTCTTATGAATGACTTATTATGTCATTCAGTTTGCCCAATTTATTTCACCCATTTTATGAATCGAGTATTCTGTATTTATTGATTTTGGATGAAAACGGCAATTTAAAATTTTGCAAATCTTTTTCATAAGATTTATTTCCAAGTATGATTGGATTTGTGTTTAGCATATAGAAGAGGATTTTGTGAGTGTATTGCCCATTGAGTGCTTTAAGAATTTTGGTCGATGCACTTGATCAACGTTATCGATAGGAATCTCCTAAACGCTTTGATGAGACGATTTGACACAATAAATTGACCTATAAAAAGAAAATTTTTCTAGAAAATGATTTCATAAAGATAATTGTAATTTTGGAAGTTTTAGCTTTTCAGGAAAGAAGATTATTTGAAACAACTCTTTTTCGATACTCTTATCTTTGTGGTTCTCGAAGGGAACCAAGACTTCATTATTTGTACCAATACTAGCCGCATTGGTTTCGGTGTTGTTCTCATGCAAAAGGACAGAATAGTTGCCTATGCTTCTAGACAACTAAAGCCTAACGAGATTCGTTATGCTACCCCAGATTTGGAGTTAGCCGCTATAGTCTTTGCTCTAAAGATTTGGCGACATTATTTATTGGGCGAGCGTTTTATTCTCTTCACTGATCACAAATCTTTGAAGTATCTATTCACTCAAAAGGAGCTTAATATGAGGCAACAGCGATGGCTCGAATTTCTTGCTTCATCTGATTTCGATATTCAGTATACCCCGGTAAGGGTAATCGAGTTGCTGATGCGCTTAGTCGCAAGCAGCAAGTTGTTGTTTCCACGATGCTAGCAGAGTGGAATTTATTGGAAGCTTTATCTCATTGTTATAATAGAGACTGTCCTTCAGTTTCTGATCCTCCCGTGCTTTTATTTAGCATGGAAGCTCGTCCTGGTTTGTTGGATCGTGTTGCCGATGCCCAGAAACAAGATCCAAATCTCTCTTATCTTATTCGGAGTTGTAAATCGAAATCCTGAAGTGATAATCTAAAGGATTTCGATAGTGATATTCATGGTTGTATTCGGAAGAAGGGAAGATTGATCGTGCCTAATGTTCTTAATCTTAGAAATGACATTCTTGAGGACTGTCATCTTTCTAAGTATACTATCCATCCGGCTAGTAGTATGATGTACGCTGATATGAAACGCTTATACTTTTCGGAGGGTATGAAGCGTGATGTTGCAAGTTATGTGAGTTGTTGCATGACTTGTCAACTTATTAAAGCAGAACACCATTGTCCTAGTGGTCTTTTGCAACCTCTTGAGATTTCATTATGGAAATGGGATCAAATTTCTATGGACTTCATTGATGGTCTACCTCGTTCGAGTTCGGGCCATATTAGTGTTTGGGTGGTTGTTGGCCGATTGACCAAATTAGCCCATTTTATTCCTATCAAGTCCAATCAGACCGCTTCTTGACTTTCGTGGTAGTTAGGAAGACTAACTATCTCTTGTTGAATTTTCTTATTATAACGATTTCCAATCCAGTATCGGTATGGCTCCTTTCGAAGCCCTTTACAGAAGGCCGTGTCCATCACCGTCTTGTTGGTTGGAATCAGGGAAAAAGTTAGTTCTCGGCCCCGATTATAGTCGTGAATCTTCTAAGAAGATTGATTTGAATAGACAAAGAATGAAGAGGCTCAGAATAGGCAGAAATCTTATGCCGATCATCGTAGGAAGCCTTTGGAATTTTCTGTTGGCGATCACGTATTCATTCGTGTTTCTCCGATGAAGGGTGTGGTGCGTTTTAGTAGCTCCGAGAAATTGGCTCCTCTATATATTGGACCATTTCCTATTACGGAACGCATTGGCCCAGCTGCTTATCGTGTATCGCTACCTTTTCAGTTTTCGGGAATCGATGACGTATTTTATGTATCCCAGCTTCGTCGATGCCTTCGAGCTTCAGATTATGTTATTGATCCTCATGTGTTGCAAGATCTTGAGATCTTACCCGACTTGTCTATTGTGCAAAATCCTATTCGTGTGCTAGCTTCGGAAGTTAAACGCCTTCGGAATAAAGAAGTCCCGCTTGTGAAAATTCAATGGTCCGCAAACCCCAAAGATTGTACTTGGGAAACCAGAGAATTCATCGAGCGTTCTTATCCCGGTTTTCTCTCCTCTTCTGGTGAGGGTGAGCATTCTTGTCCATCTTTTCTATTTTAATCTTTATTGTGATGAAGTATTTGTGTTATTGACTGCTTCTAGTATGAAAATTTCGGGGACGCAATTTTTATAAGGGGGAGTCTGTAACGACCGTGATTTTTGAATTACTGTCGTAATAAATATTTTAAAAATCTGTAACGACCGTGATTTTTGAATTACTGTCGAAGTAAGTATTTTAAATAGTAGTTTGTAAATTAAAATTTGAAGAAAAAAAATGTTGCAAAGTCAGTGCGTAGTGCATGTTGTAAATGAATTACTTATAGCCTTTACGTGCATATGAAGTGGCCCATTAAAATCAAAGTTGTGATATATTTTCTTTGCATTCACGTGCAAACAAAGTGGTCCATTTCAAAGCAAAAATAGTGAACACTTTGAATTATTATCTTTCTTCATCTTTGCTTTGCTGTCACATTTTCTAAAGCAAAGTTTGAACACATTTTGTAAAAGCAAATATTTAAACTTTGCAGCTATCATCATTTTTGGTCTAGCGTTGTCCTTTCTCTCATCTTAATCACGTCTTCATTAAATGCTTTTGTACCAAAATATGGCCAGCACAATATTTCCTTTGACTTATACACATTTTAAAGGAGAAAAGTTGCACTGCATCATCTTTGTGTTCCATCATTTTTCCAGTAGCCTTCATTTCATTTTTTTTCTTTCGCTCATTTTTGTGAAGCTCTGCAAACAATGCATTAATGGCCGCTCACAGTTCTTGCTCTCTTTTGAATATTTGGTGCTAACCGAGTTTTGAAGTAAATTAAAGGTGAGTGCCAAGCTCACACTTCTAATTTAATCGTTTGAACTTTGTAGTACTGTCTTGAGCTCGAGTTGCTTCATTGTGTATTGATGTGGTGGTGCCTCCATTCACTGCTGCACTGCTTCATTGATACATATATATGTCTTGTAGAAATATTTCATGCACTTGCATCCACAGTGTCACTGTCCATTAGACTTTTCGTTTCAGTATAGCTTTTAGTTTGGTCTTGTGACATTGTTTGCATTTTTGCCTGACATTTGAATCATTGAATTATAGTAGTAGTGTCAGTGTACAATGACGATGAATTGATGCACTTGAATACGCAGTGTTTATATGTATGTTGTCTCTCATTTCCTGTCAAAATCCTGACGCATGCATGGCCTTTTTCTAGTGCTCTGGTCTTTCATGTACAAATTTATATAGTGTCCAGACCTCTAGATACCATTGCGTGCGTGTAGTATTCCTTTGATTCCTGTAATCTTACTACTTGCTATGGGGCAGTGTATTTATCTTGAGATAGTTTGCATTCCAGTTAGCAGTTGGAAAATTCATTTGACAAGTCATCGTAACACGCATGCATGTATTATAGTAATGTGCATATATCAGTGTTGCATTCCTTGATTTTTAAAATGGCCAAACCTTTGTGTAGTTGCGTGCATTCATGAAATTAGCTTTGCCCCGGGTCACCGTATCATATACATTGCACACGTGCATTCATCGCACCTTGGTGCATTTAAAAACTTCATCAGTGCATGCATATTAAACTATGTCCAGACCTTAGCCATTTCGTGCATCTTATGTTATTGATCAAGAAATTAGTGTTGCCGGTTCAAACCTATATAGCACGTGTTGCGTGAAAAGGTTGTGCATATAGATTGCATCTCTAGAAGAAAAAAAAATGTGTCAGTGCGTGTGCTACAATATAGGGTCCAGGTTATACTATTTTTGAAATTCCTGCATGTGTATGTAAGTAAAAACAAAATAGCTAAGACCATCATCTTATATTTTTGCATGTAAATAGTTTTTGTGCACGAAGTACCTTGCCCAGACCTGTACATGAAAACACTTTGTACATGCATGCGTGAAGAGGAATTGCCCAGGTCACATAATAATTTAGGCCATTTGTTACGTGAGTATAGTAATGCATGCACCAAAGTGAATCAATTTCAAGTCAAGTATTCTTTTGCACATTTTGACGTGTCGGCATGTGGGAAATGTTTTTTGTTCATTTCAATTTTTGTGTACAAACGTGTACACTAGAATCTAGTTCCAGGTCAATTTCATTTCTTCATTTCTGTGTGCAAAAATATATGCATGTAAGAAATTAGTGTCAAGCAGTGAAATATTTGTTGCATATATAGTAGTGCAGTCTACTTTTTAATTTACGTTGAACCGGTGTTCGATTTTTAAAACATATTTTGCGCCGTTATTTTTGTAACGGAATTTTTACTTTGGTGTTATATTTTTGAAGCGTGTTGTTTTGATGAGATTTTTGACGAATAAAAATTAGTGTTGTTTTGACTTCAGTAACCGTCAATTTTAGAGTGAGTTTTCAAGCGGCTATCCCGCAACGCTGATTTTGCTATCCGTTTTTACGGTGTTTGGTGAAGCGCAATTTCCTTGTCGAAATTGCTACAGATGTTGCTCTTTTAATCACGTGTTTTAAAATCGTTTTAAAATAAAATTGTTTCCAAAATTTTTACAGTTTACGCTTTCAAAAGAATGATAAATCGATTAAACGCTTAAGGAAAATTAAGGACTATGAACCCTTACTTTTACTGATTAAGTTAATTCTGGACTTGTCCGTTTGAGAACGTAAAATGTTATTTATATAAAATACACAATTTTGCACTTTCAAGGAAACGATGAAGAGATTTAAACGATTTAGCAAAAGTGCAGGGTATGGAACCACACTTTTACTATTTCGGTTAATTCCGGACTCGTTAATTGAAATATTTGCTTTTTGATGATTTTGATGATTTTGTTGGGCTTTCGAGCCACTCTGCTGGACCTTCGGGTCATCTGATGGACCTTCGGGTCAATTACCAGTACTAGACCTTCGGGTCACTCTGCGGACCTTCAGGTTATCTGATGGGCACTAAAAATTATAGTACTTGGTAGGCTTCGGCCATCTGAGATGCACATGCGGCGTAGCTAAAACTCGCCATCTGCTGGGATCGATCCACTTTTATGTTGATTTTCTAGTTATCTTATTTGGATTTCTAGATTTTGTGACTGCTGATTTGTCTAGTTATCTTATTTGGATTTCTAGATTTTGTGACTGCTGATTTGTCTAGTCATCTTAATTTTATTTCTAGATTTTGTGTATAGTCTCATCCGAGACTATAGTTTTGTGTATATTCTCATTAAAGATTATAATTTTGTGTATAATCTCCTCCGAGATTATAATTCTGTGTATAGTCTCATCCAAGATTACAATTTTGTGTATTGTTGTTTTGAATTCAATTGTGAATTTGAAAGTTGATTTGATGGAGTTTAAATTGAGATTTCTTCATTTAAGCTATGTTGATTATTTATGCTGAATAGTCTCATTCGAGACTATAATTATTTGCTTAAGTGTTGTTTATCATACACTTATTTCTGAAGTTTAAATTAGACTGATCCATTTATTATTTTCTTTTAAATAATACTCGGGTCAGGCTGAGTTATTTCAGGATAATCGCTATCTCTGATTCAGTTGCAGCTTCAGCTTTTGGGATTTCACATCATCTTTTGACTAGACTTCGAGGAGTACTTTTGGTTTATTGATTCTCGTCTCATGTATGTTGATGACATGTCTATGTATATTTGGTTCATGTGAACTGTCGAATGTTGTAGCATGTATCCAGACTTGTCTTTCGCTATATATATATATGATATTTCTGTTCCGATATGATTATACTATCAGTGTTGTAGTTATTATGAGTTGTTCTGAATTTTTCGTATGCCACCGTAGTTTCGTTTTAGATTTGGATTGAATATATATCTTTGGGAGTAATTTACACAACTCCTATCGATGTAATCAATACTCGTCTAAGGCATAACTTACGGATGGTCGCTTCTAACAAGCCTTATTCTTCACAATAGAAGATGTTATTCCTTATAATAACCTTTGTTATTGTGAGTATAGAGGTGAGGCATCACAATTTAAAACTCCTCAAATAATATTGAATTATATATCAATCTGGAGTTCTTGAGGAGCGCAACCTGAATCTGTGATTCGTTGCTCGATTGGAGTCATCGTCTGTCCAAGAAATTGTAGTTTAGTTTCGGCCGTTCAAGGTATGGCTTCTCGTTCGGCGGTGGATTCTCGTAGATGGTTCGATCGAGGTGTGCAGTGGCATAGAGGGCGATGAATAGAGCGCATCTGTATGGTCAGATCGTCGTGATGGTCATCAAAAGCGCCAGATCCTAGCCGTGTTTGGAACGGTGGCGGAGGAGGCTTTAGCCTCGGAAATTGGGCGTGTAGGTGGGGGCTCTGGTCGGCCGAAGCTGGGAAGGCCAACGGTGCAGTTCGATCAGGGAGACGGTTGTCGAGGAGGCGGTGGTTGCGCGTTGAATAGTGGCGGCCGTGTTTTGCCAGTGATCGATCACGATTATTAGGGTTTCAGTGAACTCAGAGAAGGTGAAGTGGCAGTCAACGTGTGATTTTCTGGTATTATTTTTATTTAATTTATATTCGAAATCTATATCTTCTAATTCGTATAACTTGTGCATATGAGGTCTATTTCACGCGTGATTTTCTCCGATAGGATCGTATTGAAATTCCAGACATTTTGACATGGGTTTGGACAAATTCTGAGGCTGTTTAAATTTTAGGTTTAAATTAGATTTAAATTAAATTTAAATTCAAAAGGTGAGTGGTTTAACCCCCTCACAACTTCTAAAATTTCTTATGTTTGTTAAATTGATTTATGATGTGATTAGAAATTTATTTATGACTGTTTGGCATATTTTGAATCATTACCTCAGTTTATTTGAATTTGTTTGGATAAAATAGTTATTTAATTTATTATTGAATAAAAACTGCCAGTAAATACCTATTATTTATTATCTATTCTATATTGATATTATCGATTGAATTGGATGATGATTGTGATAAATGTTTGATGATTGATATTGGATGAATGGATGTTGTATTTTATACTGTTATAAACTGCAAGTTTTTATGCATTTTTATTTCATTCGGGATTGCGGGTTGAAATAATAAATAACCGTATTTATATTTTAAATTACGGATTGAAATGATAGATATCTGTATCACTTGACCATAGGATAGAAAATTATATACAGACACCGTGGTCTATATATGAAAATATTTTGAAATGATTTCTATGGTTTTGTAAAGAAATATATGGTTTTAGATAAATATTGATTTTAGATATTATATAAATGTTATTTTATTCTTGATTTTAAGCTATGTGTAAATTTGTTTAACTTAGAATAAGCTTAATAATAAGTTTGATTTTTATTGAAGATAATATGGTTAAGTATTTAAATTATATTTTAATATTGAGTTTATAATGATTTAAATAAATTAAGGTTGGAAGATAAATTTGAAATTTATTTGAAATTGAATTTATTTAAGAATTAAAATCAAATAAGTTTAATGTGAAATTTATTAAATTTGAAATTTTTAAAAGGTATGATTCTTATAACTTGATTTTGGTTTAAGGTGAATTAAATGAATATTTCAAGTATAAATATATTGAAGGAAATATTTAGTTATTTGTAATTTGGGTTTATTTAAATGATAATGGACTAATTAAATAAAATATTTCAAAACTTAATAATAGAAAATTGAATTTGAGATATATATATATATATATATATATATATATATATGAAATTACCAAACTTAGTTTTGAAATTGTTGAATACTTAAAGTTTGAAATATATTGAATTTGAAATGGTTTATTCTGTGGATCAAATCTGTTTTGAAATCGACATAATTTGAATAGTTTATATGGAAACTGAATTGAATTATTTTGGAATTGATTTGTGAAATTGAAGAAGCCATTTTATTATATAAAATACTTTAATATTTAAACCATTTAAGTGGTAGAAGTTATGTTTCAAAGTTATGAGCTCCAAAGTATTATGATTTGAAAGTGTTATATTTCAAGTGTTTTTGATTTCGAAGTGTTATAACTTTGAAAGTGATATGATTTTAGAAAAGGATATGTTTAAAGTATAAACTATTTTGAAAATGACCGCGGTGTTATAATAATGGTTGGTTGTTAAAGTGACTGGATTGGATATGGGCATACTCTCTGTGGACACTGAAAACCACTTTAACAACAGTGTACGCGGTGGAGTTTCCTGAATGTAGTAGGATGGCGGCGGCATTCCTTTGAGGTACATACCCGGACCCAACTCCCGTGAGTTGGCATAAGGTGGCTAAAACAGGAACGCTAACGAGCCAGTGAGGTAGCCTCTTTTATCGGACACACTCCTTTGATATTATATTCTAACTTTGAGATTGATTTGGTGTCCACTTTTGATTTTTGATTTGGGGGTGTGGCTCAATGTGGGCGGTAGCTGTGCGCTATGCGTCGCCACCAGCCCGGATGCGTAATTGGTATATCTACCCTAGCATTGCCTAGTTGTGCCGTGTCACCTACCCTAGCAAGCCTTGTACGAGTTTGATTTGTGTCGTACCTATGGAGTATCTTCTCGTAGTCTCCCGATCAGGAGATATGCAGGTACTGTATAGACTACTGGCACTATTACGTGTTAAGGGCTATATGGGTAACCCCTTAACGCTATTTAAAAGTAAGTTTATTTTACTATTAGGCACTATTATAATAGCGTATATTACTATATAGTAGATAGTTTAACGGATCCTTAGGAGATGTAAATCCCAAACATCTCTTAAGTTACTGCACTCACGTTAGACACTAGATAGGAGATGTCAAACCCCGTAAACATCTCTAATGCTATTTCACTCATATTTTACCGTTGATTTAACTTACATAAGATCTTTTAGTTCTGACTGGAGTGTTTTGTCTTTTCAATTCGCTCGGGTCAGCCTGAGTATTTCAGGGTTTGAAGACCTTACTTCTAGAGGACGAAGATGAAGATTGCGTTACTATTATTTATTATATCATTCCACTACATTCATACTATTCCGCTGCATTGTTATTTATTATTCTCTGGTATGTGTAACTCTGATTCTGTGTTGTATAAGTATGATCAAATGTTTTGTAAAACAGCTTCATGAACTATTATTTGATTATTATATTTTGTAATTCCGCTGCATGATTCTATTTTGTTTTTTTTCTTTCTCTACTTTTTCTTATTCACCCTAATAAAAATCCGCCCTTCTGTATGGTTTGAGTCTGACGTGTGTGGTTTATCGTCGATTTAAAGCGTACAAAAAGGCGCGTCGTTACATCCTTTGTAATCTCCAAGAAAACAATTAACTTTTAAATATTTTCTACACTGAAAACCAAACAAACTTTCATTTTGAAATTCGAATATATTTATGCAAATATAATCCAAGAATTCATTATAAAATTAACATAGAAAACAACCTTATATAACAAAGCAAATATATCGAAAAGAAAAAACTAAATTAGTAATGGTTGTTACACTATGTGAATATGTATTATCCAAAACTTATCAACTACCTTATACAAGTTAAGAAATGTCATATAAACATTTGCGTTATGTCATTAAACAAAATTTGGAAACAAAAAATCAACCATATTTTTGCCATCATTTGCACAAAATCTCCATAGTTGACTAGAAAACTTGGATGTGTATCAAATTCTTTGCCGGTTGATCAGAATTTCAGTTTCACATATGTCAACATGAAAACAATTATATAAATATGTCATTATGTAGTGGAAGTAATTGAACCCTGTTATTTGTTTAAATATATGTATTTTGTATTAGAAAATCCAGCATTTAGAATCTCAAACTGTTTGTTCATCGATTTTACGTGTAGTGTATGTAATTTAAACTTGCTATACGCACATATTTACTAGCGATATATACAGTTTTGATATTTGATACTAATGTATTCATGCTCATGTTTTAGGAAATGATATTAAGGCACTTGGATCGTCACATAGGAAAGAAATTAGATGATCTATTCTATGGACTTCTAGGATTTGAACCATCAGAATGCCTCATAGCAAGAGAGCTCTCGATCATTCATTTTTCACAAACTTACTGAGAAATGCATAATTTTAGGTAAAGAAATAGTATATTATGTATTCTCTTGGATGAAGATCCATTAGGTTTATAGCTGCAAGAGTTGATGTTTAACGAGAAATTTAAAGTACTTTCATTAGATGTAATTGTAGTAGGTATATATTGTTATGTACGCATGACGTCAATTATAGCAATATATTATACTTACACAAAGATTTTGGGCCTTTCTTATTATAACATGTTCTTGTCATAATAATAATATATGTACTTTTGGAAGTTGAATTGATGCATGTTTAATGTATTGTCTTAAGTTATATGCTAAGGCTGGGTAGATGGTTAATGTCATCTTTGGTTGTTTTCTAATGTTGTCTTTTGCAAGTTTTTATATGTCGAGACTGGGTAGAATCTCCTTGCAGGTTTCAAATGTAAATATATCAAGAGCTTTAGATATAATTCTGGCAGCTTTAGATATTTACTTTAATTAGTAAAATGAATATAACTACAGATTTAAATATAAATATAATCATAAATTTAATGTATCATGGTAATGACTCTAATTAGTAAAACAGTTAATGTCATACTTTCAAGTTCTTTTGTTAACATCGACAACCTGAAAAAGCAGCTTATATTCAACACATAACTTCTTTCATTTCTCTATGAAGCATTTTAACAAAGATTAGAGTTTCCTTGACTGCTTCTATAAAATGATAAATACTTGCAAACTTGGCTATATCTGCCAAATAGGATAATTCACATTGTTGAATCAATGATGATTAAATGCAAGTTCGTCTGGACGTGTATATATATTCATTGTAAAATTGGTTTCATATATATTAAAAAAGCAATAGGGACCATTTTGACACTTAAAATTATGTTTTATTACGATGGTATATAAAATAACGTTAATCGCAATTTTCTTATCTAAACAAAGTAATTGTAACCTAAGAATTTTACAAAATAGATAATATAATTTTGAGTTAAGAGAACACATACTCATAGTAGATTGATATTTATCCTATACTATGATTATTGGGTTTGGTTTCAAGAGCACACAAGCCTCCTATGTAATTTGTGAAATCAACAGCCGCATTTTTATCTCCTTTCCATTCGTATCGAGCTCTCCGCCTTTTCGTCTAGTTGAAAATTTCTTTCTCAGTATCGCTGCTCTCCTCTCTCTTTCCCCCTTTTCTTCCAGCCGAAATAATAAAGTCCTCATGAAAAACCTAATGCAAATTAGATATCAGATAAAATCATTTTATCTTACTTTTAATCATCGACTACAAACTGGTACCACCTTTATCCTCCAAATCAAGTTTCCACCTTCGCTCTGGCAGCAGATCAAAGCATAAAGGGCGTCGAATCGAAATTCTGAAGAAATTAATACCATTAGTTTGTGGTGTTTATTTCTTTCAAGTTAAAGAAGAATCTTCTCAATTCCTCGCCTCTGTCAATTTTTATATACTTTGTTTAGGCACTTACTTCCACTACTCTCCGTTCGATTACTAATACCAGATCGAATAGCTTATACAGCTTTCGCTTTAATGTTTGGTCTACAGTTCAAAATTCCTTTTTTCTGCTTTTTTTTAACCTTCGTTTTCTTTTGTTGCCTTTGATTGCTTCTACTTATTGATATGCAATTTATAGTTGTATTACTGATTTGTGTTTGTTAACATATTCAATAAAGTTTGTTGTATTGTAGATTATTGTTAGTGGTGCATTTTCTTTAGTTATGCATTTTCTTTGATCTGCATTTGGGTATCATATATTTCTACTGCTTTTCTGTATATGTTAAGAAACCAGGTTACATGAATCAATGATGTAGTTATTTGATCTTCAAATTGTTCCCCTGTTCATTTCAGATTGAACTCATCAGTCCATTATTTTCCAATTGGCCTTCAACTAAGGGAAATGCCATCTCACATTTTCTTAGAAAACCACGAAGACACATTCATATGATTGATTAGAAACAATAAATCTGCTCAGGGATGATTTATTATAAATATAAATTTGATATTTTCAACCCAACAAAAAAGTGTTCACATTTGTTCATACTCCTTTTAGGGGTGTGTAACATCCAAATTTCTTAGAAAAAATTTGCGTTGATCACATACATATAAATAATTACATATGTTAATACATGTAACTTCTTTTGTCAAATAAGAATTAAATCTTTTATGCCCCTTTTCGGTTTTGGAATTATCTTTTGACTATCCTTTTAGGATGAATATTTTAAAAACTTTACGGTCTATTATATATATAGGTTTTAGTGTATAAGAACTGGATTAGAAAGAGGTGTCACCCATTATGCAAGGATTAGCTGTCTTTAATAGTTAAATACCTTATTTATAAAGGCATGTGAAAAGCCGTGTGATCATATAATTAACTAATTATAAACAACTTCTATCCCACGATGGATTTGAATATTGAATTCAACGTGTAATGGTGTCATCTTTAGGATATATATTAGCGTTTAATGGATTTATATAAATTGTAAAACCCAGAAGGAGCCTAATAACTCCTATTACCATAGGGATGGATTATATGATTAACACATAATTAATTATGTTAATTATGATCACTAGATTTTTTGGTTACCATGTTCCACTTGTATTCATTCTAAATTGTTGAGGCTATGATTAAAATTTTGTACGTTAACAAATAAATGGAATTATGTTAATTAAACCAAGTTAAGTTATGCTTGTTGAATATGCGAGTATATGATTTTTTTTTGATGATAATAAACATATATGCATTCATTTAAATGTATTTGTTAATATACTATTTTATTTTTCATAGATTAAATAAATATTTGCTGAATAAAATTAAATGACACAGAATTTGAATTCAAACAGAAATTTTATTCAAACAAATATTTATTACATTTTTGAATAGTACAAATTCAAGCTCTCACTATACATATACAATTTTGATTACAATACATCACTATTTCATATTTACATAAATTCCTCACTACATATCACTCACTCGTAGTTTATCTTCAACTCATTCCAGTTAGAATCCAGCATCTGAGCAATCTGCAAAAATATACACTAACGCAGTAAAATTGAAAAAGAAATATTGTTGCAATATAAAATAAAATATGGATTTTGAGAATATTATTTGCCTCAGTTTTGGGTTGTTTGTTATCATTCACATATGAATTCATCACACACGAACAGTGTGACATGCACAGTGTATCACTGTACATGCCACAAGGCTGTGCACACCGATATACACTTGATAATGCTACAGGGACATGTGAGCACAAGGTCAAACCCAAATAAAAAGACGGGTTCAACTCAGGTGCAAAATAAATAGAATCTCGACTTCAGCACAAGGTCAAACCCGAGTTGCGAAACCAGATTCAACACAGGGCAGTGGTACAGCCTACGACTTCAAGCATGTTTTTTTTTTGAAAGCCAAAACAATGCCCAACTCAAATGAACACTACAAGTCAGTAGAGAATCCATACTACATGAAATACATCGAGACAATGCCAAACTACAACAAGACCAACTCCAAATGCATCAATGCTTGAAGACTATAGCAAAACCAGAGTATCACAAATACATGAAACAATTGGAGCAACAGAACATCAACTGGGCACATGAAGACTAACAACCACAATTGAAAACTGAACCAAACGAAGACCAGAAGTACAAAATGACCACCAAGTATGCTAAAACAAAATCAAGCCCAAACCAGTTGCAACATCACTAATACTAGTGAACCAGAAATGCACAAACTAATATAAATGTTCACTGACTCGAAGGAGCAAACATATAGAACAAAGGATAGTGCAAAGTGCAGACTTGATGAACAAATATACAAGTGAAGATAACAAGTGCACCAACATTTACAACATACAAACAAGCACACGAGCTCATGAAGACTGCATCATGATGCAAGACAGAGAACTGCAAAAGTCAACCAAGCTACTAATGAATGGAACTCGAGCTCCAGACCACATACAAGTCCAGAACTCAATGACTGAAACAACTCAATAAAGTAATGGCAACAATCTCAATGAATTGGATGAACAATACTCAAGTATGTATACAGAGAGTACAAATCAAAATGAACCAGTGGCTATAAACAGAGTGCATACTACAGCAACAAAGACCAAGGCTACAATGTGCACAGATATGCAAACAAAACAAGCTACAAGGATGATCAAACTCAATGGACCAGACTACAAGTACTCGAGCACAATGCCACTGCAGATGCAAATAAGGTACAGACCAACAATGCGACCCAAGAGAATAATCAATGAATGATATTGCCAAGATCAGGTCGAGCATGTTGCAAATATGAACACACACACATATATGTAGTGCATCGAATCTAAACAGTGAAACTAAACAACAAGGAATTCAATCTAGTGCCAAAATCAACACAAAGTCAAAGCAGTGCGTAGTGCAACAAAGAACAAAATCAACAAATGACAGAGACTTCAAAGCCACGATCATGCTACAGCAAAGACAATATCAAAGCAATGGTGATGGCCGAGGTTAGTACAGAGTCATGGAGTCGCATACACAATATCCAGTGCCGAAGTAAATTTGCAAATTCAAGTCAAGGCCGTGAGACCGAAGTCAAAGAAAATAAACAACGAAATTTAACAGTCAGCAGTGCAAACCAATGTGTAGAGTGTCAACAGTCAGCGGTGATAATGCAATGTTCAAGTGGAGTTCAGGTTAAACCAATCAGAGGAGATGGCCAGAGACGAAGCTCATAGGGGCAGAAAAATAAAGCCATAATTCACAGTGAAGTCGAAAGCTATAAACAAGCTATAGTCGAAATCATGGTAGCATATAGAAGTCAACAAGGAAATTCATGTGTAAAAATTCAAGTGGGTATCATTGAAAAAGTCAAAAGTCAAATCCAATTAAAAGAGGAAAGTTTCTGCCGTATCAACCAAGAAAAAATCGAACGCTGTAAAATCAAAGCCGTGTGCATCAAGTCGTAAAGATATCAGGAAAGCAATAATTAGGAAAGTGTCGAATTGACAAATTCAACTAACTCCAGACGAACACAAATACAGGGATTCAATCTCTATAAATTGCAATCAACATCATCGGCAATAAGCATCGAGTTCAAGTATGCAAAATCAGAAAAAGCAAAAGCACAAATTACATACCGGAGTAACATCCAACTCGATCATCGAAGGTACCATGAGCTAAGTGAAGAGACGGTCGATTGACGACGCAAATCAGAAGATCAATTGTAATCGATCAACAATCATTCAGGTCCTTCGATAGCCGAAGCCCTAATTTCACCAAAGCCCTAATTTCAAGAGCCAAGAGGAACGAACGAAAGAAGGAACCAGGCCGACATTATTTTTACAGAGCAAAATGGATAAAGAAGATAACGGGCCAACATAGAGATAAAGGAGGCCGCATTGTCTTTAGTGATAAATTATTTTGGCCAACTTATTTTAATAGGGCTTAGGGTTTAACTGTTTTTTAATTGTTGTTTTTTAAGTCTGTTCTTTTAAGTTTGTCAAACCTTGGTAAATCACCACCTAGGGTTTAGGTTGTGTCAGATTGTCTAGTTAGGATTAGTTCAGTGAGCAGGGTGTGCGAGTTTGCAAAACTCTATAGGTGGTAGCAGGGTGTGCGAGTCTGTTAGAGTGTTTGTAAGCGGGAGACTGTTTAATCCTAATAGAAATCTGGGTATGCAGCAGTAGGCAGGGGTTGCCGAAGCTGGGTAAATTTTGTGTGTGATTTACTTTTCAGTATATTTACTTCTCTTCAGTTTTTTTTGTGTTTAATTCGAGAAAATTACTATAACCCTATTCACCCCCCCTCTAGGGTTAATCTAGATCCTACAAGTGGTATCAGAGCAAGGTATTTTTCTTTAACTCTAGAGTCATGAATCCACGAAATAATGTTTTTTCTGAGGGGAAATCTATTGCTAGGCCACCCATGTTTAATGGGAATGATTATGCTTATTGGAAAGTTAGGATGGGTATTTATCTTAGTTCTGTTGATTATGATGAAACTGGCTATAAATTTCCCGTGTAGGTGTGGTGGCAGGCTAAGGAACAACAACAGTGTTCTTTGGATTTTGGCTGTTCCAAAAACACAACGGGCGACAAAGCAAAGTTCCTTAGCCTAGTACAAAGGTGACAGAATCGCAATGGATAACAACGAAAAATATCGTAAAGGTAAAACAGGTAATGGTATATTTATTCGAACGATATATTAAATGTGATAATCTGCACCATATTATGAATCAGCCAATATTGAGATGATGATTTTGATTCTGACTTTTTCAAAATTATTGGCCAATTATGCTCTTTTGCCCGAAAACTCTACAATCCTTGAAATACTTAATATAGATTAATTCGGATTACTAATGGTGTTATTGATTGATAATACATTTGGCTAACTATATATTCACAATTTCTTTTGACACGACTTCAATTAAAATCCTAAAGAATTTCATCTAAAAATTATAAAAAGGATTTTAAGAAATTTTTGAAACTTCAAGAAACTGTTTGGAATAATAATTATGTTTTAATGACTGATGATTACTCATAAATATAGTTGTTTATCCTATGGCTTCTAAGATTAACACCATGATATTTGTTTGAGTGTTAACATGGCTTCATTTCAAATTCAAGAGAATTTCATTCTGAGATAGTCTGTTGAAATTTCACAATCTGGTCTATGTCATCCAACGAGTGATAATTGAGTGAAAGTAAAATTCAGATGCAGGTTACACTGTAATATAGTTGATAGAAAAATTACTAGTGGAACGTGATTAAGTGCTGCATCGTTTTTCAAGGAAAATATTTGCATATTTTTTCACTTGAAATAATTTTTATTTTAGCAGAAATTTTTCTTAAAAACCCCTTCCAAAAAAAAATCTTTGTTGACCTTGTATCAGATTAGTTATTTAAGAAAAATTGATTTTAAATGACAAATTTTGACTAATCCGACTCCCTACTAATTATCGAAAAGATAAATAGTGATTGAAAAGGTGATAAGTGTTGATATTTATAATACATTACACAAGACAGTATATTTGGAAAATTTCTTTAGGAATTCAAACAAGAGTTATAAAAACGTTTTGTTGGGTAAAGATTCCATGACCATTTCTATATCTATCATATTTCTATCACCATTGTTTATCAAAAATTCAATATAGTTTGTCGATATGTGGTACTATAATCAGGGATCATTTGTTTTTCATTTTACATTTTTTTTGTAAAAATAAATAAATACCAAAATATTCACTCTCATTTAAAAGTCCTCACGGTTATGCATGGGTGAATTACTTGGAATTTGTTATGTGCTTCCATGCTCATTTCCTTACGGTTATGCATGTATGGAATGCATATCAAAATTGATTGTTTAAATAGACAAGTTAATTCTAATCCCATTTAAAAGTCCTTACGGTTATGCGTGGTTAGAAGATACTTGAATTCATTTTTAAAATTAAATTGGAATACTACTAATCTCATTTAAAAGTCCTAACGGTTATGCATGATTAGTCGATATTCAAATTCCTGATATAAATGTACCACAAGTAGATGTAATTATATGGTTTTATATGATGACATCATTCCCATCATTCTAAAAGTGGAATATGCGCCTAACAAGGGTAGTTATGATTTTTTGTTTGATTTTTATTGAAGTTTAATATTTATATTCAAATTGAGTTTTAATGTTGGATTAATATCGATCACTTTATCTCTATTTTCTCTAACACTATTATTCTTTTGCTGATAACAAGAGGGGGAGAGAAAAGTTAAGATTATGTCAAATAAGATCAAGCAAAGGTCAAATAATTTTCCATTTGCATCTAGGCTCATTTGTATATTTCTATTTGTATGCATATATGTAGGGGGAGCATCGTGTAGAGAGGAAGCATTTAAATAGGGGGAGAAATTAGAGTATATCATTGATCAAATACATTTAGCACAGTCACAATCTTAAATATATGTCTGTTATCATCAAAAGGGGGAGATTGTTGAATATACGAGTATATGATTTTTGTTTGATGATAATAAACATATACACGTTCATTTAAATGTATTTGTTAATGTACTATTTTATTTTTCATAGATTAAATAAATATTAGCTGAATAAAATTAAATGACACAGAATTTGAATTCAAACAGAAATTTTATTCAAACAAATATTTATTACATTTTTGAATAGTACAAATTTAAGCTCTCACTATACATATACAATTTTGATTACAATACATCACTATTTCATATTTACATAAATTCCTCACTACATATCACTCACTCGTAGTTTATCTTCAACTTCATTCAAGTTAGAATCCAGCATCTAAGCAATCTGCAAAAATATTCACTAACGCGGTAAAATTGAAAAAGAAATATTTTTGCAATATAAAATAAAATATGGATTTTGAGAATATTATTTGCCTCAGTTTTGGGTTATTTGTTATCATTCACATTTGAATTCATCACACATGAACAGTGTGACATGCACAGTGTATCACTGTACATGCCACAAGGTCGTGCACACCAATATACACTTGATAATGCTACAGGGACAGGTGAGCACAAGGTCTAACCCAAATAAAAAGACGGGTTCAACTCAGGTGCAAAATAAATAGAATATCGACTTCATCACAAGGTCAAACCCGAGTTGCGAAACCGGATTCAACACAGGGCAGTGGTACAGGCTACGACTTCAAGCATGTTTTTTTTGAAAGACAAAACAATGCCCAACTCAAATGAACACTACAAGTCAGTAGAGAACCCATACTACATGAAATACATGGAGACAAATCCAAACTGCAACAAGACCAACACCAAATGCATCAATGCTTGAATACTACAGCAAAACCAGAGTATCACAAATACATGAAACAATTGGATCAACAGAACATCAACTGGGCACATGAAGACCAACAACCACAAATGAAAACTGAACCAAACGAAGACCAGAAGTACAAAATGACCACCAAGTAGGCTAAAAGAAAAATCAGGCCCAAACCAGTTGTAACATCACTAATACTAGTGAACCAGAAATGCATAAACCAACATAAATGTTCACAGACTCGAAGGAGCAAACATATAGAACAAAGGATAGTGCAAAGTGCAGAAATGATGAACAAATATACAAGTGACGATAACAAGTGCACCAACATTTACAACGTACAAACAAGCACACGAGCTAATGAAGACTGCATCATGATGCAAGACCAGAGAACTGCAAAAGTCAACCGAGCTACTAATGAATGGAACTCGAGCTCCAGACCACATACAAGTCTAGAACTCAATGACTGAAACAATCAACAAAGTAATGGCAACAATCTCAATGAATTGGATGAAAAAGACTCAAGTATGTATACAGAGATTACAAATCAAAATGAACCACTGGCTATAAACAGAGTGCATACTACAGCAACAAAGACCAAGGCTACAATGTGCACAGATATGCAAACAAAACAAGCTACAACGGATGATCAAAATCAATGGACCGGACTACAAGTACTCGAGCACAATGCCACTGCAGATGGAAATAAGGTACAGACCAACAATGTGACTCAAGAAAATAATCAGTGAATGATATTGCCAAGATCAGGTCAAGCATGTTGCAAATATGAACACACACACATATATGTAGTGCATCGAATCTAAACAGTGAAACTAAACCACAAGGAATTCAATCTAGTGACGAAATCAACATAAAGTCAAAGCAGTGCATAGTGCAAAAAAGAACAAAATCAACAAATGACAGAGACATCAAAACCACGACCATGCTACAACAAAGACAATATCAAAGCAATGGTGATGGCCTAGGTTAATACAGAGTCTTGGAGTCGCATACACAATATCCAGTGCCGAAGTAAATTTGCAAATTCAAGTCAAGGCCGTGAGACCGAAGTCAAAGAAAATAAAGAACGAAATTCAACAGTCAGCAGTGCAAACCAATGTGTAGAGTGTCAACAGTCAGCAGTGCAAACCAATGTGTAGAGTGTCAACAGTCAGCGGTGATAATGCAATGTTCAAGTGGAGTTCAGGTTAAACCAATCAGAGGAGATGGCCAGAGACGAAGCTCGGAGGGGCAGAAAAATAAAGCCATAATTCACAGTGAAGTCGAAAGCTATAAACAAGCTATAGTCGAAATCATGGTAGCATATAGAAGTCAAAATGGAAATTCATGTGTAAAAATTCAAGTGGGTATCATTGAAAAAGTCAAAATTCAAATCCAAGTAAAAGAGGAAAGTTTCTGCCGTATCAACCAAGAAAAAATCGAACACTGTAAAATCAAAGCCGTGCGCATCAAGTCGTAAAGATATCAGGAAAGCAATAATTAGGAAAGTGCCGAATTGACAAATTCAACTAACTCCAGACGAACACAAATACAGGGATTCAATCTCTATAAGTTGCAATCAACATCATCGGCAATAAGCATCGAGTTCAAGTACGCAAAATCAGAAAAAGCAAAAGCATAAATTACATACCGGAGTAACATCGAACTCGATCATCGAAGGAACCGTGAGCTAAGTGAAGAGACGGTCGATTGGCGACGCAAATCAGAAGATCAATTGTAATCGATCAACAGTCATTCGGGTCCTTCGATAGCCGAAGCCCTAATTTCACCAAAGCCCTAATTTCAAGAGCCAAGAGGAACGAACGAAAGAAGGAACCAGGCCGACATTGTTTTTATAGAGCGAAATGGATAAAGAAGATAACGGGCCAACATAGAGATAAAGGAGGCCGCATTCTCTTTAGTGATAAATTATTTTGGCCAATTTATTTTAATAGGGCTTAGGGTTTAACTGTTTTTTAATTGTTGTTTTTTAAGTCTGCTCTTTTAAGGTTGTCAAACCTTGGTAAATCACCACCTAGGGTTTAGGTTGTGTCAGATTGTCTAGTTAGGATTAGTTCAGTGAGAAGGGTGTGCGAGTTTGCAAAACTCTATAGGCGGTAGCAGGGTCTGTTAGAGTGTTTGTAAGCGGGAGACTGTTTAATCCTAATAGAAATCTGGGAATGCAGCAGTAGGCAGGGGTTGCCGAAGCTGGGTAAATTTTGTGTGTGATTTACTTTTCAGTATATTTACTTCTCTGTAGTTTGTTTTGTGTTTAATTCGAGAAAATTGCTATAACCACATTCACTCCACCCCCCTCTAGGGTTAATCTAGATCCTACAATGTTGTCTTTGACATGATGTGATTATGATTATGCCTTACACAAGGATCCTGTTTTTTCATATTTATATTTATGCTGGAAACACATCAGACTGAGTTTCCATCTATTACTATAATTATAAGCAGATAGGACACGGTTTTGTATGGAGTTAATTAGAATCAAATACTCAAATGGTATATGTCACTGTATGCATCAGTTTGGATATAGTTAACTAATTTATAAGCAAGTAGGACACAATTTTGTATGGAGTTTGAAATTTTAAGTTAATTTTGGATCACTGGTATTAGGTTCGAATCTAATCAATCTGAGTATTTAAGATCTTTTGTGTTTCCTATGTACCTTCCAAAATGTAAATCGGAGTAGGCGTATCTGAAGGAACTAGGCCAGTCCACAGCGAAATAAATGGGTGAATTTAATTTTTTTTGCCATTTTGAATCTTTAATGGGCCTTTGAAGTCTAAATTTATTTAAAAAATTTCTAAATTTGATTTAAATAAAATCATGTACTTTATTTAATTTTAGTTTTGCTTATATATTTGTGTGTGTGTGTATAATCATTATATATATATGTATATGTGTGTGCATGTATAACATAGCAACCCGTGCATGGTATAACATACCCACATATAGATGTTGGGATTTGCATCGCAATGGACACATTAGCTCATTTCGTATGTATTGTTTGTTGTCACATATGTGCGTAAATATATAACTACGAATTTCATGTGATTATTTTGAAAAATTATATACATATACATATATATATATATTATGTATGCATAAAATTTACTTTTATTATTAAAATATTAGAGAAAATATTTATTTATTTATATGACAATATATTAAACTATAAATAACAATGAACATATATATAATTAAAAACTTCTTTCATTTCAATTACCAGTTAGAAAATATACTAGATCTGGAATTCAAAGATTTTGTGATTTAATATACATATATATTTAATATACTGAATAAAACAGATTTAGCCATAATTAATTATCATAAAATAACCATATGATTAAATTATAAATTTTAGAATTTTAGAAAATCTAGAAACACATTTTTTCTCAAGAAAAATTTCTGAAATTTTCTCGATTAAATAATATTTTAAAAATATAATATATTGTAGACCCAAAATCAAATTAATTATCAAAATTATAAAATTAAGTTATAAAAATATAAAGCATTTTTTGAAGTTTTTATAACATATTTTGGGTCTTAAGAAAAATTTCCATAAATTTTTAAATTAAAATGATATTTTTATTCAATTAATTATTTTCAATTCCGAAATAAAATTAATTTGTAAAATTATTATTTAAGTTCAAAAAATCTAAAAATTTTCCTGAAGGCTTTTGACATGAAGGAAGATTTTAAAAAAATCTTAAATAGAAGCTAAGAAACGTTTATTATTAGATATGAATTTATTGGTTCAGATAATCATTAAAAAAAATTTGGCAAGGCTAGACGGTTTTATACTGGACCGTCCACTTTTTATTACGGACGTAATAAAAATTGAAGTATAGGAGTAAGGTAAAAGCAACTCAACTACTAAATAAAAAGGAAAATACAGCACAGGTTTGTGACAGACATGTCACAGAACTATAAAAATCACGAGAACTATGACTCCTCCGAAGAGGAAGAGTCACCATCTACATCAGAGACCAAAGGGACTTTGCCAGAAAGACCAGCAAAGGGGCTGAAACAGATTGCAAGACTAGGGTCGTAACCCAAAACATCAGGAGAGTAAATGAAAGAGCGATCCCAAGAAGAGTCGGCTAGCATGGCAGAATTCTTGCTCGTAAAAACACCATCCAAATCAAGAACTAATGCATCACCAGACGGAATGTAATATAGGCATCTAAGGTCCATCTGATCATCGGAAACAAATCTGAAAAAAGAATCATTTACTGGGCTATATCTCACATCAGAAATGTGGTCAACCCAACACTTTTCAGACTCATCCCAAACAACCCAGGTAGAATCTGAAGCAACTAAAGGATTATCTGGGGCAGCACAAGGAACCACAGCAATAGGAGGAGAGGCAGGCCGAACAACAAAAGGAGGAGGACTAAGATCAGGCAAAGAGACCACTATGGAGGGGGAAACCTGGGAAACAGAGGAAGGGGCCTTCAGAATCCATTTCTGGAGTGGGGGACGAGGCAGAGGAATCTTAGAGGGAGCCGCGGTGGATTTGGAATGCAGGCAGAAAGCAACAAGGTGGCCAAAGGAGTGATAGAAGGAGCATATATCAGGAACCCATCCATAGCAAACACGAACCTCAGCTACATGACCAACAGCAAGCTGCATAGGGATAGAAGAAGGGAGAGGCTTAAACGGGGATATCTCAATAAGAGCCTTAGCGTACATTAGTTATTCTCGAGCAACAATATTAGTGTCAAAACATTTCAATTTTCAGACATTGCAGGCTAACTGTAACAACCCGGAATTTTTGGCAGTATATTTTAATAAATATTTAATTTAATTTATATTAAATACAGGTTTCTCAAGTATGTGTTATGAATCAATGTTTGATAATTAAACTACAAATAGGATAAATTTAGAAATCATAACCATAATAATCATACATGAACGATATAAATGCAATAAAATTAATATACTAATAATGACTATGTTAAGTTTACTCAATATATATAGTGTAAGTTAGCCTAAAACATTAACCCGTGAAGCCCATTTATACAATACATAAATTTTAACAAAGATCATATCAAGATGCTGTTGAACAAGTATACAAATTACATGTAAAATATTTTTGTGCAAAATCTGTATACCTGTGCAGTTAATGCGCTCGGTAGATTCAAAGCGGTGGACGTGCAAAAAGTCATAGCGGGGATACAACGAGGATATTGCAGGATATAGCGGATGGCTCTAAAATAGCATATAAAACTCGTACTTAATGATTTTACAAATATATAAATGGTAATTAAATGAAAAATTATCATTCAATTGAATTATAAATAATACATAAATAATTTTAAATAAAAACATGTGCGAATATACTTCAAATAAATGAAAAACTGATATATAACATAATTGAATTTGTTAGAATATTAGAGTATATTCACTTCTGAAAATATATTAAAAATTAAATCAAATAAATTAGTTTCATAATTTTATAATGTAGAAATGTAATTTTTCAATTCATTTTGTTAAAAAAGATATAGCGGGAATAGCGGAATATAGCCGAAATAATGGGATATAGCGGAAATAGCGGGGATTAAAGCGGAAAGGCTATATTCTGGGGCTATATGGAAAAATCGTAGTGGTAGAAATCCGTTATGAGATATAGAGGGGTTGTAGCGGGGTAATAGCGGGGCATTAACTACACAGCTGTATACACATATGTACCACAATCAAGTGTTTTGTCTAGAGAAAAAAATATACTAAAAATAAAACTTAGGTGCTGCTGTAAGTTTATATGCATAAGAAAAACAAAGTTTTCACTTCAATATAATAAAACAAAATCTATGTCTTATACAAAATATGTTTGGTTGAAATAAAAAAATAAATATCTTGTACAACACATAAGAAAGTATCAGTAAACATTAAATACATTTTGTCATAAATAAGAGCATAAACATTAATTAGCACAACATTTTGTTTATGTAAGTACTATAGCCGAAATCTCCTTATCACTTCATACTGCAGGGTATTAACTCTTAGCCAATAAAAAGGAAAAAATGACAAACAAATACAAACTGGCCAGCTACAACCTGCTGTTAAGTAACTTCTTTATATATCCATTAGTTCGTTTATAAACACTGAACTAAACATAAAGGCAAACCTGAGAAACATTTATTTCTTTGAAAACTTAAACTAATTTAAGACAGAAAACTTAAGAAAGGCTTCAGGAAACTTCTTTCTGCAGTGTTCTTCATCAATACCTTGCTTTCTGTTTTAAAGTTACTTGGTGAGTAAACATACTTTCTAGAAATTTAAAACTTGATGCATAGATCATGTAACCTTATGTCTGTTATATACTTAATATAAAATGCTCTGTGTTAATGTTGATACTGGAAGTTCCACTATGGGTTAATCTTCAATATTTTAGATTTCTGAACAAGGAAAATAGATAAAGATTTATACTTTATCTTGTAAACCATTTAAACTATGATTTTTTAAACAAGATAGGATGTTTAACCTTCAATTAGAAATCTAGACCTTGTTTGATGCTTTACAGTAAGACATGGACTCTGCATATTCAAGTTTTGCAGTAAGAAACCAATAAGTGCAAAAATTCAAAGACTTTAAATTGTTAATTCGAATTCATATATTAAACAAACATGCAAAGTTAGGATTTTTTAAATGGAAATGATAATTTTTAGATCAAAGTTTGAGGTGCAGTTTCAAGAGAAGCCAAAAATTGATTTTTATCAATATCGGTTGATTCAACAAAATTTAATTATTGAAATTTCCTGTGAAGTAAGCTTGAAGATAAATTAACACATGAAAATTGTCAAATTATTTTTCGAATGTAAGGATTTTGGGTTTGAATCTAAAATAGGGTTTAGTTCAAATTTTCTAATGCTCTGTGAATTTTCCATTTTTGGCTTCATACGTTTATCGAGATGATCGCGATTTCAGGTGGTGTAAGGGGGGTGTGATCGAGGTTTTGGTGGAGTACCATCACCTCTGGGGATCAATGTCGGTGGACCGAGAGGGGTTTTCGTGGTGCGTTCATGGCTCGTGTTCGAGCTTCAGGCAAATTTTCAATTTCAACTTGTATTTGAAAATCTGAGTTTCGTTTTCGATGCTAGATACGATTTGGGGTTTGTGGGGGCTGACGCGAGTCGCCGGAGGCGAGGCGAACCACCGTGCACGTGCACGGTGGTGATCAGTGCCAGTGGAATTTTTGACCGTCGTGTGTGTTTTGCTCGAGTCTCTGGGAAGGTCGCTTCGAGTTTTTCCTTAGGATTGCGCGTGGGTATTAATATTTCTGCAATTTAAAAATTTATGCTTAAAAAAATTATAATAATAATAAGAAAGAAACTGGGAAAAGAAGAACAAGATGGAGTGAGAGAGAGAGACGCGGGGAAGACACGAAGGTAACTCGAGACTTTCTCGAGTAAAAGGAGGTGCTGTCTCGGGTATCTTCTCATGGACGAGCATAATGTTTATTTAAGTAATTTGTATAACTAAGTTAATTAAGCAATTAGTTAGTTTAGATTAATATTTGATTTAAAAGTGTATTAAAGAAAGTATGTAAAGATATGTATTAATAATAAGTAATTAGGATGTTAATTAATTTGTATTTGAAATCTTAAATTGATAACTTTAAATTGATTTTTGTAATTAAAAATTTATCATGTGTTAAATCAATTTAAATCTTAAGAACGTTAGCTTATCACTTAAAAGTTAATTAATAAATGATAATTAACTTAAGTGATTAATTAAAGATTATATGATTAATTAAATTATTAATAATTGATTAATTAAAGTAATTTGTGGGAATTAAATAAGTAATTAATTTATATTAAGTAAGTTGATAATCAATAATTAAGAATCAACTAATTAACTGAGTAATTAAGTAACAGTTAACGAATAAAGGTTTAGTAATTAAATAATTACTTAAAGATTAGATAATTAATAAATTAATAAATAATGATTAACTAAGTAATTAATTGATCATTAATAAGTTAATAAATCAGTAATTAATTAAACAGAATAAAATAGTTTATTCTTAAGCAATTAATTAAGTTAAGTAAAACCAAACTGTTTGGTATGCATTGATAACTCTGTTTGGTTGACGTTGATATCTGTTGATGATACTTCTGTGATATGTTGTAATATACTATGGATATCTGTGATAACTATGTATGATTTATCTGTTATATCTGTTATGTTAATTCTGATATTAAATTGAATTGTTAAGTTAAATAGACAACTTGGCCCTTAAAATGGCGTTTTGATTTCGATGAGACCAGGATCAGAAGAATCAATTTTGATTCTCCGAAAACCACATCGATCCAAATTAAACGATAGGTCGTGAGTTATCAAATGGTGATCTAGATGGTGTTTTAGAACGCAAGGGTTATCGTCGTTAACTCTGAGGGTGATTCCAAAATGAGTGTAACGAGATAATGCCTTCGGTTTCATTCGAACCCGGAACGAACTTGTATGGATTGAATGCTTTCAACACATCGTCAGGCGGACGATGAGCATTCTAAGATATGTTCAATAAAGGTAATTGTAGCCTCAAGCCTCATCAACCGGGAATGGATAAAACAGGGGAGATGCGGCAAGGTTAGGTGGGTCATGCCCAAGCAGGACAAGATATTCCCCTGTCTAGATATCCCTTTACTTCGGCTTAGTGGGCAGTTGTTGGCCACAACTGCGGGGTTATCTTGTTTGGGACTGTTCAGTAAGGAATGGTTCCGGCCTTGTGTTGTAGGGGGTCGGGAGTGATCCTCGGTATGGTGATCTAGGCCCCATACTGTGACGGACGGTACCCCAGTAGCCCTGCCATTGTTGGAAATCCATTTTCCTTACGAGACCCTACGGTTTTGATTTGTATTACCCACTTTTGTGGCTAGTAGCTGGAATTTAATCATGTAACAATTTCGGCTATTTTCTATTTGCTTGAAAACCCTAGACACTATTATAATATCACTGAATTTCCTATAAAATGTTTTGGTTAGCGTAAGGTAAAAACTTACCCGTATTTATGTGTAGGGAGTCTTACGTGATACCTTTATTTTCAAATGATTGTCAAAGTTAAACAATTTTAACCCGTTTACTCACACCAGACCCAAGTCTGACTCAGAGTTTATATTTTGTTTATCATAAACTCTTGGGTACTCAAATTTTTATGAGTAGCCAAGTAATAGGTATTTGGGAGTGTTGATTTCCTAGAGGAGATTTGGAGAAGAAGACTAGACGTATGTATCTATCTATATATGTAGTTCCGCTGTGTAGTTGATGCATGCTGTATTTTGGATGTATGTCTGGACATATATGTATGACAGTCCTGTTGTATGATATTGTATAACTCTGATGTATGTATAACTATGTAATAGTTATGTGATATATTATATTTTGTTCAGTTCCGCTGTGAGATTCTGATGTCGTTATGTCTTTCTTTCTATTCTTTTCTATTTCTATCCCTTTCTTTCTTAATGATGATACGTCTTTCTGGGGTTAGAAAGGCGGGTCATCACAGTTGGTATCAGAGCGCTAGGTTGAGCGAGTACCTAGGCTCTTGAATAATATTTACCTTGAGGGTGCGTATTTGTATTTTCATATATAATTATATATCTATCTAAATTTTGTTGAGTTACCTGTCCAGGTGGCCAACATGAGTTCCGGAAGAAGAGGAAGAGGAAGGGCCAGTACTTCAACTGATAATGGATGGAGTCAAAATGTTAGTGAGGCTGTAAATCCAGTACCGCCTCAAGTTAGCTTTGCTGCCTTATGCAAGGACTATATCAATCTTGGAGGCCAACCATTCAAAGGATCAGAATCGATAATTGAAGTTCAAGATTGGTTACGCTCCTGTGAGCGCATCTTTAAGAATATGAAGCTGTCAAACGAGCAGAAAAGGGTAATGGCATCGTGGAAATTGCAGAGTGGTGCAGCAGCATGGTGGGATTCAACTATTGCAAATATTTCTGAGGATGATATTTCATGGGATAGATTTAAGGAGTTGTTTGAAGAGAAGTTTGTGCCAACGGCAGGGAGAACCCAATTGTATTAGGATTTTTTGTATTTGAAGCAGGGTAGTATGTCTGTTTTGGAGTATGAAACCAGATTCAACAAACTCTCTTGTTATGGACCAGGACTCATCGATACTCCTCTGAAAAAGAATGAGAAATTTGTGCAAGGGTTGAGGCCTGAATTCCATGGAAAGTTGACGGTGCTTCTGAAAGGATCTTTTGTTGATTTGATTGATATGGCGTTGAGATATAAAAGTTTGATGAGTAAGAAACCAGTGGCTCCAGTTGCAGCTTCAGGTGGGAATTTCACTAATTCGAATAAGCAAAAATTCGATCCTAAATGGAGAAAGCCGAATAAGAAGAAACCTGGGAATAACAACGGACCCCGAAAGTGCTACATTTGTCAACAGGAAGGGCATTTGGCAACTAAATGTCCTAGAAAAGGATTCCAACAGCAGCAACCGCATCAGAGTGGCCCAGGATCAACTATGGTACAGAAATCATTGTGCTTTAATTGTCATTAGGCAGGACACATGATCAAGAATTGTCCACTTCTGCAGAGGGAGCCTCAGAATAAAGTTTTTGCTTTGGAAGCCGGACCATCTTCTTCTTCGATGGGCAAAGGAGTATTAGAAGGTACTTTACTTTTAAATGGGAAGTATATTAAAGTTCTGTTTGATTCGGGTGCTTCTTTGAGCTTTATTTCTTTGGAAACCGTAGAAAAGTTCTTTCTCATCCCTAGTACCGTAGACTGTCCCATCTTCGTATCTAATCCTATAGGAGGGGTGACCAATTTAGACACTATCTGTAAGGAATTGAAGATCTCTTATCTATCCCACAGTTTTTCTTGTGACCCGTATGTGTTGAATTTTAAGGGATTTGATCTTATTTTGGGAATGGATCGGCTGGATAAGTATAAAGCCGTCTTGAATTGTGATGAAAGAACAGTTTCATTGGAAACTGATCTGGGTAGAATTGCCAGAGTGTCGTGTGATAATTCTGGGATTCACTTGAGTAGACTTTTGCATGGAATTGAGACTTCTGAAGAGAGAGTTGAAGAGATTGATGTGGTTCAAGATTTTGCTGATGTATTTGAAGAAGTTAAGTGTCTGCCACCACATCGAGAAATAGAGTTCCGTATTGATTTGATTCCAGGAGCTGTGCCAGTGATTTAGCCTAGTAGGAGAATGGCTCCTAGGGAAAGAGAAGAGTTGATTAAGCAGACGCAGGATCTTTTAGAGAAGGGGTTGATAAGACCCAGTTTTTCTTGTTGGGGTTCGGCGGTAGTGTTTGTGACCAAATCGGATGGATCATTGAGGTTCTGTGTGGATTATAGAGAATTGAACAAAGTGACTATCCGTAACAAATATCCTCTTCCTCGTATCGATGATCTTTTTGACCAGTTGCATGGTGCTTCTATCTTTTCTCAACTAGATCTAGCTTCAGGTTTCCATCAGTGGAGGGTAGCTGAAGACGGTATTCCCTTGACTGCATTTAGGGGACCAAATTGTTTCTATGAGTGGTTGGTTATGCCGTTCGGATTAACCAACGCTCCTGCTTACTTCGTCGACCTGACGAACCGAGTCTTTCGGGATGTGTTGAATAAGTTCGTGCTGGTATTCATTGATGATATCTTGGTTTATTCCAAATCTGAAGAAGAGCACAGGGAGCATTTGAGGATTGTATTGGAGACTCTGAGGAAGCATGTGCTGAAGGCAAAGTTTTCGAAATGCCATTTCTGGAGATCGGAAGTTAAATTTTTAGGGCATATTGTTTCTGGTGAAGGCATTTCTGTAGACCCAGCGAAAGTTGAAACTATTTTGGAATGGAAACAGCCAGAGACACCGACGGAAGTTCGCAGTTTTCTAGGATTGGCTGGCTACTACAGGAAATTTATCAGGGATTATTCCAAGATTTCTTCGCATTTGACTAAGCTGACTAGAAAAGGAGCAAAATTCAAATGGACACCTCAGTGTGAAGAAGCTTTTCAAGAATTGAAGATAAGGCTTACTAGTGCACCCGTACTTGCTATTCTGGATGAGAAGAGCAAATTCGAGGTTTATACTGATGCTTGTATAGTGGGTTTGGGAGCAGTTCTGATGCAGAACGGAAGGGTTATTGCGTATGCTAGTTGGCAGTTGAAGCCTCATGAGAAAAACTACGCTACGCACGATCTTGAATTGCTAGCTATTGTTTTTTCTTTGAAAATTTGGAGGAATTATCTTTTAGGAGAGAAATTCGAATTGTTCACGGATCACAAACCGTTGAAATATCTTTTCTCTCAAAAAGATCTTAATTTGAGACAGCAACGGTGGGCTGAATTTCTTGCATCCTATGATTTGGATATTTTGTACACGCCGGGCAAGGCGAATGTCGTAGCTGATGCTCTCAGTAGGAACGCGGTTCTTTCTCTTCTGGAAGTGGTTCCATCTCTTATTGAAAGGATTTCAAGCAAGCAAGAATCAGATAATAGATTAAGAGGAATCATCAGTAAGGTCAAGAAGGGTCAGTGGTCCAGTTTGAGATTGATGACCAAGGGACACAAAGGATCAACGGGAGGATCTGTGTACCAAATTTCAAGGAGTTGAAGCAGGAAGTGTTGTCTGAGAGTCATCAATCCAAATTGAATATTCATCCGGGAATCTCGAAGATGTATAAGGATATGAGGAGATTTTTCTGGTGGCCGGGCATGAAGAGGGATGTATCTAAATTTGTGAATAGTTGTGCCATCTGCCAACAAGTTAAAGGTGATCAACAGAAATCAGCAGGTTTATTACAGCCTTTGCAGATTCCAGAGTGGAAATGGGAGATGATTTCTATGGACTTCATTGACGGTATGCCCAGAACTAGAAGAGGGAATGAAGGGATATGGGTGATTGTAGATCGTCTAACTAAGAGCGCACATTTCATTCCAGTAAAAGCGACTCGTACTGCTGAATATTTAGCTGAAATTTTCTTGAAGGAGATAGTCAGGTTACATGGAGCTCCAGTCAGTATTGTGAGTGACCGTGACCCTGTCTTCACTAGTAAATTCTAGGAAGCTTTGCAGACGGCTATGGGCACAAGTCTGAGATTAAGTACAGCCTATCATCCTCAAATAGACGGACAGAAGGAGAGGCTTAATCGAGGATATGTTGCGGGCTTGTGTTTTAGATTTCGGAGGATCATGGGAAGACCATCTTCATCTAGTGGAATTCTCTTATAATAATAGTTATCAAGCAAGTATTAAGATGGCTCCTTATGAAGCTTTATACGGAAGACCATGTAGATCCCCATCTTGTTGGATTGAATCGAAGGATCGTCTTGTGCTCGGACCCGATCTTATTCGAGAAGCTTCTGCGAAGGTTGAGCTTATTAAGAAAAGGATGAAAGCTGCTCAAGATCGTCAGAAGAAATATGCGGATTGAAGAAGAAGACCTTTGGAATTTGAGATTGGAGATCTAGTTTTTATCAAAGTTTCACCACTCAAAGGTGCTATAAGATTCGGAAAGACGGGGAAACTTGCTCCGAGATACATTGGACCATTCCAAGTGTTGGAAAAAATTGGAGCTGTAGCCTAGAGGATTGAATTGCCAGAGCGGATGTCTGGGATTCATAATGTGTTCCATGTATCACATTTGAGGAAATTTGTTCATGATCCATCACTGGTGGTAGAACCAGTAGATCAAGAAGATTTGGAAGTGGAACCCAATTTAACTGTAGTCAGAAATCCAGTTCAGATCGTGGATCGAGACGAGAAGCATCTCAGGAACAAAGTGGTGAAACTCGTCAAGGTGCAATGGAGTGAGGATCCCAGAGATTGTACTTGGGAAACTCTCGATAGTTTTAAGAATGCTTATCCGGATTTATGTTCGGATAACTTGTGATGTTTGATAGAGTTCACTGTTTGCTTGTTTGCTATTGTATGAATGATATGTATGTTTGGATTATTAATATATAAGCGTTTTGAATTAACTATTATTTTAAATTTCGAGGACGAAATTCTTTTAAGGGAGAAGGAATGTAACAACCCAGAATTTTTGACAGTATATTTTAATAAATATTTAATCTAATTTAAATTAAATACATGTTTCTCAAGTATATGTTATGAATCAATGTTTGATAATTAAACTACAAATAGGATAAATTTAGAAATCATAACCATAATAATCATACATGAACGATATAAATGCAATAAAATTAATATACTAACAATGACTACGTTAAGTTTACTCAATATATATAGTGTAAGTTAGCCTAAAACATTAACCCGTGAAGCCCATTTATACAATACATAAATTTTAACAAAAATCATATCAAGATGCTGTTGAACAAGTATACAAATTACATGTAAAATATTTTTGTGCAAAATCTGTATACACATATGTACCACAATCAAGTGTTTTGTCCAGAGAAAAAAATATACTAAAAATAAAACTTAGGTGCTGCTGTAAGTTTATATGCATAAGAAAAACAAAGTTTTCACTTCAATATAATAAAACAAAATCTATGTCTTATACAAAATATGTTTGGCCGAAATAAAAAAATAAATATCTTTGTACAACACATAAGAAAGTATCAGTAAACATTAAATACATGTTGTCATAAATAAGAGCATAAACATTAATTAGCACAACATTTTGTTTATGTAAGTACTATAGCCGAAATCCCCTAATCACTTCATACTGCAGGGTATTAACTCTTAGCCAATAAAAAGGAAAAAATGACAAACAAATACAAACTGGCCAGCTACAACCTGCTGTTAAGTAACTTCTTTATATATCCATTAGTTCGTTTATAAACACTGAACTAAACATAAAGGCAAACCTGAGAAACATTTATTTCTTTGAAAACTTAAACTAATTTAAGACAGAAAACTTAAGAAAGGCTTCAGGAAACATCTTTCTGCAGTGTTCTTCATCAATACCTTGCTTTCTGTTTTAAGTTACTTGGTGAGTAAACATACTTTCTAGAAATTTAAAACTTGATGCTTAGATCATGTAACCTTATGTCTGTTATATACTGAATATAAAATGCTCTGTGTTAATGTTGATACTGGAAGTTCCACTATGGGTTAATCTTCAATATTTTAGATTTCTGAACAAGGAAAATAGATAAAGATTTATACTTTATCTTGTAAACCATTTAAACTATGATTTTTAAAACAAGATAGGATGTTTAACCTTCAATTAGAAATCTAGACCTTGTTTGATGCTTTACAGTAAGACATGGACTCTGCATATTCAAGTTTTGCAGTAAGAAACCAATAAGTGCAAAAATTCAAAGACTTTAAATTGTTAATTCGAATTCATATATTAAACAAACATGCAAAGTTAGGATTTTTTAAATGGAAATGATAATTTTTAGATCAAAGTTTGAGGTGCAGTTTCAAGAGAAGCCGAAAATTGATTTTTATCAATATCGGTTGATTCAACAAAATTTAATTATTGAAATTTCCTGTGAAGTAAGCTTGAAGATAAATGAACACAAGAAAATTGTCAAATTATTTTTCGATTGTAAGGATTTTGGGTTTGAATTTAAAATAGGGTTTAGTTCAAATTTTCTAATGCTCTGTGAATTTTCCATTTTCGGCTTCATACGTTTATCGAGATGATCGTGATTTCAGGCGGTGTAAGGGGGGGTGTGATCGAGGTTTTGGTGGAGTACCATCACCTCCGGGGATCAATGTCGGTGGACCGAGAGGGGTTTTCGTGGTGCGTTCATGGCTCGTGTTCGAGCTTCAGTCAAATTTTCAATTTCAACTTGTATTTGAAAATCTGAGTTTCGTTTTCGATGCTAGATACGATTTGGGGTTTGTGGGGGCTGACGCGAGTCGCTGGAGGCAAGGCGAACCACCGTGCACATGCACGGTGGTGATCAGTGCCAGTGGAATTTTTGACCGTCGTGTGTGTTTTGCTCGAGTCTCTGGGAAGGTCGCTTTGAGTTTTTCCTTAGGGTTGCGCGTGGGTATTAATGTTTCTGCAGTTTAAAAATTTATGCTTAAAAAAATATAATGAGAAGAAGAAAGAAACTGGGAAAAGAAGAACAAGATGGAGTGAGAGAGAGAGACGCGGGAAAGACACGAAGGTAACTCGAGACTTTCTCGAGTAAAAGGAGGTGCTGTCTCGGGTATCTTCTCATGGACGAGCATAATGTTTATTTAAGTAATTTTTATAACTAAGTTAATTAAGCAATTAGTTAGTTTAGATTAATATTTGATTTAAAAGTGTATTAAAGAAAGTATGTAAAGATATGTGATTAATAATAAGTAATTAGGATGTTAATTAATTTGTATTTGAAATCTTAAATTGATAACTTTAAATTGATTTTTGTAATTAAAAATTTATCACGTGTTAAATCAATTTAAATCTTAAGAACGTTAGCTTATCACTTAAAAGTTAATTAATAACTGATAATTAACTTAAGTGATTAACTAAAGATTATATGATTAATTAAATTATTAATAATTGATTAATTAAAGTAATTTGTGGGAATTAAATAAGTAATTAATTTATATTAAGTAAGTTGATAATTAATAATTAAGAATCAACTAATTAACTGAGTAATTAAGTAACAGTTAATGAATAAAGGTTTAGTAATTAAATAATTACTTAAAGATTAGATAATTAATAAATTAATAAATAATGATTAACTAAGTAATTAATTGATCATTAATAAGTTAATAAATCAGTAATTAATTAAACAGAATAAAATAGTTTATTCTTAAGCAATTAATTAAGTTAAGTAAAACCAAACTGTTTGATATGCATTGATAACTCTGTTTGGTTGACTTTGATATCTGTTGATGATACTTCTGTGATATGTTGTGATATACTATGGATATCTGTGATAACTATGTATGATTTATCTGTTATATCTGTTACGTTAATTCTGATATTAAATTGAACTGTTAAGTTAAATAGACAACTTGGCCCTTAAAATGGCGTTTGGATTTCGATGAGATCGGGATCGGAAGAATCAATTTTGATTCTCCGAAAACCACATCGATCCAAATTAAACGATAGGTCGTGACTTATCAAATGGTGATCGAGATGGTGTTTCAGAATGCAAGGGTTATCGTCGTTAACTCTGAGGGTGATTCCAAAATGAGTGTAACGAGATAATGCCTTCGGTTTCGTTCGAACCCGGAACGAACTTGTATGGATTGAATGCTTTCAACACATCGTCAGGCGGACGATGAGCATTCTAAGATATGTTCAATAAAGGTAATCGTAGCCTCAAGCCTCATCAACCGGGAATGGCTAAAACAGGGGAGATGCAGCAAGGTTAGGTGGGTCATGCCCAAGCAGGACAAGATATTCCCCTGTCTAGATGTCCCTTTATTTCAGCTTAGTGGGCAGTTGTTGGCCACAACTGCGGGGTTATCTTTTTCGGGACTGTTCAGTAAGGAATGGTTCCGGCCTTGTGTTGTAGGGGGTCGGGAGTGATCCTCGGTACGGTGATCTAGGCCCCGTACTGTGACGGGCGGTACCCCAGTAGCCCTGCCATTGTTGGAAATCCATTTTCCCTACGAGACCCTACGGTTTTGATTTTTATTACCCACTTTTGTGGCTAGTAGCTGGAATTTAATCATGTAACAATTTCGGCTATTTTCTATTTACTTGAAAACCCTAGACACTATTATAATATCACTGAATTTCCTATAAAATGTTTTGGTTAGCGTAAGGTAAAAACTTTCCCGTATTTATGTGTGGGGAGTCTTACGTGATACCTTTATTTTCAAATGATTTTCAAAGTTAAACAATTTTAACCCGTTTACTCACACCAGACCCATGTCTGACTCGAAGTTTATATTTTGTTTTTCATAAACTCTTGGGTACTCAAATTTTTATGAGTAGCCAAGTAATAGGTATTTGGGAGTGTTGATTTCCTGGAGGAGCTTTGGAGAAGAAGACCAGACATATGTATCGATCTATATATGTAGTTCCGCTGTGTAGTTGATGTATGCTGTATTTTGTATGTATGTATGGACATATATGTATGACAGTCCTGTTGTATGATATTGTATAACTCTGATGTATGTATAACTATGTAATAGTTATGTGATATATTATATTTTGTTCAGTTCCGCTGTGAGATTCTGATGTTGTTATGTCTTTCTTTCTATTCTTTTCTATTTCTGTCCCTTTCTTTCTTAATGATGATACGTCTTTCTGGGGTTAGAAAGGCGGATCGTCACACTAACCAATTCAACCCAAGCAAGGGCTGAAGGGAAGAGGGGATTTGCGAAAAAACACCCAAACGGGGATGGATAACACTTGCTCACGAGCACACGCCACAGTTGGGGACCAAGGCGTTACAATTAAGGGCCTACCAGCAAAAAAAGATGGCTCAGCACCAAGAACTATCCGTCGATCCTCAAAAGAGGAGAAATTGAGATAATACATAGAGTCGATGAGCTTAACATGCAAATTACCACGCGGCTTCCAAGCCTTACGTAAAACCGAGGACGGATCACGGAGACAGTGATTTGGTTCCAGAAAGAAACCAACCAAATACTCAGACCAAAAGTCTACTCCAGCTTGCATCACAATAGGAGGAGGGATCATCACTCCATTCTCTTCGACAATTTCAAATTCAATTGGATTGTAAACGCCTGCATTTCGAGGAAGAGAACGGAAAAGGGACGACCAAGCTTTGGGGCAAGCCATAGCAGAAGCAGGAGGACCAGCATGAACCTCAACCTGGGGCAAAACGGGAGGTGCAACAGTTTCCAAAATTTTTTCACAGAATAAAGGGCCAGAGGTCATAGAGGCATTTAAACAAGCATTTGTAGTGCAAAGGCCAGAAACATCTGCCAAACCCAATCTCACGTTTCCACCAAACTTACCACAAATACTTTCCTCACAGACCTCAGCATCAGATACATGCTTGCCATTAACACTTTTTGGATTCACGCGCATACTACCAAGAGATGGAAACTGCATACCAGATGAGGTCGAAGGCGGAACAGCTCCAGAAAGCACACAGTTAGCGACCGCAGGAGGAACCCCAATACAAGAGATCGGACGATGAAAGGAGGACTGATTTCCAGCAGGCAGAGGTGGAAAATCTAACGACGAAAATAGGGTTGGATCTGGAATCACTGCAACAGCAGTCATACTGTTGAAAAGACAACCGGACGTAGTCGATGATGGAGAGAGGGGTAGCGGTGAAGAGGAAAGGGAAGGGGAAAAGGTCATGAGGCGGAGGAGGGAGTGGGGGGGGGGGGGGCTCATGGAGGAGAAGACTAAAACACGAAATGGAAATCGCCAGGAGGTCGCGACATTTGAAATGCTGACTGTGTTAAATAAAATGTAAAATGATAATCATTATTAATAAAACATATAAATAAAAAAATTTAGCGCTAACGATTCATAATAAACACAAACAAACATTTTTAAATATTCATATCTATATATAACATATAATAAAACATATCTCTTAATTCAAATTTTATATGAAGATTTAACACAAAAGATAAACGTATAAGATTTACACATGTGATCAATATGTATAAACATGAATAATTTCAAACTAGAAATTAATTTTAATGTTTAATTTCAGATCTGAACCATAATTATGGAATAGATCTTTAATTATTATACACATATCCAATCTCCATTGCAACAATATGAATACATACGAAAATCTCACATAACTAACAAAACATCAATCTAATTATACACTATGATTAACAAATTATGAAAACACGGAACATAGAAATTTTGTTTATCAAATTTACCCAAATTAGATGCCCTAAAGTCCAACTTGAATAATCAATTCCTTACTTTTTAAATTTTTTTTGTTCTTCAGGTTGCTGATCTGAAATTTACGACCAATTACTGTCAAATAGCTTTTAGTTTTGATTTGAATTTGATATGAAAATTTTAGAATTGATTTAGAGAAGGGTTTCAGCCATGAAAGAGGGTGGAGGCTCAAAAACGAATAGAAAGATTTCTAACAAATTAGGGTCTTGAGACTGTTTATTTATATGGTAAGATAAGCGAGCAAACCACTAGATCTTAACCATACATCTCCAAATCCTAACCATTTGTTCAAGCCACCTCTAACCCTAGCCATAACCAATGCCTAAAACTCCATAATTTCATGGATTGTTATCCCATTTAACCCAAATTAAATATGTACAATCATATTTAACTCAATTTCTTATCGATATCTTATATCGACCAATATATTTACAATTATTATAAATATATGCAATAAATTTATTTCTCATATCATATTCACATTTCATAATTAATTTTTCATAAATATTAATTAATTTTTAACAATTATAAATCTATTAAATCGTTTGGTCTAAAGGGAATTAATTATTTTGGTTGTGTGACTCTTGTGTGTAAATTCGGTCCGCGATCAACATTGAACTATTCGAATTTCAACGTTCACACGTCACTTAGCAGGTGTGTGACATTATGGCCAAATTTATCGCTTACTAAACTTTGGTAAAATCCAATTTAACTTTATTAAGCGTTACCCTTTTGGGACAATTATTTACGCCAATTCTCTTCGTCAAAACTATATCACTTTGGACTTATTGAACTTGTTTATGGTCAAAATTCCAATGTCATCCATATTCAACTTTATGATTCAAACACAAAGACCTCGGTTCAATAATAAAAATTATTATTAACCGAACTACTTCGCTCATAGATTTTGGCTTTGTGTTGACTTGAGTGGACCGTAATAATAATCCCATATAACTAAGGAGACGAATCCTTTCTTGAATAGTGTGTCACTTTCAATACTTCCACTCGACCCAGCTATAGTCACTTGATGAATGCCGTGCCAAAATTTGACTATAATCAAAACGGAGCTTCCACATTGTAGATCTACAGTATTCTCAAGTCAAAAGAACTGTGTAAATTAATCACATCAATATTTTCTATTTGACCTTAGTTATATTAACCAACAGAAAACTATCAAGTGATTTGTTCCGTAGTTATCCAATAACTATCAGTACGTAATCTCTTGGTGCCCCCATCAGTCATGAGTAATATACTGCCCAACATTTGAAGAGCTTTATGTACTCCAGTCTCAAGGGATACATTGATATCCATTCTCAATGTATCTTGACTAGGAACCTTTAAAATGGTATATTTGTTTTATTGTTATAAATTATTCACGGTTGCAACACTTTGTAATTACTCTCACAAAAATATGCCATTTATGAGTTTTCTATTAAATATACTTTTAATTAAACAAATTAATTAATATAACCACATTATATCAACTATATAATAGAAAGAAACACTTTTATTGTGAACAAGATTGTTCAACGAGTTAGATATATGTAACAAATACATAGTTGCCCCTAGGGCATCCCCTAACTCTATCAATCTCCCACTTGCATTTGGGATCAATTATGGAATCATATTCCTCCAATCGGTTTCTCAAAACCAGTTGGGTCAGACATTTTATGAACGGGTTTTACTATTATGTTTCAACTATCTACTCTACCAATCAACTTTATCTGATGGTAATAGACTACTTTATCACGTGGAACAATTCAGAGTATTTTTCTTGACCTCTAATGAGCTCTAAGTTCTCTTACGAACCATACCGCGACATTGTTATCATATAACAATGTTATGAGATTCTCATCATTTGGAATTGGCTCAGTTATAAATTTGTGCACTTATAATTTTTTATACATTATTTTTATTGCGGAAATATTCAAGACGATGTACGTATCCTTTTTTAATTGAATAAGCCATAGTCTTTTATTTGTAACATTTCCAACTTAAATATTCCTAACTTGAATTTATTATTGACTTAATACACTCAATATGACTTATGAAGTTTGAGTTTGAACACTACTTCATAAGGAGTTTTTGTTTCTATAAAAAATTCTCTAGTATTTCATAAGTACATGAGAACACTCCAAACAACCATTTAGTGATATCAATTTGGATTTGATATTTGCTTCATGTATCAAATACATAAACAAATCATAATATCGTAGACAACACAACATGTATGAAAATTCCTTTTGCCAACATAAAGGAATCAATCTTACATGTTCCATATTAAACATTTTAATAAGGTGTCCTTATATATCATTTGTGACATTCCTGATATCTTTTATACTTGCTATAAAAGACATCATTTATTAATCCAATGTTGAGTATTAAAACAACTAAGGATGACTTTAACACAAGTACATCGTTAAAATCAACATCGTGTTGTTTACTTATAGTATAGAAATATCAATGAATCTTTTAACGTTCTTTCTTATGAACACTTGCTTCCTCTACATTTTGATTAAAAATCAAAATATTTGATATTTCTATTAAAATAATTATTCAATCTTGATGCTTATAAAATGAAACTTTCATATCATTTCTTGGATCATATCTAAAGACTCATAAACTCAATATCGCTCCCACTAACATTGAGACATTTTCGTTAACATGTATAAATAGCTTACTCTAAATCGTTACTTTAATTTTTTTGTTTCAATACATATGTACCAAAAAACTAGGACTTATCAAGCGATAATTTATGAATAAATCCAAGTTAACTTAAACATGTTGAATATCGAATCTACTATGCTAATTTCAACAATTGAGATTTGCGATATTATTTTTATCAACATTGCTCATTTAATTCCAACTACATTAATCTTACTCATGAAGACAAAGTCAAGGTCAATGGATCATATCCCTTTAGTTATGACCACCAAAATCTATATTTTGGTAGCGTACTTGGAATCCTTTCAGATTTGTGCATCATACCACATAGAGTAAACACTCTTAATGGTTTTATTAAAAACCTAGGATTATATATTTTTGACATTAATAAGAAACTCATAGTTTCTCTTCGATGTGTGAGAATACTTCTTAGACATTCTAATGCTATGTGTTTATTTAGGTTATTTAATTTCATTTCATCTCATATAACTAGTTCTATCCATGGATTGTATCCTGTTCCATTTTACTACCAATAATTCCTCAAAGAAATTTCTTCACAATGAAGTTGGTATATCTTGAAAAAACAATTGTTTCTCAGTGCAATTAGAATAGGTATTTATAAACGTTTTAAGAATTTCTTTATTTATAAAACTGATTTCATCTTAGTTTACAAAACTCATGTTCAAAGCATAAATGGGTCACCCAACAATAGTATTTCCCAAAATCCTTTTGGGAGAATTCATACAAGAGCCTTCATGAACAATTGTTATGTGCAATCTTTCAACTCGCACAACCTGCAAACCCCTTGGCCTAGGATATGTTGGAGTTTCTTATAAACCCTTATCTTGTGTGATTTTGTAAACTGTTATTTAGATGAAATAAGATTAACCTTGTGTACTACTTTTAAGTGCATGACCTTATAGAAAAGAAACTAACTCATCTTTACCTACAATAATCGCATATTGTCCAACATAGTCCGATTACCCCGCATCGATGCATCATTATGCATCACATGGAGGAATGACTTTTGAGATTGAATCTTTATTCATTTTTAGGTACGTACGGAACTTTTCTCGATATGCTCACTCATTCGATCAAATCGAATCATTTCTATTGCATGTTATTTTATTTACTTCTTTTTTTTAATCTATGAGTTTACCATAGACATACTACCCATGTATCAAATTCACATGTTATGTGAGAGATAACTCATTGGTGAATATGTCAAAGTACTTGGAACCATTTTGTATTTATAGGATTACGATTGCATACATATATATGTATCAATTCAAAGAGTTCATCAACTCTTATGATACTCCCACCATATTTGTGCATAGCTATTTATTATTTGAGATATAATTAATAAGTATCATATGAATCAAAATCATACAATAAAATTATTTCTCAAAACTATGGCTTAGTATATAATTTCAAAACAACCATAAATAATATTAGATACCTTTGTATTTTCCAATGCATTACTTTTTTCATAAAAAAATTACCATATTATATTTTTATTTCACAAAGAATATTCATATTGAAATATAGCCATGTCTATTTTTTCAGTCGATACCAAAAAAATAATTATTTCATAAATAATGTATGGTAAATTTTACGGGACCAATTTCCATACTATGATGCAATCAATAAGTGTTATATGGCATGCTCCCACTATTTCCACTATTAGTATAATAGCGTACTAAATTCGGCGGTCCATTATTCACTTGATACAATTTGTTTATTTCATATACTGCAACAAGTTATAGTGGAGAGTTTGTTGATCAAATATCTTGAGCTTAAAGAAATAAATCTCATAGAAAACAATTTTATATATGAAAATAAATTTTGGAATAAAAATTATATTTCTTATTCCGATATTAAATATCAATTATTATTATAGTTCTTGTTTCCAATGTTTCTCTATGGAGCAGAAGTGACTATTTATTCTCTTCATCCCAACTGTACCTTAATTACATCAATTCTTATACATTCATTTTCCTTTCAAATTGTCAAACTATTTAAAAGAAAACCTAACTACAATATCATAACAAACTCTTTACGAAAGCGCATTCGATTATCCATAACATTTAAGGACATCAAATATGTTGCACTTTATGCAAACCGATCAAAATGACAATTCAGCGATCGAGTTCTTGTATCTATCTTGTTGTTTTTGGTCATATGTTACATTAACACAATATGATCCCTTTTTTGTAATCAATCAGATTGATACTCGATCTCACACTAAGGTTTATTTTTATTTTTCGGATGAACTAATTTCACTGAAATATTTTACATTACAAACTTTGACCATTCACCATATAAATTTATATGAAATTGTATATGGATCAAATATCCATAGTCTTGTATTGCTTTTAGAGTTTGAAACTCATAGAATGAAATACATGGCCTTGACCAAATAAATGCATAAGCGGCCAAACCACGAATGTATTCAGTAGTTGTAAAATCAAGCACTTGCATGGGTGTTGAAACGTTAACATGCAATAGGAATTTAAAAGTGGGCATTATATTTCCATTTGTCAACTTTCAATTCAGTTCATTTGTATATGTTAATTGATAAACATTATATTAATCATATTAAATGCACAAATTTATCATTATAGATAATTATAACATTATTTCAGCATACGTTCTTACAATATTAGGAAGGTTAAATGTTACCATTTCATTTTCCTAATAAGGCTCCTACTAGTCTTTTATGTTTCTCTAAACCCTAAGATGAAACATAGAAGTCTTTCGAATTCACTAACGGATGTTAGGACTCATCTATTTAATACTCTGACCTAGAGTTTGCTCAACAAATCATAGCACCGCAACCGATGGATAACTCCTTGTAGGTTGTATCACATACAACTCCTAACCTATTTTTCCTTGTCCTAATCTCATTTCGACCTTGACTTTGCTCAATAAATCAAAAGATATTATTCACTCATACCTACCATATTGTGATGGCCTAAGTATAGTATATGTACATTGAGTTTGCTCAACAAATACATGTATTTATCTTACCTCGTCTTTTCGATATATTAACATTGCCACACATAACATCCCCAGCTTGAGTTTTGTGACGCCTCACCTCTATAATTACACTAGCCAAGGACACTACTGGGTAATGCCGTCGACAAGCACGAAGAATAAGGCTGTTGAGGAGCGACATCTGTGTAATTGCTTTATGCGAGTACCGATATTTCAGATAATATGACATGCATTTCATTTCAAGAGGAAATCCGACATGTTAAATACAAACTCAAAGCTACACACAGTAGCTATGTGGCCTTCGGAAACAAATATAAAATAAGCACAACACAAAATCAGTCACAGATATTCATATCACTAAGGCGGAAACAGATATGAATATAACACATAGAAGTGTACAACAAAGTAGTGGTCAAACAGGATCCATAAAATCACAAAAGAATAAGTATACATCAAGGAGTCTCAGAGAAGGGTGTTAAGCTAAGAGAATAAATTCTCCGCCACCAACAGAAATGTATTTGAAGAAATCTGCTTTATATCTCAGAATGTAATGTCAGACATACAATCCATACAAGTCTGTTCCAGGTTCGAACAGAACCAAAGGCACTTCCAAAGAAGCCCTTGCAAATCCGGGTATTCGCAATCCCGATCGGACTTCCCATCACTTAGGAAATCTCTATACCGACGCGACTCAGTGCAGAGACAATCGATAGGTCATCCTATCGCTCTCGCAAATACCCGGTCTTCACCACCGGTCTTCAATGCTATCCATAACGACGTATCACATATTCGGAATGGGCTATATGACACAAAGGTCCTCTCCCGACTAAACTGAATAGTGAGCGCAATATTTAAAAACATATGGATATAGGATTTTAGTTAAGTCACAACTTAAAAATCCAAAGCTTTTATTTTCAAATGGTTAAACAAATCACCATTTTAAATCTTTACGCAAAAAGATTTTATTTCACAAAGTTCACCCAGTTTCACAAAGATCTATTCATGGATTCCAAAATAATTCCCATTCAATTTGGGTTAACCCAATTAAAATTTTAAATTAAAGATTTATAGCTTTCAAAACACGTTTCCAAAGATTTATCTAAAACTTGGAAAACTATCTTCATTTTTAGACTTGAAATCCTTTAACAAAAATTGGCAATTCATTCTTATGTGAAAGCTTCAATCATTTGAAAATGAATAGTTTTCGTTTCGGAAAAATCCAATTTCATCTTTACAAGTTAAAAATTTTGGGTTAAATTTAAAGTTCTCAAAACAACGCTTTTAAAATGGTTTAAAACCTATATAACACATTTATAAGTTGAATACCCTTTTTTAAACCATAGTTTCCAAATCATAGGATTCGATTTCAAATATTGAGTTCAAATTTAAATTAAATTATTTAAATTTCAAAACTCAATCAAGTTATTCAAATAACTTTTATTTTTGAAATTCATTTTTCAAAAGCTTCAATTCTAATTCCAAAACTACTTTGGATTCAAGAATTCAATTTTAAACCAATTTCAAAATCTGCGACTTAACCCATTTCCACGTGCAATCCATATTCGTGTGTGTATAGTGTGGTCCAGGGGTTTTACACACAATAGTGCACAACATCAATCATCACAGATATATCAATATCGATAAGCGATATAATCAATAACGCTTATCTTTATTTACAGATTCATTTATAAAGTAAATTTATCAATCACAAAGATTAATCATTACAATTCGATGTGGGTTTCGGATAACCAACTGAATCTGACTCCCTGTCGCATCGATATCTAAATGCCGTTTTACGGCAAAAAGGGTTTTCACATATATATGCAGAAACATTCACAGTTCACAGCACAGCATCAGGCAATTCACATCACACGGTATCACAATCACGGACAGAAATATCTATTCAATACACTACATCTGATGATAGTTAATCATTTTTTTCAATTTAAGGTACGGGTGATTTAAAAGGATTAGCTATATGGCTATTTTTATTGATTTATTTAAATCGATGATTAATTATTCTTAATGATTAAATTAATTAAATTTATAATTAATGATTCCTTAATCAATTATCTTAATTGACTACTAATTATAAATTAATTAATTAATTTCAATTATCAACTAAACAATTCTTAATTACAATGAGTTAAACACTTAAGTTTTAATTTACCCATCTGAAATTACTATTATAAATCATTCTTAATTGCTTTTCAAACAATTAGTTAATGAAAATTACTTACCTTAATTAACATTTAAAATCTTGCTTAAGCTTTGAAATCAATTTATTACTAACTTGAACTTTAATTTTGACTAAAATTAAAACTTACTTATATTAACTATTAATTATAAAAATATTAATCAAGGTTTTAGGAAACATGGTTATGTATCCACTTGGTTAATTAATACTTAAAATAAATTTTTAATTCAAAATAATCAACATTAGTTACTTGATAACTACAAAAATTTGCTTAACATTTTTTAGTGTAAATTTATAGTTTAACTACAACCCGAGATTACACAGATTTTTCTTGAGCAAACACTCGAGACTCCCTTGCGTTCACCCGAAGCATCTCTCCCCCTCACCACCTACTCTTCTTCTCCCCTTTTTTTTCTTTTGTTTTTTTTTCTTTCAGTTAGCTCAAATTTACCTTAACTCAAGTATAAAACAAACAATAGGTAAATGGCTCACGTACTCGAGTACGACTCGAAGCAGCCACCCCTCTTACTCGAGAATCACCCTGCGACATCCCCAATCCACCAACGTTGACACCAAACGACACGTGCACGTGCACCATCGTCACAGCCACCTCCGGCCACTTACGAACCCTCCTGCACGTCACTTGTCGATAATGCAACCCAATCCAAACATCAAAACTTCATTACTTAGCTTGAATAAAACATCGAGCTACCCGGTAGAAATCTGGAACTAACTCAATGCCAGAAAAATTCACGTCGATGACAATCCAGATCACCAGAGCCCACGCGAACCTGACCCAACCTCCGACTCTCACCCACGAGCCTATCCCCATATGTGCGATCACCTGAAGCACCCTGATGAAGCCGCAGCGATCTTGTTATTGCCGTTGACCAGAGCAATCCCTTAAACCCTAGTTTGATCTCGTCCCCTTAATCCACACAATCGAAAAATTTTCTAACATTTTTCTAGTGATCTCACATCAACACTCAAGCTACATGTCAAATTTCATCAACAATTATTGATCGAATTATCTGATATTCATATAAAAGCAATTTTAGTTCACTGACTAACTGCTCTATGCATAGTTGTCTAAAAATTATAAGTTTTATCTTAAAAATCATATTTTTGTATGTTGTTTCAATATATCAATTCAAGTTGACAATTCGAGTTATTCGAATTTTTGATCTTTGTTTTGCTTTTACTGTAAATAATATTTTATACACTATTCACTTCATTTATTTTTCTTAAAATTATTTTTAAAAGTTACTTAACTTTGTTATGAATAAGTTCCTTTCGGAAATCATAGTATAAAAAGTTCTAAGTATGAAGATATGAATTTCTAACAGGTTTTGGAGTTTAGAAAACCTGGAACAAAACATTTACTTGTGTACAAGCATATACAGAGGTTCATATTCTTGCAGCATTCTTTTTATATCATTCATACAAACAATAGCATCAAAATATTATAGCAAGTTCAAGGTTAGTTTGCTCACTCAATAACAAATAAAAAAAAATGATATTAGTGTTAAAAATCTAGTTTAAATTAATGAATTCAAATTATGATCCTGAACTTATGAATTACCAAGTTTGGACTTTGACACATTTTTATTTTTTTCTCAGTCATTTTTGATTTCCAAGCAATTTCTAAAGGCACTTCAAAAATTTTGACTGAAGTATAATTTTAATCTATACTTTGAGATGAAACAACCAAGTTCTGTTTATAACTTAAGTTTAAACAAGGATTAGCTTAAGAGTTTTTGAATTTAAGTTAAAACCAGAGCCTGGAAATCATGAACAGGGGAACTCAGATAAACAAACATGCAACCATACTTTTATTTTAAGTTTTAAAAGTGAAATTACTCACAATTTCACATGCAAACATAGCACAACAAATTTTTTCTCAAGCATCATCAAACTGCAAAACCGATTCTAGCCTTTAAGTTGAAAATTTTTGTTCACATTGGATTGAAGACAGAGGAGCCAGTTAACAAGCATAAGCCAGGCATGCACTAACATATTCAAATTCGCAGACATATCAAACAATATTTCCAGAATGAAATCTAAGCATTAATCACAACATCAAAGAATATAGGCCAACATAAGTGAGTTTGCTCACCTGGTGTTGTTTGACAGAAGACGAAAAAAAAGTTTGAGCCTGCAAATTTCTTTCCTTCTTTAAATCTTGGAGTTTTATGTCTGCAAATTGTAAGAAGAAGCTTTGCTTACTGTCTATTGTATTTACTTACTTACTTCAACAATTACAAACATATTTGATTTTACTTACAGTTTAAATTTTTATACAACAGAGAAAGCTACTCTACAGTTAAAACCAGAAAGGGTTTTAAACTTCTTTGATCTTGATTTCTTCTTCCAATTTATTAAATTAATTGATCAGATCCTTATTTTACTACTGATTAACAACATAAAATTCAAATCTTTTTTTTTTTAAAGAATTTTACTTAACTTCATTTATTTCCAGAGAATCTTCACTGTCCAAAACAGCAGCTTTGATTAGTTTTTCTTATCTTTGAACTGGATTTGTTTTCCTGCAACTAATTGACAAAGTTGTTTAAATCTTTGCTTTATTTACTGATCAACAGATTAAGTTCAAATCTTAAAAAAATTTGCTTGCCTTCAATTGTTTTTCCAGAGAGCTTTGGTTAATTCTAGAATTGCTGGAGCTTATTTTTAAACTGGAATACTTGCTTCTTTAATTTGAAACTGCATGCATGCTACTACAGGATTTCCTTTAATTCCAGGTTGAAGAATGCAGATGCTTTTAAAAATAGATTTGCTTCAGATTTGTTTCAGGCTTGAAAACTTTGCTTACTTGAATCCATGCTTTTATTTCTAGGTTCAAACCTGAATTGAATTTTGCTTTGAATTTTTTTTTCTAGTAGGTAGTTTGTATTTCAGGTTTGCAATACTTTTTTCTTGGATGTTGAGATTTGAGATTCTCAAATCTATTGTTACTGTTGCTTCAGATTTTGTGGGATGTTATAGGATTTGAATATGGGGAGATGGAGAGTTTTTTATAAATTTTAAATTCTATTATTTTATTTAAGCAATCATAAGGAATGCCATTTGTAAAAATGAAATCATGAGCTTAGATTTTGTTAAGTACCCTACTCCAAACCATGTGCATGTATATTTCATTGTCGACATTTAAATTTTTAAAGACAAAGGAATGTTTATTTTTATTTTTATACAATATTTACTTTTGTAAACATTTATTAACATATATATCACAATCTTTTCATTATTTTCACAAAAAAATCCTTTTATTCTCACACTCAATCTTTAATTTAGTTCACACATTTATTTAAAAATTTATATTTACACAATTTACGTTCATACATATTTTTTTAATTGTTGTAAAAAAAATTTATAAAGAGAAAAGAATGAATTTTAATACTTTGATTTTATATTAAGAATAGTAACATTTATTTATATAAGAGAATTAAATCCTAAAAATAAATCTTTTTTTTAAAATTTATTACATCTACCAAATATATTTTAATATTTTAGAAAACAACTATCATTCTCTTTTTATTAATCTCAGGCTTTTAATTTCCATTTTATTTTTAATACATTTTATTTTGAAGTTCAATACTTGTTTTATAAATCACTTATTCTTAAATTTCAAATATAAATTTCTATTTATAATCAAAATTGTTTATTTATCCTAGAAAATTTTCTAATAATTCACAATTTATTTTCAAAAATAAATTTAATTGCCAATTTAAACTTGATAAATTTTCAGGAATATTATAGATTTCCCCCCTTAAAAGAATTTCGTCCTCGAAATTGCAAGGAAGACGAGAAAGAAAAGATAATAGATAAAGAAATGATTGATCAGATCAGATCGAAATATTTATTCTGCATTCGGCTTACCAAATCAGAATATCGACAATATGAGAACAACCTCATAGAATTATTTCACAAGATACTCGGGCTCACCGGTCTACGAATATGCAAGGGCATTAATTAGTTCGAAGGGATAACTAATCGTTCGTAGAATATATCGGATCCCAGAGAATAGATAGATGGGCTTAATTTTCAACAATTCCCAAATGCTAGATATGGATAACGAATTCGGGTCGGAATACCCCAAAGTATATGGACTTTGATATACATACTAAATTACAATTTTAAATTTGGTTTTAACCGATATCGTTTTATTTATACAATTCAAATTTAGCCTTACATTCTATTAACCAATTTAACTCAATTTAAAATTTTCAATTTATTTAATTTAAGTCTTCAAATTCATTAGAGTTTAGAACGAAAAGCTGATAAGAAACCGATGAAGAAACGAAGTAAGAATTTTCCTGCAATGATTCGTAGGGCCATCATCACACCGAAACTTCTTTCTGGAGCAGCTACGAAGCAATCAAAAGAATACGAAATCGAATCAAAGGAGATTGATAGAGAAAAGTTGTTTCCGCCATTGCGGGGTATTGACCATTGGTAGTGGTATTCCCCCGTCCCTTATCTCGTCCTCTTCTCGCACTCATACTTACTATCAGTGGATAGTAAGAGAATTTACTGAGGCACTCGAACGGATATCTTAGGGATATACTCACTATAGGGTATATTTCACCCTATCTCTAATGAGCTACTTAATGTGTTATACTCCTGAGCTAAAGTTTTAACCTTCAGCACTGGTACCACTGTAACGATCCTGACTCGACCTTCGAAAATCGGCACCGAATATGACACTCGTATTCAAATGCTACAGATCCAAACGTCGAATCTGGTTCGCCGGAGCTTATAACACATTAAGTTTAACAACACAGTGGAAGAAAAAGAATAACATATATCATATATACTTGATATACAATATTTCATACAATATCAGATACAACAGATTGATACAACATGATGGTACAATAGAAAGATACAATAGATATCAACACTATCAGAGATACAAAGAATAGCAGCGGAAAGATAACGTCTTCAAATGCCAAACTCCAAGGACTCCATCTTCAATCCAAAGCTAGCTCAGCAAAAACGATCCACAAATCCAAAAGGTTAACGAATCAACCCTACTATAGATTATCTGAAAAACCCAACTCTAGACTGCCCGTGTGGAAAATAGTGGGCACCCAGAGTTTAGGAAAGGAACAATAAACTCCAGGTCAGTCATGGGACTGGTATGAGCAAACAAAACATTTGGTCTTTTAAAACAAACGGAAGAATTTAAAATAAATCCGCAATGCTTTTTTGAAAAATGAAACTACCATAAGGCCTCCCGCCACACACACAATGCAAACGCAGAATTGGAGGAGATTTCTCCTTATGATAGTCAAAAATGCTTGATACGTGAAAACCATTTAATATTATTATTATAAGTGCACAGTGGAAAACAATTTCGAAAGTATAATATTAATCCTAGCCAGCATACGACTCTTCGCCGTATGCCTACTATAGCTACCATGTTCAATAGCAGGTTACCGCCACATTACATGGCAGGTTATACAACTAAATCCGTACAAGGCTCGTATTGGATTGAATGGATTTCCAACAAATGGTCAGGCTAAGGAACTTCCTATTGCCACATGGGAACGCCTCTGGTGGGACGCCCCGAGAACCTAACCGGATCTCTGCCAAACAAGGTCGGCTACCCCACTTCCTGGGGAATATACAGAACCTCAGATATGACACCCCCGGTCCTTTGAGACCTTTATACGGGAGCTCTCTAACCAACAACATCACACAGTATAAATAAAGTGTGTCCACATGAGTAAGTATCTGGGCTCTATACGATGATACTACCCTTTTCCAAAAGGAATGGTCATACCCTAGGGGAGCTACCCCTGAAACCTTGCCGCACAATTCCTGTTTCGACCATTACCGGGTTGTGAGGCTCGACGAAGTCTCGTCCACAAAGCTACGCTTTTCACAAAGCCATGCTTTGATCAACAAATGATCAGCAGCACTCAGCATGCCACACTACCAAGTTGGGAATATATTGATAATAACCTTCAACTACATAACCTCTGAGCTCGTACGTCTCAGAGAAGGGTGTTAAGCTAAGAGAATAAATTCTCCACCACCAACAGAAATGTATTTGAAAGAAATCTGCTTTATATCCCAAAATGTAATGTCAGACATACAATCCATACAATTCTGTTCCGGGTTCGAACAGAACCGAAGGCACTTCCAAAGAAGCCCTTGCAAATCTGGGTATTCACAATCCCGATCGGACTTCCCATCACTTAGGAAATCTCTATACCGGCGCGACTCAGTGCAGAGACAATCGATAGGTCATCCTATCGCTCTCGCAAATACTCGGTCTTCACCACCGATCTTCAATGCTATCCATAACGACGTATCACATATTCGGAATGGGCTATATGACACAAAGGTCCTATCCCGGCTAAACCAAATAGTGAGCGCAATATTTAAAAACATATGGATTCGGGATTTTAGTTAAGTCACAACTTAAAAATCCAAAGCTTTTATTTTCAAATGGTTAAACAAATCACCATTTTAAATCTTTACACAAAAAGATTTTATTTCACAAAGTTCACCCAGTTTCACAAAGATCTATTCATGGATTCCAAAACAATTCCCATTCAATTTGGGTTAACCCAATTAAATCTTTAAATTAAAGATTTATAGCTTTCAAAACATGTTTCCAAAGATTTATCTAAAACTTGGAAAACTATCTTCATTTTTAGACTTGAAATCCTTTAACAAAAATTGGAAATTCATTCTTATATGAAAGCTTCAATCATTTGAAAATGAATAGTTTTCGTTTCGGAAAAATCCAGTTTCATCTTTACAAGTTAAAAATTTTGGGTTAAATTTAATGTTCCCAAAACAACGCTTTTAAAATGGTTTAAAAACCTATATAACACATTTATAAGTTGAATACCCTTTTTTAAACCATAGTTTCCAAATCATTGGATTCGATTTCAAATATTGAGTTCAAATTTAAATTAAATTATTTAAATTTCAAAACTAAATCTAGTTATTCAAATAACTTTTATTTTTGAAATTCATTTTTCAAAAGCTTCAATTCTAATTCCAAAACTACTTTGGATTCAAAAATTCAATTTTAAACCAATTTCAAAATCTGCGACTTAACCCATTTCCACGTGCAATCCATATTCGTGTGTGTATAGTGTGGTCCATGGGTTTTACACACAATAGTGCACAACATCAATCATCACAGATATATCAATATCGATAAGCGATATAATCAATAATGCTTTTCTTTATTTACAGATTCATTGATAAAGTAAATTTATCAATCACAAAGATTAATCATTACAATTCGATGTGGGTTTCGGATAACCAACTGAATCCGACTCCCTGTCGCATCGATATCTAAATGCCGTTTTACGGCAAAAAGGGTTTTCACATATATATGCAGAAACAATCACAGTTCACAGCACAGCATCAGGCAATTCACATCACACGGTATCACAATCACGAACAGAAATATCTATTCAATACACTACATCTGATGATAGTCAATCGTTTTTTTCAATTTAAGGTACGGGTGATTTAAAAGGATTAGCTATATGGCTATTTTTATTGATTTATTTAAATCAATGATTAATTATTCTTAATGATTAAATTAATTAAATTTATAATTAATGATTCCTTAATCAATTATCTTAATTGACTACTAATTATAAATTAATTAAATAATTTCAATTATCAACTAAACAATTCTTAATTACCAATGAGTTAAACACTTAAGTTTTAATTTACCCATCTGAAATTACTATTATAAATCATTCTTAATTGCTTTTCAAACAATTAGTTAATGAAAATTACTTACCTTAATTAACATTTAAAATCTTGCTTAAGCTTTGAAATCAATTTATTACTAACTTGAACTTTAATTTTGACTAAAATTAAAACTTATTTATATTAACTATTAATTATAAAAATATTAATCAAGGTTTTAGGAAACATGGTTATGTATCCACTTGGTTAATTAATACTTAAAATAAATTTTTAATTCAAAATAATCAACATTAGTTACTTCATAACTATAAAAATTTGCTTAACATTTTTAAGTGTAAATTTATAGTTTAGCTACAACCCGAGATTACCCAGATTTTTCTTGAGCAAACACTCGAGACTCCCTTGCGTTCACCCGAAGCATCTCTCTCCCTCTCCACCTACTCTTCTTCTCCCCTTTTTTTTTCTTTTGTTTTTTTCTTTCAGTTAGCTCAAATTTACCTTAACTCAAGTATAAAACAAACAATAGGTAAATGGCTCACGCACTCGAGTACGACTCGAAGCAGCCACCCCTCTTACTCGAGAATCACCACGCGACATCCCCAATCCACCAACGCTGACACCAAACGACACGTGCACGTGCACCATCGTCTCAGCCACCTCCGGCCACTTACGAACCCTCCAGCACGTCACTTGTCGATAACACAACCCAATCCTAACATCAAAACTTCATTACTTAGCTTGAATAAAAAATCGAGCTACCCAGTAGAAATCTGGAACTAACTCAATGCCAGAAAAATTCATGTCGACGACAATCTAGATCACCGGAGTCCACGCGAACCTGACCCAACCTCCGCCTCTCACCCACGAGCCTATCCCCATATGTGCGATCACCTGAAACACCCTGACGAAGCCGCAACGATCTTGTTATTGCCGTTGACCAGAGCAATCCCTTAAACCCTAGTTTGATCTCGTCCCCTTAATTCACACAATCGAAAAATTTTCTAACATTTTTCTAGTGATCTCACATCAACACTCAAACTACATGTCAAATTTCATCAACAATTATTGATCGAATTATCTGATATTCATATAAAAGGAATTTTAGTTCACTGACTAACTGCTCTATGCATAGTTGTCTAAAAATTATAAGTTTTGTCTTAAAAATCATATTTTTGTATGTTGTTTCAATATATCAATTCAAGTTTACAATTCGAGTTATTCGAATTTTTGATCTTTGTTTTTCTTTTACTTTAAATAATATTTATACACTATTCACTTCATTTTTTTTTCTTAAAATTATTTTTAAAAGTTACTTAACTTTGTTATGAATAAGTTCCTTTCAGAAATCATAGTATAAAAAGTTTTAAGTACGAAGATATGAATTTCTAACAGGTTTTAAAGTTTAGAAAACCTGGAACAAAACATTTACTTGTGTACAAGCATATACAGAGGTTCATATTCTTGCAGCATTCTTTTTATATCATTCATACAAACAATAGCATCAAAATATTATAGCAAGTTCAAGGTTAGTTTGCTCACTCAATAGCAAATAAAAAAAAATATGATTTTTGTGTTAAAAATCATGTTTAAATTAATGAATTCTAATTATGATCCTGAACTTATGATTTACCAAGTTTGGACTTTGACACATTTTTATTTTTTTCTCAGTCATTTTTGATTTCCAAGCAATTTCTAAAGGCACTTCAAAAATTTTGACTGAAGTATAATTTTAATCTATACTTTGAGATGAAACAACCAAGTTCTATTTATAACTTAAATTTAAACAGGGATTAGCTTAAGTGTTTTTGAATTTAAGTTAAAACCAGAGCCTGGAAATCATGAACAGGGGAACTCAGATAAACAAACATGCAACCATACTTTTATTTTAAGTTTTAAAAGTGAAATTACTCACAATTTCACATGCAAACATAGCACAACAAATTTTTTCTCAAGCATCATCAAACTGCAAAACCGATTCTAGCCTTTAAGTTGAAAAATTTTGTTCACATTGGATTGAAGACAGAGGAGCCAGTTAACAAGCATAAACCAGGCATGCACTAACATATTCAAATTCGCAGACATATCAAACAATATTTCTAGAACGAAATCTAAGCATTAATCACAACATCAAAGAATATTGGCCAACATAAGTGAGTTTGCTCACCTGGTGTTGTTTGACAGAAGACAGAAAAAAAAAGTTTGAGCCTGCAAATTTCTTTCCTTCTTTAAATCTTGGAGTTTTATATCTGCAAATTGTAAGAAGAAGCTTTGCTTACTTTCTATTGTATTTACTTACTTACTTCAACAATTACAAACATATTTGATTTTACTTACAGTTTAAATTTTTATACAACAGTGAAAGCTTCTCTGCATTTAAAACCAGAAACGGTTTTAAACTTCTTTGATCTTGATTTCTTCCTGCAATTTATTAAATTAATCGATCAGATCCTTATTTTACTACTGATTAACAACATAAAATTCAAATCTTTTTTTTAAAGAATTTTACTTAACTTCATTTATTTCCAAAGAATCTTCACTGTCCAAAACAGCAGCTTTGATTAGTTTTTCTTATCTTTGAACTGGATTTGTTTTCCTGCAACTAATTGACAAAGTTGTTTAAATCTTTGCTTTATTTACTGATCAACAGATTAAGTTCAAATCTTAAAAAAAATTGCTTGCCTTCAATTGTTTTTCCAGAGAGCTTTGCTTAATTCTTGAATTGCTGGAGCTTATTTTTAAACTGGAATACTTGCTTCTTTAATTTGAAACTGCATGCATGCTACTACAGGATTTCCTTTAATTCCAGGTTGAAGAATGCAATGCTTTTAAAAATAGATTTGCTTCAGATTTGTTTCAGGCTTGAAAACTTTGCTTACTTGAATCCATGCTTTTATTTCCAGGTTCAAACCTGAATTGAATTTTGCTTTGAATTTTTTTTCTAGTAGGCAGTTTGTATTTCAGGTTTGCAATATTTTTTTCTTGGATGTTGAGATTTGAGATTCTCAAATCTATTGTTACTGTTGCTTCAGATTTTGTGGGATGTTATAAGATTTGAATATGGGGAGATGGAGAGTTTTTTTATAAATTTTAAATTCTATTATTTTATTTAAACAATCATAAGGAATGCCATTTGTGAAAATGAAATCATGAGCTTAGATTTTGTTAAGTACCCTACTCCAAACCATGTGAATGTATATTTCATTGTCTACATTTAAATTTTTAAAGACAAAGGAATGTTTATTTTTATTTTTATATCATATTTACTTTTGTAAACATTTATTAACATATATATCACAATCTTTTTATTATTTTCACAAAAAAATCCTTTTATTCTCACACTCAATCTTTAATTTAGTTCACACATTTATTTAAAAATTTATATTTACACAATTTACATTCATACATATTTTTTTTTAATTGTTGTAAAAAAAATTTATAAAGAGAAAAGAATGAATTTAAATACACTGATTTTATATTAAGAATAGTTACATTTATTTATATAAGAGAATTAAATCCTAAAAATAAATCTTTTTTTTTAAATTTATTACATCTACCAAATATATTTTAATATTTTAGAAAACAACTATCATTCTCTTTTTATTAATCTCAGGCTTTTAATTTCCATTTTATTTTTTAATACATTTTATTTTGAAGTTCAATACTTGTTTTATAAATCACTTATTCTTAAATTTCAAATATAAATTTCTATTTATAATCAAAATTATTTATTTATCCTAGAAAATTTTCTAATAATTCACAATTTATTTTCAAAAATAAATTTAATTGCCAATTTAAACTTGATAAATTTTCAGGAATGTTACACCATCAATAATGTCCATGAAAATTTGATCCCACTTCCAAACTGGAATGTCTAAATGTTGCAATAACCCACCGGGCATTTGGTGCTCGGCCTTTATGAGTTAGCAAGTCATGCAATACTTAAAAAATTAGCAATATCAGATTTCATTCCATCCCAATAATAAAGTCGCTTCATGTCCGCATACATTTTACAACTACCGGGATGAATGGTAAATTTGGAACGATGAGAATCTTCTAAAATGTCTTTGCAAAGATCACTAACATTTGGCACAATAAGTCTATCAAATTTTCGAATGCCTCCACGAGCATCAATATTAAATTCTTTCAAACCATCAACCTTATTTTTATCCCTACAACTTTGGCTAAGAAGAGCCAATTCAGGATCTTGCTTTTGAGCTTCGAGGATGCGGTCTAAAAGAGAAGGATGAGCCTCAATGCTACGCAAAGCAAGAGATGAACATGAATCAGATTCACGATCTTGAATCTCACAAGAGGACAAAGTCTTGGGATCGTTCCATTCGGATATCATCATGGAAACAACTGCTTGTTGCCTACGACTAAGGGCATCAGAAACACGATTTCCCTTTCCGGAAGTATAAAGAATATCAAGATCATAAAATGCAAGGAATTCGATCCAACGTTGTTGACGCAAATTAAGTTCCTTTTGAGAAAATAAATACTTCAAAGATTTATGATCAGTGTAGAGAACAAATTTCTCTCCCAAATGATAATGACGATAAATTCTAAAGGCGAAAACAATGGCCGTGAGCTCTAAATCATGAGTAGCATATCCAGTCTCGGCAGGCTTTAATTTCCTAGATGCATAAGCAATAACACGTTTCCTTTGCATGAGAACGGCTCCCAAACTAACACGACTAGCATCGGTATAAACAGTCAAGTCTTGGTTTCCTTTGAGAATCACAAGAATAGGAGCATCGGAAAGGAGTTCTTTTAATTTCTGAAAAGCAGCTTCACATTTGTCTGACCAAATGTACTTAACTCCCTTCTTAGTCAAACTAGTAAAAGGCACGTAAATCTTAGAAAAGTATTATGAACTGATGGTAATAGCCCGCCAATCTAAGAAAGCTACGAATTTCCATCACACTCTCCGGTCTCTTCCAATTTTGAATCGGCTCAATCTTTGAAGGTTCCATGGAAATTCCAGATTCATAAATAATGTCCTAAAAATTTCACACGAGATTGCCAAAAGTGACACCTTGAAAATTTTTCTTTCAATAGGTCGCTCCTAAGAGTTTCCAATACAATTCGAAGATGTATTTCATGTTCTTCATCGGTTTTAGAATAAACAAGAATACCATCAATAAAGATGAGAACAAATCGATTGAGAAGTCTTTGAAAACTCGATTCATAAAGTCAACGAAATAAGCTGGAGCATTCATTAAACCAAATGGCATAACATCCATTCATAAGATCCATAATGAGTACAGAACGACATCAAAGGAATGCTATCCTCTACAATATGAAGCTGATGAAAACCGGTTGCTAAGTCTAACTGTGAAAAGACTCTAGCACCGCTAAGTTGATCGAATGGATCATCAATCCGAGGTAAGGGATATTTATTCTTGATGGTGAGATCATTAAGCTTGCGGTAGTCAACACAAAGCCTAAGTGTACCATCAGATTTCTTCACAAAGATAGCTGAAGATCCCCAAGGAGAGGAACTAGAACGAATAAACTGTTTTACTTCCAATTCGGATAATTGTTTACGCATCTCCTCATTTTCCTTATTGGATATACGATAAGGAGGACGAGTGATAGGTAGAACTCCAGGGATTAGATTGATTCTGAACTCAGTTGTTCGCTTAGGTGGTAATCCTAAAACAGGCTCAAATATATCGAGAAATTCACGAACAACGTGAATGAAAGAAATGACATATTCCTCATCATCATTATCATCATCATGTGGATTTAAAGAATATAAGGATGCCTCCGAATTGGAATCTTAATCTTAAAGATTAATAGAAATCTGCTTAACAGATTGGGGGTATCCAAGATGATAGTCCTCTCGGGACATAGGATGTGAGCTTCATATCGATTAAGCTAATCCATTCCCAAAATCATTCCGAAACCTAAGTAACGCATAACATGCAAACCTGATCGGAACGCATAATCACATAAATTATTCTCGACATCTTTACAAAGTAAACTGAGTGTTGCAGATCCACCAACCGGATTCGCAATTATTAGTGAAGTCATCATGCCCATAACATTTAAAGACAAAGTATCAACAAGTTCTTTTGATATAAAAGAGTGAGTGCATCTATATCAAAAGGAACTCGAATAGGAAGATTATGAAATATAATAATGTCATCAAGGAAAGAATGAGAAATACCTTGACCAAGAGAAGTGTTACTAGGAGTTTGCACAACATTAAGCTTTTCTTCTTTCTTGCCTTGAAGTTTGGGACACGAAGATTTAGGATGACCCAAACATTTGCAATAGCGACAAGTAAGGGGCTTCGAACACTTATTTGCATAGTGGTCCTTAGAACCACAATTGCAGCATTTTCCACGAATAGAGATGGGAGTCTTTGCTACCGAACTTGCTTGCTTCCCTTTCTTGTTGGGTTAAGACTTTGAACTTAATAGGTCTCTTCTTGTTGTTGTTGAAGTTCTGTTTGGCACCCACAACTTCAACATCACTTTCTTTATCGGCCTCTTCAAGTCGAAGAGCGATATCTACAAGTTGAACGAAAGTAATTCTAGTTTCAGAAGTAAAGCCTTTTTGAGGTTCTTATTCAACCCATAAACAAACCTCTAATTTTTCCTCAGTGGGGTATTAATATACTTGACCCCATATTTAGAGAGGGATTCAAAAGATGCGGCGTAATCTGTCACAGAAGATTCTCCTTGAACAAGGTCAATAAAGCATCCGGCCAAAGTTACTTTTTTAGCTTCCGGCACACACTTTAACTCGAATCTTTCCCGGAATTGCTCCCAAGTAAGATCCGCTTCAATAATCTCCGAAATCAAAAGCTCATACCAATCTTATGCTCTCTCCTGGAGCATGCTAGAAGCCACTTGGAGTCGATGTAGATCAACAAGATTCATGCGAGAAAAGATGCGATCGCATGTTCTAAGCCAAGCTTGGACTTCTATAACGCTTTTGGAACCCTTGAATGGCCTTCCACCCAAATTATTATAATCACTGCACAAGCGTGCAAACTCGGATTTAGAGTGATTAGGCTCAGGAATGGGTCCGGCAGCTCAGGCATTCTTTACAAGATCTAAAAGCTATTGGACAGACATAAATACACCATCTTGAGGAGTAGCACTGGATTGAATGGCGCTAGGATGGCCTGGTCTAATCATTTCTCTTCTTTAAGAATGAAAGAAAGAAGAGGAAAAAGGTTATTCTCCGAATGAATATCAAACAAACTTGATTGATAAAATAAGGCATCACAAAAGAAAATATGGTAGAACGGGTCCTAAGACTCGAATTAAATCCTAAGGCATGATTCCTAAGAAAAACGTAGGACAATGATCCTTGCTAGATTTTTCAACGTTGCTCCGAAGTTTGGCTCTAATACTAAGCTGTAACGCCCCACCTCTATACTCACACTAGCTAAGGACACTACTGGTTAATATCGTCGACTAGCAAAAAAATAAGGCTGTTGAGGAGCGACCATCTATGTAATTGCTTTGTGCGAGTACCGATATATTGGATAGTATGACATGCATTTCAATTCAAGAGGAAATCTGACATATCAAAGACAAACTCGAAACTATGAAACAGTGGCTTTGTGACCTTCGAAAACAAATATAAAATAAGCACAACACAAAATCAGTCATGGATATTCATATCACTAAGGCAGAAATAGATATGAATATAACACATAGAAGTGTACAACAAAGTAGTGGTCAAACAAGATCCACAACATCACAAAAGAATTAGTATACATCAAGGAGTCTCTATCTTAAATGTATAAAAGCAAAAACTACTAAGCTAAAGTAGTTAGCCAAAAGTTAGAAGCTAGTCCCTACCGAGAAGTCAAGTGGAAGCACCTGTAACACCTCGGTCTGACCCGAGTATTATTTAAGAAGAAAAATAATAAACGGATCAGTCTAGCTATAAATATCATACAAGATGATATAGGATAAGAGATACCACAAAAATATATGATAACAATAATGTCATACTATGACAAGTATACATTTGATAATAATGAATATCATACAATATCTCAAATCTACTCAAATATCCAAAAAGAATATCATACTCTTTAGCTTATTTACCAAATCACAAATATTGACAAAACATATCAATGCAAATCACAAAAATTGGTGAAACACAAATTTCAGAAATCGATAATTAGAAATCCAGAAAACACAAAGGGGGAGGCCTATCACAAACGGAAGCATGAAAACTCACCAACACATGCATCAAAAACGGAACTCTATTCCATGGTCGCTAAACATCAAATTTGAGCCGAAATTCCATAAACGACCTAAAGAACGTGGGTCGCTACCCCACCAATTTTAAGCCGATACTCCACAAACGGGGTTTAGTCCCCCACGCAAACAAAGATACATCGCACATCGCTAGTCTAAATCACAAAATGATCATCATTGATAAAAAAAGAAGTGTAAATTACGCTAAGCTAGTAAATAAATAAGTTTAGCTTCATGTCCCATAACCACTAGCTTAACTTAAATATTTACGAACAAATTGTAGATTTCCACTCGAAGATTGTCACAAGATTTCAATCGAACAAGTCCAAAAATTAACTAACGAAGTAAACGCAAGCGTTTCATACCACTTGTTTTGCTAAGTCGTTTAATTAGATTTCTCATACGAATGGGGTAAAGGTTTGTATATACTAATAGATTGGAAAACGAATTTAAAAACGAGCTTTGTATTAAAAATGGTGTTGAAATCGTTTTTGTCAAAGAGTTTGAATATTTATTACTAGTATAAAAACCTTTGTTTTTTAAAGTGACAAATCACAGAAATGATTGTAAAAACAATCTTTCACAAAAAATCCACATTCAACGACATGAATTAAAACCATAAAAATTAATATCAAATCCATCAAATGGATATTCCCAAAAATCCAGAAAAGAAGCCATCAAAGTCGATAATTAATGAAAACAACTAATCGGATCAACAATAATCGATAAAATTGAAAATCCACACGAAAATAGGCGAAATGGTCAAAAGGCAACAGGACTAGACGTCTGACCTGGCATGACCAGACGTCTGACCTGGGGCTCTGTCAAATTTTATTTTTCTTTGCTATTTTTTTACATCAGAAGCCCCTCCAGACGTCTGGTATGGTCTAACCAGACGTCTGGCCGAGGGCTCTGCACTTTTTCTTTTGTCATATTATTTTTTTATCTCTTCCAGGGACCCCTACCAGATGTCCGAGTTCTTCAACCGGACGTCTAATCACCTGGGCATGGGCGAAATTCGCCTAGGCCATTGATGGCCAAATCGATTCGGAAGCGATCGGACGAGTGATGAAGACTAGGAATTTATGCCAAGAAACAACCCAGCCTTATAGGCTCTTCGATACACCCCAAATAACATGTCCAAACATCCAAGATAGAATTTTTAAAGATTTTGACTACAAAACACCAAAATTGAAAAATTCACTAAATCAATTCAAATCAAAAGTAAATGAACATGAATAGATGTTAGGAATTCATACCTAACAACAACGAAAGCTATAGACATAGACGTGAGTCCAAAAACTCACCTTTAAAACTCGAAAACAACGAATGAGAAGCTTGAAAACAAAGCAAGACCAATTCCTCTTCACTACACCTCTAGAATCTTCAGTCTATTATCAAAGGTGAAGTTTTTCCCAAGTTAGGTTATAGGAAATTCTGAAATTGAAGAGATATTGAGATGGAGAAGATTAAAAGGATGCTTACCTAAGCTTCTCTTTGATTTTAGAACTAGAACTTGAATTCCTAATAGAAACTAGGGCTTAGGAATTTTAATTTCCTATCTTTCACCCATTCTTTCCTTTTTCTTGAGTGTTAGGAATTGTTACGAATGACTGAATGAAGAGGAGTGGAGTGGGAGTTATTAGGTAGATGAGTTGGGTTCTCTTGTTGGGTTAGTGGGCTGAAACCCAAACCCAAAGCCCCAAATGAAAATACCAAAATTTTAATCAACTCCAAACATATCGATGTTTATACTCAAAACGGTCGTAAACGCTGTTTTGGACTTAATGGAAGTGGTCTCGAGTCCAAATTCGACTGTTTACAGAAAGTCACACTTTGGACTTTAAATTAAACTAATGATTCTATATTTAAATAAAACATTTATGTATATATCGTAAAATATGCGGGTTGTTGCAAGTTTACTCAACAACTAAGGACTATGCAAGTAATTTATTAATATATATATATATATACACTATAAAGCAAAACCATGGTCAAAGCGGTCAAAGCGAAGCCTTTTTCAGTTTACCAAAACTACCCTTTAGTCTGCAAAAACAGGCACTGAGAATATGGGTATATTTGATATTTTCTTCAGCACTACGTTCTCAAACTGCTATTCCAACCTGTTTCTTCTCCCGTCCATTTCTTAGCCCCACTTCCTCACGTCACATTACAAAGCTCAAAAATGAGAAGCAAAAAAGGAAAAAATCATTTATAATTGAATGAAGAAATGAAAAAGGGAAATTTTAGGTCTTTAACTAAAGCTCATTGTTAACAATTGATCGTATTCAGTACTTTGAGAAGCGGCTGGGCTAGGGGTTCGGGTTAGGTTCTTCTCTCCTTCTGGGATTCAAATAGATCGGGTTCATAAGCCATTCTATCCTTGCAAACAAATCACATATTCTATGGTAATCTTTTCATTTGGTTAATGTTTTTTAATATCAAAATGTTTGCCGCAACAAATATTGCAAGAACTGTATTCAAGATTTGAAATTAGAATTTTTTTCGTTCTTTAATTTCTTTTGTTTATTATAAAAAAAGTTAGAGAAGCTTGGATTTATGTTAGTTTCATAAAGATAGTGATGCTACTTTATTATAGTCTATTTAATGTTAGTTAAATAACAACCCAGTTAACACTTGCAGGTTTCGATAAAATCTTTGAATTGATATTTAATTGTATTGGTGTTTTAGTAACTATTACTTGCAGGTTTCGATGAAATCTTTGAATTGATATTTAATTGTATTGGTGTTTTAGTAACTATTAAAGTAAAAAAATAGACAAATTATCAAATGTTTCAGTTCATACCTATGAATCTTTCATAATGTATAATATCAGTTGATTATGATATACAATTTGATGATAGTTGAGTTAAAAGGTAAATGGAATATTGTCAAAAAATATCGATAACAGTTTAGATAAAAGTTTGATAATACACTCACAATTCTTCTTCAGGAACTAGTTCACTTCCTAATGCCTTCATAATCAACGTAGGTGGCCAAGTACAGATATTTATAAAGGAAGACATTCATCCTTTAAAGTTCATTCCTTTCAACATTTATTTATATGATGCGGGCATAGAGTAATAATGGAAGATATAGGAGTCTGGCATAGAGCGGTTTTAAACTCAAGCTGCAAAAGAATGTCCATTGCTTCTTTCCTTTTCCCATGCAGTAGTCCCAATGAAAATCTAACTAGCCATGAAATGCCAACTTTTTGAAAAAGTCACAGTAATGATGAACACTGTAAAAAGTTTTGGGGTAGGAATACAATCATGAGCATTACTTGGAGCTTTTAAGAATATAGTTGTATATAATAAATCTTTTAGTGCCATCAACTGTGTTCTCCATTCTCTAATTTGTCAATTAATTTTGATTCATTTATTCCCTGCTTTGCTTCTAAAAAAGTCATCATTTTAATTTTGTAGGATATTCATCCATAACAGTTGGTTTTTGACTGGAGCTCGAATGATCCATTGGAGGAGAAGGAACTAGGCAACCAAGATTTTTTAGAATTCATGGCTATTCTAATCGATACAATGCAAACGGTTGTAAGTTTTATCTATATAACTTAAGTAATTGTTGTATTGCTTACCATGCTTCTAGTTAGAAAATAGTTTACTTGAATATATGTTGTCAAAGAGTTTTTTTTAATAATTTAAGCTAATCGAAACTCCAGTTTCTTTGTTACTTTTTCATTCTTTAATAAACATGTATGTATAATTAGGGTATTTAGGATATTTGAAGAAAAAAATAAGTGGAACCAAATTGGAATTGGGTTAAAGAGCTTAATTAAATTGTTGTAGGAACTGTCGTAATTTTTTTGATATATGTAATGTTACTTATAGGGTAAACTATATAATCTTATATTTATTTATTTGAGACTTCAGTTTAAGGTTACTGCTATCACACTTTATTCCCCACTATTACAACACAATCATTTCTTTTATTCCTCACAACTGGAACAACTTAGGAAAGAAAACATTATCATGAGAAAATTAAACAAGATTAAAAAGGAGGTGGGGAAAAAAGCGGTTGTAAGATCTTAAATTAGGCAATGGTAAACAATTTAATTTCTGAGGTTTTGTATTTTTACTAGATATCAAAGTAGATGTTATTTCTTATGAAAAATTCAAACTAAATCTTAGAACTTAGATGTCTATGAGAAAAGCTTAATGGCAGTCAATTAACACCTCTCTCGTAAGCTTCAAGTTGTCATTGTTTAAATTTTTGTATCTTTTTACTTGATACTTCTATTAGCTTTAAACAATCTGTAATTGCGTATCTAATTTAATATTTCATTATTAGAAATATAGTTTCCATGTATTTTCCAATATTCTATGTTTGAATCACAGTAAATACATTTATAGCATATTTTTGGCATTTAGACATTTTCATTACAAAAATATTAAAGTCCATGATTATTATATGTTTCCAATAATATTTATTTTTAAATGACATCAAATACAATTCGTAGTACGTCCTTACTATTTTTACCCATTTCATCATCACAAAACTTTTACAATCCACATGTATTTATTGTTAATGCAACTGTAACCACTATATACTTCCACTACCATCCATGGTTCAATTAACTAACTTTCTCTAATCTTGAAAGGATGTACTTTGGATATTAACTTTGTGATTGCGCTGTTCTAAAATACTTTTATTTCACAACTTCTTACTTTTTTATCACATGAATATAACCGTTTTATCAGTGTTGATTACAAGTTTCCTCAAATGTGCCTATGATTTAGACATATGGTTACTAGGTCATTGACCTAATCCAACTCAATCCCTTAAACTACAAACTTAATAGATTTTCATTCTATGGATACAACTAATTTGATCCAATCTAAGCAGTTTGCCTTAAGTTAATAATGAAATCAAATTGGTTCAATATGCCTGTAATCTTTCTAATTATGCTTATCCATATTGTGATCTTTACAGACAAAGTCTAATTGAATTTCGTGTTGCATTTTCATGTTAAAAAACAAAATATGATACTATTATCTGTTTTATCAATTTTGATTCCAACAAAGAGTCTTTAAAAGAGAGCAATCAATATCCTTTTTGAAGGCAAAGGAATATAAGTTAGATAGATGCTTATTCAAAAGAAGAAGCTGATGGAAGCTTTACAAAGAAACAATAATTCTTCATGATTTATTGGAGAAATTCGGCATGAGAATTAACGAGGTTATAGTTTTTACCATATAACTACTATTATTTTGCAGTTGTTTGATTTTAGTCATTCTATAAGCTGAACTTACAATATTAGAGCTACGAGTTATTTAAGCTCGCTAATTAGCAATTGCATTGTACTGACACCATCACACAATTTGTTACACTTAATTATGCAATAAGTGGTTGATATTAAATTAAAGAAATTCATTATGCCATGAAAGATTTTCAAACATTAGCTCATACCTTTTATAGTAAATGAACTTACCTTTTCCATAGTTGTTGAATTCTCATATTAATTGCTACTTATGTTTATTTGTTCTGATGCCGAGGTTGCTGGGTTATTCTTTTCTTTTCTATTTTGGGACTTTATGATTACTAAAATAATGGTCATATTATATGAGGTCTTAATTTTTTTTTTCTTCGTACATTCTAATGTTTCATACATCGTCGACCTTTGAATTATTTTTCTTTGACGACCCCTCTCTCCTGTACAGCAAAAGCGTTCCATAAATCCTATCAGGTCCGTTATTAATTCATAACAACCTATAATTTCTGTTTAACTTTAAATTAATAAATTTGTTTTCATGTACGTAATAATTGCTATTGGGAAGGATCCAAGCCCTTTTAAGGTTAATTTGGAAGTGGTATCTTATCAGTATATTACACACTTTAATTTCGAAACTGAATAATTATCAAACCAAGGTTATCCTGTATGACAGTTGAAATTGAACATAAGGAATACTTTTAGTAAACCTAATTGTAATATTATTTATCAATTTACTTTCTTCTTATTTTGATTTCAAATTCGTATGTTTTTTGCAGTGAATATGAATGGACTGAATGGGTACAAATCCTATGAGTATGATCATCATTGTCAAAGAGAGATAGATGGGAAGAAAGGTTCGATTTTTGAAAATATTTGATTTTAGTTTAAGAACATTTTATTTTCCAACTTATTTCATGGATTGCTATTTCAAAGGCATTAGATGTCGTATTCCTTCATCTCACCATCATTGACCTTCAGAGTTTTTTCTTCGACGACCCCCTCTCTCCTGTACAGCAGAATATTCAATATTTATATTTTATATAATAACTTTTATTAAAGGGTGTTTGCCTAAATTTAACTTGGACAATTATTATAGAAATTTCATAAGTATTGTTTTGAAAACTATTAGACAAAGTTTTTGGGAAGTATTGGTATACTCGCATGGCGAAATTGGAGGCAGTGAGTGCCTGCAATTAAGTCTTGGATTTCTCTAGGATGGAAACGTAACCATTAAGCCATTAACCCATAGTTTGATACCGCGGTGGTACATTCCGTTATTATTTTAAAAAGAGTTTTCAGAAATATTTTGAAGAAAGGATAGTTTATGAATTTACTAGATTCGATAAGATAATTATATATTCTGGGGAAAGAGATTTAAATTATTTAAAATTTAAATAAAAATGAGACATGGTGTTTTTAGTGGAAAATAGAGTATTTGGTTGAATTGATTGTTTAATTGATAGTTTAAAAGCCGATTATCAAAATCTGGACCCAAAATATAACTTTGGGAATATCTAGGAGAAATACGGGATTTATATGGTGTAGTTACCATTCGAGGTGTTATGCTGTCGTTCTTCTAGGACGTTGATAAGGAAATCCGTCCACTAACGGTTAGGAGGTGATCTTCAATCTTATTTCATCTGTTTATTTCCTAAAGAACCATGGTTGAGTCTACCACAAAATATCGAACGTTATTTTCGAAGAGACCAGGATCGGATAAGTTATGCGAAAACCACTTCGATCTAATGAGTTCATTTTTCGAAAGGAAAACAAGAGCATTGAGTCGAAGATGGATCAATGAAGTGCAAGGGCTAATTGCCACTAATCATAGGGATTATTCCAAAATGGATGTAATAGGAATAATGCCTTCGGTTTCGTTCAGACCCAAAATGGACTTGTATAGATGAATGCTATCAGTAATTGTTATTGGAGGACAATGAGCATTCTAAGTGAAAATTCCTTAAAAGGTAATCGTTGCCTCTAGCCTCATCAACTGGGAATGACTGAAAAGCAGGGAAGATAGTAAGGCTAAGTGGGTAGCACCCAATTAGGGTATGTTTATCACTGTTCTAGATTCCCTCAAATATTATTACTATGATTTATGGAAGGAGCTCGGAAAAAGGTGGGAACACCTAGGGTTTTAGCATATTCGGTCAATCCAGGTTAGGGATTGTATGGTCTTGTGTGGCAGGGAGTCCCGGCGTGGTCCTCGGTACGCTGTCCTAAACGTGTACCGTGACAGGTGATACCCTGGTACCTAGTCATTCGTATGGATCCCATTCTCCAATAAGCGCCGTACGGTTTTGATTATGCCCAACTATTCTGGAACGTGAGACACAAGCATTTTAGCTATTTGAATAAGTATTTGTATTTAGACACTACTATAATATCAGAGGATTGGATATGAAATGTTTTGGTTATTGTATGGTAAAAACCCATCGTGTTTATTTATGGCGTGGTCATACGAGATACCTTTGGTTTTCAAAGGATTTTGAAAACTTTAATAATTCAAATTGATTGTGTTTTCTTACACTGGTTTTCCAGACTGACTTGGTTGCGCGGGTCAAACCTAGTATTACAGATACATGATAGGATGATATGGAGCTCAGGAGATGAGATGGATGACGAGGTGTATCACACGTATCTGATTTATATTCTGCTATGTACTGTAGGTTGTATATTCAGCACTTGTGATGATAAGTTCTTATAACTGTCAAGTATTGTGTTATTGATGTATTGTACTCTGATAATGTAATGTATGAATAATAGTTATAGTTCTTTTTGTACATAGACATGTTATATCTATTATATATTGTCCCGTTGCGATTGGGAGATTCTGTGTTGTTGTTTCTATTTTCTTCTTCTACCTCTTTTTTCTTTTTCCTAATGGTCTGCTATTTTTGAAATTTGATTGCTCGACATTCTATATAGTAGATGTATTGATGTCGATTTTCAGAGGTCGAAAAACTCGGTCGTGACACTTGGTATTAGAGCTGAAGGTTAAGTGAGAACCTTGGCTCTGGTGGGGATAACTCATCAGGGATAGGGCCAGTAGCACCCTAGAATGAGTTTGAGCATATTAATAGATATGAGCGCGAATTTTCTAGTGAATATAAAACAATTTATATTGTGTTGATTGGTTTGTTAATTGGCTTATGGATTCTAGTCAATATGAGTAATTAACGTTATTGATAGGGATCTCTAAACATTTGAACCGAACAATTCGATATAGTACTATTTTGAAATGGAGTAAATGAAATAGTTTTACCTAAATTATTTTTATATATACAAAGGAATAATTTTCAAGAATTATTATATTATATATATGGTGTGCTTGGTTGTTAGGAAATGATAATATTAAACTATTACCATTGTTGTTATGGTGATTAAATAAAAGTTGATATTATAACCAAAAGTTAAGGAGTAAAATCATATAACAAAATGGAGTTTGTAAATATGAGTTTATAAATGTGATTTATAATTTGAAATAGAATAAAATTCCAAAGGATTATTTACATATAGATCTAAAAAGAGATTCCAAAGTTGGAAATTTAAGAATCTAACTCTCGTTGGTTTTGAAATATTTTTCAAAGTCTTGAAAATAACAGCGGTGTCATTTGGAAAATATTTGGGATAAAAATACTTAAAAATGGTTTTAAAAGAAATAAAAGCACTGAACTCACTTTGGTCGCTGGAAAATAATTTCGGCGATGACTGCAGCATCATCGACTTTCAATTTCGAGTTTCCAATGGATAATTGCTACTTAAATGTTTTGAATTGGAATTTGTTTGCAAAACTGATTTGAATTGAAATTCAAAGGAATAATTTGATATACCAAAGGATTTTGGGGTATATATATTTCAAAATGATTTTTGAAATACTTAAGAAATTGTTTAAACTCTGGGAGTTATTTAGAAATGTTTATGGAATATAAATAAGTTTGAAAACTTATAAAATTTGAAATTTTTTGGAATAAAATTTAACTTAAGAAGAGCTAAATGGAAATAAGTGTGATAATGAGATAAATTAGTAAAGTAAACCGATAAAATGAAGTGAATTGGAAGAAATTGGTGAATAGAATGTAAGTAAGTTTGATAACTTAAGGAATTTTGAAATTTGATTTTGTGGAGTGAAATTATACTTAAATCAAGTTAATAGGAGTAAATTTTAGTGAATTAAGCCTAAGCATGCTAAATGGAATAGTTATTGAAGAAAAAAAATTAAGATCGAAAATAAATTTATGGATGAACAAAGTAATTTAATTTGTAGTAAATGGAATTGGAATTGAATATTAGAATGGTGTTTAATTTGAATTATGTTGAAGAGAGTGAAATTGAAGAATTAGTTCGAGCAGACTGAATAAAATTTATTGAGATTTAGCATGAATTAATGGATGGATCTAGTTACAATAATTAGTGAATTGAAGATGGCTTGAGAGGCGGTTGATAAATTTCAATATTTAAAGTTCGGAGATAAATTGAGTTGAATTTGGAATTGAAAATTGAATTTGAATTGAAAGGGATATAAACCAAAGTGATGAAGTGGAAATAAATCTAAGAACATTGTATAAAATGTTATAAGTTGACTTATGAAATTGATGGTGAAGTTTTTAAGTAGAATTGGTATTGGGAAAAGATCCTGAGTGAGTACTTGAATGAAGATTAAATAAAGGTTGTGTAAAAGGATAAATGTGAATAAGTAAATGGAAATTAAAATAAATGTGAATAGAAAGAATTGGATATAGCTAATAATCGATTGGAAACTAGTATGTAAGTTGTATGTATATTATTTTAGTCGCATAACGATTTGATCCAGATTCGAGTACAGAATTTCGAGATAATTATATCGATCTGAGTTAGGATTTTTCACTTGATTTTCAACAACGAACCATTGATATGGATTTTTGATTGATTCTAAAGTTCTATATCATAGTATATGGTTATGCAAGGAGAATGACGGTTTCTGATAAAGAGACCAGATCTGAGTCTGCATTAGAGAGTCATATGAACGATGCTAGTTCGGAAGTGAAATTGTGTGATCGAGTGAGCGATCAGAGTTGGTATTGCGTATGGATAATATATGTGCATCGTACGGGTTTTGGTGAAGTAAATATTTGATGTTGAAATTGCTGAATAAAATGATTTTTGCATTGTATGATTGGATACTATTGGTAAGTGAGATGCATGATATTTATAAAGCAAAAGCTAAATTGATGTCTTCGATTTCAAAGTAAAATGTAATTGCCTGATAAAAAGGTATGCGTTTAAAATTGTGTATGAAATTGATGGTTTCTAATTAAGCCACTTGGCTTTTGTTTTCTTTTGATGATTTGCGCCCGTGGAGGCATTTTGTAGTTTTTCGGTTCTAGCCGCGCAAATGAGACGTTGGTGAAATTTTTTGAAAAATCAAAAAGTTAGAAAAATTTTGAATGAAAATTATGATAATTTAAAATTTGGTTTCAAATTATAATTTGAATGATTGAGAGAGTAATATTAGCTGTAATCTACAGATGAATTTGGAAATTAGTATAAGTAATAATATGGTTACAATAAAGTGATTTTTGGAAGTTGGTTTAAAATTGTGTGGTTTTGGGAAATAGTAAACGGGTTTTGGACCATTCTTCTTACCTAGCAATTTCAGGGATGAACTTCTTATAAGAAAGGAGAAATGTAACGACCTAGAATTTTGGTTATTTGAAATTGGAATATTTAATTGATTTTAAATATTTAAAAGTTAATTTTTAACTTGAATTTCAAATATAAGGATTTATTGGATAAATTAATTATTGCACTTAATAATTGAAAATTGGGTAAATTAGAGAATCTTGAGTTTTAAGCTAGTTAAAAATAGTTTAAAGGGCTTATAAAATTTATATTAATAATACAGGAGATAATAGAACTTTTTAATTTGAATTTAAAAGCGATTTGTTTGGTTTTTAAAATATATTGTTTAAATTGACATTTAAAAATAGCCTTCCGCGCACCGTCTCGGAATTCGACAAGACAAGTTCCATTGGATCCGTAGTAGTGCATTATTATCAGATTTCAAATTTCGTAGCGTTTGAAGTTATCGTTTAATCATACGAAATATAAACACGTTGAAATTTATATCTAAAATTCAATATAATAATTGGGTCCAAAAAGCTATCTTCTCCATACGATCGAACTAGGACTTGAAACCTTTTCCATTACATTCTAAATAGGGGTATAACATTATGAATGTCTAGCAGCACGCCTCGATAGGAGTTCGAGATTTTAAGTTGCGTAATCGAGATGTTTTGAAAATTTAAATAAAATAATTATTTGTGACTTGACATTTATTTCCATCAGACATTTTCATTTCTCTTCAAAGCATTGTAGCTTATCACTTACATGTAAACATTTCAAAACACACTAATGTTCCCATCTCCCTCTCATTTATAACTCACAGGACAGTTACAACGAACACAGTAAAAAGAAAATAAAAATGGAAGCTTTAAAAAATTTGATTTCCCAACTTATACTCAATAAAAAATCCAAAATCACCTGCTAAATTCAAGTTTTTCAATGAGCTTCGGATTGGTATATGAATTGTATAGTGCAACCTCGAGTGAGGTTGATCGACAGGGAGTGTTGAACTGCGGTGGAGGCTAGGGTTCGTGTTTATGGGGGGTTTAGTCTTCGATCGATGAAACAGAGGGCAGAGTTGGGCATGGGGTGGATAGGCACACTAATGGCCGTAGTGTGTTGCCGTGCGACTCTCGGATAGCAGTCGCGACATTAGGGAAGGACGGCGATGTCGCAGTTCGATATGGGGGAAATGTTCGGCGAATCGAAGGTAGGCAGGGTTGTGGAAGACAGGCGAGTTGCTTGGCAATGGTGGTTTGGCCGTAGGCAAGCAATCTGGGTGTGTTAGCGATATAGCATGCACGGTCGATTTAGGTTTCGAGTGTCTGTGCATTCTCATTTCGATTAGGGAAGAAGCATTTGAGTTTGGGTCGGCTTTGATAATGCGGGGTATGTAATTTTTTATAAATATAATTGAATTGTTTTCATAATTTTTTTAAATATAATTAAATTGTTTTCATAAATTTACAATATTTATAACTTATAAAATTTATATCTCATGCGTATGAGAACCGATTCGGACGATTCAAGATTCATTGGGATCGTGATGTTGTCATCTACGCATAGGAAATGGTTTGGACGAAACTGGAGCTTCTGAAATTTTCAGATAATTTCAAACGTGTTCGGACCCAATCGGAAACGGAGCGTAAAAGCGACTGGAAATCAAAGTGAGTTAATCTCACTCAAATTTGGAATACTGCAATTAATTTTAAATAGTTAAAATTAATTATTGGTTGATTGATTGAATTTGATAATTATTATCAGTCTCGATGTTATATTATATATAGTAGTATATATACTGGAGTGATTGATAGTCCCACATATATAAAGCGGAGTGAGACCCTATGCGCCCCGCATAATAGCGGATGACCTTATATTCTGCAGTATCCTCCTCAAAGTGAGATTGGTATTTTTATATTGTGATAACATCTGTGGATGCAGGGAAAAAAGTTACAGGAATCTAACTGATTCCTCAAAAATGTCGAGTTTAATTCCATATATATTGATATATGATTTATTTAAGTTATCTGTGGTAGATTATAGTGCAATTTGAATCTATTAGATGTATGGTAGTATTGGCCTGGACTTTGGTATTTTTCAAAGCCAATAATACATGTTTTGAAGTCAAAGGAAATTAAAAAATTTGGAAGTAAAATATTTGTAGTGAAATTTTGGATTTATTTAAAGAAATGAATATTGGGTAAAATGAATATTTTGATTTCGAAATTGGGCTTGATAATTTTGAAATAAGGAAAATAGGGATTTTTGAAATAAGTTAAATTAAAGGATATTAAATAATAGAACTTAAGCAAATTGCTTAAGTGAAAAAGAGATTTGTTTTTAAAACCGGGATTTAAAATTATTTGGGAAAATAAAAAGAAAAATTTAAAATAAAAAATGAAATTGATGTTTCGGATTTAAATAAGATTTTAAGTCATAAAAAGGAAGTGTGATCTGAAATTAGTTGTGTTTTGGAATATATTTGGGTTAGTTAAGATGTTAATTTAAAAATGAATTTAATTCAGATAATCGATTTAAAATCGACTTAAGTATTTAAAACGATTATAAAAAGGAAATGAGACTATGGAATTTGTAAACAAGGTTTATAAATAAAGTAAAGTGATTATCGGTGGATAAATGGAAATTATAAACTCATAGTGGAGATCTTATAATGGAATGGGTGAATCAATTTAAAAATAAATGGTAGATTTATTTTTGGAAATGTGAAAAGGAAATTTACGGAATTGGAACGTAAATCAAATTGGAAGTAAATCAAGAGAGATTTATAAATGTTAGATCAGTTATATTGGAATTGGAAAATATATTTTATCGAGGAATGGAGTTGTCTTTAAAAGAAAATTTTTAAATAATTAACTGGTAATTTTAAAAGGTGTTTAAATAATATTTAAGAGAACTAATTATTTAGTTGTTTAAATGGTTTTAAAGTATATTTAATTATTAATTAGGTTAGTTATAGAAAGTCAATTATTATTTAGGAATTAATCAGCATTATTATTTTAAAAAAAGTATGAAATATAAAATATTTATATTTTATATAATAACTTTTATTAAAGAGTGTTTGCCTAAATTTAACTTGGAAAATTATTATAGAAATTTCATAAGTATTGTTATGAAAATTATTAAATAAAGTTTTTGGGAAGTATTGGTATACTCCCATAGTGAAATCGGAGGCAGTGAGTGTCTGCAGTTAAGTCTTGGATTTCTCTGGGATAGAAACGTAACCATTGAGTTGTAAACCCATGGTTTGATACCGTGGTGGTACTTCCCATTTTTATTTCAAATAGGGTTTTCAAAAATATTTTGAAGAAAGGATAGTTTGTGAATTTAGTAGATTCGATAGGATAAGTATATATTCTAGAGAAAGAGATTTAAATTGTTTAAAATTTAAATAAAAACGAGACTTGGTATTTTCAGTGGAAAATGAAGTATTTGGATGAATTGATTATTTAATTAATAGTTAAATAATCGATTATCAAAATCTGAACCCAAAATAAAACTTTGGAAATATCTAGGAGAAATACAGGATTTATATGGTACGGTTACCGTTCGAGGTGCTACATTATACGTATAAACTTGTTCTGTTCTTCTAGGACGTTGAGAAGGAAATCCGCCCACTAGGTTAGGAGGTGATCTCTGATCTTATTTCGTCTGTTTATTTCCTAAAGAACCGGGGAATGAGTTTCTTGGAAAATATCGAACATTGTTTTCAAAGAGACCGGGTTCGGATAAGTTATCCGAAAACTACTTCAATCCAACGAGTACGTTTTCAAAAGGAAAATAAGAGCATGATGTCGAAGATGGAGCTATGAAGTGCAAGGGATAATCGCTACTAATCCTAAGGATTATTCCAAAATGGATGTAGTAGGAATAATGTGTAATGACCCTGGATTTTGGCCCTATTATTTTAATAAATATTTAATCCGATTAAATAAAAGTAAACCGATCATTTCAAAATGAATAAATATTTTGGAATAATTACCATTTATTTATATAAATTTATATTTTGAAGGGGGAAAATTGATTTGGAACATTTAAATTAAATCTCTTAATAATATGTTCAATAAAATTTATTGTATATAATTAAATTAAAATGCTTTCTTTTTTTAACATTTGATAAAAATAAATGAAAACAAGAGTTAGGTGAAACACAATGTATAGAATAAAATAAGCACATGGTATAAAAAGTAAACCAAACAAATATGTATATTATAGTTCAAGCTAGAAAAGAATAAAACAAATATCTTCACATACAAGCCATGCCTACCTGCAAGTTGTACATTTACATACAAAAATATCTTCATAAACAAAGCCAAATGTATAAAGTAAAACCTGACACATATATGTATAAACTATTCAAACTGGAAGCTAATAACAAAACAAACATTTTTATACAAACTATCTTCATTCACAAGCAAAAGCCTCAGTTAAGAACTCAAGACAGTTTCAACTGCAGTTTTCAAGAATTCAGGAGTGTTCTTTGTTCACAGAAATCTTGCTGGTGAGTAAACAAAGATTTTTAAAGTTTAAGTTAATTAAAATAGTTCATGATTCATTAACAGTATAGTTTGTATATGCTTTATCTTTGGATATGATTTTGTGTTTATATATGTCACTCTGCATATGGTTCTTCTCTGTTATGGATCAGGGTTGATTATCATTCAAATTTAAATTATATTCAACTGAATCATTGTAAAGTTTTCATTTTTTTTCAATCGAACAAGAGATTTAAACTTAGATTAAGAATTTTAGAAACTGTTTAAACCATCTTTGAAAAGTATACTACTGTAATACTGTTTTACAGGTAATCAAGTGATTTATTGATAAACTTGATTGTTACAAGTAGCTAATTCAAGTTTATATCTTGAATCCTTACTGAATTTTATGATTTTTAAAACAAAGACGAAGATTTTAAATTCAGTAATTTGAGAGCGGTTTGTATTTGAAATAAAATTGCATTTTTACCAATTTGAGATGATTGATCCAATAATTATAGTTGAAATTTTGTTTGAAGCTAATGTAAACATCATCGATCTTAAGAAAATTATCAAAGAAATTTTCCAGTGCTTAAATTAAAGGAGTGAGATCATTTTAGGGTTTTATTTCCAGTTTTTGTTCATGTCAGTAATGTGACGAGTACGACTCCTATGCGTGATCGAGTTGCACGAATCTCGGGTGGATGGTTGCTTGTTGTGTTATCGAGGCGTGGACGAAATAAGGGCGACTCCGGTGATCTCTACGGCGATGGCGAGGAGGTTTTGTGGTGTGGGTTGAGCTTCAGTTTTCAAGCAGATGACTAAATTTCGAATTCGAATTTTTATAGGCAATTCGAGTTTAGTTTTCTAGTATTCGTGAGATTTGTGATGTGCCTAAGGCGCTGGCGTTCGCTGGAGCTGGGTGGCGCTGCCGTGCACGTGTACGGCGTGGTGGAGGATGTGTCAGCATCGTTGATGAGTGCTCGGTCTCGACTCGTTACTCGAGCAACTGAGTCGATTGCTTCGGGTTGGTGTTAGGGTTCAAGTGAGTTGCCTGATGCGTAAATTTATTACTTAGTTTAAACTTATGCTCACTGAAGAAAAAAAAGAGGAGAAGAAGAGTACGAGAGAGAGAGAGGTGACTCGGGGGAATAGGTGGTGTGACTCGAAGTGTTATAGGAGTTTTAACAAGGGAAGTCTCGGGTTTCTTCAACTGCAGTATTGTATTTAAAAGTAAAGTTAAGTAAAAGATTTTCATCAAGCTTTAAACACTGCAAAACTTAATAGTGTTTAACAGTTTAAGTTAAAAACATAGATACAAGTTAATTATTTTAGTTAATACTTTAAATTGTTTTAAGCTCTTAATTATTATTCTAGTTAAGTAATTAATATAAGATAAGTATAAAACTTATTAACATATAAGTTTGTAATTAGTAATAAATTGATTTCAAAAGTTAAAGAAGATTCCTTTTAAAATGTTAATTAAGTTGAATAATTAATATTAATTGATTATTTTCAGAAAGTAATTAAGAATAATTACTTTTTAATTGTAATTAGTAATGGATTATAAGTAATAAATAAATTTGTAATTAACTACTTAAGTTAATTGTTGGGTGTGTTTCGTCCGGCCCCTTCCCTACCGCCGAACCAACTCTCTCCGGACCGGCCCCTTCCCTACCACCGAACCAGCTCTCACCAGACCGGCCCCTTCCCTACCGCCGAACCATCTCTCTCCGGACCGGCCCCTTCCCTACCACCGAACCAACTCTCTCCGGTCCGGCCCCTTCCCTACCACCGAACCAGCTCTCACCGGACCGGCTCCACACCACGCCCACCGAACCAAGGCTACTCCATGCAACGCCGGATCAACCTCACTTCCCGTGCCGCCGAACCAAGGCCAAGGGGGGCTACCACCGGACCAAACCACGCCCTCACCTCCGAACCAAGCCTTGCCGAACCAACACTGCCAGGCCACATTGCTTCAGCCCAGGCCCACCAATAGCTACATACATCCAAGACCCCTGCCTCCAGCCTCACTCTATAAATAGAGGGGCAGGGGTACAACAATGGCTGACAAGTTTGAGAGCTCAAGCATGGAAGGAACTTTCAAACAACTTTCATATATTTATATACAAAGCTTTGTACTTGTAATCTGAAAGAAAAAGGAGAATAACATATAAAGTGGACGTAGGCACATTCTGGCCGAACCACTATAAATCTGTGTGTCTTTTACAGTTTAGTCCTTGCTTTTCATATATTTGCGTAAATCACCCAAATCACTAGAAGCAACATAAAATCAACTAATTCATACGACTTGGAGGTGTTTGCCCATTTTTGTGCAAATATTTTTGGTGCTTTCACTGAGAACCGAGCTAGAAGCTACAGCTTCTCCTACTCAACCTTCTTCCTCACAGCATCGTTCCTTGCTCCGACAACATGACTTCTAGGCGGAGGAGAGATGTTAACAAAGGAAAGGACGTCGCAACTAGCAGTATCCCAGATCCAGTGGCCCCGAATCAGGAGAATCATCCCGTTTTAACAGCAATACCAGATGAAAATCAGGCAATTCCGACAGCCCCTACCGCGGAACAACCAATTACTAGGGCAGATCTAGACAGGGTTGTGGCTGAAGTAACTAACCGTTTCGCATATCAACAAGAAGCCTTGGTGGACCAACTCATGTCACGCCTAAGGGATGCTGAAGAATCCAACCGCAACACCGAATCATGGGGCGAGTCCCAATCTGGAGGATCTGGAAGGCGACAAAGACCCTCCTTCTTCGAAGAGGTTAACAACAGAAACAGCCATGGTAGGAGCCGAGCCCGGACTCAGCCCGAATTTTGACCCGACGAGACACTTAGAACCGAACCCAACGGGGGAGGTGCCAGGCAAGGGTCAGATGTAGCTGAGCCTGTCATGCTACCTAACGATGAAAACACCAGTAGACGGGACCGAGCTGGAGTCCAGCCCGAAGTTGGACCCAAGGAAGTGCTGAGAGCAGAACCCAGCAGAGGAAGATCAAGGCAAGGGCCAACTATGGCTGACCCCAGCATGCCCCCAGAAGACCAGTGGCAGCCTTTGGAGAATGTTAGGAGTGACAGACGATACCATCCCTACAGGTCGACCGGACAGACCCAATCCCCCAGAGAAGAAGAAAACTCATTTTTGACCGCTCCAAGTTCTGATGAAAGGATGGCACGATTGTTCAGAGAGTGCGTCCAACGGGAGCAAAGGGATCGGGAGATAGGTGCTAGAGTAACCAGCCCCTTCACCCGCAATATCGAAACTGCCATCACCCCCCGAGAATGGAAGATGCCAACGATGGAACCTTACAAAGGAACCTCTGACCCCATCGTACACTTACAGAGGTACACCCAGCACATGCTCATGAGCGGAGCAACAGAGGGAGTGTTGTGTAAATGCTTTCCACTATTCTTGGCAGATCTAGCTACCTCCTGGTTCTGCCACCTACCCCAAGGGTCCGTAAGCTCATGGGAAATGTTGAAAGAAAAGTTCATCTGTCAGTTCCACATTCATGTGGAGCAACCCAAGGACGCTTATTCCTTATCTAATATCAAGCAGAAATCCGGAGAGACACTGCAACAGTACCTAACCCGATTCAACGCCGCGGCAACCGCAGTCCAAGATGCCGACGAGAAACTTATCCTAATGGCCCTCTGCAGTGGTGTACATCCAGATACTAAATTTGCTAGAAGACTAACCAAAGAAAAACTAGCTACTTTACCTGATTTCTTCCATGAAGCTGGAAAGTATATGAGACGTGAGGACGCTGCCACTGAGAGGCAATCAGGGCAACAGGCTAAGACGGCTACAGACAGGTTCCCCGCTGCAGCAAAGGATGTTCGAAGAAATGACTCTAGAGACAATGCTGGGGGCAAAAAGGGAGAAAAGCGCTTATATCGACCAGGACCAATCTTACACTCCTTTGAATGAAACGATCGAAAACATCTTCCTAGCCACTCAAGACGAAGTTAGATACAAGCGCCCCCCCGCACAAGAAGGAGTCAGATAGCGCACTCAAATCTGGAAAGTTCTACCGCTTCCACGAATCCCACGGACATGATACCAATGAATGCCACCATCTCCGGGACTTGATTGAAGAACACATCAGAAGGAGGAGACTGGAGTGCTATGTAAAAGGCCAGAACAGGACTTCAACTCCTGCCAATGAGAATCCTGGACTACCCCCCAGAAGCAGGCGGGGGAAATCGCAACACCAGAGGCTCTAGTCAAGAGAAAATAGTGGTCCACACCATATCAGGAGGACCGCACATCGCTGACAGAAGCTGGGCGGAGATGGAAAGATACAGTAAGTCACTGAGGAACGCTGAAGGCTGCGTTAATTCTGTTATGGAAGAACGCCACCCGAAACGGAAAGAGAATGACGACATCACATTCAGTAGGCGTGATCTAGAGGGAAGACAGTACCCGCACATGGATCCTATGGTCATCTCTGTCTGGTTCGGACCAGCCAAATTTTTCCAAATTTTAATAGACACTGGAAGCTCGATGAATATCCTATTCAAGCATGCTTTCGACAAAATGAAGCTATCAATGAAGGATGTGTCTCCCTGCAACAAGCCACTACATGATTTCACTGGAGATGCAAAGATGCCCCTCGGGCAACTGGATCTCTTTGTAGTAATAGGAAGTCATCCCCGCTCCACTGTGCGGAAACAAACGTTTATGCTAATAGAAAACCATTCGGCCTACAACGCCTTTTTGGGAAGACCAGCCTTGTCTGACTTCCAAATTGTCCTAGCCCCATGGTGCCTGAAGATGAAATTTTCGACAGATAACGGAATAGGAGAAATAGAGGGAGATCAAGATGCTGCTCGAGACTGCTATGTAACTGAACTCCGCAATAACCGCAGAAAAGATAAAGGGAAAAATGCAGAGACTACTCTCTGCATGAAAAGCTTGGAAGCATAGCAACTAAAGAAAGCCCCTCCTCTTCGATATACCAGTGATCCTTTCAATGAATTAGACCCCAGGGACAAAGAGGGGGAGGCCACCGCCGAGCCTGCAGAGGCTATGGAATTCGTATCTGTAGACAAACGCGACCCTAGTAGACTGCTGAGAGTCGGGTCTCAGTTAAAAAAGGAATTAAAGAATCAACTCATTGATTTCCTTCGCCACAACATGGATGTATTTGCATGGACGCATGCTGACATGACACGAATCTCCCCAGACGTAGCATGCCACATGCTGAACATCGATCCACCAAGGTGCCAGTGAAGCAGAAAAAGAGAAGCATAGGAGCAGAACGATCAGTAGCCCTCGAGGAAGTAGTGAAAAATTTACTTGCCAATGACTTCATACGGGAAGCCATCTACCCAGAATGGATCGCCAACCCGGTACTGGTAAAGAAAGCTAACGGGAAGTGGCGAACATGCATCGATTTCTCCAACTTAAATGACGCTTGCCCGAAAGACTGCTTCCCACTCCCCCGAATCGACCAACTCGTGGATAGCACCGCCGGGCACGAACTCTTATCCTTTATGGACGCATACTCAGGATATAACCAGATCCCCATGAATGCCCCCGATCAAGACCACACTAGTTTCATCACTGACCGGGGATTATACTGCTACAAAGTAATGCCTTTTGGGCTTAAAAACGCCGGGGTTACTTATCAGCGCCTTGTCAACAAAATGTTTGCGGAATTAATCGGACAGACTATGGAAGTTTATGTGGATGACATGCTGGTAAAATCGAGGAAAGCCAACGATCGTATAAACCATCTGGACAAGATGTTTCAAGTACTTCGCCAGTATGGAATGAAGCTGAACCCTCTAAAGTGCTCCTTCGGAGTATCGTCGGGAAAGTTCTTGGGATTCATCATTCATTCCAGGGGGATTGAAGCAAACCCCGAGCAAGTCCGAGCTTTACAAGATATCAAGATACCATCTACTCGAAGAGAGATGCAAAGCCTAAACGGGAAAGTGGCCGCCCTAAGCAGGTTCATCTCTAAAGCAACCGACAAATGCATCCCTTTCTTTGAAGCTCTAAAGAAAGACAGAGGAAAATTCGAGTGGATTGACGAATGCTCAACAGCCTTCCTTAACCTAATCGAACACCTCCAGAGACCACCAGTACTCTCAACTCCGAATGAAGGCGAGGAACTATATCTATACCTTGCTGTATCGTCCCATGCTTTAAGCGCCGCTTTGGTGAGAGAAGATGACCACGCGCAGTGGCCTGTGTACTTTGTAAAAAAGAGATTTACTGGTGCAGAAGCCAGATACCCTAAACTTGAAAAGCTAGCATACTGTTTGCTAATCACGTCACGGAAACTGCGACACTATTTCCAATCTCATTCCATCAGAGTTTTAACCGATCAACCACTAAGGCAGGTACTCCATCGCCCCGACACTTCTGGGCGACTACTTAAGTGGTGCATTGAACTGAGTCAATATGATATCACCTACCATCCTTGCACCGCTATCAAGGGGCAAGCCATAGCTGATTTCATTACCGAATTCACTACTAACGAAGGTAAGGAACAATCTGAAATAGCAAAAGATATCAAGTGGAATCTCTTCGTAGATGGAGCGTCAAACGAACAAGGTTCGAGGGCAGGTGCTGTGATAATCACCCCTAGGGGAAGGAAGCTGCACTACGCCCTAAGGTTGGAATTCGCTGCCACCAACAATGACGCAGAATACGAAGCGGTGATAGCCGGATTAGAACTGGCCTTGGAGATTGGAGTCGGTTCTTTATGTCTCCATAGTGATTCTCAACTCATTGTGAATCAAATACTGGGAGACTTCCAGACTCGAGGGGAACGACTCACAGCATGTTTAAAAAAGACCGAGCTGCTGCTCAATCAATTGGATCACTATCTAATCAAACACATTCCTCGAGAAGAGAACCAAGAGGCCGACGAACTAGCAAAGCAAGCTAGTATGAAGAACATCACTATTTTTGGAGCATTAACCATCTCAAAACAGTTGGCACCAAGTTTCGAGCAAGTAAATCTGATAGCTGCGATCGATGAAGAAACTTGGATGACTCCTATCCGGGAATATTTACAAGATGGCACACTGCTCGATAGGCGTAACGAAGTCAAGAAAATCTTGAGGAAAGCTTCCCGCTATACATTACAAGAAGGCATCCTCTATTGGCGCGGCTTCTTTAATCCCTTATTAAGGTGTATCGCTGGAAGGGAAGCCAGGAAAGTCTTATCCAACATCCATCAAGGAAGTTGCAGAGATCACACTGGAGGGCAGACTTTGGCAAAGAAGATACTCCGATATGGATATTACTGGCCCACTTTAAACAAAGATGCCTTGGACTTCGTCAAGAGATGCGACAGATGTTAGAAATTTGCCAAGATTCCTCGACTACCCACAAACGAGATCACTCAAATGACCAGCCCTTGGCCCTTTGCAGTATGGGGAATTAACATGATTGGCGAACTGCCAACAGGCCAAGGCGGAGCCAAATATGCTATAGTACCAGTTGACTATTTCACCAAATGGGTGGAGGCGGAACCTCTAAACAAAATATCTTCGGCAAAAGTTATCAACTTCTTGATCAAAAATATTCTGTGCAGGTACGGAGTCCCACTCAAGATCATATCAGACAACGGGCTTCAATTTGACAGCGAAGAATTCGCCAATTGGTGCCAAGAGCACGGAATTCACAAAAACTTCTCATCTGTAGCTTATCCTCAAGCAAACGGACAGGTCGAAGCTGTCAACAAGATTCTCAAAACCTTAATCAAGAAGAAACTTGAAAAGTCGAAAGGTGCTTGGGTGGACGAACTTCCTACGGCACTTTGGGCCTATCGCACATCTTACAGAACTTCAACAGGGCATACTCCTTTCTCTTTGGCATACGGATCGGAGGCCATGCTCCCAGTTGAAACTGTAGTGCCCTCTCACCGTAGGATCCACTACAACCCGGAAGAGAACAAAGAACTCATCCTCATGTCTTTGGATCTAATTGAGGAGAGAAGAAACGATGCAGCACTCAAAACAGCAGCTCACAAGCAAAAAGTAGCAGCACAATACAACTCTAAAGTCAAGCACCGCAGCTTACAGGAAGGAGATCTTGTCCTCAAGCGAACCTTCCCGCGCCCCGGAGCGCTAGATCCAATCTGCGATGGACCCTATGTAATTTATAAAGATCTCCACAACGGAGCTTATATTTTGTCAACAGTGGACGGAGAGGTGTTCCAGAGGGCATGGAACATCCATCACCTCCGTCGATACTTTTCTTAACTTGTACTGCCCATATGAAGTAAATTAACAAAGAGGATCAGTGGACGTAGGCATTTTCGTGCCGAACCACTTTAAAAATCTTGTCTCTTTTTAACTTGTTCCTTTATATCTTGGCTACTTGTTAACTGTATCCTTTTCTATTGAACAAAATTCTGCGTAATGGCACCTCCATTCAAGCCACATCAGGACACAGCCTCATCTGGACAAGGCCTAACAGGTACTATGCGATTCTATGCACTCGCCAATGAGACACTTTTGCTCCAGCATCCCTCTACTGCGGGTTAACTCATTGCTCGCGACTACCCTTAAAGCCAACTGTAATGAGTCGATTATAAGCCATCACGAAGGTCGACTATAGCCGATGGCAGCTCATTACGGCGTTCGGCTCGCCGGCAACTTTGAACCTACTTTAAGCCCCAACATAAGGTGTGGCCAGCCAGGGGTAGTTCACGGTTGACGATCGGCATCCACGCTAGCCGACCACAGTAAATCGAATAATACCCACGATTACGGGCCATAATGGCTCGGGTAGTTACTGTGCGCGATCTCGGCTCCGATATGTCTTAAGTGCGGCTGTGGTAAAAAAGAAAACTCCCTACGGAGGCGTAAGATGGGTGACAAATGTCTCCAAGACCCACAGCTAGGGAAAGTGACTACAAAACCTGTTTGCCATGAACTTAAGCATATCGACGGCCTTCCGTGACTGGAAGTTTTACTTTTCCTATATTTCCATTCCATTTAAATACTTTTCTCGTATCCTGCATAACGGTCCCCAAAGTACAGGACGCTAAATGGGAGGCATTCGCTCACGAGAATCTGAGCCCGCAAACTGGGTGACAAGGCACTCAGCCGCATCCATGGTCAATTACCCGAGGTGTCCAAAGCTACCCCCTGCAACCAGAACATGAAGGGCGGTACTCTTTTCTCTTGTACATAATCATGTAGCTAGGACTTATTCAAACATTGCAAGATATGAAATTATATATTAAGCAAGAACTTAGCATTAAACACAATTGAATCACTAGCACATGCACAGCTATATTTCTTATGCAACACATCAGAATAACAAAAGCATTCAAATATAGCAGAATCTGTTTATATTATAAAATTACAGAAAGTCATTCTTTACAAATAATATAATTACAAGTTGCATTAATGTTTCGGACTAACATAGACAGCAACCAAAATATGTGCAAGTCAAGTCAAAAAATCGGAGCTTCGCCTCCATCCCGCTAGCCCTCCGGATCTACTTAACTGCAGGATCGGAGCTCTCAGCATGATGACCAGAGGCCCCACCTGTCCAATTCAGGAAAAGAGTCCATTAAACCGACAACGAACGATCAAGTTATGAAAAGCTAAAAAGGAAAAACTCACCAACACCCGCTTCTTGGTCCTCATCCCCCAACTGCACACCGGCTTCCTTCGCAGCAAGTAGCCGCATCCCCTCCTTCACCGCTACCTTCTCCTCCTTTGAGAACTGTGCGGTAACCACGTCCATCCTGAAGGACGCTCCACCTTCCTTAACCGCACCAGACTTGGCCTCCTCCAAAGCCCGGAGATATATCCTATCCATGATCCGGGGATAGTCATCCATCCAGGATAGATTACCCTGCTTCCAAGTACGGAAGTACATATCCTACAACATCTCATCCATCATCCCCTCATTCTCCTCAAACTCCCTTACCCGGGCCTCGGAGGACAGCAACTTAGCGATAGCAACATCCCTCTCCGATCGATATCTCAAGCGGTCAGCCTGGAGAGACCTCCTCATTCCTTCCATCTCTTCCTTTAGCCTGGCCTGAGAAAGCTCTGCGGCCTCAAGCCTCCCAGATAACTCCTCTACCTGCTCGAGATCTGCCCTCCGGACCTCATCCACCGTAGCAATGGCTATGTAAATCCGCTCCTTGCAGGCGGCCTCTATCTTTCGTAGTTCTGCCCTACTAGCCTCTTCCATAGTCTCCTTCAACCGCCTGGAGGCTTCCTCGTGCTGAGAAATCTGAATGGCTTGATCGGCAAGCTGGTTGGCCTGAGCAGCAACCTTTAGCCGCAACCGAATATTAGCACTCCCAATCTCCTCTCCAGCCTTGACCAGACGTGCATGATGCCCCATCAACTTCCTGGTCTCCTCCGCGACCCGATTAATATTAGCCTTAGCTTCGTCCCCCATGGTAACTATCCGAGTAGTAAGCAAATCAAGGTCTAGGGACTTGGCCTCATCAAGCACTCGTACTATGGGGTTGCAGGGAAGAAGGTTCTCACCCGTGACCTCGTCAAAAGAGATGTCCTGAAAACTTGGGTCCAGATCCGGGTGGCTGGCAAATGGGTTGCGATCCAAACCAGGACGGTCTATCGGAGTGACGGTTGGATTTTCGGATGGATGGGAGGAAGGCATAAACTCAGTATCCTCCTCAGTAATATCATGGATGTGCTGGACTGGAGGCTGAGGGCCAGGTGAAGGTTCAAACGAAGATCGGCCTCTCTTCCTCTTTTGCATATCTTCTTCAATAACTCCAAGAAGAGGGCGATATCTAACTACATCCCCAGGACGGCTAGTTGGCGGCTTTGGTTTGGCAGAAGCTTTGAGTAGCTTATACTGTTCGAGGCGGTGCCGAATATCTGATGTCTTGGCCGCTTTACCTGCTCCTGGAATAAAAACCAAGTGTTACGAACATACAATGATCCATAATTCAAGGAATATGTTAAGTTAAAAAGAGTGAGAATGCACATCTATTATACCAACCCTGTGGAGGAGTAGGATACTGCAATAAGTCCTGAATCTCATTCCAGGACGGAAGCGAACAATAAAATATTCCTAAGTCCCAATCGTAAATGGAATCTGCAGAAGTCAAAAGTTCACCTTGAATCGCTGGAGTCGCCTTAGCTCAAGAACTCTTAGAGAATGGATCGGCGCCAGCCCTAGCCTTGTCAACCTCCTTTGCCTTCTCAACCAAAGCCGATCCTCCCTCCGACTCCCCAAAAGCTTGACGGAAAGCATCATCCGTCCACTCATGAATCTCTCCCACTTGCCCGGAGGTTAAGGCACCAACGCCACTACCGCTCTGTCCATTGCCTCCTTCACCCTCACCTCTATCTTCCTCCACATCTTCCTCTCCCGGAGCAATTGGGCAAGTGCTAGAAGAGGGACCATCAGACTTCTTAAGCTTCTTACCTCCGACAATGGGAGGCTTTGTAAAAGGTTCCCTCTTGCCACTTTTCACCGTGGCCCCTTCCTTGGCTTTGGCAGCCTTCTCCTCAGCCGTATCCCTCTGCTTAACCACGGACTGGTGTGGCAGGATCAAGTTGTGCTCTAGGAGAGTAGCATTCCTGATCAGGAAAGAAGCCGACCTGTCCCGTCCCGAAATGGCCTTTATTTCCACAGCCATCTGGACCAGGGAATCACTCTCCACGATCGCAAAGCCACCTGTCGCTAGCAAGGAATAGAAGCATATCAGAAGAAGCACTGCAGTCGGAACAAGGAAACTGTAAATAAAGTTCAACTTACAGCCAAAAGTGAAGAGGCGGAAGGAGACATAATCGTCCTTGATAAAAAACCATTCTTTCTTAAACATGGTGAACTTTGAGTATAAGTCCAAGACCGGTTTGAAGGGCATGACCGCTTATAAACTAACATACGGAGACCCCTTCTTGTAGCCTCTCAGATTATACAAGTATCGGATTACCCGGTTAGAAGGGGGGGTGCCCATACCTCCTCTGGAAGATAACAAATAAGCACACCAGGATAGCGTAAGAATTGGGCTGGAGCTGGAGAGGGGCCACCTTCAGATAGGTAATGAAGCTGACTATCCATGCATTGATCGAAGGAATGTCCCCACACATGCAATGGCGCCTACTGTATGCAAAATATCCTTCGGGGGGATTATACGGCATCACTCCGTCTCCCGACAACAGCATGCGAGCCCTGTCAATCCCGAAGGAACGAGAGATGACATCAAGCTGCTCCTCCCTGAGGGAGCTAGGAAAACAATCAAGCGGAGAATTCAGAAGCTCCTGGGGGCCATACCCATCTACTAGCGACCTCGGGGCAGGTCCATGACGTTCCGGTCTTGGCTGGGCTGGAGGCACGGAGGAGGACTCTCCTTCGCCCCTAGACTTCCGTTTATCTGATCGAGTTTCTGCTTTGCGAGACATTATCTGCAAACACCGGAAGGACAAATTAGAACAAGGATTATGGAAACATGAACAAATAGGTACATGCAGCCTGAAGACTCGCTCACAAATTCAAAACTCATTCGCAAAAATAAAAGTTTTCACATTCATTCGGTTTTTGCATTCATTCGGTTTTCAAGCTCATTCGGTTTTCGCATTCATTCGGTTTTCGCACTAATTCGGTTTTCAAGCTCATTTGGTACTTCAAGGACCACGAGCCCATTCGGTAAATGGAGATAAAGTTCATTCGACGAAGAAGATCCTCACCTGATTCGGCAGAGATTTCGATTCGGCTAACACTGATTCGGCACCGATTTCGATTCGGCAAAGGAGTCGTTTGGCTGATGGGAAAAAAACAGAGGCGCCAGGCCCTATTTATAAGCAAATACCAATAGCCGAACCGGTTGGTTCGGCGCTAAAGGCCGGATAAGAACACCCCAGCTCAAGGCAAAGCACGACATGTGCGTGCACATGCCCTCCTTTGGGGGGCAAGTATTGGGTGTGTTTCGTCCGGCCCCTTCCCTACCGCCGAACCAACTCTCTACGGACCGGCCCCTTCCCTACCACCGAACCAGCTCTCACCGGACCGGCCCCTTCCCTACCGCCGAACCAACTCTCTCCGGACCGGCCCCTTCCCTACCACCGAACCAACTCTCTCCGGTCCGGCCCCTTCCCTACCACCGAACCAGCTCTCACCGGACCGGCTGCACACCACGCCCACCGAACCAGCTCTACTCCATGCAACGCCGGATCAACCTCACTTCCTGTGCCGCCGAACCAAGGCCAAGGGGGGCTACCACCGGACCAAACCACGCCCTCACCTCCGAACCAAGCCTTGCCGAACCAACACTGCCAGGCCACATTGCTTCAGCCCAGGCCCACCAATAGCTATATACATCCAAGGCCCCTGCCTCCAGCCTCACTCTATAAATAGAGGGGCAGGGGTACAACAATGACAGACAAGTTTGAGAGCTCAAGCACGGAAGGAACTTTCAAACAACTTTCATATACTTATATACAAAGCTTTGTACTTGTAATCTGAAAGAAAAAGGAGAATAACATATAAAGTGGACGTAGGCACGTTCTGGCCGAACCACTATAAATCTGTGTGTCTTTTACTGTTTAGTCCTTGCTTTTCATATATTTGCGTAAATCACCGAAATCACTAGAAGCAACATAAAATCAACTAATTCATACGACTTGGAGTTGTTTGCCCATTTTTTGTGCAAACATTAATTAATGAATGATTAATAGTTAGTTAATTAAGTAATTTAATTAATAATTAATAATTGATTAATTAAGCAATTAGTAGTGAATAAATGAATAAATAAGTTTTATTAATTAATAATTAAGGTTATTAATTAATGATTAAAAGTAATTAATTAAGTAATTAAGACTTAATAAAATGATTAAGAAATGATTTATTTATTTATACGATTTGAAATGGAATAAGTAATTAATTGATAATTAACGATTAATTAAACAGGGTTAAGTGATTAACTTTCAAGTAATTGATTTTAATTGAAATTAATTACAATAAGAATTAAAGATGCTTGCTTATGAATGTTGTGTATGTAGGATATCTGATTTATGATATTTGATTGGCGATATTCTGTGATGTTCTACGATATGCTCTGGATATATCTATGATGATTGTGTATGATTTATCTATGATAAATGCTATGTGAATTCAAGTGTTGAATTTAAACTGTTTAAACTATTAAAATAACTTGGCCTTTAAAATGGCGTTTGGATTTCGATGAGACCGGGATAGGTGTCATTTATGATTATCCAAAAACCACATCGATCCAAATTAAACGTTAGGTCATGAATTCTCAAGTGGAGATTGAGATGGTATTTTCAGAATGCAAGGGTTATCGTCGTTGACTCTGAGGGTGATTCCAAAATGAGTGTAATGAGATAATGCCTTCGGTTTCGTTCGAACCCGGAATGAACTTGTATGGATTGAATGCTTTCAGCACATCGTCAGGTGGATGATGAGCATTGTAAGAGATATGTTCTGTAAAGGTAATCACAGCCTCAAGCCTCATCAACCAGGAATGTCTAAAACAGGGGATGTGCAGCAAGGTTAGGTGGGTCATGCCCAAGCAGGACGAGATATACTCCTGTTTAGATGTCCCTTTTTATTTCAGCTGTGTGGGCAGTTGCTAGCTACAACCGCGGGGTTATCTTGTTCGAGACTGTTCAGTAAGGAATGGTTCTAGCCTTGTGTTGTAGAGGGTCGGGAGTGATCCTCGGTACGGTGATCTAGGCCCCGTACTGTGACGGGCGGTACCCCAGTAGCCCTACCATTGATGGAAACCCATTTTCCCTACGAGACCCTATGGTTTTGATTTGTATTACCCACTTTTGTGGCTAGTAGCTGGAATTTAATGAATGTAACAATTTCGGCTATTTTCTATTTACTTGAAAACCCTAAACACTATTATAATATCACTGGATTTCCTATAAAATATTTTGGTTAGCGTAAGGTAAAAACTTACCCCTATTTATGTGTGGGAGTCTTACGTGATACCTTTATTTTCAAATGTTTTCAAAGTTAAACAACTTTAAACCGTTTACTCATACCAGATCCATGTCTGACCCGGATTTTATATTTTGTTTTTCATAAACTCTTGGGTACTCAAATTTTTATGAGTAGCCAAGTGATAGGTTTTGGATTGTTGATTTCTAAAGGAGCTTGGAGAAGGAGTTTCAGACGTATGTAGATATCTATCTAGTTCCGCTGTGTAGTTAATGTATGTGGTATTTTGGATGTATGTATTGGCAGATGTATATATGACTGTCATGTGTATTGATATTGTACAACTCTGATATTTATAAAACTATGTAATAGTTATGTGATGTATTATATTTTGTTCTGTTCCTCTATGAGATTCTGATGTTGTTGTTCTTTCTTTCTATTCTTTTCTATTTCTATCCCTTTCTTTCTTAATAATGATACATCTTTCTGGGAGTAGAAGGGAGGGTCGTCACATAGTGCCTTCGGTTTTGTTCGGACCTAAAATGGACTTGTATGGATGAATGTTATTAGTACATTGTCATTGGAGGGCAATGAACATTCTAAGTGAAAATTCCTTAAAAGGTAATCGTGGCCTCTAGCCTCATCAACCGGGAATGAATGAAAAGCAGTGGAGAGCTGCAAAGCTAAGTGGGTAGCACCCAATTTGGGTATGTTTATCACCTTTCTAGATTCCCTCAGATATTATTACTACGATTTATAGAAGGAGCTCGGAAAAGGGTGGAAACACCCAAGGTTTTATCATATTCGGCCAATCCAGGTTAAGGATAGTCCGGTCTTGTGTGGCGGGGGTCTCGACGTGGTCCTCAGTATGCTGTTCTAGACGTGTACTGTGATAGGTGATAACCCAGTACCTAGTCATTCATATGGAACCCATTCTCCAATAAGCGCCGTACGGTTTTGATTGTGCCCAACTATGCTGGAACGTGAGATGCAAGCATTTCAGCTATTTGAATAAGTATTTGTACTTAGACACTACTATAACATCAGAGGATTGGATATGAAATGTTATTGGTTATCGTAAGGTAAAAACCCATCGTGTTTACGTGTGACGTGGTCTTACGAGATAGCTTTGATTTTCAAAGAATTTTGAAAACTTTAATGATTCAAATTGAGTGTATTTCCTCACACTGGTTTTCCGGACTGACTCGATTGTCATTTTATTATAATGCTTGGGTTAGACCGAGTATTACAGATACATGATAGGATGTTATGGAGCTCAGGAGACGAGCTGGATGATGAGGTATATCGCACGTATCTGATTTATATTTTGCTGTGTACTGTAGGTTGTATATTCCGCACCTGTGAGGATAAGTTATTACAACTGTCCAGTATTATGTTATTGATGTATGGTACTCTGATAATGTAATGTATGAATAACATTTATAGTTTTTTTGTATATAGACATGTTATATCTATGATATATTGTTCCTCTGCGATTGGAAGATTCTGTGTTGTTTCTATTTTCTTGTTCTACCTCTTTCTTCTTTTCCCTAACGGTCTGGTATTTCCAACATTCAATTGCTCGGCATTCTATACAGTGGACGTATCAATGTTGATGTTCGAAGGTCGAAAATCTTGGTCGTGATAAGGTGTTTATAAAATATGTACATATATACATTTTTTTGAAGAGAGTTTTACAACATCATCTAAGTACTACTTACTTAGAAGATTTAAAATGTTATCGTCTTTACTTTAAATCAACCACTCTTTTAAACAAAGATTACAATTAGGATATACTTCGTAATTATCACCTATGAACCTTCATATATACTAGTTAAACCATCGTTACTTGTAATCAAACTTTATTTTTATTTTTGTTGAGACAAATAAATTTTCAAAAATTTTAATTTGATAACCAAAATCTTATACTTATCCTATAGTATTTCTTTAAAAAATAAATCCAAATGCTAAAGAGAAAATTTGTTTTGAGATTTTTTTTTAGTGTTGAGTTTTGGAAAGAAAATGAAAACCACGAAAAATAAAAATGAAGATGAGACCCCCCCACACTTAATTTTGACTGTATGCCCACAGTCAACCCAAGTGAAAGGAGAAAAATAAAATAAAAATAAAAATATGACCTATATTTACATGAAAATGAAACGATCATTATTTACACAATATCAGAAAATATATCGACAAAGAGTAAATGAAACGGTCTTCCAAAGACCAATTCATTTGTCTCGTCAAGTATTAGAGATATAGCTTAAGCACAGAAAACCAAACCATTAAAAGAAATGTCGTTTTATTAAAAATCATATAAGTTGTTTTATTTTTAATAAATTTTGGGGTAGATAGAACAATTACTTGAAGTTCAAGTTTATTTTCACCAAATTTAAATTCAAGCTCATCATTGACAAATTCTTCAAAATTATTGATTTTAAAATCAAAATGGTGATTTAAATCTACCCCTTCAGAATTCAACAACTCATCTTCAATAAATCCAAAACAATTGTGTTCACTAAATTCATCTTCCTTTGCTGAATTATTCACAACTTCGTTGCATGTATCATGTTCAAAACCTAAAGTTGTTGTATTTAATTTTTCAAAATCGAAAAAAGAAAGATCGTAGTTTAAATTTGGTTCTAAACTGTCAAAAGAATTGAAATCCAACTCAATTAAAGCATTTTCAACAACTTCATTAAGATTATCGTTTTCAGTTTCAAAAGTTGTTATTTGAAAATCGTCCATTTTGGTAGAAGGTGGGTTATTATTTGACTTGTCACATGTTGAGATTTGATTTTGTTTCTTATATTGTTTCATGTATGTTTTAAACAATAAATCTGTATGATCTTTGTGAATTTCTTCTATTTGCTCAACAAAATTCAATTTATAATTATTAATTTGAGAATTTTCAATTTGAAATTGTTGAGAGTAAAAATTTTCACCATCATTAAAACAACTCTCCTTGCCAAAATCATTTAAACAATTGTTTTGGTTTTGATTTTGAATTTTATTTTAGAGTTCGAAATTGTATTGGCATAAGTTATACTCGTAATAATTTAAATTTTGAAGTGAATTCAATTTTTTTTATAAATGGTACTTTATAAACAATATGTCACTAGGACAACATATCATATGTCAATAAATGTTTGAATCGTGCTACCAAGTTTCGAACTTGTGACCTCTCGCTCCAAAACCGAATCACTTAACCACTGGGACAATGGTACTTATCGTGAATTCGAATTTTGATTATTTTAAAATCCTTGACTTGAATTATTGCACAGGTTACTCAAATTATTTATCATTTGATTTCGTTGTTCAAGTAAAGATCAAATCGTTTCATTACTATTTTCAAGAATTGCGAGTTGGTCATCATTTTCACTTTGTGGTTTAAAATTCAAATGGTTTGTTTAAGGATTGTCACTAAAATATCCATAAGAATTTGAAGTAAAATTATATGGATTATATTGATTTTCCCAACTATTATAAAATTCTATTGAGTGAGAAAATTCGGACATTTTCAAAAATGTTTTTTATTTTTATGTTTTTTAATATTTGAAAAGATTATATATATTTTTTGGATTTATGTTTTTTATTTAAATTTTTTAAAGGAAAAGTTTTAAAAACCAAGTTAAGTAATTGTACAACTTTTTTAGTTTTGGATTTTGTTGTTGCTTTTTTTAAATATGCATGAACTAATGCAACTAAATGAATGAAAGGACTTAATTACAAATTTTCTGTCCTAAGTATCTACAACAACAATAACATAGGCATTATTCCCAAACAAGTTGGGGTCGACTAGAGATGGAAGCCGAAACTAAATGACAAAAGTAATTTAAATGTCATAACAATAACAATAGCGTAATAAAATTAAGTCAAATAAGTAAATTAATAATAATAGAAACTAAGTAAAATAAAGATAGAAATACATATATATGTAAAATAATAATAATAAATAATAAAATAAAATAAAAATGATGATAACAGTACAAATAGTGATAATAGTGCTGATAGTAACATTGATCAAAGACCAAAACGCTACGTCTTAGGCTCTTTTTCCCTAATCCTATAATCTAAATAGTCATAGCTCATGGTTCTGGTACGTGGATCGCTAACTTCCACGCGATTCTATCCGTTACCAGCTCTTCGGCTATATTCCAACCCTTCAAGTCCCTTTTAACAACTTCTTCCCATGTTAACTTTGGTCGACCTCTACCTCTCTTTGAGAAAACGACACGGCCTATAATTCCAACATGCACAGATGTCTCGCGCGGCCTTCGTTGGAGATGTCCAAACATCTTAAGCAATGTTGAATTAGTTTCTCCTCAATTGGTGCTGCTCCAAGTTTTTCACGTATATCATCATTTCTAATTCGGTCTCTTCTTATACGACCGCAACTCCATCGCAGCATATGCATCTTTGCTACGCTTATCTTCTGGACGTATTAGTTTTTAGTAGGCCAACATTCTACACCATACAACATCCAGGCCTAAATGTCGTTCTATAGAACTTTCCTTTAAGCTTCTGTGGGCTTATCACAAAGAATGTCAGATGCTTATCGCCTCTTCACCCCTCCCGCTCGAATTCGAAAAATAACATCTTCATCAGTCTCGCTTTTACACTGCAACATTGATCCCAGATATCGAAAGGATTCCTTCATAGGAACTATTTGTCTGGCCAGAATAACATCCCCATCCTCTGACCTGACACCGCTAAACTTGCACTTCATATAATCTGTCTTATTTCTACTAAGCCTAAATCCCTTAGATTCTAAAGTCTGTCTCCACGGCTCGAGTTGTCTATCAACCCCAATCCTACTATCATCAATTAGCACAACATCATCAGCAAATAGCATACACCAAGGAATCTCCCATGTATACTCTTCGTAACCTCATCCATCACTAGGGAAAAAATGTAGGGGCTCAAATCTAACCAATGATGTAATCCTATGTTAATGGGGAAGTCACTGGTTACACCATCGCATGCTCTGACACTAGTTAAAACAGCATCATACATATCCTTGATAAGGGTAATGTACTTTGTTGGGACTTTCTTCTTTTCCAGTGCCCACCACATCACCTTTCATGGTACTTTCTCATAAGCTTTCTTTAAATCGATAAAATTCATGTGTTAATCCTTCTTTTTCTCCTTTAACCTCTCCATAAGTTGTCTAATCAAGAATATAGCCTTCGTATTCGACCTCTCAGGCATGAAACCAAATTTTTTTTGAAACGCTTTCATTCTTCTTAATCGATGTTCGACGACTCTCTCCCATAGCTTCATCGTATGGCCCATAAGCTTAATTCCTCTGTAGTTTGTGCAACTTTGTATATCTTATTTATTCTTAAAAATGGAGCTAATATGCTTCTCTTCCGCTCATCTAGCATCTTATTAGATTTGAAAATATTATTGAACAACTTAGTTAGCCAGGTGATCCCTATATCTCCAAGGCATCTCCACACCTCAATGGGGATGCCATCAGTCCCCAATGCCTTTCCTACTTTCATCTGTTTTAACGCCTCCTTTACCTCGGGTTCTTGAATTCTCCGAACAAAATGCCTACTGTTGTCATCAAAAGAGTCATCTATCTCCATCAAAGTGCTATTATCTTCTTAATTAAATAGCTTGTCGAAGTATTCTCTCAATCTATTTTTTATCTCATCGTCCTTCACCAAAAGTCTATTATTATCATCTTTGATGCATTTAACTTGATTGAAGTCTCTTGTCTTCCTCTCACGGAGCATAGCTATCCTATCACTACACCAAAAACAGTTTAGCCACCCCTCCATCCGCTTTCTTAGATACGGCTTAAAGCCATATCAAATATCAAACGGCTCCAAGCCCTACCGAATTGTTTGGACATGGCTAACAGCCGTATCAAATGTGATAAGGCTTGCAGCCGTATCCAATTTCGTGCCTACTATTGGCAGAAACTTTACACCCAAAACGCATGGTTCCCTCCAAATTAATTCGCTTTCCCTCTTGTTTAGGTACGGGTCTTAACTGTATCATATCTAATACGGTCTTTAGCCGTATCACTTGTTGTGCCTATTTTTGATGCGAAACTTTTATAGGCAAAACACGCCCCATACTTATCATTTTCCCCAAATTCCATTTCTTCTACAATAGGGTTGCTGGCTCCCCAATTCATATCAATCTCTCTGTTTTCCCAATTCATATCAATCTCGTGCTCTCCCATCCCATCGCAAATCATTGCTGGCTCCCCTCAATCCACCTGCCGATAGCTTCATCTGCAGGTAAATTTTTTCGATTTAAATTCGCCTTTCTCGCTGTAGTCGATTGGCGCTTGTCCCCGTTTGGTCTCATCCCCGTCCTCATAGCAGGCTCGTTAGTGGAAGGTACCATTAGCCCTAGTTCACGCTGTAGTCAGTTGACGAGAACTGGTAGCCATCATCGTCGGCATCTCTTTGTCCTTGAATTTTCAGAGTAAGTTTTAGCCGATTGACTTTTATCCTTTGTTTTCAATTTTTAGAGTAAGTTTCAAATATTGTATATATTGCAGTAACTAGGCATCTTATTTGTGAAATAATGTGAAAAATAATAATCGGAATTGGTGGAATATATAGACTTGCATTGGATGTGCCAAGACAGTCCTTGGTGAAATATCTGTTTTATCTAATTCTTATTCAAATTGGTCATCAAATTTCAAAATGAAACTCGTAAAGAAATTATCGGAATAGGTGGAATTAAGGCGGACACAAAAATCAAAATTTCAAAGCTTGATTAATAACGCAGAATGATTTTACCCCTTTTACATAAGCTTTATACGTTAATGGGTCAACACAAGTTAAGCAGTGTTAGCGTGACATTTTTACTGGATGGCATAGCATTGATGTGGATCAAACATGCGATCCTACCTACATATGTTGCATGTTCAACCAATCCACCAACCTGTTAGGGGTTATGCAATGTCAATTTATTGGACTTAAAATACATTTTATGATTTGATCATATTTGATTTGCTTTGGTATGTTCAATAAATTTCCATATTTATCTTATTATCATTTCCTTGTTTTTTCTTCTCTTTGGGATATTAGACAATTTGCGAGGATTTTATTTTTCTGGAAAAAGTTGATCTTCTAAAAAATAAAAGATTCTCTGTAATTAGCTAAAGATGTTAAGCGGTGCAAAATCATAACTTTTTTTAAAATAACATTTTCTCACTTCTGTTTTGGAATTTACTGTCCAGCTTATATGGAACGCAGATATATAATCCTAAATAAGAGCAAAATATGAATGCTGTCACAAGTTTTATCATGTAAAATTAGCAAAACCTCACCAAACACACTAATTAATACAGTACATCCTTATTCTTACGGCTAGTTTTGTTCTCTAACCCTGTCAGTATAGTTCATCAATTAATAGTGTTATTTTTTCTCCTTTTTTCCATATACAGATTTGTTCATTATTTACCATGAATATTGTTAGTACTAGTAAATTAAATTTGCATGTATCATGGGATGCTAAATGAATGGATTAAAACAGGTTAGGCATTTTCTACTGGCTGGGCATTAAGTAAGCATTGACTAGGCGTTTAGTATTCTAAATTTCTTATATTTTTTATTCAGTTACATACTAAAGGGCGCTAATGTTAATGGAATCACTTGAGTATGCTAATTAATCGTATGCACAAGTATAAAAAACTGTGCAAGGAATTTCTTTTTGAAGTTATTTTTGTGGTTTGGGTTGCATGATAATATATGAAGACAATGCATTCACTAGGGAATTGTCAGAATGAAATAAGCGTGTGGAATCAAATATGCGACTAAAGTTAAAAATAAAACAAAACCATATGTACAAATATTGAATTTGAAGCACCTATCTGAGCAGGTTAAATAACAAGAATCGAATAATCTTAGGGCTAGAGCAAATTCTGTCTAGTTGGCCAACTATTTAGTTTTCAATCCTATTTTTTGAACACTGTGGCAGGCTATCCTATTTTGACAGAAATGTGTGTCACTCATCTGATCATTAACAAACATTTGCTGGGTTTATCCCCTGTTTTTGAATCTCTCTGATTTTTATTTATTCTTCAACATCAGGTAGAATACTACTTTACTGATGCTAATCTGGCGACCACTGAACATTTGATGAGATTCATCGCTAAAGATCCAGAAGGATACGGTAATATTATTTGGATTTCAAATTGTTGCGTACATTCTGTTGAATGCTTTTGTTTTAATGGGTTTTAACGGGTTTTAACTTGTTCATCCTTTTTAGTAAAGCATGGGTGTGTTATGTATGCTGTTTTGTGTTAGTTCGGAGCAAATTTTGTTTGTTTTAGAAAATGTAGGCAGTTTCAAATTTTAACTGTCTGATTTTGATCTGTGAAAGTGCAGCTGAGATTTTGTTATGAATGCAAGGAACTATCATAATGATACAACCTGAATGATCAAATAGTTTTAATACCATTTTGCTATTTAAGAGCTTATGGAGTTCATAAATTTAACATTTTAGTTTGCATGCAATCAATATTTTTATTTGTAGGATAGAAGTTGAAATGAAAGTAGGATTCAAAACTCATTTATTATGTCGGTATGTATGATGTTGATGTAGCACGATCTAAAGGAGTTTCGGGTTTAACCCGTAAGGCGCGCACGACTCAGGTGAAGGAGTCATATGGGAAAGTGGCAACTCTTAACAGCTTAAGTCGTTCGTGCTTGATGAGTCGCACATGACTCAACGGCTCATCCATAAGTCGTTTACGACTTAACATGAAGAAGGATAAAGTTTCAGCAAGTAAAGATCTTGAGTCAGAGGAAGGACACGAGTTACGACTCAATGGGAGTTTAAATAGTTCTGGAGTGATGAGTCGTACATGACCTAACTGCATGGCCATGAGTCGTCCACGACTCATCAAGAAGCAAAAGGGAAGTCCAGTAATTGAAGGCCATAAGGCGGGGACGGGTTACGACCTAGATGAGTCGTTCGGAGTTGACTCGGTTGAAGGGATCTGCCACAAGGAAGCTTGGGAGCTTGAGTCGTTGGAAGTATGTTGAGTCGGGAAAGTCTTGAGTCGGTCTTGTATTGAGTCGCGTACTTTCTTAAGTCGTATCATTTTGGGGTCGTGTATGTATGTGTTGTAATATAAGTCGTGAGTCGCTGTCTGTTGCATTTCCTTGAGTCTTAAAGCGTTGGAGTTGAGTCGTTTAAGCCGTGTGTTGGTGAGTCGCCGCTGTCCAGGTTGTGCCTTTAGGAGTTGGGTCGTGCTTGGGAATGAGTCGGTGCCGACTCAATGAGTCGTAAGTCGCAAACGACTCAAGGACCAGGGTTGTAAACCTCTATAAATACGCGTGTGTTGTACATTTTTAGGTGGTTGATTTTGGAAATAAAATTTCTTGTTGATTGCTTTGTGCTTTCTTCTCTAATTGGTAGTTGAGTGTAATCTCCTATCTCCACTTACGTCATTCGAGTGCGCTCGAATCCACGTTTGTTGAAGCCGATTCACGGAATCTAGTGCGCTAGATCAACGTACGAAGAATCGTGGATCTTTGAACACGGAATAGTGCGCTATCAACGTGTTTGAGATAGCTAGAATTCGGTATCCTCGGATCAACGAATTTGGGCATTTCGGTATCTTCATTCCATCGATCGCTACTTTCACCGATTGAAGTTTGTTTTGATTAATCCGCTGCGCCATTATTGGTATCAGAGCCATACTTAGCCAATCATAGCTAAGTTGATTCTTGGAGCCAAATATTTGAAGTTGAAGTTTGAAGTTGTTCATCGTGTTCATATTGAAGTTGCAACAAGAGGGAGAACTTTCGATCCATTCCATTTTGGATCAAAGTGTTGAAAGTGTTTGAATTTGAGGTTGAAGGCCGTGTATACTTATGGGAAGTAGCCGAGCCTTGTGAAGGGTTTTGAAGTTGAAGCCGTGACTTATTGTTGTTTGTTGAAGTGTTTGTGAAGTTTTCCATTCATGCCACCAAGGAGAGCTAATCGTCATCAAAACGTTGAAGCTTTGTATCGAAGAGAAGAAGCCGAGCTTTTGGAACAACGTATTAATGAAAAATTTGATGAAGGCATTGGAAAATTGGAGAAATTGATGAATGATTTGAATCAAAGGAGGAGATCACCAAACTCGAACCATGGAGGAAACCGAGTTTCGCCATCGGTTACGGAAGCGAGGAGGGTATCACCACATTCTTATAGAGATAGAAGAGAAACATCAATTTCATCACGAAGAGATCATCATGACTATGCAGATGAAGAGAGACAAAGTCAAAGAAGCATGCATGAACGAAGAGATGATAATGGTCGAGATCGATATAGGCGTACTTTTGATTTTGTTGAAGAGGGTGATAGAGCTAGTATTCATTATCGAGATCGAGACCAAGTTCGAAATTCTTATCGGGATGTTGAAGATGATCGTCGTTGGGAATCGGGGATGAAGACGGAAATTCCAGAATTTAAAGGAGGGATGGTAGCAGAAGAATTTCTTGATTGGTTATCTAATGTGGAAGAGATTTTTGATTTTAAGGAGGTTCCTGAGCATAGGAGAGTGAAGTTGGTTGCTACTAAGTTGAGGGGGAGAGCTTTGGCGTGGTGGCAGCAAACTAAACTTACCAGGGAACGAATGGGGAAGTCAAAGATAGAATCTTGGGATAAGATGAAGAAGTTGATGAGATCTACTTTCTTACCTTACAACTATCAATCACTTATGTACCAGAGGTTGCAGAATCTGAGGCAAGGGACGAAACCTGTTAGTGATTATGCTGATGAATTTTACCAACTCATTGCCAGAAATGATAACATGGAAACGGAAGAACAACTAACTGCTAGATTCATTGGGGGATTAAGAATGCAGATCCAGGATATGGTTAATATGTTTGATCCAAGATCTGTAGCAGAGGCACATCAGAAGGCGTTAGCTTGGGAAAAACAAGGAAGGCGTGGAGGTGGTGCGTTTACTAATTCCAATAATCAAGCAAGGGGTGTTGGTGGAAGTTCTAATGTTCCTAAACCTGTTACAAAGCCAGTGGTAAAGGAGGCTGAGAAGGCGAAGGTTAGCAGTGGTTTCAAATGTTATAATTGTCAGGAGTTGGGTCATAAAAGCAATGAATGTCCGAAGCCAAAGAAGAGAGCAATGGTTGCAGAAGTGGAGGAGGATGATGGTGAGGAGGCAGAATGTTCAAATGCACCTTATGTTGAGGAGGAAGAAGAATTATCTGGGGATGAAGGTTGTAATCTTATGATGAGGAGGTCATGTCTTACACCAAAGCAAGAGGAGGATTGTAGTTGGTTGAGGAGTAACATATTTCAGTCGACATGCACTATTCTGGGAAAAGTTTGCAAGTTCGTTATTGATGCTGGAAGTTGCGATAATATTATTTCTACCGAGGCCGTGAAGAAGTTGAACTTGAAAACTGAGAAACATCCTAAACCGTACAAGTTAGCATGGTTAAGGAAGGGAGGTGAAGTGAAGGTGTGTCGAAGGGCTTGTGTTAATTTTTCTATTGGGAAGAAGTACAAAGATGAAATTTGGTGTGACGTTGTAGACATGGACGTATGTCATCTGTTGTTGGGCAGACCGTGGCAGTTTGATAGATCAGTTCAACATGATGGTCGTGCCAATAGCTACAGTTTCATGTTCGAGGGTACTAAAATTACTTTGGTTCCCAAGAAGCAACAACAGAAGGAGAGCAAGCTGGAGGAGATTGAGGAATTGAAAACTTTATTATCCTTGAAGGAGTTTGTTAAAGAAGTTGAAGAGGAGCCTGAAGTATACGTGTTGATTGGGCGTGAGAGCAGTGAAGAGGTTGAAATTCCTGAAGAAGCAAAGCCAGTTTTGAAAGAGTTTGAAGATGTATTTCCAGAGGAGTTGCCTAAGGAGTTACCACCATTGAGAGACATTCAACATCAAATCGATCTTGTTCCAGGAGCAGTGTTACCACATAGACCACATTACCGAATGAGTCCGAAGGAACATGAAGAGTTACGAAGGCAGGTGGAAGAGTTATTAGAACAGGGACGTGTTCAGGAAAGCTTGAGTCCTTGTGCAGTACCAGCTTTGTTGGTGCCGAAGAAGGATGGAACATGGAGAATGTGTACAGATAGTAGAGCTTTGAACAAGATTACTGTTCGTTACAGATTTCCTATGCCGAGGTTGGATGATTTGTTAGACCAGTTGAGTGGGGCAACTATCTTTTCGAAGATTGATTTGAAGAGTGGTTATCACCAGATTCGAATTAGACCAGGTGACGAATGGAAGACAGCCTTCAAGACGAGAGAAGGGTTATACGAATGGTTGGTTATGCCATTTGATTTGTCAAATGCACCTAGTACATTCATGCGGGTGATGAATCAAATCTTTAGACCATTCATTGGGAAGTTCGTGGTGGTTTATTTCGATGATATTCTGATATATAGCAGGAGTATGGAGGAGCATGTTCTACATTTGAGGGAAGTGTTGATTATTCTTCGTGAGGAACAATTTTATGTAGCCACGAAGAAATGTGTGTTCATGACGAGAAGTGTGTTATTTTTGGGATATGTTGTGTCTGAGAAGGGAATCCAAGTGGACTAGAGTAAAGTTGAAGCTATTAGAAATTGGCCACAGCCGAGAACTATCACTGAAGTTAGAAGTTTTCATGGATTGGCATCATTCTACCGAAGGTTCATTCCACACTTCAGTAGTGTGATGGCACCAGTTACCGATTGCATGAAAGGAAAACAGTTTGTATGGTTAGAGGAAGCGGGAGTTGCTTTTGAACGAATCAAAGAACTATTGACGACAGCACCAATTCTTGTTTTACCGAATTTTCAGTTGTTGTTTGAATTGCACACTGATGCGTCGAAGGTGGGAATTGGAGGAGTCTTGAGTCAGAGTGGGAAACCCGTTGCTTATTTCAGTGAGAAGTTGTCAGGGGCGAAGATGAGATACAGCACATATGACGTTGAATTCTATGCTGTGGTGCAAACGATTAAACATTGGAGACATTATCTATTTCAAAAGGAGTTTGTTCTGTACACTGATCATGAGGCGTTGAAGCATTTGCAGGGGCAGGACAAGATTTCAGCGAGACATGCATCATGGATCGCGTATTTACAGCAGTTTACCTTTGTTGTTAAGCACAAATCTGGGGTGACGAATCGGGTAGCTGATGCTTTGAGTAGAAGGAGTCATTTGTTAACAACATTGAAGGTTGAAGTGACGGGGTTTGAATTACTGCCCGAGATGATTGAAGAAGATCCTTACTTTGTGAAATATGTTGAGAAAGTGAAGGAAGGGAGTACTGATGAATTTATGATGATTGATGGATTTTTGTTTAAAGGAAATCGGTTATGTATTCCTGAGAGCAGTTTGAGAATGAAATTATCAAGGAGTTGCATGAAGAAGGCCATGTGGGTAGAGATCGTACATTGCAATTGGTTTCTCAATCTTATTTTTGGCCGTCGATGAGAAAAGAAGTTGAAAGATTTGTGGAGAGATGCCATATTTGCCAGGTTTCAAAGGGAACAGCGACGAATGCAGGGTTGTATATGCCATTACCTGTACCATCTAAGCCATGGGTTGATATCAGCATGGATTTCGTTTTGGGTTTGCCTAGAACTCAAAGGGGAAATGATTCGATATTTGTTGTAGTGGACAGATTTTCGAAGATGGCACATTTTATTGCCTGCAAGAAGACAGCGGATGCAGTTCGAGTGGCACAATTATTCTTTAAGGAGGTGTATCGATTGCATGGTTTACCAGAATCTATTGTTTCTGATCGGGATACTCGTTTTCTGAGTCACTTTTGGTTAAGTTTGTGGAAGATGGTGGGAACAAAGCTGAAGTTTAGTAGCGCTTATCATCCGCAAACTGATGGACAGACAGAAGTTGTAAACAGGTCATTGGGAAATTTGTTACGATGTCTTGTACAGGATAATTTGAGAAGTTGGGACATGAAGTTATGCCAAGCAGAATTTGCTCATAATCATGCCAAGAATCGCAGTACGGGATTCAGTCCATTTCAGATTGTATATTCAAATTTACCAAGGGGGCCATTGGATTTAGCAGTAGTACCACAACCGAAGTTGACAGTTAAACGAGCTGCTGATTTTGTTGGTGAGCTGGCTGAATGTCATAAAATCGTTCAGGAACGATTGGAAAAAGCGAATGAGAAGTATAAGAAGTCTGCAGATTTGAAACGACGAATTGTTGAATTTAACAAAGGCGATTTGGTGTATGCTGTGTTGACAAAGGATCGTTTTCCAGTGGGCGCTTATAATAAGCAGAAAGCCAGAAAAATTGGTCCAGTTGAAGTTTTGAAGAAAATCAATGAGAATGCTTATCGATTAAAGCTACCAGATGATGTTTATACTTCTGATGTTTTTAACGTCAAACATTTAATTCCATATCATGGAGGTGAGATTGTTGAGAAAGAATTTACAAATTCGAGGTCGAATTTTTCTCAACCAGGGGAGGATGATGTAGCACGATCTAAAGGAGTTTCGGGTTTAACCCGTAAGGCGCGCACGACTCAGGTGAAGGAGTCATATGGGAAAGTGGCAACTCTTAACAGCTTAAGTCGTTCGTGCTTGATGAGTCGCACACGACTCAACGGCTCATCCATAAGTCGTTTACGACTTAACATGAAGAAGGATAAAGTTTCAGCAAGTAAAGATCTTGAGTCAGAGGAAGGACACGAGTTACGACTCAATGGGAGTTTAAATAGTTCTGGAGTGATGAGTCGTACACGACCTAACTGCATGGCCATGAGTCGTCCACGACTCATCAAGAAGCAAAAGGGAAGTCCAGTAATTGAAGGCCATAAGGCGGGGACGGGTTACGACCTAGATGAGTCGTTCGGAGTTGACTCGGTTGAAGGGATCTGCCACAAGGAAGCTTGGGAGCTTGAGTCGTTGGAAGTATGTTGAGTCGGGAAAGTCTTGAGTCGGTCTTGTATTGAGTCGCGTACTTTCTTAAGTCGTATCATTTTGGGGTCGTGTATGTATGTGTTGTAATATAAGTCGTGAGTCGCTGTCTGTTGCATTTCCTTGAGTCTTAAAGCGTTGGAGTTGAGTCGTTTAAGCCGTGTGTTGGTGAGTCGCCGCTGTCCAGGTTGTGCCTTTAGGAGTTGGGTCGTGCTCGGGAATGAGTCGGTGCCGACTCAATGAGTCGTAAGTCGCAAACGACTCAAGGACCAGGGTTGTAAACCTCTATAAATACGCGTGTGTTGTACATTTTTAGGCGGTTGATTTTGGAAATAAAATTTCTTGTTGATTGCTTTGTGCTTTCTTCTCTAATTGGTAGTTGAGTGTAATCTCCTATCTCCACTTACGTCATTCGAGTGCGCTCGAATCCACGTTTGTTGAAGCCGATTCACGGAATCTAGTGCGCTAGATCAATGTACGAAGAATCGTAGATCTTTGAACACGGAATAGTGCGCTATCAACGTGTTTGAGATAGCTAGAATTCGGTATCCTCGGATCAACGAATTTGGGCATTTCGGTATCTTCATTCCATCGATCGCTACTTTCACCGATTGAAGTTTGTTTTGATTAATCCGCTGCGCCAGATGTTATTAGAATGATATTTATAAAACCAGATGCAATTGAATGCATTTACCATGACCCCGTTATGAATATTAGGAATGAAGATTTTTTGTTCATGTGTTGTAGATGGTCAGCGTGTTAATATTAGGAATAAAATTGTTGTTAATGGTGTAAGCCAAGTCAGGAGAGGGGTAATGCATAGGCATTACTCCGGTGCTACAAAATAGCGTCGTTGTAATGGCAAAATTTTTGAAAACAGTTTGTTGCTAATGTTAACTTTTATAGAAATGCTATTTTTATAATTAAGAGTATCATAGAAAATAGTCTATATTAGGATGGAAGATCTGGTCAATGATGCAGATAGATTTCATCATTTTCAACCTACAAATCCGTTGCCTGATCATGCTAATGTTGGAGAACAGTCTACTGATTATCCAGATTGGCAGGCCAATGAAAGTAAAAAGTATAAATCACTTTTTGGTAGCGTAAAAGAGCCACTGTATCCTTCATGTTCAATAGGGATTACGAAGCTTTACGCCATTGTAAAACTGAATAGCTTGAAGACCCAATACGACTTTTCAGATAATGGTGTGACTGCATTTCTCGAACTAATAAAGGAGTTACTCCTCGAAGGTAACACGCTGCAGACAAAGTACTCCGACGTGAAGAAGATCATTAAGCAAGTTGGGATGAATTACAAAACTTATGATGCATGCATCAATGATTGCATATTATACTGGAAAGATGATGAGAACAAAGTTTCTTGTACAAATTGCAATGAACCTAGATATATGACATCATTAAACGAAGAGAGAAAATGCACCAAAGTACCTCGAAAGACATTAAGACATTTTCTTTAATTTCTAGATTGAAGAGACTGTATACTGTACCATGGATAGCAGATGCGGTGACCTGGCATGGTCGTTCCAAGTCTGATCCAACCGTAATGCGTCATCTATGTGACACTTCTCAATGGAAAGATGTAGATTCTTTTGACCAAACTTTTGCTGCCGAGCCACGAAATGTCTCACTTGGAATAGCAACAGATGGTTTCTGTCCACATGCTTCTCTCTCTAACCCTTACAGTTGTTGGCCAGTAATTGTAGTACCATATAATCTTCCTCCGTCTATGTGCATGAAAATGGAGTTCTCAATGTTAACATTGTTGATTTCTGGGCCAAAACAACCAGGAAAAAATATTGATGTTTATTTACAGCCGTTGATAGACGAGTTAAAGCAGTTATGGGAAGGAGTCATTACATTTGACTTGTTACGTAAGTCTGAGTACAAAATGAGAGCTAGGGTGCTGTGGGCAATCCATGATCACCCTGCTTTTGGGACTTTATTGGGATGTACAACTCACGGTTACTTTGCATGTCCTATTTGTGGGGAAAACACTTGTTCTTATCATCTTCCTAAAAGTAAGAATATGTGTTACACGGGACATCGAATATTTCTTGCTAACGAACACATGTTTCGATACGATAAGACAAATTTCAACAACGAACAAGAAATTCGTCATCCTAAATGGCCATTGACTGGTTTTCAAGTTGAAAAGAAAGTAGCGATATCAAAATGAAAGTTGGTAAACAAAAAGAAGAAATTGGTCGAAAACGGAAAAAGTCAACCAATGAAGATATTGACAATATTTCTGGATGGTATAGGAGGTCTATCGTTTTTGATTTACCATATTGGAAAGCAAATTTGATCTGACATAATATTGATGTTATGCATACGGAGAAGAATGTCACGGAGCATCTCATTAACACCATTATGGACCATAAAGATAAGTCAAAAGATGGCATCAATCCATGCAAGGATTTGAAAATCATGGGTATAAAACAAAAGTTGTGGGTGATGGAAGATCATGAAACAAATAAAATAAGCATACCAAAGGCAACTTTCACTTTGAGCAAAGAAGAAAAGATACGGTTTCGCACTGTTTTGAAAAATCTGAAAGTGCCTAACAAATTCTCTTCTAACTTCCACAATAATGTGAGCATCAATCCTCCTGAACTAAGAAATATGAAGTCACATGATTACCATATCATAATGCAGCATTTTCTTCCGGTATTGCTTCAACATTCTTATCCACAATATAAGGATCTGCGAAACGTTGTTCATCGTATTAGTTTATTCTTTAACATTTTGTGTTCAAAGGTGATCAATAGGGAACATCTTTTAAAAGCAAAGGCTAGCTTATTAGAAGCAATGTGTGTTTTTGAAAACATTTTCCACCTGCATTTTTTGATATCAGTGTCCACCTTATGGTTCATTTAGCCGATGAAGCATTGATTTGTGGCCCTGTCAGATATAGATGGATGTATCCATTTGAACGGTAAATTTCTAATTTCAGTTATGTACATCATTATTTCATATAAATAGCTACCGTTTACAATATATAATTGATCACATTTATAGGTTGATGAAAATATATAAAGAACATGTGTGCAACAAAAGATACATTGAAGGGTGTATTGCAGAAGGATATATCATACAAGAAGCTAGTCTTTACTGCATGGAATATATGCCAAACGGAGGTGATGGCAATCATAAACATACCCATGAAGCGGTTTTAGACGAGGACGATGAGTTTTCTGGTGAGATACCTCTGGATAATGGTAAAGATATAACGTTAACCCAAGTGCAGTTTGAACAAATGCGTAGATGGGTCCTTAATAAGTACAATGGATTGGATGAATGGAAGAAGTAAGTTCACGAACTTGTCCGGAATTTCAATTTTTTTAGTTCATTTTATATATACATTTTGATATGTGTTTCCGTAGGAGGTATAACTCCAATGTGAAAAGTATTAGATTTCAACCTCGAGGCAGGGCTACCACCGTGGAAGTCGTTCAAAGTTTTAATCTATGGTTACGTAATGAGGTATAACATCGTCTTAAGTATTACATGTGGTTATAAGTGTGCAATACACCTTCGTGATCATGCTTTATTACTTATATTGTTTTATGTACCTGTTAAAGACCATCGATGTTGATCCAACTCTGTGGCGACTAGTGCACGGGCCGAAGTTCATAACACATAGTTTTATGAAGTACCAAGTGAATGGATTTTCATTTTCCATGAAAAAGTACAAAGACCGTATGGTAACACAAAATAGCGGTGTATGCATGAGAGCAATTACAAAATTTAGAGCGAGTGGTAAGGATAAAAATTATAAGGAAGCAGAAACAACGTATTATGTAGTCATTCAACAGATACTTGAGTTGGATTACACTGACTTCAAACAAAAAGTTTTTTATTGTGATTGGATAAAGGTCGAGGATAAGGTCAATGGTTGCAAAATAGATCCCATTTCAAACCTGATCATGGTAAATTTAGGGAAATTGAAGAACAAAAATAACGTGAATGACGAGCCATTTATTCTTGCATCAGAAGCGAGCCATCCCTATAACCATCGCTTCTTCTCTCTGCCTCCTTATTCTATCACTTCCATCACCCTTCACCATGCCAAAAAAAAATCACTGCTCTTTCCATCTCATCTTGTAGCATTGTTTCTCTGCATTTCTGGTTCTCATAATTCCAATTTGAGCATACTTCATTGAACACAATAGAATTAGTTCTTTGTTGAGCATTGTTTTTCAGTTTGAGTATTCATAAATTTCATCCTGTAGCTTTTTTTCATTTAGCATTTGTTCATTTTCAATTTGTTCATTTTTATTTTGCATTTCCTTGTTTCTAAAAAACAGTTTGCATCTTTGTATTGATAGTCTGCATTAAAATTTTCATTTTCACTGTCCATTAGTGTTTACTGTGCATTTCCTTTCACTGTTGTTCATCATTTTTGTGTTTATTTCTATTAGCTCATTTTGGTCTGTTTTACACATTTCTGTTCATTTAGTTCTTTTGCACCGAAGAAAAAAAGAAAGGGAATAACAGTTTGCATTTTCATTTTCAAGTTACAATTTTCATTTTTTTTTACAGTTTTTCTTGTTTCAACATTTTTCTACAGAACCCTCTTCAACCCGCAAAAACTTGCCTATAAAACTTGCCTTAACAACCACTGTAAACACTCGCCATACATTCAAAATTCTGTTCCTCAACAATCTGCTTCACCTCATCACATTCAACATACTTCCTCTCCAACAACCACTGATCACAATATACAGTCATCACCTCTCCACAAATTGCCATGATCCCGTTATGAATATTAGGCATCCTGTTTGTGAAATAATGTGAAAAGTAATAATATGAGTTACCATGATCTTGTTATGAATATTAGGAATGAAGATTTTTTGTTCATGTGTTGTAGATGGTCAGCGTGTTAATATTAGGAATAAACTTGTTGTTAATGGTGCAAGCCAAGTCAGGAGAGGGGTAATGCATAGACGTTACTCCGGTGCTACAAAATAGCGCCGTTGTAATGGCAAAAATTTTGGAAACAGTTTGGTGCTAATGTTAACTTTTACACAAATGCTATTTTGACGATGAATGCTTAGTTAGACATAATCTGACATGTTATGAAACGAGGGAAGCCTATTTAGAATCTCATTAAGTATGTTCATGGTAATTACCTTTATTTGACATTATGTGAAGGTCAGGCAGTTTGAGTCTTTGTATGCACATGAAAATAATATGTGTGTAATTTTGGTATTCAGGAAATGTTCCAATGAAACCCAACTGTATGTGTACTATTTTACAAAGTATTCATTTTCACTTTTCTTTCTGTATGAATTAAAGTATCTAAACTTTCAGTAAACAAGCTGAGTTATTTTTGCAGAAAATTTATGAGCTCGATCCGCTTTCAAAGGAAATATTTTTAAAGAGAATGGCCGAGGCTTTTAGGAGATACAAGAAAAACCTGAGAGTAGTTTATTATGACACTTTCAAAAATGACGAAGAACGGTTGAAAAATTGTCCACCTACAGTTGCTCAAGAAGATTGGGAACAATTCATAAAAAATAAAGCAACGACTGAAGCGAGCGGAAGAAGGAAGACATGCAAAAAGAACAGACCATTGCTCAGTTATGGTCACCATGCCGGACATAAAAGTCAAGCTAAAATAGAACAAGAAATGGTAATTTATATCCATTTTCATTCATATGCTGTAGTATTCACTGTATCTACATACATACATCTACATGTGTACAAACATCAACTATTTCAATCAAATTTGTACTTGTATTGCAGATCGCTGCTAGTCCATCAACAAATATTAGTCGTCGTCAAGTATGGGAGAAGACACACAGGAAAAAAGATGGTAGCATATCAGATGCCACTTCTTCATACTTTGTAAGTTAAACAAATACTAACAGATGCTAAAATATGCGTATGCCACTTCTTCATACTTATAACAAATACTAACTTGCATATTCTTTAAAATTTCTTATTCATATAAGTATTATCATATTTCAGGATCAAATTGCGAAAGCGAAGGAAAAGATCACTGATAGTGATGAAAAAAATTGACCGTGGATGAAGGCATCTTATCACAGTTGCTTGGTAAGGATGCAAGGGGTAGGAGCCACAGTGTTGGGACCGTTATACCAAAGACTAAAGTTGAGGCTTGTGCCATTGCACAGAAACGACCCAGACATGTTCATGGAGAGCATGATGAGGTGAAAATGAGGGTGGGAAGTTTGGATGGTACAGTAGGAAATTTGTCTGGGCAAATGGAGGTTCTGATCAACATGGTGGGAAACATCAAACAGGGAATTCGCGCACCGGTCAATTCTTCTGATGGAGGACGCGCCACACAATTCAATGCTCCTGAATTCGTTGCTTCGCAGTTCCAGAATTCGACCGATGTAGCGAACAATCAAAGATGTGAAATCCTCAACTCTAATTTAGACATAATAGCAAAAGGTATTTATTACAAGATTTCTATTTTTAGTTGCTTTCGAGCAGATATTTTGTTGGATAGATCTAAACATATTTATTGCAACAGGTACTGTATGCCGAGATTCTACATCGTCCAAAATCCATGGGAAATCTGTACCACCCACACATGAAAAAGTAATGTTGGACAACATACTGCTACCAGATGAGAGAACCAACAAAATAAATCATCAATTTGCAGAGACCTTTGCTGAAGTTGGAGTGGGTGGGTATGTGTGCCATCCGAAGGGTCTTATTCAATTTCTTTAGACGTTGGGGCAGGTATATTTTCTGTTTATGTTAATATTTTACTATGTATTGTTTTTTGAAACCTCTTCCACTATATACATGACATGTCACATGTATATTTTCTTCCTTTCCTAATTGGCACCATCTAAATATTTTTCCATTTCAAACTTGGTGTTAATTTTGTTAAATCTCAGAAACCTAATATAGAAGGTTGTGAAAGATTTCTTCAACTTTCTCCTACTTTATGGGAATACCGACGTGTTTAGCTGTCATGTGTATAATTGAACCATATATTAATTGTTAGCTGAATAAGCAGAATACCACATGTTGTTTTCATCTTCAGAAGTTAGAGGATTTAATCAAGAGGATTTTTCACTTATATATTTAATACTATACTTTTCAGCTTTTATGACATGGTTAGAAAAAACGAATATTATAAACGTACTGTGTAATTGACATGTATGCGATTTGTTTTAGTGCTTTAATATTAGTACTTATGTACTATGAAAACAAGTAAGTTTGAATTATTGCATACAAAGTTACAAACAAAGTTTGTTAAATATTCCGTTAGCATTGCTTACAATCTTTGTATCAAATTGCAATGATATCCTTTTGTCTTATAAACATTGATATCTTTTTCTCTCTATTTGGTTAGTTCGAGTCAAAATTCAGCTTCTATTTGTCTTATAAACATTGATATCTTTTTCAAAAATATACAACAGATTCATCTCTACTTCTCTACTGTTAGTAATAAAAATTTAATATGTAAGACTTCCACCGTGTCTTTTTGAAATTTCAAAAATATCCTTGATAGTATCCATTCATGACCATCCAACGATCTCACCATCGGTTTTAAGCCTCCACCATGCCGTTCTTGACCATCCATTAACAGAATTTCACTATTGATTTGCATCTGACACCACCAATAAGACTTCTTGAAATAAAGGTGTTGTGATCATTTTGCACTTGTAATGCAAATTCTCCATTGAATTTTATTAAATAAAAAGTAACTATGCTTAGATATTAGATGCTTATACGTGTGATTTATACTTGTACCTATTACCAAAACTTATTACAAATATATATCTGCTTTTGTTATGTTACTACTGACTTGACATTTTGTACTAGATCGACATGAGATTGCACCAATGCTAAATTGTTCTTCTTGTATGTGTGTGTGTATAAACACTCTTTACATTGGCACAATTTAAGATCACATCAGTACAAATTGTTCGAAAAATAGAATATATTTGTACAATTCAAAATCCCCCGTGTAAAAACCTGATTTAGCACTAGCGTGACAAAAACTTACATATATTTGTAATTCGTATTGAAATGGGTTTGTTTTGATTATAGGTTTTGAAAATTTTCCCAACTTGATCACAATATAATAGTATATGGATTAAGAGCTAATTTGTACATACATTTGCAATTTGCAATATAAACATTTTGACCGAAATAATGTTTTCACCATACGTGCAGGGTTTGAGGAGTTGTTTTCAGCTGCATCGTATTTGTTTGGGTCAGGACCAGTCGAGTTTAGTCAGAAGATTGTGCTAATAAATTTCATTACTTTGGATAAATTATGCCTGTTTAGATGATTTGTTATGAACCAGTTCAGTTCACTGTCTCTCTTTGTCTCAAAATGTTAAAGCATGTGTTTACTGTTTTATTGCAAGTACGCCATAAACTATTGTATTATTGTCCTAAACCAATGTGCATTTCTAGTGGATTATTTGGAGAAAAAAAGTTTGTAACCTGTACTTCATCGCGTTCATTGATTTTTTGTGTTGTTGCTGTTGCCATTTATTGCTACAACCCATCATCAGGGCAATGACCTGTACTATCATTATAAACGAAGTTCCCTTGCCTGATTCGTTTGATGTTGCTGTTGTATGTTAAAACTGAAATGCGATCAGATTTATGTGATTAGAGTTTTGGTATTGAATCGAAACATTCAAGTTTTGAAATTGAGTATTGCCTGATTTATCTAATTGTTCTATTAGCTACGGCTACAAGCCGTATCTAATTTGACTATTAGATACGGGTTTTAGCCATACCTAAATGGACAATTAGATACGGTTTTGAACCGTATCTAATTCGACTATTAGATACGGCTTTAAGCCATACCTAAATGGACAATTAGATATGGCTTTGAGCCGTATCTAATTCGACTATTAGATACGGCTTTTAGCCGTACCTAAATGGACAATTAGATACGGCTTTGAGCCGTATCAAATCTGTAAGCTCGCCAAATTTTGATACGGCTATAAGTCGTATCTAATCTTATTAGATACGGCTAAAAGCCGTATCAAATTATCATTTATGGTATAGTGTATAGACGTCTTTCTCACCCTCTTTCGTATTTACTTATGATACAGGTCTTCATACGCCCAACCCCTTGCTTCACCCACCGCTCTCTTTATGTTCTTCTTTCCAACTCTGTATCTTTGCATGTTGTCCTCACTCATATGACTATGCAAGCGCTTATAACATTCCTTCTTCTCTTTGATAGCCTTTTGCACATCACTGTTCCACCACCACAAATCTTTAGGTTCGCGTTTATTTCCTTTCGTTACCCCAAACACCTCAGTAGCCACTTTCCGAATGTGTGTGCCATCTCATCCCACATGTGATTTGCTTCTTCTTCCAAATTCCATGCCCCTTCTCCCATCACCCTATCCTTAAACACCCATGAAGCCTCTCCTTTGAGCTTCCACCATTTCGTCCGACTAATATTGGCTCCTTTATCCCGTCGAACACGTACCCGAGAACTAAACTCGGATATCAAAAGCTGATGTTGTGAGTCAACACATTCTCTAAGTATGACTTTGCAATATGCACAAGCTCATTTGTCATCTCTTCTAATAAGGACAAAATCAATTTGGCTACAGTGTTGACCACTACTAAAAGTAACTTGTCTCTTTCTAAAGAAGGTATTAACTATCATGAGGTCATAAGCAATATCGAAACTCAGTATTTCTTCTCCTTCTTGGTTCCTATCGCCATATCCAAAACCACCATGCACTCTCTCAAACCCACCACTTGCCTTACCAACATGCCTATTGAAATCTACTCCTATGAAAAGTTTTTCGCTATTAGGCACGTCTCTAACCATAACATTTAACTCTTCCCATAAATTCCTCTTGACGACTTCACTTAGACCTACTTGTGGTGCATAGGCACTAATGACGTTCAGAATCATATTGTGCACTACCAGCTTTACTAGGATGATCCTATCCCCTTGTCTCTTAATGTCGACAACCCCGTTTCTAAGGTTTTTGTCAATTAAGATGCCTCCCCCGTTCTTGTTACTCTCTTTTCCCGTGTACCATAACTTGAAGCATGTATTCTCCATCTCCTTCACCTTCTGGCCCGTCCATTTGGTCTCCTGAACGCATAAGATGTTTACACATCTCCTAGTCATGGTGTCAATTATCTCTTTTAGCATTTCTGTTAATGATCCTACATTCCAACTACCTAACCGAATCCTATTATCATCGACTAGCTTCCTTGCCCCTCGCACCCGCTGAGTAAAGTGCGAAGACCCTTGCTCATTTATCACTACATCGGGTCGTCGATGCAGTGCGCCACTAAGGGAGTGACGACTCGGCCCTTGCATATTTATCACCATATCCGAGCCTCGGTATGGCACGCCACTAAGGGAGTGACGACCCAGCCCTTGCTCTCTTTTCACCATACCGAGCCTCGATATAGCACGTCGCTAAGAGGGTTAAACCCCAACGAAATATAATTAGGTTCCATTTCCATAAGAGAGGTTGTGGTTTTTTACTTTGGCTCGCCAAGCCTATCACAACCCTCCTTCTTTATCCTGACTTGGGATAGGCTGCACAGAAAACTACACAGGTGGAGTTTTCTGTCCTAAGTAGGTCCTAACCCAAAATTGTATGATCACACTTTGTCTTAATTCAATAAGATAGTTCTTAGCCAAGTAACGGACATGAGTTATCGGTGCAACATGAATCACCATAGTAATGCAATCAAAGGTTTAAATACCTTCAGAGAAACAATCAGTATAAATTTTATGAATCACCGTAATATTTATAACCGATGATTGTTCTGCCATAGCCTAAACACTAAAAAATAAAATTGTTCAAAGAAGACAAATGTCAAGATACAATTGAGCCCTATGTGAGTTCGTGATTACCTTAAGTCTGAAGTCTAACCGTTACTATTAGCAAATTCTAAGTTGAAATATAATTTGTGGGCCAAAAAAAGGGTGATGAAATCCCCCACCTTATGTGGATTTGGGTGTTACCCTTAGAAAAGAAAAACAAGATGCGATGAATGTAGAAAAAAATTAAACGTGTATTAACAATGCAACTATGAACTTTTTTATGTTTTTGTTTCTGAATTTTTTTTTAAAAATGTAAGCATCCAACAATGCAAAATAAATAAAACAAGAGATGAGAGTATGATACTGGAGCTTGCAGAATTATTAACAATTTATTTTAAAGTGGAAAAAAAATTATATGCAAGTAAGCGGTTTATTTTTGGCAAGCAATGCAAAGTAAGCAATTATTCCTATTAAATTTCTGCTTGCAATCTGAACTAAAAACAAGATATATAAGGTCTTTAATATAAGGATGGAACGAATTTTTTTTTAATTCTTTTTAAAGAAAAAGACAAAAGATCAAAGGAAACTTAACAAAACAAAAAGGGAAAACTTAACACAAGTTTTTAATAGAAGAAAACTTAAATGAATTTTTTTCCTTTTTATTCTCTTTTCCTTTTGATTTTTTTTTAAAATAAGAAGTATTTTAACAAAAGAAAACAAACGAATTTAAAATAAACAAAACAAAGCAATCAACTCAGCCATCAAGCAAAGCCCAAGGTCCCAAAATAATTTATAATAAAAGAATGAAAAAAACTTTGATCTTCTTCAAATTTGAGCTGTACAATTCGTTTAAATTCCCGAATTCGTAAATCAGAGAGTACCCAAATCAAAATCAAAATTCGAAGAAAAAACAGCTTAGTTGCTTGTTTCGGGTTTCGATGGTTTGTATATTGCTGGTGAGGTAATTGACAGAGATGTAGTTGTGATGGCTGGAGGAAGGTTGACAGTATTTGATTAAAGAAGGAGATGATGGTAGCTTGTAGGCAATTCATTTGGGTTGTGATAGTTGGCGCTAGTTATGGTAGTGTGATGTGATATAAGTATGATGGTGAAGGAAGCAGGGGGAAGTTGATGGCTGCAAGGCAGTGTGAGTGGGAAGTAGTGGTTGAAGTGGCTGAAATGCAGCAGTAATGTTGGTAAGGGTCAAAATGCAGTAGTGATATTTCAGGAGATAGGTAACAGAAATGCTTGCATAGAGGAAGGATTGTATATGCAGTGTGCACTGACGAGCAATCACTGATGGGGATGGCCGTAGAAGTATGGCCAGAAGTAAAAAGTGCAACAGTTTTGTTGTGCATTAGTGGTGTATTTGTTAGTTGCAATTTTTGATGAGTAGCTGTGCAGGGAAGCTAGTCTGTTGTGGAGATGTAGGTAGAAGGAGTATGTGAAGTTTTGTGATGGATGGTAGTGGGGAGTTGTGCAGGCATCGGTGGATGTTGACAAAGGTGGATGGTTTTATGGTGGCGGCTGGTGATGGTTGAAGAGGCATTGTGACGTAGCAGCAGCAGTTGTGTTAAAGATAAAAATAGCTTTAACGCTAACAGCCGGTGTATATCGTGATGAAGTGAAAGCACCACCCGTCTGCACGGGAAACAAAGTAAAAAGAAAATAGCCAAAAAGTAAAAGAGACAGAGATTTTTATAGTGGTTTGGCTTCTAACAAGCCTACATCCACTTTACATTCTCCATTATCTTCTTCGAGCACACTTTTACAAGATCACAACACTTTACAACACGATTTCAAGATTACAACACTTTACAACACGATTTACAACACGATCGAAGAAAGAGATTAGAACTTTAATGATGTATTGCTTCTTGGATTCTCTTTGATGATGTAGATCTCTTGATGAAGATTCTTTGATGGTTGAAACGTTGGAAGAGTCGAGAAAACTGCAGAGTCTCGGCGTCTTTGAATCCAAAAAGTCCCTTTGTCGTTGGAGTAGGTGGAGTATTTATAGGAGAGTTCGGAGTTAGGTCGGCTGGGTTTAGGTCGTGAGCGACCTAACATAGGTCGTAGGTCGTGGGTTGATGAGTCACGACCTAAAGGGATGGGTTAGTAAGCGGCTTATCATGCTGAAGTACCAGGAGCGACTTACGAGTGACCTATGGGAGTAGGTAGGTCGTAAACGACCTAAGGAGGTATGGTGCGCGACCTAAAGGACTGATGATCTAAAGGAGTGAGCAAGCACTAGGTCGTTAGGTCGGGAACTAGTTAGGTCGTTAAGTCGCTAGGTCGTAAGGCGTTAGGTCGCTGGAGTGTTAGGTCGGGAACTAGTTAGGTCGTTAGGTCGTAAGGCGTTAGGTCGCTGGAGTGTTAGGTCGGGAACTAGTTAGGTCGCTCTCAATGCTAGGTCGCTCTCGATGCTAGGTCGCTAGGTCGCTGAATGTTATAGGTCGCTTCCCTGCTAAGCCGTTAGGTCTCTAAATTTTGTAGGTCGCTGCATAGTTGAGTCGTTGGGTCGCACCGGGTCTTATACCATTTTAGGTCGCCGTGATGTAGGTCGCTTGACCTTTGTTCTGTTAACCCGCTGGAGTTTTTAGGTCGCGGGGCTACTGTAGCTTCTGAAATGGTTGAGTCGCTTTAACTCGTTGGATATTCCATGCCCCTGGTGGCATACCGTTTTGGATGGGGCACTGCCCCGTACTCCGCCGGGGGCGCTGCCCCCTGGACCCCTGCGACCTGACCGGTCATGTCGAACACCGTAGCGGTGGTGTTTCCCCCACACCCCACCTTGGGGGTTGGCATCCCCCCTGGACCCCCCCTCCGTAGGGGATTTTAGATGAGAAATCATTCAATAGAACTTGCTTTGTTGAGATGCTGAGTTGACCAATCTTTGAGACGAGCTATCTTGCTTTTCTCGGTCGATCTTTTGATATCACGGCCTTGCTAAAAAGGCGGGATAACAAGTTGTTTGTCAGCAGCAGTTGTCAAGGGCAAGTAGTCAGTTGTAGTTTGCAGAAGTTTGTTGCAGCTAGAGGTGATGAAGCGGTTAGGTAATCTAATGTGCAAGTATGTGGCATTAAGCAAGGTGATATGTGAGGTGATGGTAGTTGAGCAGTGAAGGCAAGCAGATAGTGTGGCGAAGTTGCACAGTTTGAAATGGAGTTGCAAGTGATGTGAAGAAATGTAGGAGGTGATGTTGAAATTTTTTGTTGGAAGTATTGATGGTTTTGAGTTTGATCACTGTGATGTATATGTAAGCTGAAGTTTGAAGAAATATCAGAAGTAATGGTGTGTGATGACAGTGGTGGAAGAGTTGTTGGGGTGGTGGGTATGCAGTGCAGAGAGGTAAGTGGGTTAGGTGAAGTGATGGCTTGAGTGTGTATGTAGTTGATTGTGGTGGAAGATGACTGGTTGGTCAAGGGTATTGATGTAAGTTCTTGATGTTAGATGTATGTTGGAAAAGGTATGATGTTGGAAGAGGTATGTATGAATGGTTGTGGCAGTAATGCATGTTGCTGGGTGTAGCAGAGTTGCTGCTTGGTGGCTGTCGCAATGCCGACAAAGGGGCAAGGGAGGAGCCGATGGTACTGTGAGGAGTTCTGGTCAAGTATATGCAGTGGTGGAGAGGAAGTATGATGGCAGGGTTGTGGATGGAGCTATTTATTGCTGTTAGTAGTGGAGAAGTATTGTTGCGAAGTGGAATGGTAAGGTATGATGGTATAGGGAGGTGAAGTTGTTACAACAATAATGAAGTAATGATATGAGATGGTTATAGCAGATGGTCTAAAATGATAGAGCAGAAGTAAGGCAAACAAGTGATTGTTGTTTTGTATGTAGGCTTGTATGTCAGGGGTGGAATGGTTTTGTGAAGGGAAGGTGCTGACTACAGTGGGTAGATGAATGATGGTGACTGTGTTTGTGGCACTGGTGGATAGTGGCAGGGGATAGTCAAGGAGGGTATGAAGTGTAGTTGTGGATTATGTATGCAGGCATAGTGATGAGAGTTAACAGGCAACATGAGATGGGATGTGCAGCCAGATTGATGTGCTTTGATGACAGGAAGGGTGCAGTAGAAGTATGGCAATGTTACAATAAAAGGCAAATGTAACAGTAGAATGAACTGTTTGTAAATGCAACAGAAGTATGACAGGAAGGGCAGTTAAAGGCAATGTTTAGCAATATAACGGTGAAATGAATTGTTTGTAAATGTAAAATCAAAGCAAAAGTTGTAAAATCAAAGCAAAAGTTGTAAATGTACAAGAAAATAAATGAAATATTTTTTTTGTTTTGAAATTGTGTATGTTTTTTCAAAAATAGAAATGCAAATAGAAAAAAAAACAAGCACACAAATCAAATGAAAGCAAAAAATCAAACAAAAACACACAACAATATTTTTTTTAAATGCAATTCAACACATAATAAAATCAAACAAAAATAACTCGAATAATAGAAATAAAATCAATTTAATTCCTCGGCAACGGCGCAAAAAACTTATTGAATCGACTGTTTTTCTATTGTATAAAAAATCATTGAAAAATTATAATAAAAATAACCGCAAGCACATGGCGTACAATTTTAGTACGAGGTGAGTACTGTCGATCCGTGGGGAGTTGAATTGATTAAAATTCTACTCAATCAAATTAACCAAGAGTTTGAAGTTGCTTATGATAAAAAATATAAAAAATTAATAAAAGAAAGTGAATAAAAATACGAGAGTAGAAGACAGTTTAGAGGAAAATCTCTTCTCATGATCACATAAATCAACACAATAAAATTATGATCTGGTCATTAGTGGATTTAGTTGATATGTTTATCATAAGTATGATCTATTTGTGCTATTAGTTAGCTCAACATAAACCATCAAACTTTAACACACCCTCCAAACCACTTGTTAACTTCCATAAAATGATAATGAAATTAAAAATAAAATTTATTCCAAACACGATCTATTTACTATTGATTAGTAATAGACCATCAAATTTTGATTTTGAAATTCACTTCATACCAAAATCATATGTAGATGAAGATGTAATTTGTGTTTATGTTTGTTTGAGCATAGCCTATTTGGTGTTAACAACACAGAATATCAAATTCAAAGCTAAACAACAAAATTTAACCACATCAAAATTCCATGAAGCACAAAAAGAGATCACAAATTAGCAAATATGTTGACTCTACATGATTAAAAGAGCTTCATTACCCCTAAATTGAAGGGGTTTAGCTTCTGATATTTGTTATCATTTCAACAAATGCAGATTACAACATAGAACAAAAACTAAAGGAAAAAAAGAACTAACTAAATTGCATGTAAATAAATCTAATCCACTTGTATGAAATATAACTACACTAATTGCATAAAGTAAATAACAATAATTAAAAGAGCATGAAATTAAATTGCATAAAAAATTACATAAGAGAAAAAGGCTAAGAAGCCATGAAAAAGAGAAAGAGAGTTTATATTTACAATTTGTGGCTATTGCTAATGCTAACTAGAAGGTGGTGCTAAGAGCTTCATTACATGAAACATAAGGGGTATGTATACATGCCTAAAATCCTAATGCATATTTTAGGGGACTACCCAAATTGCCCTCGAGGAAGTGCAGCCACAAAGTTATTATTAGCAAGTAACTAATCTTCCATTAAATGTGCATGTGCTTTTAATCTCCTCTAACATGTGCATTAGCTCCTAATTGAAGATCATGGTAAGTTGGTAGGTGGGGTCCTCAATGTTGCATGAATTGATTTATTTCCATCTTCATTTACCTTCTAACTCTTGTGTATGCATATTTCCATGAAGCATCTTCCATCTTTCATCCAATTTTCTACAAATAAAGATAAAATGTGCAAATATAAATATTTTCAAAATTAATATATGCACTAAATTACTGTTTTACCCTAAATTGATGTATGAATGATGACTTGAAAGGACTTTTGAAATTTGATTTTAAACATGTAAAAACACCCAAATATGCTCATTTATTAAATAACAGTAGATTAAATATGGAAGTAAAAATATGCATATTTATGTGCACATCATCTATCAAAACCATTTTCAAGCATAAAATATTCAAATCTCTTATACCATTGTCTAGGTGATTGTTTTAAACCATATAGTGATTTCTTTACCTGCAAACCAAATTTGACTTACCATCTACAATAACCCTTGCAGTTGCTTCACGTAAATGTCTTCGTCCAAGTCATCATGCAAGAAGGCGGTTTTCACATCAAGTTGCTCCAATTCCAAGTCGTGAATAAGCAACTATAGCAAGTAATATCCGGATAGAAGTATGGCGCACAACCGGTGCGAATATCTCATCACTCCTTTCCCTTCCTTTGTGCAAACCTCTTAGCCACTAGCCTAGCTTTGTATCTTTTATCGTCCTTCACCTAGTATATCTATTCGCACCCAGTAGCACAGTTTCCTTTAGGAAGTGGAACCAATTCTCAAGTTTGATTCTTTATCAATGATTGCATCTCTTCCTCTATGGCACAAATCCACTTCGAGCCACCACTCGACTCCATGACGTCATTGTGGTCCGTCGGCTCTTCTTAGACTACATTAAGAGCATAGTTAAAATTATCACAAAAGCTAAGATAGTTCTAATCACCATACCTTTCGGATATAGCATGACGACCAATCCGAATAGCAATACCATCACTCAAACCCCCTTCGGCTCCACCTCGAACCGAATTCTCTCTACAATCTTGCATATCACCAACATGACTAGAGAAACCACGTGAACTATGTGATGTTACATCAACCCCCTTAGACTACGTTAAGAGTATAGTTAAAATTATCACAAAAGCTAAGATAGTTCCAATCACCATATCTTTCGGATATAGCATGACGACCAATCCGAATAGGAATACCATCACTCAAACCTCCTTCGGCTCCACCTCGAACCGAATTCTCTCTACAATCATGCATATCACCAACATGACTAGAGAAACCCTGTGAACTATTTGATGTTACATCAACTGCTTCCTTCTCGGAAGCATCTCCAACTACTCTACCCTCTCCACTCCTTGGAGAAAATGTGGGAATAACTTCCTTCTCCTTTGATTTACCGTGAACCAAATCTGGAACATCAGATGAGCTCTCATTCTCCTTGAAGTAAAGCCGACTCATCAAAAATAACATGATGAGAACTCAAAACCTTTTTCATTTTTTGGATTCCATATCCGATAACCTTTTACACCGTCTGTATAACCAAGCAGAATCCTCTTGAAAAGGTTCAAGCTTATCACTTAGCAGATCATGCACATATACCAAACACACGAAGATAACTGAAGTCAATGCTCTTTCCCTTCCACACTTCCTCGGGAATTTTGTTACCAATAGTCGAGCACATAATTCGATTAATAATATGCACCACGGTTTATAAAGCTTCAGTCCAAAATCCCTTAAACAAACTTGATGTCAATCTTAACCATTGAGCTTTCTTAAGTAGAGTACGGTTCATCCTCTCCACAACACCATTCGACTGTAGATCTTTCAGTGTAGTAAAATACATATGAATACCATGATGCTTGCAAAACTCCAAGAACTCTCCAGAAACATACTCACCGCCATTGTTGGACCTTAGAACCTTTGAAGATTTGCCACTCTCATTCTTAATAAGAGCTTTCCATGCTTTGAACTTTGCAAATGGCTTTGACTTGGCCTTCATTACATACACCCATGCCATTCGATAAAAGTCATCAATAAAATAAATATAGTACCTTGCTCCTTTCAAAGAAGCTACCGGTGTCGGTCCCCAAACATTCATGTGGACATACTCAAGAACCCTTCTCGAATCATGTTTTCCCTCACCGAATGAAAACTTTAGTTTGCTTCCCCATGACACATTCCTTGCAAAACTCTACTTTATTTAAAATCTCTCCATCGATTGTCTCCCTCTTCCGAAGAATATCTAAACTTCTCTCCGAGACACGACCTAACCTCAAATGCCACAACCTAGTCGCATCCAAGCCACGAGAACTATCAACTCCTACACAAGTTTCACCTTTCATAGTTACTCCTTGATGCAAATAAACACCATAAGTCCTAACACCCTTCAGCACCACAAACGCATCCTTGGAAACCCACATGCTCTCACTCTCAATAGTGATTTTACAACTTAAAGAATCCAACCGCCCCTAAGAGATAAGAGACTTCAAAAGTCCCGAAACATAGCACACATTAGTGAGAGTAGCAAGCACTCCATCAAACCTTCGAATTTGCACGGGACCAATGCCTTTTGACTTACAAATAGCAGCATTATCCATGATAACTAAATCTCCTTCTTTGTTGACATAAGAAGAAAAACAATTCCTATTCGCATCATATGACAAGATGCCTCTGAATCGAGCACCCATTCGCTACCCAAAACATCTAATGTTACCACCATCAACACATCTACGTCTCCCTCACCAACTCCACTCTTCGCCGCTATGAATGAAGATGCTGCTTCCTTATTTGCCTTCTCTTTGTCCTAATATTCATTCTTCCAATGACTGGGCTTCTTACAAATATAGCACTTGCCCTTTCTTTCCTTCGACTTTCCTCTCCAACCGGGGTTCCATGATTTGGAACGCCTGCGGTTCTCCTTCTTCACATATCTCTCCTTCTCTACAAATAAACCGTGACCACTACTGGTACCACTATTTCCACCACCCAACTCCTTCATTTGATCCCGCAATTTCTCGCTTAGAAGACCTGTTTTGACATCATCTAGAGTCAAAGTATTCCGGCTATAGATCTAATTATTTGAGAAACTCGTATAATGGTCCGGCAACAAACACAATAATATCACCGCCTTTTGTTCTTCCTCAATCTTCAAATCTACCACCTTCATCTTTATTAGCAAACCATCAAAGATATTCTAGAGCGCCTTAAGTGAACTACCTTCCTTCATCTTATAGAACGTCCGCAACAAGATCAAACAGTTAGCTCCAACTTCTCCCAAATACCCTTAGCGGTAGTCTCACCACTAGTTTCAGAGATAATTTCTCCTCCATAGCAAGTTGAAATGTAATGAATGACCCCTCTTCCCTTTCCTCTCTCTCAACATCCAACATGTCCGTCGGCAATAAATGTATATCAAACACTACCCGATGCATCCGATTCCGCCTAAGGACCGCTTTCATCTTCCATTGCCATTTTCAAAATCGTTATTTCCATTCCACTTATCTATAACCAATTGTGATCCTAAAGCCGTGTAAAGTCCACGTACATAAGGCACTACTCCATCTGGACTAACCATTGAGGAATTACCTGAGGTATTATCTGATCGTGACATCTCTACAACCACCCACCAACACCAAAACTCTGATGCCAAATGTTGTGGGAATTCTATGTCGAGAATCGCTCAAATTAAAACTCCAAATCATAGAGAAAATAATATCGTGGTAAGAAGTGCAAAAATAACCAATCAATATCTCAATCCAAAACTCAGTCCAATCCAAAACCAATCACAATCTCCATACAAACAATAGATAATCGAAGCAATAACAATAAAATAAATCACATACCACTTTATAGTGGTTCCGCTACCATCCTGTTAGTGTACATCTACTTTGAGAGAGAGCCTTTATTAATACCAATGAGAAGAGTATAAGAGATTGATTACAATGATCAAAATTCTAATAAAATTGATTTGCAAAGAAGAGAATTGAAGAAAATTAGGTTTAGATAAACCTTAATTAGTGAAGGCTAAAACCCTTGATTGAACCCTTAATCTCCTTTCGTCTCTAAATCTTGAAAATAGCTCATACAGAAGAGTAGAAAACCAAGGCAAAATTCTAGAATTGCCCCTTCGAATATCACAAATCTTCACACCAAAACACGAACTAAAAATAGGCTGAAAAAGTCATAGACGTCCGTCACTTTATGACAGACGTCCGCCACTTTATGACAGACGTCCGTCATATATTTCGAGAAAGCACTTTCTGAAACCACAGACGTTTTCCCCAAAGCGATAGACGTATGTCCCAAGCCTTGGGTTCCAAACCCTGCTATCACAGCGTTTGTCACTTTACGACAGATGTCTGTCGCATGGTGCTGGCTACAACATCCACTTACTTCACCATATATTTCTCCTCCGAGCTTCGATTTGCGAACCGTTTTCACCGTTATAAAGCTACTTTCGACCTCTTCATTTCGGCATACAATGTCACCTAAATTCGAAAAATACAAAGTCATCGACCTCGTATTTTTGATTCCAAAATATAGTTAGAGGTGTTGAATACTTGCATAGCAATGTACATTTTTTAACTAATTTTTTTTATTATAGTCCCACAAGCAAGACACATCCATTAGTATATAAAGCCTTTTAAAATACAAGTCATCTCTAACACATTTCCCACATCATCATCTCTTTGAATAAGAATATGGCACATTGTGATATTTTATGAAATCCATGATTAATGTTTCATATTTTGCAACATTATATTTCAAACACATTTGATTAAACACGTCACAGACAATACATAAATGTCAAAAGGATAACCTTTCAAGAATAACCGCAGTCCAATACAAATACATTACAACTCCAAGAAACTACTAAAAAAACAAAAACAACAGAACCGTAGAAAGAAAAGAAAATGATGATGGAAAAAGAGCAAATGGGTTCATTCTTAATTCTGTTATGAAAAGTAAACCCAAAATAAATGCATTTATTCATCTAACATCAGATGTAATGAGCAAATTAAATTAGATAAGGAACATCACATAAAAAAATCTTAAACTAATGAAAGTAAAAATGATGAACGATACAAAAAACTTACCAATCCTTATCATGAATATGTCGGTATGATTTTTTGAAAATGGTGATTTCGCATGACCGCAATGTCCCATTTACGAAATGCTCGATTTTGAAGAAGATGATACAATTTAATTTGTGTTGAGAGAGAAAAATATAGCCATGGGTTGAAATGTAAATGGAACTACGAAATGCAGATGGATGGACTTTATGTGAATAATGGGAAGTGGATGATATTAAAACCATTCTCCCTTGAAGTTGAAATTCAAATTTGCCCATATCATCCAGTTTTCCTTATAACATAAATCGTATAAAAATTAGGGGCAATTTTGAAGCTTTTGAAGCTACATAAAAGCTTCACCATCCTAAGGTATTTGTATTATTAGTAGAGATAATAAGAAATTATCAAATAGTACTTAATGGAATTTAATTAAAGAGATTGCTCAAGGGGAATTTAAATAATCAGGTCTGAGGCGTTTAAAAGATTAGTTGAGTGAACAAAAGGTTGTAGAGTATATGTCTTGTTTGATGATAACACACACACACACACACACACACACACATATATATACATATAGATTTTTTTAGAGTTTGTTATAGTTAAAAAGCCATTAAAACATAATTTTGTTTTCAATAAACTTATTATCTATTATTTTTTCAGTCAAAATATCATATATATCAAACACCTTTTTTTATTCGTAAATTTTAACATATTTCTACTATTAAAAAAAGAGACATATTTTAAGATATCGCAGTAATTATCATTCAATATTAATAAACATACATTATCAATAATTTGTTTATATAGTGTTGTGTGTTTATAAGATACCAAATATAGCTTTTGTTGAGTCACAACCATCCAAATTTCTTATACATAATTCAATGTCGAATGAAGCAATCAAAACCAATATTTGATACTACAAAAACTCATCCATGAGAATCAATCATCATTTGATATTAATAAATATACATTGTCAATAATGTGTTTATTTAGTGTTGTGTATTTACATGCGAATCAATCAACATGCGAACTAATCTGAAAAGGTTTCGACATCGAAAACTCATCTATCGCCAGAAAAGAGTATTTGTTACTTCAAGCATCGGGCAGAGAAAACCAACATACAGATCAAAAATAAGTTTAACCATCAGCAGTTTTTGAAGCATCCATCGTCTTTCAAACCATTAGGGCAGCCATCATCAGTCATAGCAGCAAACCCAGGTAGCCGCTACTCAAGCATCAAACTTGTCTCAACCTTAAATATCAAACATCTAACTCCTTCAAGAATCATTAGCATCCAATCGAGCACTTCGAGACATTAAGTTCATCGCTACCACATCCAATTTCTGTAAACACAAAGCAGATAGACTTTATTCGTACACCTCTACGGCTGTGAGCAAGGTAGAGCAGTGCTTCAGATCACATTCAATAGCTTTAAACTCCATGTCGACTTCGGTAGTCAAGAATGCTTTTCCTGCACGAAAATTTTTAGTATAAACTTAACTCTGTTTGGAGTCAATGAATTTTTAAAGTGAGTAGTGATTTTCGAGAAGAAATGAATGGGGCTAGGACCCATGTGTTAGCCTATAAGTTAACCCATTTTTCATTATTTCTCATTCCCACTTTCATTCACGTTACTTTTCCTTTCATCTTCCTTAATCCTTTTCTAATTACTAGGATGAATACGTGCTACACACACAGATAGTTGATAATCATTTATTTAACATTGCAAATTTATTATTTTAGTTGCATGAAAGCTCGATTTAATACCGGTGGAAAATGCATCAATTATTTTTACCCATCTATTGTTGGTGATGGAAAAATCAATTGCAATTATAAAAAAAAGATTAGTGGCAACCAGAAAATTTTTACATGTTAAAGAACTCATATTGTTTGTTTTATATAGTGAGATATTTTGTCAAATGCGTACTTACATCTCAAACTCAGTGAAGGATGCTATAGAACTTTTTTTTGAAAAGTAGTACAATATACCTCATAAGACCAACATACCCCACATGTTAGTAAGCATGATTATAAGTGAATAAAATAAAAGTTCCATCTGAACAGGGATGGAGCCAGTATATGGCCAGCCAGGGCACAAGCCCTAGCTCAATATTTATAATTCCTTTGTAAAAATCGTCATTTTGAAGATTCTACCCTATCAAAAATGATTTGACGACGATATTCTACTCTCCGTCCTATCTAAAATTAATGTCTAGCTCCGCTATTGCTATTGAACATATTGGAACACTGTGAGTAAAGCAACTATATATATCAAAATAAAACATATATTAACATAACATGTTTGGATGTTTAGTACATGACAAATTAGGGAAGAAAAAAAAAGTAGCATGACATTTGAAGTACTAAGAATCCCAATATGCAAAACGAAAGGACAACAGGCCATCTAAGTCAACCACTGTTAGATGCATAGGACGTATTCAATGATGTAGACTTCTCCGATGACATTTCCAACCCTTTAAAATGCTGTTGCTGAACAACTGAGGAAATAATTAAAATACCTTTGCCGAAGCATTTCTTATCTCAGTATCTCAAAAGGCAATCCAATAGCATTACATATGCCAGCTATATTATGTAGACGGGATCTTTGTTTTGCTGCATAAATGGAAATGTATTCGCACTATACAATGAACTTACAAAATCAATAAAGCTTTTCATACTTTTATCTCTATTTCAACTACTATTATCATACAACAAGTATCTAAACTTAATTTGGTATCAGAGCTAAATTCACCCAATGATGTCACAGTTCCAAAGTTGTGCCAACCTCTAATTCGTGAAGATGGCCGCATAAGAAATCTCATCATCAGGGGTGTATTTTTCTCTCTAAATTCATTTTCTTCATCAGTTTTTGCACTAAAAATCATTCTAACCATCAAGAATCCAATTCTTGAAGGTAAAGCCATATAAAGAAAGCAAATCAAAACAACTTCATCATTTTTTGCCTTCGGCTGCACTACCTCTGGCCATCAGACAGTGTGTAACCCACACTTGTGTCATCATCAGCCATTCTATACCCACTTAATTTTCTTTCCTGAGAGCATTGTCATGCCAAGAAAGCAAACTAGAACATCCTCATCATCTTTGCCTCTGGCTGCACTACCCACGATTACCTGTCTCGACAGTTAATCATATCTTATTGATCAATGGCAACAGGAGATGAAGATAATTCTTCAACCACCTCACCACCTCAACAAAGATCTAATCTATATCAGCCAGGCCCACTTGAAGGTCCATTAAATCCCTCGTTAACCCTCAAAGTCAGATAGTCACCATTCAATTTGATGAAGGAAACTATCTACTTTGGAAATTTCAAGTTCAAACAGTAATCAGAGGCTATGGACTGGAAGACTTTATTCATGAATCAACCATCATTACATAAAAATACACTGCAGATCGTGAAGGGAAATTAGTCAAGAATAAAGAATACATCATCTATACAAGAGAATACAGCCTGTTAAGTGCCTGGATGTTATCATCAATAAATGTCAGTCTTCTATCTCTATTAGCGGGGTGTAAACTGCAAGAGAAATTTGGTGTACAATCGAACAGATTTTCAGCTCACAATCATCTGCCAAAGTGATGCACTATAAGAGACTAATGCAAAATCAAAGGAAAGACAATTTGTCTATGAGGGAAGATCTCACAAAAATGAAAACATATTGTGACTTAATTGAAGCCGCTAGTCATAAAGTCTCAGATATCGAGCACATTATAAGTGTTATGAATGGCTTAGGTGAAGAATACGAAGCAGTTATTGTAGTCATCTCCTTTAGAGAAAGTACACCAACTCTCCAGTATGTCCATGCCACTCTTCTTGCTCATGAAGGGAGAATAGAGCATAAAAGATTGCAAGAAACAGACATATTAGTGAACTACACAAAAAACAAGATCCAAGAAAGAAACTTTAACAAGAAAAGTGAAACTGGAAATCAAAATCCAACAAGAAACCTGTAATGACATGTAAATTTCGATAATTAAAAATAGTTGATTTAATAAGGTTTTGTGATTTAATGTCGGAAGAAATATAATTTTATGATTTAATAATAAGAATGTAATTGGAATAAAATGCAATATTATTAATTTAAGGTAATTTATAATTGCTTTGAATATAATTCCAATTAATTGAAATGATTAAAAAGTTATGATTGGATATAGATTGTAAATTAATTGTAATAATGTGTGTATTAATTGATAATCGGATTAAATGAGTAATTGATAATTTAAATGTTGTATTAATTAAATAGTACGTGATAAATTGTAATTAAATAAAATTAGTGTTGTGGTAGTAATTGTAACATTTGTTGTGGATAATAAACTTATAAGATGTGATTAAAAGTTAATGGTGACAATTATTATATGTTACCTATTTATTTAGTCTAAATTAAATTGGAAATTAATTGCAATTAATTCACTTAATTAGTGCAGTTAATTTAGATTTAATTGATAATTGTAGAATATAGATTCAATAAGATGTAACTAATATAAATTTTATACATAATGTGATAATTGATAGCATAAAAAGAATTGAAATTAAGTTTGATCAATTTATTAGAATTTAAAATTATATTAAATGGATTTATTGTAATTAAATGTAATTAAATACTATGTTAATGAATTTTAAGATGATAATGGTAAAATATCAGTGTAATAAGATATAAGAAAATGTTAATTACAGCCACGGGATGCCAATTGATTGAATAATAAGATGGAAAGTTGAATAAATGGATTTACTGGAATTTAAAGTAATAATCACTGTATTTTTTTTCAATTGGAATTAAACATTGTAACTAGTAGAATAATTGGCATTGAATTCACATGAGAATTTTATTTGAATTATTGTACATGTCTAAGCAATCAAAAATGATGAAAATTATTGGTTATTAATTTTGAAATTAAAAAGTGATTTTATTAATTTAGTAATAATTTATTTAATTAACGTGAAAATAGCCATTTTGGCCAATGTCTCAGATTTCGATGAAACCAGCTTCATCGGATCCATAACGGCGAATTATTGTAAGGTTTCAAGTTTCGTAGCAATCAGACTTGTCGTTTGATCATACGGACTTGAAACGCGTAGAAATCAATTTAATTAAATTCAATTGAAATAAATTTGAAATGAGCTGATTTTAAAGCTAACTTCTTCATACGATGGAACTAGGGCTTAAAATCTATTTCATTGGATTTTGAAATATCGGAATAATCTATTTTGATATATGGGATGTCCTATTTTCGTTTCGGAGTCATAATGGGCATTTTGGGCCGCTATTCGTCGATCGTACAAATTCGATGGTGCTTATATTCTTATCAGGCCTTGTGCATATAAATTGTTCTGTTCTAACCCTAGCGGCCTTTCTATTTCTTATTTCTATACGTACATCAATTACTGTCTCTTCCTTCTTCGATGGCAGAAATAATTTCAATTCAAAACCCAAAATCAAATTTCAAATCAATTTCAAAGTAATTTACACTTCTCCAAACCTTGAAAAATTATATAGCGATTTGAAGCTCTCGATGAGCCTAATTCACTGGTGTGATTTGTTTTGCAATCGAGTCATCGATTAGCCTGCAATAGTCGAGCATTTCTGGCCGTTCGTATTTGGTTTTTGAGATTTCGACGACAGATCTTTGTCAATGCGACGATCAAATGGTGTTGGAGCGTAGGGGAGTCGAGGCAAGTTCATCCATATGGCTACATCTTGTCGAATGCAATCGATTTCACCAAAAATTGATGATTTATGCGCCACGTTTGGACATGGCTGCGGATCCACAGGGGTGGCCGGAGGTTGGGGGAATGCAAGTGAGGGTGCGGCAGGATGTGGCGGTCCTAGTGGCAGTGTCGAACCTTGGGGATGTTGATCGTGGCAGCGGTGAATTTTGGTGGATGGTGGAGGCTGTGTTCGAACTCGAACGAACGATGGAGGGTTTTGAACGCGTGAAAGAAGATGTCGCGTGAGTGAGGTGACGTGTATCCATTTGTCTTTTATTTGTTTTCAATTTAAATTTTAAATTTCAAATGTTCTAATCATCATAAATTTTGCATACGAACTCGGATTCACACGCAGTTTGTTCTACTGAGATCATATTGAAATTCCAGACATTTTGGCATGGGTTTGGATAAATTCTAAGACTGTTCAAATTTGAGGCTTATTTTGGATTTCAAATCGATTTGAAATCAAAGGCGAGTGTTTTAACCCACTCACAACTACTAGATATCTAATGTTAGTTAAATTAAATTTGTGATGTGATTAGAAATTTATTGATTGAAGTTTGGTAGGTTTAAAATTGTCATTCTAGTTAAATTTGACTTTTATTGCATTTAATGATCGTTTAATTTAATATTGAATTTAATTTTAAATTCAATACCCGTTAATGATAATCAGTTATCTATTGATGTTTATTGGTTGATTTGGATGATGATTGTGATGTATGTTTGATTGTTGATATTGGATGGCTGGATGTTGCTTTTTTTATTGTTATAACACTACAAGTTCCCTACATGTTGAATGATACACACCCGAACGATCTATAGATTAGGAAAAAATTGTTATGGGTTGAAATGATAGACTCGAGCGATTTTATGGATTTTTTATTTAATTGGGATTGCGGTTTGAAATGATATATAATCGTAAAATTTTAAACTACGAATCGAAATGATAAATATCCGTATTACTCGACCATAGGGTAGAAAATTATATACAGACACCGGATTGGTTAAATTAAATGATTTTTAATTCCTTAAATCTTGAATTCAGTTAATTGGCATTCTGAAATAGAAATTTATTTATATAAACTGGATTATTTTTCGTAATCCAAGCGTTAATGCTGAAATTGGAATTGACTTAATGAATTGTTCAAAGGATTTAAGTTGGAACTTCAAAGTTAAAGTGTTAAATATAAATGAATTTATCAGAATTAAGTTATTGAAAATGTTTGGACATAACTTTGAAATCCATTTTAAACTAATTTAAACTATTTTAATCATTTTAAACTATTTTAATTTATTTTAATCTATTATAACCTATTTAATCCAATTTAATCTATTTTACCTATTTTAAACTAATTAAATTTATTTAATCCATTTTAAATCTATTTAATATAATTTAAATTTATTTAATCTATTTTAAATCTATTTAATCTATTTTAAATCTATTTAATCTATTTTAAATCTATTTAATCTATTTTAAATCTATTTAATCTATTTGAAATTTATCCAATCTATTTAAGATAATTTAAATCTATTTAATCTATTTTAAATTATTTTAAATCTAATTAAATCAAATTTAAATCTATTTAAATTATTTTTACTATTTAAACTATTTCAATTTATTTTAGACTATTTTTTAAAACTATTAAAACTATTTATGACTACCTAAACTATTTTCTAAAATTTCAGACATATTTGAGTAAATATGATTTTGAAGGTGAATATGATTTTGGAAGTGAATGTGATTTTGGAAGTGGTATGGTTTTGAGAATATGATATTTTGGAATCAATTGTGAATTAACCTTTTGAAATGTAAAAGAACCACCTGGTGTGAAATAAGCGTTTGGTTGTTAAAGAAACCAGGATTGGATATTGTCATATTCTCTGTCAATACCCGAAAACCACTTTAACAACTGTGTACGTGGTGGAGATTCCAGAAATGAAGTACGATGATTCGGCGAACGATTCTGTATGAGGTATTTACGTGACCCTGACTCCCGTGAGTCAGCTTAGATGTGACTAAAATATGAGCTATACCTGGGCAAAGTGAGGTCATTCCTCCGATCGGACATGCTTCTTCGAAACCGTATTTTAACTTTGTGATGATTTGGTGGCCATCACTTGATTTTGATTTGGGAGTGTGTTCTAAGGTGGGCGGTAGTAGCTGCTATGCGTTACCACCAGCCCCGTTCTGCAAAACTATAGAGTTCTGCCCTGGCATTGCCTCGAGTGCAATGTTCACATGCCTTTTCGCGCCTTCTACGAGTTTGGTTCGTACGATACCTATGGAGTGCCTTTTGATAACCCTCACATTTACGGAGGAACTACGGTACTGCATAGACTATGGGATTATATAAAATGTGTTAAGGGGGACATGGGTAACGCCTTAATGCTATTTTAATACTTTACTTTACTATAGAGACTATTATAACAGCGTATTGTACTACATTGTAGATAGTTTAAAGGATCCTTAGAAGATGGGAATCCCGAATATCTTTTAAGTTATTGCACTCACGTTAACACTAGATAGGAGATGTCCAACTCCGTAATCATTTCCGATGCCATTACACTCATATTTATTGGTGATTTAACTTACATAAGATCTTTTAGTTATGACTCGAGTATTTTGTCTTTTCAATTCGTTCAGGTCAGCCTGAGTTTTCAATTTATCGAAGACTGCTTCTGGAGGACGAAGACGAAGATTTTGTAACATTATTATTTACTATACTTATTGCACTGCCTCATGTTGTTCTGTTGCATTTATTCATTATTTGTTCTTGTTGTATGTAACTCTAATCTGTACTATAAAAGTATAATCAATGTTATTAGTAAACAATTGCATGAACTATTTATTTGATTATTATATTTTGCCATTCCACTGCGAGATTCTGTATTTGTTTTCTTTCTTTCTCTACTTTTTCATATTTACCCCATAACAATTACCCTTTTGAATGGTTTGAGTCTGACGTGTGTGGTTTATTGTCGATTTAAACAGTCTAAAAAGGCATGTCGTTACATTTGGTATCAGAGCTTTGGTTTAGCGATAACCTTAGCTTTCTGGGGTTTGACTCATATATAATAGGGTAGTAATAACCTAGAACGAGTCGCTGAGTGTATATATATGAGGAAGCATATTTGTTAGTGTTATAAAAGGTTTTGTATTGTGTTAGTTTGTTTCGTTTTGTATTTATAAATTCTGGTCGGTATATAGGATGTTATGGCATCGATAGGAATTTCTAAACACTTAATAGGACAGATGATACAATATTGTTTTGAAATATAGGTGAATGAAATAATTTTGTTATATATTTTGTATATAAAATAATAAATTATATAAATGATATAGTTAGATGTAATATGTTGTATGTTAGGTAGAGAAATTTATAAATATTGATTGTAAAATAGGATTTACAAGTAAAATGAATATAAATTGAAATTTGAGAACTTGCGTTCCGGGATTTTTGAAAATTTCTTTCGAAAGGTTTTGGAATATAATGCTAGTAATGTTTAGAAGTAAATTATTTCAAGATGATTTGTAAGAAAGGTTTCAAAAGAATTTTTTTAAAGGAGATAAGTTCTATACTCCTCTCTTTATCGTTGGAAAATAACTTCAGTGATAAGTGTATGCATCATCGACGTTTATTTTTAAGTTTCAAAGTGGGAAGACCATTGTAGTAGTTTACTACACATTCGTTTTGACAAATAAATCTTAATTTTAATTTCCAAATACGATTTGGTATATAGAATTAAAATAATTAAAATGGAACCCGATATTTAGTTCTTAAGTTTCTGCAAATTGGAAATTTCAATTATTATAATGAAAATGAAATCTTAACTATTTAATGATTGGAAAGTTCTAAGATGTGTAATTAGAAACTAGATGCTAAATGATTGATGAAAATATAAAAATTGAAAATTTGTAAACCATAAATAAAAAGGAAGTGGAAAATTAGAAATTGTAATTATTGAACATTTTATTAACTAAATAACTAAGATGAGCTTGTATAATATTTAATTACATTCTAAAAGACATATATATATATATATATATATATATATATATATGTATGTATGTATGTATATAACTTACCAAAATATCATAAGTTGAAATGTTAAATAGGATATGTAATAGAATGCTCTACAAGTAAACTTTAATAAATGAAAGTGTTCAATGCAATTACTTTTATAAATAATTGTTATAAACTTAGGTTAATAGTTTGAAATGTTACTAATCAAATGTAATAGAAAAGTGAATAATGTAAGAAAAACGATTATAAACTTAAGTTAACATTTTAAGCTATTTATGGTCAGAAAGAATAGAAAGAGGTGAATACTGTAAGTAAATAATTATAAAATTAAATTAATGTTGAAGCTATTTATAATTAAAATGAGTACTATATTAATCGAATGGCTATGACTTCAGAAAACATTGAATAATTTAGAAATGGATTTAATATTCAATAATACTGTATGTAGAAGAATGTATGTGGAAAAAAGAAATAATCTTAAATGGTGAATTAAATTGTAAAGAGATTTACATAATAATGAATAATCTAATAATTGAAGCAGAAATAACTTATGTAAGCAATGAATTTAAAGTAATGAAAAGAAAAATGGTATTGTATAAATGAATGGAAATGAATTTTGTAAGTGATAAATGTAAAAAAATTAAACAAGCATTGTATGAACAAATGAAAATGAACAGTAAATAACATGAAAAGAAAAAGGGGTAATAAGAATAAAACTTAAATATTATTTGGCATTATTGTTTGTTTGACTTATGGATTGGGTGGGAAATGGTACTCTATTGTGTAGGATGTATAAATGATCTATTGAGTTTATCTAAGACTATTGAGTGTGTGGTATACTTAGTAGTTTCTTTATCATTTTATACGATTAAAAGATCTGAACCCAAAGAAACCCTTTGTTTGATTATTATGGATGGATGGTTGATTGTTTTGATTGCATGTGATGATTGTATGATTTTGTTGCTTATGGCTATTGTAAGTTGTGTTGATTTGGTTGTGACTAATAGAAATAACACAAATATTCTCTTTTATATAATTATTAACTCTTTTGGATTATATAAGTGAAATACAGGTTATGGAAGCAATTGCTACTGCTTTTGGTTTCATAAATTAAGCATTGGTTGCCCGACAAATAGGTACGTTTTCGGTTACGGTTTTATAGCGATATTATATTGTTTTCCCAGGGTTTGGGATATTTTATTTTGAAAAATATGATGTATATATTGTTATTATTGATATTATCATTTCTCCCAGACCTCTTCGTACGAAGGAGACTCTGCCGAAATTTTTCGTAAATTTTGAACATAGAAAATTTTGTGAAATGTTTTCAAACTTTTATTAACTTGAATATAAAAGGGTTTAATGGTTATAAATTGACATATTTTATTTAAATTATTTAATCATGTAAAGTTTGAGTGGGGGAGAGTGTAACGGCCCATAAATTTCGATAATAAAAAATAGTTGATTTAATAAGGTTTTGTGATTTAATGTTGGAAGAAATAAAATTTTGTGATTTAGTAATAAGAATTTAATTGGAATAAAATGTAATAGTATTAATTTATAATTGCTTTGAATGTAATTCCAATGAATTGAAATGATTAAAAAGTTATAATTGGATATAGATTATAAATTAATTATAACAATGTGTGTATTAATTGATAATTGGATTAAAAGAGTAATTGATAATTGAAAAGTTGTATTAATTAAATAGTATGAGATAAATTGTAATTGAATAAAACTAGTGTTGTGGTAGTAATTATAACACTTGTTGTGTGTAACGACCCAGAATTTTGAATAATTTAATTTGAAAATATTTAATTAATTTAAATATTTGAATGATGGTTTGAATTGAATTTCAAATTATCAGAATGAATTTAGCGATTAAATTATAGAATTTAATCTATTGAAATTGAATAAAAATTTGAATCTTCAATTTTTAGCTGATTAAAAATATTTCAAAGGCTTGTAAAATTCATATTGATAGTACTGAAGATAATAGAAGCTTCAGAATTGAATTTGAAAGTGAATTGTTCAGTTTTGAAATTTAATCATTTGAATCGATATTTAAAATAGCCGTCCGAGGCACAGTCTCGGAATTCGACGAAACCAGTACCATTGGGTCCGTAATATTGTATTATTGCTGGATTTAAAATTTCGTAATTTTTGGAGTTTTTATGTGAGCACACGACACGTAAACGCATTGGAATTTAATCGAATTCAATTTGAATTTTAATTTTTAAATTTAGTCAAACTAACCCACGTTCTCCCTAAACTGACGCCGAGTATCACGTAGGAAATCACGATGAAGATCGTGTAAAACCATGCCTCCTTCACGTCTTAAAATACTCCTCTCCCACTCTCAGAAATCAAAATCAATTCACAGAGAAAAAAATTGATTAATGGCCGAAGCCAATTCGTATCTCCCTCCCATCTCGCTCAAATTGAAATCAAAAAAATCGTCCGAAGCCCCCCTCTTCAGTAAACAAAATAAAATCCTCTTCAATTCAATTCAAGCACGCGAGGGGCAAGGGGCTTTGCGATGAGGGTTGGGTCGCGGCGACGTGGAGATTGCGCGGCACGGCAATCGCGAGGGGCGATGGTGGCTATGGGATTTGGGGGGCGCGCGCTCGAAGCATGAGGCGACGTTGAAGGCGGCGACATCGTTGTATGGGCTCGGGCGTGGAGTTGATCGCGGCCGCGATAGGCGCACGCGAGCTACTGGAGGTGGCGCGCGATTCGAAGGAGCGGTGGTGGTCGCGAAGGCTGTTAGAGTTCGTAATGAGGTTGGCGACGACGTCGATGGTGAGGCAGGAGCTCGCGATGGGTTCTCTGGCATGGGTTCGAGAGACAGTGAGGTACGAATTTGTATTAATTTTATTTTTTTTCTTTTTCCTTTTCCAGAGATTATTATGCAGTATTTAAAAAAAAAAAATTAAATATAGATGTATAGGATCTGAAAAATTACAGTAAGTAAATTGGTGATAACTTACTTGTTTAATTTATTCTTAGAAATGATTAAAGAAAACTAAATTTATTTTAAACAAATTTAATTAAAGAAAATCAATTTCAATTTTTAATTTTTAGTTTAAAATAAAAATCTGTAAAAGTATTTTATTATTATTTGAAAGCAGTTTGGAATAAAGGAAAAGAAAATTTTAGTTTAAATTAAAAACATTGGTTAATTTAAATTGTTTTTAAGTTACTAAAAGATATTTATTAAAAAGAAAGTTGTTAAAAATTAGATTTTTGAAATATATAAATTATTTTAGTTAAAATAATTTATTAAAAAGGAAAATTAATTAAATAAATTTTTAAAGGAAATTTAGATTAAAACTTAATTTTTATAATTTATTAAAAGGAATTGATTTAAAGATATTAGTTTAAAGTAAAATTTTAGTTAAAATAAATTTATTAAACAAAGGAAAATAAATTTATTTAAGAAAAAAATTAGTTGAGTTAGAATTTATAAAAAGGAAATTAAGTTCAATGGGAAATTTCTAGTTATGATTATTTTCAAAAGGAAAATTAATTTAAATAAATAGTTAGTTAAGAAAGTTTATTAAAAGAAATTTAAATTTCTAGTCAGACAAATTTATAAATAAAAAAATTGATTTAAAGATATCAATTTTATGTAAAATGAGTGATTAAGCCCAAATTAAATTATAAACTAGTTAAATCAAATGAAAATTTATTATTCGATTTATTTCGAATATTAATAAATTGTGTAAATATTTATACAAGGTATAAATCAAGAAAATCGAGTCAAGATGGGAAATGGATTGCTAATAAAAGCAAAGGTGAGAACTTCTCACTCAAAAGGAATTATTTAAATTTTAAATAGTTAGATTTAAAATTGCTTGACGGTGTTGATTGAATGCTTGAATGATGCTTGTTATATATATATATATATATATATATATATATATATATATTGGATGTGAATAGACCCTATACGCCGTTAGTAAGCGGAGGTTATTTATTACACACATATACCGCGATATTCCACCTTGAAGTGGAATTGGTATTATATTATATATATAGTAATATATATATTGGCATATGTATATATTGCAGTTGATTGATATCCCGCATTGTATAGCGGATGAGACCCTATTGCGCCGTTAGTAAGCGGATAATATTTTATAAAAATCCCATATACCGCGATATTCCACCTCGAAGTGGAATGGTATTGTGCTAATGTCTGTGGATGCAGGGAAACAGGTTGGAGGGATCCAACTGGATTCCTCACAAATATTTATTTGATTTCATATATTGTGATATTTGATTGTTTATCATGGATGATATATGATGTTTGAAAGTCATGATTGACTATTGATGTGTTGCATCATCGGATCCAATTTTGAAAGTCTAAAAATAACGATTTTGATTTTTAAGGGATTCTAAAATAATTTTTGAAAGTATACGTTTATAAAATATTTTTGGAATTGATTCATCTTAAATAAATAAACGTTATAATTTTAATGTTATAAAAATTATGATTTTTGAGAAATGTAGTTAAAAGTTGATTTTTGAAGATATGGGATTAATGATTTTATAAAATAGTTTAAATTGAGATTTCTGAATTATTATAAAAAGTTTAAAAATTGGATTTATAAAATTGGATTATTTTATAAATCAAATGATGAAATTATAAAAGAGTTCAAAGACGTTTTAAAAATAGTAATATAAATTGTTTTATATTAAAAGATTTATAAATTGATATTTATAAATTAAAAATATTAGAAGTGTAAAACGAGCTTTCCTAAGTGTTAGAAAAAGAAAAAAATTGTGAATGAATTTCGTAAATGAATGAAATTTATAGAATTATAAACATTGAAGTTATAAATGAAATTTTATAAGCAGTAGGTTTATAAAATTTATAAAGTTATTAAAGGAATAGATTTGGATAAATAAATGAATCTTAGAAGTTATAAGATTTATAGATTTGGGAAGTTTGAAGGAATGATTTTGTAAATAAATAAATTATAAGTATTTGACTTATAATATGAATTTTTAGTATATCATTGTGATATGAATTGAGATAGGTTAATAAAGGAATTTATAAAAGGAAGTTGTTATAAAATAAATAGAAATAGAATTTATACACATTGTTTTATAAATCCGCAAACTACTTATTTTTAATAAGTAAATTGTTATAATTTACTTATGGAATTATATTCACGTTTTTGAACAGTGAATAATCTTTTAAAATAAAATGAATAGAAGTGATGAAATTTATTAACAAGGTATATTCACGTTTTTGAATAGTGAATATTATGTTAAAGAAATTATTTTGGATGTGATGTTTGAAATAGAATTAAAACGATCTAAAGATGTTTTAAAAGGTGTTGAGATTCGAAACCATAGATTTCAACATTTATTGTTGAAATAGATATTTTCAAGAAATAAAAGGAAATGGTGGACTATAACACTGTTGTTATAGTAAATGATTTCCGAAAGGAAATGTTTTGTATAGTATTGGGATTTATATATCTATTTTAATTTCGAATCCCTATACTAGTGATTTTGGGTTGTCGTAACAATGTTTTACGCAACATTCGTTTTGGCCCAAATAAATATGGTTAAGTGAATGATTTCCTTAAAGAATGAAATACATATTTAATTTCGATTAGAGTATATGAAATATTTTCTAAGTATAGAAAATAAAAAGACTTGTGAATTACTTATAAAATAAATAAGTATGGAAATGTTTTTCCAATATTAAGTGAATATTTTGAATTTATCTTTTTGAAGATAAATTGAAAATGAATATTTGAAATCGAATGGAAATCGTATATTCATGAATATACTTGGAAATATAAATTCAATATGGGATTTATAAATGAAATTGGAAATTGGGTTTAAAAATAAATATTGATTTATTTTTGAAGAATGGAGAATATATATCTTGTAAAGATATTTTTGGGAAATAAATAATTTGGAAAATTATTTGGAATCTGGTGATGTTGGCATATCTATTGATAGTTCAATAACCGACTATCAATATTTACCTTTAAATAGGTATTTGTTGTGATTTGCTTGAAATTGAATGCCACACTTATTTTTTTTAAAATAAGCGCTCACTATTCGGGTTAACGGGGAAAGGACCTTGGGGTCGTATAACCCATTCCGAATATGTGATACGTCGTTATGAATTGCATTTGAAGATCGGTGTTGAAGACCGGATATTTTCAAAAACGAAAGGGTTTCTTGTTGATTGTCTCTGCACTGGCTGATCCCCGGTATTGAGATCTCCATATGTGATGGGAAATTCGGGCGTGATTAGAGATTATCCGGATTGCAAGGACTTCTTTGTAAGTGCCTTCGGTTCTGTTCGATCCCGGAACAGACTTGTATGGATTGTATGTCTGACATTACAAATTGAGATATAAAGCCGATTTCTTTCAAATATATTTCTGTTGGTGGCAGAGAATTTATTCTTTTAGCTTAACACCCTTCTCTGAGACGTACGAGCTCAGAGGTTATATAGTTGAAGTTATCAGCGATATATTCCCAATTTGGTAATGTGACATACTGAGTGTTGCTGTGAAATGATCATTGTGTTGATTATTTGTGATAGGATCATTTGTTTGATTGTCTATCTTGGTGATCATTTCTATGATCATTTGTTGACCCAAAGCACGACTTTTTGTATAAAGTGTGTTTTTGTGGACGAGACTTCGTCGAACCTCACAAACCGGTAATGGTCGAAACAGGAATTGTGCGGCAAGGTTTCCAGGGATCGCTTCCCTAGGGTATAGCCATTCCTTCTGGAAAAGGGTAGTATCATGGTATGGAGCCCAGATACTTACTCATGTTGAAAACACTTTATGATTGTGTGATGATGGTGACGAGCGCTCGGTTAAATGTTCCAAAGGACCGGGGGTGGCATATCTGAGGGTTTGTAATATTCCTTGGGAAAAGGGATTCCCGGCTTTGTTTAGCGGAGAACGGTGGTTCTCGGTGCGTCCTTCCAGAGGCGTTTCTATGTGGCAATGGGAAGTTCCTTGGCCTGACCATTTGTTGGAAAATCCATTCTTCAAATACGAGCCTTGTACGGTTTTAGTTGTATAACCTGTCATGGAATATAGCGGTAACCCGCTATTGAACATGGTAGCTATAGTAGGCATAAGTGCGAAATGTCTATGCTGGCTAAGATTTATATCTTTAATTTCGAAATGAATTTTCTCTACACTATGCACTAGTAATAATATCAAATGTTCTTTTTAATGCGTATCAAGCATCTTTGACTATCATAAGGAGAAATCTCCTCCGATTCTGCGTTTGCATGTGTGTGTGGGGGAAGGTCTTATGGTAGTCTCATTTTTAAAAGCATTGCGAATTGAATTTAAAAAAATATTCCTCTATTTTGATTTTAAAGAAAAATAAACTGTTTTAGTTCTCGCACCAGTCAGATGACTGACTCGGAGTTTATTGTTTTCCTTCCTAAACTCTGGGTGCCCACCAATTTCCACACGGGCAGTCAAGAGTTAGGTTTATCAGGATATTCTGGAATTCAGGAGTTGCTGGAGGCAAGCTGGATGGCGTATTACTAGTTTATATAGTATTTCTTTTCCGCTGCATTGTTTGATGTTGTACACTCTGATGATATGATGTAATGAAATGTAATGTAATAAGTGATACAGTTCTTTGTTTAAAGATTATTCATTTATCTATTATATGTTGTTCCGCTGCGAATTGTGAGATTCTGATATTGTTCTATTTTCTGTTGTTTTCAGTTCCGTTCTGTTTTCTTATTTCCTCTCTTTTCTACCTTCTCTCTTTTTTTTTTGTCTTTCTTTTTTTCTTAAACCCATAACTATTCGGTTTTTCGGCAACGAAAAATCGCGATCGTTACATTTGGTATCAGAGCTTATGGTTAAGCGACAACTGTTAACGCTAAAATTTGAACGCTAACACCCCGGTGTATGAGTTACAGTTGTGAAAGCACCACCCAATAACTCGGGAACAAATTACAAGCAGATAATAGCGGAAAAGCAGTAAACAACGACAATTTTATAGTGGTTCGGCTTAAGGGTATAGCCTACGTCCACTTTAAGTACTTTTATTGATGATCTCGTTACAAGCTGATACAATTCTTTCCAAGTACAATACACTTTGGATTACAAGTCACTTAGAACAAGTAGCCTAAACTTCAATGGAGATTAGAGTCTTCAAATCCATGTTGGATGTGTGTGATCTTTTTCTCGAAGTTGTTTGTATTCTTCGTGTCTTGAGAGCTTTAAGTGTTGGATTGGTTTGGAATGCAGCAGAGTAACGGCGCTCGAAAAGAATAAGCAAAAAGTCCCTTGAATGTTGGAGGTGGCCATGTATTTATAGGCAAATTTCTGGGCTGGAATTGTTCAAGTCATGAGTCGTGACCGACTCAGGATGAGTCGTAAGTCGTGATCGACTTAAATATCATGAGTCAGTAGGCAGCGACATAAGGGAAGCGGCATTGAGTTTGCTCCTTGTTACTTAGGTCGCCAGCGACTTATAATAGGTCATTAGATATCTTAAGTCACTTGAGTCGTTTGAAAACTTAGGTCAGTCTGCCACATGAGTTGTTAACTCCCTGAGTCGTTAACCCGTTGAGTCGGCCGTTACCTTTAAGTCGCTAAGGCTATAACCCGGTGAGTCGCTGTCCTTCCTGAGTCGCTGAGTCGTAACCCTTCAAGATCGCTGAGTCGTAACCCTTCAAGATCGTTGAGTCGTAACCCTTCAAGATCGCTGAGTCGTAACCCTTCAAGACCGTTGAGTCGTAACCCTTCAAGGCCGTTGAGTCGGTAACTCCTTAAGGACGTTGAGTCGGACTATTCTCTTAAGCTGCTAAGGTTACTAAGTCGTTTGCCTGTTGAGTCGGTGTTAACTCCCTTGAGCCGTAACCCTTTAAGTCGCTTTGAGCTCTAGGTCATTAACTTAATGAGTCGGTGACTCGATGAGTCGTGAGGCTTCCTGAGTCGTAGATCCTTCCTGAGCCGTTAAACACCTTAAGTCGTGGCTCACCCCAGGCCTTAACTCGTTGATTTCTTTGACTCGTGAGCTGGAACGGGGTTAACAACAACCATGGTTCTGTTGGGTATTACTCATTAGAGATAGAGTCAGCAGTACTCTAGAATGAGTTTGAGTGTAATAATAGATATGAGCGCGTATTTGTTAGTGAATATAAAATTGTTTTTGAATCGAGTAAATAAGATAATTTTGCCCAAAACTATTTTTGTATAGAAAATAAATGATTTTCTATGAATTATTATAGTATATGGTTGCATGGTTGTTAATAATATTAAATTATTATCATTAGTATATGGAATTAAATCAGGAAATGAATTCATATGCAATTGGGATTCATAAAATAAATTGAATTGGTATTAAAAATAAATAAATTGGATTGAATTCAAGTAAACTAACTTGATAAATTATTAATTCATGGACTAATGAATTGGAATTTGAATTGGTTTAATTAAAGTTTAGTCGTGAGCTAAATTTGAAGATAAATATGAATTTGTATATAAATTCAAGTATGTAAAAGAAATAAATTGAAATTTCCTTTGTTAGTAATTCAGTAAATTCGAGATGAATTGAATATGGAAAATTGAAATTTAAAATGAATTGGTGAATGAAACTAATTTAAAGTAGTAATGTGAATTAGCAAAAGAAGGTTAATCGTTAGAATTCAGTATTTAGAATTGAGAATTGAATTCAAATCGAATTGAAATTTTGAATTGAATTCAAATAGAATTGAAATTGTGAATTGAATTGAAATTGTAAATTGAATGAAAATAAATATGTAACTTCAATAGTGAAGTAAAAACGTATAAGAAGCATAATTGGAAATTTTGTAATGGAAAGTGCAAAATAGTTGAATGTTGGAATTGGATATTATGACTAGCAGGATATACAGGTATTATAAAAGAATTGGGATTTTGATTTCAAAGATAAAATTGAATTGCTCGACAAAAAGGTACGTATTTCAATTTCAGTATGAGATTTGATGACTTTCTTCTCTAGCCACTTGGCTTTTCTCTTTTCTTTTTGATTCTGAGGGGCCGTGGTGCCATTTTGTAGTCGTACCGAGCTAGCCGCGCAAAGGAGACGCTGGCGAAATTTTTCGAAAATTTAGGGTGTTGGAAAAATTTTGAGAAATTTTGAAAGTTTAAAATTTAAATTTGAATTTAAATTTGAATTGTTAGGAAAACAATGTTGATTGAAACTTATAATTAAAGTTGGAAAGCTAGTTGAAATGATAATGAATCTCTAATAAAAAGATTTGTTTTAGAAAGTTGATAAAACTATTTGAATTGTGAAAAATAATAGACGGGATAAAGGCATTCTTCTTAACTTGTAATTTCGGGACGAAATTCTTTTAAGGGGGGAAGATTGTAACGACCCAGAATTTTGAATAATTTAATTTGAAACTATTTAATTAATTTAAATATTTGAATGATGGTTTGAATTGAATTTCAAATTATCAGAATGAATTTAGCGATTAAATTATAGAATTTAATCTATTGAAATTGAATAAAAATTTGAATCTTCAATTTTTAGCTGATTAAAAATATTTCAAAGGCTCGTAAAATTCATATTGATAGTACTGAAGATAATAGAAGATTCAGAATTGAATTTGAAAGTGAATTGTTCAGTTTTGAAATTTAATCGTTTGAATCGATATTTAAAATAGCCGTCCGAGGCACAGTCTCGGAATTCGACGAAACCAGTTCCATTGGGTCCGTAATATTGTATTATTACTGGATTTAAAATTTCGTAATTTTCGGAGTTTTTATGTGAGCACACGACACGTAAACGCATTGGAATTTAATCGAATTCAATTTGAATTTTAATTTTTAAATTTAGTCAAACTAACCCACGTTCTCCCTAAACTCACGCCGAGTATCACGTAGGAAATCACGATGAAGATCGTGTAAAACCATGCCTCCTTCACGTCTTAAAATACTCCTCTCCCTCTCTCAGAAATCAAAATCAATTCATTGAGAAAAAAATTGATTAATGGCCGAAGCCAATTCGTATCTCCCTCCCCTCTCGCTCAAATTGAAATCAAAAAAATCGTCCGAAGCCCCCTCTTCAGTAAACAAAATAAAATCCTCTTCAATTCAATTCAAGCACGCGAGGGGCAAGGGGCTTTGCGATGAGGGTTGGGTCGCGGCGACGTGGAGATGGCGCGGCACGGCAATCGCGAGGGGCGATGGTGGCTATGGGATTTGGGGGGCGCGCGCTCGAAGCATGAGGCGACGTTGAAGGCGGCGACGTCGTTGTATGGGCTAGGGCGTGGAGTTGATCGCGGCCGCGATAGGCGCACGAGAGCTACTGGAGGTGGCGCGCGATTCGAAGGAGCGGTGGTGGTCGCGAAGGCTGTTAGAGTTCGTAATGAGGTTGGCGACGACGTCGATGGTGAGGCAGGAGCTTGCGATGGGTTCTCTGGCATGGGTTCGAGAGACAGTGAGGTACGAATTTGTATTTATTTTATTTTTTTTTCTTTTTCCTTTTCCAGAGATTATTATGCAGTATTTAAAAAAAAAATTTAAATATAGATGTATAGGATCTGAAAAATTACACTAAGTAAATTGGTGATAACTTACTTGTTTAATTTATTCTTAGAAATGATTAAAGAAAACTAAATTTATTTTAAACAAATTTAATTAAAGAAAATCAGTTTCAATTTTTAATTTTTAGTTTAAAATAAAAATCTGTAAAAGTATTTTATTATTATTTGAAAGCAGTTTGGAATAAAGGAAAATAAAATTTTAGTTTAAATTAAAAACATTGGTTAATTTAAATTGTTTTTAAGTTACTAAAAGATATTTATTAAAAAGAAAGTTGTTAAAAATTAGATTTTTGAAATATATAAATTGTTTTAGTTAAAATAATTTATTAAAAAGGAAAATTAGTTAAATAAATTTTTAAAGGAAATTTAGATTAAAACTTAATTTTTATAATTTATTAAAAGGAATTGATTTAAAGATATTAGTTTAAAGTAAAATTTTAGTTAAAATAAATTTATTAAACAAAGGAAAATAATTTTATTTAAGAAAAAAATTAGTTGAGTTAGAATTTATAAAAAGGAAATTAAGTTCAATGGGAAATTTCTAGTTATGATTATTTCCAAAAGGAAAATTAATTTAAATAAATAGTTAGTTAAGAAAGTTTATTAAAAGAAATTTAAATTTCTAGTCAAACAAATTTATAAATAAAAAAATTGATTTAAAGATATCAATTTTAAGTAAAATGAGTGATTAAGCCCAAATTAAATTATAAACTAGTTAAATCAAATGAAAATTTATTATTCGATTTATTTCGAATATTAATAAATTGTGTAAATATTTATACAAGGTATAAATCAAGAAAATCGAGTCAAGATGGGAAATGGATTGCTAATAAAAGCAAAGGTGAGAACTTCTCACTCAAAAGGAATTATTTAAATTTTAAATAGTTAGATTTAAAATTGCTTGACGGTGTTGATTGAATGCTTGAATGATGCTTGTTATATATATATATATATATATATATATATATTGGATGTGAATAGACCCTACACGCCGTTAGTAAGCGGAGGTTATTTATTACACACATATACCGCGATATTCCACCTTGAAGTGGAATTGGTATTATATTATATATATAGTAATATATATATTGGCATATGTATATATTGCAGTTGATTGATTTCCCGCATTGTATAGCGGATGAGACCCTATTGCGCCGTTAGTAAGCGGATAATATTTTATAAAAATCCCATATACCGCGATATTCCACCTCGAAGTGGAATGGTATTGTGCTAATGTCTGTGGATGCAGGGAAACAGGTTGGAGGGATCCAACTGGATTCCTCACAAATATTTATTTGATTTCATATATTGTGATATTTGATTGTTTATCATGGATGATATATGATGTTTGAAAGTCATGATTGACTATTGATGTGTTGCATCATCGGATCCAATTTTGAAAGTCTAAAAATAACGATTTTGATTTTTAAGGGATTCTAAAATAATTTTTGAAAGTATACGTTTATAAAATATTTTTGGAATTGATTCATCTTAAATAAATAAACGTTATAATTTTAATGTTATAAAAATTATGATTTTTGAGAAATGTAGTTAAAAGTTGATTTTTGAAGATATGGGATTAATGATTTTATAAAATAGTTTAAATTGAGATTTCTGAATTATTATAAAAAGTTTAAAAATAGGATTTATAAAATTGGATTATTTTATAAATCAAATGATGAAATTATAAAAGAGTTTAAAGACGTTTTAAAAATAGTAATATAAATTGTTTTATATTAAAAGATGTATAAATTGATATTTATAAATTAAAAATATTAGAAGTGTAAAACGAGCTTTCCTAAGTGTTAGAAAAAGAAAAAAATTGTGAATGAATTTCGTAAATGAATGAAATTTATAGAATTATAAACAGTGAAGTTATAAATGAAATTTTATAAGCAGTAGGTTTATAAAATTTATAAAGTTATTAAAGGAATAGATTTGGATAAATAAATGAATCTTAGAAGTTATAAGATTTATAGATTTGGGAAGTTTGAAGGAATGATTTTGTAAATAAATAAATTATAAGTATTTGACTTATAATATGAATTTTTAGTATATCATTGTGATATGAATTGAGATAGGTTAATAAAGGAATTTATAAAAGGAAGTTGTTATAAAATAAATAGAAATAGAATTTATAAACATTGTTTTATAAATCCGCAAACTACTTATTTTTAATAAGTAAATTGTTATAATTTACTTATGGAATTATATTCACGTTTTTGAACAGTGAATAATCTTTTAAAATAAAATGAATAGAAGTGATGAAATTTATTAACAAGGTATATTCACGTTTTTGAATAGTGAATATTATGTTAAAGAAATTATTTTGGATGTGATGTTTGAAATAGAATTAAAACGATCTAAAGATGTTTTAAAAGGTGTTGAGATTCGAAACCATAGATTTCAACATTTATTGTTGAAATAGATATTTTCGAGAAATAAAAGGAAATGGTGGACTATAACACTGTTGTTATAGTAAATGATTTCCGAAAGGAAATGTTTTGTATAGTATTGGGATTTATATATCTATTTTAATTTCGAATCCCTATACTAGTGATTTTGGGTTGTCGTAACGATGTTTTACGCAACATTCGTTTTGGCCCAAATAAATATGGTTAAGTGAATGATTTCCTTAAAGAATGAAATATATACTTAATTTCGATTAGAGTATATGAAATATTTTCTAAGTATAGAAAATAAAAAGACTTGTGAATTACTTATAAAATAAATAAGCATGGAAATGTTTTTCCAATATTAAGTGAATATTTTGAATTTATCTTTTTGAAGATAAATTGAAAATGAATATTTGAAATCGAATGGAAATCGTATATTCATGAATATTTTTGGAAATATAAATTCAATATGGGATTTCTAAATGAAATTGGAAATTGGGTTTAAAAATAAATATTGATTTATTTTTGAAGAATGGAGAATATATATCTTGTAAAGATATTTTTGGGAAATAAATAATTTGGAAAATTATTTGGAATCTGGTGATGTTGGCATATCTATTGATAGTTCAATAACCGACTATCAATATTTACCTTTAAATAGGTATTTGTTGTGATTTGCTTGATATTGAATGCCACACTTATTTTTTTTTAAATAAGCGCTCACTATTCGGGTTAATGGGGAAAGGACCTTGGGGTCGTATAACCCATTCCAAATATGTGATACGTCGTTATGAATTGCATTTGAAGATCGGTGTTGAAGACCGGATATTTTCGAAAACGAAAGGGTTTCTTGTTGATTGTCTCTGCACTGGCTGATCCCCGGTATTGAGATCTCCATATGTGATGGGAAATTCGGGCGTGATTAGAGATTATCCGGATTGCAAGGACTTCTTTGTAAGTGCCTTCGGTTCTGTTCGATCCCGGAACAGACTTGTATGGATTGTATGTCTGACATTACAAATTGAGATATAAAGCCGATTTCTTTCAAATATATTTCTGTTGGTGGCGGAGAATTTATTCTTTTAGCTTAACACCCTTCTCTGAGACGTACGAGCTCAGAGGTTATATAGTTGAAGTTATCAGCGATATATTCCCAATTTGGTAATGTGACATACTGAGTGTTGCTGTGAAATGATCATTGTGTTGATTATTTGTGATAGGATCATTTGTTTGATCGTCTATCTTGGTGATCATTTCTATGATCATTTGTTGACCCAAAGCACGGCTTTTTGTATAAAGTGTGTTTTTGTGGACGAGACTTCGTCGAACCTCACAAACCGGTAATGGTCGAAACAGGAATTGTGCGGCAAGGTCTCCAGGGGTCGCTTCCCTAGGGTATAGCCATTCCTTCTGGAAAAGGGTAGTATCATGGTATGGAGCCCAGATACTTACTCATGTTGAAAACACTTTATGATTGTGTGATGATGGTGACGAGCGCTCGGTTAAAGGTTCCAAAGGACCGAGGGTGGCATATCTGAGGGTTTGTAATATTCCTTGGGAAAAGGGATTCCCGTCTTTGTTTAGCGGAGAACGGTGGTTCTTGGGACGTCCTTCCAGAGGCGTTTCCATGTGGCAATGGGAAGTTCCTTGGCCTGACCATTTATTGGAAAATCCATTCTTCAAATACGAGCCTTGTACGGTTTTAGTTGTATAACCTGTCATGGAATATGGCGGTAACCCGCTATTGAACATTGTAGCTATAGTAGGCATAAGTGCGAAATGTCTATGCTGGCTAAGATTTATATCTTTAATTTCGAAATGAATTTTCTCTACACTATGCACTAGTAATAATATCAAATGTTCTTTTTAATGCGTATCAAGCATCTTTGACTATCATAAGGAGAAATCTCCTCCGATTCTGCGTTTGCATGTGTGTGTGGCGGGAGGTCTTATGGTAGTCTCATTTTTAAAAGCATTGCGAATTGAATTTAAAAAAATATTCCTCTATTTTGATTTTAAAGAAAAATAAACTGTTTTAGTTCTCGCACCAGTCACATGACTGACTCAGAGTTTATTGTTTTCCTTCCTAAACTCTGGGTGCCCACCAATTTCCACATGGGCAGTCAAGAGTTAGGTTTATCAGGATATTCTGGAATTCAGGAGTTGCTGGAGGCAAGTTGGATGGCGTATTACTAGTTTATATAGTATTTCTTTTCCGCTGCATTGTTTGATGTTGTACACTCTGATGATATGATGTAATGAAATGTAATGTAATAAGTGATATAGTTCTTTGTTTAAAGATTATTCATTTATCTATTATATGTTGTTCCGCTGCGAATTGTGAGATTCTGATATTGTTCTATTTTCTGTTGTTTTCAGTTCCGTTCTGTTTTCTTGTTTCCTCTCTTTTCTACCTTCTCTCTTCTTCTTTTTTTTGTCTTTCTTTTTTTCTTAAACCCATAACTATTTGGTTTTTCGGCAACGAAAAATCGCGATCGTTACATTGTGGATAATAAACTTATAAGATGTGATTGAAAGTTAATGGTGATAATTATTATATGTTACCTATTTATTTAATCTATTAAATTAAATTGAAAATTAATTGCAATTAATTCATTTAAGTAGTGCAGTTAATGTATATTTAATTGATAATTGTAGAATATTGATTCAATAAGATCTAACCCAATGTAAATTTTATACATAATATGACAATTGTTTGAATAAAAAGAATTGAAATTAAGTTTGATCAGTTTATTGGAATTTAAAATTATGTTAAATGGATTTATTGCAATTAAATATAATAAAATACTATGTTAATGAAAACTAAGATGATAATGGTAAAATATCAGTGTAATAAGATATAAACAAATGTTAATTACAACCATGAGATGCCAATTGATTGAATAATAAGATGGAAAGGCGAATAATTGGATTTACTGGAGTTAAAGTAATAATCAATGCATTTATTTCACTTAGAATTAGACACTGTAACTAACAGAATAATTGACATTGAATTGATATGAGAATTTGTTTTGAATTATTGTAAATATCTAAGCAATCAAAATGATGAAAATTATTGGTCAATAAATTTGAAATTTAAAAATGATTTTATTAATTCAATAATAATTTATTTAATTAATATGAAATTAACCATTTTGGCCACTGTCTTCGATTAGGACGAAACCAGTTTCATCAGATCCGTAACAGGGAATTATTGTAAGGTTTCAAGTGTCGTAGCAATCGGACTTGTCATTTGATTGTACGTACTCAAAATGCGTAGAAATCAATTTAATTAAATTCAATTGAAATCAATTTGAAATAAGCCGATTTTAAAGCTATCTTCTTCATACGATGGAATTAGGACTTGAAACCTATTCTATTGGATTTAGTAATATCAAAAACATCTATTTTGATATATGGGATGTCATATTTTCTTTTCGGGGTCAGAACGGGCTTTTTGGGTCACTATTCATCGATCGTACAAATTCAATTGTTTTTATATTCTTATTGGGCCATGTTCATATAAATTGTTCTATTCTAACCCTAGCAGCCTTTCTATTTCTTATTCCTATATGTACATCGACCATCGTCTGTTTCATCTTCAATGGCAGAAACAATTTCAATTTCAAAGAAATTTATACTTCTCCAAACCTTGACCAATTATATACCGGTTTGAAGATCTCAGTGAGCATAATTCTCTAGTGTGCTTCGTTTTTGTAAATGAGTCACCAATTGGTCTGTAATCATCGAGCATTTACGACCATTCATATTTAGTTTTTGAGATTTCAACGGCGGATATTTATCGATGGGATGATCAAATGGTGTTGGAGCGTAGGGGGAGTCGAGGCAAGTTCATCCATACGGCTACGTATTGTCAAAGGCGAGCGATTTCACGAAAAATCGATGATTTATGCATCGTCTTTGAGCAGGGCGGTGGAGCACTGGGGTGGCCGAAGGTCGGGGGAATTCAGGTGAGGTGCGACAGACGTGGCGGTCCTAGTGGCAGTGTCGGATCTTGGGGATGTTGATCATGGCAGTGGTGAATTTCGTTCAATGAAGTGATGGGTGGATCGACGATAAAAATTCATTATGGTTTTGCATTGAAGGCGGCGGCATGGTGGTTCTCCGACGTCGGAGGGCACGTGGGGAGGGGTGATCGGCAGGTGCAGCTCAACGTGGGCAGGAGGACGATGGCGGTGGCTTGACAAACGGTGGTCGGGGAACGGTGAAATTGGCGGTCAAAGTTCTACTTCGGGTTCGTGCGTGCGATGTTTTCCTGGGGACGTTGCGTGCGTGATGATGATTGATGCATCAGCTTGGTGAGGGTGTTCTTCCTTTTTTTTATTGTTTAAATTTCAATTTCAACACGTTCTAATCGCAATAACTTTTGCATACGAGGTCCATTTCATGTGCGGTTTGTTCCGCTAGGATCTGTTGAAATTTCGGACATTTTGACATTGGTTTGGATGAATTCTGAGACTGTTCAAATTTGGACTCTATTTTGGATTTCAAATCGATTTGAAATTCAAAGGTGAGTGTTTTAACCCACTCACAACTTCTAAACTTTCTTTTGTTAGTTAAATTAATTTAAGATGTGATTAGAAATTTATTTATGGCGGTAGGGTATAGTTAAATCATCATTCCAGTTAATTTGAATTTATTTTGATTTAAATGGTCATTTAATTTATTATAGAATTTAAATCGCCAGTTAATTACCTGTAAATGATAACCTGTTATCTATTGATGTTTGTTGATTGATTTGGATGATGATTGTGATTAATGTTTGATTGTTTGTATTGGATGAATGGATGTTGTATTTTATATTGTTATAACTGCAAGTTCCCTATGAGTTGAAATGATATATACCCGAACGATCTATATATTAGGGAAAAATCGTTATGGGTTGAAATAATAGACTCAAGTGTTTTATGGATTTTTATATAAATTTCAGGATTGTGGTTCGAAATGATATGTAACCATAAAATTTTAAATTGCAGATTGAAATGATAAATATCCGTATCACTTGACCCCAAGGTATATTATATACGAATACCGGATTGGTTAAATTAAATGATTTTAAATCCTTGATTTCGAATCTAGTTAAATGATATTTTGAAATAAATTTTGATTTACATAAATTGAATTATTATTGGTAAATAAATTTATGTTGAAATGTGGATTGCTTAAAGGAACTGCTTTAAGAAATTAAATTGAAGGTTTAAAGTTGAATTTTAAGTATAAATGAAATTTTATTGGAATTGAGTTATTTAATTGGTTTGAAATATTACTTTGAAATGTATTGAAATTGGAATAACTTAAATTGATATTTCAAACATGGGCTGGAAAGAATTTGAATTGAAAGATTTAAAATTGTTGAAAGATTTAAAAACTAAAATGGTTCAGATGTGTTAAAATAAAATAAATAGTTTAAATTGATATTAATTCCAAATTCATATTTTAATATAAACCGTTTAAAAATATATTATTTTAAAATTTCTAAATTATTAAGATTTTCAAACTATTAAACTAATTTAACCTATATTAATTATATTAAATCATTTTAACCTATTTTAAACCATTTGATTTATTTAAAATTAATTAACCCATTTTAAATCTAATTAATATATTTTGAAGCTATTTAACTTATTTTTATTATATGAAATCTATTTAACTATCTTAAATCAATTTAATAGTATCTTTAATATTTAGTTAAACTATTTTAGTGTATTTTAACTATATACAACTATTCAAAACTATTTATAACTATCATTCTAAATTTCAGCTACATAAAGTAGATGTGTTTATTTCTTAAATCCTCGACTTTAAAGTGAATACTGTTAAATGATCTTATAAATTTGCAACTAAAACCGTACAAGATCGTATTGTTTCTTTGGATTTCCAACAAATGGTCAGGCCAAGGAACTTCCCATTGCCACATGAGTACGCCTCTGGAAAGACGACCCTAGAACCAAACCGGATCTCTGCCAACACAAGGCCGGGTTACCCCTAACTGGGTAACTACTGACACGAATATGTCATCCCCCGATCGTAACCGATCTATCCGAGGATCCTCGATTCCAACAACCACAAAGCAATAAATTTGCAGTAACAACATAGGTTAAATATCTGGGCTCCATACCATGATACCACCTCTATCCAGAAGGAATGACATACACTAAAGTGGTGCTACCCTCTAATAACCGTGCCGCATCCTTCCTGTTTTGACCATTTCCGGGGTGTGAGGTCCGACGAAGTCTCGTTCACAAAGCTACGCTTTATACAAAAGCTGTGCTTTAATTCACAAATGCTCAACAGCACTTCGTATGCCACATTACCAATTTGGGAATGTATCACTAGTAGCCATCAACTACATAACCTCTGAGCTCGTACGTCTCAGAGAAGGGTGTTAAGCTAAGAGAATAAATTCTCCGCCACCAACAGAAATATATTTGATAGAAACCAGCTTTACATCTCAAATTGTAACGTCAGACATACAATCCATACAAGTCTGTTCCGGGATCGAACAGAACCGAAGGCACTTCCAAAGAAGCCCTTGCAATCCGGATATTCACTAATCACGTCCGGACAACCCGTCACCAAGGGTGATAAAACCTCTATATCGGAGATCAGCCGATGCAGAGTAACTCGACGGTAATCCTTCCGTTTTCACAAATATCCGATCTTCAACACCGGTCTTCAAATGCAATTCATAACGACGTATCACATATTCGGATGGGTTATACGACCCAAAGGTCCTTTCCCGGCTAACCCGAATAGTGAGCGCTTATTCAAAATAAGTGTAGCATTCAATTTCAAGCAATCACAACAAATACCTATTTAAAGGTAAATATTGATAGTCGGATTATTTAACTATCAATAGGTATGCTCAACATCACCATATTCCAAATAATTTCCCAAATTATTTACTTTCCAAAATATCTTTACTAGATATATAATTTCCACACTTTAACCATTTGAAAACAAATTTTCAAATCACTTTTCAATCCTTTATCACTTTTGAAAACAAATTTCAACAATTTTCCTTACTCGGAAATACTTTCATTTCAAGGTTCATTTAAACCAATTAAATAAATCCTTACCGATTTACTTTATATTTACGTTCCTAATCCGTAAATTTATTCCCACACTTTAAAAATAAATCAACATTTATTTTTAAACAAATTCCCCTTTCTTTTACAAATTCCATAGTGAATTTATAATCCCAAAATATCTATGATATACGATTTTCAATCGATTTCAAATATTCACTTTCAATTTATCTTTACAAGGATAAATTCTAAAACGTTCATTTCACATTAGAAAAATATTTCCATACTTATTTAATAATAAGTAATTCACAAATCTATTTATTTTCAACATTTGAAAATATTCAATATACTTAAATCAAAACTAAGTATATATTTCATTCTTTAAGAAATCATTTTCTTAACACATAAATTTGAGCCAAAACGAATGTTGCGTAAAACATCGTTATGACGACCCAAAATCACTAGTATAGGGATTCAAAGTTTAAATAGATATATAAATCCCAATACTATACAAAACATTTCCTTTCGGAAACCATTTACTATAACAACAGTGTTATAGTCCACCATTTCCTTCTATTTCTCGAAAACGTCTATTTCAAAAATGAATGTTGAAATCTATGGTTTCGATATTTAATGAATTTTAAAACGTCGTTAAAATAATCAACTTCTTTTAATAATATCCATTTTGCCAAATATGACCATTTTATTCAATAATGTATTCGCTGTCCAAAATCGTGAATATATTTCCTTTAATAAACTTCAATATTCAATTTATCAAATTCAATTGATTTCGAATTTATAAACAATGTTTATAAATTCCATTTCTATTTATAAGCTGTAACGACCCAGAATTTTTAGTAATTCAAATTGGAATATTTAATTAATTTTAAATATTTATAAGTGAAATTTATAAGTCAAATAAATTTAATTTGAATTATTGGATTTAATTGAATAATTAAATCGATAATTTAATAAGTTAAATTATGGAAATAATTGAAAATAGAGTTAAATATGATTGAAAATGATTTGTAAAATTTTATTTTATCATATGGAAGTTAGAATGATATTTTAGAACTTTTAAAATCGAATTAAAAGTTAATTTGTGAAAATTGAATATTTTAATATTTAATAATCGACTGTAAAATAGTCAATTTTTGAACAGTCTCAGAATTGAACGAAACCAGTTCCATTGGATCCGTAATAGTTAGTTATTACCGGATTTCAAATTTCGTGTTAATCGGACTTATCGTTTGAGCGTGGCAGCTCGAAACGCATCGATTTATTTTTAATTTTAATTTGGCGAGTTAAAATAGCCATTTTTCAAAAAGTCTCGGATTTTGACGAAACCAGTTTCATCGGATCCATAATGTGATATTATTATAAGGTTTCAAATTTCGTATCAACTGGATTTACTGTTTGTCCTGCACAAATTAAAACGCCTAGAAAATCGCTTAAATCGGTTTAATTCAAATTGAGCGTTTATAGCCATAACTCGCACATACTTCCGAATTAGCTTCCGAAACCTGTTCCATTGTGTCCGGAACGCGAAACGCTGGTTACGGCGCGTAAATCGGAGTTTGGAATTTCCAGATGAATAGTGTTCGATTTTCTTCTATAAATAGACCAATGCCTTCATAACTTTAAAAAAAAAAAAAACAAAATGAAACCCTAGCCGCCACCCCTATAAGAACGGCCAGAAATGATCTTCCTTCCTCCCTCCAAATCTTCAAATCTATGCATCGATTCATGAAAGTTTCAACTAGAAAAGTGTAAAGCTCGTCATGCTCTTCGAAATCAACGGTTGTGATGGAAAATGGGGCTCCGGATCAATGGGAATTGGCATGAGAAGAGGGCCGGCCTGCGTACGAAAAACGAGGAGAGGGGGTGGCCGAGTGGGTGCGGTCTGAGGGTGGAGGTGGAGTCAGGAGCGAGCTACGTGATGGAACTTCCTGATCGTCGTCAAGTCGAGTGTAGTAGGAGTATTATCAAACCCTAATAAGCAAAGATGGGTTCGGCGGCTTCGTACGCGACCTGGAGATGAATACGTGAGTTGAGGGAGATGAAGTTGGTGCGTTGGATCTGCTATGCACGGCCTAGATTTAGTTGGGTAGGAAAATAAAATGTTTAATGTAAATTAATTATAGTTTAAACTGTATAAACTTGTAAAATGCATATCTTTTTCATACGAGGTCGAAAACGCGCGAAACCAGTTGCGTTGGAATCGTATGGACGAGCACTACGCGATGGAGTTGGTTTGGAGTCATTTGGAGTTAGTGAGAATTTTGGGTAAAATTAAACGAGCGTTTAATTTTATTCGAAATAAAAGCTGAAAACGAATATAAATCAAGGTGAGAATTTCTCACTCAATCGAATCAGTTTCGATTTTATTTTAAATAGTTAGATTTAAAATATTTGAATGCATGTTTGAATGATGATAGATATTTATTGATTGTTAAAATAGACATTATGCGCCGTTAGTAAGCGAATGTTATTTATTAAAAACATATACCGCGAATATTTCATAAACAGTGAAATTGGTATTATATATAATAGCAATATATATATATTGGCATATGTATATATTGGAGTTATTGATTCCCCGCATTTTTTAGCGGATGAGACATTATACGCCGTTATTAAGCGGATAATATTTAATAAGAACATATACCGCGATAATTTCGTATTGGAGCGAAATTGGTATTGTGCTAATGTTTGTGGATGCAGGAAAACAGGTTGGAGGGATCCAACTGGATTCCTCAACAGTATTTATTTGATTTTGGATATTTTGATATTCGTTGATTATCATATACGATATATGATATCGTTGTTGTCGTGATTGACTATTTGGTATGTAGCATCATTGGACCAAGTTTTGGAATTTTAAAATGATTTATAAAGTGATTTTTGAAAATATACTATATTTTTGGAATAGATTCATTTTAAATAAATAAACACTATAATTTTTAAAGTTATAAAAATTATGATTTTTGAGAAATATAGTTAAAAACTGATTTTTGAAAATATGATGCTATTGAGTTATAAAATAGTTTAATCGAGATATTTTAGAATTTATTGTGAAAAGTTTAAATATAGAATTTATGAAATTTAATTATTTTATGAATCAAAATGGTGAAATAATAAAGGAGATTAAAGACGTTTTAAAGAATAATATAAATTGATTTATATTAAGAGATTTATAAATGGATATTTATAAATTGAAATATGGACATTTTAAAACGAGTTTTTATAAGTGTTTGAATGAAGTGAAAATGAATTTCATAAATGAATGAAATTTATAGAATTATAAACTGTGAAGTTATAAATGGAATTTTATAAACAGTAGGTTTATAAAATTTGTAAAGTGATTAAAAGAATAGACTTGGGTAAATAATTGAACCTTATAAGTTATAAGATTTATAATTATGAAATTCTAAGGAACGATTTTTGTAAAATAATCGTTTTATAAGTATTTAACTTATAATATGAACTTTTAGTTATAATTGAGTTATAAACTGGAATAGATTAATAAAGGAAATTTATAAAAAGGAAGTTTTTATAAATAAATAGAAATGGAATTTATAAACGTTGTTTTATAAATTCACAAACGACTTATTTTGATAAGTAAAATTGTTATAACTTATTTATGGAGTTATATTCATGTTTTAGACAGTGAATAATCCTTTGAATTAAAATGTATAAAAGGATGAAATGTGTTAACGTAGTATATTCACGTTTTTGAACTGTGAATAATATGTTAAAGGAAATGTTTTGAATGAGATGTTTAAATTGAATTAAAACGATCTAACGAAGTTTTAATTGTGTTGAGATTCGAAACCATAGATTTCAACATTAATTGTGGAAATAGACGTTTTCGAGAAATAGAAGGAGATGATGGACTATAACACTGTTGTTATAGTAAATGATTTCCGAAAGGAAATGTTTTGTATAGTATTGGGATTTATATATCTATTTTAATTTCGAATCCCTATACTAGTGATTTTGGGTTGTCGTAACGATGTTTTACGCAACATTCGTTTTGCCCCAAATAAATATGTTTAAGAGAATGATTTCCTTAAAGAATGAAATATATACTTAATTTCGATTAAAGTATATTGAATATTTTCCAAGTGTTGAAAATAAATAAATTTGTGAACTACTTATAAAATAAGTATGGAATTGTTTTCCAATATGAAGTAATATTTAGAATTTATCTTTTTGAAGATAAATTGAAAAGAAAATTGAAATGAATAATTGAAATCGAATATTCATTGATATTTTGGAATTATAAATTCACTAAGGAATTTATAAAGGAAGTGGAATTTGTTTAAAAATAAATATTGATTTATTTTTAAAGTATGAAATTATATATCTAGTGAAGATATTTTGTGAAATAAATAATTTGGAAAATTATTTGGAATTTGGTGATGTGTGCATATCCAGTGATAGTTCAATAGTCGACTATCAATATTTCCCTTTGAATGGGTATTTGATGTGAATTGATTGAATGTGAATGCTACACTTATTTTTGAATAAGCGCTCACTATTCGGGTTAACCGGGAAAGGACCATGGGGTCGTATAACCCATTCCGAATATGTGATACGTCGTTATAATTGCATTGAAGATCGGTGTTGAAGACCCGGTATTTGCGAGAGCGATAGGATGACCTGTCGATTGACTCTGCACCGAGTTGCTCCGGTATAGAGTTCTCCATATGTGATGGTGAATCCGATCAGGATTGTGAATATCCGGATTGCAAGGACTTCTTTGTAAGTGCCTTCGGTTTTGTTCGATCCTGGAACAAACTTGTATGGATTGTGTGTCTGACATTAGAAGTTGAGATATAAAGCCGATTTCTTTCAAATATATTTCTGTTGGTGGCGAAGAATTTATTCTTTAGCTTAACACCCTTCTCTGAGACGTACGAGCTCAGAGGTTATATAATTGAAGTTATCAGCGATATATTCCCAATTTGGTAATGTGATATGCTGAGTGATGCTGAAATGATCATTGTGTTGATTATTGTGATAGGATCGTTTATTTGATCGTCTATCTTGGTGATCATTGTGTTGATCATTTGTTGACCTAAAGCATGGCTTTTGTATAAAGTATGTTTTTGTGGACGTGACTTCGTCGAGCCTCACACCCCGGAAATGGTCAAAACATGAAAGATGCGGCAAGGTTATGAGGGGTAGCACCCTTTAGGGTACGTACATTTCCTTCTGGATAAAGGTGGTATCATGGTATGGAGCCCAGATATTTAACCTATGTGGTTACTACGAATTTATTACTTTGTGGTTGTTGGTTTTCGGGATCCCGTGAGAAAGGTCGTTTACGATCGGGGAATGGCGTGCTCGTGTCAGTAGTTACCCAGTTAGGGGTAACCCGGCCTTGTGTTGGCAGAGTTCCGGTTTGGTTCTCGGGGATGTCTTTCCAAAGGCCTTCTCATGTGGCAATAGGAAGTTCCTTGGCTTGACCATTTGTTGGAAATCCAATTCCCAATACGAAACTTGTACGGTATTTAGTTGTATAACCTATCATTCACTTATGGTGGTCACCACTGTTTGGATGGTAGCTATAGTAGGCATAGTTCGAAATGTCTATGTTGGCTAAGATTTATATTCTACTTTCGAAATGAATTTTCTCCCTACACTATACACTAATAATAATATGAAATGTTCTTCTAAATGCGTATCAAGCATCTTTGACTATCATAAGGAGAAATCTCCTCCGATTCTGCGTTTGCATTGTGTGTGTGTGCGGGAGGCCTTATGGTAGTCTCATTTTTAAAAGCATTGCGAATTGAATTTAAAAATATCTCTCTATTTTGATTTTAAAGTTAAATAAACTGTTTTGAGTTCTCACACCAGTCACATGACTGACTTGGAGTTTATTGTTTTCCTTCCTAAACTCTGGGTGCCCACCAATTTCCACACGGGCAGTCAAGAGTTAGGTTTATCAGGATATTCTGGATATTCTGGAATTGCTGGAAGCAAGCTGGATGGCATGGCTTATACTATTATATAGTATTTCTTTTTCCGCTGCACTGTTGTTGTTGTTTGATGTTGTACACTCTGATGATATGATGTAATGAAATGTATAAAATGTAATAACTGATATGGTTCTTTGTTTAAAGATTATTCATTTATTATTATATGTTGTTCCGCTGCGAATTGTGAGATTCTGATGTTGTTCTTGTTTTCTGTTCCGTTCTTCTCTTTTCTTTCTATTTTAAAATGATTTATTTTCTATCTTCTGTTCCCTCTACCTTCTACCTTTTTCTCTTTTTCTTCTTTTCCTAAATTCTTTTCCTTTTTCTTTTCCTAAAATTCTTTTTCTTAAAACCCCTAAGGGTTCGTATTTTCGTTCATCTTGAATTAATCAATGGAGATTAGTGTCTATTCAAGGAGTATGGATTTACGGGTCTTTACATTTGGTATCGGAGCATATGGTTATGCGACAACCATGGTTCTGTTGGGTATTTCTGATTAGAGATAGAGTCAGCAGTACTCTAGAATGAGTTTGAGTGTAATAATAGCTATGAGAGCGTATTTGTTAGTGAATAAAAAAATTGTTTTATATTGTGATGATTGGTTTATTGAGTGGCATATGAACCTTTGTCAGCACGGTATGTACAACTATGCCGAAGGGGTTTCTAAACACTTGAATAGAACAATTCGACACAATATGGTTTTAAAAATGGGTAAATGAAATAATTTTACCTTGAGTATATTTTATATATATATAAAGGAATAATTTTTCAGAATTATTAAAGTATATAAGTTGATTGTTTGGTTGTTGAATAAGTTGTTTGAATAATCTAAATAAAGGAATAATTGTATAAGCAAAAGAATTATAAGAGTTAAATTATAATTAAAGTGATTTACAATTGTGAAATAAACTTATATATATAAGAAGTGAAACTATATGAATATGAGTTGTGAATAGAAGTGAATTTAAAAGTTAAATGGAAATTTACTTTAGAATTGAAATCTGAATTTATTTACAAGTGGGAATTTAAGTTATGAAAAACTAAGTGATGTTTAAATGGAATATAACTTAGAAGATGTTAAATGAAGTTGATATAGTTATCAAAGTAAATTAATGAAGTGGAGTAAATGAATGTGAACTAAAGTTATGTAAATGAAATTCAACTGTTGTAATTGAATTGAATGACAGGATTGAATGTTAATCAATTGAATGTGAATAATTGATATGAAATAATGAATATAAGTGTTAATTCATTAAAATCTAATGTTATTGGAAGTTGAATAAATTGAATGAGAATGAATATACATTGGTTGATATTGATTATGGATGATAATTGGTTGATGTTTGCATTTGTTGTTTTGTTTCATTTGATATGTTTGGCATATATAGTTATTATGTTGCTATATGGTTGTATATCGATACTATTGTCTATATGCATGATTCTCATGTTGTTTGTTGAGTGATTAGTAGGTGCGGATTGCGTTTGCTTCGCATTTGGAGCTCGCTTTCGCGCTATATTAGCCGTATATGCTCGCTAATAAAATATAAGGTACATATCTCGGATTACATACCGTACTTTTGCACTTTTTTCCCTGCGGGATGCCTCATTACTTGATGAGACGTATATTTGTGATATATATACTGTCATTTTTTTTCGGATCGAGCCGCGCAAAGGAGACTATGGCGAATTTTTCCGAAAATTTAAGGCGTTAGAAAAATTTGAAAAAAATTTGGAAAATTTTGAAAACTTAACTTTGTTTTGAAGTTGAAAGTTAAACAATAGAAGTTGTTTTTGAAAAGATAACTAAGTATGATTTGAAAACTTAGTAAAGATTTGTAAGAAGTTTAACTATGAATTTTGAGAAAATTAATAAATTCTGTAATTTTCTTACTTGTTAATTTCGAGGACGAAATTCTTTTAAGGGGGGAAGATTGTAACGACCCAGAATTTTTAGTAATTAAAATTTGAATATTTAATTAATTTTAAATATTTATAAGTGAAATTTATAAGTCAAATAAATTTAATTTAAATTATTGGATTTAATTGAATAATTAAATCGATAATTTAATAAGTTAAATTATGGAAATAATTGAAAATAGAGTTAAATATGATTGAAAATGATTTGTAAAATTTTATTTTATCATATGGAAGTTAGAATGATATTTTAGAACTTTTAAAATCGAATTAAAAGTTAATTTGTGAAAATTGAATATTTTAATATTTAATAATCGACTGTAAAATAGTCAATTTTTGAACAGTCTCAGAATTGAACGAAACAAATTCCATTGGATCCGTAATAGTTAGTTATTACCGGATTTCAAATTTCGTGTCAATCGGAGTTATCGTTTGAGCGTGGCAGCTCGAAACGCATCGATTTATTTTTAATTTTAATTTGGCGAGTTAAAATAGCCATTTTTCAAAAAGTCTCGGATTTCGACGAAACCAGTTTCATCGGATCCGTAATGTGATATTATTGTAAGGTTTCAAATTTCGTATCAATTGGATTTACCGTTTGTCCTGTACAAATTAAAACGCCTAGAAAATCGCTTAAATCGGTTTAATTCAAATTGAGCGTTTATAGCCATAACTCGCACATACTTCCGAATTAGCTTCCGAAACCTGTTCCATGTGTCCGGAACGCGGGGTAAACCAAAGAAACGCTGGTTACGGCGCGTAAATCGTTGTTCGGAATTTCCGGATGAATAGTGTTCGATTTTCTTCTATAAATAGACCAATGCCTTCATAACTTTAAAAAAAAAATTAAAACAAAATGAAACCCTAGCTGCCACCCCTATAAGAACGGCCAGAAATGATCTTCCTTTCTCCCTCCAAATCTTCAAATCTATGCATCGATTCATGAAAGTTTCAACTAGAAAAGTGTAAAGCTCGTCATGCTCTTCGAAATCAACGGTTGTGATGGAAAATGGGGATCCGGATCAATGGGAATTGGCATGAGAAGGGGGCCGGCCTACGTACGAAAAACAAGGAGAGGGGGTGGCCGAGTGGGTGCGGTCTGAGGGTGGAGGTGGAGTCAGGAGCGAGCTACGTGATGGAACTTCCTGATCGTCGTCAAGTCGAATGTAGGAGGAGTATTATCAAACCCTAATAAGCAAAGATGGGTTCGGCGGCTTCGTACGCGACCTGGAGATGAATACGTGAGTTGAGGGAGATGAAGTTGGTGCGTTCGATCTGCTATGCACGGCCTAGATTTAGTTGGGTAGGAAAATAAAATGTTTAATGTAAATTAATTATAGTTTAAACTGTATAAACTTGTAAAATGCATATCTTTTTCATACGAGGTCGAAAACGCGCGAAACCAGTTGCGTTGGAATCGTATGGACGAGCACTACGCGATGGAGTTGGTTTGGAGTCGTTTGGAGTTAGTGAGAATTTTGGGTAAAATTAAACGCGCGTTTAATTTTATTCGAAATAAAAGCTGAAAACGAATATAAATCAAGGTGAGAATTTCTCACTCAATCGAATCAGTTTCGATTTTATTTTAAATAGTTAGATTTAAAATATTTGAATGCATGTTTGAATGATGATAGATATTTATTGATTGTTAAAATAGACATTATGCGCCGTTAGTAAGCGGATGTTATTTATTAAAAACATATACCGCGAATATTTCATAAACAGTGAAATTGGTATTATATATAATAGCAATATATTTATATTGGCATATGTATATATTGGAGTTATTGATTCCCCGCATTTTTTAGCGGATGAGACATTATACGCCGTTATTAAGCGGATAATATTTAATAAGAACATATACCGCGATAATTTCGTACTGGAGCGAAATTGGTATTGTGCTAATGTTTGTGGATGCAGGAAAACAGGTTGGAGGGATCCAACTGGATTCCTCAACAGTATTTATTTGATTTTGGATATTTTGATATTCGTTGATTATCATATACGATATATGATATTGTTGTTGTCGTGATTGACTATTTGGTATGCAGCATCATTGGACCAAGTTTTGGAATTTTAAAATGATTTATAAAGTGATTTTTGAAAATATACTATATTTTTGGAATAGATTCATTTTAAATAAATAAACGCTATAATTTTTAAAGTTATAAAAATTATGATTTTTGAGAAATATAGTTAAAAACTGATTTTTGAGAATATGATGCTATTGAGTTATAAAATAGTTTAATCGAGATATTTTAGAATTTATTGTGAAAAGTTTAAATATAGAATTTATGAAATTTAATTATTTTATGAATCAAAATGGTGAAATAATAAAGGAGATTAAAGACGTTTTAAAGAATAATATAAATTGATTTATATTAAGAGATTTATAAATGGATATTTATAAATTGAAATATGGACATTTTAAAACGAGTTTTTATAAGTGTTTGAATGAAGTGAAAATGAATTTCATAAATGAATGAAATTTATAGAATTATAAACTGTGAAGTTATAAATGGAATTTTATAAACAGTAGGTTTATAAAATTTGTAAAGTGATTAAAAGAATAGACTTGGGTAAATAATTGAACCTTATAAGTTATAAGATTTATAATTATGAAATTCTAAGGAACGATTTTTGTAAAATAATCGTTTTATAAGTATTTAACTTATAATATGAACTTTTAGTTATAATTGAGTTATAAACTGGAATAGATTAATAAAGGAAATTTATAAAAAGGAAGTTTTTATAAATAAATAGAAATGGAATTTATAAACGTTGTTTTATAAATTCACAAACGACTTATTTTGATAAGTAAAATTGTTATAACTTATTTATGGAGTTATATTCACGTTTTAGACAGTGAATAATCCTTTGAATTAAAATGTATAAAAGGATGAAATGTGTTAACGTAGTATATTCACGTTTTTGAACTGTGAATAATATGTTAAAGGAAATGTTTTGAATGAGATGTTTAAATTGAATTAAAACGATCTAACGAAGTTTTAATTGTGTTGAGATTCGAAACCATAGATTTCAACATTAATTGTTGAAATAGACGTTTTCGAGAAATAGAAGGAGATGATGGACTATAACACTGTTGTTATAGTAAATGATTTCGGAAAGGAAATGTTTTGTATAGTATTGGGATTTATATATCTATTTTAATTTCGAATCCCTATACTAGTGATTTTGGGTTGTCGTAACGATGTTTTACGCAACATTCGTTTTGGCCCAAATAAATATGTTTAAGAGAATGATTTCCTTAAAGAATGAAATATATACTTAATTTCGATTGAAGTATATTGAATATTTTCCAAGTGTTGAAAATAAATAAATTTGTGAATTACTTATTAAATAAGTATGGAATTGTTTTCCAATATGAAGTAATATTTAGAATTTATCTTTTTGAAGATAAATTGAAAAGAAAATTGAAATGAATAATTGAAATCGAATATTCATTGATATTTTGGAATTATAAATTCACTAAGGAATTTATAAAGGAAGTGGAATTTGTTTAAAAATAAATATTGATTTATTTTTGAAGTATGAAATTATATATCTAGTGAAGATATTTTGTGAAATAAATAATTTGGAAAATTATTTGGAATTTGGTGATGTGTGCATATCCAGTGATAGTTCAATAGTCGACTATCAATATTTCCCTTTGAATGGGTATTTGATGTGAATTGATTGAATGTGAATGCTACACTTATTTTTGAATAAGCGCTCACTATTCGGGTTAACCGGGAAAGGACCATGGGGTCGTATAACCCATTCCGAATATGTGATACGTCGTTATAATTGCATTGAAGATCGGTGTTGAAGACCCGGTATTTGCGAGAGCGATAGGATGACCTGTCGATTGACTCTGCACCGAGTTGCTCCGGTATAGAGTTCTCCATATGTGATGGTGAATCCGATCAGGATTGTGAATATCCGGATTGCAAGGACTTCTTTGTAAGTGCCTTCGGTTTTGTTCGATCCCGGAACAAACTTGTATGGATTGTGTGTCTGACATTACAAGTTGAGATATAAAGCCGATTTCTTTCAAATATATTTCTGTTGGTGGCGAAGAATTTATTCTTTAGCTTAACACCCTTCTCTGAGACGTACGAGCTCAGAGGTTATATAATTGAAGTTATCAGCGATATATTCCCAATTTGGTAATGTGATATGCTGAGTGATGTTGAAATGATCATTGTGTTGATTATTGTGATAGGATCGTTTATTTGATCGTCTATCTTGGTGATCATTGTGTTGATCATTTGTTGACCCAAAGCATGGCTTTTGTATAAAGTATGTTTTTGTGGACGTGACTTCGTCGAGCCTCACACCCCGGAAATGGTCAAAACAGGAAAGATGCGGCAAGGTTATGAGGGGTAGCACCCTTTAGGGTATGTACATTTCCTTCTGGATAGAGGTGGTATCATGGTATGGAGCCCAGATATTTAACCTATGTGGTTACTACGAATTTATTACTTTGTGGTTGTTGGTTTTCGGGATCCCGTGAGAAAGGTCGTTTACGATCGGGGAATGGCGTGCTCGTGTCAGTAGTTACCCAGTTAGGGGTAACCCGGCCTTGTGTTGGCAGAGTTCCGGTTTGGTTCTCGGGGATGTCATTCCAGAGGCATTCTCATGTGGCAATGGGAAGTTCCTTGGCCTGACCATTTGTTGGAAATCCAATTCCCAATACGAAACTTGTACGGTATTAGTTGTAGAACCTATCATTCACTTATGGTGGTCACCAACTGTTTGGATGGTAGCTATAGTAGGCATAGTTCGAAATGTCTATGTTGGCTAAGATTTATATTCTACTTTCGAAATGAATTTTCTCCCTACACTATACACTAATAATAATATGAAATGTTCTTCTAAATGCGTATCAAGCTTCTTTGACTATCATAAGGAGAAATCTCCTCCGATTCTGCGTTTGCATTGTGTGTGTGTGCGGGAGGCCTTATGGTAGTCTCATTTTTAAAAGCATTACGAATTGAATTTAAAAATATCTCTCTATTTTGATTTTAAAGTTAAATAAACTGTTTTGAGTTCTCACACCAGTCACATGACTGACTTGGAGTTTATTGTTTTCCTTCCTAAACTCTGGGTGCCCACCAATTTCCACACGGGCAGTCAAGAGTTAGGTTTATCAGGATATTCTGGATATTCTGGAATTGCTGGAAGCAAGCTGGATGGCATGGCGTATACTATTATATAGTATTTCTTTTTCCGCTGCACTGTTGTTGTTGTTTGATGTTGTACACTCTGATGATATGATGTAATGAAATGTATAAAATGTAATAACTGATATGGTTCTTTGTTTAAAGATTATTCATTTATTATTATATGTTGTTCCGCTGCGAATTGTGAGATTCTGATGTTGTTCTTGTTTTCTGTTCCGTTCTTCTCTTTTCTTTCTATTTTAAAATGATTTATTTTCTATCTTCTGTTCCCTCTACCTTCTACCTTTTTCTCTTTTTCTTCTTATCCTAAATTCTTTTCCTTTTTCTTTTCCTAAAATTCTTTTTCTTAACACCCCTAAGGGTTCGTATTTTCGTTCATCTTGAATTAATCAATGGAGATTAGTGTCTATTCAAGGAGTACGGATTGACGGGTCTTTACATAAGCTTTGATTTATAAATCTCATTTTTAACAAATTCAATTTATATCACATTTAAATGCCAAAATCCGATTTATAAGATAATTACTTATAAATCTTCTATTTTACAAAATCTATTCATTTTATAACTTCACAATTTATAAATCTATAAATTCCGTTCACTTATGAAATCCATTTTTATTTCATTTTTAACACTTATAAAAACTCGTTTTAATATTCCAATATTTTTAATTTATAAAATATCAATTTTATAAGTCTTTTATATACATCGTGTTAATAATTCAAAAATCCCAATTTAAACCAATTTATAAATTACTTAAATATTTATTTTAAAAATCACACTTTGGTTATATTTCACAACAATATAACTTTTTATAACTTTAAAAATTTAACTTTTATTTATTTAAAAAAATGAATCAATTCAAAATTTTTAATAAAACATATACTTTCAAAAATCACTTTAAAAATCCTTTTAAAATCAAATCGTTACTTTTAAACTTTAAAAATGGATTCGATGATGCAACAGCACCAAATAGTCAATCACGACAACAAACATCATATATCGATATGACGACAGAATATATAACAATATCTGTAAATAATCACTACTATTGAGGAATCCAGTTGGATCCCTCCAACCTGTTTCCCTGCGTCCATAAATGTTAGCACAATACCAATTCCGTTCCAGTACGGAATTATCGCGGTATATGGGATTTATAAAATATTATCCGCTATTATGCGGCGCAATAGGGTCTCATCCGCCATATAATGCGGGAAATCAACAACTCCAATATATACATATGCTAATATATGTATATTGCTATATATAGACATATCCTATTATATCTAATATCACAACCAAACAGAAATCAATAACTGCAATCATCATTCAACATACATTCAAGCAAATTTTAAATCTAACTATTTAAAATTTAAATCGAAACTGTTCGATTGAGTGAGAAGTTCTCACTTTGATTTCAATTCCGTTCCAGCCTTTTATTTCGAATAAAATTAAACGGATGTTTAATTTTACCCGAAATTTTCACTGACTCCAATCGACTCCAATCTAACTCCATTGCGTAGTGCTAGACGAAACGAAGCCAACGCAAAAAGTTTCGTCGAATTCCGACCTCATATGAACAAGTCATGGCATTTTAAAGTTATACGAATTTAAATATACAATTTAATTTCAATTTTATTTTTATTTTACAAACCCTCCATCATCCAAACGTTCATTTTCCACTAGCAGATCCAAGCCGTGACCTCTTTCTTCTCCCTCACGTCCCCTTCCAGTAAAACACGCAACAATGAACCCAATAGCCGCCATCTTCTCACCAATTATCGCCACCTCCTTGTCGACTTTGAAGACGATCAGCCACTGCCATTCCACTCGCCATCACACGAGCTACTATCGGCCACCCCCTTATGAAGCTCGGCCTCCCCCTTTCTTACAAAAGCGTGCGCAACCTGATGTGAACGCGCCCACCTAGCGACCACCACAAAGCTCCAAATTCGATCATCACCGTATGGAATCGAAGCTCTCATCGTTATCTACAACTTTGTAGTTGGCACTTTCCTCTAATTGTTGACGGATCATGAGATAATAGAGGAGGAAGAGGATGGATTTCTGACCGTTGGTAACCCTAGTGGCGGCTGGAGCATTTTGACCTAGGGTTTTGTTTTAGTTTTGCAAATGGAAATTATGAAGTCCTTATATAGAAAATTGACGAAAACACTATTCACCCAAAATTTTCCAAACTCCAAACGTAGCGTGTCGGCTGGCGTTTCTAAGGTTTACCCCGCGTTTCGAACACAATGGAATGTGTTTCGAGAGCCAATTCGATCATATGTGCGAGTTATGGCAATAAACGTTCGATTTAAATTAAATCGATTTAAACTAATTTCTAGGCGTTTTAGTTTGCCCCGGACAAACGGTAAATCCGATTGATGCGAAATTTGAAACCTTACAATAATATCACATTACGGATCCGATGAAACCGGTTTCGTCAAAATCCGAGAGTTTTTGAAAAATGACTATTTTAACTCGCCAAATTAATATTAAAACAATTTCGATGCGTTTCGGGCTGCCAGGGTCAAACGACAACTCCGATTGCTACGAAAATTTGAATCCGATAATAACAAACTATTACGGATCCAATGGAACTAGTTTCATCCAATTCTGAGACTGTTCAAAAGTTGGCTATTTTTCACTAGTCGATTAATATTCAAATATTCAATTTTCATAGATTAACTCTTAATTCGATTTTAAAAGTTCTATAACATCACTATAACTCCAATATGATTAAATAAAATTTTACAAATCATTTTCAATCATATTAAACTCAAATTTCAATTATTTCTGGAATTTCTATTATTAAATTATCGATTTAATTACCCAATTAAATCCAATATTCGAAAAATAAATTATTCGACTTATTAATTGCACTTGTTAATATTTAAATTCAATTAAATATAAAAAATTTAATTAACAAAAATTCTGGGTCGTTACAAACTTCCCCCCTTAAAAGAATTTCGTCCTCGAAATTACCAAGTAAGAAAAGGTTACAGAATTCATTAACTTTCCCAAAACCATAGTTAAACTTCTTACAATTACTTTACTAAGTTTTCAAATCATACTTAGTTATCCTTTTCAAAGCCAATTACATCGTTTAACTTCCAATTCCAAAATCAAAGTTATAGTTTTCAAAAATTTCCCAAAATTTCCAAATTTTTTCTAACGCCTTAAATTTTCGGAAAAATTCGCCATAGTCTCCTTTGCGCGGCTCGATCCGAAAAAAAATGACAGTATATATATCACAAATATACATCTCATCAAGTGATGAGGCATCCCGCAGGGAAAAAAGTGTAAAAGTACGGTATGTAATCCGAGATATGTACCTTATTTATTATTAGCGAGCGTATACGGCTAATATAGCGCGAAAGTGAGCTCCAAATGCGAAGCAATGCCATCCGCGCCTACTAAACACTCAACAACAACATGAGAATCATGAATATATGAAAATAATATCAATATACAACATATAGCAACATAACAACCACATATGGCAACATCGCAAATGCAACAAAACAACAAATGCAAACATCAACCAACTATCATCCATAACCAAATCAATATTCATTCATATTCTCATTAATATTCAATCAATTGGTTTTCAATTTAAATCACATTTGATTCATTTACATTGGATTTTATCAACATTCATTCTCGATTCAATTAGTTAACATTCACTAATTAAATTCACATTAGTTCACTTACAATCCAAATTCAATTCTATTTAAGTTCATTTACTTCACTTTCAATTTGAATTCAATTATATAGCTTTCAATTTTGCTAATTCAATTTCATTAACATTTAATGAATTCGTATACAATCAACTAACAAACAAATAACAACCAATGTATATCCAACACAACCAAATTTATTAAATTTACAGTCAATTTGGTTCAACACTCTTAATTCAATTGGTTGATATTAAGTTGACTTACATTCAATTATTCCATTATCTTTAAATGAATTAACACTTATATTCATTGTTTCATATCAATTATTTATATTCAATTGACTAACATTCCAAGTTGAATTTCATTTATATAACTCAAGTTCACATTCATAACTTCATTTCATTAATTCACTTATTAATTTATTTCGACACCAAAATCAACATTATTCAACTTTACTTAAGTTATATTCAATTCCAACATCATTTGTTTCAATTTAACTTAAGATTCCACTTATAAATCCAATTTTAGATTTCAATTCTAAAGTAAATTCTATTTAACCTTTACCAAAGTTAAATTTATTAACTCATATTATAAGTTCAAAATATATTCATCAATTTACAACTTGGATTTTTCTTGATTTACTTATACTTACTTTAATTTAACTCCATTCTTTAAGTTAAATTTATTCTATCAAAACTCAAACTATATATGTTATCGACTCATTTATTATTCCCATAAATATTTTAAATAGAATTCTAGAGTCTTTTCAACCTTTCAAACCATTTTTGAAATCAATTCAAATTACCTTCTGAATTTCCAAAACCAAATCCAAATTTTCCAAACAACTTTCTTTTAAACAATTTGGCAGCAATCCCTCTTTTGGAAACCCGAAAATGAACACCGATGATGTTGCAATCATCATCGGAATTATTTTCCAGCGACTGAAAAGAGTTTAGAGCTTTCATCTCTTCAAAACAATTTTCCAAAATATCAAGTCATTTCAAAATACTTCTTTGGAATTTCATTTCAGATTATAAATCACATTTACAAACCTTTTACTTATATAATTTCACTTCTTATATATAAGGTTATTTTACAATTGTAAATTATTTTAATTATAACATCATACTTATAATTCATTTGCTTATAAAATTATTCTTTTACAATTGTTGTTTTAATTTAACTTATTCAAACTTTTATTTACTTGAATATAACTTACATTTTCAACAACCAAACAATCAATTTATATACACTTAATAATTCTGAAAAATTATTCCTTTATAAAAAAAATATAATCAAGGTAAAATTATTTCATTTACCCAATTTAAAATGATACTATGTCAACTTTCCTCGTTTAAGTATTTAGAAATTCCTATCGAAAATATGGCGTCCCACATACCGACCAGAATTCACAAACAGCTCAACGGATAACCAAACACAATATAAAACAATTCCATATCACTAACAAATACGCACTCGTATCTATTATTACACTCAAACTCATTCTAAAGTGCTACTGACTCCATCTCTAATGAGTAATTCCCAACAGAGCCATGGTGTCGCTTTACCATATGCTCTGATACCAAATGCGACGAACGCGATTTTTCGTTGCCGATAAACCGAATCGTTGTGGTTAAAGAAGAAGAAAAGATAGAAGAAGAGAGAAAAAATAGAACAGAACAGAAAGAGACAACAGAACAATATCAGAATCTCATAATTCGCAGTGGAACAACATATAATAGATAAATGAATATCATTAAAACAAAGAACTATACATTTTATACATTACATCATTATCAGAGTTTACAACAACAATAGACAACAGAGTCAATACATCAATGGACAGTTATATAAACTTGTCCTCATACAGAATACACAGCGGAATAATACATAGTATAATATCATATACAAGTGGTACGTCTCGATATGCAGCTCGCCTCCTGAGCTCCATAGCACTCCTAAATCCAGAATAACCTGATAACCAAACTCATGACTGCCCGTGTGGGAATTGGTGGGCACCCAGAGTTTAGGAAGGAAACAATAAACTCCAGGTCAGTCATGGGACTGGTGTGAGAACTTAAAACAGTTTATCTTTTAAAAACAACAGAGGAATATTTTTAAAATAGATTCGCAATGCTTTTTAGAAAATGAGACTACCATAAGCCTCCCGCACACACACACACAATGCAAACGCAGAATCGGAGGAGATTTATCCTTATGATAGTCAAAGATGCTTGATACGCATTAAAAAGAAGCATTTGATATTATTACTAGTGCATAGTGTAGAAAACAATTTCGAAAATAAAGATATAAATCTTAGCCAGCATAGGCATTTCGCACTTATGCCTACTATAGCTACTATGTTCAATAGCAGGTTACCGCCACATTCCATAGCAGGTTATACAACTAAAACCGTACAAGATCGTATTGTTTCTTTGGATTTCCAACAAATGGTCAGGCCAAGGAACTTCCCATTGCCACATGAGTACGCCTCTAGAAAGATGACCCGAGAACCAAACCGGTTCTTTTCCAACACAAGGCCGGGTTACCCCTAACTAGGTAACTACTGACACGAATATGTCATCCCCCGATCGTAACCGATCTATCCGAGGATCCTCGATTCCAACAACCACAAAGCAATAAATTTGCAGTAACAACATAGGTTAAATATCTGGGCTCCATACCATGATACCACCTCTATCCAGAAGGAATGACATATACTAAAGGGGCGCTACCCCCTAATAACCTTGCCGCATCGTTCCTGTTTTGACCATTTTCGGGGTGTGAGGTCCGACGAAGTCTCGTTCACAAAGCTACGCTTTATACAAAAGCTGTGCTTTAATTCACAAATGCTCAACAGCACTTCGTATGCCACATTACCAATTTGGGAACGTATCACTAGTAGCCATCAACTACATAACCTCTGAGCTCGTACGTCTCAGAGAAGGGTGTTAAGCTAAGAGAATAAATTCTCCGCCACCAACAGAAATATATTTGATAGAAACCATCTTTACATCTCAAATTGCAACGTCAGACATACAATCCATACAAGTCTGTTCCGAGATCGAGCAGAACCGAAGGCACTTCCAAAGAAGCCCTTGCAATCCGGATATTCACTAATCACGTCCGGACAACCCGTCACTAAGGGTGATAAAACCTCTATATCGGAGATCAGCCGATGCAGAGTAACTCGACAGTAATCCTTCTTTTTTCACAAATATCCGGTCTTCAACACCGGTCTTCAAATGCAATTCATAACGACGTATCACATATTCGAAATGCGTTATACAACCCAAAGGTCCTTTCCCGGCTAACCCGAATAGTGAGCGCTTATTCAAAAATAAGTGTAGCATTCAATTTCAAGCAATCACAACAAATACCTATTTAAAGGTAAATATTGATAGTCGGATTATTTGACTATCAATAGGTATGCTCAACATCATCAGATTCCAAATAATTTCCCAAATTATTTACTTTCCAAAATATATTTACTAGATATATAATTTCCACACTTTAACCATTTGAAAACAAATTTTCAAATCACTTTTCAATCCTTTATCACTTTTGAAAACAAATTTCAATCATTTTCCTTACTCGGAAATACTTTCATTTCAAAATGGTTCATTTAAACCAATTAAATAAATCCTTACCGATTTACTTTATATTTACGTTCCTAATCCATAAATTTATTCCCACACTTTAAAAATAAATCAACATTTATTTTTAAACAAATTCCCCTTTCTTTTATAAATTCCATAGTGAATTTATAATCCCAAAATATCTATGATATACGATTTTCAATCGATTTCAAATATTCACTTTCAATTTATCTTTACAAGGATAAATTCTAAAACGTTCATTTCACATTGGAAAAATATTTCCATACTTATTTAATAATAAGTAATTCACAAATCTATTTATTTTCAACATTTGAAAATATTCAATATACTTAAATCAAAACTAAGTATATATTTCATTCTTTAAGAAATCATTTTCTTAACACATAAATTTGAGTCAAAACGAATGTTGCGTAAAACATCGTTACGACGACCCAAAATCACTAGTATAGGGATTCAAAGTTTAAATAGATATATAAATCCCAATACTATACAAAACATTTCCTTTCGAAAACCATTTACTATAACAACAGTGTTATAGTCCACCATTTCCTTCTATTTCTCGAAAACGTCTATTTCAACAATGAATGTTGAAATCTATGGTTTCGATATTTAATGCATTTTAAAACGTCGTTAAAATAATCAACTTCTTTTAATAATATCCATTTTGCCAAATATGACCATTTTATTCAATAATGTATTCACTGTCCAAAATCGTGAATATATTTCCTTTAATAAACTTCAATATTCAATTTATCAAATTCAATTGATTTCGAATTTATAAACAATGTTTATAAATTCCATTTCTATTTAAAAGCTTTGATTTATAAATCTCATTTTTAACAAATTCCATTTATATCTCATTTAAATGCCAAAATTCGATTTATAAGATAATTGCTTATAAATCTTCTATTTTACAAAATCTATTCATTTTATAACTTCAAAATTTATAAATCTATAAATTCCGTTCACTTATGAAATCCATTTTTATTTCATTTTTAACACTTATAAAAAATCGTTTTAATATTCCAATATTTTTAATTTATAAAATATCAATTTTATAAGTCTTTTATATACATCGTTTTTAATAATTCAAAAATCCCAATTCAAACCAATTTATAAATTACTTAACTATTTATTTTAAAATCACACTTTGGTTATATTTCACAAGAATATAACTTTTTATAACTTTAAAAATTTAACTTTTATTTATTTAAAAAAATGAATCAATTCAAAATTTTTAATAAAACATATACTTTCAAAAATCACTTTAAAAATCCTTTTAAAATCAAAATCGTTACTTTTAAACTTTAAAAATGGATCCGATGATGCAACAACACCAAATAGTCAATCACGACAACAAACATCATATATCGATATGACAACAGATTATATAACAATATCTGTAAATAATCACTACTATTGAGGAATCCAGTTGGATCCCTCCAACCTGTTTCCCTGCATCCACAAATGTTAGCACAATACCAATTCCATTCCAGTATGGAATTATCACGGTATATGGGATTTATAAAATATTATCCGCAATTATGCGGCGCAATAGGGTCTCATCCGCTATATAATGCGGGAAATCAACAACTCCAATATATACATATGCCAACATATATATATATATATATATATTGCTGTATATAGATATATCCTATTATATCTAATATCACAACCAAACAGAAATCAATAACTGCAATCATCATTCAACATACATTCAAGCAAATTTTAAATCTAACTATTTAAAATTTAAATCGAAACTGTCCGATTGAGTGAGAAGTTCTCACCTCGATTTCAATTCCGTTCCAGCCTTTTATTTCGAATAAAATTAAACGGAAGTTTAATTTTAGCCGAAATTTTCACTGACTCCAATTGACTCCAATCCAGCTCCATTGCGTATTGCCCGACGAAACGAGGCCAACGCAAAAAGTTTCGTCGAATTCCGACCTCGTATGAACAAGTTATGGCATTTTAAAGTTATACGAATTTAAATATACAATTTAATTTCAATTTTATTTTTATTTTACAAACCCTCCATCATCGAACCGTTCATTTTCCACTAGCAGATCCAAGCCGTGACCTCTCTCTTCTCCCTCACGTCCCCTTCCAGTAAAACACGCAACAATGAACCCAATAGCCGCCATCTTCTCACCAATTATCGCCACCTCCTTGTCGACTTTGAAGACGATCAGCCACTGCCATTCCACTCGCCATCACACGAGCTACTATCGGGCACCCCCTTGTGAAGCTCGGCCTCCCCCTCTTTTACGAAAAGCGTGCGCAACCTGATGTGAACGCGCCCCCTAGCGACCACCACAACGCTCCAAATTCGATCATCACCGTATGGAATCGAAGCTCTCATCGTTATCTACAACTTTGTAGTTGGCACTTTCCTCAAATTGTTGACGGATCATGAGATAATAGAGGAAAAAGAGGATGGATTTCTGGCCGTTGGTAACCCTAGTGGCGGCTGGAGCATTTTGACCTAGGGTTTTGTTTTAGTTTTGCAAATGGAAATTATGAAGTCCTTATATAGAAAATTGACGTAAACACTATTCACCCAAAATTTTCCGAACTCCAAACGTAGCGTGCCGGCTGGCGTTTCTAAGGTTTACCCTGCGTTCCGAACATAATGGAACGTATTTTGAGAGCCAATTCGATCATCTGTACGAGTTACGGCAATAAACGTTCGATTTAAATTAAATCGATATAAACTAATTTCTAGGCGTTTTAGTTTGCCCCGGACAAACGGTAAATCCGATTGATACGAAATTTGAAACCTTACAATAATATCAAATTACGGATCCGAGACTTTTTGAAAAATGACTATTTTAACTCGCCAAATTAATATTAAAACAATTTCGATGCGTTTCGAGCTGCCACGGTCAAACGACAACTCCGATTGCTACGAAAATTGAAATCCGATAATAACAAACTATTACGGATCCAATGGAACTAGTTTCGTCCAATTCTGAGACTGTTCAAAATTTGGCTATTTTTCACTAGTCGATTAAATATTAAAATATTCAATTTTCACAGATTAACTCTTAATTCGATTTTAAAAGTTCTATAACATCACTATAACTCCAATATGATTAAATAAAATTTTACAAATCATTTTCAATCATATTAAACTCAAATTTCAATTATTTATGGAATTTCTATTATTAAATTATCGATTTAATTACCCAATTAAATCCAATATTAGAAAAATAAATTATTCGACTTATTAGTTGCGCTTGTTAATATTTAAATTCAATTAAATATACAAATTTTAATTAACAAAAATTCTAGGTCGTTACACTTTATTTGAAAACTGAACTTAACTTTGAATTTAAACCCATTTAAATTCTGTTTTCAGATTTTATATTAAATTTAAAAATCTGAAAATTGTCAGGTTTTAAAAACCTGAAAAAACCCACTTTTAAATATTTTAAAACTTTTATTTCATTTCAGATTAGAATTCAAAAATAAATTTGAATCCACACTTCAAACTGATTTGAACTTTGTTTAAATCGAGTATACAAATTTAAATTCCATTTAAATTTGTTTTAAACCCTCAAATTGCTGTCAGTTTTTTTTATAAACCTGAAATAACAACTGACCCGAGGCAAACAAGATTTTGCTTCGAGTCATCCCCTCTTCTGCTTTGAGAAACCCCTAAATTCACTCGAGTAAATTCGAGTTCAAAACTCCCCAGAATCCAAAGTTCATCAGAACTTGTTGCACAGTGCACATGCACTGATCATCCACCAGGCTTCGATCAATTCTGATGGCTCTAACAAGTCATCAATCACCAAAGCCTCCCATCTCAATCACCACACTTTGATTTCTCCTTAAAAATCAAAATCCAGGCATTCAAACCAAACCTGGAACTCGACACTGCACATCATCCAGAACCTAGAAACTTCGCCGCATTCCCAATTCCGACCACCGGAGTTCCACCACCTCCTGCCATAGCTTTCTCTACCACCCCTCTAGCCACCTCCAAAACCCCAAGCAACTCGATGCACCAGAGAATACAAACAGACCTAAATTCAACCCAGACCCAAAACTTGGTTTAGGAATAAAATCCAACAACCCTCGTCACCACCGGCCACTGACCATCCACCTACCATTTTTTCCATACTCTCCAGTCATCTCACTATCTCCAGTGAAGACCCCAAACTCCCAGATCAACTGGATTACCAGAGGCAACCCAAATTTCCCAAAACAATCAAACCAAAAATGCCTAATCAATACTTAACTAGAAAATGTGAATTTAGTTTTAAAAATCCTAATTTCAGATAAGAATTCAAGTTATAACCCTGAATTAATAATTTAAGATGATTGAAATTTCACTCATGTTAATCATTAACTGTTCTTAGGCTTTTACAGAACAGTTCTCCTATATTTAACTAAAATACAAAATTTAAAATTTACTTTATGATCAAACAAACATATCTTGTTAAGATACTAAGTCCTAACAACCAATAGATCAAGCAGAAATGATTTTTGGAAGTGAAGCATGAGCTTAAAATCTTAAATACAAAGGTGTATTACAGGTTATCAACATGCAGGCATCATACCTCACCAAATTTCACAGAACAATGCACATATAAATATTCATACAGATATTCTTTTCATATATTACCATGCAACTAGTTTTAAAACTTAAGTTATTAAGTGTTACTTACCTATTTCCTGAAAGAACAAAGAAGAACAGAGCATGTTGTTTTGATTTAGTCTGCTTTGATTTCCAGATTCAAAACCTGATCTTCTTTTTCTAAGTTGAATTCTTTCTTTAAGTTGAGATGATTTGCATTGAATTCCTATTTTGATCCTGATGCTTTTCTGATTTTTGAATTAAATCTTGCATGCCTTCAGGTTTTTGATTTGCTTGAATCTATGTTTATTTGACTAGGTTTCACATTTGAATTTTTTTTCTTCTGGTTACAGATTTTGATCTGGTTTTGCTTTTTGATCTAAGTTTTGTTTTTAAGATTTAATATAGAAAGAAGAAAACTTAGTTGAGAAAATGAAGAAAATGATTAGCCTTGTTTTGATCTTCTTTCTTATATTTACTAAAATTAAATTTAAAAGAAATTTGCCATTTGTAAATCTTCATGCTACTTAGTTTACACTTGTGGTTTATTTTAACACTTGTTAAATTTAAACAAAATTATGTAGAGTCCTTTTCCATTAATTTATTTACAAATTGTGTTTTTAAACCTTGTTTGAATTCAATTTATAATTTTAACTTTAAACTCTTTTCATTTTAATATTTTATATATGTATATTTTTAACTTTACATCCTTACTCTATTGTAATTATGTGATATGTTTATCTATTTTTTGTAATACAATTTTAAAACAAATGATTTGAAAAGTTATTCATTACAAATAAATAATTATATATATATATATATCCATATATATTAGTCTTTTGGAAATAAAAAATCAATAAATCCAATTTTATTTCTAAAATATTTTATAGTTTAAACCTTTATTAACTTTCATTTATTTAAGTAGATCATCTATTTTATGTTATCATTAACTCAAAATTTAAATTTAAGAAATTTAAATAAATAAATGATTCAAAAATACTTCTTTTGGTTAATTCTTTAACCTCTTTATTGATTTAAAAATAATTTTAAGAATAAATTAACAATAGTGATCATGTAATTAAATAAAACTTAATTACTTCTTTATTAACTTTAAGTTTGAATCAAGACAATTTTATCTTTTAAATATATTTAAAAATTTTATTCTTAAATTCCCAATTCAAATCTATTTTCAATCTACTTATAAAACACATTTATTTTCAAATCCAATATTATTTATAAAATACTTATACTTAAATTTCAAATCAAAATTTCTATTTAAAATCTAAAATGTATTTTTGTTTTTAGAAATTTCTAATTAATTCATAATAAATTCACAATTTAATTTCCAAAAATTTAGTTAATTATCAAATTATCTTAACTAAAATTTCAGGGATGTTACAGACAAGGTCGAAATGTCAGAAACGGGACTAGTATAAAAGATTTAATTTTCCAAATTTAAACAACTTGGATTGAATAAAGACAATCTTTTTATACTTGGTATTAAATTTCAAAAAGAGAACCCGTATTATCGGTGTGAATTTATAAGGTGATTTCACCACTATTCGATGGATAGTAAAGGTTGAATACGGAAATTGATGTCGAATAAAACTAGCATAATTTCCATGGATCTGTTTTACTTAAATACTAAATAATTTGGATTTACCATCTTAGATAACATTGTTTTAAACTATTAAAAAGTCATGATTTAAGAATAAGAAATCTTTTGTCAAGATTTAAATAAGTGGTTTGGAATTATTTTAATTCCCATGGACCCTTTTCACTTAAAATTAATTGTTTTGGGTTTACATTAAACGATGTCTTGAATAACATTGTTTTTAACCTGTTGATTTGGAAATCTTTGTTAAGATATAAATAAATAATTTAGAGATATTTTCCTAAGTAAAGGATGAAACATTACTTCAAGATTTAAAAGGTTTTAAAGTCACCAAAGGATTTGATAAGTGAGGTTTAATGATTCCGTATATATCGAAAAAATATATTTTAAAGATATATATCTTTAAAAGATATTTTTAATAAAAAGAAATTAATTAATTAAGTGATAAGCACCTATTACTCAACATATTTTATCGATTGGTTTGAAAGAACCGAGGTCAGATTTAAGTAATTCTTATCTGAAAACACTTCAAACCAATTTATATATTCGAAGTGAAGATGTGGAATGACAATACATGGAATGAAGGGCTGCTTGTCACTGATCCTTGGAGGAAATTTCCATATCATATATATGAGGCAGTAGTATCTTCGTTTGATCTTCAATGCAAGGATTGCTTACTACTAATCCTACGGATGATTCCCGACAAGATGTGGTAGGAGAGGTCCTTCGATTTGTCTTGCTCCTGGACAACTTGTATGGACGAATGTTTAACGTTGCATTTGGAGATTGCATTGATTGATCTCTATAAAGGTATCATCTATTTGGTGGCTAAGAAAGCAATTTCTCTTAGCTTAACACCCTTTCCTAAAACATACGATCTTAGGAGTTATTCGTTTATAGAAATCAATTATACGATTGTGGAATGGAAATGTGGCATTCAAAGTGAAAAGTGTGCTATGAAAGGTAAGCATTGCCTTAAGCCTCGCACCACAGAAATGACAAAAATAGGTAGAAGAAGTGTAATAACCCAAAATTTAAGTTGTAATAATTAATTAACAAATTAATTAAATAATAAAATAACTTTGTGAAACTATCTGTATTGAACCATGGGAGTTGCACCATTGTGTTCATGACGATTTTTTGGTCAATTTTCATATATAGATCATAAAAATCCGAGTTGGAACAAAAAAATAACAAAAGAAAGAAGTAATCAGAAAATTAATAATAATAATAAAGGGTCAGGTCGACCCTAGGGTCGACTTATAGGTCGACCCTTACCATACAAGACTGCCAGGTTGACCCGCGTATGTACTTGGATGCAATTTTATGATGCTTCGTTTTCTGACGTGTTTTGCTACTTTTATCCAATCCTGTGCATTCGTGCTTCCATCCGACGGTTCCCTGCGAGCCTATGACGTGGTTGCACCAGATTTAATCTTTAAATATAATAGTCTGAGATGCATAAGTGACACTATAAATTAGACCCTAGGCCTAGTTATTTTTCTCATTTAGATTTTCTCCAACTTGGTTCATTGCTTGAGGCTAGACCCTAAAAGGAATATTTTTCCAAGGAGAAGATCTTTTTAATTAAAACATTTGATACCCTTCAAGTGGATCTGGGAAGGCCAAAGGAAAGAGCTAAGGACCACAGGTGAGTGTTTAAGTATTTTAGATTTTTAAGTAATTTAAAATAATAAGGTTTGCAATAGTTGTAGTTTTTCTATAATTTTGGGATAACATTTATGCAAGTTTATTTACAGTTTATTTTAAAGTAAATTTTAGATTTATTTTCCAATCAATTTCCTTTTAGCTATTCTATATCAGTTGTTTGCAATTATTTATTTTTAATTACAATTTCCCCAATTATTTAAAGTTATTTACAGTATTTACAGCTATTAATGTTTTATTTACATCTATTCTACATTAGGATTTCTTTTGTAAATATCAGTTTCTTTTTAATTCCCTTTTACACGAATGGAATAAATAGAAGAGAATAATTCAATAATGTGGACTAAAATATAAGAAAACTGAATTTACAGGAAATGGAATGTAAATTGAGAAGAACTTATAATAAATTGGACTTAGACTGAAATGGTGAAATTTAAGATATTTGCAAGCATGGTTATAACATGTAATTATAACTAAAAAGAGAAAATGGAAGAAATATTAGAAGAAGCTTATTTTTATACTTAGACCTTGGGTTAAGTTAATAAGTAAAGTTATAACACACAGGTTATAATTAGAGGCAAACAGAAAAGGCTTATCTTAAGACTTAGAATAAGTTAATAAGCAAATATAGTACAGATAAAAAAGAGGCTTATTTAAAAACACTAATACTAAATTAATAAGCAAAGATAGAAATAGGACCCGTACTGGCAGCATTCCCGTTATGCTATTTAGAGTAGATAAGTAGTCAGTAATTAAGAAGTAGGAACCATACCAGCGGCATCCCCCTTATGCTATTTAGGGTAGATAAGTGGTCAATAACTAAGAATTAGGACCCGTATCGGTAACTTTCCCCTTGGGACACACTTATGCTGTTTAAGGTAGATAAGTGGTCAATAATTAAAAAAATCAAATCAAGGAATTTGGACAAGGTGCAAGATTTTGTTTATTAGGACATATATCGGCATCTTCAGTCATGAATTGGTGGCCTCACAACAAACGGAGGTGAGGCTGGGCACGCTTACACTGTTTAGGATAATTAAGAGATCCAAAGAGGGAGCAACAAATAGCGCGAGCCTAACGGTGGTCTAGCATGCGGCCTCGATGCTGGGATAAAAGTCGCTATTGAGTTCCAAGCGCTTAGCTGGTGTCTTTTGCTGTGGGACCCATAGGATGGGACTATCCCGTAGTGGGCACAACAGAGATAGAAGGCCGATCAAAGGATAGAATTAGGACTTCGGCCTAATTAAACTAGGATTGAGATTTCAGCCTAATCAAAGCAGTTTCATAAAATTGCAAAAAATCAAGATAATCAAAACTATATAAGCAAAGAAAACAGTTAAACCGTATTTTATTCCAGGTTTATCTTTTCCTTTAGTTCCTTTTATACTAGAATTGTTGCTAAGTCTATTATCTTTATCTTGCTTAAAAATGCTGGTAATTAATTCCGTTCATCAGAATTTTAGTCTGACCCACTCCTTTATTTCCACCTTTTTCCCCACAGGCTAGCATAGGCATGGACAGTAAATTTTGGACTTTCTTGGAGGTTCAGTTGCGGAGTTCTTCTTCATGTAATATTCTTCTTTTTAGTTTTCACTTGGATTTTTATGTACTGGTACTATTTGAGAGGGATGAGTTTTACTCTGATATTGTGATTGAGATGGTATTTTTCGTGAGACATGTATATTTGGTATTTTGAGACATATTTTGGTCATGACTTATTTTATGAAGTTTAACTTTTAAACGAGTTATTGTTTAAATGTTTCTGCTGTTTTTATTTAATTGTCTTATGAATCTTAGTTATAAAGTTTTAGCTATACCTACAACGCACCATAATAGTGTATCCTTTTTGGGTGTACTAAGGGTGTGGGGTGTTTCATTTGGTATCAGAGCCTAAGGTTATAGGATTCCTGAAAGCTTGTTTAAAAAATAAAGCAATTTTCCAAAAGTAACCTATTTTTAAAAGTAGCATATCTTCAAACAAGAATTATTTTTCAGAAAGAAACTCTTATTATAGAAATAGCTTTTTAAGTATAAAAGAACGTTTTTATAAAAATCCCCCGAGGTCCAGTTCAATCTTCTTTCGAATCCTTCGAGCCTAAATTCTCTTTTCTTTGCATAGTATGGTGACTGGTTCCATAGAGCTACGGTACCAGAGGTGCAAGCGCAAGCGCCCAATATAGCAATGGTAGGTGGAGATCCCGTTAATCCACCCACGACAGCCAATTTTTCTAAGCTATGCAAGGACTTTGCTAGTCTAGGAGGTAGAACATTTTCTGGCATAGAGGATTTCGAGGAGGCATGACCTAGGTTGAAGGATACAGAGCGAATGTTTGGGCTGTTAGGATTGGAGGACCAACAGAGAGTTCAACCTATATCTTGGTAGCTGATGGGAGAGCTTAAAACGGTCCCTAAGTCAAAAAGCTCTAGGAAGCCGTGATGGAGGAGTAAGAAGGAAAAGGAAAAGAGGAAAGAAGGAGGACCTCAGAAGCGGATCAAGAAAAGCAGGAAATGCGATAGTTGTGGACTGGTTCATCATTATGCAAGGGACTGTAAGAATAAGATGATGAAGTGAAGGTATTCTAGTTGTGGATAGCCTGGTCACCTTAGTAGAGCTTGTCCTCAGAGAACAAGGTAGAGAGCGGGCGCATCTACAGTGCATGTACAGGCTTTGGATGTAGCACCTTCTAGTTGTGGACCAAATAGAGGTAGGAAAGTCATTGTAGTAGGTCTATAGTAGGTTTGATTTCTATTCTTGATTTTCCTATTCGAACTCTTTTTAATTCTGGAGCCCCACACTCTTTCCTTTTGAGTTCTTTGGTTGATTATTTGCACTTTGATATCTCTTTAGTAGCAGAAACATAGTTATTCAAACCCCATAGGAGGATCGACGCATTTATCTATTTTAGGATTTTGAAATTTTTACCCTAGGCGTAGAGTTTGATTGTGATGCCTATGTATTGGGATTTTCAAGGTATGGGATGATTTTGGGGATGGATTGACTATCCACATGTGGAGCGATATTGGACTGCAAGAGGAGAGTCATTAGACTAGAGACATGCGGCGGTCTCTCGAGGTTCCTTGCGACCCATAGGGGTTAGTTGTATTGAGCTTCCTTTATTCCCTCGATTCATCATCAACAGAGTTAGATTCAGTTCCAGTCATCAAAGATTTTCCAAATGCCTTTGAGGAGGTTAGGGGACTACCCCCTAAAAGAGAGATCGACTTTAGGATCTATTTGAACGATAATGCTAAACCAGTGTCATTATGCATAAGACACATGACACCTAGGGAGAGGAAGGAGTTAAGCAAGAAGATTCATGAGCTGTTGGAGAAAGGCTTCATCAGAAGGAGTATATCTGAGTGGGGAGAACTAGTCGCCTTACCGACAAAGGCGGATGGTTCCCTTCGACTTTGCATAGACTATAGAGAGTTGAATAAGCTCACGAAGAAGAACCGTTATCCACTCCCTAGGATAGATGATCTTTTCGATCAGTTGATTGGCTCTTTAGTATTTTCTAAGCTTGATTTAGCTACTGGAATTTATCAGCTTAGAATCACTGATGATAGCATCGATGAGGCATCATTTAGGACAACCGATAGATTCTTTGAGTGGTTGGTTATGCCATTTGGGCTAACCAATTCCCAGCGTATTTTGTAGATTTGATGAGCCATCTTTTTTTGAGATGTCCTAAATAAGTTCGTAGTAGAGTTCATGGATGATATTTTGGTGTTTTCCAAGAGTATGGAAGAGCATGCAATTCATCTAGAGGAAGTTCTTTGTACACTTTTCATTCATCGGTGGAAGGCAAAATTCTTGAAGTGTCACTTTTGGCTTAAGGAAGTGTATTTCTTGGGGCATAGAGAAGGTCAACACATGGAAAGAGTTTGAGAACGGTTTCGTACATTTATGTTCGAATTGTAGAAATGATAGGCAAAGATAAGAGATGTACAATAGATTCGGGTAGAAAGCCCATGTGTAGATAATTGCAAAAATTATAATTATTTCAGATAAGTGGATTTAACGGTAGTGCCTTGGAATAAATATAAGCATAAAAGAAGAATACAAACAAAAGACTTTAGTAAGGGAATGAGATTACCAAAGTTTAGGAAGGGTACTCCTAGGGTAGTAAGAAGCAAATCCACTTTATGTTTAGCCTAATAAAATGAAATTGTTAGAAGTTGAAAAATATAACTGTCTATATTTTTGAGAAAGTAAATATTGGCTTTTTGAAAAAAAGTGGTATGAGATTTAAATTGGTTTTTATATCATTTTGTTAAAAGTGAAATACTTTTTGAAGAACTATAGAGCATATATAGCTCGCTGGTTTCTTTATAGGTAAACAAAGATTTTAAATATAAAAACCTAGAGTGTATTAAGTATCAGAAACATAGGTTACTGCATTTATTATTGTAATAGATGTTTTTGTGAAAAAGTAAAGGGAGCACAGACTATAACAGTATTGTTATAGTAGGTGGCTCCCAAAGGAAATGATTTTACATAGTATATAAGATTTATTAACATTTATTTTAATTAAATCCATAAAGTAGTATTTTTGTATTATAATAACAGTGTTTTAAGCAGCATCTGTTTTAACCCAAATAAAAATGTGCTTTGAAAATAATTTCTAAGTATAGAAATAAAGTGGTTTGTGAGTACACCTATTATTTAAATAAGTATAAGGAAATGTTTTCTAATTATGAATATGTAAAATAGTTTTGAAAATGGGTTTTTTTGAAAAGAAAAGTGTGAGTTAAATATTAGGAAATTAATAACTTTCATAGAAACTGCATATTGTAAGAGAATATAGATTAAACATACTTTAATTTATTGGAAGAAATGAATGATGATAAATTTTTCTACGATACCAAATCATAAATAAAGATGTTTTGTGCAAGTTATAAGGAATACGTGAAAGAGATATACAAGGTATGGGAAGCACCATATTTTGTATAGACTATTTCGAAATAAAATAAAATAAGTTCCTTGTAATTTCACATAAACATAAAGTCCTCTTTTAAAGGACTCATAGAAGGTTTTATCGTTAATAGTTTCTTAAGAAAGTAGTTCCAGTATATTAAGATATAAAGCCATTAGGCGCAATAAGAAGTGTAATAATTAGAGACAGAGTTGGTTAGGAGAAATATTATAGAGGGCCTTTGTAGAAAGCCCCAATTTGTAGTTATGAACTCTTCCAAGGTTAAGTAATTGGAAAGTTTAGAAGTTTTTAATAAAATAATTGTTCTTATCTACTTCATTTTTTGCAAAATTAAAAATCTATTAAAAGAAGCTAGAAAACAAGTGAGGACATTTTAAAGATATTTTAAAAGAAAAATTGTTTGGTGAATAAGTAAATAAGTTTTTGAAAGCGAAAAACTTAGTAACAGTTAAATTTAAAAATCCCAATTTTTATAAAAGCTGTAACGATGCAAGTCTAGAAAGATAAAATTCCAAGTAACCAAGCATCTTTGAATTTAATGAAAATTTGAAAACAACAATTTTAAAGGCAAAAATTTTAGGATTTGATGTTTTAAAATTTTAGAAGCTTTAGTTTTTGAAATGAAAAATACCAAACGAAATTTTTAAATGTGGGGTAGATAGGAATCGTTTCCTAGGTATGATGGAAAAATGTAAGGTATGCAAGAGATAGTAGTGATACTTTTAAAAGTAATAATAGAAGTTTCCATGAAGTGTATAGGACATTAGTGAGAACCTAGGATTGTTACTTCATGTGTATAGACTATAGAAGAATAGTAAAGTAATATTAGTAAGATGGTAAGACATACGTGGTTGAGGATGTGTATTCTTGATTTTGAGAAACTTGGAAGGAGCATCTACCTTTAGTGGAGTTCGCGTATAATAATAGTTTTCAAGCTAGCATTGGAATGACACCTTTCAAAGCTCTTTATGGAAAACTGTGCAAGTCGCCTTCGTGTTGGTTGGAGTCTACAGAGAGATTGCTACTTGGTCCCGACAAGGTTAGAGAGACCATGGAGAAGGTTGATTTGATTAGGAGAAAATGCGTATCACTTATCCATATCCCTTTGATAGAAAATTCTGATTTTTCTATTTCCATCTTTAGCTTTAAATAGGTTCTTTCCTTTACTATCCTTTGGGATGGTAGATCTTAACCTATGGATGGTAGGATTTGATGTAAATGTGTTATTAGAACATGTTATGAATGATGGATACTCATGGTTGCAAATGGTTGCTAATGGACACATATACTTACACTAGGCACTATTATCTCTTAGGGATCAGCCTAATTAGGACACTAGAGTATATGCATATGAATGTGTGCGCATTTGCATTTTATTTTTATCTTGTTTCCATGGTTGCTATAAATGGGTGATTATCACATGATTGTTGCATTTGGATAATGATTGTAGCACGTAAATAGAACTATCGGTTATCATTAGGAAACTTGCATTCATTCGGATGCATGACACGGACAAGAATTGCATAAGAGGAGGTCGACTGAATCAATAGACCGCCAAATATTTTGCATTAGTTAGGGACATTGACACTACACTATATGCATATATATATATATATATATATATATATATATATATATATCATACATTGAATTTGAAAACTTAACAACAATGGATGTAATGGATGATGGTTGAGTAGTTGGTTGTAGAACTTGAATAAAGACATTTGCTTCATTCTTCTACCCTTAGAGATTTCGAGGACGAAATCCTTTAAGGAGGGGAGAATGTAACAACCCAAAATTTAAGCTATGATAATTAATCAACGAATTAATTAGATAAATAAATTTGTGAAATTATCAAAATTGAACCACGGGAGTTGCACCATTCTGTCCGTGACGATTTTCTGGTCAATTTCCACATACAGATTTTCAAAATCCAAGCTAGAACGAAGAAGTTACAAAAGAAAGAAGCAATCAAAAAATGAAAAAAATATAGTAATAATAAAGGGGGTCGACCTTCCCCATAGATGGGTCAACCTATAGGTTGACACTCATCATACAAAGGTCGACCGCCAGTTGACCCGCTTATGTATTTGGGTGCGATTTTATCCCGCTTTGTTCTGTGACGTGTTTTGGAACTTTTATCCAATCTTGTTCGTTCGTGCTTCCATCCGACGGTTCCCAACGAGCCTATAACGTGGTTGCACCAGATTTAATCTTCAAATCCAACGGTCTGAGATCCACAAGTGACACTATAAATAAGACCCTAGGCCTAGCTATTTTTCTCATTTAGATTTTCTCCATCTAGGTTTATTGCCTGAGGCTGGATCCTAAAAGGCATATTTTTCCAAGGAGAAGATCTTTTCAATTAAAATATTTTACACCCTTCAAGTGGATCCGAGAAGGCCAAAGGAAAGAGTGAAGAACCACAGGTGAGTGTTTAAGTAATTATTTTAGATATTTAAGTAATTTAAAATAACAGGGTATCCAATAGTTGTAGTTTTTTTACAATTTTGGGATAACATTTATGCAAGTTTATTTACAATTTATTTTAAATTAAATTTTAGATTTGTTTTCCAATCAATTTTCTTTTAGCTATTCTATTTCAGTTATTTGAAGTTATTTATTGTTAATTACAGTTTCCCCAATTATTTAAAGTTATTTACAGTATTTACTGTTATTTACTTTATTTACGTTTTACTTACATCTATTCTAAGTTGGGGTTTCTTCTATAGATGTCAATTTATTTTTAATTCCCTTTTACGCGAATGGAATAAATAGAAGAGAATAATTCGCGAATATGGACTAAAATATAAGAACACTAAATGTACATGAAATAAGATGTAAAATGTGAAGAACTGTAATAAATTGGACTTAGACTGAAATAGGAAAATTTAAGATATTTGTAAACATAGTTATAACACGTAACTATAACTAAAAAGAGAAAGTTGATGAAATAGCAGAAGAAACTTATTTTTATAGTTAGATCTTGGGTTAAGTTAATAATTAAAGTTATAACACACATGGTATAATTAGAGACAAACAGAAAAAGGCTTATTTGAAGATTTAGAATAAGTTAATAAGCAATTATAGCAGAGGTAACAAAAAAGGCTTATTTAAAAAGAGTTATAATTAGTTAATAATTAAAGATAGAAGTAAGACCCATACCGAAAGCATTCCCCTTAGCTGTTTATGGTAGATAAGTGGTCAGCAATTAAGAAGTAGGACCTACACCAGCAGCATCCCCCTTATGTTGTTTAGGATAGATAAGTGGTCAATAATTAAGAAGTTGGATCTGTATCGGTAGCATTACCCTTGGGACACACTTATGCTATTAAGGGTAGATAAGTGGTTAATAGTTAGAAGCTCAAATCAGGGGATTTTGGCAAAGGGCGCAACTAGATTTTGTTTTTTAGGACCCGTATCGGCAAAATTCCCTTCAGTCAGGAACTGATGGTTGTACGGAGGTGAGGCTGGGCACGCTTATGCTGTTTAGGGTAATTAAGGGGTCCAAAGTGGGAGCAGCAGATAGCGTGAGCCTAATGGTGGTCGAGCGTGTGGCCTCAGTGCATGAAGATAAGTCGCTATTGAGTTCCAAGCGCTTAGTAGGTGTCTTTTGATGTGGGACCCACATGATGGGACTAGCCCACAATAGGTACAACAGAGATAGAAGGCCGATCAAAGGGTAGAATTAGGACATCGGCCTAATTAAACTAAGATTGGGATTTCAGCCTAATCAAAGTAGTTTCAGAAAAGTGCAAACAATCAAGATAATCAAAACTATCCAAGCAAAGAAAACTGTTAAACCGTATTTTATTCCTGCTTTATCTTTTCCTTTAGTCCCTTTTTTACTAGAACTTTTGCTATTTCTATTATCTTTATCTTTCTTAAAAATGCTGGTAATTACTTCCACTCACCAGACTTTTAGTCTGGCCCACTCCTCTATTTTCCCCTTTACCTTCTTAGGCTAGCAGAGGCAGGGATAGTAGATTTTGGACTTTCTTGGAGATTCAGCTGCATAGTTCTTCTTCATGTACTATTCTTCTTTTCAGTTTTCACTTGGATTTTTACGTACTGGTACTATTTGAGAGGGATGATTTTGTACTCTGATATTGCGACTGAGATGGTATTTTTCATGAGTCATATGATTTTGGTATTTTGAGACATATTTTGTTTATGACTTATTTTATGAAGTTTAACTTTTAAATGAGTTATTGTTTAAATGTTTCCACTGTTTTTATTTAGTTGTCTTGTGAATCTTAGTCTCTGTAAAGTTTTGGCTATACCTACAACCCACCACATCTTTTAGTGCGTCCTTTTGAAACAACCCACACCCCTTAATATACCCATAATGACATTAAAAGGCGTGGTGCATTGTAGGTATAACTAAAGCTAATAGAGACAAAGATTCACAAGAAAAATATAGATAAAAATAGCGAAAACTTGAAATAATAAATTAAATAAAAAAATTCATAATTGATTCATAAGTAATTCAAATACCAAATGCCATATACATATTTGAAGATCCAATATGTCTCATGGAACAACAAATCATAGTGTAAAAAATCAGAGTACATAATATCCCTCATAATATGTCAGTACATAGAAAGAAAAAAAGCTGAAAATAAAAGAAATGCATAGTAGGAAGAGTGGATCAGACTAAAAGTTTGGTGAATGATAGTAATTACTAGAGTCTTTAAGAAAGATAAAAGTAATAGACTCTACAACAGTTCTAACATAAATAAGGATAACAAAGGAAGTAGGAAAGAAATAAACTGGGAATAAGCACGATTAAATATTGGTCAGTTTATAAGATAAGTTAACTTTGATTGCTTGCACTTGTCCTTGATTTCTTCTTTGATTAGATTGAACTCCTAATCCTATAATTAGGATGTAACCCTAATTCTACCCTTTCTGATTGGCCTGCTACTCCATAGACCTTACTGTGGACCAACCGCTATATAACTCTCTACACAGCGCCAATGACATCTACGAAAGATGCACAAAGCATCCACTATGGACTGGATGACATATAAAGCTCCCTACATAGATGGCAATGATGTCTACAAAAGACACTCATACTAAGCGCTTGGAACTCATACCTATTACTGAGCACCCGAATGGAAGTCGCACACGTAACTGCCACTATGCCCATGCTACCTTTTGCTCCACCTATTTGGTATTCTTATTACCTCAAACTCCAGCATAAGTATGCCCATCATCTCACTTCAGGCTAACGTGAGATCACTGTGTGTCTATAGAATCTATAGGGAAAATGTTGTTGGTACTGGCCCTTCATCCAATCAATATCTAATCACGCCCCTTATCCAAATCCTCCATGATCTGGACTTTCATTTGACCAATTACTATAATTTTTAGCATAAATGTGCCATTGTCTCGCTTCAGGCTAATATGAGACCACCGTTTTATTTAATATAGAATGCTATTTGGTATAGATCCTACTTTCATCTTTGCTTATTAACTTATGTAAATTATGTAAATAAGCCTTTACATTTTTCTCTACTATCTGTGCTTATTAATTTCTCCTAAGTCATAAAATAAGCCTTATTCTGTTCTTTTTCTTATTATAATCTACGTTATAATCATGCTTATTACTTAACCCAAGATCTAAGTGTGAAAATAAGTTCCTTTCATCTTTTACTCTTTTTAGTTATAGTTCTAAGTTATGACTAGGCCAATTGATTAGTCCAATTTTAACCATAGTTAGGCATAATTTCAGTCCGATTCTATTTATACTACTGTCTTCATAATTTACAACTCATAAAAATAGGCCAATCTCTTTAATTCAGTCCAATTAATATCATAATTAGGCATAATTTCAGTCTTAATTCCATTTTATTACAGTCTTTATAATTTACATCTTATCTTCCGTTATTTCAGAATTCTTATAATTTAATCCAATTCCGCGTTAATTCTATTCTAATCCATACACAAAGAAGAAGGAGAAATAAAAGAAAACTGAAAATAGAAGTAAATCCATGGTGTAGGAAGAAGATGTAAATAACACATAAATAACAGTAAATTGATTAAAATACTGTAAATAAACTGTAAATAAATGGAAAAGCAATAATTAACATAAATTACTAATATTAGCTGAAAAGAATAGCTAGAAAGAAATAGACTGAAAATAATTCTAAAAACTGTAAATAAAACTGTTAAAAAAGGTTATTCAAAAAATCGTAGTAAAACTACAACTATTGGAAACCCTATTATTTTAAATTACTTAAAGAAATCTTAAAATAATTACAATCACTCACCTCTTGTCCTTATCTTTTCCCTTTAGGCCTTCATGGATCCATATGGGGTTGTTAAAATATTTTTATAAAAAAGTTTTTCTCCTTAAAAAGTTATTCCTTTTAGGATCCTTCCTGAAAAGGTGAACCCAAGCGGAGAAAATCTAGAATGAGAAAAAGTGTTAGGCCTAAGGTCTTATTTATGAGGTAAGAAGTGGATCTCAGACCGTTGGATTTGATGATTGAATAGGATGCAACCACGTCATATGTTGAATAGGAGCGATCAGATGCATGAATGAAAGGACCAAATCAAGTTGAAGAATGCATAACACGTCATATACGAAGCTGGACGAATATAACGCTAATAAATCAAAAACCACGTCACTCAGTCCAATAGAAAACCACCACGTCAGAAAATAAATCAGTGTTCATTGATTATTCCAAATAATTGATTACATTGCAAAATTTATAATTTTGTTGTTTGTGTGTATATATTACACTTTTTGAGAGATTATACTCTCCCTCTTAATTGACTTTACAAATTCTTTTCCATTTTATAAATCTCATTAGATCTTTATTTTAAACTTTTGCACTTGTTAATAATCAATCAGTCTTAATTTGCCAAATTTTACCTCCATAATAATTTCCTTTGTCATACATTCTCATTAATGTCAATTTTTCCATTAATTCAGCCAATCAATTTATTCTCAATCCTTATTCATCAAATTGGCGTGTTACACATTTATTTAGTTTTGAATATGTACAACTAATTATGATATATGTATATATACATATATAATTTAAACTAATCAATCCCATGGTTAATTTTACTCATTCATAGTCGATTTTCTTAATTGATTGCTTACTAATTTTAACCATTCCCCATTGATTCTTGTCCACTGCAACATTTATTTGCTAATGTTTTATCTTCCTTTCTAAATCTTCTGTTTATAAACATTAAAGATTTAAGCTTCAAGAATATATTTTATAAACAAGTTTAGTTTTCTCATCTTACATGTTTACAATCACGTTAATTTCCAATTAACGTACATAAGTAAATATTGTAACGCATGTTAATTACAATTGTAACGTACATTAATTACTAATAATATGCATTTATTGTTAATAAATCATTTTACCATTTCTCTCCTTATACATGTGTGTATGTGTGTGTATTAATACAATACTCTTGTTTTCAATTAATTTCATTAAATTCAAAAGTTTAAATGTGCGTATAAATGCATAGGCTATTGAATAATTACAAACTTCGTGCATATAATATGTTTCCCTTTTTAATAAATTTTGCCAACTCATTGCTGACTTTGTACATATGTAATTTAACACACATCAATAATCAATCAAACAATTATACTTAATGTAAGTTACCAATTTCATTCGTTTAATTACTTCTAATGCCAAAGCTTCAAAAAGTCATAACTTCTTTGTTCGAACTCCATTTGGAAAACATTATATATAACAACTAATCATAAAATTGCCACCAACACGATGGTATAAGTTTCGTGGCAAAATTCCAATATTTGCAAAATGTCCATTTTCACCGTTGTGTAAGTTCATTAATTATATTTCCATTAATTAATTAGTGTAAAAAAACATGAGATGTACTTTAATTTACACGTTTCCTTTAAATTTTCCCTTAATAATAACTTCTATTTTAATTCCTTTTTAATTATTTTTCCCCTGAAATATCGGGATGTTACACCTCTTTTGGTATACTAAGGGGTGGGGGTGTTTCAAGCAGTAAGGCTATGTGCGTCGCACCCATTAGGAGATGTCATCACCTTTCTATATTACTATATATATGTTGAGTATGTTGTGTATGCTAAAAGAGCTCTTGGATAGGTCGAGAATGAGGGCGGCGATGACATATTCGATACTATCAAGGAAGTGGTAGGCCGGTCTCGTGTTTGTTTCGGCGCCCACTATCTGGACCCTTGGTACATCCTTCTAGAGGTGTACTGTACGGAAGGTAGTCTCTAACCTTGTCATGGTATGAAATCTATTCACTAATAAGTGCCTTTGGATTTGATTATAGAACCTATTTTTTAGCTCGTCTACTGGAATTTAATCAATGTAACCATTTCGGCTAAGATTCATAGTTTATTTGAAAAACGTTTTTAAAAGATAGTCATTAAAAATACTATCCCTAATTTTTCATAGGAAATGTTTTGATTATCTAAGGTAAAAACTCGTTCCGATGCGGTGTGATCTTATAAATACCTTTTGTTTTCAAATATCCGTATTTTGAGTTTCTCACACCAGTCCTATGACATACTCGGAGTTTATTTTCTTTTCCTTTAAACTCTAGGTGCCCTATTTTTCCGGCCAGCCAATTAGTCAAGTTTAACTTGGAGCATTATGTTGGAGCTTGAAGACTGGAGCTAAAGGTGTTCTTGTGGATAGTTCTCTATTTCCTTTCCCACTGCAAAGTTTACCGATTGTATTCAGCAAACATAAGGATAGAGATTTATAACTGTCCAGGCAGATTTATAGGATAGACTTTGATAAGTGTATTCAAAATTTCACTGTAAAGATATATACATATATATATATATATATGTATTGAAATAATATATGCGTGTAAGATTCTGTTTTATGTCTATTTTTCCTTTTACCCTTAACTTTCAAGTTTTTTGGTACTTAAAGGTCGGCATGAAATACAATGGACGTGCTAGTATCGATTTTCAAGGGTCGAAATCCCCGGCCGTTACACATCCTTTTTTAAATTAGCCATAAGAACAAAATCTACACAGAGCGACATCTCAAAATCAAATCAGGTGAAGCATCTATGAGGCTGGAGATTTCATATCCTCGATAGAGCATGGGCGCTACTCAAATCAAGCAAATAAATAGTGATTCAATCAGAAAGGCTGTGCATCTCTAAGAGACGAGCAACTTGCGGTGGAAACAGTGAGAAATATCAAATGATGACTACCCTTTGAACAATGACGAGTTGATCAAGGAGACTGGAGGCAAGTTCTGAAAGAGGCAAATTTTTTATGTTGAAAGTGAATATAAGATAATGTGAATAAAGGATTTTCAACCAGGTTGTGTAAATTATTGGTGTAACGAATTGATATTTTCAACCATTCGCATCCACACATGTCGGACTTGAATTGCTCAAAATATCATATTGTTAATTTAAATTTGGCAAAGCTCAGCATATAGAGTAAATAAATCAATCACAGAATTACAAATGCAGAGTATTAAAATAGAATGCAGCGGAATAGATATGTTTGTACCAAAAATGGGCACAACACTCGTCGGAAGGTTTTGAAGAGATAATAATGAAGAGTGTACATTTAAAAATGAGGATTATCTAACAAAAACTCTAAGCAACAAGAAAGTAAATGCACAGACAAGCAATTTAGAGTGGTTCGGCGTGTTGCCTACGTCCACTATGAAGTTTTTTGCAGCTTTGTTGATCCTCTTTCAATGATTACAAGCGAGTACAACAAACAACAGCAAGTTATAACCGGAAATTCGAATTCAACAGCAGAAATATGGTGTAAGTGTTGATCCGGCAGAGTCTGGGCGCTTCAGAGTCCAAAGATCCTTCTTCTATAGGCTCTGGGGCTCTATTTATAGGCGTTGGAGGCTGATATCTCGCTCAAATTTCGAAAGAATTGTTCTGGCACGTGAGTGGGCCCACGCGACCAATCTCAGAAAATTTTGACTCGATCTACGATCGATACAAATTTCGTATCGATCAAGATGATGTCCAATCGAGCTGGTTTTTGATAGAGACATTCCTTAGCGTGTACGCAAGCTTCTGTGAAAATTTCTTAGCATTTGGATCGGTGGATTTCGAGAAATGGTCGATGCGAAATGGGGTTTTCCGGTTGCTCTTTGGTTCGAATCGATCGGTTCGAACCGATCCCATCGATTCGATCACCCCACGTGGTTTCGTGATGATGTGGCATGCACACTTCGCCTCGATCCGAGTTTCACTCCTAATTGACCGCGTCGACTCTATAATTCTCGCCTTGTTCGTATTGAATTTGACACGTCACCCAGGTTTGTTGACTCGATGGATACGAAGTAGTCATCGGCCATGGATTCGAACAACAGTTACATCGATGGATACGAGCTAACGAAGGTCGATGGTTACGAACAGGCCTATACTCGATGGATACGAGCCACATAGCTCCTTAATGGACACGAAGTCAATCGATGCGAACAAGAGTCTTTTGATGGATATGAAGTGCTCTGCCTAGATGGATTCGAAGAGAGGTTTCCATGATGGATACGAAGCAGACATTTGGCCAATCGATACGAATCGTACTAGCTGTTGATGGGTACAAAGTCCATCGATACGATCTCGATGGATTCGAACATTGCTAACTTGATCGATACGAACCCATGGGAATCAACCGATGCGAAGTGGGTGATGGATACAAACTGGATCGAGTCGAACGGTGGTTCACTGATGGATACGAAAACGAGGCCGTTTCCTCCAGATTGAATCAATCATAACTCGAGCATACGAACTCAGATTGACTCGAAATTTAGAATGCTGGCCTTCATGGCTTTTCTTGTCATGTCCTATCAATTGTTGCCTTATCCAGGCTCAGACAAAATTCATCGACGTCCATGGCGAAACAATATATAACCAATCTCTGAGACGAACTGTCTTTAGTTTCTAGTCAGTTTTTGGGTATCACGGCCTTGCCAAAAGGTGGGATAACATTTGCCCCCCAAAGTACGTCTTTTGGAAACATGATCTGCTTTGAAAAGCTGCAGTTTCTTTCTGAATAATCATCGTATTTTTCGTTGAAAGTTGTACCCTGTATTGCTGTAAACGATTGCTGTGTGATAGTGATTAGATGTTTGTTGTCGTAATCGTAATGAGATGAGTATTCTATCCCTGTGAATGTTGAAATCAAATATTAGTCCGACATATATGCATATATGTTATCTTGACTCTCATTAACGTTGCGTATTCACGAGTCGTTGTCAGTTTAGTTTGTTTTTATCGAATTTCGTGTCGATTCTCTCCTGAACCGATTTGAAATTTGAGTTGAAACAATGCTTAATGGTTGTTTTTGGACTACCCTCTTGTATCGATCCTCTCCTGAATCGATGTAAATGGTTGAAAGGCAGTTTCTATATTGACGTGGTTTTTATTGATGGATACGAAACGATCGTTCGTATCGATGAGTTTTGATGGATACGAAAACATCGTTCGTATCGGCAGACCTGCACTGTTGTGAGTTGACGGTTGTAAAACAGGCATTCCGAATCGATGGAGTTCAATGCCTTTAGTGCATCCATCGTTATGTACTTCGAATCGATGAAGTTTGGTGGTAACTTCGCCTCGATGAAGGAAAAGTCCGATAGATTCGAAAAGAGCATTCGCACTGGTCCGCTATTTGACCGATTGCGACCGGTCATGTTGACTGGGAGGCGAATCGGCCCAGTCTCTCCTTAGGCTTTATATAAATATCTGGGACTTTGGCATTTCACTTTTTACTTTTTACTGTTGCCTTTTATCTTTACCTTCGTATCGATCTACGAACTCGAGAGGAAAAATTGTTCCTGCCTTCGAATCGATTCAATCCTTCGATCCTTCGAACTTATTCAATAAAATCAGGTAATTAACAGATTAAACCATGCTAAGAACAATGAAACTAGACATCTTCGCCATCCTTTTTTGTTTCTATGATCAGTTTTGATGAATTTAAGATCTGGACGAGCCAGAGCAAGATTGGGGATGGAGCGTGGCCATGGAGGTGAGGCCCCTTTGGAGAAGGAGGTGTAGAGGAATCATTTTATTTCTGTTTCGTGTTGATCTGGGATGGGAATATGCGAATTGATCCTGATAGCATGATTTCGTATCGGTACGAAGGCTAGAGCGACGATTGGTGCGAAATCAGTGTTTTCAGACTGATGCTAGATCAATGGGCCTGGTCGATGCGAATATGTTATCCCTCGATCGATACGAAACGTATCGGTTCGAACCTGATCGATACGAAGCGTATCGAGTCGAAATTGATCGATACAAAACATATCGAGCCAAACCTGACCGATACGAATGTATCGATTCGAACGCGGTCGATTCGAAATGTGAGGTTATCTGACTCGATACGAACGTGAACTGCGGCGGCCGATTCTAAGCTGAAATTTGACGAACTTAGCGAACCTTTGCATATCCTAATACTAGACTCCGAGGAGCTTCTGCTTTGCATAATCGGACTTGACCGTAGAAATGCACATTTGGCTGCCTTTTGAAGCTCGTTGACGGAACTGTAACTTAACAAAATTATAACGAACTTAAATTTGAATCGATCGTTAGCATCCGGATGGCATGGTTGTGACGATCAGCGATGACGGTCATTCCAATCTGATTTTTAGAGTTTTGTCGTTTACACACTTCCTCTAATTCCGTAGAATTTTCTTAAGTAATGCACATCACCGCACTGCACGGCACATTCATACACTTTATACTGGGTAATGCAAGTTCTCTTTAGCATCTAACAATGATTTCTCGTGGGTTAGTTAACTATGGAAACTTCAAGCTCGCAGCCACAAGAAACTCAGGGTTTAATTCCTTCCAGACTCGAAATACTGGACATCGAGGCTGAAGTCATCGGCCCAGCTCCGGACGAATTACCCGATGCATCTTTCATTGCCAGTCCGTCAGACTCCGTCCCATCCAACATTTCTGAAGATATGCTAGGGAGAGTATGCTTAAGACATGGTTTGTCGGTGGATGACGTATTAGTGCCGGGACCAAATGACAGACCGCACAATCCACCAGAGGGATACACCGCATTCAATCGCCGTGCGTGTGCAGCGGGGACGCTTCCTCCGTTCAATGAATATATAAGGGAAGTGTTGTCTTTTTTGGGGATCGCTTCATCTCAGCTACACCCGAATGGATACGCCTCACTCAATAGCTTGTTCATTGCATTTATGGAGTATCTCCATCGACCGCCACTCCCTATTGAGATCAAATACTTGTTTAACTTCAAGAGTCGGACTGATAGTCCATCTTTCACATTCCTGGAGGCGGTAAGAAATTGCCAAGTGGTCACAGGGGCTTGGACTAGACTGAGCTACTTCAAGACGGAGTGGTTCTACGTTAGATGCCCCTTAGGATTTGCTAGGCGATGGTTATTTAGACATGAGTATTGCTATCTTCCGGGTAGTTGGTAAGACATATATACATGAAGTCGAACTCATATCTCTTTTTCTTTTCAGCCATAATCCAGCGACCCGAGGATGAACATTTCAAGGAGATAGTTCGGGTTCTTTAAGAAATCCCAAGTGAAGAAAGGAATATCGAGTTGCTCTTGACGGATAGGAATCTTAGGATTCTTGGGCTGATCGAGCGAAGACAAAGTATAATGCTCGACGATGCTCTACAGACTGCCTCGAAAGAACGAGTTAAACGAAGAAAGCCTAAAGTTGTTATAATCGAGGAGGCTGACTCCGAGAGAACTCACATCGATGAGGAACTGTTTGACGAACCTACGGATGTAGCCCAGGATATCGAAGAGCAAAGAAAAGGCAAGGCAGCCGTTGTTAAGCCATCTAAAAAGGGAAGATGGAAATCTGTTGTCACGTCCCGGCCCACCTCCGGAATTAGAATATCAGAGATGTCTTCCCTAAGAACCGAGAATCTTTAGGAAGGGCTCGTCGATTTTCCAATTCCGGACGATGTTGCAGCATGATGTCGGATTGGATGAACTTTCACAAGCCTTAGTTTTAAGCGAGTCTCTGCCCACTAGCGCGGTTGACACATCCGGTTGGTCGGGGGGTTGCACATACATTCACACTTCATGGCTCTAAACAATTTTTGAATGTAATATGCTTACTGTGAAGGATTACTAACTTTGTTTTATGTTTTCGCTTCGCAGATACCATGTCTGGTCGAAGCTTGATGCTTGGCAGTCTTCGCAGCAAACGCATGTCTTCATCATATTATGAATCATATAGGAGAGAAGGAGATAGAGACTACGGCCAGGGGTACTCGAGTCATGAACGCTCTGACAGAGATAAAGAGTATAGGCGTTGGTGTCGATCTCCCACACCCCCTCCTAGAGTCTCTGCACAGCCTCCTGCCCACGCCTCACGACCTTCAAAACCTCCACGACACAAACCGTCCTTCCAATCGTCAAGGTTTGAAACTCACCGTAGGGCTGAGATTGTGGCCCCCGCAACAACAGAGCAGGTACTAACCGAGCCTTCGAGGGAAGGAGCAGCGAGGCTTTCTCAACCGAAGAAAGATTTCCCTAACATTTGCTTCGATGGGTTCGTCTTCTCTCTGCGTTTGAAAAGGATACCGATGTCGGTCGAACCCATGATGCATGGTTATCTTGCCGATATATTTTTCCAGTACCAGGAATGGTCAAAAACCGCGAAGAAAGCATCTAAGATGGCCTTCGACCGGGCGGCCACGATTGAGAAACTAGAGAAAGAACTTGGCCAAAAAAACCGGATTATTCAAGTGCTCAGTAGCGAGGCCGAGTCTTCTCGAAAATCAGAAATCGAGGCTCTTAAGAAAGCTGATGAAGCCCAGGCGGCAATGGACAGGATGAAGCGCGAGCATTACGCCACAGTGGAGGACATGGGCCACCAGAATACCATGGTAACCTCCAAGCGGGATGCAGCCTTGAAGGAGTTAAATGAGCTTAAGTTCAAAGTCTCAGAGTTCATGAAAGAGAGGTATGCCGCTAACATTTCTGCACAGGAGGCGTACAATCAGGCGGTGGAGTTTCGGAGGGAAAGAGATGCGGTAGTGGAAAAGGTCCGCAAGGTGGAGGCCGAAGTTGATGAGAAAGTTCGGCAGGCAGAGATCAAGCTCGAGAGGGAGATCGAAGAGCTTCTCATCACTTATAATGCCAATGTGCTGAGGCACGGAAATTTGGCATGGCTCGACGATTACCCCACACACTTATTCAATGCCTGGAATTTGTTAGTCGAAGAAGAGAAAGCGATGCTGTCGGGAGGTACTCTTGATGAATTTGAATTGGAGAACCGCATTTTAAGCGAAGATGAGAAGAAAATTCTCCACGATTCTATCATCTCTCACGCAAGAGAGAGGTTGGGCACCCAGCATCTAGAAGTTGGCGAAGGCTCTGGCGTCGCACATCAGGTTATAAGTTCTAAGATGATTACTTCATCTGGATCCGAGCCGACGCCAGCGATTGAGCCACAGCCCGTTACGGGCTTTGACCCTGAGCATCCACACTCATCCCCCATAAGGGAACATCCTTCAGAAGCTGTTCAGTCAGCCACGAGTCAAGTAGAGGAAGGCACTCTGCACAAATCTACTATGTGTCTAAACTGAAGTATTTGTATTGAAGCGTGTACCGACAACTCGTTCTTTTTCTTTTCTCAGCGACTGAAGCTACATCATATGCGCCTCCTACGATCCAAGAGTTGCATAAAGGGCAGAAGGCCATCGTTACCGAGGCAGTTACCACAACTGTGGTCACGTCGATTTAGATGACACAAGGGAGCTCAGTTTCATTTAACGAGCAGATGGTGAATGAGTTCCTGGGCCAACATAGCGACTCTTTTATGGACATGCCATTCGTTCTTGGTGCATTCCCACCTGCTTCCATTGCTTCGTCACAGTCCACCACTGCCTACCGTGAATCTCGTGCCGCTCGTGAGGCTGAGATACTGGATCAAATCAACGCAGAGATGGAAGCGACATCACATGGTGGTAGTTCCGAGAGTGTTACGACGGCGGTTCGCCCCACTCCTCTTATGGTGGTATCTTTCGGGGACATGCTTGTCGGAACCAGCATGCCCATTCCGCCCCCGGTGGTAGACCCGACTCCTCTAACTCCTCCAAAAGAGAATATTCCTTTAAGTTCAAGTTCGAAGGAAGATGTCGATATCATGCCTTCATTAGAGGATGATCCGCCAAAGGGTAAGGGTTCGAAGCGGAAGACTGTTAGCGGTTCCAGTGGTTCCGCGTTGAAGAAAAAGCCGAAGAAGAAAAAGTAGATAATCCCTCTCTGGCGCATTTTTGGCAGTTCAGTAGTTGCTTTTATTTTTATTTCATAGGCCATGTGCAGAGCAGGCTCGGCCCCCTGCTAGTAGGAATTTTTGAAATAACTTGTACATGAATCTTCACATACAGTTAGTTGAAATAAAATTTAGTTTCATCGCTTCAACTCTCATTTCTTTAGTGCTTAAGTATTTGCAGCATTTGAATTTCAGTCCAGTGCTCTTGTGGTGTTTTTACCTTCAAGTTGAGTTCGTTTTATTTGCCAAGTCTGAAAATCTTGATCACAAGTCGTAATCGATGAATGAGTTGAATTTTGGACATTGTATTGCTTCGGTTAGTAATTAACACTTAAGCTTTTTGCCCCCAGTTCCGGGGAACGGCATTTGTATTTCGGTGGTCGATCGCACCTATTGCAAATCTTGAGCACATGTCCACACTTCGGGGACTTAGGATAATCTGTGATCGATAATCTGGTTCGCAGTTTGGGAATTCGAGTGTTACCGATGTTTGTAGCATAATTTGCACTCCAGGAACTTTGACTTGGTATTTGTACTCTATTCACACTCTGGGAATTAGGAGTCGACATTTATATTTTGGTTCGCACTCTGGGAACCTGGAATTGATGTTTGTACTCCAATTCATGCTCTGGGAACTTGGAGTTAGCATTTGTATTTTGGTTCGCGCTCCGGGAACCTGGAATTGATGTTTATACTCCAATTCACGCTCTGGAAACTTGGAGTTAGCATTTGTATTTCGGTTTACGCTCCGGGAACCTGGAATTGATGTTTATACTCCAATTCACGCTCTGGGAACTTGGAGTTAGCATGTATGTTTCGGTACGCGCTCCGGAAACATGGAATTGATGTTTATACTCCAATTCACGCTCTGGGAACTTGGAGTTAGCCGACAGATGGTCAGTCACATCTGTTTGGGCTATTTAGGAATTCGTTCACACTCTGGGAACGATGGGTTTATCGAGATCGTGGATGGTCGGATCACATCCACCCCGAGTTAACAAGTTGAGGTCATTAGACAGACGGGTCCATCCTCCTCAAACTTGGTTAGGATGCTGCTGAAGTCGTTAGGAGGACGGGTCCACCCTCTCCGGAACCGCATTTATATGTTTATACTCCAACTCGCACTCTGGGAGTTTGGAATTAGTATTTATGCTCTAGTTCGCACTCTGGGAACCTAGAGTTGATGTTTATACTCCAATCCACACTCTGGGAATTTGGAGTTGGGGTTTATACTCCAGTTCGCACTCTGGGAACCTAGAGTTGATGTTTATACTCCAATTCGCACTCAGGGAAAGTGGAGTTAGTTATAGGGCTGTCGTGTGTCGGTTCAGTTCAGTTCAGCCTTTAATGTGACAGCTTGCCCCCGAGCTGAGGTTTCACTTAGTGAGTGGCCGGTCGTATCACAGTCACTCGCTATTTGAATAAATCCCATCGTGCGATAGAACTTAGCTCTTCGTGCGTTGTGATTGTTGAGTGTCGTATTTAGTGAATCACAGCTCTAGCTTAAAGAGATGGTAATTTATTGCTGGAACGGAAAAACATGGCAAAGTCAGTGCCTTATTACAAATTCAAATTTCAGAATGCAAAGAATATTGCAAAGTATTCATAGACTAAATAAAGCCTGTCATGTGTAATAATTACGAAGATCCTTGTCGTTCTAGGCTCCTGACAAAGCGGGACCGCCACTGACGGCGTTTATTACTAATCTCCCACTGGGACAGGTAGAATCCTCCTGTCTCGGTCGATCGGGTTCATTATTTTTATTCGATGGGCCCGCTCCTCCAGGTTGCGGCGCCCGCACAAACTGTTCCAGCTTTCTTTCTCTAATCAATTTTACAACGAGATCTTGCAAATGACGACATTCATTCGTATTGTGCCCGTAACTTTCATGAAACCTGCAAAATTTTCCCGTCTGGATTTATCTTTCTGACGACGGTTTTGGAACAGGTTTCTTGTACTGAATTGCATTACAGGTTTGTAAATACAAGTTCTCCAGTGATGTATTCAAAGGAGTGTAACTATCAAACATAGGATTCTTGCGCGGTGGGCCACGATTTTGATCTCGCTTTCTATTTTGATTCACGCTCTCTCTCCGCTAAGTTTGTTTGTTTTGAACGTTGAACTTTTCCAGAACTCTCACCGGATTGTTTGATCGTGACATTGCTTTGGATCCCTTCAGTGCTTGGCCCTGCATCAGGCTGCTTCCTAGACTGTTTCACATCTTCTCTTATCAGGAATTGAGCCGCCTTGGCATTGAAACGGTCCAATGATGCAGGTGGTTTTCCAGCCAACCAGTTGCCAAACTCAGAATAGGGGACAATCCCCTTTGTCAACGCCATAAGAAAGGAGTTATCGTTTGGATTGCTGATTTCCGCACATGCAGCATGGAATCACTCTAAGTAGTGTCTGAGTATCTCCCCAGGAGCTTGGGTGATGCTGGACAGAGTGTTGACATCTTTTGGCCTTGCGACATGCGTGCGGAATTGCTCAACAAATTTTGTGGCCAACTGGTCAAAGGAGGAAATGGATCGAGGTGGCAGTCGAGTAAACCACATGATAGCGATGCCCTGCAAGGTGATGGGAAAACTACGACACTTCACTGCATCGTCAGCTCTAGCAGCGCTCATCGACCATTCATATTTCATAATATGTTGGTTGGGGTCGGATTTTCCCTCGTACATGGGTAGAGTCGGCGTCCTGAATCGCCGCGGGGGTTTAGCAGTATGGATATCGTTCGTAAAAGGAGTGTGAGGAGATTCCCCAGTCATCATTCGTGAGACCCTGGCTCTCACGGATCATCTGACGTACATGTTCGGAAGATCCCGCATTTGTACGTTCTGTGCGGCTTATGCCGGAGTGTGATTGTGTTCCATATTATGAGGTTGGACCGGATGCTGTCGACGGTCCACATCTTGCCTTCTTGGCTCATAGTCCTATGGGACGTACAGTTCTGGAGTACGTCAATGATGACGACGGTCGAGGTTCGATTGATTTCTGGCATTGACCCCTAGTTCAACCGCGGCGACCGCAGCACGGTAATCTATGGTGTAGTGAGGAGCGATACCCCCTTGGAAGGAGGGCCCGGTCTGGAAACTGGCCGATGGACCAACTTGCAATTGTCCAACGGTCATTGCCGTTTGATGTCCAGCAGTTTGTATATGACTCCCATCCAGTCAGGGTCACAGAGATCGATGATGATAATTAGAAGAGGAAGAACTTTCGCTGAAGGAATCAGAAGCATGATCTCTCCTGGATCTCCTTCACTTCTGACGATTCAGCTGGTTAGTCAGCTCGGCATTGGCGCGTCACTGTTCTGTTAGTTGTTGCCGACTTTGGGTTAGCTCTTGAAGCAGCAGCTGGAACTTTTGTCGGGTAACCGGACCTGATGGTTCCAAGTGTCCGGTAGCATCTTGGTTAGAGGGAGGTAGTGATGCAGGATTCTGTCTATCCTGGTCTTCTTAATTGACGGCGTGGGAGAAGATCCTTGTTCTAACCATCTTGAGGGTTGAATTCCTTTCTTATACTTTATGAAAATCTGAATAGAAGGGAAGGAGCTCGAATTAGTGATCTTAGATTTATTCAATCCGGTACCGACGACAGATCCATCGAGCAGGAGAAAATCTGCGTTTTCTCAGTGAAAGCACCAAAGTGTTTGTACCAAAAATAGGCACAACACTCATCGGAAGTATTTGAATAGATAATAATGAAGAATGTAAATTTATAAATGAGGATTATCTAACAAAAAATCCAAGCAACAAGAAAGTAAATGCACAGACAAGCAATTTAGAGTGGTTCGGCGTGTTGTCTACATCCATTATGAAGTTTTTTGCAGCTTTATTAATTCTCTTTCAATGATTACAAGCGAGTACATCAAACATCAGCAATTTATAACTGTAAATTCGAAATCAACAGAAGAAATATGGTGTAACTCTTGATCCGACAGAGTCTGGGCGCTTCAGAGTCCAAAGATCCTTCTTCTGTAGGCTCTGGGGCTCTATTTATAGGCGTAGGAGGCTGATATCTCGCTCAAATTTTGAGAGACTCGTTCTGGCATGTGAATGGGCCTACGCTACCAATCTCATGAAATTTTGACTCGATCTGCGATCGATACGAATTCATTCGTATCGATCAAGATGATGTCCAATCGAGATGAAATTTGGTAGAGACATTCCTTAGCGTGTACGCAAGCTTCTATGAAAATTTCTTAGCATTTGGATCAGTGGATTACGAGAAATGGTCGATGCGAAATGGGGTTTTCCAGTGGCTGTTTGGTTCGAATCGATCGGTTCGAAACAATCCCATCGATTCGATCACCCCACGTGGTTTGATGATGTGGCACGCACACTTCGCCTCAATCCGTGTTTCACTCCTAATTGACCGCGTCGATTCCATAATTCTCACCTTGTTCGTATCGAATTTGACACGTTACCCAGGTTTGTTGACTCGATGGTGTAACATCCCAGAATTTTGGACATTGAATTTTGAACATTTAATTCATTTTAAATGTTCAATGTAGATTTTGAATTGGCTTTAAAATAAAAAGAATTGAGTGAAATTAATAAATTACGTATAGTTCCAAATATGGTAATCCAATTGGAATTTAAATAATAATAATTAAATATTAAATCGGGATAAACTGTGAATATGAAGGTAAATAGATATGGAAATGAGTTCTAAAATTTATTTTAAGTCTATTTGGTCATTAAAAGTGTTGTTGGATTTTTATATGAATTTTAATGTTAATAAGTTATTATTTGGAGTTTTATTTTAATTAATAAGAGAATTTAATATTATAAAATATTGCAATTAATCTGTTATTAGTCCGGAATGAGTCAGAATGATTTTTAATGTGATTATAAATTTTATATGAATTATAAAAGAGTTAACAAAATTTTAAAAAGTGAAATTTTGAGTGATTTCGACAATTTCGAAAATCGCTCGATTTAATAGACGAGTTAAAATAGCCTTCCGAGGCATAGTCTCGGAATTCGACGAAACCGGTTCCATTGGATCCGTAATAGTTAGTTATTATCAGATTTCAATTTTCGTAGCAATCGGAGTTTTTGTTTGTCCGTGGCAGCTCGAAACGCGTCGAAATCGTTTTAATCGGTTTAATCTAAAATTGATCGTTTAATTCCGTAACTCGCACGTATGACCGAATTAGCTTACGAAACCTGTTTCATTGTGTCCGGAACGCGGAAAAACCCTAGGAACGCCTGTCGGCACGTGAGATTTGGAGTTCGTTTGCGTAGGTTGTTAAAATTTGAAGAACGAGAATTAAATAATATTAAATAATTATATATATATATTAATATTTTCTCAAAATCCTAATCTATATCTTCCAGGCCGCTGTTCCTTTTGTTTTCATGGCCGAAAATTGATTTCAATTCCCCTCTAAAATATCTCAATCCATGCTTTAATTTGAGAAACTTTATAAATGAAAGTTGTAGATCGTTGAGGGATCTATAGATCCAACGGGTGATTTCGCGTGAGGTGATCGTTTGGAGGAGTTTTGGTGTCGCGTTCGTATAGGGGTCGAGCACGTATCGTGCGTGATTGCCTTGACCAAGCTCGAAGCTGTTATGGCCGAAGGTGGAGCAGGCCGTGAGCTTCGTAGTGGTGGCTTTGGATCAACCTATCGGCGAGCGTGGAGGGAGCGATTTCGAACCCTAGTTCTAACGATTGGGTTCGGCTTTCTCTGGTATTCGCGTGCGTGAGTTGATAGAGGAAGAAAGCCCTGTGTGGCCTTGATTTTAGGTTATAGATCTAGCGGCCAGGATTTTTCATGGTAAATAAAATAAAAGAAAATTTGTTTAAAATGTTATTTAAACTTTGGAAATTCATATCTATTTCATACGGTGTCAGAATCCAATGAAACTGGAAACGCCAGAATCGCAAAGACACATACTACGCAATGGTGCAGTCCGGGAATCATTTCGGGCAAGTAGAAATTTTAGTTAAATCGAACGTCGTTCGGTTTAATTTAAATTTCAAACGCTCGCCGAAACTCAAGGTGAGTTATTCTCACTCACATCTGGATGCCGGACAATTTAAATAGTTAATATTTAAATATCTGTCTGATTGGTAGAATATAATTGTTGCTATCAGTCTGGATTGCAACTTATATATGTGATGTGGTAATAGTTGTGGATGCAGGGAAAACAGGTTGGAGGGATCCAACTGGATTCCTCACAATATAGTAATCATTTTTATAATTTATCATGCAATCTGTTTATATATTGTGATTGATAACTCTGAATTAAAATGTACTGTGATGTTGCTGGATAAGTATATACAAAGAATTTTAAAAATGAAATTAAATAAATTGGATTTTTAAAGAAATAAAGAAATCGGTAAATAAAGAATTTAAGGGAATAAAATTTGGAATCTGGGTTGTGTGAAAAATGAAAATTTGTAAATTTGGAAACATAAATAAAGTGGAACATTTATTAGTTGATAAACGTGAAGGTATGGATTTGTGGTGATAAATTTGATAAGACGTTATAAATTGTTAAAAATAACGAAGGGCTTAGTTTGAGAATAATGTTTCTTGGAAATTAAGTATGATTTCAAAAGAAACCGTTCAAAATTAAGTTAGCAGTAAATTGCATATTAGAATGTTTTAGAAATACTATTTAAAACCATTGAAATTTAAGTAGGTGTTTATTTAAGCAATTCCTTAAGTACGATTTTCATTAAATAAATTTATAATAGTTTATTTAAAAAGACCTTTACACTTACACTTCGGAAGTGAATTTCCGGGAATGGAAATGTGATTAAGCTTCGTAAGAAATTATTTTAAACCTGGGGAGGAAATTTATGCTATTAAACATAAATCTTAATTGAAATATAATCGACAGAATTTATAAAATGGATTTTTTGGGTTGTTTGAGTGGGAATGAGTTTCCCAGGGAAAAACCAAGTTCGAGTTTTAAACAGATTTTATTAAAAAAAAAAGGTTTAAAAATTCAAACTTGTTTAAATGAGTGTTTTGGAAATTATTATTTTAAAGTAATTATTGATAAATTAGCAATAGTAAATTTTTATGAATACCTTAGTAATTATTTTTACCAATAGATTTATTTAAAGGCTAGTTTTGAACAAAGTTATTTGAAATTGTTATTAATCCTTTGAAACTCTACTTTTAAATTTAGTTTAACTAAACTTTTATGTAATACCAAGTTTAGATCTTAATAAATAGTTTTACTTCACTTATTTTAAATTTATATTTTTGAGTAAGTAATTAGAAGTAAATTTACGTATTTTAAAGTATATTTTAGTATAAAATGTTTTAACTGTTTTAAATCAAGATGTTTTGAACTTGGTTATCCCAATGGGAATATATGGTAAAGGATTTACCTCGTAAAGGATGAACTTTGTGAAATTGTTTTCAAACGAGTTTTGAAAATTTGGAATATATCTTTCAAAAATATTAGAGGAAAATAAATAATATGTAATATTATTTATTGTGTGATGGATGTTGTGAATATTAATTGATAGTTAAATTACCGACTATCAATATTGGACAATGCATTGATCGTTTCGAAGAGACCGCGATCGAGATTTATTCCTCGAAAACCACTTCGATCCGGTTTGTACGTTTCGTGAAAACGATTTTGGATTCGAAGATCGAGCAGTGAAGTGCAAGGGCTAGTCGCTACTAATCCTGAGGATATTTCCAAAATGGATGTAGTAGGAGTAGTGCCTTCGGTTCTGTTCGAACCCGGGACGGACTTGTATGGACGAATGCTTTCGGAACATCGTCAGGTGGGCGATGGGCATTCTAAGTGAAACGTTCTAAAAGGTAACGCTTAGCCTCAAGCCTCATCAAATGGGAATGACTGAAAATCAGGGGATATGCAGCAAGGCTTCGTGGGTAGCCCCCACTGGAGAGTAAGGTCATCCCTGTCTAGATGTCCCTTTTATTTCGGCTTAGTGGGCGGTTGCTGATCCCAACCGCGGGGTGATCTTATTCGAAACTGTCCAGTAAGGGATGGGTCCGGCCTTGTGTTGCAGGGGATTGGGAGTGGTCCTCGGTACGGTGATCTAGGCCCGTACTGTGACAGGTGGTACCCCAGTGCCTAGTCATTGTTGGAAATCCATTCTCCCTACGAGCCTTGTACGAGTTTTGTTTGTATTACCCACTTTTGTGGCTAGTAGATGGAATTTAATCATGTAACAATTTCGGCTATTTTATAAGTATTTGTAAATAGACCCTATTATAATATCAGAGGATTTCTATAAAAAGTGTTTTAGCTATCGTAAGGTAAAAACCCGACATGTTTATTTGTGGCGTGGTCTTACGAGATGCTTTTGCTTTCGAAGGATTTTGAAACTTTAATAATCAATTTGGATGCATTATTATCAGCTGGTATTCCAGACTGACTCGGGTGTTATTTCATTATAATGCTCGGGTCAGACCGAGTATTATATGTTCGGGACAGGATGCTATGGAGCATGAGAGGAGCTGGAGCACGTGACGTATTATCTGTACCTATATATATATATATATATATATATATATATATATATATATATATATATTCCGCTGCTGTGATTGTATGGTATGTATGATTGGTAATTGATGATATATGAGATACTCTGATGATGTGATGTATAAAACTGATATAGTTTTCATTTTGTGTAAAGATCTATTATTTACTATTACATTTTATTCCGCTGCGGCTGTGAGATTCAGATATTGTTTAATTTCTTCTTCTTCTATCTCTTCTTCTTTAACCCCAAATGGTTCGTAATTCTTTGCCACTTGAGTTAATAGAGGTAGGATAGTGTTGATTCAAGGGGGACGGATTTGCGGGTTGTCACACTTGGTATCAGAGCTTAGGTTGGCGACAACCTAGGCTTGGTAGGGGAAATTACTCATTGGATATAGAGTCAATAGTACTATATAATGAGTTGAGTGTAATAATAAATATGAGAGCGTACTTGTTAGTGAATATAAAATTATTTTTAATACTGTGTTGATTTATCGGTTGAGTGTTTATGAATTCTAGTCGGTACGGGAAGTACAAATGTATCGATAGGGGTTTCTAAACTCTTAAACAAGATAAACCGACATAGTATTGTTTTTAAAGTTGGTAAATGAAATAATTTTACCCAAATTATATTTTGATATAAAAGAAATAATTTTCTAAAATTATTATATATATATTTGGATGATTGGTTGTTAATATTATAATCAAATAAGAATCTAAAATTTAATATGAAATTTGAAATAGTCATAATGAAAATAAAATTCTACAAATATAAATTATATAAAGGGAGAATAACTAAATTTAAATTGAAACATAATTTAAATCCCGGAAGTTTTGGAAAGGATGTTAAATATATTGAAAACAAAGTTTAGAAATTTAAATTTTTGGGAAAGTTTAAAATGTTTGTTAAAGTGTTTGAAAGCAATATTGGAATATTATTTTGGGAAGTATTTTTGAATGGAAACTGTTTTGAAATGAATTTGGGAAAGTAAGAAGCACTGAACTCACTTTAGTCGCTGGAAAATAATCCTGATGATGCTGGCCACATCGTTAGAATTCATTTTCGAGTTTCTAAAGTGATGGATTGCTTCCCTAGTACTTGGGTATGATGTTGTTTGGGACTTGTTGGGCATAATGGTTGTTTGGAAATTTTCAAAAGGGGAAAAGTGTTTTGGTATAAACAAATTGTTTTGGAAATCTAGAGATTTGATTGATGTACCAAATGGGTATGAGTTGATTATTATTTCAGAATGGTTTTGGAATAAAACTAGGTAATTTAATTCTGGAACATTCTATTTAAATGGTGTGTAAAGGTAAAATGCATCAACTAATGAACTTATTTAGGTAAAGATGATGCTAATAAGAAGGAAATGTAAATTTTAATCTTGAAATTAAAATTTAACCTGAGTAAATGGAAGTGAATAAAGTAAATTAAAGTGAATAGGAAATTTGGATTTAACTTGGGATAAGTTAAATAAATTGAACTTAGAATTAAATTGGTTTGGATTAAATTGAAATGTAAATAACTTAGTAATCATGGGTTATTGTACAATAAATTGTACCCATAAGCTATTATGTGTTATACCTATAATCTGGAATTGTGGATTTAAAATTTTACAAAGATTAGATTGAAAGAAAATTTGTATCCTTAAGAATTCAGTGATACACACACACACACACACATATATATAGAATTTGGAATTGTGATTATAAGATGTAAATGGATTAAAATGAGTAATATAAACTTTGAAGTAAATAATTGGGTGAACTTATAAATAAGAAATGGAAATTATAATCACAAGTGGGAAATAGTAGAATGGTATGGTGGATTCAAACTTAATCACAAATGAAATGTGAATTGAGATAAGGTAGAGTGAGATATAAAAGAAGTGAAAGAATTTAAATTAGAAAGTAAGTTTTGAACTTATTTATGGAGGGATAAAATTGGATATAAAGGTGAAATGTAAATTGCTTATAATTGCATAAAGAAATTCATATTCTTTAGTCATTAAGTGTTACAATTTGAACTTGTGATTATAAAATGGAAATGGACTTAAAAAGCAATCTAAACTCTTGGATAGAAGTGAAATTTTAATTCATTAATTGAAGGAGTTGAATGGTGTGACAAATTCAGAACTTAACCATAAATGAAATGTAAAGTGCAGTGAAGCAAAGTGAGAATATAAAGGTGGATGTTCTTAAGTCAGCAAATAAGTCTTGAACTTATGTATGGGGAAAATGAAATTTGTTTTGATAATGACATTGAAATTAAATTTCAGTTGTGTAATTAATAATGTTGGAAGAAATTTAAATTCTATTTAAAGGAGTGAAAAGGAAGGTAGAAAATTTAAATTTACTAAATGACATAATTGGAAAATTGTCATATTATAAATGAATTCAGAGTGAATTGAAGAAGTAAATTAAAACCTAATATGCATTAGGTTATTGACTAAATAGAATTACAATTTAATGGAATTTGTAATGAGGTGAATAGAATTTTGATAGTTTGGTCAAAATTTAGAAAGTAAATAAAGTCCAGTTTGGAATGGAATGTAATTTTGGTAATGCATATTTGGAGGGTGAATGAATAATGAAATTAGATTATAATTGTGATGGTTTGAATTGTAAATAAATTCCAATGAGTGAAATAATTTAAAATGGCCTTTTTTTTAATAAAATAAAATTGATATAAGAAGATAATGAAAATGTTTTGAAAGAACTTAAGCAACTTGAAAGAGAAAAACAAAATGATGGTGAATAATCCACGATGGAATGAAATTAATATAAACCTGAATTGGTTAATGAAATAAAAATGTAAGGAAAATTTAATTTAACAATTGCATTGGAATAAAAATACTTGGCTTGTGAACTAGGCAAAATTGAATAAAATTAATATAAATTTAAGTAGAATTAATTTTAATGGGTATAAGCTTAAGTGGTGGTTATTTAGCTCGAATGACATGAAAATTGCATGTATTTGAAATTGAGTTGCTTAACAAGCAATTGAAATTGATTTTTGAATAAATTGATATGGATTGGAATAAAATTCAAAGAGTTTGTATATGGATGCAAGTGAATTGATTTGAAGAAGCAAATAAAGATGGTTTTAAATTAATTAGATAAATGCAATCTAATTAAGTTATTTTGCATATGAATAGAAATGGATCATAAAAGAAATGCAAATGTTTCAAGTTTAAAATAAAATTTGATTGTAAATCAAATTGGAAATGTAAGTTAAAATAAAGAAATGCAAGTAAGGCATATGTTAATCATATTGAAATAGAAATGAATTGGTTGTAATAAATGTGAATGGTATATAGTAAACTTGAAGGTGGATCATTCAAGTGAAATAAAATAAAGTTGGTTTGGATGAAAGTAGAATGGGTTAAAATCTTAATAAATGGACTTGAGTATAAATTTAAGTGAGTTATAATAGGAATGCAAATGTAACAAATTGAAATAAATTTGCTTGGAGAATCAATTCGAAAATTGGGTAGAGTATGAATTGGAATAGCGAAACTTGTATGTAGATCCTTTGTGTGTAATAACGTGGAGTTGGGCATTAGAAAAGGAACTTTGTATATGCTATAAAATATGACATACTTATGAAATCATGCAAATGTTTGATTGGATTACGAAATGGATATGTTTGGCTTACATTTATATTGGAAATGTTTATTATAATGCTCTTATCTTTGAAACCGATGAGTTTGTTGAGTAAGTACAGGTACGGGAGGCAATCAATAGAGTTGGAGCACGTATATGCATTATATATTAGCCGCTTGCTTTAAAAATTTGCAAAAAAGGTACGCCTACGCAAATATAATTGGGAAATGATATATATTATGATATATTTTGGTTTCCGACCGTGTGGGTCGATGTATATATATTTATCTGTATCGCGATATCGTGAAAGCTCCTCCGTGCAAGGGAGGCTGGCAAAATTTTTCTGAAATTTTGGGAGTTAGAAAATTTTTGGGATTTTGTTTTGCTAAGAAATTGAATTTTTAAAACAAATGGTAAAAATTAAAGATTTAGAGTAAATGAAGCAAATGAGTTTGGATTTGAGCTAAAGGGTTTTGGCAAGCGTATATAAGCTTTTAACTAAGCAAATCGGGTAAGTAGATGAGCTTGAGAGTACGTTCTACCATAGCAAATTTCGGGGACGAAATTTTTATAAGGGGGGAGGAATGTAACATCCCAGAATTTTAGACATTGAATTTTGAACATTTAATTCATTTCAAATGTTCAATGTAGATTTTGAATTGGCTTTAAAATAAAAAGAATTGAGTGAAGTTAATAAATTACGTATAATTCCAAATATGGTAATCCAATTTGAATTTAAATAATAATAATTAAATATTAAATCGGGATAAATTGTGAATATGAAGGTAAATAGATATGGAAATGAGTTCTAAAATTTATTTTAAGTCTATTTGGTCATTAAAAGTGTTGTTGGATTTTTAGATGAATTTTAATGTTAATAAGTTATTATTTGGAGTTTTATTTTATTTTAATTAATAAGAGAATTTAATATTATAAAATATTGCAATTAATCTGTTATTAGTCCGGAATGAGTCAGAATGATTTTTAATGTGATTATAAATTTTATATGAATTATAAAAGAGTTAACAAAATTTTAAAAAGTGAAATTTTGAGTGATTTCGACAATTTCGAAAATCGCTCGATTTAATAGACGAGTTAAAATAGCCTTCCGAGGCATAGTCTCGGAATTCGGCGAAACCGGTTCCATTGGATCCGTAGTAGTTAGTTATTATCAGATTTCAATTTTCGTAGCAATTGGAGTTTTCGTTTGTCCATGGCAGCTCGAAACGCGTCGAAATCGTTTTAATCGGTTTAATTTAAAATTGATCGTTTAATTCCGTAACTCGCACGTATGACCGAATTAGCTTATGAAACCTATTCCATTATGTCCGGAATGCGGAAAAACCCTAGGAACGCCTGTCCGCACGTGAGATTTGGAGTTCGTTTGCGTAGGTTGTTAAAATTTGAAGAACGAGAATTAAATAATATTAAATAATTATATATATATATTAATATTTTCTCAAAATCCTAATCTATATTTTCCAGGCCGCCGTTCTTTTTGTTTTCATGGCCGAAAATTGATTTCAATTCCCCTCTAAAATATCTCAATCCATGCTTTAATTTGAGAAACTTTCTAAATGAAAGTTGTAGATCGTTGAGGGATCTATAGATCCAACGGGTGATTTCGCGTGAGGTGATCGTTTGGAGGAGTTTTGGTGTCGCGTTCGTATAGGGGTCGAGCACGTATCATGCGTGATTGCCTTGACCGAGCTCGAAGCTGTTAGGGCCGAAGGTGGAGCAGGCCGTGAGCTTTGTTGTGGTGGCTTTGGATCAACCTATCGACGAGCGTGGAGGGAGCGATTTCGAACCCTAGTTCGAACGATTGGGTTATGCTTTCTCTGGTATTCGCGTGCGTGAGTTGATGGAGGAAGAAAGCCCTGTGTGGCCTTGATTTTAGGTTATAGATCTAGCGGCCATGATTTTTCATGGTAAATAAAAGAAAAGAAAATTTGTTTAAAATGTTATTTAAATTTTGAAAATTCATTTCTATTTCATACGTTGTCAGAATCCAATGAAAATGGAAATGCCAGAATCGCAGAGACACATACTACGCAATGGTGCAGTCCGGGAATCATTTCGGGCAAGTAGAAATTTTAGTTAAATCGAACGTCATTCGGTTTAATTTAAATTTCAAACGCTCGCCGAAACTCAAGGTGAGTTATTCTCACTCACATCTGGATGCCGGACAATTTAAATAGTTAATATTTAAATATCTGTGTGATTGGTTGAATATAATTGTTGCTATCAGTCTGGATTGAAATTTATATATGTGATGTGCTAATAGTTGTGGATGCACGGAAAACAGGTTGGAGGGATCCAACTGGATTCCTCACAATATAGAAATCATTTTTATAATTTATGATGCAATCTATTTATATATTGTGATTGATAACTCTAAATTAAAATGTACTTTGATATTGCTGGATAAGTATATTCACAGAATTTTAAAAATAAAATTAAATAAACTGGATTTTTAAAGAAATAAAGAAATCGATAAATAAAGAATTTAAGGGAATAAAATTTGGAATCTGGGTTGGGTGAAAAATGAAAATTTGGAAATATAAATAAAGTGGAACATTTATTAGTTGACAAACGTGAAGGTATGGATTTGTGGTGATAAATTTGATAAGATGTTATAAATTGTTAAAAATAACGAAGGGCTTAGTTTGATAATAATGTTTCCTGGAAATTAAGTATGATTTCAAAAGAAACCCTTCAAAATTAAGTTAGCAGTAAATTGCATATTAGAATGTTTTAGAAATACTGTTTAAAACCATTGAAATTTAAGTAGGTGTTTATTTAAGCAATTCCTTAAGTATGATTTTCATTAAATAAATTTATAATAGTTTATTTAAAAAGACCTTTACACTTACACTTTGGAAGTGAATTTCCGGGAATGGGAATATGGTTAAGCTTCGTAAGAAATTATTTAAACCTGGGGAGGAAATTTATGTTATTAAACATAAATTTGAATTGAAATATAATCGACATAATTTATAAAATGGATTTTTTGGGTTGTTTGAGTGGGAATGAGTTTCCCTGGGAAAAACCAAGTTCGAGTTTTAAACCGATTTTATTAAAAAAAAAGGTTTAAAAATTCAAACTTGTTTAAATGAGTGTTTTGGAAATTATTATTTTAAAGTAATTATTGATAAATTAGCAATAGTAAATTTTTATGAATACCTTAGTAATTATTTTTACCAATAGATTTATTTAAAGGCTAGTTTTGAATAAAGTTATTTGAAATTGTTATTAATCCTTTGAAACTCTACTTTTAAATTTAGTTTAACTAAACTTTTATGTAAAACCAAGTTTAGATCTTAATAAATAGTTTTACTTCACTTATTTTAAATTTATATTTTTGAGTAAGTAATTAGAAGTAAATTTACGTATTTTAAAGTATATTTCAGTATAAAATGTTTTTAACTGTTTTAAATCTAGATGTTTTGAACTTGGTTATCCCAATGGGAATATATGGTAAAGGATTTACCTTGTAAAGGATGAACTTTGGGAAATTGTTTTCAAACGAGTTTTGAAAATTTGGAATATATGTTTTTAAGATATTAGAGGAAAATAAATAATGTGGAATATTATTTATTGTGTGATGGATGTTGTGAATATTAATTGATAGTTAAATAACTGACTATCAATATTGGACAATGCATTGATCGTTTCGAAGAGACCGGGATCGAGATTTATTCCTCGAAAACCACTTCGATCCGGTTTGTATGTTTCGTGAAAACGATTTTGGATTCGAAGATGGAGCAGTGAAGTGCAAGGGCTAGTCGCTACTAATCCTGAGGATATTTCCAAAATGGATGTAGTAGGGGTAGTGCCTTCGGTTCTGTTCGAACCCGGGACGGACTTGTATGGACGAATGCTTTCGGAACATCGTCAGGTGGGCGATGGGCATTCTAAGTGAAACGTTCTAAAAGGTAATGCTTAGCCTCAAGCCTCATCAAACGGGAATGACTGAAAATCAGGGGATATGCAGCATGGCTTCGTGGGTTGCCTCCACTGGAGAGTAAGGTCATCCCTGTCTAGATGTCCCTTTTATTTCGACTTAGTGGGCGGTTGGTGATCCCAACCGCGGGGTGATCTTATTCGGAACTGTCCAGTAAGGGATGGGTCCGGCCTTGTGTTGCAGGGGATCGGGAGTGGTCCTCGGTACGGTGATCTAGGCCCGTACTGTGACAGGTGGTACCCCAGTGCCTAGTCATTGTTGGAAATCCATTCTCCCTACGAGCCTTGTACGAGTTTGGTTTGTATTACCCACTTTTGTGGCTTGTAGCTAGAATTTAATCATGTAACAATTTCGGCTATTTTACAAGTATTTGTAAGTAGACCCTATTATAATATCAGAGGATTTCTATAAAAAGTGTTTTATCTATCGTAAGGTAAAACCCGACATGTTTATTTGTGGCATGGTCTTACGAGATGCTTTTGTTTTCGAAGGATTTTGAAACTTTAATAATCAATTTAGATGCATTATTATCAGCTGGTATTCCATACTGACTCGGGTGTTATTTCATTATAATGCTCGGGTCAAACCGAGTATTATATGTTCAGGACAGGATGCTATGGAGCATGAGAGGAGCTGGAGCACGTGACGTATTATTTGTACCTATATATATATTCCGCTGCTATGATTATATGGTATGTCTGATTGGTAATTGATGATATATGAGATACTCTGATGATGTGAAACTGATATAGTTTTCATTTTGTTTAAAGATCTATTATTTACTATTATATTTTATTCCGCTGCGACTGTGAGATTCAGAAATTGTTTAATTTCTTCTTCTTCTATCTCTTCTTCTTTAACCCCAAATGGTTCGTAATTCTGTGCCACTTGAGTTAATAGAGGTAGGATAGTGTTGATTCAAGGGGTACGGATTTGCGGGTTGTCACACTTAGTATCAGAGCTTAGGTTGGCTACAACCTCGGCTTGGTGGGGGAAATTACTCATTGGATATAGAGTCAACAATACTCTATAATGAGTTGAGTGTAATAATAAATATGAGAGCGTACTTGTTAGTGAATATAAAATTGTTTTTAATACTGTGTTGATTTATCGGTTGAGTGTTTATGAATTCTAGTCGGTACGGGAAGTAAAACCGTATCGATAGGGGCTTCTAAACTCTTAAACAAGATAAACCGACATAGTATTGTTTTTAAAGTGGGTAAATGAAATAATTTTACCCAAATTATATTTTGATATAAAAGAAATAATTTTCTGAAATTATTATATATATATTTGGATGGTTGGTTGTTAATATTATAATCAAATAAGAATCTAAAATTTAATATGAAATTTGAAATAGTCATAATGAAAATAAAATTCTACAAATATAAATTATATAAAGGGAGAATAACTAAATTTAAATTGAACCATAATTTAAATCCCGAAAGATTTGGAAAGGATGTTAAATATATTGAAAACAAAGTTTGGAAATTTAAATTTCTGGGAAAGTTTAAAATGTTTGTTAAAGTGTTTGAAAGCAATATTGGAATATTATTTTGGGAAGTATTTTTGAATGGAAACTGTTTTGAAATGAATTTGGGAAAGTAAGAAGCACTGAACTCACTTTAGTCGCTGGAAAATAATCCTGATGATGCTGGCCACATCGTTAGAATTCATTTTCGACTTTCTATAGTGATGGATTGCTTCCCTAGTACTTGGGTATGATATTGTTTGGGACTTGTTGGGCATAACGGTTGTTTGGAAATTTTCAAAAGGGGAAAAGTGTTTTGGTATAAACAAATTGCTTTGGAAATCTAGAGATTTGATTGATGTACCAAATGGGTATGAGTTGATTATTATTTCAGAATGGTTTTGGAATAAAACTAGGTAATTTAATTCTGGAACATTCTATTTAAATGGTGTGTAAAGGTAAAATGCATCAACTAATGAACTTATTTTGGTAAAGATGATGCTAATAAGAAGGAAATGTAAATTTTAGTCTTGAAATTAAAATTTAACCTCAGTAAATGGAAGTGAATAAAGTATATTGAAGTGAATAGGAAATTTGGATTTAACTTGGGATAAGTTAAATAAATTGAACTTAGAATTAAATTGGTTTGGATTAAATTGAAATGTAAATAACTTAGTAATCATGGGTTATTGTACAATAAATTGTACCCATAAGCTATTATGTGTTATACCTATAATATGGAATTGTGTATTTAAATTTTTACAAAGATTAGATTGAAAGAAAATTTGTATCCTTAAGAATTCAGTGATACGCACACACACACACACACACACACACACATATATAGAATTTGGAATTGTGATTATAAGATGTAAATGGATTAAAATGAGTAATATAAACTTTGAAGTAAATAATTGGGTGAACTTATAAATAAGAAATGGAAATTATAATTACAAGTGGGAGATAGTGGAATGGTGTGGTGGATTCAAACTTAATCACAAATGAAATGTGAATTGAGATAAGGTAGAGTGAGATATAAAAGAAGTGAAAGAATTTAAGTTAGAAAGTAAGTTTTGAACTTATTTATGGAGGGATAAAATTGGATATAAAGGTGAAATGTAAATTGCTTATAATTGCATAAAGAAATTCATATTCTTAAGTCATTAAGTGTTATAATTTGAACTTGTGATTATAAAATGGAAATGGACTTAAAAAGCAATCTAAACTCCTGGATAGAAGTGAAATTTTAATTCATTAATTGAAGGAGTTGAATGGTGTGACAAATTCAGAACTTAACCATAAATGAAATGTAAAGTGCAGTGAAGCAAAGTGAGAATATAAAGGTGGATGTTCTTTAGTCAGCAAATAAGTCTTGAACTTATGTATGGGGAAAATGAAATTTGTTTTGATAATGACATTGAAATTAAATTTCAGTTGTGTAATTAATAATGTTGGAAGAAATTTAAATTCTATTTAAAGGAGTGAAAAGGAAGGTAGAAAATTTAAATTTACTAAATGACATAATTGGAAAATTGTCATATTATAAATGAATTCAGAGTGAATTGAAGAAGTAAATTAAAACCTAATATGGATTAGGTTATTGACAAAATTGAATTACAATTTAATGGAATTTGTAATGAGGTGAATAGAATTTTGATAGTTTGGTCAAAATTTAGAAAGTAAATAAAGTCCAGTTTGGAATGGAATGTAATTTTGGTAATAAATATTTGGAGTGTGAATGAATAATGAAATTAGATTATAATTGTGATGGTTTGAATTGTAAATAAATTCCAATGAGTGAAATAATTTAAAATGATCTCTTTGTTAATAAAATAAAATTGATATAAGAAGAAAATGAAAATGTTGTGAAAGAACTTAAGCAACTTGAAAGAGAAAAACAAAATGATGGTGAATAATCCAGGATGGAATGAAATTAATATAAACCTGAATTGGTTAATGAAATAAAAATGTAAGGAAAATTTAATTTAACAATTGCATTGGAATAAAAATACTTGGCTTGTGAACTAGGCAAAATTGAATAAAATTAATATAAATTTAAGTAGAATTAATTTTAATGGGTATAAGCTTAAGTGGTGGTTATTTAGCTTGAATGACATGAAAATTGCATGTATTCGAAATTGAGTTGCTTAACAAGCAATTGAAATTGATTTTTGAATAAATTGATATGGATTGGAATAAAATTCAAAGAGTTTGTATATGGATGCAAGTGAATTGATTTGAAGAAGCAAATAAAGATGGTTTTAAATTAATTAGATAAATGCAATCTAATTAAGTTATTTTGCATATGAATAGAAATGGATCATAAAAGAAATGCAAATGTTTCAAGTTTAAAATAAAATTTGATTGTAAATCAAATTGGAAATGTAAGTTAAAATAAAGAAATGCAGGTAAGGCATATGTTAATCATATTGAAATAGAAATGAATTGGTTGTAATAAATGTGAATGGTATATAGTAAACTTGAAGGTGGATCATTCAAGTGAAATAAAATGAAGTTGGTTTGGATGAAAGTAGAATGGGTTAAAATCTTAATAAATGGACTTGAGTATAAATTTAAGTGAGTTATAATAGGAATGCAAATGTAACAAATTGAAATGAAATTTGCTTGGAGAATCAATTCGAAAATTGGGTAGAGTATGAATTGGAATAGCGAAACTTGTATGTAAATCCTTTGTGTGTAATAACGTGGAGTTTGGCATTAGAAAAGGAACTTTGTATATGCTTTAAAATATGACTTACTTATGAAATCATGCAAATGTTTGATTGGATTACGAAATGGATATGTTTGGCTTACATTTATATTGGAAATGTTGATTATAATGCTCTTATCTTTGAAACTGATGAGTTTGTTGAGTAAGTACAGGTACGGGAGGCGATCGATAGAGTTGGAGCGCGTATATGCATTATATATTAGCCGCTTGCTTTAAAAAATTTCTAAAAAGGTACGCCTACGCAAATATAATTGGGAAATGATATATATATTGTGATATATTTTGGTTTCCGACCGTGTGGGTCGATGTATATATATTTATCTGTATCGCGATATCGCGAAAGCTCCTCCGTGCAGGGGAGACTGGCAAAATTTTTCTGAAATTTTGGGAGTTAGAAAATTTTTGGGATTTTGTTTTGCTAAGAAATTGAATTTTTAAAACAAATGGTAAAAATTAAAGATTTAGAGTAAATGAAGCAAATGAGTTTGGATTTGAGCTAAAGGGTTTTGGCAAGTGTATATAAGCTTTTAACTAAGCAAATTGGGTAAGTAGATGAGTTTGAGAGTATGTTCTACCATAGCAAATTTCGGGAACGAAATTTTTATAAGGGGGGAGGAATGTAACATCCCAGAATTTTGGACATTGAATTTTGAACATTTAATTCATTTTAAATGTTCAATGTAGATTTTGAATTGGCTTTAAAATAAAAAGAATTGAGTGAAGTTAATAAATTACGTATAATTCCAAATATGGTAATCCAATTGGAATTTAAATAATAATAATTAAATATTAAATCGGGATAAATTGTGAATATGAAGGTAAATAGATATGGAAATGAGTTCTGAAATTTATTTTAAGTCTATTTGGTCATTAAAAGTGTTGTTGGATTTTTAGATGAATTTTAATGTTAATAAGTTATTATTTGGAGTTTTATTTTAATTAATAAGAGAATTTAATATTATAAAATATTGCAATTAATCTGTTATTAGTCCGGAATGAGTCAGAATGATTTTTAATGTGATTATAAATTTTATACGAATTATAAAAGAGTTAACAAAATTTTAAAAAGTGAAATTTTGAGTGATTTCGACAATTTTGAAAATCGCTCGATTTAATAGACGAGTTAAAATAGCCTTCCGAGGCATAGTCTCAGAATTCGACGAAACTGGTTCCATTGGATCTGTAATAGTTAGTTATTATCAGATTTCAATTTTTGTAGCAATCGGAGTTTTCGTTTGTCCGTGGCAGCTCGAAACGCGTCAAAATCGTTTTAATCGGTTTAATTTAAAATTGATCATTTAATTCCTTAACTCGCACGTATGACAGAATTAGCTTACGAAACCTGTTCCATTGTGTCTGAAACGCGGAAAAACCCTAGGAACGCCTGTCGGCACGTGAGATTTGGAGTTCGTTTGCGTAGGTTGTTAAAATTTGAAGAACGAGAATTAAATAATATTAAATAATTATATATATATATATATTAATATTTTCTCAAAATCCTAATCTATATCTTCCAGGCTGCCGTTCCTTTTGTTTTCGTGGCCGAAAATTGATTTCAATTCCCCTCTAAAATATCTCAATCCATGCTTTAATTTGAGAAACTTTATAAATGAAAGTTGTAGATCGTTGAGGGATCTATAGATCCAACGGGTGATTTCGCGTGAGGTGATCGTTTGGAGGAGTTTTGGTTTCGCGTTCGTATAGGGGTCGAGCACGTATCGTGCGTGATTGCCTTGACCGAGCTCGAAGCTGTTAGGGCCGAAGGTGGAGCAGGCCGTGAGCTTTGTAGCGGTGGCTTTGGATCAACCTATCGGCGAGCGTGGAGGGAGCGATTTCGAACCCTAGTTCGAACGATTGGGTTATGCTTTCTCTGGTATTCGCGTGCGTGAGTTGATGGAGGAAGAAAGCCCTGTGTGGCCTTGATTTTAGGTTATAGATCTAGCGGCCATGATTTTTCATGGTAAATAAAATAAAAGAAAATTTGTTTAAAATGTTATTTAAACTTTGAAAATTCATTTCTATTTCATACGGTGTCAGAATCCAATGAAATTGGAAATGCCAGAATCGCAGAGACACATACTACGCAATGGTGCAGTCCGGGAACCATTTTGGGCAAGTAGAAATTTTAGTTAAATCGAACGTCATTCGGTTTAATTTAAATTTCAAACGCTCGAAACTCAAGGTTAGTTATTCTCACTCACATCTGGATGCCGGACAATTTAAATAGTTAATATTTAAATATCTGTGTGATTGGTTGAATATAATTGTTGCTATCAGTCTTGATTGAAATTTATATATGTGATGTGCTAATAGTTGTGGATGCAGGGAAAACAGGTTGGAGGGATCCAACTGGATTCATCACAATATAGAAATCATTTGTATAATTTATGATGCAGTCTGTTTATATATTGTGATTGATAACTCTAAATTAAAATGTACTGTGATATTGCTGGATAAGTATATACACAGAATTTTAAAAATAAAATTAAATAAATTGGATTTTTAAAGAAATAAAGAAATCGATAAATAAAGAATTTAAGGGAATAAAATTTGGAATCTGGGTTGGGTGAAAAATGAAAATTTGTAAATTTGGAAATATAAATAAAGTGGAACATTTATTAGTTGATAAATGTGAAGGTATGGATTTGTGGTGATAAATTTGATAAGACGCTATAAATTGTTAAAAATAACGAAGGGCTTAGTTTGATAATAATGTTTCCTGGAAATTAAGTATGATTTCAAAAGAAACCCTTCAAAATTAAGTTAGCAGTAAATTGCATATTAGAATGTTTTAGAAATACAATTTAAAACCATTGAAATTTAAGTAGGTGTTTATTTAAGCAATTCCTTAAGTATGATTTTCATTAAATAAATTTATAATAGTTTATTTAAAAAGACCTTTACACTTACACTTTGGAAGTGAATTTTCGGGAATGGAAATGTGGTTAAGCTTCGTAAGAAATTATTTTAAACCTGGGGAGGAAATTTATGTTATTAAACATAAATCTGAATTGAAATATAATCGACAGAATTTATAAAATGGATCTTTTGGGTTGTTTGAGTGGGAATGAGTTTCCCTGGGAAAAACCAAGTTCGAGTTTTAAACAGATTTTATTAAAAAAAAAGGTTTAAAAATTCAAACTTGTTTAAATGAATGTTTTGGAAATTATTATTTTAAAGTAATTATTGATAAATTAGCAATAGTAAATTTTTATGAATACCTTAGTAATTATTTTTACCAATAGATTTATTTAAAGGCTAGTTTTGAACAAAGTTATTTGAAATTGTTATTAATCCTTTGAAACTCTACTTTTAAATTTAGTTTAACTAAACTTTTATGTAAAACCAAGTTTAGATCTAATAAATAGTTTTACTTCACTTATTTTAAATTTATATTTTTGAGTAAGTAATTAGAAGTAAATTTACGTATTTTAAACTATATTTCAGTATAAAATGTTTTAACTGTTTTAAATCTAGATGTTTTGAACTTGGTTATCCCAAAGGGAATATATGGTAAAGGATTTACCTTGTAAAGGATGAACTTTGGGAAATTGTTTTCAAACGAGTTTTGAAAATTTGGAATATATCTTTTAAATATATTAGAGGAAAATAAATAATGTGGAATATTATTTATTGTGTGATGGATGTTGTGAATATTAATTGATAGTTAAATAACCGACTATCAATATTGGACAATGCATTGATCGTTTCGAAGAGACCGGGATCGAGATTTATTCCTCGAAAACCACTTCGATCCGGTTTGTACGTTTCGTGAAAACGATTTTGGATTCGAAGATGGAGCAGTGAAGTGCAAGGGCTAGTCGCTACTAATCCTGAGGATATTTCCAAAATGGATGTAGTAGGCGTAGTGCCTTCGGTTCTGTTCGAACCCGGGACGGACTTGTATGGACGAATGCTTTCGAAACATCGTTAGGTGGGCGATGAGCATTCTAAGTGAAACGTTCTAAAAGGTAATGCTTAGCCTCAAGCCTCATCAAATGGGAATGACTGAAAATCAGGGGATATGCAGCAAGGCTTCGTGGGTAGCCCCCACTGGAGAGTAAGGTCATCCCTGTCTAGATGTCCCTTTTGTTTCGGCTTAGTGGGCGGTTGCTGATCCCAACCGCCGGGTGATCTTATTCGGAACTGTCCAATAAGGGATGGGTCCGGCCTTGTGTTGCAGGGGATCGGGAGTGGTCCTCGGTACGGTGATCTAGGCCCGTACTGTAACAGGTGGTACCCAGTGCCTAGTCATTGTTGGAAATCCATTCTCTCTACGAGCCTTGTACGAGTTTTGTTTGTATTACCCACTTTTGTGGCTAGTAGCTGGAATTTAATCATGTAACAATTTCGGCTATTTTACAAGTATTTGTTAATTGACCCTATTATAATATCAGAGGATTTCTATAAAAAGTGTTTTAGCTATCGTAAGGTAAAACCCGACATGTTTATTTGTGGCATGGTCTTACGAGATGCTTTTGTTTTCGAAGGATTTTGAAACTTTAATAATCAATTTGGATGCATTATTATCCGCTGGTATTCCAAACTGACTCGGGTGTTATTTCATTATAATGCTCGGGTCAGACCGAGTATTATATGTTCAGGACAGGATGCTATGGAGCATGAGAGGAGCTGGAGCACGTGACGTATTATCTGTACCTATATATATTCCGCTGCTGTGATTGTATGGTATGTCTGATTGGTAATTGATGATATATGAGATACTCTGATGATGTGAAACTGGTATAGTTTTCATTTTGTGTAAAGATCTATTATTTACTATTATATTTTATTCCGCTGCGACTGTGAGATTTAGATATTGTTTAATTTCTTCTTCTTTAACCCCAAATGGTTCGTAATTCTGTGCCACTTGAGTTAATAGAGGTAGGATAGTGTTGATTCAAGGGGTATGGATTTTCGGGTTGTCACAGATGGATACGAAGTAGTCATCGGCCATGGATTCGAACAACAGTTACATCGATGGATACGAGCTAACGAAGGTCGATGGTTACGAACAGGCCTTTACTCGATGGATACGAGCCACATAGCTCCTTAATGGACACGAAGTCAATCGACGCGAACTAGAGTCTTTTGATGGATACAAAGTGATCTGCCCAGATGGATTCGAAGAGAGGTTTCCATGATGGATACGAAGCAGACATTTGGCCAATCGATACGAATCGTACTAGCTGTTGGTGGGTATGAAGTCCATCGATACGATCTCGATGGATTCGAACATTGCTGACTTGATCGATACGAACCCATGGGAATCAATCGATGCGAAGTGGGTGATGGATACGAATTGGATCGAGTCGAACGGTGGTTCACTGATGGATATGAAAACGAGGCTGTTTCCTCCAGATTGAATCGATCATAACTCGAGCATACGAACTCGGATTGACTTGAAATTTGGAATGCTGGCCTTCATGGCTTTGCTTGTTATGTCCTATCAATTTTAGCCTTATCCGGGCTCGGACAAAATTCATCGACGTCCATGGCGAAATAATATATAACCAATCTCTGAAACGAACTGTCTTTAGTTTCCAGTCAGTTTTTGGGTGTCACGGCCTTGCCAAAAGGCGGGATATAAGATAAACAATAGTTCCTGTAGCTACTGTATGAACATCAGAGTTTATAATAAAATACAACAAGATATCTCAAATATAAACTGATGACATTTCTGAACAAATCAATTGGAAAAGATGAGAGCTGAATCGATAGTTCGGTCTCCAACCGAAGCACCAAACTCAATGGTAAGTCGCAAATGCTGTATTACTCATTCTGACCCGAGCGCAAAGCAAAACAAAAAACACTCGAGTCAGGATTAACGTTCTTATATCAATAAATCCAACTCAAGTGAAATATCAACTAAAATACAAGTAACTTAAAGGATGTTTGGATAACCATCCTCTAAGGATCCGTGGAACCATGTATAATGTAGAAATATACGCTATTAACAACTAAACGTCATTATAACACCGTGGTCATTTAAAAATATTTTATACTTCAAAACCAAATTAACATTTCTATTTCAAATATATCTATTATATCGATTTCTAATACAGATTTGGACCACAAAATAAACCATTAAATTACAATGTATTTCAAAGCTTTAAATATTCAACATTTCAAAACTAAATTTAACAGTTTCTTATAGATCTTGATTTTACTTCATTATTATTTAGTCTTGAAATCTTCACTTAATAAATTCAATATTATTTAAATAACCTTAAATTACATTTTACTAAGTATTTCCTTTAATTTATTTAAACACGGAATATTCTTTAAATTTCTTAAATCAACAACCAAGTTATAAAGTCATATCTTTAAATTTCAAATTCAATGATTTCAAATCGATTTAATTAAATAAAATTCCTAATTAAATACAATTTCAAGTAAATTTCAAATTTATCTTCCCAACCTTAACTTATAAAACCATTATAAAAATCTATTTTTTTTAAAATTAAATAACTACTTATACGTATTATATATAATTAAATCAAACTTCATTAAATTCAAGCTTATTATTGAATCTACTTTATATTAAAACTTATTTATACATAAAATATTTTCAATATTAAACAAAAACAACTATATATTTCCTTTCAAAACTATAGAAATCATGCACAAAATATTTACGTATAGACCAATGGTGTTTGCGTAAATTTTTCTATCCAATGATCAAGTGATACAGATATTTATCATTTTAATCCGCCATTTAAATATATACGGGTAGATATCATTTCAACCCGCAATCCCAAATTCAATTAAAATGAAAATCGCTTGGGTTTATCATTTCAACCCATAATGATTTTCTCCTATTCTACAGATCGTTCGAGTATGTATCAATTCAACCCATATGGAATTCTATACTAATAGGGAACTTGCAGAGTGATAACAGATAAGAAAATAATATAACAGGCATAAATATATATATATATATATATATATATATATATATATATATTATCAATAACAATATAATATAAACAACAGGATATGGTGTCATATCCCAGAGGTGAACAGTTATAGATAATAGCATATATAACAATTTAAATAACCACAATAGCATATTTCAATTGTCATTTCAATTGAAATCAAATTTAATAAATACAAGAACGTTAATCATGAGTGATTGCTCGCATTTCGAGACAAGAGAGATGAACGAGAATGAGAGAAGTTACGAATCCAAGCACGAATTCCAAAGTGAAACAAGATGGGCATGAATTCAACGATCAAAGTTGATTATTGGAATCGATAAAAAACAAATCGAATTAGTTTTGTTATAGAAGGAAAATATATACTATTATTATTATCAAATATAGTTTATTTAGTACAAATAGCAAATATTCCAAAATCATTATTCTTAAAACTCAAATATTTAAAAATCATAGATATATATGTTATACTCAAGACCCATACTCATATATATTTCTTCAATAATTATTATGAAACAAATATAAACTTAGCTATATATATAACAACATTTATACCTAAACTGGCACGTTATAGCAAGCAAACATAACTAATACCCATGAAACCAGGAACATATTATAAGCAACATATAATAAAATTATTATATTGACACTGTAATAAGCGTACAACCCATACATATACTATACGAACTCATACTCAGACACATCATTATTTATATAAAACTAATATATATACACTTTATAATAAGATAAAATAAACTATATATAAAAATATTAACAAACGTATACACGTATTCAATAATTTTTTTTCCAGGCAAATCAAACTTACTATATATATTTATAGCTGAAACTACTAATATATAATATGAACTGTAACTCATATATACACATATAAACTAATATACTTCTATCTTCAAACAAACCATATGACTTACATAATATATAGTTTGAAAACCTTTACATACAAAATAGAGGAAAATGTAACATAGCTTTATCAGGTAAATTATAACTAGACAGAAGATAACCGAGATATATATACATATATCAACTAACTATTAAACAAATTAATATATATAATAGTACCGATATAAATTGGTATCGGTACATTAACTAACATCACTACAGCTTATATACTAACCGCATAAACATATAGACTAACAAAAAATCCTAACAGTAAACAAAATTTTCATTATATGGAGGTACTGTAAACTGTAACGACCCAAAATTTCTGTCATTTGAAATTCAGATATTTAATTGATTTTAAATATCAAAAAGTAAAATTTATAAGTCGAATAATTTATTTTTCGAATATCTGGATTTAATTGGGTAATTTAATTGATAATTTAATAATTGAAATTCCATAAATAATTGGAAATCGGGTTTAATGTGATTGAAAATGATTTATAAAGTTATATTAAATCGTATTAGGGTTAGAACAATGTTTGTGAACTTTTAAAATTGAATTAAAAGTTAATTTATGAAAATTGAATATTTTAATATTTAATTGACGAGTTAAAATAGTCATTTTTCAAATAGTCTCCGACGAAACCAGTTTCATCGGATCCATAATGTCAAATTATTGTATGGTTTCAAATTTCGTGTCAATCGGATTTACCGTTTGTCCGGGGCAAGCCAAAACGCATAGAAATTAGTTTAAATGGATTTAATTTAAATTTGATCGTTTATTTCCGTAACTCGCACATATGATCGAATTAGCCTCCTAAACATGTTCCATTGTGTCCGGAATGCGGGGTAAACCCTAGAAACGCCGGTCACCGCGCGAGATTTGGAGTTCGGAAAATTCGGGATGAATAGTAATTTGGAAATTTTCTATAAAAGGACTTGCTATATTCTCATTTGCAAACCAAAGACAAACCCTAGGGTTTTGTGAGCCGGCCGCCTCTATATTATTCAATGGCCAGAATCTTCGTTTTTTCTCCTCCAAATTTTCAAATCCGTGAGCAATGACAACAAACTTTCAACATGAAAGTTATAGAGCGGAGTGAGATCTTCAGATCCATACGGAGTTGATCGATTTTCATTGAGAAAATCAACGAAAAACTGGGCTCGAATGCCGTGCGTTTGCGCACGTTTTCCAACGTGGATATGGGGCCGAGTTGCATTCTATTCCAGCCGAAGGTGGCATTGGCGAAGGGCTTTCGCGTGATGGTATTGGATCGTACTGGAATCGATCGTGGAGCGTGCAAAAATTCATCATAGAATGGCGGCCGTGGGTTCTTTGGACCTGGAAATGAACGTGGAAGAAGATGCTAGCGTGCGGCCCATATTTTTCATAAGGAAATAAACGGCAGATGTGAATTAGGGTATAAAAATAAAAATAAATTTTTAAATTGATTATATTTAAAATTGTATAATCTTTAAACTATCGTAACTTTGTCGTACGAGATCGGAAAATTTCGAAACAAGTTGCTTGGCTTCGTTTTGTCAAGCACTATGCAATGGAGCTGGTTTGGAGTCGTTTGGAGCTAGTGAAAAATTCAGATAAAATTAAACGCACGTTTAATTTTATTCGAAATAAAACGCTACAACTGTTATCGGAAAATCAAGGTGAGAACTTCTCACTCAATCGAATTGTTTCGATTTAAATTTTAAATAGTTGAATTTAAAATTGCTTGATTGTGTGAATGGATGATAATTAGTATCTGTTGTAGTGAAATAGACCCTATACGCCGTATATTAAGCGGAGGTTATTTATTAAAAACATATACCACGATAATTCCAACTTGTATGGAATTGGTATTATATATGTACTTGGAGTTGATTTTCCCGCATTATATATCGGATGAGACCCTATTGCGCTGCATAATAGCGGATAGTATTTTATAAATCCCATATACCGCAATATTCTCTTGAAGCGGAATTGGTATTGTGGTAACATCTTTGGATGCAGGGAAACAGGTTTGAGGGATCCAACTGGATTCCTCAAACATTTGAATTTATTTCATGTTGTGTGTTGATCTATTTATTGATCTATTTATAATCTGCGTGATTATCTTTGTGATTGAAATGGTTAAAGGCTAAATTTTAGCCGAATATATTTTTGGCATTGTTAGATGCTGAAAATAAATAAAATTTGATTTTTGAAAATTTAAGTTGAGAATTCATAATAAAATTTAATTTTGAAGTTGATTCATTTTAAATAAATAAACGTTGAAATTTTTATGTTATAAAAATTATGATTTTCGTGAAATATAACCGAAATGTGATTTTTAGTTGATTAATTTTTAAAATGGTTTAAATTGGGATTTTTGAACCATTATAAATGATTTATATAAAAGATTTATAAAATTGATATTTATAAATTAAAATATTGGAATTGTAAAACGAGTTTTTATAAGTATTAAAATGAAGTATAAATGGATTTCATAAGTGAATGAAATCTATAGATTTATAAATTGTGAAGTTATAAAATGAATAGATTTTCGTAAAATAAAAGATTTATAAATAACTAACTTATAAATTGGATTTTGGCGTGTAAATGGGATATGGATAGAATTTGTTAATAAAGTGATTTTATAAGTTGAAGTTGTTATAAAGTATAAATGGAATTTATAAACGTTGTTTTATAAATCCGAAATCGACTTATTTTAATAAGTTTAATTATTATAGCTTATTAAAGGAAATATATCCACGATTTTGGGAAAGTGGATAATCCTTTAAATAAAATATGTAGAAATTGATTTTGGTTAATGAAGTATATTCACGAATTTGGACGGTGAATAATATATTAAAGAAATATTTTGGGAAAGTGATATTTTAAATAGAATTAAACGATTTAAAACTGTTTTAAAATGTGTTAAGTATCGAAATCATAGATTTCAACATCCATTGTTGAAATAGACGTTTTCGTGAAATAGAAGGAAATGGTGGACTACAACACTGTTGTTATAGTAAATGATTTTCGAAAGGAGAAGTTTTATATAGTATTGGGATTTATATATCTATCTTAATTTCAAATCCCTATACTAATGATTTTGAGTTGTCGTAACGATGTTTTACGCAACATTCGTTTTGACCCAAATAAATGTGTTTAAGAGAAGCTTTCCTTAAAGAATAAAATTTATACTTAATTGTGATTTAAGTATATTGAATGTTTTCAAAATGTTGAAAATAAATAGATTGGTGAATACTTATTATTATTAAGTATGGAAATGTTTTCCAATATGAAGTGAATGTTTTGAGATTATATCTTTTAAAGATAAATTGAAAGTGAATAATCGAAATCGATGTGAAAAATCGTATAAAAGGTGAATATTTGGAAATTTAAATTCACAATGGAAATTTATAAGGGAAATTTGTTTTAAAAATAAACATTGATTTATTTTAATAGTGTGGGAATAAATTTACGGATTTGGAACGTAAATTTAATAAATCGGTAAGGATTTATTTAATTGGTTTAAACGAACCATTTTGAAATGGAAGCTGTAGAGGTGAAAATAATTTGAAATCTGTTTTCAAATGGTTAAAGTGTGGAAATTATATTTTGTAAAGATATATTTGGAAAATAAATAATTTGGGAAATTATTTGAATTCGGGATTGATTGATAGTTAAATAACCGACTATCAATATTGACCCTTAAGTGGCTATTTGTTGTGAATTGGTTGAAATTGAATGCTACACTTATTTTTAAATTATTGCGCTCGTTATTCGGATTACCCATTCCGAATAGTGATACGACGTAATGGATAGCATTGAAGACCGATGGTGAAGATCGGGTATTTGTGAAAACGATAGGATGACCTATCGATTGTCTCTGCACCGTTAGCTACGGTATGGAGATTTCCTTTGTGATGAGAAATTCGATCGGGATTGTGAATACCCGGATTGCAAGGGCTTCTTTTGAAGTGCCTTCGGTTCTGTTTGAGCCCGGAACAGACTTGTATGGTTACGTGTCTGACATTACATTTTGAGATATAAAGCAGATTTCTTTCAAATACATCTCTGTTGGTGGCGAAGAATTTATTCTCTTAGCTTAACACCCTTCTTTAAGACGTACGAGCTCAGAGGTTATGTAGTCGAAGGTTATCAGCGATATATTCCCAATTTGGTAATGTGGCATGCTGAGTGTTGCTGTGTGATGATTATTTATTGATTATTTGTTGATCAAAGTGTGGCTTTGTGAAAAAGCGTAGCTTTGTGGACGAGACTTCGTCAGACCTCACACCCCGGAAATGGTCAAAACAGGAATATGCGACAAGGTTATGAGGGTCGCGCCCTTTAGGGTATGTCATTCCCTTCTGGAAAAGGGTGGTGTCAGGTATGGAGCCCTGATGCTTAACCTATGTGGTTGCTCCAATCTTATTTTTCTGTGTGGTTGTTGCTTGGTGATAGAGGGCCCTCGGATAAAGGTCCCAAAGGACCGGGGGGTGGCATATTCATGTAGCAGTTACCTAGTTACAAAGGTAACCCGACTTTGTGTTGGCAGAGAGCTGGTTAAGTTCTCGGGACGTCCCGCCAGAGGCGATCCCATGTGGCAGTAGGAAGTTCCTTAGCCTGACCATTTGTTGGAAATCCAAACAAAACAATACGAGCCTTGTACGGTTTTAGCTGTAGAACCTGCCATTTAATATGGTAGCTATAGTAGGCATACTATAATGGTACCTATGCCGGCTAAGATTTATATTCTATTTTCGAAATGTTTTCATCACTCTGCACTAATAATAATATTAAAAATGATTTGTTTTGCGTAGTAAGCATCTTTGACTATCATAAGGAGATATCTCCTCCAGTTCTACGTTTGCATTGTGTGTGTGCGGGGAGGCCTTATGGTAGTTTCATTTTCCAAAAGCATTGCGGATATTTTTCCACCTCCCTTGTTGTTGTTGTTTTAAAAAGATAAATAACGGTTTTAAGTTCTCACACCAGTCCCATGACTGACCTGGAGTTTATTGTTCTCTTCCTAAACTCTGGGTGCCCATAATTTTCCACACGGACAGTCTAGAGTCAGGTTATCAGGTCATTCTGGATTCAGAAGTGCTTTGGAGCTCAAGTGGCGAGCTGGATGGCGAGGCGTATTACTTGTATATGATATTATCTTTCTGCTGTAAATTCACCTATAGGGACACGTTGTATAGCTGCCCAATCTTGTATTATGTTGTATATTGTTGTTGTACACTCTGATGATGATAATGTAGTGTAATAACTGATATAGTTCTTTGCTTTAAAGATTATTCATTTATCTATTATATGTTGTTCCGCTGCGATATGTGAGATTCTGATATTGTTTCTGTTCTATCTTTTTCTTATTTCTTCTATCTTTTTCTTCTACCTCTTCTTTTTAACCCTAACAATTCGGTTTTTCGGCATTCGATTATGCGGCATTTGATACAGTGGACGTAAGAATGCCGACCTTCGGATCTTTACAAAACCGCATCTGTTACATAAACTGTTGAAAGATAATACATATATATATAACTTACTTTATTAAAATATCTATTATAACATACATATATATGAATGAACTTTGTAAGATTAAAACTATAAACAATATAATTTAAACGAAACAGAGGCCATATCATATAAACAATATATATTCAAAACCGAAAATAGGATATATGATAATAAATTATAACAAAATATAAAAATATACAATATAAATTTACCATAAAAGAAGAAGTCTAAGGGGGTCTGCTGCAGCTTGAACAAGGCTTGCTGTAGTGGGTATGATGGATGCAGGGCTCGGCAATAGTAACTACAAGCAGGTGCAAAGTGGTGGAGGGCAGAGCAGCTCGCAGGGGAAGGTGAGGCGAGGGTCTCAGCAGAGGGGAAGATGCGGCTTGGCTGTGGCGAAGGTGGGGGCGAGTTTCAGAAGGCCGTGAAGGTGCGGGCGGAGGGAGGATGGTAGCTTTGGTTGCTGGGTGCGTTGTGGAATGCGGAGGGTGCCGGCCGACAGCATGGGTAAGGAGTTAAGGAAGGTTGATGACTGAGATGGAGGGATTTTTCATGGTGGAGCGTGGACACAAGTAAGAGATGAGGCCAGATGAGGGAGAGAGTGGTTCGGTCTTCAGAATGGCAGAGATTGCCACATGAAGGAAACGTGAAAGAGCATATATGAATTATTTACAAAGATTTTTGAAGAAGTGAAGGTGGACTTTGGGATTGCAATCGAGAAGGAAACGAATGGATTTGAACAAATATATATGTGTGGGCTTCAGGTTAAAACAAAGAGGAGCAGGTCAGAAAAAGGGAAGGCGATGAGCCGTAAAACAATAGAAATGAATGCAAAACGTATGACGAATAAAAAAAAATATATTTCCAAACTGATGGAAATGAAAGTAGTGCACAATCAATGCATTTAAACTATGGAATAATAAAATCTGATAATAATGACAGTGACCTTTTATTTCAGCCATTTGAAATTTGAATGAACATAAAAAATGGTACCGTTATAACGAACAATTTATTATTTCTATTGTGTACCGGACCTTAAAATACAGAAATAAATATACCGCAAAGATCAGCACGACGAGACGATCAAAAGGTATATAGATATTTGTGGTACGATCGTCCGATCAAAAGTCGATAATCGGTATCGATAAACGTTGCTATTCCGTACGGAAAAATCCAAATGGAGCTAGAAACGTCCGAATTTCGTGAAACGAATTTCGAGTCTGATTCAGAGTGTTCTAAATAAATTTCTCATGTTGACATATTTAGGTTTTGGAATATTTTAAATTCAACTGCTATTAACTGATTTAAATGGAAATAAAATTACACAATAAAATAAACTTCAATATTATCAGATGAAAATTTATCATTTGCTATGTTAAAATAGACATATACCAAATATTAAATTTTTATTTCAAAATATTATTATTAAAAATTTCTCAAAAATTCAATTAAATATGTTATAAAAACTTACGGGTCGTTACGCTCTCCCCCACTCAAAAACTTTTCATCCCCGAAAAGGAAGAAGGTAGGAGAATAGAAACAACCAAAAAGAAAAATTGATTGAAAGACAAGGATAAATAATTAAATTAAAACTATATAAATTTTTCTTGAAATATTCATTTGAAAACTTCATTTGCAAATCAATTAACTTTAATACTTTAATATTTTTCCAAACCCATTTGTAAAATTTCTTGCTTCCTTTATAAGTACCATTTATATGTTTGAATAACGCCTTTAAAAATATATGAAAACTATTTGAAAACAATTGTCTACATCATTACTTATTTTTTTACAAAGAAGCTATTGAAAACATTAAACCCATAATTCAGAAATTTATTAATTTATGTCAAGATGCTTTTCTATTAGTAAACCAACAATCATTTACGTTAAATATGTCTTTATTTGATTAATAACTTCTAAAATATTTATACTAATAATTTACTATTACCATGTAGTATATAAATAAACAATATTTTAAAAGGATATATTCAAAAAGGAAAAGAAGGTAGATTCGAAAAACAGAGTGTAGATGAATAAAGAAAGCTGAGCAGATAAGGTAGATTCAAAAGAATAGTATCGGGCACAATAGTTAATTCAAATCATAAGAATTTCAATTTCAAATATTAATACAAATTTCTTTGTTGGTAATACTTTTATAATAAAATACCTTTATAATAAAATACTTTTTATATTGAAACAAATTTTCCTTTCGAAAATACTTTTATAACTCGATGTTTCAACAAGTTTATCCTCGTTTTTGCAGACTCTGGCCAATGTTGATTAGGCACAAAGCTAGAATTCTTCAAGTAATTAGTAGACCCGTTTCAACACCCAGCGAAAATACTTGAAAAACCTTCTAATACGATATGGAATGTACAATCCAAACAAATCAACCGAATCATGGATCGTAGATACACAATGGTTACGCCGGATCCCCAAGGAAAACATCTGTACCTTTAAGAAACCGCTGCCTTGCGAATTTCGCCATGATAACAAAAAACTGTAGGACACAGATACACAATAGTTATGCCTAAATCCCCTAGGAAACATCCGTACCCTTTAAGCAATCTCTGCCTTGCGAATTACGCCACGACAACAAAACTGGTAGACCGCGGATACACAATGGTTACGCCTGGATCCCCCAGAAAACATCCATACCCTTTAAGCAATCTCTGCCTTGCGGATTACGCTACCACAACAGAATCGGTAGACCGAGGATACACAATGGTTACGCCTGGATCCCCCAGGAAACATCCGTACCCTTTAAGCAATCTCTGTCTTGCAGATTACGCTACCAAAACGACCATGGGTAACGCCATGGAATTCAAGGGACACTCGAGTATCACATCCGAAAAACTAAAGCAGAGAGAATAATATCGATAGAATGAATCCACAATGTGGCCACAAAGCGAATATAAAGCAGAAGGCACTTTCCATATCTTTACTTCGAAAATATGTATCATATAGTACCCTTTTCAAATCAAATTTCAAATATCATACTTATATAAAGTCCATTATATATAATATTTCATTTTCAAATCGAATACTTTCCAAAATCAATAGTATATCAAATAACACTTATATAGACTTTGATTATATAAGATTTTACTTTTCAAATTGAGTACCTTTCCAAATCAATAGTTTTCAAATCAACTTCATACTTATACAAATCAATTTTATATAAGTTCGATAACTCCTAAATCAAAGTATTTAGTAAAATATGGTTCTCAATTTCAATTCGTTTCAATACTAGTTCAGTTTCAAAATCATATATGATTCCAAATTATTTCTTCCAAATTGAATATCTTTAGTTTCAAAGTTTCCAAAATAATAGGTTTAGAAAATAATCCATGTTTCCAAATCAACATAATTTAGGTCAAATAATTCATTTCCAATATCATCATATAAATACTGGGTTTTAAATTCCAAACTATTTTCGAAACCAAATATTTTTCTCGAAATCAATTACTAAGTTTATAACCATCCCTTTAAAACCTTTAAACTATTTATTTTTATGTGAAAAATCCTATTTACCTTTTGAAATTTTTTATTCTATATATATATATAGTCTTATAAAAGATGTTACTAAGATAAAAACATTTAAAACTAATTTCTTTTCAAAACATTTTCACTTTTATATACATAATATAATCATTCTTATCAAAATAATAATTTTGGTATATAAAATAATTTCTAAAATACAAACAAACACGATTTTCAAAGGATGATTCAAGAATGGATTTCAAAACAAAGATAGAGATTCAAATTAGAGGGGATCTAATCAAATATAATTCTGATTCGAAGGTAGGCTTAAATGAAGATGAGATAATTAAATTACAAAATAGAAGATAGATATACTTATATAAATCGCGCGCGACCTTAACCGGGTCAACCGTGACTTCAGGAATATGATCGATGCGGAATTTTAAGGCGAATCGTCATGCGATCGCCAAAGATAGAATTCGACCTAGCAAGAGATAGCAGCATCTAGACCAAAAGTATAGAAATCTCCGGTGGATCAATGCCAATTGTAAAGGAGTTTCACCCCTTTACTAATCATTCAAAGATTGGCGGGATCGCCGATTTCTATAGAGATCATTCGAAATGGAGTTATGGGATGCTCCAAAATCAAAAGAATATAAATAAGGGAGACAAGAATGGATTTCAGAACAAGTGTGAGCGTTCCAAAATTCAAAGGAAACAGAATCAAAGAGGAAGAGATTCAAGCACAACAAAAATAATTCTGTAACTTGATTTACTCTATATATTGAGTTTTGCCTAAACCAGAGCTTTGATACCAACTGTAACAACCTGATATTTTCAACCATTCGCATCCACACACGTCGGACTTGAAGTGCTCAAAATATCATATTGTTAATTTAAATTTGGAAAAGCTCAGCATATACAGTAAATAAATCAATCACAGAATTACAAATACAGAGTATTATAATAGAATGCAGTGGAATAGATAAACAATAGTTCATGAAGCTACTGTATGAACAGCAGAGTTTCGAATAAAATGCAACAGGATATCTCAAATACAGACTGATGACACCTCTGAACAAATCAACTGGAAAAGCTGAAAGCTGAATAGATAGTTGGATCCCCAAGCGAAGCTCCAAACTCCAAGGTGAGTCTCAAATGCTGTATTACTCAGTCTAACCCGAGCGTAAAGCAAAACACAAAACGCTCGAGTCAGGATTAACATTCTTATATCAACAAATCCAACTCAAGTGAATATCAACAGAAATACAAGTAACTTATAGGATGTTTGGGATAACCATCCTCTAAGGATCCGTGGAACTATCTATAATGTAGAAATATACGCTATTAACAACTAAACGTCATTATAACACCGTGGTCATTTCAAAATATTTTATACTTCAAAACCAAATTATCATTTCTATTTCAAATATATCTATTTTATCGATTTCTAATACAGATTTGGACCACAAAATAAACCATTAAATTTCAATATATTTCAAAGCTTTAAATATTCAACATTTCAAAACTAAATTTAACAGTTTCATATAGATCTTGATTTAACTTCATTATTATTTAGTCTTGAAATCTTCACTTTATAAATGCAATATTATTTAAATAACCTTAAATCACATTTTACAAAGTCTTTCCTTTGATTTATTTAAACATGGAATATTCATTAAATTTATTAAATCAAAAATCAAGTTATAAATCATATCTATAAATTTCACATTCAGTGATTTCAAATCGATTTAATTAAATAAAATTCCTTATTAAATACGATTTCGAGTAAATTTCAAATTTATCTTCCCAACCTTAACTTATAAAATCATTATAAAAATCTATTTTTAAAATAAAAATTTAAATAACTACTTATACATATTATATATAATTAAATCAAACCTTATTATTGAATCTACTTTATATTAAAACGTATTTATATATGTTAACGCTTAAATTTGAACGCTAACACCCCGGTGTGTGAAGTGTAGTTGTGAAAGCACCACCCGATAGATCGGGGAAGAATTACAAGCAAGTAATAACGGAAAAGCAGTAAACAACAGCAATTTTATAGTGGTTCGGCTTATGGGTACAGTCTACGTCCACTTTAAGTACTTTTATTGATGATCTCGTTACAAGTTGATACAATTCTTCCCAAGTACAATTCACTTTGAACTACAAGAAACTTAGAACAAGTATTTTAAACTTCAATGGAGATGAGAGTCTTCGAATCCATGTTGGATGTACGTGATCTCTTGTTGAAGTTGTTTGTAGCGTTCTTAGTGTCTCGAGAGCTTCAAGTGTTGAATTGGTTTGGAATGCAGCAGAGTATCAGCGCTTGAAGAGAATGAGCCAAAGGGTCCCCTTCATGTTGAATGTGGCCTTGTATTTATAGGAAAACTGTTTAGGCTGAGATTGCTTAGTCATGAGTCGTGACCGACTCATGATGAGTCGTGACCGACTCATGATGAGTCGTGAGTCGTCTGCGAGTCACCTCTTTGCAGCATGATTTTGAACTTGCCTCTGAGTCTTGTGTCGTGCGTCGACCTATCTTTTGAGTCGTAGGCTTTCCTGGGTCGTGCCATCCTTAACCCATAGAATCTCCTTAACCCGTCAGGTTCCTTAAGTCGTAGCGGCCTCTTGTGTCGTTCATCTCTTGAGTCGTAAACCCAATGAGATACTTAAGGACCTTAAGTGGACGAGTCGTGATCAGATGAGTCGGTCTTTGATGAGTCGGAGCTCGAATGAGTCGTTGGATCGGTCTAGGCCTTGAGTCGCAGACCCGCTGAGTCGTTGATCCATACTGTACCTTTAAGGCGCTAACTCACTGAGTCGTTGCTATCAATGAGTCGTTGACCCATTGAGTCGGCAATCTCTGAGTCGCTTCATCAGTTGAGTCGCTGATTCCTATGAGTCGCTGACTGCCTTATCTGTTGAGTCGGCCTAAGTTTCAGTGGGGTTAACATTTGCCCCTCGAAGCACGCGCCTGAGTCGTAGGTCGCGCGCTTCGACTTATCTTAACTCGCTTGTGCCGACTCATGCCCTACTTCCTTGGTATAAAATGGATGAACCGTCACTTCTATCTTCTTCTTCCTTTATCAATCTCTTGAGTCGTGTTCCGCCATTAACACAACTCCAAGCTCCCAAAAATAATTTCAACTCGAATTAGCACCCAATCCTCTCTAGTCAACATACAATTGTAAGCGATTTCTTCCCTTTCTTCGATCGTTGATCATTATTGTCTTACACGCTTAATCCTTCGCCTCCGATTTGCCTCTTCGTGTCTTACGAGTTTTGTTGGATTTGATTGTTGATGAACTTAGGTCTACTTGATTTTACTCGCGGCGATCTATCATTCGAGGCGATTCTGTATTGTGATAGGATTAAAGTTACTATTTTTGGAGATACCATTAGGTTAACGGGTTATGGGTTAGGATCCGAAGATAGGACTTGGAGATAGGTCATTGGGTTATCATGGGGTAGGAGGGAAACGGGTTTTGGAGTTGTATGGTAGATAGGCCAATCAGAGTAAAACACTACCCCTGATGCGACTTAATAATCTTGAACGACCTAAAACCCTTTGCGATTCAACTCTGGACCGGCTCACCAACCTTCACGACACAAGACTTGAGTCGGGGCCGAGACATCACGACACAATGCTTGAGTCAGGGCCGAGACATCACGACACAATGCTTGAGTCGGGGCCGAGACATGTCTTGATGAATTTTTCATAATTCTGAGCTGACATCTATTCTCTTTTATGACTCGTGACCTAAGTATTGCTGAGTCGTCTTCGACTTAGTCCTTGAGTCGTCTACGACTTAGCACTTGCACTTTTAAACTCCACTTGAACCTTGAACTGCTGCTTGAATCTTTTACAGATTGCTTTAACTTGTAAGATAATAACCTGTCAATATAACATTCACAGAAAACTGGGACGAATATACTGTCATTGATTGCCCACATCGAACGACAGATTAGTTAATGATAGATGATTAACTTGAATAAACTGTATGTATGAAGTGCTTTTAACATATCAATTTCAAACAAAATACCAAAGCAATACTGAAATAGTCAATTGAAATCGACTTGCTTGCACTAATATTATGTTTGAACTTTTAGATTAACAAGTTCTGAAATGTTTACAATCGATCAAGCATCGATTAGTATAATTCCAGTTATATATACTTGTCACTTTTTATTAGTCTTGCACAACACTTCACACTTTTTAGGAAACGCGCACCTTCGCATTTGAACATCCAGTTGCTTGTGTAGAATGACCTCCCACCGAGAAGAAGAAGTGGTAACTCAAGAGGAAGAAACTTTTCCGATAGCTGTTCCCATAGAGAATCCTCCGGAGAGAACCCCGACTATTCTAACTTCGAGAGCGTTTGTCCAGCTGCGCACTCAATTTGGCTTTGCTGAAAGTGATGTTCTTTTCCCTGGGCCAAGTGATACTGCTGACAATCCTCCCTACGGCTTTGTTGCAGTCAATCGCCAAATGTGCTTAAGTAGGGCGATTCCTCCTTTTAACGACTTTCTTCAACAGTTCATGCTTCGGTTGTCTATCTCTCCATTCCAATTACACCCCAATGGCTACGCCATTCTGATGGGGTTATGTGTTCTATTTAGGAGAGTTTTGGATCGATTACCAAGCTTCGGGGAGATCTGCTATTTTTGCTCATTCACGAAAATTAAAGACCATCCCTCCATCGTGGTTATAAGAAGCGCTCGAAACCGCAAACTTATTACTGATCTCTCCGAAAGCGCTCACGGATTTTTGAATCAGTTTTTCTTTGTTCGCTGCCCTCTAGGGTTTTATGCCATCTGGGGAGTGGGAAGTAAGATTTCCTGTCTTTACTTTTTCCGTTTTGAAACTTTCTCGAGATCTGAACTCTCAGTTGCTAATTTCATTCTTTTCCTGTTTTTAGCACTTCCACCCCCTGCTAGGGACCCAAGTCTTAAGCAAATTTTTGAAAGATTAAATGCCGTGCCAGTAGAAGAGAGGAGCATAAAGTTTCTGCTAACTGATGAATTTTTACATCAATACGGACTCCTCCATCCCTCTCGCTTTACTCAGCCTCATGAACCTCCAACAGAAGTTCCTGATTCTCCGGCGAAAACTCTTGATCCCCCAGTTTCCACTAAAGAGCACATGCGAGGAGAAACTTCTGCAAAAACTTCACTAATAAAGTGTTCTGTTCCAAGAGATGACATGGGGCAATCCGAAAAACCCGCGCTTGCCCCCATTACTGAAGAGGAAGAGGAGCCCCCTTCCCAAACCAGGAATAGTGCCGATAAAGGAACTGATGGAGGGAAACAGGTTGGGCATGACGATGATGACGTCTTTGGGGACTTAAGTGACTTGATTATCACTTCCCAAGAGCTCTTTAAAGAAGACCCTGCTCATGGTAAAGTTATACCTCCAACGATTGAAGCAACATCTGCCCTCCAACAGACTCTAACTCCTTTATCTCAAGAATTGTCATCAACAGTGAAATCTATCACTTCCCCCCAACAGAGGAGTGGTTCGTTAGTCCAACGCGAGTAGCTTGCACTTCACAAACAACTAAGGATTTTCCAGCACATTTATGCACTTATCTTCTTATACTTTGAAGATTTCTAAAGCTTATCTTTTCTTTTTTCAGATTCTTCAATGACACGCGGCGGATCATATTATCAGGATTTCCAACGCTACGGGGGGCGTGGCCAATATAATTATGGGCGCTACTTCGCCTCCTATAGAGAGTCTGACGAAGAGAGGGCTGCTCGAAAGGCTCGTGAAAGGAGGGATGCAGAAGAGCGTTATGACAGAAGGGATAGGGATGAGCACCATGATTCTCTGCAGAGAAGTGAAGACTCTCACAAAAGGAAATCTCACGACGACCGAGGAAAGGGTCATGTAGCTGAAGATTCAGGCAAACGAGCCCGATATGGTGAGAGACATGCTTCCACTACTCCCGAAAAGCCTACTGCCCCTGCCCCTCTTGACATTCCTTCCGACTCTCCTGCTCTCGGGAAGGAGGACATCCAGACAATAATAAGCAGGCCTAAATTTCAAGTGGGACCTGGCCCAGCCACTTTACAAAGTCGTTTTCCACAATGGTGCTTAAAGGGTGTGAGATTCGACCTTGACCTGGTTCCTATTGACAAGCCTGCTATGCTACGAAATCTTGACGCCGTCAAACTTGATATCGAGAGGATGTCAAACTGGCAGAAGCTTGTTGATGAGCTTCAAAGAGTTAACCGTGCCAACTTAGAGGCCATGCTCACCATGGAAAACGATAAGGCTGAGTGGCAAAAGGTCCTTGAGCAGCATGATACCGAAATGAGGAGCATTACTTCCTACATCGAGGAGCTCGAAGCAAAGGTTGAGAAGTTGAAAGATGAGCTTGCTGCTTCCTCTACTTCATACTCTCAAAAAGAAGAAGTGCTTCTCAGACAAGTTAGAGATGCTCATGCCAGTCAGAGGGACGCTGAGGACAGGCTTGAAGTGCAGAAAAGAATCAACGAGGGCTATGCTTCTGATATTGATGAGCTTCAAAAGAAAAACAACTCCCAGGAAGCGGAGATACAAATGCTTAAGCTTCAGCTTTCCAAAACCGAGAGGGAGCGTGATGAGGCTGTCGCCGGCAGAATCGCAGCTGAAAATTCTCATGAGGCGACCAAGAACAGCTTCGGCTCAACATTATTCGACTTCTATTTGCATAGCGTCTTGGGGCGTGGAAGCCTCGCTTTTCTTGGTCCCAAGTATGAGATCACTTTAGCTGAAGTGTGGGAGGCCGCCCTCGATATGCTTGGTGCTGAAGGTGCTGGTTATGACGAGTCAGCCCTGGAAAGGCATTATTTTGATGAAGACGCTCGCGCTGCTCTCGCCAGGGGAAAGGAACAACTTGCCAAACTAAGAACCGAAGTGACGGAAGGGGACCGGCTGGAAAAAACCACTTCAACTATTCTAGTCCAGCCACCTTCTTCGTCTGAAGTCAACATCATTGGTCCCAGTTCCCATTTTGCTTCTCCTACCAAAGTTACCACTGAGATTACAAGCGTACATGGTGGAGACGAGGGTGATGAGAGCGCCGACGCGCAAGCTTATGAAGTTGATATCAGGAAATCAGCTTCACCAGGTAACTTCACTGTTAATCCCGCTACTGTCAATTCTATTCAAGCGGGTTATTCATTTGTTTCACATGAGTTTCATGAACTCCTTGGCTATTTTCTCAACCTTGATGAGCCTTCATCTCCTCTCTCTACTAACTTTATTGGTGAGCCTTCATCTCCTCTCTTTACTGACTTTAACCTCTTTTCTTCTGTAGAGAAAGTACCAAGCACTGCTCAAACTTCTACTCCTCCGGTTATCCTTCCTTCATCTCTTCAGGCGGCGCCTCCTTCTGCCTCGCAACCTGGATCACAGGAGGAACAAATAGAGGCTCTTCACGGCTTGGATGATCTCATCGCTTCGCAAGAGCAGAAAGATGAGAGACCTGAGGGAGGTGACATATCCCCGGAACGGACTCCTTCTGACGACATTGCTCTATCAAAACTTGTCACTCCGGGGAGTGAGTCTTCCTCACAAAGGAGAAAGAAGCGTGGGACATCAAAGAGGAGGGGGAAGAAAATCACCGCCACTGAAGAGGAGCCGGAAGTTGAACCGGTTGCACCTACCTCTCCTACTTCCCTTATACCCACTGGCCGACCTGAAAAGCTGGTCATTCGACCGGGTAAAGGGTCCAAAGGAGGGAAGAAGAAGTGAAGATTTTAGCTTTTTGCCTTTTGTATGTACTGGCCGAGAATTGTGCGGGTACCGGCCCCCGCTTTTCTTTATTTTGAAACCTGTATCTGCATTATAGTTGAATAAAATGATTCCTTCCCCCGCTTTTCTTTATTTTGAAACCTGTATCTGCATTATAGTTGAATAAAATGATTCCTTGTTTGTACAAACTTCTGTTTGAATTTGAGAATGCATTTACTATTTATTTTTTTGCACAAGTTTATTTACACGATATTGCAGCGAGCTTATGGCATGTTACTTGAGCGTTACCTTTTGCTGGTTTGGCTATACCATATTGTGTGTAATTATACTATATTGCCTCCATTCCATAAGTTTGCTGCAATATTCTATACTTCGAGGGGACTTGCACTCTTATTTGCTAAAGAATAGTTATTTTATTTCCTTAAAGAGAATTTTTGTAGAGTACAATCCCCTTCGTATAAGTTTCAGCGCTTTGTCCTTTGGAGAAATCACTTCTTTCTTTTGCTTAAGTACATTTTTTACCAAGTGAATTCTTTTATGCGGTAAAGCGGACCTCTGAAGGGTACTTTAACTCCCTCTCTTTTCTTTTTTTTTTCTTTTTTTTTTCGAGGAAGATTATTCCCCAGAATAGGTAAATTATTCTTTCTTCGGAAGTTAAAGTATGCCCCTGATAAGGATTTTTTTTATATATAGAAAGTTGTACCTCTGAGGAGGGATTTTTCACGTTTCAACACTTGGAAGTTTTATTTCAATCTCGGTGAAACGTGTACCTCCAACGAGTTATGCCTTAGAAATCCTTTTCACGTTTCAACACTTGGAAGTTTTATTTCAATCTCGGTGAAACGTAGGTTTCCGAAGAGGTCTTTCTTCTTAATTGTGTCCCCGGGAGGGGGTTGTACCTCTGAGGAGGGATTTCTCACGTCCCAACACTTGGAAGTTTTATTTCAATCTTGGTGAAACGTGTACCTCCAAAGAGTTGTGCCTTCGAGGAAATCCTTTTCGCGTTTCAACACTTGGAAGTTTTATTTCAATCTTGGTGAAACGTGGGCTTTCAGGAAGGTCTTTATTTTGTTTTTGCATTTCAACTTTGGTGAAGTGAAATTCCGAAGAGCGGTTATTACACTTCAACTCCTGGCGAAATGTGCCTCCGAAGAGGGCTTTTATTTTGTTTACATTTCAACTCTGGTGAAGTGATATCCCGAAGAGCGGTCATAACACTTCAACTCCTGGTGAAATGGGCCTCCGAAGAGGGCTTTTATTTTTTGGCATTTCAACTCTGGTGAAGTGAAATCCCGAAGAGCGGTCATAACACTTTAACTCCTGGTGAAATGTGCCTCAGAGAGGGTTTTCATCGCCTGGAAGTTACTCTCTCATGGTTGGAGCGTCATGACTCCTCCAATCTTTTTTGTTGAGTAGAGAACTTTCTTTTTTGTGGCGTATGACCCATTAGAGGTCTTTTATCCTCCGAAGAGGACTTGTGCTGCTGATGGTAGCTTTGGTTGTTCCTCTGTTCACTTGCTTATGCCTTTTCAGCGATCCTCTCTCTTTTTTTTTTAAAGTTTTCATTCCCCTTTTCTTGCAAGTAGCTTGTTTAATCCAAGGAAGTGTACTTCATTGCCAGGCAAGTTCGTGAGAACGGGCACTAGCTTCCTAATTGGATGTTTGTTTGTTCAAACAATCTCAATTTATCAGCAAGGGCTCGTTTCTATCGAAATCATTAGCCGTTCAATTGAAGTATTTCCTATCTAGGATTTGAATTCGGGGTCTTTGTGACTTGAAATTTGTTTGTTGAATGATGGTGAGAATCGCTCGGTCTTATTATGCGCAAGTTTTATTTCCATTGTCTGCAAAAATTTAAATCGACATTTCAGCAATACATTTTATGTATTTTTATATCGAAAACAAAGCAAACATATAATGATAATAAGGAACACAAGATTTATAGTGGTTCGGCCATGAAATTGGGCCTACATCCACTTTATATTCTTTCATTATTTACTTGCATCAGTTTCACAATTGCTTTCAATTACAAGAATCATACATTCATAATTCTTTTTACAATGTTTCAACAAAATTTTCAAGTAAAGTATGGACGCAAATGGTTGCTGTTCCATGCCCTTGGAATTTGATCTCCATCAACAGTGGTGAGCTTGAATGTGCCGTCAAGAAGCTTCTGACCTATTACATATGGTCCTTCCCAATTTGGCCCAAACACACCTGTCGCGGTCATAATTCTTTTCAGGACTAGATCTCCAATTTCAAAGCTGCGTTGACGAACTTTGGAATTGAAATGTCTGGCTATCCTTTGCTGATGAGCTGCAACTCTGAGGTTAGCTTCATCTCTTTTTTCATCAAGGAGATCCAGCGCTTCAAGTTGTAGCTTCTCATTTTCTGCTTGATTGAAATGGATTCTTCTGTGTGAAGGGACCTCTGTTTCAACCGGGATCATTGCTTCCGATCCGTATGCTAACGAAAAAGGAGTATGCCCAGTTGCAGTTTTGTGAGTAGTTCTGTATGCCCATAGTGCAAGTGGTAGTTTATCGACCCAACCACCTTTTGCTCTTTCGAGTTGCTTTTTGATGGTTGATTTGATGATCTTGTTCACTGCTTCCACTTGCCCGTTTGCCTGCGGATGAGCTACTGCCGAAAAGCTTTTCTGGATTTTGAATCGTTTGCAAAAATCCTGGAATTCCTCGCTTTCAAACTGAGTACCATTGTCTGTGATTATTTTCTGAGGCACACCGTATCTGCAAATGATATTCTTGGTCACAAAGCTTATCATTTTCTTAGAAGTGATAGTAGCCAATGGTTCAGCTTCAGCCCACTTAGTAAAATAATCAACTGCAACAATAGCATATTTAATCCCTGATTTAGCAGTTGGTAGCGGCCCAATGAGATCCATTCCCCAAATTGCAAATGGCCATGGACTGACCATCTGTGTGAGTTCGGTAGAAGGTGCTCTAGGAATTTTGGCATATCTTTGGCATTTGTCACATTTTCGGGAGTAATCTGCAGCATCCCGATTAATTTCTGGCCAAAAATATCCGTATCGGAGAATTTTCTTTGCTAATGTTTGACCACCTGAATGATCACCACATTCTCCTCCATGCACTTCAGCTAGGATTGTTTTGGACTCTTCCCGGGATACACATCGAAGCAATGGCATTGAGAATCCCCGTCTGTACAATCGGCCATCCTGAATTACATAGCGAGAGGCCTTCCTTAGTAGCTTTCGTCTTTCTATCGAGTTTTCTGGCAGAGAACCTCTGAGTAGGTAATCCAGTATTGGAGTCATCCATGACTCTTGTTCTTGAGATACATTCATAATCCAGTCTATATCCATCTCGTCTATACTTGGCGCTGAAAGGACTTCTACAGGGACCAATCCCAATAGTTGAGCTTCACCAGAACTTGAATACTTTGCGAGGGAATCTGCCTTCATATTCTCTTCCCGAGGAATGTGGCTTATTGAATAGTGATCGAGTTCACATAGGAGTTCCCAAGCCTTTGACAAGTAGGAAGGCAGGTTTCCACCTTTTGCTTGAAATTCCTTCTTGACTTGGCATACAATAAGCTGAGAATCACTGAAGATTTGTAATGCTCGAATGTTTAGCTCTTTAGCGATTTTCAGACCTGCAATAAGAGCTTCATATTCTGCTTCATTGTTTGTTGAAGGAAATTCCAATCTTAGTGCATAACATAATGATCGACCCTCAGGAGTTTCAAGTACCACTCCGGCTCCAGAACAGTAGTCATTTCTTGCGCCATCAACATACATCTTCCACTGGATTGGGGGATCATTGATCGCTTCTTCCTCACCATTATCTTTCTCTGTGAATTCTGCAATGAAATCAGCTAAAGCTTGTCCGTTGATTGCTTTTCGGGGCTGATAGGTGATGTCATATTGACTGAGTTCAATGTTCCATTTTAGAAGGCGACCCGAAGTTTCAGGGCGGAATAGGACTTGCTTTAGAGGTTGATCAGTGAGTACTTTGATAGGATGAGCTTGGAAATATTGCCTCAGTTTCCTTGATGCAACTAGTAGGCAATAGGCGAGTTTTTCCAACTTGGAGTAATTCAGCTCTGCCCCAGTGAGTCTTTTGCTGATATAGTAAACCGGATGTTGAATCCTTTTGTCTTCCCGTATCAGCGCTGCACTTAGAGCATGAGATGATACTGCCAAGTATATAAGAAGATCCTCACCATTGCCTGGCCTAGAAAGTATTGGAGGCGTTTCCATATGACGGATCAACTCATCGAAGGCCTTTTGGCATTCGGAAGTCCATTCAAAATTCTTCTTTCCTTTTTTCAGGGCGTCAAAGAATGGGATGCATTTATCAGTGGCTTTGGAAATGAACCGACTCAGGGCGGCGACCTTTCCGTTGAGACTCTGCAATTCCTTCTTTGTTCTAGGAGCTTTAACTTCTTTCAAGGCAGTAATTTGAGCTGGACTAGCCTCAATGCCCCTAGCACTGACGATGAAGCCTAAGAACTTTCCGGACTCGACCCCAAATGTACATTTCAGAGGGTTAAGTTTCATTCTGTATTTCCGGAGGACTGCGAACATTTCTGCTAAGTGTTCAATGTGATCCGCTGCTTTCCTGGACTTCACTAACATGTCGTCGACGTAGACTTCCATAGTTTTGCCCAATTGCGGTTTGAACATAGCATTAACAAGTCTTTGGTAGGTTGCCCCTGCGTTTTTCAATCCGAAGGGCATAACTTTGTAGCAATAAAGTCCAACATCTGTGATAAAGCTTGTATCCTCCTGATCCGGCTCATGCATCATGATTTGGTTATAACCGGAGTAGGCATCCATGAAAGATAACAATTCATGTCCCGCAGTTCCGTCTACCAGTTGATCGATCCTGGGTAATGGGAAGCAATCTTTGGGGCAAGCCTTGTTTAGATCAGAAAAATCAATGCACACTCTCCATTTTCCATTAGCTTTCTTGACCAACACAGGATTTGAAACCCAATTCGGATATGTAGATTCTTTGATGAAGTTATTTTCCATGAGTCGATCAACTTCTTCTTTTAATGCTGCTGACCTTTCTGGACCTTGGGTTCTCCTTTTCTGTTTAACTGGAGTAAACTTTGGGTCAACATTCAGAGCGTGTACTGCAACTTCTGGAGATATCCCACACATATCGGCATGAGTCCAAGCAAAGACATCCAGATTTGCTTTCAGGAAAGATATCAAGATATTCTGAATTGACACATTAAGCTGTGAACCCACATTCAACACCTTATTTGGGTCCTTCGGGTCAACAGGTACCGGAACTGTCGTTTCCACCGGTACTACTCTATTCTCCCCTGTACTGGCTTTTCTGGGATCCATTTCTTTCCGTGCCCCACTGTGCTCGCCAGTGCAGGGTCCGCTCCGTAATTGCTACAAGGCTGGTTCCTTGATGCGGACTGGAGTTGCCGCATCCTTTCCCATTTCTCTTTTTCTTGACTCTCGCAGCTCTGTCAAATAGCATTCTCGCGCAGCATTTTGATCCCCTTTTATAACTCCTACTCCATTGTCAGTAGGAAATTTAATAGTGAGGCACCACGGGGCTAGGATAGCTTTGAATGCTGCGAGCGTTGGACGGCCAAGAAAAGCATTATAAGCAGAATATTCATCGACGATCACAAAGGTTTGCTTTCGGACCACTTTCCTTTCTCCTTCCCCAAGTTCTACAAACAGATCGATGGTTCCTACTGGTTGCTTTGGCTCCCCAGTGAAGCCAACGATTTTCTGTGATGAGGCGTGCACATCAATCATAGGGATTTTCATCTGGTCAAATGTCTTTTTGAAGAGGATATTACATGATGCTCCGCAGTCAATGAGGACTCTTCTGACAATGGCTGGTCCAATACCAGCCGAGATGACCAAGGGATCTAAAGTAGGAGCTTCAATACCTGTAGAATCTCTGGCTCTGAAAATAATATCATCGCTGAAAGTTTTCTGTTGTTTAAGGGGCGTAGTGTCTTCTAGAACAAAGACGTCTTCTTCGGCTGGAGCATATTTCAAAGCCCTGGAATATCTCTCCATCTCACCCCAGCTCTTGCCAGCTGGGTGAGGCCCCCCTGTAATGACATTGATAACGGGCCTTCCAGATTCATGTCCCGTAGCTTTCTCACTTGTCCTAGGCTGATGAACAGGAACCTGTTGCCCCTGACTTGACGATGCAGGATTGTTGCTATTTTTCTTCACGAATTGCTGCAGTTTGTTTTCTCTCAGCAACTCTTCAATCAGATTTTTCAACTGGCGGCATTCATCAGTCTCATGACCGGGTTGATTGTGGAAGCGGCAGAATTTCCCACTCTGTATGGCTTTTTTCCCGGTTCTCAAAGGGATAGGTTTAGGGAAATCGACGGAATCTTTAGTGGCCAGGTAGATGTGCTCCGGTGTATGTGATAATGGAGTATATTCTGATGGCTTGAAGGATCGGGGCTTCTTCAGATTACCCTGTTTCTTCCCATTACTATTCTCCCTTTTTTGCCCCACCGATTCATTCTTGCGTGGAGCGACAGTGTTGTCTTCTGCTTTTTCCAACACTGTCTTTACTGGTAAAGGACGGCTTTCCAAGCGAATGAATTCATCTGCTTTTTTGTAGAACTTTTCGAGAGAGGTTGGCTCCTTCATATTTAACCATTTCCCAAATTCGCTTGACTTATCAATAGCCCTCATCAGATAAGTCAATATCATTCGTGGTTCAGCATTGTCCACCTCAGCCAGTGCTATATTGAAGCGGTTCAAGAAGGATCTGATAGACTCACCAGGATTCTGCTCTAAACTCGATAGTGACATAATGTCCTTGGCCTTCGAAGCATATAGTCTAAACTGCTCCTTGAATTTTCTGGTCAAGTCTGAAAACTGATCGATAGATCGGACTGGCAACTTGGTGAACCACAGTAAAGCCACGCCTTCCAGGTATACGGGGAAATATCGGCACTTTATTTCGTCGGAGGCCCTGGCACCTGTCATGTGCCAATCATATTTATACAAGAACTCATTCGGATCACTTGTCCCTTTGTAAGCTGGAATAGTCGGAGGGACAAACTTCCTTGGAAATTCCGCCTTCAAGATTTTTTCAGTAAACGGAGTTTTACTTGGGGCGAAACCCCATTCCTTCTCATCTTCAACCCTTTGCATACTTTCTTTCATGATCTGCCGAACCATTTCAGAAAGATATTCCTCATCATGCCGAGTTCTAGATCCACCAGCCTCAGGGACTGCCTGCTCAAAGGGACTAGTAGCCCTTTCCGGAGCATTCCTCTCACTAACATCATGAATGTTGCCAGCATAGTTCCTTTCATTTCCAGCTGGTTGATTGTTTGCCCCAAGTAAATCGTTCAACTTATTCAGAATCAGAGCGTTCTGGGCACTTTGAGCCTCTAATTGTACATTTTGGGCGTTTATCTGCTGGTTTAGCCCTAGAATCACAGCATCCAACTCCGCTTTCGTAACTCCAACAGACGGAGTGGGTTGATTAGGTACAGGGGAAGCGGAGGTTCCCTCTTGAATGTTTCCAGATCTGATAGATCTACTTTTCCTTCCAGGAGCCATAATCTCAGATATACTTCTGGTTTTTAAGGAAATTCCTTCTTCAAATCTCTGTGAAGCAATGATGACAGTTGTCCTGAGTTCAATTCTCAGTGAAAGCACCAAAAATGTTAACGCTTAAATTTGAACGCTAACACCCCGGTGTGTGAAGTGTAGTTGTGAAAGCACCACCCGATAGATCGGGAAAGAATTACAAGCAAGTAATAACGGAAAAGCAGTAAACAACAGCAATTTTATAGTGGTTCGGCTTATGGGTACAGCCTACGTCCACTTTAAGTACTTTTATTGATGATCTCGTTACAAGTTGATACAATTCTTCCCAAGTACAATTCACTTTGAACTACAAGAAACTTAGAACAAGTATTTTAAACTTCAATGGAGATGAGAGTCTTCGAATCCATGTTGGATGTACGTGATCTCTTGTTGAAGTTGTTTGTAGCGTTCTTAGTGTCTCGAGAGCTTCAAGTGTTGAATTGGTTTGGAATGCAGCAGAGTATCAGCGCTTGAAGAGAATGAGCCAAAGGGTCCCCTTCATGTTGAATGTGGCCTTGTATTTATAGGCAAACTGTTTAGGCTGAGATTGCTTAGTCATGAGTCGTGACCGACTCATGATGAGTCGTGACCGACTCATGATGAGTCGTGAGTCGTCTGCGAGTCACCTCTTTGCAGCATGATTTTGAACTTGCCTCTGAGTCTTGTGTCGTGCGTCGACCTATCTTTTGAGTCGTAGGCTTTCCTGGGTCGTGCCATCCTTAACCCATAGAATCTCCTTAACCCGTCAGGTTCCTTAAGTCGTAGCGGCCTCTTGTGTCGTTCATCTCTTGAGTCGTAAACCCAATGAGATACTTAAGGACCTTGAGTGGACGAGTCGTGATCAGATGAGTCGGTCTTTGATGAGTCGGAGCTCGAATGAGTCGTTGGATCGGTCTAGGCCTTGAGTCGCAGACCCGCTGAGTCGTTGATCCATACTGTACCTTTAAGGCGCTAACTCACTGAGTCGTTGCTATCAATGAGTCGTTGACCCATTGAGTCGGCAATCTCTGAGTCGCTTCATCAGTTGAGTCGCTGATTCCTATGAGTCGCTGACTGCCTTATCTGTTGAGTCGGCCTAAGTTTCAGTGGGGTTAACAATATATAAAATATTTTCAATATTAAATAAAACTATCTATATATTTTCTTTCAAAAACCATAGAAATCATTTAAAAAATATTTATATATAAACCAACGGTGTCCGCGTAAAATTTTCTATCCTATAGTCAAGTGATATGGATATTTATCATTTCAATCTGCCATTTAAATATATACGGGTAGATATCATTTCAAGCTGCAATGCCAAATTAAGTCAAATGAAAATCGCTTGGGTTTATCATTTCAACCCATAACGATTTTCTCCTATTCTACGGATCGTTCGAGCATGTATCATTTCAACCCATAGGAAATTCTATACTAACAAAGAACTTGCATAGTGATAACAGATATAAAAATAATATAACATGCATATACGTCATCAATAACAATATAATATAAACAACAGGATATGGTGTTATATCCCACAGGTGAACAGTTACATATAATAGCATATACAACAATTTAAATAACCACAGCAGCATATTTTAATTGTCGTTTCAATTGAAATCAAATTTAATAAATACAAGAACGTTAATCGTGAGTGATTGCTCACATTTCGAGACTAGAGAGATGAACGAGAATGAGAGAAGCTACGAATCCAAACACGAATTCCAAAGTGAAACAAGATGGGCACGAATTCGACGGTCAAAGCTGATTAATGGAATCGATGAAAAACAAATTGAATTAGTTTTGATATAAAAGGAAATTATATATTATTATTATTATCAACTATATTTTATTTAAGACAAATATCAAATATTCCAAAATCATTATTCTTAAAACTCAAATATTTAAAAATCAAAGATATATATGTTATACTTAAGACCCATACTCATATATATATTTTTTCAATGATTATTATAAAACAAATATAAACTTAACCATATATATAACAACATTTATACCTAAACTGGCACGTTCTAGAAAGCCTACACAACTAATACCCATGAAACCAGTAACATATTATACACAACATACAGTAAAATTATTATATAGACACTACAACTGGCGTACAACCCATACATATACTATACGGACTCATACTTAAACACATCATTATTTATGTAAAACTAATATATATATACTTTATAATAAGATGAAATAAACTATATATAAAAATATAAACAAACGTATACACATATTCAATAAAAAAAATTCCAGGCAAATCAAACTTACTATATATATATTTATAGCCGAAACTGCTTATATTATATGAATTGTAACTCATATATACACGTATAAACTAGTATACTTCTTTCTTCAAACAAACCATATGACTTACATAATATATAGTTTGAAAACCTTTACATACAAAACAGAGGAAAATGTAACATAGCTTTATCAGGTAAAATATAACTAGGCAGAAGATAACTGAGATATATATACGTATATTAACTAACTATTAAACAAACTAATATATATATATATATATATATATATATATATATATATATATAATAGTACCTATATAAATTAGTATAGGTATATTAACTAACATCACTACAGCTTATATAGTAACAGCATAAATATATAAACTAACAAAAAATCCTAACAGTAAACGAAATTTTCATTATATAGAGGTACTGTAAACTGTTGAAAGATAATATATATAACTTACTTTATTAAGATGTCTATTATAACACACACACATATATATAAACAAGATCATTTTGAACGAAACAGAGCCCATATTATATAAACAATATATATTCGAAATCGAAAATAGGATATATGATAATAAAATATAACGAAATATAAAAATATAAAATATACATTTACCATAAAAGAAGAAGTTTTAGGGGGTCTACTGCTGCTCGAATAAGGCCCGCTATCGTGGGTATGATGGATGCAGGGATCGGCAACAACAACTGCAAGGCGGGTGAAAAGTGGTGGAGGGCGGAGCAGCTCGCAGGGGAAGGTGAGGCGAGGGTCTCAGCAGCGGGGAAGATGCGACTTGGCTTTGGCGAAGGTGGAGGCAAGTTTCAGGTGGCCGTGAAGGTGCGAGCGGAGGGAGGAAGGTAGCTTCATTTGCTGGGTGTGTCATGGAATGCGGAGGGCGCTGGCAGATAGCATGGGTAAGGAGTTAAGTAAGGTTGATGACTGGGAAGAAGGATTTTTTCATGGTGGAGCACGGAAACAAGTAGGAGACGAGGCCAGATGAGTGGATGAGTGGTTTGGCCTTCAGAATGGCAGAGATTGCCACAGGAAGGAAATGTGAACGAGCATACATGAATTATTTACAAAAGATTTTCGAAGAAGTGAAGGTGGACTTTGGGATTGCAATCGAGAAGGAAACGAATGGATCTGAACAAATATATATATATATATATACGGGCTTCAGGTTAAAACAAAGAGAAGCATGTCAGAAAAAGGGAAGGTAATGAGCCGTAAAACAAAAGAAATGAATGCACAACGTATAACGAATAAAAAAAATATATATTTCAAAATCGATGGAAATGAAAGGAGCATGCCATCAATGCATTGAAACTATGGAATAATAACATCTGATAATAATGATGCCGACCTTTTATTTCAGCCATTTAGAATTTGAATGGACATCAAAAATGGTAACGTTACAACGCATAATTTATCGTTTCTGTTGCGTACCGGACCTCAAAATACAGAAATAAATATATCTCAGAGATCAGAATAACGAGACGATCAAAGCGGTATATACATATCTATGGTACGGTCATCCAATCAAAAGTCGATAATCGGTACTGATAAACGTTGCTATTCCATACGGAAAAATCAAAACAGAGCTAGAAACGGTCGAATTTCGTGAAACGAATTTCGCAGTCTGATTCAGAGTGTTCTAAATAAATTTCTTTTGTTGACGTATTTAGGTTTTGGAGTACTTTTAAATTAAACTGTTATTAGCTGATTTAAATGGAAATAAAATTACACAATAAAATAAAATTCAATATTACCTTATGAAAATTTACCGGTTGCTATGTTAAAATAGACTTATACCAAATATTAAATTTTTATTTCAAAATATTATTTCTAAAAATTTCTCAAAAATTCAATTAAATACGTTATAAAAATTATTAAAATTTACGGGTCGTTACAATCGGTGGTCGACGGTGATATGATGGAGCTGGAGGTGGTGATGGAGGAGAACTTCAAATTTTGGAAGAACATTAGTAGTAGTAAATAATATAGTATCCTTTTTTGATAGTAACCGTAAACGATAATGTAAACTACTAATTTTTGTGGATTTCGATAGTAGTAGTAAAATATGCTATATAGAATCAGTTTTTGTGTTTTTTGATAGTAGTAGTAAATGATAATGTACAGTAGCAGTAAATATGTAAACGATACTGTATATTATCGATTTTTATGTTTTTTTGATAATATATATAATATCAATTTTTGTGATTTTATTCAATGAAATTATACATATTTAATAGTATTTATGAATTATAGTACCAGTTTATGAATTATAGTAGTAGTTTATGAATTTTTAGTAGTAGTTTTTGAACAAACGTACCAGATAAAGTGTGCATTTATTATGTGTGTTCTAGCAGTTGATGAATTTTAGTTTTTTTTTTTGAATTATAGTAGCAGTTTACACACATTTAATAGTATTTATGAATTATAGTATTAGTCTATTCACATTTAATATTATTTCGGAATTATAATAGCAGCTTTATACACATTTTATGTTTTTTGATAGTAGCAGTAAATGATATAGTATACACATTTTGATAGAAGCAGTTTTTTGATAGGAGATATATATTTGATAGTAGCAATTTTATACACATTTGATAGTAGCAGTTTTATACACATTTGATAGTAGTAGTTTTTTGATAGTAGATATACATTTGGCAGTGGCAGTTATATACAAATTTGACAATGATACTGCCTAGTATCATTTTATTTTTTAAAAGGAAACTGATACAACATAGTAGCGGTGTCAAACCTGCTAGTAAAATTTTAGATTTTGGCGATTGTGGTGGTGTTGGGAGCGGCGGCGAGGCTGGTGGTGTAGGTAATGGCGGCGAGTGGTGGTGCGAGAAGTGGTGGTTGGTAATTTTGCTGCTTTTTCCTTATGACTAATTTGGAAGAATATTTGTTCTTGTGGCTAAAATATGGAGGTTGTGTCCTTGAGGGTAAAAATATATATAAATTTTTGTCCTTTAAACTAGTTCGCCTTTTGTATAACACGTTCTAATGGAATTCAATCCAAAGAAGCTAGAAACCAGAGCGATAATTTTACACTATACCTAAGAAAAACTTATATCGAGTAACCAATCAGAAATAAGGTCACAGAAATATCCAAAAATATTAAGTGATGTGTATGAATCTAAATATTTCATACAGATGCATCCAAAACTAGACCCTTAACCTACATATAATTTCTTAAAATATGGAAATCAAACAGTCATCGCACTATTCACGAATTTCATCTAAAATGCATTTTTCGTTTCCTTTTTCTTCATTTTAAAACTCTACCCCGAAGAGTAGAGCTAGCGGATCCAGATGGCCCGCCACAACCGACCCCTCTTTTTTAACAACCCAACATAAAGCATCAACCCTATAAGCATTCTTCTTTTTTCAAGGGATATATAACCGCTCCACGTCTTAAGGGTTACATAGCGTAGCTTGCTTGGATTCGTATAAGAGATCTCAAGGAACTTCGTTCCGTGATTGCTAGGCAGTCCTAACCAACTGCCCTTTGCATGTGAATAACATTGTTTTTATCCAGCCCTTTGACTGGGCAATATTTGGATAGACTGGGCGAATCGAACATAGAGATTATCGAGGTAGGAAGCTCAAAGAGATAGCTAGAAATTCTGTAAATCAAAAATAAACAGAGCCAGGAGGAAAATACCAAACCATCAAAAGGATCAAGGAGGAAAAATCTGAACACTCCACACCCCTTAGTATACCCAAAAGGATACACTAAAAGGTGTGGTACATTGTAGGTATAACTAAAACTAGCAGAGACAAGATTCACAAGACAAAAACTAAATAATAATATTAATAATAATAATATAGAAAAAACAACTATAGTATTTTGCTAAAAATCAAACTCCATAATATAAGGTGATAAGAATAAGTCACCAAATACCAGATACATCGTATGTCAAAATACCCATACAAGTCTTATGAAATCAAAAACCATAGTCTTTAATAAATCAGAGTACAATTTTCCCCAAAAGTTCCAGTTACAACAAAGGAAACTAAAAACTAGAAATAAAGAAATGGAATACATGATAGAATCTCTGCCAAATAAGTCTCCACGAATCTGCAGTCTATCGTCCTTGTCCCTGATTTTCTAGGGGGAAAATAGGAAATCAGAGGAGTAGGTCAGACTAAAAGTACAGTGAATGATAGTAATCACTAGAAATTTTAAGCAAAGTAAAGGTAATAGCTTTTACAACAGTTCTAGTATTAAAAAGGAAACAAAGGAAATAAAAGGAAAGATAAAGCTGGAAATAAGTACGGATTAACTATTGCTAAATTAATATGATAGGTTAACTTTGATTGTTTGCACTTGTCTTGATAGCTGTTTTGATTAGGCTAAAATCCTAATTCTACCCTTTAATCGGCCAGCTACTCAGTAGTACCTACTGTGGATTAGACACTATATAACTCTCTAAACACAAGGAGATGGCTTCTACGGAAGATATACATAGTACCTACTATGGACTAGATGATATATAGTTCCCTACACAGAAGGCAATAGTGCCTATGAAAGGCACCCATACTAAGCGCTTGGAACTCATAACGATTACTGAGCACCCGAATGAAAGTCACAAGCGTAACCGTTACCATGCTCATGTTAACTTTTGTTCCACCTATTGGGTCTTCTTATTACCTCAAGCTAGCGTGCCCCTCATCCCACTTCAGGCTAATGTGAGACCACCATGTCTATAGAAAATAGGAAAAATGCTGTTGGTACTTACCCATCGTCCAAATAATATCTTGTTGCACCCTTTGTCCAAATTCCCTTGATTTGAACTTCTATTTATTGACCAATTATTACCATTATTAGCATAAGCGTGCCCTCATTTCACTTCAGGCTAATATGAGACCACCATTTTTTGTAATAGGGAATGCTATTTGGTATAAGTCCAAATTTAATTCTTTTCTTATTACTTAGATAAATTATTTGAATAAGATTTTATTATTATTCTGATTATCCGTGCTTATTAATTTATCCTAAGTCTTAAAATATGTCTCGTTTGTTCTGTTTTCTTATTATAACCTACGCTATAATCATGCTTATTACTTAACCCTAGGTCTAATGTGAAAATAAATTCTTTCATCTTTTACTCTTTTTATTTATAATTATAAGTTATAATTAGGCCAATTTCTTTAATTTGGTCCAATTTAAATATTTACGTTACAATTTTAGTCCAATTTTATTTTTATTGTTGTTTTTACAATTTACATCTTACCTTTCATTATTTTAGTATTCTTTTAATTTAATCTAAATTTGCGTTTAATCTATTCTAATACATTCACGAAGAAAAAGGAGAAATAGAAGAAAACTGAAAATAGAAGAAAATCCAAAGCGTAGGAGGAGATGAAATAAAGCATAAATGACAGTAAATAATTAAAAATACTGTAAATAACTGTAATTCAACGAAAAAGCTATAATTAACAGGAATTAACTATGAATAACTTAAAAAATAGCTAAAAAGAAACAGACTGGAAATAAATCTAAAACTGAAAATAACTGATAAAAAGGTATTTCCAAAATTGTAGAAAAACTACAACTATTAGAAAATCTATTATTTTAAATTGCTTAAAAAATCTAAGTAATTACAATCACTCACCTGTGTTCCTAAGCTCTTTCCTTTAGGTCTTCTCGGATCCACTTGGGGTTGTTAAATATTTTAATTTAAAATGATTTTCTTCTTGGAAAATTATTCCGTTTAGGGTCCTTCCTGAAAAGGGTGAACCCAATTAGAGAAAATCTTAGAGTGGAAAAAAGTGTTAGGCCTAGGGTCTTATTTATAGGGATAGAAGTGGATCTTAGAAAGTTAAATTTGGGGATAGAATAGGATGCAACCATGTTATAGGCTGAATAGGAGCCATCAGTTGGAAGCACAAAGGGACCAGATAGAACAAAAGAATGAAATTGGCTTGTTAAAATCGCATAGCACAAAGAAAAAATTCCTTCACCTCACAAATTTAGGTGGATCGACCTACAGGTCGACCGCCCATAGTTCCAGGTCGATCGGTCATTCGACCTAGGCCTTGGGATGGTCGACCTCTAGGTCAACCTCCTTATATATATATATTCGTTTATCTTGTTAATTCTGTATCTTGCTAATATAAGCTCGGATTCTGACATTCTATATATGAAAATTGACCAGAGAATTACCGGGGACACAATGGTGCAACTTCCATGGCTCAATTCCGATAATTTCACAAAGTTATTTTATCATTTCATTTATTCATTAATTAATTATTATAGCTTAAATTTTAAATTGTTACGTTCTCCCCTCCTTAAAGGATTTTGTCCTTGAAATCTCTAAGGATAAAAGAATGAACTAAATGTTTTTATCCAATATCTACACCCAACTACTCAATCATCGACCATTCATCCATTGTCCTTAAGTTTTCTAATGCGATTTATGTTACTTATGCAAGTAGTGTAGTGTTAATGTCCCTAACTAATGCAAAAGATTAGGGGTCCGCTGATTCAGTTGACCTCCTTTAATGCAATCATGCCCGTGCTATGTATCCAAATGAATGCAAAAATTCCTAATGATAACCGATAGTTCTACACGCGTGCTTCAAACATCATCCAAATGCAACAATCATGTGATAATCATCCATTTATAGCAATCATGGAAAATAAAATAAAATATGCACACATCCATATGCATATGCTCTAGTGTCCTATTTAGGTAGATTACAAAAAGATAATAGTGCCTAGTGTAAGTATATGCATCCATTAGCATCCACTAGCAAACACTTACAACCACTGGCATACATCATTCACAACATGTTCTATTAACATGTTTACATCAAATCCTATAAACCATAGGTTAAATCGTAAGTTCTACCATTCTAAAGGATAATAAAGGAAAGAACCTATTCAAAATTAAAGATGAAAAATAGAAAATTCAAAAACTTACTACCAAAAAGATGAGGATAAGAAGTACGAATCTTCTCTTCAGTCTCCCACGAAGCTTCTCCAACATCGTCTCCCCATTGCACCTTTACTAACGGAACTTCTTTATTCCTAATTCGCAGGGTGTCTTCTTCAATGATCTTCGTAGGAATATGTCAAATTGATGCTTCCCTTTCTACTTCCACCTCCTCTAACTTACTAGGCTCTACAACCTCTGCAGAGTGATGTAAGCACTTTTTTAAGTGCGAAACATGGAAAACATTATGCACTCCTGCGAGCCTCTCTGGTAGCTTTACTCGGTATACCGTCATCTCAATTCTCTCTAAGATAGGAAATAGTCCTACAAATCTGGGGGTTAACTTTCCATTCGACCTAAACCTTACCACCTTCCTAAGCAGGGATTCTTTAATAAAAAACTAAGTCTCCAACCTCAAACTCGATGTCTCTCCTCCACTTGCTTGCATAAGATTTCTACCCGTCTTGAGCTGTCTTCATCCTCCATCGAATCAAATCCACCTTCTCTGATGTCTCCCTAACCATGTCAGGCCTAAGTAGCAACTTCTCCATAGACTCCACCTAACATGAAGGTGACTTGCAAGGTCTTTCATATAAATCCTCGAATGATGCCATTCCTAGCTTTCTTGGTAACTGTTATTGTACACAAACTCCACCAACGAAAGATGATCCCCCCATGCTCCTCCAAAATCCATAATGCACATCCGCAACAAGTCCTCAAGCACTCTATTAGCTCTCTCCATTTGGTCATCAATTGAGGGTGATAGGCCGTACTTAATCTAAGCTGTGTCCTTAAATCCTCTTGCAAGTTTCTCCAAAACTTGCTAGTAAAAATAGGGTCTTTATCGCTCACTATGCTAGAGGAAACTCCATGAAGTCAGACTATTTCACGAACATATAAGGATGCCAAATAAGATGTCGCACGCTTACTCTTAACTTGAGTGAAATGGGCACTTTTATTCAAGTGATCTACAGTCACCCAAATGCTAGTATTCCCCTTCCTTGAACAGGGTAAACCATCTATGAAGTCCATCGAAATGCTGTCCCACTTCCATTTAGGTACATCCAAGGGCAGAAGTAATCCTCCAGACTTCTGCTGCTCCTCCTTAACCCTTTGGAATATAAGACACTTTGCTACAAAATCTGCCACATCCTTCTTCATGCCATTCCAATAAAACATCCTCTTTATGTCCTTATGCATCCTGTCACCACCCAGATGAATAGTCATACGAGAATGGCGTGCTTCCTCTAAAACTGCATTCAACAAGTCACCAGCATGAGGAACACAAAGCCTTCCATCTCTCCTAAGCCACTCTTTGCTATTAGTGGAATAACATTGGAGATGTCTAGAGACTTCTCCTCTGCTAATCCTATCCATCACATCCATAAGTTCCATATCCTCTCGCTGCCTCGAGCCAATCTGATTTATAAGGGTAGGCCTCACCTCAAGTGTAGCAAGCAATCTAGGGGTAATGTCTGTAGAGGGCTTAAAATCAACAGTAGAAATAAACTCTAGGCTCTTCCATGCTACGGACAAAGGACCAAGGGTTGCTTTCTTCCTACTCAATCCACAACCACATTACACTTGCTTGTGGTATAAGCTATCTCAAAGTCATACGGTGCCAAAAATTCCATCCATCGCTGCTGACTCAAGTTCAAATCCTTCTGTGGGAATAGGTACTCTAATGACTTATGGTCGGTGAAAAGCTCGAACCTCTCTCCAAGCAAATAATTCCTCCAAGACTTGAGTGCAAAAGCTATAGCAGCCAACTCTAAATCGTGGGTAGGGTAGTTCTTCTCAGCGTCCTCAACTGCCTACTTCCATAACATACCATCCTCCCTTCTTGCATCAACACCACTCCTAGACCTGTCCCACATGCATCAGTATATACTGTAAAAGGTTTAGCTCCATCAGGTAGAACTAACACTGGTGCACTAGTAAGGGCTCTTTTAAGTTTCGTAAAGGAATCCTCACAATCCACGTCCCATACGAATGCTTTATTCTTCTTAGTAAGGCACATGAGTGGTGCTGAGATCTTGGAAAAATCTCTAATTAACTTCCTATAATAGCCAGCCAAACCTAGGAAGCTTCTAACTTCGGTGATGTACTTGGGAGCTTTCCAAACTTGCACCGTCGTTACCTTAGCGGGGTCAACAACCAAACCTTCTTTTAAAATATGTGCCCCAAGAAACGTACCTCCTCTATCCAAAAGTGGCACTTTGAAAATTTAGCTCTCAAATAATGACTACGAAGCATGCGAAGTACCTCTTTTAGATGAATAGCATGTTTTTCCATACTTTTGGAAAACACCAATATGTCATCCATGAATACAATCACAAACTTATTTAGGACTTCTCTAAAGACGCGGCTCATCAAATCTACGAAGTAGGCTGGGTATTGGTTAGCCCAAAAGGCATAACCAACCACTCATAAAATCCATCTAGGGTCCTAAACGTGGTCTTGTCAATGTTGTCATCAGCGACCTTAAGCTGTGGAATCAAGTTGAGAGAATACCAAAGAGACAACTAACTGATCAAAAAGGTCATCTATCGTAGGGAGTGGATAACTGTTCTTCTTTGTGAGCTTATTTAATTCCCTATAGTCCACGCAAGTCGAAGAGAACCATCCATTTTAGTAGTAAAGACGATTGGTGTTCCCCCCTCCGATATGCTCCTTTTTACAAAACCCTTCTCCAAAAGCTCACGGATTTGCTTGCTCAATTACTTCATCTCCCTATGTGCCATGTGCCTAACGGGTAATGCCACTGGCTTAGCATTATCCATCAAGTAAATCTTGAAGTCAATCTCCCTCTTAGGGGGTAGTCCCCTAACCTCCTCAATGACATCTGGAAAATCTTTGACTACAGGAAACGAATCTAACTCTGATGATGATGAGTCGAGGGAATAAAGGAAGCTCAACATAATTGATCCTTGTGGGTCATAAGAAACCTCGAGAGTCCTACCACTACATGTCTCTAGTCTAACGACTCACCTCTCGCAATCTAATATAACTCCATAAATGGATAGCTAATCCATTATGAAAATCATCCCATACCCCAAAAATCCCAAAACATAGGCATCATAATAAAAATATACACCTAGGATAAATTTTCAAACCTTTAAAAACCATAGACAAGTGTGCGGATTCTCTTATGAGGTTTGAAACAACGATGGGGTCTACTACTAAAAAGATGTCTAAGTGCAAACAATCTACAAGAGAGTTAGAGATAAAAGAGTGTGAAGCTCCAGAATCTAAAAGAGTTCGTACGAAAAATCAAAAATAGAAATCAAACCTTCAATGATGACTGTCCTACCTCTATTCAGAACGCTACCTGAAATGTGCTACATTTAAGGCCTGAATCTGCGTGACTGATGTAGTCGCCCCTGCCCTGCTCTCTGAGGACAACTCCTACTTAAGTGACCAGGTTGCCCATAAGTATAGCACTTTCCTTTCATCATTTACCTTTTGCAATCTTTGGAGATATGTCCCATAATGCCACATTTATTGCACTCCAAAAATTTCTTAATCTGCTTCTGAGGGCCTTCACTTTTCTTCTTCTCTTTATTGTTCTTCCACCATTTCATCTTTGGACACTCTCTTCTGCTTGAGATAAAATCTTCCTGTTGAATCGTTCCCAAAATCCATTCCAAGTGACTTTCCTTCCTCCCAACTCTATAACTTCCCACCAGTACGAAGCCTCCTCTTTTAGCTACTAAGATGCTAGCTGAACCTGCTGTTGATCATCCAATCCCAATAGTTCGAATATCCTCTCTGCGTTACGTAGCCAAGCCCAAGCCTCCACAAAAGTCTCCATAACAGAAAAAATCTTTCCACCCAAATTTGCAAAGTCCTTACAAAGTTTAGAGAAATTAACTGCTGTAGGTGGGTTGGTGGGATTCCCACCCGCTGGTGCTGGATTAGGCACTTTCCCCTTGGACTTCTGGAGTCGTGGCTTGTAGATACCTACGAAACTAGCCTGAGACTGGAATGCCCTCGGGAAGATTAGGGGCATCCGCTATTCTATGCAAAGAAAAAGAGAGTTTAGGAAAGAGTCGAAAGAAGATTGAACTAGACTTTTAAGGGGATTTTTATAATTTTTTTTATACTTGAAAATCACTTCTAAGGGTTCTTTTCTAAAAAATACTTTTAAAACAAGTTATTTTGGAAAAGTACTTTACTTTTAAAATAATTTTTTAGGAATCCTGTAACCTTAGGCTCTTATACCAAATCAAACACCCCATACCCCTTAGTATACCCAAAAGGATACACTAAAAGGTATAGTGCGTTGTAAGTATAACTAAAACTAGCAGAGATTAAGATTCACAAGACAAAAACTAAATAATAATAATAACATAGCGGAAACAACTATAGTATTTTGCTAAAAATCAGACTCCATCATATAAGATGATAAGAATAAGTCACCACACATCATATGCCAAAATACCCATACAAGTCTCGTGAAATCAAAAACCATAGTCTCAAATAAATCAGAGTAAAACTTTCCCCAAAAAGTGCCAGTTACAACAAAGGAAACTAAAAAATGGAAACAAAGAAAAGAAATACATGATAGAATCTCTGCCAAAGAAGTCTCCACGAATCTGCAGTCTACTATCCTTGTCCCTGATTGCCTAGGGAAAATGGGAAAATAGAGGAGTAGGTCAGACTAAAAGTCTGGTGAATGATAGTAATCACTAGTATTTTTAAGCAAAGTAAAGGTACTAGGCCTTACAATAGTTCTAGTATTAAAAAGGAAACAAGGGAAATAGAAGGAAAGATAAAGCTGGAAATAAGTACGAATTAACTACTGCAAAACTAATATGATAGGTTAACTTTGATTGTTCGCCTTATCTTGATGGCTATTTTGATTAGGCTGAAATCCTAATTCTACCCTTTAATCGGCCTGCTACTCTATAGTGTTGGAATCTCAATTTAAGATTGTTTTGATTAATGACAAACTATGTATACAATATTGTGTGTACTAATCATTTATGCAAGATTTTTGTTGCAGATTCATATTTTGAGTGTTTTTGAAGCAGTTAAGTTCCTTGTCTGGAGTTTTTATATCATTTATATTATGTTAAAATCTCTCCCTGGTTGATACATATATAAAATCATATACATACCATGCACACAAGCTGAAAACAGACGGCTGAATGCATTAATTCAATTGGCTGAATGCTGAAACAATTTTATTGCATCACAATATTCATCCGGTAGGACAAGTTTATTCAGCCAGTTGAATAAGGCTGAAAATAGCCTCTTTCTTTGCTGTTTACAATTTTGTTTAATTCAGACGGCTGAGTTAATAAATTCAGTCAGCTGAATATCTTTCAATGACTATTTTTCAAAAAGTCACTTCTCTTCATCGAAGAGAAACATCTTCAAACCAACAGTTACACCTATTTATTTTCATCGTTACTTTTCAAAAATGGTTGCAACCTTTTAAACTCTATAAATAGATTTTAGAATTCAACAAACATTTCACCGAAACTAATTTTAACATAGTTGAATTCTAATCTACTCTCTATTTTCAAACTACAGTCAAACTGCTTACATTCTATGATCGTTGATCACTCTATCTTCCACAATTCACAAAGCATATTACATTATATATCATAAAGGAAAATATTATAGAAAGATTGTACTTAATTGACTTATCAGTGCTATTTAAAAGAGCATACTACAGTCAGATACTTTTGTTATATGCAAAGAAGTCCTTTTCAGTTGCTCAGGCAGTAGAAGTCCTATTTGGTTGCTTAGGTGGTAGAAGTCCTATTTAGTTGCTCAGGCGGTGTAAAGCTATTCCTTCAGGTTAAGTGAGGGTTGCTAGTTTAATTCTAGAAGGAGTTTGGGAATGGACGTAGAACGGAAGTTCGAACCAGTATAAAAATCTCTGGTGTCATTTACTTTACTGCTTTTACTATTTACTTACTTAATTATTATTCCACACAAGTAGTTTAGCCATATTACATGATCCTATAGCACAACCACTTACATTTGGTATCAGAGCATAGTGACTTTCATTTGATATCAAAGCCTGCAATTCTATCGATCGTCAAAACATCATATAATAATGGCCAGAAAAAGATCCGGTCGAAATACAACAAGCAAAAACCTGAAACAATCTAAGCAACGACCAATGAGGTCAGTAAAAAGGTACTTTATGATTTACAAATTTCAGTAAATGAGAATAATGAATTAGTTAGTACAAGTGATAAGATCTCAAAGCTTAATTTTCTTATTTCAGAAAAGATGAAATCGATCAAACTTTTTCTTGCTAATCTGAATTAGACCACCATAATCCTCAGAGCTGACAAGATTTGAAAGTCGCTATGCTCTGGTACCAAATGAAAGTGACTACTATGTCGCTAGTTATCACTTAGGATGGTGTAATATGAAATGTATTATAAACTAAATGTGGAAACAGACAATAATAGAAAAGTAAATAAGAATAAGCACACCAGGAGTTTTTATACTGGTTCGAACTTCCCGTTCTACGTCTAGTCCCGAACTTTCCTCTGGAATTTCTTACGATAACCCTTCACTTAACCCGGAGGAATATGTATACAACACCTGAGCATCCGATAAGGACTTTTCCGCCTCTAACAACCAAAAGAGGACTTTACCCACCTGAACAACCGAACAAGACTTCAACAGTTTCAATAAAATTACTTTAACACTTTGTGTTCTTGTTACCACTGATTTGTCTTTGATAGTACAACCTTCCTATAATATTTTCCTCAAGTATATATGTGTGTGTAAAGATTTAGAAAGGAGAATATTGCTTTGAATCGAAGAATAAGTTAATTGATTCAGAGATTCAAGAAATATATGTAAGTTGTGATTGCTTTTCAGAATGCAGAGATAATATAGAGTATGTTCAGAAAATAAAAAGAAAATCGGTGATTTGTGAAATGAATCTTATGCGTTTATATAGTAGATAAATAGCCACAACCATTTATGAAGAGTTCTGACCAAAAGAAGCATCCATGACACTTCAATTTAGATCGTATCTCTTGGAAAATGGATATGACTGTTCAGAAAATAGCCATTGGAAAAATTTAGTCCACTGACCTAAAACAATCAGTCAACTGAATATTCAAAGTTGGTGCAAAACAGAGTGTTTCCGCACAACTGAGCACGTTCAGTCGACTGAATTTGAAAATATAAACGTGTATACATATGTGCATAGTTCTGTAGACTGTTTATAGGTATTCAGTCGACTGGTCGATTTTTTTCAATCGACTGAATTCTGTTGATAATCAAAAATCACCACAGCTCATTTGGTTACAACACTTGCCTTCTAAACTAGTATCCGCTCGATGCATTTTTCAAAAACTTGATTTTGATTAAAGCATGCATGCAAGTTTATTTGAATGTGAATGATGATTCTTGAGGAAAGATTTTAGCAAAGCACTAAACTAGACTCTATATACATTTTTGATGACTTTTGTTAAAATATATAACTATATGAACCAAACTTTGAGTCATTGAGTCCGGACATTGTCATAGTCGTAGATTCGTAAATTGTTGTTTCAAGTTAGCAATCAAAACCTATGATCCAACATTCTCCCTTTTCTTGACGATGAAAACTCTATTTGCTTCGGACGAATCTTCGACAAGCTTTGTTGACATATCTCTGAATATATTCATGTAATTGGGCTATAGATTTCTCCCTATGAATCTACGCTATATATTCCTGTAAATAATTAATCTTTTCTCTCCCTTAATCTGTGCTTGCATCTTTTATTCTTGCAAATAGCGTTAGACAATATCTTTCTCCCCCTTTGTCATTGACAAAAAGGAGAGTTTATATGATGACATAAATTATATTGCACATTTGTTGAACATAGAACAATATAAAACAAAATAAGTACTTCTTATAATGTAAGGTATCAGAAAAAAAATTAACATTTAAAGCATGCGATACCCAAGGTTCTTATAATTTCCTAATTTTTAGGAAACCATAACCATTTGGGTGTGGTTAAACCTTTATAAATATAATTTTTATTATTAACTACCAAACCAAAATAATCATCAATGTATTTTTCTCTATTTTTCCAATTAATAGGAACCTAAATATTTAGATAATTTTTATTCAAATTCCCGTTAATGATTTTTTTACTTCTAAAGAATTTTAAACATTATTGGTCATAGCAGTATTTGAATTTCGATAAAAAGGATTTATACTTTTCTCGTAATCTAGTACTAGCACTAACATATTTAATATACACGAAAGCATGTCTAGTGCTATTTCTACGATCTGTTTTATTATATCCTAAACCAATGTTATCATTTAAAGGTCTAGAACTAGATAAAATCATGTTTAAATTATTTTATCCTTTATTAAATTTTGTGACATCGGTGTTAAGTTTATCAAATTTAGCTTTAAATTCACAATTATTATTTTCATAAGGAATATTTTAGTTTTTCAAAATATCAATTTGCTTGATTAATCTAGAATTTTCCTTTTTAACGTACAATTCTCATTTTCGAGAAGAAAATTTTGAGATTCTGAATTATATAAAGATGATTGTAATAAATCATTTTGTCTTTTCAAATCACTAATTTCTTTTGAAAAATTTTCTTTTTCTTTTTCAAATATAGTATTTTGTTCGTCTAGAAAATCTTTAAAAGCCTTAAAATTATTTTCAAAACACCCTGTTGATTTTCTAAATCTAATTTCTCGTTTTTCAATTTCTCATTTTCAAGTTTGATTGATTTTATCTTTTATAAAATAAGAAAATTAAGCTTTGAGATCTTATTGCTCATACTAAATAATTTATTATTCTCATTTACCGAAATTTGTAAATAAGAAAGTATCTTTCTACAGTCCTCATTGGTCATTGCTTCGATAGTTTCAAGCTTTTTACTTCTTGTATTTCAACCAGATATTTTTATGGCCATTATTCTATAATGTTGTGACGATCAATAGAATTCCAGGCTCTGATACCAAATGAAAGTCGCTATGCTCTGATACCAAATGAAAGTGACTACTATGTTGCTAGTTATCACTTAGGATCATGTTATATGGAATGTATTATAAACTAAATGCAGAAACAGATAATGATAGTAAAGTAAATAAGAATAAGCACACTAGGAGTTTTTATACTGGTTCGAACTTCCCGTTCTACGTCCTATCCCAGACTTCCCTCTGGAATTTCTCACAATAATCCCTCACTTAACCCGGAGGAATAGGTATACACACCTAAGCAACCGATCAGGATTTTTCTACCTCTAACAACCGAAAGAGGACTTTACCCGCCTGAACAACCTAACAGGACTTCAACAGTTTCAATAAATTTTTGACACTTTGTGTTATTGTTAACACTGATTTGTCTTTGATAGTACAACCTTTCTATAATCTTTTCCTCAAATATATATGTGTGTGTAAAGATTTAGAAAGGAGGATATTACTTTGAATCGAAGAATAAGTTAATTGATTCAGAGATTCAAGCAATATATGTAAGTTGTGATTGCTTTTCAGAATGCAGAGATAGTAGAGAGTATGATCAGAAAACAAAAAGAAATTCGGTGATATGTGAAGTGAATCTTATGTGTTTATATAGTAGATAAACAGCTGCAACCATTCACAAAGTGTTCTGACCAAAAGAATCATCCATAACTCTTCAATTTAGATCATATCTCTCGGCAAATGGAAGTGTCTATTCAGAAAAGTAGCTGTTGGAAAATTTTAGTCGATCAGTCAACTAAATATCCAAAGTTGGTGCAAAACAGAGTGTTTCTATGCAACTGAGCAGGTTCAGTCGACTGGTCGTTTTCAGTCAGTCGACTGAATTTGAAAATATAAACGTGTATGCAAATGTGCATAGTTCAATAGGCTGTTTATAGATATTCAGTCGACTGGTCGATTTTGTTCGGTCGACTGAATTCTGTTGATAATCAAAAATCACCATAGCTCATTTGGTTAGAGAACTTGCCTTCTAAACTAGTGACCTGGGTTCGAGCTCTGCTCCATGCATTTTTTTAAAAACATGATTTTGATTAAAATATGCATGCAAGTTTATTTGAATGTGAATGATGATTCTTGAGGAAAGATTTTAACAAAGCACAAAACTAGACTCTATATACATATTTGATGATTCTTGTTAAAATATATAACTATATGAACCATTCTTTGAGTTGTTGAGTCTGGATATTGTCGTAGTCCAAGATTTGTGAATTGTTGTTTCATGTCAGCAATCAAAACCTATGATCTAACAAGATTGTGTTTGGTCAATAGTTTATGGCATTAAAATTTTCTTGCCTCTACAAAGATTAGGAAATATTTTAAATTTTCCTTATCAAGGTGTTGACATTGATGATATTGAAGTTGATATGTATCATAGAGATGATGTTTCTCATCGTTTCTTGTCCGATCGCCTTACAAACTTAAGTGGATTAAAATCTAGCACCTTAAGGCCACAAGCATGGCTTCTTCACTGTGCTTTCATTCACTCTCTTCAACCTCGAATGGAAAGTTATGAAAAAGTCTATAAAAGCGATTTTCAATCCATCTATTCCATCTACTCCAACCAACAAGTAAATTGGGGTAAAATCTGTTTAGATGAATTTCAAGACATCACAATTCGAAGAAAATATAAGACCACTCATTATGGTGCTTATATTATGCGTATCCTTCTCAACTGCTGCATTCAAATGCCCGACTGCAAGTTTTCAAGCATTACTGAGTTAGACACAAAAACATTAGGATTGATGTGTCTTCCTCACCGGCATCCTCCTCAACATATCATCTCTTTTCAACAATGGTCTCAAAATATACAACAAGGTGTTCCACAACCTCATGACATTAATGTTGCCTCCTCTTCACATACCCAACATGAAGAAGAAGAGGACGATGATTCCATTCAAGCTATTGGCCCAGAAACCTCTTCCAGACAATCTATCATCACTCACCCCCGAAACCAATCCAAACTTCATCGAGATATTAAGGCTCTTGAAAAGAAAACGAAAAATAAATTCAACTCCATAAAAGGTTTTCTTAATAAAATACGGGATAATATCTTTTGTTCTAGATCTACATCTACCGAAGTTCACAACCCATCTCCATTTCAATGGTCATCTTCGAGTTCGGATTCCACTGATGATAAGCCTTCTCTCTCTACCCAGTTTTTAATTATCTTTCTTTTAATTCTATTTATGTTGTTCTTTGGCTTCTTTAATATTTCTATCAAGTTATTTATGGAGTGATGTATGAATATTTCTATTCTTCTTTTGTACTGATATCCCGAGTAAAGAGATATCTTTTCCTTAACAATATTTCTCTACGTGTATTCTTATCTTTCTTTTTTGTCGATGACAAAGGGGGAGAAAGTTAACTAAATATTTGTGCATATTGATGGAGGGAGTAACAATGTTATTGTAAGTATTTATTTTATTACTTATATGGTTGTCATCATATAAAAGGAGGATAATGTTGGAATATCAATTTAAGATTGTTTTGATTAATGACAAGCTATATATACAAATTGCATGTACTAATCAATTATGCAGGAGTTTGTTGTAGATTCATATTCTGTGTGTTTTTGTAGCTGTTAAGTTCCTTGTCTAGAGTTTTTATATTATTTAGTATTATGTTAAATCTCTCCTATATTGACATATATAAAATCATATACACACCGAGCGCACAGGCTGAAAACAGACGGCTGAATGCATTAATTCAACTGGCTGAATGCTGAAACAATTTTATTGTTTCACAATATTAAGCCGTCTGAACAAGTTTATTCAGCCGGCTGAATCAGGCCGAAAATAGCCTTTTTCTTTGCTGTTTACAATTTTTTTAAATTCAAAGAGCTGAATATCTTTCAACGGCTATTTTTCGAAAAGAAACTTCTCTTCATCGAAGAGAAACATCTTCAAACCAACAGTTGCACCTGTTTCTTTTCATTATTACCTTTCGATAATGGTTGCAAAATTTTAAACTCTATAAATAGATTTCAGAATTCAACAAACAATTCACCGAAACTAATTTTAATATTCTTGACTTCTAATCTACTCTCTATTCTCAAACTACAGTCAAACTGCTTACATTCTCTGATCGTTGATCACTCTATCTTTTACAATTCTCAAAGCACATTACACTGTATATCATAATGGAGAAGATTACAGAAAGATTTTACTTAATTGACTTATCAGTGCTATTTAAAAGAGCATACTACAGTCAGATACTTTTGTTATATGTAAAGAAGTCCTGTTCGGTTGCTCAGGCGGTAGAAGTCTTATTCGGTTGCTTAGGCGGCAGAAGTCCTGTTCGGTTCCTCAGGTGGTGTAAACTATTCCTCCGGGTTAAGTTAGGGTTGCTAGTTTAATCTCAAAAGGAGTCTGGGACTGAACGTAGAATGGGAGTTCGAACTAGTATAAAAATCTCTGGTGTCATTTACTTTACTGCTTTTACTATTTACTGCTATTATTGTTTTCCGCACTAATTATTTTTATACTCATATTCGGCATCAGTAGACAACTTAGTTTATATCGCATTGCCACTACATTTACATTGTTTACAACTATTGGCTATTTAGATTCTATAGCATAGCAACCACTATCATTTGGTATGAGAGCACATAGCGACTTTCATTTGGTATCAGAGCATATAACGGCTTTCATGTAGTACCTACTATGGACTAGACACTATATAACTCCCTATACAGAAGGTAATTGTTTCTATGAAAGATACACATAGTATCTACTATGGACTAGATGATATATAGTTCCCTACGCAGAAGGCAATGGTGCCTACGAAAGGCACATTGCTAAGCGCTTTGAATTGATGACGGTTACTGAGCACCCGAACAAAAGTCGCACGCGTAACCACCTCCATGCTCATGTTACCTTTTGTTCCACCTTTTTTGTCTTCTTATTACCTTAAGCTCCAACATAAGCGTGGCCCTCATCCCACTTCAGGCTAATGTGCGACCTCCGTGTCCATATAAAATAGGGGAAACACTGTCGATACTGGCCTGTCATTCAAACAATATCTAGATGCGCCCCTTGTCTAAACCCTCGTGATTTGAACTTCTATTTATTGACCAATTACTACCATTATAAGCATAAGCGTCCCCACATCTCACTTCTGGCTAATGTGAGACCACCATTTTGTCTAATAGTGAATGCTATTTGATACAGGTTCTACTTTAATTCTTTGCTTATTAACTTTGGTAAATTATTTAAATAAGCCTTTATTATTATTCTGACTATCTATGCTTATTAATTTATCCTAAGTCTTAAAATAAGCCCCGTTCTGTTCTGTTTTCTTATTATAACCTACTTTATAATCATGCTTATTACTTAACCCAAGGTATAAGTGTGAAAATAACCTTCTTTCATCTTTTATTCTTTTTAGTTATAACTCTAAGTTATAACTAGGCCAATATCTTTAATTTAGTCTAATTCTAATATTTACATCACAAGTCCAATTCCATTTTTATTACAATCTTTACAATTTACATCTCACCTTCCATTATTTCAGTATTCTGTTAATTAATCCAAATTCGCGTTTAGTCTATTCTAATCCATTCACGAAGAAAAAGGAGAAATAGAAGAAAACTGAAAATAGAAGCAAAACCAAAGCGTAGGAGAAGATGTAAATATAGCATAGATGACAATAAATAATTAAAAATAATGTAAATAACTATAATTAAATGGAAAATCTATAATTAACATAAATTAACAACGAATAATTAAAATAAATCGCTAAAAAGAAATAGATTGGAGATAAATACAAAACTGAAAATAACTGATAAAAAGGTATTTCGAAAATCGTAGAAAAACTACGACTACTGGAAAATCTATTATTTTAAATTGCTTAAAAAATATAAATAATTACAATCACTTACCTATGGTCCTAAGCTCTTCTCTTTAGGTCTTCCCAGATCCACTTGGGGTTGTTATATATTTTAGTTTAAAATGATTTTCTCCTTGGAAAATTATTCCATTTAGGATCCTTCCTGAAAAGCTGAACCTAATTGGAGAAAACCTTAGAGTGAGAAAAAGTGTTAAGCCGAGGGTCTTATTTGTAGGGCTAGAAGTAGATCTTAGACCCTTAGATTTAGGAATAGAACAGGATGCAACCATGTCATAAGATGAATAGGAGCCATTGAATGGAAGCACGAAGGGATCAGACCGAATAAAAGAATGAAATTGACGTGTTAAATATGGTAGGGCACGAAGGAAAAATTCCTTCGCCTCACAAACGTAGGCGGGTCGACCTATAGGTCGACCGCCCATAGTACTAGGTCGACCGGTCTATCTAGGCCTTGGGAGGGTCAACCTTTAGGTCAACCTCTCTCTCTATATATATCTATTCATTTATCTTGTTAATTCCGTGTCTTGCTCATATGAGCTCGGATTTTGACTTTCTATATATGGAAAGTGACCAAAAAATTATTACAGATATAATGGTGCAACTCCCATGGCTCAATTCTGATAATTTCACAAAGCTATTTTTATCATTTTATTTATTTGTTAATTAATTATTATAGCTTATATAATGGGTTGTTGTAAAATCCAACAAGAAGTTGGATCGATACTGATCCAACACATGGATCGGTACCGATCCATGAACTTTAGTCCAAAGTTGTCCCTACTTCTTCTACATGCTAAAGATGATCCCAGAAGACTATTACAAGTATTATTTTGTTGATCCCGTGTAATTCTCTATCGATCTTCATGAGCACTCAAAACAGTAACTCCATTCTTCCATAGATCCATTATTCGGACTTAGAAATAAGCTAATGATGTTACTAACAAGTTTGGAATCATGAATCTAAGCGTCAATCGAGCTAGGAAAAGGAGTTCAAGAAGATCAATGCACTAAACTTTTGGATCGGTACCGATCCTAGCCCTCGGATCGGTGCCGATCCTGGGAAATTGATGATGTTGCCACCCATTTCTCCAAGGGACATGCCTTGGCATGGAAAGTGAGGTGAGATCGTAAAGGCGAGTTTCTAGGCTTTCTAAGCTTATAAATAGAGGGGCGAGGATCATTTTTATGGATCTTTTGGCTTTTGCTTTCTTTATTGTAATTTCTTGTAATCACCCTTGGATTTATACCAATCCGTAAGAACAACTATTTGTAATCCAGTAATCTAAGCAATAAAATCACTAAGTGGACGTAGGCCAAGATTATTCGAACCGCTATAAACGTTATGTGTTCTTTTCTTGCTTATTTTCATTTGTTTTCTTTACTTTTTATTCTCTACATAATTTCTGGGTGTTTATGTCATTTTGGTTCAAATATTTTGGTGCTTTCATTGATAGTTGTGACAGCCCGCAAATCCGTACCCCTTGAATCAACATTATTCTACCCTAATTGACTCAAGTGGAACAGAAATACGAACGATTGAGGTTAAAAGAAAAGAGATAGAAGAAGAAGAAACTAAACAATATCAGAATCTCACAGTCGCAGCGGAATAAAATATAATAGCAACTATATATCTTTACCCAAAATGAAATCTATAACTGTTTATACAACATATCATCAGAGTAACTCATACATCAATCATCACATAACAGACATACCATACAACATAGCAGCGGATATATATATATAGGTACATATAATACGTCTCGAACTCCAGCTCCTCTCCTGCTCCATAGCAACCTATCCTGAACATATAATACTCGGTCTGACCCGAGCATTATAATGAAATAACACCCGAGTCAGTCTGGCATACCAGCTGATAATAATGCACACAATTGATTATTAAAGTTTCAAAAATCCTTTTGAAAACAAAAGCATCTCGTAAGACCACGCCACAAATAAACATGTCGGGTTTTCACCTTACGATAGCTAAAACACTTTTTATAGAAATCCTCTGATATTATAATAGGGTCTATTTACAAATACTTATAAAATAGCCGAAATTGTTACATTATTAAATTCCAGCTACTAGCCACCGAAGTGGGTAATACAAACAAAACTCGTACAAGGCTCGTAGGGAAAATGGATTTCCAACAATGACTAGGCACTGGGGTACCACCTATCACAGTACGTGGTCTAGATCACAGTACCGAGGACTACTCCCTTCGTCCCCTGCAACACAAGACCGGAATCACCTATGGGCAATTCCGAATAAGATCACCCCGCGGTTGGGATCAGCAACCACACCACTAAGCCGAAATAAAAAGGAACCTCTAGACAGGGATGACCTTACTCTCCAGTGGGGGCTACCCACGAAGCCTTGCTGCATATCCCCTGATTTTCAGTCATTCCCGGTTGGTGAGGCTTGAGGCTTAACGTTACCTTTAGAACGTTTCACTTAGAATGCCCATCGTCCGCTGACGATGTCACGAAGCATTCGTCCATACAAGTCCGTCCCGGGTTCGAACGGAACCGAAGGCACTACTCCTACTACATCCATTTTGGAAATACCCTCAGGATTAGTAGCGACTAGCCCTTGCACTTCACTGCTCCATCTCCGACTCCGAAAACGTTTTATCGCACGAAAACGTACAAACCGGATCGAAGTGGTTTTCGAGAAATAAATCTCGATCCCGGTCTCTTCGAAACGATCAACGCAATTTGTCCAATATTGATAGTCGGTGATTTAACTATCAATTAATATTCATAAACATCCATAGCATCCATCACACAATAAATAATATTCCATATTATTTATTTACCTCAAATATCTTTAAAGGGTATTATTTCGAGTTTCAAAACCCATTTGAAAACAATTTCCAAAGTTCTTCCTTCATAAGGTAAATCCTTTACCACATATATTTCCATTGGAAATATCCAAGTTCGAAACAGTTTAAATTTAAAAACAGTTAAAAACATTTTAATTTAAAATATACTTTAAAATAGGAAAATTAACTACTAATTATTTACTCAAAATATAATTTCAAAATATTTAAAACAAAACTATTGTATAAGATATAACTTGATTTAAAATAAGGTTTTAGTTATACTATAATTAAAAATTCAGAGTTTTTAAAAGAATTAATAAATTTCAAAACAACTTTATTCAAAAACTAGCTTTAAGCAAAATCCATTTGTAAAAATAATTATTAAGATATTAATAAAATTTTACTATTGCTAATTTATAAATAATCACTTTAAAATAATAATTTTCAAAACCATTCTTTAAAACCAGTTTAAAGATTTAAAACTTTCTTTTTATAAAATCAATTTAAAACTCGAACTAGGTTTTTCCCAAGGAAATCTCATTTCTACTAAATCATCACAGAAATCCTTCTCACGATTTCTGTCCATTTATTAAATTAAGTTTTAGGGTTTTATAACATAAATTTATTTCCCAAAACTTCAACTAATAACATTTATCTTTGATTACCATTCCAAATTTTAAAACTTCCAATTTACATTTTAAAATAGATTTCAGATTTTAATCCCTTTTAAATCCATTATTTAACAATACCTTTATTTCTCTAAATTCAATTTATCAAATATAATTAATTTTGGATTTATAATTTATCCAGTAATATTTCTATACAAATTTATTTTCAGTTTTCCATCCAAATCAGGTTTCAAATATTTATATTCTTTTAATTTCTTATTTAACCATTTCTCAATTTCTTTGAAACCCAATTTAATTTCTTTATAATTAAAACTGCAATTTTCTTTATAACTAATATTCTGGGTTTATAGTTTAAACCACAATATCACAATGCAATTAAATTCCAACTTATCAATCACAATATATAAACAGGCATAATCATCAATATAAAAAATATTACTACTTTGTGAGGAATCCCGTTGGATCCCTCCAACCTGTTTTCCCTGCATCCACAAATATTAGCACAACAGTATATATATCAATTCAATTTGATAATAACTAACATATTCAGCTAAACATCCAAACAAACAATTAATACTAGCTGTCTACTTTACTAGTATCCAGATGTGAGTGAGAATAACTCACCTTGAGTTTCGGCGAGCATTCGAAATTTAAATTAAACCGAACGATGTCCGATTTAACCTAAATTCCTACTTGCCCGGAACGATTCCATATTTGCATCATCGCGTAGTGTCCGTCCCTGCGATTCCGGCGCTATCAAAATCATCGAATTCTGATCACGTATGCACACGGTATGAGTTTTTAAAGTTTGAATAACAATTTCAAAACAAATTTTTTTTTTTTTAAGTTTACCAAACAACGAAATCTGGCCGCATGCATACACAGAGAATCACGGCCACACGATGTCATCTTCTTCCCTACGCGAGTTACAGGCAATTGCCGAACCCAAATAATACGGCCTAGGGCTCCAAACCGCTACCACCACGGACGATTTCACCTTGATCGGAAGCTACCATCGCGACGCCCTTCGAAAACTCCACGCACGCCCAAAAACCGCACGAGCTCGGCCACCTCCAGGCGCGTTAAAACGCGTGCAAACGGCGGCAAAAATTATCCCCCTACCAGCTCCATACAGCGACGATAAGCAAGATCTACCGTTGGATGGGTAGATGTCGAGGTGATCTACAACTTCCCAGTTGGGAGTTTTTCAAATATATGCGTGGATTTGAAGATTTGGGAGGAAGATGCGAAATTGATTTTGGCCATTGAAGAATGAAAGGCCGGCGGCTCCATATTAGCTAGGGTTTAATGAATATAAATGAATATATTATATTGTTTAATATTATTTAATTAATAAAATTCTCTATGTTAACAACGTATGCAAACGAACTCCAATTCTCACGTTCCGACAGGCTATTCTAAAGTTTTTCCGCATTCCGGACACAATGGAACAGGTTTCGTAAGCTAATTTGATCGTATGCACGAGATACAGAATTAAACGTTCAATTTGAAATTAAATCGATTAAAACGATTTCGATGCGTTTCGAGCTGCCGGGGTCAAACGACAACTCCGATTGCTTCGAAAATTGAAATCCGATAATAACTAACTATTACGGATCCAATGAAACTAGTTTCGTCGAATTCCGAGACTGTGCCCCGGAAGGCTATTTTAACTCGTCAATTTAATTAAGCGATTTTCGAAATTATCGGAATCACTCCAAAACTCCACTTTTAAAATTTTATTAACTTGAAAATAATTCATATTGAATTTATAATCACAATAGAAATCATTCTGGCTCATTCTGGACTTAAATTGGATTAATTGCATTTTAACAATATTAAATTCATTTTAAATTAATATAAATTCCCAAATATTAATTTATCAACTTTAAAATTCTTCCAAAAATCCAATAATATAAATTATGTCCCATAGAACTTAAAAACACATTTAAACATCATTTTACAACCATTCACATTTAATTTCCCAAATTATCTAAATCCAATATTCAATTATTATTATCCAATTTCCAATTTAATTTCCCGTATTTGAAATTTTGACTAATTTTATTAACTTAACCAAAGTCATCTATCTCTAAATTCAAATTATAATTCATATTCAACATTTAAAATGAATTAAATGTTCAATTTGAATAGCTTAAAAATACGGGATGTTACATTCCTCCCCCCTTATAAAAATTTCGTCCCCGAAATTTGTATAAGGTAGAAGATACCCCCAAACTCATCTACTTATCCCATTAGCTTAGTTAAAAGCTTATATACATTTCACAAAATCCTTTCGCTCAATTCCCAAACCTATTTGCTTTACTTATCTCTAAAGCTTTAATTTTAACTTATAACTTCATAAGTTATTTAACTTTTTCCAAAAACCCCAAAAATTTTCTAACTCCCAAAATTTTCGGAAAATTTTGGCAGAGTCTCCCCTGTACGGTGGAGCTTCTGCGATATCGCAGGATACACAAATATATATACATCGGCCCACACGGCCGGAAACCAAAATATATCACAATATATATATCATTTTCCAATTTTATTAGCGTAGGCGTACCTTTTAGCAAATTTTAATAGCAAGTAGCTAATATATAATGCATATACGCGCTTCAAACCCTCTCGAACGCCTCGCATTCCTGCACTTACTCAACATACTCATTAATTACAAGATATGTGCATTTTAATCAACATTTTCCAATATAAATGCAATCCAACATATCTATGGCATAATCCAAACCAAGCAAATTTCAAAATTTACTAATATTAACCATCTTTTACCAACAATTCAAGATTTTAAATCATCTTTCCAATTATCTATTCAAGTCCAACATTATTTACTTTCACTTGAATGATTTATACTCAAATCAATCATATACAATTCATATTTATCTCAATAGGATTAACATATGCTTCACTAATAGTGACGCAGCGGATTAATCAAACAAAACTTCAATCGATGAAATGTAGCAATCGGTGAGTTGAAGATACCAAAATGCCCAAGTTCGTTGATCCAAAGATACCGAACTCTAGCTATCTCAAACACGTTGATAGCGCACTATACCGTGTTCAAAGATCTACGATTCTTCGCACGTTGATCTAGCGCACTAGATTCCGTGAATCGGCTTCAACAAACGTGGATTCGAGCGCACTCGAATGACGTAAGTGGAGATAGGAGATTACACTCAACTACCAATTGGTATGAAAGCACAAAGCTAACAAAAGAGAAATTTTATTCAAAATCAACAACCCAAAAATTTACAACACACCCGCTATTTATAGGCATTACAACTCAACACAACCTACAACACTCAACTCCTAGGTCGGCACCGACTCACCATGTACGACTCATCTCGGCCGACTCACCATAAGTCGTTACCGACTCAACACACGCAACTCCAACCCCTTACAACGGAATACAAAGTAAACGACTCAACATGACCGACTTAACAGTAAGACCTACATATAACAACTCACCCGGTTCAATACATTACCGACTCAACGTATAACGACTCAAGGATTTGCGCCTTAGCACCCAACACAAACCATAGGTCGGTAACGACCTAACATACAACAGTACACGACTCAAAAATATACTGCTTATCTCCTTGCCGACTCATCTTAGGTCGTAGCCTGTTAGCTCGGTCCCGACTCATGCCTTCCTCATTAACTCGCACCTTTCCCACACATGCTCCCTTAGGTCGGTCTCGACTCAAGGCCGCCTCAAGTTCCTGCTCAGTGACTCGTGCCGTTTCTTCCCATGTCTTGTTGAGTCGTGGACGCTTTATACTGAGTCGTAGACGACTCAAACCAAGTCGGAGACGACTCAACACCGAAGTCCATTTTACTCTACTTTTGTTATCCCGGAAATGACTTAGGGCCTCCTCCTTTGCTCGTAACCTATGTCCCTTAAGTCGGTAACGACTTAAAATCTCCGAGTTACCCAACTCCACAGCTTCCCCCACACGACCTAGAAGCATGTTAACTCGTGACCGACTTATCTCTTGGGAAATTGTAGATCGTGCTGCATCATCCTCCCCTGGTTGAGAAAAATTCGACCTCGAATTTGCAACTTCTTTCCCAACAATCTCATCTCCATGATACGGAATTAAATGTTTGACGTTAAAGACATCAGAAGTATAAACATCATCTGGTAACTTTAATCGATAAGCATTCTCATTGATTTTTTTCAAAACTTCAACTGGACCCATTTTTCGTGCTTTCAACTTGTTATAAGCACCCACCGGAAAACGATCCTTTGTCAATACGGCATAAACCAAATCACCTTTCTTAAATTCAACATTTCGACGTTTCAAATCTGCAAACTTCTTATATTTCTCATTCGATTTCTCCAATCGTTCCTGAACGATTTTATGACATTCATTCAGCTCTTCAACAAAATCAACAGCTCGTTTAACTGTTCCCTTTGACTGTGGTACTACTGCTAAATCCAACGGTCCCCTGGGTAAATTTGAATAAACAATCTGAAACGGACTGAATCCTGTGCTACGATTTACTGCATGATTATGAGCAAATTCTGCCTGGCATAGCTTCATATCCCAACTTCTCAAATTATCCTGTACAAGACAACGCAACAAATTTCCCAATGACCTGTTAACAACTTCCGTCTGCCCATCAGTTTGCGGATGATAAGCACTGCTGAAATTCAACTTCGTTCCCACCATTTTCCACAAACTCAGCCAAAAGTGACTCAGAAAACGAGTATCTCGATCAGAAACAATAGATTCTGGCAATCCATGAAGTCGATAAATCTCCTTGAAAAATAACTGCGCTACTCGAACTGCATCTGCTGTCTTCTTGCAAGCAACAAAATGTGCCATTTTTGAAAACCTGTCCACCACAACAAATATCGAATCATTTCCCCTTTGAGTTCTCGGCAAACCCAAAACGAAATCCATGCTAATATCAACCCATGGCTTGGATGGTACTGGTAATGGCATATACAACCCCGCATTCGTTGCTGTTCCTTTTGAAACTTGGCAAATATGACATCGCTCCACAAATCTCTCAACTTCTTTTCTCATCGATGGCCAAAAGTAAGATTGTGAAATCAACTGCAAAGTACGATCACGGCCCACATGTCCTTCCTCGTGCAATTCCTTCACAATTTTCATCCTCAGACTACAATCCGGAATACATAATCGATTTCCTTTAAACAGAAAACCATCAACCAACATGAATTCATCGGTACTCCCATCCTTCACCTTTTCAACATATTTCACAAAGTAAGGATCTTCTTCAAGCATCTCTGGCAACATTTCAAACCCCGTCACTTCAACCTTCATTGTCGTTAGTAAATGACTCCTCCTACTCAAAGCATCAGCTACCCGATTTGTCACCCCTGATTTGTGCTTAACGACAAAAGTAAACTGTTGTAAATAAGAAATCCATGATGCATGTCTCGCTGAAATTTTATCCTGTCCCTGTAAATGTTTCAAAGCTTCATGATCTGTGTAAAGAACAAATTCCTTCTGAAACAAATAATGCCTCCAATGCTTGATAGCCTGAACAACAGCATAAAATTCAACGTCATATGTACTGTATCTCATCTTCGCCCCTGACAATTTCTCACTGAAATATGCAACTGGCTTCCCATTCTGACTCAGAACTCCTCCAATTCCAACCTTCGAAGCATCAGTATGCAATTCAAATAACAACTGAAAATTAGGTAAAACAAGAATTGGTGCAGACGTCAGCAATTCCTTGATTCTCTCAAAGGCAACCCCCGCTTCCTCTGACCACACAAATTGTTTACCCTTCATGCAATCAGTCACTGGAGCCATCACGCTACTGAAGTGTGGAATGAATCTTCGGTAGAATGACGCTAGCCCATGAAAACTTCTCACTTCTGTAATTGTCTTTGGCTGTGGCCAATTCCTGACTGCTTCAACTTTGCTATGGTCAACTTGGATACCTTCTCCTGAAACAACATAACCCAGGAATAAAACAGTAGGTGTCATAAACACACATTTCTTTGTAGCAGCATAAAATTGTTCTTCACGAAGAATAAGCAATACTTCCCTCAGGTGAAAAACATGCTCCTCCGTACTCCTGCTATAAATCAGAATATCATCGAAGTACACCACGACGAACTTTCCAATGAATGGTCGAAAGATTTGATTCATCACCCGCATGAATGTACTAGGTGCATTAGACAAACCAAATGGCATAACCAACCATTCGTACAACCCCTCTCTAGTTTTGAAAGCTGTCTTCCATTCGTCTCCAGGTCTGATTCGGATTTGATGATAACCACTTTTCAAATCAATCTTTGAAAATATAGTTGCCCCACTCAACTGATCTAACAAATCATCCAACCTCGGCATAGGAAATCTGTAACGAACAGTGATCTTATTCAAAGCTCTACTATCAGTGCACATCCTCCAAGTTCCGTCCTTCTTTGGTACTAACAATGCAGGCACAGCACACGGACTCAAACTTTCCTGGATACGACCCTGCTCAAGTAACTCTTCCACCTGCCTTCGTAACTCCTCATGTTCTTTCGGACTCATTCTGTAATGTGGTCGGTGTGGTAACACTGCTCCTGGAACAAGATCAATCTGATGTTGAATGTCTCTAAGTGGTGGTAACTCCTTTGGTAACTCATCTGGAAAGACATCTTCAAACTCTTTCAAAACAGGCTTTACTTCTTCTGGAATCTCAACTTCGTCACTACTCTCTCTCCCAATCAACAAAAACACTTCCGGTTCTTCCTCAACTTCCTTGACAAACTCTTTCAAAGTCAACAGAGTTTTCAATTCTTCAATCTCCTCTAGCTTGTTCTCCTTCTGCTGTTGTTTCTTAGGAACCAAAGTAATTTTAGTACCCTCGAACATGAAACTGTAACTGTTGGCACGACCGTCATGCTGAACTGCTCTATCAAACTGCCATGGTCTGCCCAACAATAAGTGACAAACATCCATATCTACGACATCACACCATATTTCATCCTTATACTTCTTCCCAATCGAAAAATTCACACAAGCTCTTCGACACACTTTCACTTCACCTCCCTTCCTTAACCATGCTAGCTTGTATGGTTTAGGATGCTTCTCGGTCTTCAAGTTCAATTTCCTTACTGCTTCTGTAGAAATAATATTATCACAACTTCCCGCATCAATAACGAACTTGCAGACTTTTCCCAGAATAGTACATGTCGATTGAAAAATATTGCTTCTCAGCCAACTACAATCCTCCTCTTGCTTTGGTGTCAAACAACTTCTCCTCAACATAAGATTACAACCTTCATCACCCGACACTTCTTCTTCCTCCTCAACATAAGGTACATTTGAATACTCTGCCTCCTCACCATCATCTGCCTCAACTTCTGCAACCATGGTTCTTTTCTTCGGCTTCGGACATTCGTTACTTTTATGACCCAACTCCTGACAATTATAGCATTTGTAAACACTGTTAGCCTTCGCCTTCTCAACCTCCTTCACCACTGGTTTTGTAACAGGTTTAGGAACACTAGAACTTCCACCGGCACCTTTCACTGGATTATTAGAATGAGTAAACACACCTCCTCCACGCCTTCCTTGTTTCTCCCAAGCTAACGCTTTCTGATGTGCCTCTGCAATGGATCTAGGATCAAACATATTAACCATATCCTGGATCTGCATTCTCAAACCCCCAATGAATCTAGCAGTTAGCTGTTCTTCTGTTTCCATGATATCATTCCTGGCGATGAGTTGGTAAAATTCATCAGCATAATCACTAACAGATTTTGTCCCTTGCCTCAGATTCTGCAACCTCTGGTACATAAGTGATTGATAGTTGTAAGGTAAGAAAGTAGATCTCATCAACTTCTTCATCTTATCCCACGATTCTATCTTTGACTTCCCCATTCTCTCCCTTGTAAGTTTAGTTTGCTGCCACCACGCCAAAGCTCTCCCCCTCAACCTAGTAGCAACCAACTTTACTCTCCTATGCTCAGGAACCTCCTTGAAATCAAAGATCTCTTCAACATTTGATACCCAATCAAGAAATTCTTCAGCTGCCATCCCTCCTTTAAACTCCGGAATCTCCATCTTCATACCCGATTCCCAACGTCGATCATCATCAATAACCCGATACTGACGTTGTCCCTGATCTCGGTCTCTGAAATGAACACTTCCCCTATCACCGTCAAACTCCTCATCAAAGTCTGATGCATATCGTTGTCTTTCACGCCCTCCAACATCTCTACCACCACTCCTACAACCAACATCCCGTCTATCATGGTCATCAACATTCCTCCTACTTCGATTATCAACACTCCGTTGATCCTGACTTTCTCTCCTCTCCCGATCTGAATGATGTGAAACTCTACTTCCTCCATGAATGGATTCAGGTGAATTTCTTCTTCTACTTTGATTCATATCAATCATAAGCTTCTCCAACCTACCAATGCCTTCATCAATCTTCTCGTGCATACGTTGCTCCATTTGATCGGCCTCTTCTCTTCGATACAAAGCTTCAACGTTTTGATGTCGGTTAGCTCTCCTTGGTGGCATGGTTGTAAAGTTCACAAACTTCAACAAATTGAACACAATACTTCAAACTTCCAACACAAGCAATCTCGGCTCAACAATGCTTTATATACGACTCAACCTTAACTCTGTTCAAGTTAGGTCGGCTCTCCCTTGGATCGGCACACTTAGCTCGGCAAAGAATGTACACTTCACAAAAGTTTGCCTTGACTTAACTCGGCAATACAATGTCTCGGCTACAAGTTGACTCGGTCCAAATTGTCTCGGCTCAACCTTAGATCGGTCTCAACAATTCACAAAGCTCGGCCTACACCCAAACCCTTCAACACTTTGGCGCGCAAAACACCACAAGTCCAACTCAAACACTTTTTGCTCCTTTTGATCCAAAATGAAATGGATCAAACACTCCAAAATTGATGCAACTTCAATATGATCACGATGAACAACTTCAAACTTTCAAAAACTTCAAAAACTTGGCTCCAAGAATCAAACTTAGCTATGATTGGCTAAGTATGGCTCTGATACCAAAACTGACGCAGCGGATTAATCAAACAAAACTTCAATCGATGAAATGTAGCAATCGGTGAGTTGAAGATACCAAAATGCCCAAGTTCGTTGATCCAAAGATACCGAACTCTAGCTATCTCAAACACGTTGATAGCGCACTATACCGTGTTCAAAGATCTACGATTCTTCGCACGTTGATCTAGCGCACTAGATTCCGTGAATCGGCTTCAACAAACGTGGATTCGAGCGCACTCGAATGACGTAAGTGGAGATAGGAGATTACACTCAACTACCAATTGGTATGAAAGCACAAAGCTAACAAAAGAGAAATTTTATTCAAAATCAACAACCCAAAAATTTACAACACACCCGCTATTTATAGGCATTACAACTCAACACAACCTACAACACTCAACTCCTAGGTCGGCACCGACTCACCATGTACGACTCATCTCGGCCGACTCACCATAAGTCGTTACCGACTCAACACACGCAACTCCAACCCCTTACAACGGAATACAAAGTAAACGACTCAACATGACCGACTTAACAGTAAGACCTACATATAACAACTCACCCGGTTCAATACATTACCGACTCAACGTATAACGACTCAAGGATTTGCGCCTTAGCACCCAACACAAACCATAGGTCGGTAACGACCTAACATACAACAGTACACGACTCAAAAATATACTGCTTATCTCCTTGCCGACTCATCTTAGGTCGTAGCCTGTTAGCTCGGTCCCGACTCATGCCTTCCTCATTAACTCGCACCTTTCCCACACATGCTCCCTTAGGTCGGTCTCGACTCAAGGCCGCCTCAAGTTCCTGCTCAGTGACTCGTGCCGTTTCTTCCCATGTCTTGTTGAGTCGTGGACGCTTTATACTGAGTCGTAGACGACTCAAACCAAGTCGGAGACGACTCAACACCGAAGTCCATTTTACTCTACTTTTGTTATCCCGGAAATGACTTAGGGCCTCCTCCTTTGCTCGTAACCTATGTCCCTTAAGTCGGTAACGACTTAAAATCTCCGAGTTACCCAACTCCACAGCTTCCCCCACACGACCTAGAAGCATGTTAACTCGTGACCGACTTATCTCTTGGGAAATTGTAGATCGTGCTGCATCAAATAGCAATCTATTTCAATACAATTCCTAATTGATTTACAAACCACCTTTATCTTCAGGGTAGAAGCATCTTCATTCTTATGCAAAATTACTTAATAACATTTCAATGCATTCCAATTAATTCAAAACCAAGTTCAGTGTTGAATACACTAAGACAACTCATTCATATTCACTTCAATATTATGAATAGGTGCTTTAATTCATTTATATGCAACATTATTTAATTTGATTTTCAATCAAATCCTTATTTCCAATTTGAAGCACTCACATTCCTTTATTAAAATTTTAGTCCATTCTACTTTCATCCAAACTAACTTCGTTTTATTACACTTGAAATGGTTTACATTCAAGTTCATTATATACCATTTATTAATCTCAACTAATTCATTTCCCAATTTGATTTACAATCAAATTTTACTTTAAGCATGAAACATTTGCATTTCTTTTATAATTCATTTCTCATTCATATGCAAACATTTCCTATTAAAATGTTAATTCATCCCAATTGATTCCAACTCAATTCCATTTGCAACTTGAAACCAATTCACTTGCATTCATTTACCAACTCTTTGAATTGGATCCTAATCCATATCAATTTATTCAAACATCAATTCAATTGCATAATATCTCAATTCTAAATACATTCAAATATTCAAATCATTCAAGCAAAACAATTGCCACTTAAGCTTATAACCATTTAAAATAAATTTTCTACTTAGATTTATATTAGTCTTACTCCATTACAAGATTCACAACTCAAACATTTTTTCTTCTTTTAATGTAATTGTTAAATTACATTTCCTTACATCTTTATTTCTTAACCAATCCCAGTTTATATTAATATCATTTCATCCTGGATTATTTACCTCTCTTATATCCATATCTCAATATTAATTAAAACCATTTCCACTTGCACTTCAACTTTATTACCCAAACAAAATTTATTCAAGACAACATTATAAAGCTTAATCACAATTATTATTTAATTTGCTTAAATTCTTTAACAATATTTTCATTATTTCCTTATAAATCAAATTTTATTTCATTTGATTCTCATTCAAATCAAATTTCAATCCATATACAAATTTAATGCTCTTTGCTTAGTTATCCAATCCAAGTTAAGTTTATTTTATTAACAAAGAGACCATTTAAATTATTCCTCTCATTTGAATTTTATCCACAATTCAAATCATCATTAATATATCCAAATTCCATTATTCTTCCACACTTCCAATATTTATTACCATAATTGAATCCAAATCCAAATCAGGAATTTTATTTACCTTCAAATTTTGACTGACTATCAAATTCTATCCATTACAATACAAATTCCATTAATTGTAATTCAACTTAGCCACTAACCTAACCCATATTAGGTTTTAATACACTTTTCCCAATTCACACTGAATCCAATTATAATATCACCATTTTCCCATTATTTCATTTAACAATTTAAATTCCTACCTTCCCGTATACTTCTTTAAATAGAATTTAAATTTCTTTCAATATTATTTGTTACACAATTGAAATTCAATTTCAATTTCATTATCAAACAAATTCCATTTTTCCATACATAAGTCCAAAACTTATTTGCCACTTAAGAACATTCACATTTATATTCCCGCTTTGCTTCATTAGACTTTGCTTTTCATTTATGGTTAAGTTTTGAATTTTTCCACACCATTCAACCCTTTCCATTTCATAATCACATATTCAAATTATAACACTTAATAACTTAAAAATATGAATTCCTTTATGCAATTATAAACAATTTACATTTCACCTTTATAACTATTTACTTTAATTCCAATTCATCAAGATTGAATTAAATCCCAATTCCTCAATTTTAATTTTCCATTTCATCTAGGTTTATTTCATTTCAAATTCACAATTTTAATTTTCCAAATACAAGTTCAAAACTTGTTTACTAAGTGAAGTTTATTCACTCCTTTTATATTCCCCTTATCTTATCTCAATTCACATTCATTTGAGATTAGATTTTTAAATTCACCATTCCATTTCATTATTTCTCATGGTGATTATAATTTCTATTTCTATTTTATAAGTTCACCAACTTATTTATTTTAAAAACTTATATTGCTCATTTTACTCCACCAACATTTTATAATCACAATTCTAAATTCCATATGTATATATATATATATCTGAATTCTTAAGGATAAAAATTCCCTTAATTTATTTCTTTGCAAACTTCAAATCCACAACCTCAAACTATAAGTATAATACTTAATAGCTTATGGGTATAATCCAATACACAATGACCCACAATCTCAAAATCAACTTACCTTTCAATTTAATCCAAATCAATTTTATTTTAAGTCCAACTTATTTACTTATCCAAGTAAAATTCAAATTTCAATTTACTTCAATATATTTTATTCACCTTTAATTACTCAAATTAAATTTTAATTCCAAGATTTGAAATTTCTCATTTCCTTCTTATTAGCATTAGCTTCACTTAACAAATTCAATAGTTGATTCATTTCAACTTTACACATTATTTAATAAGAACTTTCCCAGAATTCAATTTACCCGGTTTTATCTCAAAACCATTTTGAAATATATCAAATATATATATACCCATTTGGTATATCAAATCAAATCTCCATGTTTTCCAAACCAATTTGGTTGTACCCAAAACAATTTGTTTATATTCCAAAACAAATTTCCATTTTTGAAATATCCAAAACAACTGTTATTCCCAACAAATCCAAACAATACCATAACCAATTACTAGGGAAGCAATCCATCACTTTAGAAACTCGAAAATGAATTCTAATGATGTGGCCAGCATCATCAGGATTATTTTCCAGCGACTGCAGTGAGTTCAATGCTTCTTACTTTCCCAAATTTATTTCAAAACAGTTGCCATTCAAAAAATATTACCCAAAACAATACTCCATTATTGCCTTCAAACATATTGGAAAACATTCCCAAACTTTTATTTTCAATACATTTAAAATCCTTTCCAAAACTTCCGGGTTTTAAATTCTGGTTTAATTCAAATTTTAATTTCACTTCTTATTTGCAACATATTTAATTAATTCTATTTGGTTATAACCATTTCAATTTTACTATCCTAAATTCCTTATTTGCTTATATATATCATTTCAAATTTTAGATCATATTCAAGATTCTTACTTAATTATGGTATTAACAATCCAACAATCACCCAATATATAATAAGCTAGAAAATCATTTCTTTTATATTAAAATATAATTTTGGGTAAAATTATTTCATTTACCCACTTTAAAAACAATACTATGTCGGTTTATCTTGTTCAAGAGTTTAGAAACCCCTATCGATACGGTTGTACTTCCCGCACCGACCAAAATTCATAAACACTCAACCGATAAGTCAACACAGTATAAAAACAATTTTATAAGCACTAACAAGTACGCTCTCATAGCTATAAATACGCTCAGCTCATTATAGAGTACTATTGACTCTATTAAATGAGAAATTACCCCACCAAAGCCTAGGTTGTCGCCAACCTAAGCTCTGATACCAAATGTGACAGCCCGCAAATCCGTACCCCTTGAATCAACATTATTCTACCCTAATTGACTCAAGTGGAACAGAAATACGAACCATTGAGGTTAAAAGAAAAGAGATAGAAGAAGAAGAAACTAAACAATATCAGAATCTCACAGTCGCAGCGGAATAAAATATAATAGCAACTATATATCTTTACCCAAAATGAAATCTATAACTGTTTATACAACATATCATCAGAGTAACTCATACATCAATCATCACATAACAGACATACCATACAACATAGCAGCGGATATATATATAGGTACATATAATACGTCTCGAACTCCAGCTCCTCTCCTGCTCCATAGCAACCTATCCTGAACATATAATACTCGGTCTGACCCGAGCATTATAATGAAATAACACCCGAGTCAGTCTGGCATACCAGCTGATAATAATGCACACAATTGATTATTAAAGTTTCAAAAATCCTTTTGAAAACAAAAGCATCTCGTAAGACCACGCCACAAATAAACATGTCGGGTTTTTACCTTACGATAGCTAAAACACTTTTTATAGAAATCCTCTGATATTATAATAGGGTCTATTTACAAATACTTATAAAATAGCCGAAATTGTTACATTATTAAATTCCAGCTACTAGCCACCGAAGTGGGTAATACAAAAAAAACTCGTACAAGGCTCGTAGGGAAAATGGATTTCCAACAATGACTAGGCACTGGGGTACCACCTATCACAGTACGTGGTCTAGATCACAGTACCGAGGACTACTCCCTTCGTCCCCTGCAACACAAGACCGGAATCACCTATGGGCAATTCCGAATAAGATCACCCCGCGGTTGGGATCAGCAACCGCACCACTAAGCCGAAATAAAAAGGAACCTCTAGACAGGGATGACCTTACTCTCCAGTGGGGGCTACCCACGAAGCCTTGCTGCATATCCCCTGATTTTCAGTCATTCCCGGTTGGTGAGGCTTGAGGCTTAACGTTACCTTTAGAACGTTTCACTTAGAATGCCCATCGTCCGCTGACGATGTCACGAAGCATTCGTCCATACAAGTCCGTCCCGGGTTCGAACGGAACCGAAGGCACTACTCCTACTACATCCATTTTGGAAATACCCTCAGGATTAGTAGCGACTAGCCCTTGCACTTCACTGCTCCATCTCCGACTCCGAAAACGTTTTATCGCACGAAAACGTACAAACCGGATCGAAGTGGTTTTCGAGAAATAAATCTCGATCCCGGTCTCTTCGAAACGATCAACGCAATTTGTCCAATATTGATAGTCGGTGATTTAACTATCAATTAATATTCATAAACATCCATAGCATCCATCACACAATAAATAATATTCCATATTATTTATTTACCTCAAATATCTTTAAAGGGTATTATTTCGAGTTTCAAAACCCATTTGAAAACAATTTCCAAAGTTCTTCCTTCATAAGGTAAATCCTTTACCACATATATTTCCATTGGAAATATCCAAGTTCGAAACAGTTTAAATTTAAAAACAGTTAAAAACATTTTAATTTAAAATATACTTTAAAATAGGAAAATTAACTACTAATTATTTACTCAAAATATAATTTCAAAATATTTAAAACAAAACTATTGTATAAGATATAACTTGATTTAAAATAAGGTTTTAGTTATACTATAATTAAAAATTCAGAGTTTTTAAAACAATTAATAAATTTCAAAACACCTTTATTCAAAAACTAGCTTTAAGCAAAATCCATTTGTAAAAATAATTATTAAGATATTAATAAAATTTTACTATTGCTAATTTATAAATAATCACTTTAAAATAATAATTTTCAAAACCATTCTTTAAAACCAGTTTAAAGATTTAAAACTTTCTTTTTATAAAATCAATTTAAAACTCGAACTAGGTTTTTCCCAAGGAAATCTCATTTCTACTAAATCATCACAGAAATCCTTCTCACGATTTCTGTCCATTTATTAAATTAAGTTTTAGGGTTTTATAACATAAATTTATTTCCCAAAACTTCAACTAATAACATTTATCTTTGATTACCATTCCAAATTTTAAAACTTCCAATTTACATTTTAAAATAGATTTCAGATTTTAATCCCTTTTAAATCCATTATTTAACAATACCTTTATTTCTCTAAATTCAATTTATCAAATATAATTAATTTTGGATTTATAATTTATCCAGTAATATTTCTATACAAATTTATTTTCAGTTTTCCATCCAAATCAGGTTTCAAATATTTATATTCTTTTAATTTCTTATTTAACCATTTCTCAATTTCTTTGAAACCCAATTTAATTTCTTTATAATTAAAACTGCAATTTTCTTTATAACTAATATTCTGGGTTTATAGTTTAAACCACAATATCACAATGCAATTAAATTCCAACTTATCAATCACAATATATAAACAGGCATAATCATCAATATAAAAAATATTACTACTTTGTGAGGAATCCCGTTGGATCCCTCCAACCTGTTTTCCCTGCATCCACAAATATTAGCACAACAGTATATATATCAATTCAATTTGATAATAACTAACATATTCAGCTAAACATCCAAACAAACAATCAATACTAGCTGTCTACTTTACTAGTATCCAGATGTGAGTGAGAATAACTCACCTTGAGTTTCGGCGAGCATTCGAAATTTAAATTAAACCGAACGATGTCCGATTTAACCTAAATTCCTACTTGCCCGGAACGATTCCATATTTGCATCATCGCGTAGTGTCCGTCCCTGCGATTCCGGCGCTATCAAAATCATCGAATTCTGATCACGTATGCACACGGTATGAGTTTTTAAAGTTTGAATAACAATTTCAAAACAAATTTTGTTTTTTTTAAGTTTACCAAACAACGAAATCTGGCCGCATGCATACACAGAGAATCACGGCCACACGATGTCGTCTTCTTCCCTACGCGAGTTACAGGCAATTGCCGAACCCAAATAATACGGCCTAGGGCTCCAAACCGCTACCACCACGGACGATTTCACCTTGATCGGAAGCTACCATCGCGACGCCCTTCGAAAACTCCACGCACGCCCAAAAACCGCACGAGCTCGGCCACCTCCAGGCGCGTTAAAACGCGTGCAAACGGCGGCAAAAATTATCCCCCTACCAGCTCCATACAGCGACGATAAGCAAGATCTACCGTTGGATGGGTAGATGTCGAGGTGATCTACAACTTCCCAGTTGGGAGTTTTTCAAATATATGCGTGGATTTGGAGATTTGGGAGGAAGATGCGAAATTGATTTTGGCCATTGAAGAATGAAAGGCCGGCGGCTCCATATTAGCTAGGGTTTAATGAATATAAATGAATATATTATATTGTTTAATATTATTTAATTAATAAAATTCTCTATGTTAACAACGTATGCAAACGAACTCCAATTCTCACGTTCCGACAGGCTATTCTAAAGTTTTTCCGCATTCCGGACACAATGGAACAGGTTTCGTAAGCTAATTTGATCGTATGCACGAGATACAGAATTAAACGTTCAATTTGAAATTAAATCGATTAAAACGATTTCGATGCGTTTCGAGCTGCCGGGGTCAAACGACAACTCCGATTGCTTCGAAAATTGAAATCCGATAATAACTAACTATTACGGATCCAATGAAACTAGTTTCGTCGAATTCCGAGACTGTGCCCCGGAAGGCTATTTTAACTCGTCAATTTAATTAAGCGATTTTCGAAATTATCGGAATCACTCCAAAACTCCACTTTTAAAATTTTATTAACTTGAAAATAATTCATATTGAATTTATAATCACAATAGAAATCATTCTGGCTCATTCTGGACTTAAATTGGATTAATTGCATTTTAACAATATTAAATTCATTTTAAATTAATATAAATTCCCAAATATTAATTTATCAACTTTAAAATTCTTCCAAAAATCCAATAATATAAATTATGTCCCATAGAACTTAAAAACACATTTAAACATCATTTTACAACCATTCACATTTAATTTCCCAAATTATCTAAATCCAATATTCAATTATTATTATCCAATTTCCAATTTAATTTCCCGTATTTGAAATTTTGACTAATTTTATTAACTTAACCAAAGTCATCTATCTCTAAATTCAAATTATAATTCATATTCAACATTTAAAATGAATTAAATGTTCAATTTGAATAGCTTAAAAATACGGGATGTTACAATAGTTGAATTCGGGAACTTGGATCCATCATCTATAATTCAATTTCTTAGATCCGAGAGATAGTTCCAATTTTCCAACCTTTCATTTCTACTATACAAACTTTCAACAATCTAAGAGAATTTATCCACTATGGACCCATCAGGAAGAGAACGTGCTATGACTTTTAGAGCTACTAATGATGTTGAGAATCATGACACTCACCATGTGGATGAAGTTACCCAACCAAAATAGGTTGATATCCAGAATCCAACTGAAGTCATGACCAGAATGGGATGGATTGTATGATGAAGTAGAAGGAGGGTAGAATCCAAGAGACTCGCACTGAGAAAAGCCAACAGATGCAGCAGAGCTCTAGGCTGCTGAATAAACTAACTCAGAATAGTTGTGGAAGAAGTAGGAGGGACTTAGACCATTCAAGTTCAGAATCTGAAGTTCCTCATCATCCGAGAAAAATGGAAGGATATGAAGAAGAATAAGATGTAGAACATGATTGGGACCTCGAATTAAGGGATGAGGCAAACTCGGGGGTAATCAAACAAGGGGATACCCGAAAGCATTCACTAGGCCGAGCACTCAGGGTGGACCCCGATTACCGCCATTGAGTCAAACCTATAGACCTAGAGCACTTGGAAGATATGGTCAGGAGACTTGTAAGTGAAACTCGATTCAGAAGAAATGATGAATGAGGTACTTCTATTAATTGGAGTCTATTTACTAAGAACATTCAACATGCCAAGTATTCGCGAAGGTTTGTAATGCCAACAATGCTGTTGTATGGTAGAAAGACAGATCCAAGGCAACACTTGATGAAGTACGAATGACATATGGACTCTGCCAGAGCATCTGACGCTATAAGATGTCGGTGCTTTCCAATTTTCCAAGAAGGAGCAGCGATGTTGTGGTATAGTCGACTCCTACCGATCCATATTATCATTCGTGGAGTTGTCACGAAAATTTCTGGAGCAATTCCATTTACTTCACATCCGAAAGGTGTGATGTCATTGACAAACCTCTTCCAAGGAAGGAGAGTGTCGTTAAAGGTTTTCTCAAACAAGTTCGATATAGTTGTAATGGAAGTAACAAATCCTAATGATGACAGTATTGATGGCATTGATCACGAGGATTTATCCCCAGACTGACTTCAGGAGATGGTTGGAAATGAAACTCCATAGACGATGGACATTTTATACATAAAGACTAATCAGTTCCTACGTTTGGAGGAGGCATCCCAAAAGAGGTGATGCTGAGTGTAACGACCCGCTATTTTGGACCATTTAAATCGACAATAAAACCATACATATCCAACTTGAATAATTCAAAATACCGAATTGTTAATTAAAATTTGGCAAAACTTAAAATATACAGTAAATAAATCAATCACAGATCACAAAGTAATATAATGTAGCGGAATAGATAAAGAATAGTAGTTCATGAAGCTAATATATACATCAGAGTTAGAAAAATACAACCGAATAGTTCAAATGCAGTGAAGTCTCATATGCAACAGATGACTTCTCTGAACCAATCAACTGGAAAGGCTGGAATCTGAATCGATAGTTAGATTTCCAAATGAAGCTCCAAACTCCAAAGGTGAGTCTCAAATACTGTATCACTCAGTCTGACCCGAGCGTAAAGCAAAACACAAAACACTCGAGTCAGAATTAACATTCTTATATCAATAAATCCAAATCAAGTGAAATATCAACTGAAATACAGATAACTTAAAGGATGTTTGGGATAACCATCCTCTAAGGGTCCATGGAACTTTCTACAAGGTTGAAATATACACTATAACACCGTGGTCATTTCAGCTTAATTTATACTTCAAAACTAAATCTCATTTTCACTTCAAATATCTCTATATTCCCAAAATAGTATTTATATATATTAAATAATTTATACAGTAAAGTATTTTCAATTCTCTCAACTTAACAAATCGTTCCAACATCAACCCGACCTTCCCATTCAAATTAAATTCAATCTCAATTTATCAATTTAAATTCAACTCAATTTCTAAAATAACCACTTAAATTTTATCGATCTCAAATTCGGATTTATAATCACAAATACCCCTTTATATTTCCATATATTTCAAAACTTTAAGTATTCAACGTTTCATCTAAATTTTCATTCAATTTAGTTTTCTAAATAATAAATTCAAATTTAGTTCAACCTCAATTTTCATTAATTCAATTTAGTTGCTAAATAACAAATTCAACTACGTTGATTTCAAATACAGATCCGAATCTCAACATAAACCATTTAAATTCCAATATAGTTCAAGGCTTTAATACTTAAATGTTCTATATACCAGTTTCATATAGATCTCGATTTAACCTCATTACTATTTAATCTTGAAATACTCCCTTATTAGATTTAATATCATTTAAGTAACCTTAAATTACATTTTACTCAATATTTTCTTTAATTTGTTTAAACGTGAAATATTTATTAAATCAATTAAATCAAAAATCCAGTTATAAAATCATACCCTTCAAATTTCCCATTCAAAAATTTCAAATCGATTTAATTAAATAAATCCTTATTTAAATACCATTTTTATAAACCCAAATTTGTCTCCCATCTTAATTATTCAATTTATTACAAGAGAATCTATTTGAAATATAGATTTACATAAATACTTAACCATATTATATGTATTAAATCAATCTAGTTTAAATCAAATATTACTACTAAATCTATATATACAATTTTCATTTATATAATATCTTAAGAATCAAATTTATTAAACCATATATTTCTTTCCAAAATTATAGAAATTATTTTCAAAATATTTATATGGACCAACGGTGTCTGTATATATTTCCTATCATATAGTCAAGTGCTACGGATATTTATCATTTCAATTCGTATACTAAATATATACGGGTGGATATCATTTCAACCCGTAATCCCAAATTCAATTAAATGAAAATCGCTTGGGTTTATCATTTCAACCTATGACGATTTTCTCCTATTCTAAAGTCTGTTCGGGTATGTATCATTTCAACCCGTAGTGATTTCTAAACTACAGGGAACTTGCAGAGTGATAATAGAAAATACAATAAAATAACAGGCATATATCATCAATAACAATATAATATAAACAACAGGATATGGTGTCATATCCCGCAGGTGAACAGTTACAGATAATAGCATATATAACAAATTTAAATAGCTACAGCGGCATATTTCAATTGTCGTTTCAATTGAAATCAAATTTAATGAATAAAAAAATGTTAATCTGAGTGATTGCTCATCTTTCGAGGCTAGATAATATAGAAGGAGACACGGATACACACATTGATACAGACACTGAAATTAAATTTCAAATCCAAGCAAAGCAAAATCGGCACGAATTCAAGGATCAAAGCTGATTGGCTCGAATTGATAAAACGGATCAGATCAGAACTGGAACGATGAAGATAAATGGTATAAGCGAACTTTTATAACCACCTATAACTATATATACACATATGAAATTTATATTCTAAGTTCAAACATCACAAATTTAATTTACATGTTTTTCAAACATATAAATAAATAAATAAATCAAGCTTACATTTTTTTATTAAATCAACATACACTTAAAAATATATATATATATATATATATACTAACACCTTTATACCAAACTTATATAACTAGTATATATATGTTTTCAAACAGATAAAATAAATGTTTAAATATGAATACCTAAAAGAAAACTTTTATATATATATAACTATTTCTATATATATTAAATGTTATATATATATATATAATTTAAATCCATCCATATTTTTACATTCAATAACATATTATATTCAACCTATATAATTTCCAAATTATATATGTGTATTAAAATAATTTATAAAGTAGAGTATTTATAGAATCATCTTAAATCCAAAATAGTATAAACATAATACTGTACATAACCTATATCAACCAAAAAGAACAAAAGTTGACTATTGTTTCTAAAATATGGGCATAAACACAAACTGGTCATGTATAAACTGAACTAACTCTTATATAACCAGAAACATATTATAGTGATAAATATAGAAATATATTCATACGTGCTTAAAAAATTTCAAAACGTCAATAAAACTAACTACTGACTCACAACATCCTATACAACCAGTTGTATAACAAATATATGATATATACTCATCTTAAAATAGTAAAATATAGAATGACAAAACAAAGCAGCCTGGATAATATATATGTGTGTGTGTGTTTGTGTGTGTGTGATGCACCAGATGTTCAAAATACAGCTATCTTAAACTCATATAATATAAACTTTACATATATAATAACTCGTATTAACATATATCATAAAATTTTATATAAACCTTATAGTATATAAATAACTTACTTTATATACTAAATAGAACCTATGCAAGTTAAAATATGTAAGCTAATATAGGCTGCGGCCATTTTTAAAAAAAAATCAAAATACATTATATACTTAAACAATAATAAATTATGTACACAGTACATATTAAAAATTAACTTAGTCTTACTATACATATCATATAATAATAATATATATATAAAACAAAAACCGATTTACATAAACAGATATATTCAAGAATAACATATCAAACTTATGTAAACTTTATATATACACAAAATGTCATTTCTACTAACATATATACACTGTCAAACTCATATATTACTAACATTTACATTGGAAAACTGACATAAATCATTTATACCAAAAATCATTTTTTTTCATAACATATTTTATAAACATAACATACCAAGCTGTTAACAAAACATATTTTGTATAAATACATACTCTGCCAAAATATATAATAATACTATTAAAGCTATATATTTTATATGCAGAAACCATATAGCCTGCATATACCTAACACAAACAACTAATATATATGATAATTTGTACAACATAAACTTATCCAAATATGCAGAAATCATATATACAAACCGAAAAATAAATATGTGTTATGAAAAACTATTTCAAACCTATAAATAAAAACTTAAAATAACCAAGCAGATTATATATATACGCTCTAAAACCTACTTACCAGGATACTTGAAATCTTGTATAAAATAAAATATACATATAAATCTATGTTTTAACAAACCTTTCGTATGCTTGAATATATATAAAGCTGCAAGTATAAGAAATAGATATAATATATAAAGAAATATTTACATATAAAGAATGAAAGAAGAGAGGAAACGGTTGTGGGTGATCGAGCATGCGGTGAACGCGTGGAGCAAAGAGGAATGAGGGAAAGATCCAGAGAATGAAAAGAAGAAGGAGAGATATGCTTATCATGGGCAATATATATATGCGTTGTTCTTATATATTTTTTCATATAGTTAGTACAAGATACGCTAAATTTATACAAAAGGTAATGTATCTAAATTTATACGTTACTTATTTATTCTCTACCTATTAATTTATACGTTACTTATTTATTCTCTACATATTAATTTATACGTTACTTATTTATTCTCTACCTATTAATTTATACGTTACTTATTTATTCTTTACCTATTTATTTATACTATTTATTCTCTACCTATTAATTTATACGTTTTATTCTCTACCTATTAGTTTATACTATTTATGCTCTACCTATTAATTTATACTATTTATTCTCTACCTATTAATTTATACGTTTTATTCTCTACCTATTAGTTTATACGTTTTATTCTCTACCTATTAGTTTATACTATTTATTCTTTGCCTATTAATTTATACTATTTATTCTCTATCTATTAATTTATACGTTTTATTCTCTACCTATTAATTTATTAAAAATTATTAAAATTTTATGGGTCGTTACATTGAGCGTTCCCTGGAAGTGATACATAGCAATGCTACTGTAAAGTAGGCCGGAGGAAACTCTGCGAACGCGGTAGTAAATGTTGAGGATTCTAATAATCATAGGACGAGGAATCAAGCTTCAATAGGCCAATGCAACGAGAAAAGAAAGAGCCCGAGGAACTTGAGACTAGAATAATATACACCTCTAAACGATATGTTGGAAAACATCTTCCTCACCACGTGAGGGATGAAACAATACAAGAAGCAACCATGGAGAGAGGCGACTGATGAACAGAAGCACTCAACAAAGTATTATTGATTCCATGAATCTCATGAACATAACATTAATGAATGTCGACATTTGAAAAATCTTATTGTGGTGTGGATAAGGAACAACAAGCTCCAGCAGTATGTCGAGTGGCATGGATACTGCAAGACCCCAAGGTATACCTACTCTAGGAGAACAACCCGAGTAAAGCAAACAGGAGTTAAGATAAATTGATGAAAAAACTGATCATCAACTAATCAGTCACCTCAGGATGAAGTAACTGCCTATGACAATGCTACGTCATTATTCACTGTTTAATTTCCTTTTGTAAATAAGCCTCCTAGAGATATTTGAGGCATTGTAAATAGGCGAGACGTGCCATTTCTTCTACTTATTAATAATACTAGCTTCTTGAATTAATAGAACCATATTCTTACAAGAAAAAATCCTATGCCATGAAAATATCAACACAACCAAGAAATCACTCCATTATCCTTAAATACCAGATGAGGAATGTTGACTCATAAACCATCAGGTCGACAGTCACATTCGACCCCTAACCTTCTAAGAACCATCGTTGCTTTAGCAATGTCGAGGAGGTCCAAACCGTGGGGTCATTGGTCTTGTTTGACTCCTAACCTTTTGAGAACCAACGTTTCTCCAGCAACATCAGGAAGCTCCAAACCGCCAGGTGATCACATTTGACCGACGTTGCTCCGGCAACGTCGGAAAGGTCCAAACCGCTAGATCGACGGTCACATTCAACCCCCAGCCATTTGAGAACCAACATTTCTCCAGTAGAATTTGAAAGGTCCATGATAGAACCTGTCCTTTTCCATCTTCAATAAATGAAATGGCTTTTCAAATCCATGTCTCTACCTTTACATAGCTTAAGAGTCATGACATATGACCGACTCGAATGGATCTGCATGTGTATAATGTAGGTATGCAAGTACTCAGAGTTAGGTGTCAATCAACTTTCATTGTCAATGATTGGACCCTCAAAATTTAACCATTCATTGCACACGAAGATGGATGCATGGTAACTTTTGTCTTTGATACTCCCGGGCCAGGAGTATAAACCAAATAAGACAAGATTTGGCTGTCCACCAATTAACTCTTGCCCTTGATCTAGGGGCAGGAGTATAAACCAAATAGGACGTGATTTGATCGTCCACCAAGTAACTCTTGCCCTTAAGGTGGGGGTAGGAGTATAAACCAAATAGGACATGATTTGACTGTCAATTAGCTAACTTTTATCCTTGATGTGTTGGCAGGAGTAATTCAGAATGGATATGGCATGACCATCCAATCACCTACATCTCTCCCAGAGCAGGCAAGATAAAGGATCCATGCTTAATGTAAGGGGGTCTTACATATAAACTCTGATTAATGCCCAAAGTTAGGCATGATTGAAAGTAAAACATCCTGGATAAGGATATGCAAACTACGATCTTAAGTAGTTAGCTCAAACCGGCGCCCGGAGTTGGTGCGATTGAATGTGATTCCTGAATCATTATACTAAATAGTTTACCCCAATCGATGCCCAAAGCTTGGCACTTCAATGATTGCTTTGAGTTCACTATAATGATTAAAGGCCGACAAATCATAGGATGGACAAATGACTTAGTTCGACAATGACCAAGAAAAGGAATGGGTCTCGAGTACATTAAATGTAAAGCGCCTTTCTTAAATACTTATACGAATTACAACAAAGATTGAACCAAACAAAAGTCTTTGTTATTCACATTCATAACGGAATTTGAAAGGAGAAGTACAAGTTTTATTTACATTTAAACTGAAGGGAAAAGAGAAGGCCAAATCCGCACAACAAGGATCGGAAAAACAAAATCAGAAAGCTAGAAAATGCCTAAGCGTACAACCAAAGCAAAACAAACTAAAAGTCACTTCTTATGCTTTGGCTTCTTGGATTTTTTTCCTTCTCCTCCCTAGATGGAGGTGTAACTTGATCGGTTTCCTCCTGCCTCTCCTTGACCTATAGACACAGTACTTTGCGATGATACGATAGGCATGCTCGGGATGCTTTCAGGTGGAGGAACAATGACAGGAATAAAAATAGTCTAATCAGGCAGAGTTATGGACAAAAGAGGAGGAAAGGTCTCTATATTCTCCAGCTTGACCTCTTTGGCTAGGATAAGTTCCTACTCAAGCTTACTCATGGTGGGGCCTACAAGGGCTTAATAAAAATGCGGATTACGGATCTTTAGGTTGGAATAACACTAGAGGGGGGATGAATAATGTTTTATGGATTTTCTAAATCTTTTTGAAACTTGTGTAATTTAATCACCAACAAATGCAATACATAGACATAGATATAATCACTGCAATACATAGACATAGATATAATCACAGAATTATACACAGATGCAAATACTAAATAAAAACAGTACAGGAAAGAACACACCAGGATTTTATATTGGTTCAGAGTTACCCTACATCCAGTCTCGTATAACCGTACGGATTTCTTTACAAAATAATCTCCCAGATTACACCCTCGGTTTAAAGGCTATGAGGTACACCCTCCTATATTTGATTTCAGGGCAACTCTCTTGATTTAACCAGGCTACAAGATCACCTAATTGATTTCCAAGGCTACAATCACACCCAATTGATTTCAAGGCTCATATACACCTTTTACTCAACAGTTTGATTTACAAAAGATCCTATAACTTTGAATAACACCGAGATCTTATGAAGAGAGTGGCAGAGAATCAAACAAGAGATAATCAAGTTTGATTCACTTGGTATTTCGGTAGAGTATAATTTAGGATTGTTTAGAATAAATGTGGAAGGTGAAAGAAAACAAGTGAAATTTTATGTAAAATTCGTTTATAAATATTGGTATTTATAGAAGATCAACAACCATATCTGTTCGTGAAAGGATACGACGAATAGACACTTCTTTTAAAAATTTGAATTTTGAATTTAACGGGCACCATGTCGATATGGGGGGTTGAAGGATATCGACATGCTCTAGGAAAAATTTGTGATTTTTATTTTCTTATTAACATTGGTTTCTACAATTTCTTAAAACAATTTCTAAACTTTGTAAATGTCATATAAAAGTAATTTTAATATATATAATCTTAATCTATAAAGTGATTAAAAAACCGAGTGTATAAACATTTAAAAGCTAAATATTTAAAATAAGAGATAGTTTAAGATCAAGGACAATTTTGAAATCAAAATATTAAAAATGATAAAGATAATTTTGAGTCTAAAATATTTCAAACAAGAGAGATGTCTTTTTGAAAAGAAGTTTTTGAAAACATTAAAAACAAGAGATATATTTTTGAAAAGCATTTTCATAAAATTAGTGGATATCAAAATAGGACCTTTATATGTTCCACTAGATATAGTCGTTGGTTCCATCCCACTAGGGTTCTATCCCTTTAACATGCTTAAAGTGGATTCCATTGCACAAATAATTCGAATAAAAATGTAAGTGCTTTCAAGAAGTTTTAACATAATTCTAGACTCAATACTCATCTTGTATTCTTGAAATCTTGAACTTTTGATATCTTTATACTCATGTGTTTTCAATCTTGATATCTTCAGTCTTGAATCTTTATACTGTACGGTCTTCATTCTTGGTACCTGCATGGTTATATCTTGCATATACATACATATATATATATATATCTAAACTATAATGTTAGTATTTATATTTGTAACAAGTCCTAAGGTTGTTGTCATCAAAACCATCATCTCAAAGACTAACAATCTCCCCTTTTGATGATGACAACCTATGTTTATAAAATATACTTCACCTTCACTATAACTCCCCCTACAACTAATAACTCCCCATTAATCTAAGCCTAACTACTCTAACTACACTATTATGTATTTCTCCCCCTTTGTCATCAACAAAAACTAATCCTAAACTGATATAACTCCCCCTTAGTCTTATACTGGAGTAATTATGACAAATTATGATAGAGTATATATAAAATAACATGAGTTAATAATAAAGACATGATAAATATGAAAGTTTAAACCCGATATATACAATGTTTCATCTAATGTTATAGAAATCATTCAAACCAAATCAGCTTAATCAAAGCAAATCAAATCAAATCAAACAATTCAAAAACAAGCAATTCAAATCATAAGGAGATCAAATATTTCTAGAAACTTCAATCCATCCTTCTTCTCCAAAGATAGGATCCTTTTTAATACCTTCCCAGTCTTCATTATCTTGAATCAAAGTTCCTACAGGATTCATCGAGATCATCTTTGTTTAAGGCAGAAATCATCCAACAGAGGGCATCGAAATGCTTCACTTATTCATTTATCATCTGCATTTGACTTAGTTCTAAGTGCCTTTGATTGCGGAGAATAAAAATAAGTATATTCTTGAATGAATTGAGAGTTTCTTCAGGATTATCACTTAGAGTTCGAGAAGAGGAAGCCATTATTGATAAGTAGTTAAGAGATGAAAATAGAGATAAGCAGAAATGAAGAGGTTACAAATTTCTGGAAGAAATAGGTGTTTAAATAGGCAGAAATTCGTTTAAATGAAAAGACACAAGTTAGTTATTTTAATTTGAAAATTTTAAAAAAACCAAATCGGGCAGTTAGATGTCGACATAAGGGGGTAGGGGTATGTCGACATGGTATGTTAATTTATGTGTCTTATTTCTTTCGTGAATAAGTATGTATACATATAAACTTATATACTATACTAACATTTATCCAAAGACAAGATAAGGTAGAAAAACATAATATAGTTGATATTTATAAATAGATGAGATGATACATAAGATATTACATAATATGATAAAAAAACAATACAAGCTCACACTAAACAAACTAATACATTACAACCTAATTTTTAGAATGTCCTAGAGGATGAGAAGGATGATGATAAGCCAATTTTCCGACCAACTTTAGCAAAGAATTTGTTCATATTAGTGGAATTTTATCTAATTTCTTACTAACGGATCTTTTGAGAACCCGTTGATTTTCCACTATGATCTTTTGATTTTTGAGAAGTGTTTTGTTGGAAGGATTGTTAGTATTGGTAGGATATTCGATACTTTCCAAGGAGGTATCTTCATTTTCTTCTTTAATTTCCATTTCCTCCCCTTCTTCTTCTTCCTCATTTTCTTCCTCCATATCTTCATGTGCCAATCTTTCATCCTTTTCGGCAAGAGATTCATATCGTTGAAATATGAAAGGAATTTTCATGAGGTAAATGTTGGTACGGTTAAAAACTTTTCTTGAAACAAATCCTTCCCTTTTGTAATCAACACCAAAATAATTAAAAATCCGAGTGAGATAGATTCCATGATACAAAGTATTCTCACCCATTTCCAAATTCTTAGGACGAAGTTCATCCATAATCACTTGTGCCCAATTAATGTGTTAACGACCAAAAATAGTAAAAAGATCTTTACAAACTTTTAAAGTCGGGTTACTGAAATTTTCCAATCTAGGAGTAATAGTATGTTGCAAAAGAAGATTGACAATACATGCTTTCGGACTAAAGTTACGATTTTTAAATTCAAAGTTGTCATCTCCTTCAAAAATTTGATGAGATGTCTCACGATCATGTTGATCAATATTAAAAGTAGAATGATCCATTCCTAAATTCTTGCAATTGAGAATGTTTCCCAAAATTTCACAACTTAAAAAATTTTAGTGCCTTTAACACTACTCCAACTTTCATTTTCATTTCCTTCATAAAAACCGCGATTCAAATTCGCATAAAACATTTTAACAAGATTTGGGTAACAAACAAAATCATTTTCAGAATTATCAAAAAGACTAAGAATATGGTTCTCTTCTAGAAGAGTATTGATTTCATATGTGGAGAAATCGCTAAAGATAGCAAACTTTCCCATATGAACTTTTCTATAATTAGCATAGCTTATATAAGCCTTTATTGCTTCCAAATCATTATAGAGATACTCTTTAATGGTTTTAGATAACATCATTATGGATGGAGTGCTTGAAGAAGCCATTTTTGAAGAGAGTAGAAGGTCTGAAAGAGTGAAAGAGAGTTTGGATTTTACAATGAAAGTGAAAAGTCATGATAAGATAATGGAAATAAATAGATATTCAATAGTCACGTTCTCTGGTCAAGAGGTACCTTTCCAGAACATTGGATTTGGTGAAAAGGTGGAGGGAAGTTTAAAGATTTGAATCCAAATTTGAATTCAAATTTATGATAGGATGTCGACATCATGGGTATGACTATGTCGACACGGGTCAGAGAATTCATGTGACTTATCTTTTCTTATATACTTTAATATATATATATATATATTATTTTTAATGTCTATATATTTTCTGGAGTAATTATTAAATATAATATTACTCTTTTAACAAAAATATTGTAATATTAAAAAAATAATCAAACAACACATAATTTCAAAAACAATCAAACAATTTTAAGCAAACAATTTCAACCAATATATTGTAATGTGTACCTTTTTCTAGATTCTTATCTTTAAGATCATCGGAATCATGAATAGCCATAAACCACATATTTGAAATTTCCGTCTTTTGATCATCATCGCTTGAAGATGAGTCTGAGTCTGAGTTGTCTAGTGTAGCGGTATACGCTCTTTTCTTTTTCTTTATATAATCATTGCTTGTAGGAAACTTTTGCTTATCAGGATGCAGGCAATCTCTTTTAAGATGGCCTAGTTCGTCACAATTGAAACATTTTACGTGGTTTGGTACTTCATAATGATTTCCAGAATTCCCGTGATCAGTCTTTTTGAAGTTGTTCATCTTCCTATATTTCAGAAACTTTTGAAGAATTCTTTGCCATGAAGGCTATTTCTTCATCATCATCACTTTCCGAGTCTGATCCATTTGTTAATGCATTGAACGCAATTGACTTCTTTTCGAACGCCTTGTTGTCTCTTCTTCCTTGCAATTGTACTTCAAACGACATTAGATTTCCAGTCAATTCTTCAATCTTTAAAGTACTGATGTCATTTGCTTCTTCGATAACAAGATTTTTCTGATACCATTCCTGATTAAGAGAATTTAGAATTTTTGACTTGATCTTCTTCAGAAAAACTTTTTCCCAATGATATTAGAGAATGCACAATATCCTAAAATCTACTATATGTATCAGCAATGGACTCATCAGAATTGTTTTGAACAATTGAAAATGATTTGTGAGTATAGATATTTTGTTCTGTTTGACTTTGCTTGTTCCTTCATGAGTGACTTGCAAAGTTTTCCATATATCATATGCAGACTTACAAATAGATACTCTATTTAATTCATTCCTATCAAATGAACAAAATAAAATATTCATGGCTTTGGAATTAGTTTATGCAATGGTCTTTTGCTCAGCATTCCACTGTGCAAAACTAGTTGTGGGTTCAGAATATTCAGTTTGTGTGATATTCCAAGTATCTAATTCTATTGATTGTAAATATATTTTCGTTCTACATTGCTAATATGCATAGTTACTACCATTAAAAAGTGGCGGTTTGGAAGTAGACCAACCCTCTACAAATGAACTAGTTATAGTGTTAACAGAACCAGTGTTGATAGCCATTTTTAATTTTTTTTCAAAGTTCAGATTATGAAAACTTTGAAAACCTTGCTCTGATACCAAATGTTAGAAATGCGGATTACAGATCTTAAGGCTGGAATAACACTAGAGGGGAGAGGGGGTGAACAGTGTTTTATGGATTTTCTAATTTTTTTTGAAACCTGTGTAATTTAATCACCAACAAATGCAATTCACAGACACAGATATAAGCACGGAATTAGACATAGATGCAAATACTAAATTAAAGCAGTAAAGGAAAGAACATACCAAGATTTTACACTAGTTCGGAGTTATCCTACATTCAGTCCTTTAGAAGCGTACGGATTTTTTTCAAAATAATCTCCCAGATTACACCCTCGGTTTCAAGGCTATGAGATACACCCTCCTGTATTCGAGTTCAGCTAAACTCTCTTCATTTAACCAGGCAATAAGATCACCTAATTGATTTTTGGGGGCTACAATCACACCTAATTGATTTCAAGGCTAACCATACCTTTTACTCAATAGTTTGATTTACAAAAGATCCCATAACTTTGAATAGCACTGAGATCTTATGAAGAGAGTGGCAAAGAATCAAACAAGAGATAATCAAGTTTGATCCACTTAGTATTTAGGCAAAGAATAGTTTAGGATTCTTTTTAATAAATGTAGAAGATGAAGTGGAAAAAAACAAGTGAAATTTTATATAAAATTCATTTAGAACTACTGGTATTTACAGAAGATCAATAGCTATATCTATTTGTGAAAGGATACTATGAATAGACACTTCATTTGAAAATTTGAATTTTGAATTTAACGGGCACCATGTCAACGTGGGTGGTTGAAGGATGTCGACATGCTCTAGGAAAAAATGGTGATTTTGATTTTCTTATTAAAATTGGTTTCTATAATTTGTTAAAACAATTTCTAAACTTTGTAAATATATTTGAATATAGTTTAAACATATAAAAGTAATTTTTAATATATATAATCTTAATCTATAAAGTGATTTAAAAAACTGAGTATATAAATATTTAAAAGCTAAATATTTAAAACAAGAGATAGTTTAAAGTCAAGGACAATTTTGAAATCGAAATATTAGAAATGATAAAGATAATTTTGAGGCTAAAATATTTCAAACAAGAGAGATGTCTTTTTGAAAAGAAGTTTTGATTAAAATAAGAGATATATTTTTGAAAAGCATTTTCATAAAATTGGTGGATATCAAAATAGGACCACTATATGTTCCACTAGATATTATCATGGGTTCCATCCCACTAGGGTTCCATCTCTTTAACATGCTCAAAGTGGATTCCGTTCCACGAATAAATTTCGAATAAAGATGTAAGTGCTTTCAAGAAATTTTAACATAATTCTAGACCCAATACTTATCTTGTATTCTTGAAATCTTGAACTCTTGATACTCATGAGTCTTCAATCTTGATATCTTCAGTCTTAAATCTTTATATTGTACAGTCTTCATTCTTGGTACCTACATGGTTATATCCTGCACATACATATATATACACACATATATAAACTATAATGTTAGTATTTATATTTTATAACAAAACCTATGGTTTTTGTCATCAAAAACATCATCTCAAGGACTAACAGGGCTCAGAGGACCAAGTGATATGAACCTCATCATTAGTTTGAGCTCCCTAAAGCTCTCCAGTCCCTTCATCCTGTAAAGCTTCTATCATTTGCTTGCCAGGCCCAGGGTCTCACCAGTCAGGATACTCGGCACCATCATTGAAGTAGTCATGGTCATCGATTCTATTATGGATGCTTGTTGTCCTAACTGTAGACCTTGTCGGAAAGCGGGATGACCTGGGGCCGATTTGAAACTTAAGAGATATAAAAAGAGAGATTAGCGACGTGAATCAACGACATATGGACTTTTTGAAATACAGGCAAGATCAACGAGATACTTCCTTTAGTTTGGGGTTCCATTGGAATTCCCTTCTAGGATAGGAGAAAGATGGTGGACTTCTGCATTTGGGGTTGATCTAGATTATATCCTAGGACTAAAGATGAATTATGAGCAGTTTTGGGTCCGAAGGTGTCCCGGTAGCAATGTCTTGGGGCGATGATCTGGAGCCTTCGCCTAAGTCTTTCTGCACTATATCAACTAACTTCAGATGGGGAATAAGCTAGCCCTCTTTTAACACCTCGAGCTTATCTCCTACAAGATCTCCTTCTCAAGCCATGCCAGATCCACCTCTCCACCTTTAAGGAATTCCTCTTCCTCGATGACTTATTCCTAAGCAAGGGCATAAACTCTAAGGTAATTACGGTCGAACCACACTAAGTTGCAGAATTTGAGTACATTGGCATTGTACTTATTGAGCATTGGTTCAAACTTCTCCATCATCCGCTTTTCTATAGCTTTAACCTCCTTTTTGACGAGTGCGTCCATGTCTTGAGCACATATGATCACCTTGTCCCTTTCATTACGAGCAGTGAGCAACTCTTCACAATACCTTTGAGCGTCTTAGAGAGCATCATTCTTTTCCTTGGTCTCACTCTCAAGCTTGGATGACAACTCGGTTACTTTTGTGGTCAAGGCATCTCTTTCTAGCACTAAGTTACGATTCCGATGTTATGTAGTCTCTGTCTCGTTGTGATGCGTAGTCATCTTATTTTCTAGTACCTTGGTAGCATCCTCAGCCCTTTTCTCGGCTTCAGCTTGTGATTTTCCCAAGTTTTTGATTTCATCATCGAGATTAGCAATGATCCTTTTATCTTGGGCCTCTAGAAGTTTCTGATTATTGATCTAAAGTTTTCTTTCCCTTGAGACTGAAGACATCTTCATGGGCATCCGCTTTCATACATCATATTAATCTTAAGCATCCGATACATAAGGGACCATCATTTCCATTACTCCTGATGGAGTGTCCTTTAGATTGGGCACAAATATAAGTTCGTCAAAGTGTACATCCAGGAATTTTTCCCTTATTTAAATGTCAACGGCAAGCCATTGCTCTACTGTAACGGCCGAAGCTTCAGTTGGCTTCTTGATAGCCTTGTGATAAGAAGTCTCAGAACTGCTCTTATGGTGCCTATGGTCAAAAGATCGATTGGAATAGGATGGTGCCAAATATTGCACATGAATGGAAGCTGGAGAGGGTGGACAAGAAACATCGCCCGATTGAAACTCATCGCGATAGCTAGAATGTTTGTCCAAGCCTTTAGGCAGAGGTGATCTTGATCTGGAATCATAACTAAAGGCATAATCATAAGATGGACAATCTCTGTCTCAACTGCCTCTATCACGACTAGACCAATAACTAGATTCAGAATCTCGACCACTTCCTTGATGGTATATGCTTAGACAATGCCTATGTGGTTGAGATTCATTTTCCTCTGAAGATTGAAATATATACTTCTTCCTCGCTATGGAACCTACGAATGAAACATGAGTGAATTAGTTTTGACTAGAGGGGATGCAAGTCAAGTGCAATGTAGTGCATGTGTGCGCGGGTGTCATAGTGTCCCCCTAACCGACCATGTTTTGGAGCTTTGATCATAGGATTGATCTCTCCCATTCTAGTATGAATGATGTTATCGTCAAAGGGAAGGGGAGAGTCGAGATGCTCTATTCTCATGTTCGTAATACCGAAGGAGCCAAACTTGGTTGGAATTAGCCCTAACTTAGCGAATGTATCTTTTGAGGGAAGAGATGGAGTTTCCTCTATAGTTGTGACTGATGGAGGTTGTGTAGAACTTTGCACTTTGGAAATCTTCAAAACCAACCTCTTCTTTGGAGCAGAGTGTTGGTCATCTTTGGGTGGTTCAGTCAATGACTCATGACCCGCATTAGCATCATCATGGCCAGCTTCACCACCTTTACCTATGATTTCGCCTTCTTCAACATGTTCTTGTTCTCTTTCAAATTTAGCCTTTAGGCTGGGGGTATGTCAGGATTTACATCGCTACCTTCAGGCGATTTATTATCATCATCATTTTCACTATCGTCATCAGAAGCTACTTGAACTAGACCATTGCTATGGCCTGCTGCTAATAAATTTTGAGATAGGACATTCTTTTCAGAGAGTAGAACTCTAATATCTTTATTCCCCTCCAAAAGCGCCATAATAACTCTAACGAGTCCGCAAGAGCTGCGCCGCTGGGTATCACCAGAACATCTGAATGACTGAGAGAATATGAGTTAAGCTTGCAAATCCACAAGGCGAGTTTACAACAAATAAATGAGGTATAACTTACATCGAGATATCCATCTTTGCGCAAACTCGGATGGACAATGGGCATAAAACCATTATGTTTTGAAATAGCTAAGTTTGTTTCATGTGCTAGTGACAATTCTACAGCTCTTTGCGGGCTCCAAATAAGTCAGAGATGGGCTTCCTTTGCAACTTTTGAATCTATATATATACCGAATCTCCTCATTACTGGGCACTCGATGCAAATATTGATAAAAGACAACATACATGCCATGGAGGAAGGCATGGCCATTTGGATGTTGTTGCGTCGGAGCTAACCTCATGAAATTCAGGACCCAATGAATGAATTGGTTGAATAGCCGAACACACCTCGCTCGTCACATATATTTGTTACAAGCCGTATAAATCTCTAGAGGATTGTGAGCTATTTGGTGGGGGGAAGGGACTAGTACATCCTCGAATGGAATTCCATGCTTGTTGCAGATTATGCCGAGCAAACCCTCTTCAATCTTTGAAACAACAGAGTCGACGAAATTGTCTAGAATAGTAGCATCTCCGAGAGTGTCGGGAGCAGTTTCTATTTCCAAAGGCCTTCTATGGGCATTTAAGGAACCCTTGGATAAGGTTGATTTGCTTATGGATTTTTTGGCAAAGGTACCAGCTGCGTTGGAGTTTGTTGTGCAAGTGGAACTGTAGTCGAGCTCAACTCGGTATCAGATTCGGCATAATTGGAAGTAGATGGACATGCAACTTGAGTGGCAAGACGCTTGGAACGTTTGTGCTCCACTTTTATAAATTCTCAACATTAGATTAATTTAAGCTATACCACCCGTGCTAAAGTGAAACCTAGTGCAATGTGTGCAGTGTTATGCAGATTTTCGATATTATACAGTAGTTCATCTAAAACTCTGGATGTCACCCAGAGTGACCACCATTGTTGACCGTCCCATCGGACTTCACATTAGTAGCCAAGCATCAAGCATGTTACAAAAATCAAGAGAAATTAGCTTATATGCATTATTATAAAAGAGTCCAAAATTCCACAAAGGAGTTCAAAGTGGAAAAACCATCGAGGGTCGGATCAGTACTGATTCGAACCCTTGGTGTGAATTTTCCACTTCATCTCCTTCCACACCGAACCCAAGTGCGACCGCGAATGCAAGTTCACCCACACTAATTTCTAACCTCGTTGTCACCTCCACCTACTACAGAATGATGAAAATCAAAGGGAAAACTCAGTTCAAGGAGTTAAGCTTTGGGTTTAGGACTTGGATCGATCTAGTCTAGGTGGTGATATCATGTTTAGGCAGGTTTTGGGTGGTGGCACTTGCATCATTGGAGTTGGGGATGATAGGAGCTGACAAAGGGAAGCATCGAATCGAAAGCTAATGGTTTTAATGGCGAGCTCAAGTCTTGGTTCAGTGGCAAATACAAGTGAAGAGGGAAACAGAAGGAAATGGGTAATATGGGCCCAAACACAATTCTCCAAGTAAAAGAATAGGGCTTCTCCAAGTCTTGGATCAGTACCAATCCAAGGACTTAGATTGGTATCGAGTCTTATTTTTTTTAAATGGGAAAGACATATGATGATGGTTGAACAATACATACCTGCATAAGTGTGTACATATAATTGGGTTCAACAAGGACAAATATGCCTCTCGCATTCGTAACACGTCATGTTTGGGATTTTTGTGTATGCATATGAGATGTATATTTGTGATAGTGATTTGTATTGGGTGTATATTGTTCTAATCTAGCATTTTCTATGTAGAGTTACAAGATGTATTTGTACAAGTCGTGTTATCCCACCATTTAGCAAGGCCGAGTTATCAAGAAATTAGTTGAAAATCAATGATTAACCATTCCAAGTATCGATTATACATCACAGGTTCACAATGGATATCGATGAATTTTTTCCAAGTCAAGATTGAGCTACAATTAACAAGGCAAGCCAAGCAAAGCCATTGTTTCAAATTTCATGTCAATCGGAGTTCGTATGATCGAGATATGATCGATGCAAGTTAAGGAAAGCACATTGTTCGTATCGATCACTGAGCTATGATCGAGTCGATCTGTTCGAATCCATCCATAACCGCACTGTTCAGATCCATCGTGTTCGTATCGATCAGAGTAACTTAGCCTCATATCCATCGTGTTCGTATCGATCCAGCAAAGCATTATTCGCATCCATTGAGTGGTTTCGTATCCATCGGGTCGTATCCATTGATTGTAATGCCAGTGTTCATTTCATAACGACCATCACACATGCTTCATATTGATCGACCTTCCATCGATACGAAATCCCTCATCGATACGGAGTGGACATTCAGTTGATCGATGCGAATGAGATGAAACATGATCTATACGAACAACCACAGGCATGATACGAACAAGGCTCCGATATTGGGTACGAATAAGACTCGGTCGAACCGGCACAAAAGGTGGAGCGATCCAAGAATCTCGCGCTACATCACCTTAGGCGCACATGCTCGAGATAGAGTCGAACAGAACGATAATGTATCGATTCGAGTAGAATAGCCGACGGAAGACTCGAATTTACATCGATCATGTCTCGCAAACCATAGGTCCAAATGCTATGAAATTTTCACAGGAGCATATGTACAAGCTAAAGAATGATTATGCCAAATTTCGACTTCATTGGACAAAATCTTGATCGATGCGAATTACATTCGTATCAATCACGGGTCGAGTCGAAATTGCATGGTGTTCGATTGTGTAGGCCCGCTCACATGCCAGAAGAGGTCTCCCAAAGCTTGAGCCAGATATTTGCATGGACCGCCTATAAATAGCATCCCAGAGTCTACAAAAAAGGGACTTTTGGATCCTACAACGTCCAGACTCTGCCAAAATCACGATTGCACTCGAATTCCATTGTTGTACTTGAAAATTACTACTGTAATTCACTGTAACTAGTAAGTACATCAGTAAAAGACTATCCTTCGAAATGGACGTAGGCCGAGACAGCCGAACCACTATAAATCTTGTGTTTCTGTTTGTTATTTTCCAACTGTTGTTCTCCATTTTGTCTTGATCTGAGATTTTTGTTAGAATATAGCTGATCTGTATTCACACACTAGTGCTTTCATGATATCCAAGATTTATAACCAATTTTGGCATACAAATTTTGGTGCTTTCACTGAGAACAACTAGCACCCGCTATACTAGATTTGGAGTTCAGATTTGAAAACTTGAAGAGCTCAGACTCGAAAGGCAATGATGCGACAATCAACAAGAAGACAGAAGGAGAAAGGAGCCAATAAAGGGGAAGTCAAGAGGCCTCCTCCGGAGCTGGAGAAGGACGAGCTTCGATGTACATCACCAACGATGAGATGGAGGCTATGGTGGATTCAATACATGAAAGATTGTTGAAGAGCCACCAAGAAACAATGCAAAGCTTCTTTGAGTAGATGAAAGTAGCAGGAGCACAGAACCTTGGACCGATAACAGTGGTTGCAAATACGAGATAAGGAGGTGGAGTCACAGAGACCAATGGAGGTCAGATTCAAGATTAGAACGAAGAACGTAAAGGCTGTTGAGTATGCGCTTATATGATTTTTGTTTGATGATAATAAACATATACACATTCGTTTAAATGTATTTGTTAATGTACTATTTTATTTTTCACAGATTAAATAAATATTTGCTGAATAAAATTAAATACACAAAATTTGAATTCAAACAGAAATTTTATTCAAACAAATGATTATTACAATTTTGAATAGTACAAATTCAAGCTCTCACTATACATATACAAGTTTGATTACAAATACATCACAATTTCATATTTACATTTAACCTCACTACACATCACTCATTCACTCAACTCGTATTTTAATCTTCAACTTCATTCCAGTTAGAATCCAGCATCTGAGCAATCTGCAAAAATATTCACTAACGCAGTAAAATTGAAAAAGAAATATTTTTGCAATATAAAATAAAATATGGTTTTTGAAAATAATTTTTGCCTCGGTTATTTGGGTTGTTCGTCATTATTCATATTTGAATTCGTCATACACGAACAACTTGTGACATACATAGTGTATCACTGTATATGCCACAAGGCCGTACACACCGATATACACTTGATAATGCTACGGGGACAGGTGAGCACAAGGTCAAACCCAAATATACAGACAGGTTCAACTCAGGTGCAATATATTCAAAATCTCGTCAGCAGCACAAGGTCAAACCAGAGTTTTTTGAAACTGGATTCAACTCAAGTAAAATTTCAAAAATCAACAAGAAGTGGCCAAGAACTCAACAATGTCTAATGAACAGTGCAAGAATGAAGTATGCACAGCAAATAATGTACACCAGTGAACAAGTATGGCAGCAGGCAAGTGCACAACTTCAACAGTCTCAAGGCTACAACACCAAGTATACATGGATGCAGATTACAAGACAGTTTACAAGCAAGTTTAAGTGATGAAGCACTGCAACTCAAAGAGCTCAAATTCAAACATGAAGCAAGCAGCGACAGAAGACAAAGCATAATCAATGTGAACACATGAACCACAAGAGAGATCAACAAGCACATAAATGAAGTCTGTACACATGGTATGAAGAACACAAGGTTCGAACTAAAGTATGGAACAAATGCAACATGGACTGAAACAAACAAAGACTACAGCAAAAACAGAATCGAGCAACAATGCACAAATGACACAAGCAAGAGAAGTATAACCATCATGACCAGAGAGAGAGAGGCCGAATAAAGTGAAAATTAGATCGAGCAAGTGCAGACACGAGTGGTGGTACAGCAGTAAAGAAAATGCCGTGATATGCAACAGTATAAACACCACATTAAATTCAAGCGACTCGGCAATGCTTGAAGACTACAGCAAACACAGAGTCAACACAAATGCAAATGCACAAGTATCAATATATAATGATCAAGACGCTTTACAGTACAACATACAAAATGAATCATACAGTTTCAATGCTAACTGCTCAAGTAAAGTGAAGGAACAAGACCGAACGTGCAAGCTACAACTTCAAATGAACCAGTGACACAGCAACAATGAAACTAACTCGAAGCAAACTCAGTGCATAACAATCAAGTGAGCACAGCAACGCACTAATATAGATGATACACCAAGTACAAGCCGAGGCAATCAATAAATCAATGGCCGGAGTCATGAAACAAATCAGAAAAATGAATACACAGATCGAAATCAAAGTTGAACAGGTCAGAGACGTGGTAGTCAAAAAGTGGGCGAAGTCAAAAATCAATACCGTGAGAGCCAAGCATTAAATATATGAGTTTGATTAAGTCAGTAAAATCATCTACATCAAAAATTAATCGAATGGCCGAAAGCATGATAATGACAAATTCAAATATAATTATACGACGAAAATACAGGGGGGTCGAACCCTATAAAAGTGATTAACATCATCGGCAATTGAAGTATTCGAGTTCAAGCTAAACTGATAATAATAATCATTCATCTCGAATCAAATCGAGTTCAAAGTTCAAGCAAGTTAACAAGAAAAGCGAAAAGCATAAATTACATACCGGATTCTTTGAACCGAACTCGACGAAATAGAAGCAGCCACATGCGAAATAGAAGAGACGATTATTCGACAAAGCAAGCATACAAGATCAGAAAATCGAATCATCAAAGCGGCGCTTCAATTTCAGAAAAGCCCTAATTTAAGAGAAAAGAGGAATAAGATCGAAGGAGGCCATTATTTTCACAGCAAAGTCGCGTGATAAATTAAAAGAAGAAAAGGGACGGCGCATTTTGTTCTCGTGATTACTTGGGCCGGCTAAGAAGTTTGAGCTAAGCTTTTATAATTAGGGTTTTATTATTTAAATTGTTTTTTAATTGTATTTTCTTTTTAAACCGTTTTAAATTTCTAGTCGTGTGACTAGGGGACAAGTTACGTGGCGTAGCTTGAGAATTCGCAACTCGGTGGTTGAGTTGTGGCAAGGTTTTGAGCGTAGAGTTAGATTAGTCAATAGCGGGTATAACTAGTTTACGTGTGTAAGCAAGGGACTATCTAATTTCTAGTAGAAACCTTGGGGGCAGCACGTAGGCAAGGTTTTGCCGAAGCTGGGTAAATTCTGTGTTGTTCTGTTATTTATATTCTGCGATATCTGTGCTGCTATTATGTGATCTGAATTGAATAGTTTATAAGCTTCCGCGATTAATTTTTATAATTTACACTATCACCCTATTCACCCCCCCTCTAGGGTGAAATCGGTCCTACAAGTGGTATCAGAGCTAGGAATAGAAGTCAATTAGTGTTTTAAAAATTCGTGTTTCAAAAATCGTTTTTTTGTTTTAAAAATTTGAATTTTTTAAAAATGGCTTCTTTTAATAATACTTTTGTTGAGAGTCGTTCCAATATTATTCCTTCTATTTTCGATGGAACAGATTTTTTGAATTGGAAATTGAAAATGAAATTTTATTTAAAATCTGTTAATATTAAATGTTGGGATATTATTGAAAACGGGTGTGATATAACAGATAAGAAAATTATCTCGATTAATGCTCTTGCTATGCATATATTATATTCTCATATTAATCAAGATAATTTTCATTTCATCTCTCATTGTGAAAATGCACAGGAAATCTGGAATACTTTAATTGCAATATATGGTGCAACAGTCAACAGCAATGAGAAGTCCTCCACAACCGACTCAGTTGAAGAAAAATGCTTAACAGGATTTGTAAAAAGCAGTTGTGATGAGGATGATGATGATGGAGCAGCTGAGCTGGCGTTAATAATGAAGAAATTCAAAAGATGGAACCACAAATATGGAAATCCATCTCTAAATCAAGAATTAAAAAGCAGAATAATCAAAGCACTAGACAACTCGTAAGAACACGGGATCATTTGCAACAAACCCTGTGATATCAAGCCCAATTATCCCCGATTTCAACGCGATTTTGAAAAGAAATCAAAACGGAGGAATGCTACAGCCACGTGGAATACAAGTGATAAAGATAATCAAAGTTCTAGCAGTAAGAGTGAGAAAGCAGATATGTGCCTTCATGGAAATATAACTGATAGCGATGATGACGAGCCAAGCGAGGTATCAAAACTTACTCACTCTGAATTACTTATTTATTTCCACGAAGTAAATGGCTGTTTTGAACGACTTAGGGAAAAATACGCCAAACTAGAATCTCAAAAGGATACTTTGATAGAATGTAATGAACAACTTGACCAATTAGTTAAAACCTATCAGAGTATGATCCCAAAGTGTGATAAGTGTCCAACATTCGAAGAAGAAATTAAAAAACCAGAAATCAATATAAAATCTCTTGAAAATGAAATTCTGATTTTAAAAGAGAATGAAAATACTAGGAGAGAGAATTCTATTAAAACGTGCACACAATTGTTAAACGAAAATGAATCTCTAAAAACACAAGTCCAACAATTGTCAACGACTTTAGATAAATTTTCAAAAAGTGAAAAATCGTTGAATTTGCTATTAGGAAAGCAAACTATCAATACGGTTAGACAAGGACTTGGATATAATAATTCAAAAATTATTGAAAGCATTATTGATCAAGTTAATTCTATATGCACAATTTGTAGAAAATATGGACACAATCACAATAATTGTTGGTATAGACCAAAACATGTGAAAACTGTACCGATTTGGGTTCCAAAAGGCACAAATATAAAATCTCTCAAAGTTAAAAAAATTTGGGTGTCGAAGGGAACAATTATAAATAGTTTTGGGTCTCCACAAAATTGTTTTTCAAAATTTTCTGCTACTAACAACCATGGACCTATAAAAACAAATAGGTCACATAAATATTTTCCTGTGTAGGTGTGGTGGCAGGCTAAGGAACAACAACGGTGTTATCTGGATTTTGGCTGTTCCAGAAACACAACGGGCGACAAAGCAAAGTTCCTTAGCCTAGTTTAAAGGTGACAGAATCACAATGGACAACAACGAAAAATATCGTAAAGGTAAAAACATGTAAAGGTATATTTATTTGAACGATATATTAATTGTGAAAATCTGCACCATATTCTGAATTAAAATCAGCCAATATTGAGAAGATGCAAAGATGATGATTTTGACTCTGACTTATTCAAAATAGTCGGCCAATTATATTCTTATGCCAAAAACACTATAAAATTCTCTAGATTCTTTGAATTACTTCTTATACATCAGTTTGGATTAAAAATTGTGTTTTGTTGGATGATGATACATTTGGTTATAATACGGCTAACTCTTTATTCACGGTTTTCTGATTATTCACACGGCCTCAATTCAATTTCAAAAGAAAGTCATTTAAATTGTTGTTAAAATTGAGTTTGAAATTTTTGGTGCACACTTCATGGTTTGGTTAATCAAATTCAATTAATGATAATTTTGAGTGAAAAAGAAATTCAGATGCAGATTACACTGGTAATCTAGTTGATAGAAAAATTACTAGTTGAACGTGATTTTTGAGACATTTAGTAACTGCATCGTTTTTCAAAGAAAATATCTGCATATTTTTCATTTCAAATAATTTTCAAATAGCAGAAAATTTTCTTCTAAAACCCCCTCGAGAAAATCATTTTTGACCATAGTTTCAGATTAGTCATTTCTGAAAAATTAATTTCATAATTATTTTTGAATTTGATTTTAAATGACTATTTTGACTAATCTGACTCCCTAATGTTTATCGAAAAGAAAAATAGTGATTGAGAAAGTGATGAGTGTTAATATTGATCAAATATTATGACTCGACACGGTATAATTAATAAATTTCTGTAGAAATTTAAACAAGAGTTATAAAACTGTTTGTTGGTAAAAATTCCATGACCATCTCTATATCTATCATACTTCTAACGACCATCACTCATCAAAATTCTATATAGTTTGTCGATATGTGGTACTTTAAACAGGAATCGTTCGTTTTTCATTTTTCACTTTTTTTTGAAAAAAAAGGGTAATAATAATAATAAATACCAGAGTATTCACTCTCATTTAAAAGTCCTCACGGTTATGCATGGGTGAATTACTTGGAATTTGTTATGTGCTTCCATGCTCATTTAAAAGTCCTCACGGTTATGCATGTATGGAACGCATATCAAAAGTTGATTTTTTTTAAATAAAAAAGTTGATTCTAATCCCATTTAAAAGTCCTCACGGTTATGCGTGGTTAGATGATACTTGAATTCATTTTTTTAAAAATAAAATTGGAATACTACTAATCTCATTTAAAAGTCCTAACAGTTATGCATGGTTAGTAGATATTCAAATTCCTGATATAAATATGCCACAAATAGACACAACTGTATGGTTTTATATGGTGACATCATTTCCATCATTCTAAAAGTGGAATATGCGCCTAACAAAATATTTATGATTTTTGTTTGATTTTTTATTGAAATTTAATATTTATATTCAATTGAGTTTTAATGTTGAATTAATATCGATAACTTTATCTCTATTTTCTCTAACACTATTATTCTTTTGCTGATAACAAAAGGGGGAGAGAAAAGTTAAGATTTTGTCTAATAAAATCAAGCAAAGGTCAAATAATTTTATATTTGCATCTAAGCTCATTTGCATATTTCTATTTGTATGCATATATGTAGGGGGAGCATCGTGTACAAAGGAAGCATTTAAATAGGGGGAGCAATTAGGATATATCTATGATCAAATACATTTAACATATTCAAAATCTTAAATATATGTTTGTTATCATCAAAAGGGGGAGATTGTTGAATATGCGCTTATATGATTTTTGTTTGATGATAATAAACATATATACATTCGTTTAAATGTATTTGTTAATATACTATTTTATTTTTCACAGATTAAATAAATATTTTCTGAATAAAATTAAATACACAGAATTTGAATTCAAACAGAAATTTTATTCAAACAAATATTTATTACAATTTTGAATAGTACAAATTCAAGCTCTCACTATACATATACAAGTTTGATTACAAATACATCACAATTTCATATTTACATTTTACCTCACTACACGTCACTCATTCACTCAACTCGTATTTTAATCTTCAACTTCATTCCAGTTAGAATCCAGCATCAGAGCAATCTGCAAAAATATTCACTAACGCAGTAAAATTGAAAAAGAAATAATTTTTGCCTCAGTTATTTGGGTTGTTCGTCATCATTCATATTTGAATTCATCATACACGAACAACTTGTGACATACATAGTGTATCACTGTATATGCCACAAGGCCGTGCACACCGATATACACTTGATAATGCTATAGGGACAGGTGAGCACAAGGTCAAACCCAAATATACAGACAGGTTCAACTCAGGTGCAATATATTCAAAATCTCGTCAGCAGCACAAGGTCAAACCCGAGTTTTTTGAAACTGGATTCAATTCAAGTAAAATTTCAAAAATCAACAAGAAGTGGCCAAGAACTCAACAATGTCTGGACAACATAAATGAACAGTGCAAGCATGAAGTATGCACAACAAATAATGTACACTGGTGAACAAGTATGGCAGCAGGTAAGTGCACAACTTCAACAGTCTCAAGGCTACAACACCAAGTATACATGGATGCAGATTACAAGACAGTTTGCAAGCAAGTTCAAGTGATGAAGCACTGCAACTCAAAGAGCTCAAATGCAAACATGAAGTAAGCAACGACCGAAGACAAAGCATAATCAATGTGAACACATGAACCACAAGAGAGATCAACAAGCACATAAATGAAGTCTGTACACATGGTATGAAGAACACAAGGCTCGAACTAAAGTATGGAACAAATGCAACATGGACGGAAACAAACAAAGACTACAGCAAAAACAGAATCGAGCAACAATGCACAAATGACACAAGCAAGAGAAGTATAACCATCATGACCACAGAGAGAGGCCGAATAAAGTGAAAATTGGATCGAGCAAGTGCAGACACGGGTGGTGGTACAGCAGTAAAGAAAATGCCGTGATATGCAGCAGTATAAACACCACAATAAATTCAAGTGACTCGGCAATGCTTGAAGACTACAACAAACACAGAGTCAACACAAATGCAAATGCACAAGTATTGATATATAATGATCAAGATGCTTCACAGTACAACATACAAAATGAATCATACAGTTTCAATGCTAACTGCTCAAGTAATGTGAAGGAACAAGACCGAACATGCAAGCTACAAATTCAAATGAACCAGTGACACAGCAACAATGAAACTAACTCGAAGCAAACTCTGTGCATAACAATCAAGTGAACACAGCAACGCACTAATATAGATGATACACCAAGTACAAGCCGAGGCAATCAATAAATCAATGGCCGGAGTCATGAAACAAATCAGAAAAATGAATACACAGATCGAAATCAAAGTTGAACAGGTCAGAGATGCGGTAGTCAAAAAGTGGGCGAAGTCAAAAATCAATACCGTGAGAGCCAAGCATCAAATATATGAGTTTGATTAAGTCAGTAAAATCATCTACATCAAAAATTAATCGAATGGCCGAAAGCATGATAATGACAAATTCAAATATAATTATACGACGAAAATACAGGAGGCTCGAACCCTATAAAAGTGATTAACATCATCGGCAATTGAAGTATTCGAGTTCAAGCTAAACTAAGAATAATAATCATTCATTTCGAATCAAATCGAGTTCAAAGTTCAAGCAAGTTAACAAGAAAAGCGAAAAGCATAAATTACATACCAGATTCTTTGAACCGAACTCGACGAAATAGAAGCAGCCACATGCGAAATCGAAGAGACGATTATTCGACAAAGCAAGCATCCAAGATCAGAAACTCGAATCATCGAAGGGGCGCTTCAATTTCAGAAAAGCCCTAATTTAAGAGAAAAGAGGAATAAGATCGAAGGAGGCCATTATTTTCACAGCAAAGTCGCGTGATAAATTAAAAAAGAAAAGGGACGGCGCATTTTGTTCTCGTGATTATTTGGGCCGGCTAAGAAGTTTGAGCTAACCTTTTATAATTAGGGTTTTATTATTTAAATTGTTTTTTAATTGTATTTTCTTTTTAAACCGTTTTAAATTTCTAGTCGTGTGACTAGGGGAAAAGCTACGTGGCGTAGCTTGAGAATTCGCAACTTGGTGGTTGAGTTGTGGCAAGGTTTTGAGCGTAGAGTTAGATTAGTCAATAGCGGGTTTAGAGAGTTTACGTGTGTAAGCGAGGGACTATCTAATTTCTAGTAGAAACCTTGGGGGCAGCACGTTGGCAGGGTTTTGCCGAAGCTGGGTAAATTCTGTGTTGTTCTGTTATTTATATTCTGCGATATCTGTGCTGCTATTCTGTGATCTGAATTGAATATTTTACAAGCTTCCACGTTTAATTTTTATAATTTACACTATCACCCTATTCACCCCCCCTCTAGGGTGAAATCAATCCTACAAAGTCAATCAACAAGGACCTGGTGGAAGACCCTCAGGATCTGACAGTGGAAGACCCATAGAAGGAGCTCAGTAGGCTAGAGCCAATGCCAACATGAATGAGCCACATGAAGAATATTACCCAAATTACCCCATGAAACACGGGGTCAGGATAGAAACATGATAAGGGGACAACCCCTGGATGGAGACGAAAGAATGGCTGGACTATTACGACGAATTATGAGGGGAGTATTGCCGAGCGGAGGCTTAGAGGAAGTTAGTCGGAGTCCGTTCACTCTGAATATTAGAAATACGAGAAATCCTCCAAAATTCAAGCTACCCATGTTAGAACCTTATGATGGAAAGTCAGACACGACCGTGCATATTACCAGGTATATCAGGCATATGGCAGTGCTGGGGGCATCCGAGGAAGTGATGGCACGATGTTTCCCTCTATATTTAGGAGATTTAGCCGTGCTTTGGTTCAGACAGCTAGAGAATGGATCAATTAGAACATGGGACGAGCTAGTGGAATGCTTCACGAGGCAGTTTAGGGTCCACGTGACGCGACCTAAAAGTGTGATGACCTTAGCATCGACAAAATAGAGGACCGGAGAGTCCATAAAAGATTTTCTATTGCGATTCAATGCAACTATGTCTTCAGTAGATCGCCCGGATTCATCGATGATTTTGATGGCAGCGGTGGAAGGAGTCGCGGAAGGCACAGAGTTTAAGGATTCTTTAGCAAGAGATCCCCCACAAGAACTTGGAGAATTTTATCATGAAGCTGAAAGGTTCATTTGGCTAAAAGATTCACGCACCGAGAGACGAGAAACAAATGCTGTGCAAGGTGAAGGAACCTCCAAAGAACAATCTAAAGAAGATAAAGGGAAGCGGAAGTGTAACGACCCTGAATTTTGAACAATTTAATTGAAAATATTTAATTAATTTTAAATATTTGAATGATGGTTTGACTTGAATTTCAAATTATCAGAATGAAATTGGCAATTAAATTTTAAAACTTAATCTATTGAAAGTTGAATAATAATTTGAATCTTCAGTTTTAAGCTGAATAAAAATATTTTAAGGCTTGTAATATTCATATTGATAATATAGAAGATAACATAAGCTTCATAATTTAATTTGAAAGTGATTTTTTCAATTTTGAAATTTTATCGTTTAAATTGAATTTAAAAATAGCCTTCCGAGGCACAGTCTCGAAATTCGACGAAACCAGTTCCATTGGGTCCGTAATGTTGAACTATTACCGGATTTCGAATTTCGCATTGACCGGAGTTGTTATGAGAGCATACGACACATAAACGCGTTGAAATTTGTGTCGAAAACAAATTGAGTTTAAAATAAAAATAATAATATGCTTTATTCTTTTCAGCTTCACCTAAAATCACGCCTTAACCCACGCCCAAAATCACGCAACCTTCATTTCAAAGCATGGCAGAAGTCTCGTTCAATGTCAGAAAGAAAAAAAATCAAACAAAAGAATAAAAAAAAGGCGGATCGTCTATCTTCGTTCGTTCCTCATTTCAACGGTAGGGCCCGTTCCTTTTTCCTATGCTCTTGATAATGGCGGCTTGTTCTCGTTTTCCTTTGCTTGCAATTAGGGCTTTCGTCCTTCGATCCAAATTAGGGCTCGTTCAATTCGAAGGCGCCGAATTCTTACTGAGGATCGAAGATTCTTTCCCTTCGCTCATGGCTCCTTCAATCTTTGCGCTTCATACAAAGGCAAGTGATTTAAATTTCACTCACATTTAAGTCGAATTTGGTGATTTTTGTGATTTTTTTCCCAATTTGTGCTTTTGTGATTTACTCGGTTGCTTGGAGTTTCTGATGTTGATTTTGTTGTCTTGTTGTCTTCGACACTGTCTTTGGTTTGAAAAACAAAATTTAGAGACTAAATTTTGTGATATTGTATGTGTGATGATGCCTGACTTCGGTCGTGGTTGAACTTGCTACTGTTTTGGTTTTTGCTGGTGATTTTTGTTTGTATGTTCATCCAGTAGCATACTTGACTTATTTGATTTTTTACTTATATTCCTTTTGACTTCGGCCATGGTAGTTTGTGATTTCTTTGGCTATCGCGATTTTGATTTTTTTTGTTTGGGCATTTTGATTTCGTGAATTTTCTGATGGCCTCGGCCTTGACTTGGAACTTCATTGACCGGTACATTATTGTTGCTTGATCTTGTGCTGTCGAGTTTTGCTCGAACTTGTCATCACCACTTTGATTTTTACTGGCACGTTGTTGACTTTAAACACTTAAAAACTGCTACTTTGAGCACCTCTGTAGCATACCTGACTGGTTCGATTTCAACTTGCCGTTCCATAATTTTTGATATTGTTTGAACTTGTAATACTCGAGTCTGCATTGTCATGTGTATTATTGACATGATATTCGACTGTTGAACTTGGTGGTCTTGTGCCACTGCTTACTGTCATGTTGCATATCTTCATGTTCATATGCATTTTTATTTGAAATTGATATATCCAGATTCATGTTGCATATTCTCTGTGGCACACTTGAACTTATTTATGCAATTTGTCACGGTATCATGTATGACATAGTTTGCATTTGGATTGTTACTGTTGCCTTGAACTGTTGCCTTCATGCTCATGACATTAGCTTGCATTATTCACAACCGCATATATGTGTGTGTGGTCATGCCTGTGACCATTCATGTTGTTACCTTGGGTAGTACTTCACTGTGTTCATTTGGTTTGCACTTCATGTTGATGGTATATAAGTACACAAGTGCGCATGTTTATTCTGCACTACTTGTATACCATCAGTTGCAATAGCCTGTTTCAATATCCATATAGTTTTTCCACTGTTGCTTTCTTTGCATCATTCATGTTGCAAGTATTTCTGGTCAAAATTTTTGGTATATGCATTGAGTTACATCATTGGCCTTTGCATTGCTGAGTTGTCCTTGGTGTTTGTTGTACATATGAAATTGATTCATATGTATGCTAAACATTGTTCCTCGGTGACATTTACTTGCATTCATATGCTTAAATGTTTTGGGTTGTTGCTATGTTGACTTTGGCCAATTGTGTCAATCTGGATTTGTTTGATTTTTATAAAACATGGTTTTGGTTACTCTGTTGCGTTTTGGTTTGATACACTTGACCTTGTTATCAATTGAATCTCTGCCATTAGTTTGATTTCGGCCACTTAACTTGGTTGCTTCATTATGAATAGTCTGCGACATTTTGTTCCACTGGTGCCTGTATCTAGTATTCGTAATGCAGTGCATTTGATTGGATTTTGAGAAAACACAGTTTGAAGAATAATTGGGTTTGACACTGATTTTGTTTATGGTCATTTTAAATTCGAACTGCAGGCGATACTTTGAACTGCAGTTGTTTGAATTCAAATATTTTGTTTTGAAAAAGCAATATATTTTAATGGTTTCACTGGCTTGATCCATTTCAATGTTGATGGCCTTGTGCCTTTGTGACAATTGCAGTTTGGTTATGAACTTTGTTTCTCAACTCAGGCATTCTTGTATGTATGCTATAGCATATTGCTGCTATGTTAGTTCGACTCTGGTCATTTTGTATTCATTCCCGAGCATTTCGACCTGCTGTTTTTTTGCATATATATATATATTTATATATGTTCCTACATTGGTTGGTCTGGCCATTTTTGTTTCAGATCTGTGCATATCTTCTGATATGCTTGGAGTCTCTGTTCGGCCATATTTATAGTATTTGGTCTGGGCAGTGTTGTATTGTGACTTGTACATTGATTTGTACACTTGAGTTGAATCCAGCTTAAACGCTCGGGTTTGACCTTGTACTCTTTTGGAACTTCCGGTGATCTTTTGTGCATTTCATACTATATTGGCGAGGAAGTACACGCGTGCCTGTACTGCAGCCATACTAGATCTGATGTTTTAATTAATGTTTTCTATTTCTAGAATTGCTTTATGTTGCCAATTCAATATGTTTTGAATCGTATTTTGATTTGGTTTAAATTTGATGATTTTGTTGTTAGTTGCCATTTAGGCAATTATGTTGTTTTCTAAATTATCTTCATTGATAATCCTTTCATACAACTTCGTTGATAATTTGAATCTACCGATTTGTTGTTTAACGCTGTTAAGTGTTATATTTACCGTTGTCCGATTTCTTTATAAAAAGGATCGGATAGGTGAATTTATTTTGACTATCGTCTAATTGTTATTTAATTATTATTGCTTCCGTGCATTAATAACTGAGTTTGAATTAGACTGACCTGTGTATTATTTTATTTTGAATGTAATACTCGGGTCAGACCGAGTATTTTGCAGCTTGAAGGTTTCCCGGCAGCGAAGTTAGAGAGAGGGGGAAAACGCTCACTTTAGTTCGAGGATTTTGTACTTAAAGAAATATTCCGTTGTACAAATTTAATGCATTGTATAAACTCTGGTATTTGTAAAAAAAAAAATTCTTTCTTGCGAAATAATGTTATTATTATTCTGTGATACTGTGGCCGATTCTGTTTAAACTCTATAAACTAAATAACAATCCGTCATTTTGAACGTTTCAAGTTGGTTTAATTACCGACTAGAGGCGGTCAGAAGGGCGGGATGTTACAAAGTGGTATCAGAGCTTTGGTTTATACACAGCTTAGTTTATGATGTTCAATATGAATAGTCACTAGGATCACTTTAAAGGAAGCGTTTTTCAAATCTAAAGAAGTATAATTTTTTTTGAAAATAAAAGATATTTTGGAAAATTCAAATCCTTTTCGGAAATCCCTCTCTCTAAATTTAGGTTTACGATAGTTTCTCTTCGGTAAGGTCTCCTTAGATTTGAGTCCCAATCATTTGAAAACCCATTATCGAACTGCCGAGATTTATAAAAAATAAAATATAAGTTAAGTGAATTAATGAATTGGTTTAAATCAAATGTTTTGAATATCTCAAAAGTAATAATTGGAAAATAAAATGACATGTCAATTTAGTTATATCCAAGGGGATCATTGAACTATAACTTGGGAGTTTGATTCTGAATTCTTTTGAAAATTGATTTCAAATGTTTTGAAGAACAATACTAGTAGTATATACAGGAAGAAAAATTTTCAAGTAATTTTTCAAAATATTTTCGAAAATAATAAAATAAAATAATTTTTTTATATTTCAAGCAAAGTTTAATACGCAAGTATGTATATATATGTATATTTCAAATGTTTGAAATAAAATCCGGAGTTGAATCTCAAGTTTGGTTGAATAATAATCCTATATATCAGGATAATGTAAATTTACAAATTGTCTTGGGGAAATGATTAAATAATCCAACCTCTGCTAAAAAGGATTGCAAATTTTGATAGGAAACTCTGAAAACATCTTGTTAATTATAATGGCGAAAACCGAAGAGGGAAGTTTGGCAAAGATGCGTACTACCAGACAGGAAGTCGATAGTCCTCAATAATTCTGAATCTTAAACCAATCAATATATTTGAAGCAATCAGTATATTTTGTAATACTATCTTTTGTAATCCAAAATCTTCTATGTACGTATTTTAAAAGTATTAAGCTATGGATAGTTTTGTACGGAAAGAAGTATTTTAGTAAAATAGCGCCTTGGGAAGGAAATTTATTTGTCGACTTAACTGTATGAATCAAACTAGTTTTGATGTAAAGCTTATATTTCAAGTTTAGACTAATGCCTAAAATAGTTAATGTGGAGATATAAATCTAATGGAACCAAGTCGATGAATGGTTTACTAAAGAACTAGTTGATTATATTGGAAATATAAAGCAAATGCAAGGTTCAAATGGAATTTAGATTTCAAATTTGAAGTCTGTCAACATGATAATCCATAATAGGTCTAATAGATTCAGTGATGAATTTGAATTTGAACATCAGAGAATTAAGTTAAGTGAAAAAATTAATATTGAAAAGTTTGAAGCCGGTTTAAAACTAATATTGTGAAAAGTATGAGGAATTCAAACTATGCATTAAGTCGAAGTTGAAAAAGTTAAATGGGAAATTTGTACAATTAGTTCAACTTGAGATTTTTCAAAAAGATTGAATCTTGAGTTAAATTGAGTTTAACTTCGACACCATAAACAATATAAGTTGAGTTTTGAATTTAGGATGGTCGATTTGGATTGTATGTCTAACATTGTGAATTGATGACATAGCAATTGATCTCTATTAAATATATATATCTGTGGTAGCGGAGAATTTATTCTCTTAGCTATATACACCCTTCTTTGAGACGTACGAGCTCAGAGGTTATATATCGGTAGACATCAATTATGTGTTGAGAATTGATGATGTAACGTGAAATCCAAATCGAGTGTGAAGTCGATAATAAATTGAATTATGAATATGCATTGGGTTTGAGATAACCTTAAATTTCCAAATCGACTTAGAGGAAAATTTTAAATTGGTAACGAGATGGAAAATTCAGGAATCCTCTATTTGTTATGGGTATGGGATATTGTGGTTTTCGGAACTTATATATGAGAATGCAGTAAATTCAAAAACCATCAGTTTGGAAAGTAATTGTTATGGAAATCTTATGTAATTTTACATAGGTATGATATGTACGAAATGTGAAATGAAGTACTACATATATATGACATTATGTTTTCTAAACTGAGGATATGGAAAAGTACCTTCCATTTAAAATTTGTGAAGGTGTTGGAACTCGTTATGAGTGTCCATTCGAAATTGGTAGCTACGTAGAATTTCCATAAGTTGGAGTGTCCATTTGAATTGGAATCCCTCGTGACGGGATCATGTTGATGGGATCATGTTGATTGATCATGATGTATACTGGTGTAATTTGAGGGGCGTGATGCCTACAATTACAAGCGATTCCACTGGGATAGTGGCGCAACCACCGTGTGAACTGCGATCTATGGCAACAACCACGGCGAAATTCAAGAGATGTGAAATCTACAGATTACATGCGATTTTACTAGGATAGTAGCGTAACCGCCGGGTAACTGTGATCCATGGGGGAACGTGCTTTCCATATCCATTTTAAAAAGTTTTTTAAGTATTTTCACTCGGAGTTGAAGCAAGTATATTTAGTACTTGGAGATTTTTAGTCCTGCGCCTGGCCAGCGTATACCTAATGTCTGTAAGAACGACGATAGACTTGTTAAATTTCGAGTTAGCAAGTATTTTCAAACTTTAAATAGAAAATCAATAGTTTGAAATTATAATTACATAATTCCAACCTAATGAACTAAGGAAGAAGATCTTTAAAATGTCTTTAAAGTCCACAGCTTTGGAAAAGATATAATATGCAAATCTCTAACATGAAGAATTTCAAGTTTAAATCTGAGTTTTGTAAGTTGAAAATTTTGGTAAAAGACTTTTGCGTCTTGATTGTAGAAATCAATGAACAAAAGGAAATGATGAACAAAGCTAGTAAGATAAAACAAATGGAATGAATCCTATATTTATTTATTTTTAGTAAGTTTCAAGCTTGGTAAAATTGTGTAGGGAATAAATATCGGTGAGATTTTAACAATCATTTTTTCCAACTTATAATTTCGGGACGGAATTCTTTTAAGGGGGGAAGATTGTAACGACCCTGAATTTTGAACAATTTAATTGAAAATATTTAATTAATTTTAAATATTTGAACGATGGTTTGACTTGAATTTCAAATTATCAGAATGAAATTGGCAATTAAATTTTAAAACTTAATCTATTGAAAGTTGAATAATAATTTGAATCTTCAGTTTTAAGCTGATTAAAAATATTTCAAAGGCTTGTAATATTCATATTGATAATACTGAAGATAATAGAAGCTTCAGAATTTAATTTGAAAATGATTTTTTCAGTTTTGAAATTTTATCGTTTAAATTGAATTTAAAAGTAGCCTTCCGAGGCACAGTCTCGGAATTCAACGAAACCAGTTCCATTGGGTCCGTAATGTTGAATTATTACCGGATTTCAAATTTCGTATTGACCGGAGTTGTTATGAGAGCATACGACACATAAACGCGTTGAAATTTGTGTCGAAAACAAATTGAATTTAAAATAAAAATAATAATAATATGCTTTATTCTTTTCAGCTTCGCCTAAAATCACGGCTTAACCCACGCCCAAAATCACGCAACCTTCATTTCAAAGCATGGCAGAAGTCTCGTTCGATGTCAGAAAGAAAAAAATCAAACGAAAGAATAAAAAAAATGGCGGCTCGTCTATCTTCGTTCGTTCCTCATTTCAAAGCTAGGGCCGTTCCTTTTTCCTGTGCTCTTGATAATGACGGCTTGTTCTCGTTTTCCTTTGCTTGCAATTAGGGCTTTTGTCCTTCGATCCAAATTAGGGCTCGTTTAATTCGAAGGCGCCGACTTCTTGCTGAGATCGAAGATTCTTTCCCTTCGCTCACGGCTCCTCAATCTGTGCGCTTCATACAAAGGTGAGTGATTTAAATTTCACTCACATCTAAGTCGAATTTGGTGATTTTTTTTGCAATTTGTGCTTTTGTGATTTATTCGGTTGCTTGGAGTTTTTGATGTTGATTTCGTTGTCTTGTTGTCTTCGACACTGTCTTTGGTTTGGAAAAAAAAAAAATTTACAGACTAAATTTTGTGATATTGTATATGTGATGATGCCTGACTTCGGTCATGGTTGAACTTGCTACTGTTTTGGTTTTGCTCGTGATTTTTTTTTGTATGTTCATCCAGTAGCATACTTGACTTATTTGATTTTTTACTTATGTTCCTTTTGACTTCGGCCATGGTAATTTGTGATTTCTTTGGCTATCGCGATTTTGATTTTTTTTTTTGGGCATTTTGATTTCGTGAATTTTCTGATTACCTCAGCCTTGACTAGGAACTTCATTGACCGGTACATTGTTGTTGCTTGATCTTGTGCTGTCGAGTTTTGCTCGAACTTGTCATCACCACTTTGATTTTTACCGGCACGTTGTTGACTTTAAACACTTGAAAACTGCTACTTTGAGCACCTCTGTAGCATACCTGACTGGTTCGATTTCAACTTGCCGTTCCATGATTTTTGATATTGTTCGAACTTGTAATACTCGAGTCTGCATTGTCATGTGTATTATTGACATGATATTCGACTGTTGAACTTGGTGATCTTGTGGCACTGCTTACTGTCATGTTGCATATCTTCATGTTCATATGCATTTTTATTTGAAATTGATATATCCAGATTCATGTTGCATATTCTCTGTGGCACACATGAACTTGTTTATGCAATTTGTCACGGTATCATGTATGACATAGTTTGCATTTGGGTTGTTACTGTTGCCTTGAACTGTTGCCTTCATGCTAATGACATTATCTTGCATTATTCACAACCGCATATATGTGTGTGTGGTCATGCCTGCGACCATTCATGTTGTTACCTTGGGTAGTACTTCACTGTGTTCATTTGGTCTGCACTTCATGTTGATGGTATATAAGCACACAAGTGCGCATGTTTATTCTGCACTACTTGTATACCATCAGTTGCAATAGCCTGTTTCAATATCCATATAGTTTTTCCACTGTTGCTTTCTTTGCATCATTCATGTTGCAAGTATTTCTGGTCAAAAATTTTGGTATATGCATTGAGTTACATCACTGGCCTTTGCATTGCTGAGTTGTCCTTGGTGTTTGTTGTACATATGAAATTGATTCATATGTATGCAAAACATTGTTTCTCGGTGACATTTACTTGCATTCATATGCTGAAATGTTTTGGATTGTTGCTGTGTTGACTTTGGCCAATTGTGTCAATCTGGATTTGTTTGATTTTTATAAAACATGGTTTTGGTTACTCTGTTGCTTTTTGGTTTGATACACTTGACCTTGTTATAAATTGAATCTCTGTCATTAGTTTGATTTCGGCCACTTAACTTGGTTGCTTCATTATGAATAATCTGCGACATTCTGTTCCACTGGTGCCTGTATCTTGTATTCGTAATGCAGTGCATTTGATTGGATTTTGAGAAAACACAGTTTGAAGAACAATTGGGTTTGGCACTGATTTTGTTTCTGGTCATTTTAAATTCGAACTGCAGGCGATACTTTGAACTGCAGTTGTTTGAATTCAAATATTTTGTTTTGAAAAAGCAATATATTTTAATGGTTGCACTTGCTCGATCCATTTCAATGTTGAAGGCCTTGTGCCTTTGTGACAATTGCAGTTTGGTTATGAACTTTGTTTCTCAACTCAAGCATTCTTGTCTGTATGCTTTAGCATATTGCTGCTATGTTAGTTCGACTCTGGTCATTTTGTAGTCATTCCTGAGCATTTCGACCTGTTGTTTTGTTGCGCATATATATATATATATATATATATATATATATATATATATATATATATATATATATATATATATATGTTTCCTACATTGGTTGGTCTGGCCATTTTTGTTTCAGATCTATGCATATCTTCTGATATGCTTGGAGTCTCTGTTCGGCCATATTGATAGTATTTGGTCTGGGCAGTGTTGTATTGTGACTTGTACATTGATTTGTACACTTGAGTTGAATCCATCTTAAACGCTCGGTTTTGACCTTGTACTCGTTTGGAACTTCCGTTGATCTTTTGTGCATTTCATACTGTAGTGGCGAGGTAGTACACGCGTGCGTGTACTGCTGCCTTACTAGATCTGATGTTTTAATTAATGTTTTTTATTGCTAGAATTGTTTTATGTTTCCAATTCAATATGTTTTGAATCGTATTTTGATTTGGTTTAAATTTAATGATTTTGTTGTTAATTTCCATTTAGGCAATTATGTTGTTTTCTAAATTATCTTCATTGATAATCCTTTCATACATCTTCGTTGATAATTTGAATCTACTGATTTGTTGTTTAACACTGTTAGGTGTTATATTTACCGTTATCCGATTTCTTTATAAAAAGGATCGGATAGGTGAATTTATTTTGACTGTCGTCTAATTGTTAGTTAATTATTATTGCTTCTTTGCATTAATAACTGAGTTTGAATTAGACTGACCCGTGTTTATTTTCTTTTGAATGTAATACTCGGGTCAGACCGAGTATTCTGCAGCTTGAAGGTTTTCGGGCAGCGATGTTAGAGAGAGGGGGAAAACGCTCACTTTAGTTCGGGGATTTTGTACTTAAAGAAATATTCCGTTGAATAAATTTAATGCATTGTATAAACTCTGATATTTGTAAAAAAAAATTCTTTCTTGCGAAATAATATTATTATTATTCTATGATACTGTAGCTGATTCTGTTTAAATGCTATAAACTAAATAACAATCCTCATTTTGAACGTTTCAAGTTGGTTTAATTACTGACTAGGGGCGGTCAGAAGGGCGGGATGTTACAGGAAGCAGGACGACAGATACGATGGTCTTGACAAATGGAAGAAATTTGGAGAACCCAGGTTTAGACAATACGCGGACCTGACGGCAAACCTGGAACGGATTTACGCGGAGACTCGGGAGCCGCTTCCCAATCGAAAACCACCCAGAAGAGATCCCACCGAACGGGAATGTAGAAGTGGAAAGTGCTGCAGACTCGATATGTTGGTAGGGCATACTATCGATCGATGAATGTCGCCATCTGAAGGATGATGTAACGACCCAGAAATTTCGATCTCGAAATTTCCTGATAGTTAGTGAACAGAAGAAAAGAGAAAGAAAAACAAACAGAAAACTCAAACTCAGAATCACATTCGCAGCAGATAAAATATAATAGCAAATAAAATAATAGTTTACAAAGAAGAACTGTATCAGTACATTTATATTTTACATCAGAGTTACAAAATTTCATAACACTGGACAGTTTTAAAGCAACATGTCCCAGATAAATAACAATAAATATCACAGCGAATAAACACTCTATACGTTCCTGTCCTTCATCTCTCCTCCTGAGCTCCAGAACGTCCTTACCTGCAAATCTGTAATACTCGGTCTGACCCGAGCATTACATCAAAGTAACACTCGGGTCAGGCTGGAAACCAGCGTGAGTAAACTCATTCAACAAGAAATACCAAAACATACAACCTATTTAAAACCCGGGGTAACTTATATCAACTCCAACTTCACAAGTTATTATAGACATCATCTATTTCACACATTAATTTTTAAGTGCCAAAACTTAGATTAAATGGTTCATTTTACTTAAATCATTCCATATCATCCTATTGATTTCACATATCAAATCTATATAGAATCGAAGTGGTTTTGGGTATTTTCTAATACCCGACTCCGGTCTCTTCAAACCCCATGCCATCCTAACCCAAATTATTCAATTAAATAATTCATCTCTAATTACCGGATAACATTTTTACACATCAATTCCTAATTGATAGATAATCACATTATCACCATCCAAATATCATATCACCAAGCAATTCATATCAGAGATATTAATCAATCTAAAGCACTTATCATCCTTCAATCATTCATAAGAAAAATTCATCTCTTCCATTAACGATCTTCTAGTTACTTTCATTAGTCAGCTTTGATTTACCACCAATCAGCAATTAACTTTCCTATATTACCCCATCAAATAAATCAACTTCTTGATTAATTATATTAATAAATCTTTTTAACTATACTGAGTGGTCATCACTTAATTTCTTCCTCAAAATAATTATTCTTAATTACTTCTCATCAAATAGTTCCCTCTTTAATCAATTACGTCCAGTAATTATCCATTAATTACTTCACTAAGTAATTTACTCCTCATTAATTTCCTTAAGTAAACATACTTAACCCGACATCGAACGATTACTTTTAAATTAATTAAACTTAATTAATTAATTAAAATTCATCACGTTAAATTAATTACACCAAGTAATTAATTACTTTAATTACTTCATTCAGAAATTTCCTTACTAAACCTCTTAACATTAAATGATTAACCCCTTAATTACTTATTACTTAATTATTTCTTAGTTGATTAACCTTGATTAATTAAATGTTAATTGAGTAATTAATTACACTTAATTAATTACACAAATTAATTTATCTTTTTTTTATTTTGTAAATTAAACATCTTAGTTAATTAAGTAATTATACTTTAATTTCTTTAGTTGTTAAAACATGATTAAGTTGAAAAAAAATCATTTATTACATTAGCTCTTAACTTCTATTTTAAATAGATAAAATTTAAAAACTTGAATTTGATTTATTTAAAATCATCATTCCTTAGCTTATTAAAGTCAAATACTTTTTACCTTATTCATACTTCAATTCCAACGATTATATTTAAATTGATACATTTAAAAAAACTAATTACCAATGAATTATTTATATAAATCGAAACTATCTTTAAATTTCAAAAACAAGATGATTTCAAAACATTTTGAAAACTGTTATCTTCTCTCCTTCAGGTCAAACCCGAAGAAAACTCGGGTTTTCCCTTGGGTAAATCCCCTTGCTTCCAATTTTCTAGAATCTTAGAATTATTTTAAGTTTAAAACTTCTGAGGTTACACTCACGTAACTACCCGAGTTCTAACTCAAGTTATAACCCTCAAACCCCGGTGTCACCTTCGAGTCAAACTCTCAACTCAAAACAACAGATACCAACCCCTGTGCACCTGCACAACACCAGCAACGACGGTGACCAGCGTCGTTCCCCTCATCGTCTTAACATCGGTTCCAGTTCATCCAAACAAAATCTCAGGCCTCACATCAAAATCGAGCAGCACAAGCATTTCTGGAATCACAACAACATCGGAAAATGAGCTTGCAACCACGTTTCTAATCATCGGCGCTGCTATAATTCCGCCATCGCCATGCCGACACCCCTCGCTGCCAGTTCCCAAAATTCCATGCCACTCGATCAACCCAATGTAAAGCAGTGATACAGTTTCTCTGCTCGACCAAAATTAGGGTTATAAACTGAATTTCTTCGCCATCGACGCCACGGTCATCAAGCACCTCTCCCACCAATTTTGCCGAACACCCAAATCCTTTCTCAATCTTCAGCCAAGGTCCCGATCCCTATATGTTACCCAACTACCAGAACTTGCTCACAAACCATATTCTGGTTATCTCAGAAATTCCCACTCGATACAAATTTAAAAATTTTGAATTTTGTTTTTAAAAGTCTTAATTTCCAATGCAGATTCTAGTTATGATAATTATTCAGCAGATTCTGGTGTTTGGGTTTTAACATATTTTAGAAAATCTACTGTATTTCTAAATTGCAGACAATCTCACACTCCCTATCTTAGTTTTCTTTAATTACTTAATCTAAATAAAAGAAAACTTATATTTTTTTCACATTTCTCAACCTATATGGGAAAACTTGAAGAGCACTTGATTTATGCTCAAGATTTTTTTTTTAGACCTGAAAATTGTAAAACAGGGTTATACAGAAAGTTTCAGACATGCACAACAAATCACTTATCTATTTATAACATCCTAACCAAATTTCACTCATGCAATCTCTACATCACAAACCATAGTTTAAAACTACTACTAAGAACAGATACCAGAAACATCAGGCTTTCATAAATGCAAACATGCAAGCATCCATCACCCTATAATTCACATATTACTTAAGTTTTTAGTTTGAAAGTTTACTTACCAAAAAAAGAAGGTAAACTTATTTCTATATTAAAAATCAAGATTTCTAGGTGCAGATCCAAATTTACAATCAAAGGTGAGAAATTTAGCAATCCAAATTTTACTTGAATTCATCTCCTACTGTAAATTTGTTAATTCCCAGCTAATTACTTTCTAATATACTCATGGACATTTTCCAGATTAGTTAACCCAAATCACTATTCCCTAAACATCATATTCTATATAAATTTGTATAAGGTGGGTTTGAATTTAGAATATATATGGACTGTGAAGAGAGACCTGCTTCTAATATGTATATTGAACTCAACTTTTATACATACAGACATGTTTTCACTTCATTAATACATTTCATACTAATACTTCCAGATCCTAATACATGCATCAGGAATAAGAAAGATTTAGTCACTCACAGAGTATTGATAAGATTTAATTTGAAGTTGCATTTTACTCACTCTTGATTTCTGTAGCCAGAGACCAAAGCTACAGGTAAATAGACTTCTCCTTGATCTGGTGTCTGATGTTTGAATTCCAATTGCTTGATTGAAAACTTATGTGCTTGATTTATAAACTTGCAGTTACATGCAGGCTTGTTGTTCTCAGACTTGCTTTAATTTTTGAAAAGGATGCAGGCGTATGTTGAAGCTTTCAAAACAAAATTGAAGAAAATGCACAGGCTATTGTTTGAACTTGCTTTTGATTTCCAAAACTGGTTACAGAGATTTGCTTTAAACTTGAAAATGTGTTACAGGGAAGTGGTGTGCAGGATTTACATTTTTATTTGAAAATGAACTATGGTTTTTTTTTATTATTCAGATTTTTGTGTTTTACAGATTTTTCTTTCTTTGTTTTGAAATGAAGAAATTTTTGATAAAGTCTCATTAGCTTGGTTAATTCTTTGGTACTTGTTTTACTTTTAAATTTTAAAAGAAAATAAAAGTGCCACATGTCACCTTGCACGCTAACTTAAATTACAATTGTTAATTCATGTATTACAAGGCTCACAAATGTCTTAATACAATTTATAAATTATATTTGCTATTTATTTTCATATATGTTTTTATATCATACCTATATTTTTATGTTTAATACTTAGATTAAAGAAAATATAAACCTTATTATATCCTATTTTAAATATTAGTCTTTTCTTTTTATTTTAGTTCTTTATGTTTTATTTAATTTTATATTTTCATTTCTACATTAATACATTTTCTCTTAACTTATTAATAAATCTTTTATATTAGTTATGTTTTATTAATAAGTTAATGTCTTTATAAATAAATTTAAAGTCAAAAAGAAAATATATTAAAACAAAAGAAATTATCGCCTTAGTTACATTTTATTTTAAATTTAAGCAATAATATATTTAACAACACATTATTTGTTCTAAGGAATAATTTGCCAATGAATAAATAATTATTTAGTAGATTATCAAATGAATATTTAAAATTCAACTTCCATTAAAATTTCAAATTTATTTATATATCTAAATATCCTCGGTAATAAGAATTTTTACCCGTTAAATTGAATAAACCAGTTAATTATTCAATTAACAAATATTCAAAAAACATTCGGGTTATCACATTCCTCCCCCCTTTGAATCTTTTTGTCCTTGAAAAGGAACGAAGCTAGGAATTTTAAATTGCTTAAAATTAGATAAATTTTTTCCTTAATCATTTTTAAAACACCTTTAAAATCTATATAGTATTATCAAAATAGCTTTATAAAAATATCATTCTATAACTCGATGTTTCAACCAGTCCATCCTTGTTCTCATAGAAATTCGGTCATACGTTGATCAGGCGTACAACTGAAAATCTATAAGTACTTAGCAGACCTGTTTTCAACATCCAGTGAAAATACTTGGAAAAATAATTTTATTGAAAATATAGAAAATAGTTTTTGAAAATAGAGAATATATTTTTGGTGAGAATGCTCTGAAAATCATCACCCCCATCCATGGTCGCAGTTAACCCGATGGTTACGTTGCCATCCCGACAAAATCCATAGATAACTGTAGGCCTCCGCGCCCCTCGATTACACCATGGAACCCGCTATAGATCGCAGCTACAACTAGGGTTACGTAGCTATCACAGCAAAAACCCATATAACTGTAGGCATCAACGCCCTCGAATTTCGCTGCCAAAAGAATGAAACTTCTCCACTCCACTTGACCATAGATCGCAGTCTATCGATGTCGCGTTGCCTTCCCGGCAAAATCAAGTGTAGACCGTTGGCACACATCCTCCATACGATTTTCGCTATGGTCCTCACAGTAGATCACAGTGACATCGAGTTACACTATCATCACGGCATAACCCAAATGCCCCTGTAGGCATCAGCGCCCTCGACTTTCGCTACCCAATAATCCTCAGGAACTAGTTTGTCCGGACTCCTCACAGGATCAACTGTAGAAATCCCCCCTTGGGGCTCAAGGCAGCACCACCCGGTGGTACTCCTGAGAAGTCCATTCCAAGGGAGCGCCTTTTTCCCCAGAGTCATCATCAAACACTTTATATTATACATATATAGTATCTTTAAATCATACACCTAGTATGATCTCATACACAGCTCCTTTTCACAAAATCGATTATTCCAAAATCGATAATTCTCAAACTAGGCTTTCCAAATTTAATATTGATTTTACCCAAATATCAAAAGCCTTTCCGAATCCATATGTTCCCAAAACCTTTTTCCAAAATCCTCATATGATCCTCTACACACACACACACATATATATATATATACATACATACAGATATATATAATTTTTAAAACTTTGGATCATTTAAAACTTGTATAAAACTCCTTTATACTTCAAACACCTCAAAAAACCATTTTCTTCCGGCAAAAGATTCATCAAGGAAAGTTTTATCTTATATAACAAAGATATATAACTTTGTTTATTCAAAATAAAATATTCAAATTTGATTACTCTTTTCAATATCAATTTCATTCAAATTCGTACGATGTACACATATCATTCGTACCCCATACCAATCTGATCGCTCATTCGGTCACACAATATCACTTCCGAACTAGTATCATCCACCCTACTTCCTAGTGCGGCTACATATCTGGTTTCTTGACCAGAAACCATCATTCTCCTTGCATAGTCATAACTATGATAGAGAACATCCAGAACTAATCAACAATCCATATCCAGGTTCGCCGTCGAAAATCGAGTGAAAAGTCCCACTCGGATCGATATAACTATCTCGAAATTCTGTGCTCGAATCTGGATCAAATCACTAGGCGAATAGAATAACATACGTACACCCTACATATTTATCTTTATTGGTTATTAGGAAAATCAATTCCATTTTTATTCACATTCACTTGATTTTCATTCACTTACTCACAATTGCTTTAATCCATTTGGATTATCACCTCTATTCTTTTCTCGATTGGGTATTTAACCATTAACAGTTTGAACTCCTTCCAGTTTATTTAGAAAATAGCTTGAAAATTTTTAAAAATAGATAAGTAGTTGGAAAATAATTACTAGTTTGTAAAATAGGTGTAAAATGGTTAGAAAATAGCTTGAAATAATTATAGAAATTTTAGATAATTGAAAAATAATAGTAAGATAGTAATTAGTTTTGTAAAATAGTTGAAATATAGTGATTAGTTTATGAAACAGTTGGAAAATTGTTAAACAGTTTCAAAAATAACTGTAAAACAAATATAAGATAGTTTGGCTTTTAAAAGAAAGGTTGTATATATAATTAATAGCTTAGAAAATAGGTTTATATTAAAATAATTTATATTAAAATAATTTATATTAAATATAGTCCAGAGTCAAAACTGTTCACTTCCCAATCTCCATTCTCATTATTTCAATTTCCATTTCCATTTAAATTGACCCAACTCCAATTTAAATAACTTCAATTTCCATTGAAATTGATTCAACCCTAAATCAAGTTGAATTAACTTCAGTTTCTTTTCAAATTTAACTTTATTCAACTTTCATCTCAAATTTTACTAATTCAAATAAATTTCAATTGAACTAGTTCCAATTTCAATTCATTTCAACTCTAGATTGAATTAATCCCAATTTCAAACTCCATTTCCAAATCAAGTTGAATTATTCTTGATTTCCTCCTAAATTTAATTCAAATTCCATTTGAATTTAAAACTTATTCAACTTTAATTACAATTCCAAATTATTCAAATCAATTCGGACTAATTTCGAATTGAACACACTTCAATTCCAAATTGTTTCAAATTAATCCAATTCAAATTTTCCATTTGAATTTTATACTTATACATCTTCAATCACTATTTCAATTAATTCAAATCAACCATTTAACTCTCCAAGTTAAATCTTAATTTCATCTTCAAATCTCCAAATCAGGTTGAACATTCTGATGTCCACGTAATTGTGCATGTACTTACATCCATATTTTATCTCTTTTTATTTAAATAATCATCATATTTGGGCATTTTAACATGTTTAAAACCAAAATTCAATTATTTCCAAACCATCATATTTTCATCATCATTCAGGGGCAAAACGGTCATTTTTGTGCATGTGTCAATGTAAGAATTTTTACTTGGACATTTTTGATTATTTTTATAGGAATTTGGATGCATATGGAAGAGGCTTATATGAAGATACATGCATGCACAAGGAAATACAAAGGAATGAAGAGGAAATAATTCAAGTTCAAGATCATGGAGGACCCCACCCACTTACCTAACTTCCAATTAGAAGCTAAGCACATGCTAAAAGGACTTAAAGCTTCATGTACATATTAAGTGGGGGACTAGTGAATGTTAATGATTACTTGGAGGCTACACCACCTCAAGGGTATTTTGGGGAAGCTCCCTAAAAAGAGAATTAGGGTTTTATGCATGTATAAATAGCCCTCTTATGTACATGAAGATCATCATCTACTCTTTCATTTTACTTAGGAAATTAAGAAATCAAAGTGTAAGCTCAATGTTCTATGAAATAAAAATGGCTTCCAAGCCTCTTTCTTCTCTCTTTTCTACATGTTTTTCTTTGTTTTATTGTTAATGTTTATTTATATGCTCTCTTTCTCCTTATGTTCATAGCTTAGATTTACATTTATGCAAGTAGTTAGTAGCTAATCTCTTTTGCTTTCTTTGCTTATTTTCTATTTTCTTTTCTTTAATGTTGAAACTTACTTGTGATGCTTCAATGCCACAAATGAGTAGCTAAACCCCTTCAATTTAGGGGTGATGAAGCTCTCTAACTTTATGTAATTTCAACATTTTTTATGATTTATGATCTCTTTGTTTATGCTTCATGAATGTGAATTTTGATGTAAGTTTATTCAAGTGGGTTTGATAGCTTATATTGCTTATGCAAATGAGCTATTCTTACTCAACATAAACACAATTTACATCAACATTTGCTAATTAATTTTTGATTATGAAATGAAAGTAAAAATGAAATTTGATGATCTATGTTACTAGTTACAATAGTAAATAGATCATACTTAAAATAGTTTTTGCTTTGGCTTCTTTTATATGAGAATTGTAAGTGGTATAATTGTTGTATTCTAGTTTGATGGTTTGAGTTATGTTAACTAATAACATAAACAAACCATACTTATGATAAATGCAATGATTATTTCACTTAATATCAAAGTTAGAGATCATAAATTATGTGTTTGTTGATTTACAAATATTTGAGAGTGGATTTGCCTCTAAATTGTTCTTTAGTCTAATAATTCTTGAATCACATTTTATAGTGTTAGCCTCATAATTTCTAGTTAACGAATCCTCTTCGACTTTGGTATAATTTGATTGACTAGATTTTTAAAAATCATCAATTCCCTGTGGATCGACCCGTATTCGCCGCGTGCTACATTCGTACACCGTGCGCTTGCGGTATAAATTTTATTTCTAAATTCGTTGGACGGTTTTTTAATCCGATAGAATTTCCGTCGACGAACACATTCCCACTTATTTAACTTTTTCCCCAGGTTAAACTTAATTCACTTAATCCAGTCAACTTTACCGAATTTGAACTTCCATTTCAAATTTTAAACTTCTTATAAATAATCTTCCTACTTATTAAGTTCAAAAACTTATCACCTTGGGTATCACATCTTATTCCAAACTCAAAACTCACCATTTAGAGTTTATTTCCAACTACCTTTGATATTATGTATATCCACATGTATACATATTAATTTCTTTTACATACCAAGTTATACTTTAAAATTTTAAAACGCCTTTGGTTTTAATTCAAAACAAATTCTCTTTAAAATTTCCAAACAACTCTTGTTTGAAATAGGACCATTTCATTCAAATGCATTAAATAATATTATTTATTATTTCTTTAAATTAGTTACATCATTAATTAATTCCAATTAATCACATTCGGTAATTAACTTATTTCTTAATTACCTTCATGAAGTAATTGCCCCTTAAATTACTTGCCTCTAGTTACTTTATTAAGTAACCCCCTCTTTATTTATCATTTCCAATTATTATCCATTAATTAACCTTATTAAATAAAGTTTAATTAATTACATAAATTAATTGATTATCCTTATCCTGAAACCTTTCCCGAATTCAAGATTTAATTTCAGTTTGAACCCATTTCAAACTTGTCTTTAATTTGATTTCAATTTGGTTGTAATTCTATTACCACTTAATTCTTACTATTACGTTTAATTTAATTAATACTACAACCAATTTCCTTAATATAATAGATAATCTATTTCTTATATAAAATTCATTTACTTTTGATATCATTTAAAAACCTTTATATAAGAAAATAACAAGTACGCTCTCTCTCATATATATATATACACTCAACTCATTCTAGGGTACCACTTACCCTATCCTTAATGAGTAATCCCACCAGAGCCAAGGTTCTCGTTCAACCTTCCGCTCTGATACCATATGTAACGACCCGGAAATTTCGATCCCGAAATATCCAGATAGTTAGTGAACAGAAGAAAAGAGAAAAAAGAAGAAACATAAAACTCAAACTCAGAATCTCACATTCGCAGCGGATAAAATATAATAGCAAATAAAACAACAGTTTACAAAGAAGAATTGTATCAGTACATTTATATTTTACATCAGAGTTACAAGATTTCACAACACTGGACAGCTTTAAAACAACATGTCCCAGATAAATAACAATAAATATCACAGCGGATAAACACTCTATACATTCATGTCCTTCAACTCTCCTCCTGAGCTCCAAAACGTCCTTTCCTGCAAATCTGTAATACTCGGTCTGACCCGAGCATTACATCAAAGTAACACCTGGGTCAGGCTGGAAGCCAGCGTGAGTAAACTCATTCAACAAGAAATACCAAAACATACAACCTATTTAAAACCCGGGGTAACTTATATCAACTCCAACTTCAGAAGTTATTATAGACATCATCTATTTCACACATTAATTTCTAAGTGCCAAAACTTAGATTAAATGGTTCAGTTTACTTAAATCATTCCATATCAGCCTATTGATTCCACATATCAAATCTATATAGAATCGAAGTGGTTTCGGATATTTTCTAATACCCGACTCCAGTCTCTTCGAACCCCATGCCATCCTAACCCAAATTATTCAATTAAATAATTCATCTCTAATTACCGGATAACATTTTTACACATCAATTCCTAATTGATAGATAATCACATTATCACCATCCAAATATCATATCACCAAGCAATTCATATCAGAGATATTAATCAATCTAAAGCACTTATCATCCTTCAATCATTCATAAGAAAAATTCATCTCTTCCATTAACGATCTTCTAGTTACTTTCATTAGTCAGCTTTGATTTACCACCAATCAGCAATTAACTTTCCTTTATTACCCCATCAAATAAATCAACTTCTTGATTAATTATATTAATAAATCTTTTTAACTATACTGAGTGGTCATCACTTAATTTCTTCCTCCAAATAATTATTCTTGATTACTTCTCATCAAATAGTTCCCTCTTTAATCAATTACGTCCAGTAATTATCCATTAATTACCTCACTAAGTAATTTACTCCTCATTAATTTCCTTAAGTAATCATACTTAACCCGACATCAAATGATTACTTTTAAATTAATTAAACTTAATTAATTAATTAAAATTGACCACGTTAAATTAATTACACTAAGTAATTAATTACTTTAATTACTTCATTCAGAAATTTCCATACTAACCCTCTTAACATTAAATGATTAACCCCTTAATTACTTATTACTTAATTATTTCTTAGTTAATTAACCTTGGTTAATTAAATGTTAATTAAGTACTTAATTACACTTAATTAATTAAACTTAATTAATTACACAAATTAATTTATCTTTTTTTTATTTTGCAAATTAAACATCTTAGTTAATTAAGTAATTATACTTTAATTTCTTTAGTTGTTAAAACATGATTAAGTTGAAAAAAATCATTTATTACATTAGCTCTTAACTTCTATTTTAAATAGATAAAATTTAAAAACTTGAATTTGATTTATTTAAAATCATCATTCCTTAGCTTATTAAAGTCAAATACTTTTTACCATATTCATACTTCAATTCCAACGATTATATTTAAATTGATACATTTAAAAAGACTAATTACCAATGAAATATTTATATAAATCGAAACTATCTTTAAATTTCAAAAACAAGATGATTTCAAAGCATTTTGAAAACTGTTATCTTCTCTCCTTCAGGTCAAACCCGAAGACAACTCGGGTTTTCCCCTGGGTAAATCCCCTTGCTTCTAATTTTCTAGAATCTTAGAATTATTTTAAGTTTAAAACTTCTCAGGTTACACTCACGTAACTACCCGAGTTCTAACTCGAGTTATAACCCTCAAATCCTGGTGTCACCTTCGAGTCAAACTCTCAACTCAAAACAACAAATACCAACCCCTGTGCACCTGCACAACACCAGCAACGACGGTGACCAGCGCCGTACCCCTCATCGTCTTAACATCGGTTTCAGTTCATCCAAACAAAATCTCAGGCCTCACATCAAAATCGAGCAGCACAAGCATTTCTGGAATCACAACATCATCGGAAAATGAGCTCGCAACCACATTTCTAATCATCAGCGCTGCTATAATTCCGCCCTCACCATGCCAACACCCCTCGCTGCCACTTCCCAAAATTCCATGCCACTCGATCAACCAAAGGTAAAGCAGTGATACAGTTTCTCTGCTCGACCAAAATTAGGGTTATAAACTGAATTTCTTCGCCATCGACGCCACGGTCATCAAGCACCTCTCCCACCAATTTTGCCGAACACCCAAATCCTTTCTCTATCTTTAGCCAAGGTCCCGATCCCTATATGTTACCCAACTACCATAACTTGCTCACAAACCATATTCTGGTTATCTCGGAAATTCCCACTCGATACAAATTTAAAAATTTTGAATTTTGTTTTTAAAAATCCTAATTTCCAAAGCAGATTCTAGTTATGATAATGATTCAGCATATTCTGGTGTTTGGGTTTTAACATATTTTAGAAAATCTATAGTATTTCTAAATTACAGACAATCTCACACTCCCTATGCTTAGTTATCTTTAATTACTTAATCTAAGTAAAAGCAAACTTATATTCTTTTAACATTTCTCAACCTATATGGAAAACTTGAAGAGCACTTGATTTATGCTCAAGATTTTTTTTAAACCTGAAAATTGTAAAACAGGGTTATACAGAAAGTTTCAGACATGCACAACAAATCACTTATCTATTTATAACATCCTAACCAAATTTCACACATGCAATCTCTACATCACAAACCATAGTTTAAAACTACTACTAAGAACAGATACCAGAAACATCAGGCTTTCATAAATGCAAACATGCAAGCATCCATCACCCTATAATTCACATATTACTTAAGTTTTTAGTTTTAAAGTTTACTTACCAAATAAAGAACAGTAAACTTATTTCTATATTAAAAATCATGAATTCTAGGTGCAGATCCAAATTTACAATCAAAGGTGAGAAATTTATCAATCCAAATTTTACTTGAATTCATCTCCTACTGTAAATTTGTTAATTCCCAGCTAATTACTTTCTAATCTACTCATGGACGTTTTCTAGATTAGTTAACCTAAATCACTATTCCCTAAACATCATATTCTATATAAATTTGTATAAGGTGGGTTTGAATTTAGAATATATATGGACTGTGAACAGAGACCTGCTTCTAATATGTATATTGAACTCAACTTTTATACATACCGACATGTTTTCACTTCATTAATACATTTCATACTAATACTTCCAGATCCTAATACATGCATCAGGGAATAAGAAAGATTAAGTCACTCACAGAGTATTGAAAAGATTTAATTTGAAGTTGCAGTTTACTCACTCTTGATTTCTGTAAACAGAGACCAAAGCTACAGGTAAACAGACTTCTCCTTGATCTGGTGTCTGATGTTTGAATTCCAATTTCTTGATTGAAAACTTGTGTGCTTGATTTATAAACTTGCAGTTACATGCAGGCTTGTTGTTCTCAGACTTGCGTTAATTTTTGAAAAGGATGCAAGCGTATGTTGAAGCTTTCAAAACAGAATTGAAGAAAATGCACAGGCTATTGTTTGAACTTGCTTTTGATTTCCAAAACTGGTTACAGAGATTTGCTTTTAACTTGAAAATGTGTTACAGGGAAGTGGTGTGCAGGATTTACATTTTTATTTGAAAATGAACTATGGTTTTTTTTATTCTTCAGATTTTTGTGTTTTACAGAGTTTTCTTTCTTTGTTTTGAAATGAAGAAATTTTTGATAAAGTCTCATTAGCTTGGTTAATTCTTTGGTACTTGTTTTACTTTTAAATTTTAAAAGAAAATAAAAGTGCCACTTGTCACCTTGCATGCTAACTTAAATTACAATTGTTAATTCATGTATTACAAGGCTCACAAATGTCTTAATACAATTTATAAATTATATTTGCTATTTATTTTCATATGTGTTTTTATATCATACCTATATTTTTATGTTTAACACTTAGATTAAAGAAAATATAAACCTTATTATATCCTATTTTAAATATTAGTCTTTTCTTTTTATTTTAGTGCTTTATGTTTTATTTAATTTTATATTTTCATTTTTACATTAATACATTTTCTCTTAACTTATTAATAAATCTTTTATATTAACTTTGTTATGTTTAATATTAATAAGTTAATGTCTTTATAAATAAATTTAAAGTCAAAAATAAAATATATTAAAACAAAAGTAATAATCGCCTTAGTTACATCTTATTTTAAATTTAAGCAATAATATATTTAAAAACACATTATTTGTTCTAAGGAATAATTTGCCAATGAATAAATAATTATTTAGTAGATTATCAAATGAATATTTAAAATTCAACTTCCATTAAAATTTCAAATTTATTTATATATCTAAATATCCTCTGTAATAAGAATTTTTATCCGTTAAATTGAATAAACCAGTTAATTATTGAATTAAGAAATATTCAAAAAAATTCGGGTTATCGCAGATGAGGTGGAATAGCATGTTAGAAGTGGTATATTTCCACAATACGCCGGAGATCGAACAAGGCCGTAGGACCTGAGCAACACCGCCTCAACGTAACAGAACTAATCCTGGATCGGGATCACGACTCGTCATCAGTTGATCATGATGGCAAGGACTAAGTTCAGGATTTGAACTTTATTTGATTAAATTCCTTGGATTTGATTTCAAAATAAAATGGCTATTCTGCTTACACATGTATGGGAACCGGAGAGATCCCCAGGCATGCTCTGAGATGGTAATAGACCGCTTTGCCCGGAGAGGCAGTATCTAGATTTTTCCTTTGTTTGTGATTGGTGTTCGTCGACGGAAATTCTATCGGTTTAGAAAACCGTCGAACGAATTTTGAAATAAAAATAACCGCAAGCGCACAGTGTATGAATGTAGCACGCGGAGAATACGGGTCGATCTGTAGGGCATTGTTGATTTTAAAATTCTATTCAATCAAATTAAACCAAAGTTGAAGAGTGTATTTAGCTAGAAATATAAGAAACTAACAAAAACTAGCAAAAGAAAAATAGATAAAAATATGAGAGTTAAATGACAATTTAGAGATAAATCCACTCTCTAGATCATATAATTCAACAACTAATGAAATTATGATCTCTTTTTTGGTCACAAGTGAGTTTAAATGATGTGTTTATCATAAGTATGGCTCATTTGTGCTATTAATTAGCTCAACATAAGCCATCAAACTATAACACAACCTTTAAACCACTTACTAACTCTCATGAAAATGACAATGAAAATGAAAATGAAATCTATTTTAAGCATGACCTATTAACTATTAATTAGAAATATAGACCATCAAATTTTAATTTCAAATCACTTTCTTATGCCATAATCATATTTTGATGAAGAGGCATTTGTGTTAGTGATTGTTTAAGCATAACCTATTTGGTGTCAACAATATAGGCTATCAAATTCGAAACAAAAACAACAAATTAAACCACTTCAAGCATTGCCATTAAGCATAAAAAGAGAGCTATAATTATCACAATGTTGAAGCTACGTGATTAGAGGCTTCATTACCCCTAAATTGAAGGGATTAGTCTCTCATATTTGTTATCAAAACAACAAATATAGCTTGCAACATTAAAGTGAAAGAAAAAGAAAAAGAGAGCAAAACAAAGAAACAAAACTAATCTACTTGCATAAAATAAGAGAGATCTACACTACTTGCATAAAAGGAAATGAACATGTAATTAAAAAGAAACAATAATTAACATTGCATAAAATGAAATGAAAATTACATAAAATAAAAATGGCTAAGTATGAAAAGAGAACGAGAGCATTCTTTTATTTTGAGCCTAAACTAATGAAGAGGAAGAGGAGCTAAGAGAAGAGAGGGAGATTACATGAAACATATGGGTATTTATACATGTATGAAACCCTAATTCATATTTTTGGGAAATGCCCAAAATGCCCATAAGGTAGTGTGGCCACCAATTAATCATTAGCATGTCATAATCCCCATTTAAGTGTATATGAAGCCATTAATTCCACAAGCATGTGCATTAGCCTCTAGTTTGTACATAAAGGTGGTGGGTAGGTGGGGTCCTCCATGATCTTCACTTTGAATTATTTCCATCTTCATTCCTTTATATTCTTTGTGCATGCATATTTCTTCATGAAACCACTCCTATTTGATACCAAATTCCTACAAAAATATATATAAATTTCCAATTAATTTTTCTCAAAGAAATATATGCACACAAATGACCGTTTTGCCCCTATATGAAGATGGATATGTGACAATTTGGAATTAATATGGATTTTGGTTAAAACAAGTTAAAATACCTAATATGATCATTTATTTAATTTAAGTAGATTAAATATGGTGGTAAAAATATGCACATTTACGTGCATATCAAATGGACATTTGAAATTTGAATTTAATAAATGAACTTGAATTTCACAAAATAAACCTTTGACCAGAGAGTTAAAGGATGAATATTGGAAGCCAATTTGAAATCAATCGCTTTATGACCCGATCCGGAGAGAAGGGATCCAGTGTGCAATAAGTGAATTGCTTCGCCGGAGAGCGACAGAATCAACTCACTTAATGTCATTCCCCATTCATCGGGGAGTGATGGGATTGGGGTTCGATAAGAGCCCGCAGTGGCTGTAATCGGCCTAGGACTTAGGCTATGACATCACTTAATGTTCAGCGACACTGAACCGGAGTGCAAGGGGTGTTGTCGCTTCGCCGGAGAGCGACATGATTGGCTCATTCGACGCTGTTTCCCTTTCTTCGGAGAGTGACAGGGTGGGATCCAACAAGAGCCCAAAGAGGCTGTGAAATTTAATTCTCGACTTCCACAGGTGGAAAGGCACTGATTTGGCTTCGAACAGCCATAAACTTGATTTACGATGCTATAGCTGTGAATAAAACATGGACTCATGGCATTTGATTTGAAGCCATTCAAAAAGATGCCTTTTGGCAAAAGGCATGTTTTGGGGGGCAAAGTGCTATCCCACCTTTTAGCAAGGCCGAGATATCAAGAAAATAACTAAAAATCAATGATTAACCATCCCAAGTATCGATTATACATCACAGGTTCACTATGGATATCGATGAATTTTTTCCGAGTCCAAATTGAGCTACAATTGACAAGGCAAGACAAGCAAAGCCCTAAAAGCCATCATTTCAAATTTCATGTCAATCGACGTTCATATGATCGAGATTCGATCAATGCAAGTTAAGGAAAGCACGCTGTTCGTATCGATCACTGAGCCATGATCGAGTCGATCTGTTCGAATCCATCCATGATCGCACTGTTCGAATCCATCTTGTTTGTATCGATCAAATTAACTTAGCCTCGTATCCATCATGTTCATATCGATACAGCGAAAACTTATTCGCATCTATCGAGTGGTTTCGTATCCATCGGGTCGTGTCCATTGATTGTAATGTAAGTGTTCATTTCATATTGATCATCACACACGCTTCTTATCGATCAACCTTCCATCGATATAAAATCCCTCATCGATACGGAGTGGACATTCAGTTGATCGATGCGAAAGAGAAGAAACATGGTCGATACGAACAACCAAAAGTATCGATAAGAACAAGGCTCCGATGTTGGGTACGAATAAAACTCGGTCGACTTGGCACAAAAGGTGGAGTGATCCAAGAATCTCACGCCACGTCACCTTGCGCACGTGCTCGAGATCGAGTCGAACAGAATGATACGAATGTATTGATTCGAATAGAACAGCCGATCGAAGGCTTGAATTTGCATCGATCATGTCTTGCAAACCACAGGTCCAAATGCTATGAAATTTTCATAGGAGCCTACATACAAGCTAAAGAATGATCATGCCAAATTTTGACTCCATTGGACAAAATCATGATTGATACGAATTACATTCGTATCGATCACGGATCGAGTCGAAATTGCATGGGATCGATCATGTGGGCCCGCTCACGTGTCAGAAGAGGTCTCCCGAAGCTTGAGCCAGATATTTGCATGGAGTGCCTATAAATTGCATCCCAGAGTCTATAGAAAGGGACTTTTGGATCCTACAACGTCCAGGCTCTGCCAAAATCACGACTGCACTCAAACTCCATTGTTGTACTCGAAAATAACTGCTGTAATTCACTGTAACCAGCAAGTACATCAATAAAAGATTATCCTTCGAAGTGGAGGTAAGCCGAAGACAGCCGAACCACTATAAATCTTGTATTTCTGTTTGTTATTTTCCAACTTTTGTACTCCATTTTGTTTGGATCTGAGATTTGTGTTAGAATATAGCTGATCTGTATTCATACAGTGGTGCTTTCACGATATTCGGTTTTGTGACCAATTTTGGCATAAATAAGTTGTATTTTATTCCGTTGTGATCTATGACTATTGTTTATATGCTATACTGTTCTAATTTTGAGAAACCGCTGTGGATATTACTTTAGACTGAGATTGAACACGTCAAATTTTATTCCAGAAATTAAGCAAAACCGTAAGTATGATGTGTCAATGTTAGTTTAAAGATATATTCACACTCAGTCGCCCTTCACAAGTCGTATTTTTTGTATTACTAAATGGCATTGTTTACGATGTTCTTTAATAATACGTGTATAGCAGTCACATCGTTACATGTTTATACCGATCCTAAGAACAACTGCTTATAATCAAGTTATCTAAGCAATAAAATTACTAGTTGGATGTAGGCCAAAATTAGCCGAACCACTACAAATGTTGTATGTTCTTTTCTTGCTCATTTTCATTTATTTTCATTCCGTTTTGTTCTCTACATAATCTTCTGGGCGTTTGTGTCATTTTTGGTTCAAACAAAAGTAATTCAAGACTAAGATACATATTTTCCATTATATTTTATAGATTTGAACTTTTTCATAGGAAATCCTTAATTTTTAAATATAGTGGGCAAGCAATATAATCAATGATTAAAGTTTTTCAATTTGTTTATCTTACAACATATTGTAATTATTTATTAATATAACACATAAAAACATGGAAGAGATAATATTGTTGAACACAAATTACCTATTAACAGTTTTACTACAAGTATATAAAACTTATGCAAATAACTTATTTGAAATAATCATGTGAGTATTTAACAAAATAATAAGCAGAAAAGTAGTAGATATTAATTGACTCGCACTCTAAAAATCCATTATCTACCTACATGTACCTTTGATGACCAAATACCTAATTATTACAAAAATATCATATACACACGAATGGATTAGTTAATTTTCTATAAAAATCAATGGAGATAACTGAACTTAGTAAATTAGAATGATAAACACTACGAATATTTCTTCCAATGCCGTTGAACAAATTGAACTTAACCTATTAGAGATTTCTCCTGTATCATATCAAAATCAATAAAAACTCAAACTAAAATAAAAAAGTTAAATAACATACATACATACATATATGTGTGCGTGTTTGTGTTTGTATGTATTGTTGATTAGTTATAAAATTGATTATGGGTATGAATATTGTCATTGAAGTGACTCTAGGATCATTAGGCTAATATGCACCACGTTAAACCATTGAGCATATGCACTCCAAGTGCATTTACCATACAAAACTTTTTCATAAATGCATCATAAAAATAGAAAACCATTTAATGATTCTCAAGAATGTCTTCAATAACAAGTTATGCATAATAAACCAATCTTAAGTGTCTATAAACTTTGAAATTTCAAATCAATATACACTTTAAGCGGCTTATTGCGTATTGCTGAATTGGTTACCCCAAAATAAAGAAGAATATATTAATATAAAAATTTAGAAATATGTAATTACCATGCATATATTCGTAAGTTAAATATCACCATAAAACCATGTAAACATATAGACATTTTACATTGTTGGTTTTTCAATAGTGGTGATTTTTCTAAAGAGGAACAGATAGTAAGAAAATAATGCATCAATGAGTCATGAGAGAGTAATCATATTAGCTTTATTATAACTTGTTAGAAATCGATACCTATTATTAACTGAATAAGGAAAAAGCTAATATTTCAATAATGATACATGCAACATATATCAATGTATTTATATACGAGTGCTCTCTTCGAAATGAGGATCACTCTTATTCCATAAAAGCATATATGTATTTATATAATGATAAATAAATCTTTACTCCATAATAGTTAGCTACATATAGCTAAGGATTACGCTGATAATCCTTTATATCAACTAGGCATATGAAGTTTAAATCGTTGGGTAAACTAATATTGGTTAGGTTGTACATTATTTTTGATATTTTGTCAATCAAAATTCATTAACCATATTCCAATATGCCGAGGAAATAAAAAACGATTATAAAGTAAAACTTTTATATTAAAGCTTGTATTTAAACAATTAATTTTTCGAATAGGTAAATAATTACACATACCACAATAAATTGTATTTCTTTAATGATACATCTCATTTAATACTCGCATGCTGATGAAAAATACCAAATGTGCAAATCTCTAATTGTGATAAAAATGCTTAAATAAATTAATGAACCATTACATAAATGGACGTGCTAGGAACAATGCTACCTTCTCCATAGTACCTCAAAATCACTACCAACATTACCTATTAAAATGCATCTTTTTTAATACCCTCATTAATAAGCCGTTGTCTACAAAGTAACTAAAAACTTTTGAAGAGGGATAAAATGATATTTTTGCACAGTTCAAGTGGATAAATAGGTATACCCTATAAGCTATTATTGTTACAAATAAAGTGGTATATGATAATGCACCCTCATCCTGAATATAGAGGCTAAGAAATTCTTATAATTCACCAAAATAATAGTAGCTAAGATCTTACAATTCACCAAATGAAAAGTCACGTATTTGTAACATTACAAAATAAGAAAAAATATGGAGAAACACCAAATCCATCATGTGAATATATATGTTGTGGGATACTTAATAATATTTGAAAACCATATATGAAGCATTTTTTTCACCAAAGAACTTTCAAACTAGCCATGTAATTTAAGCAAATGAATCCATTTGTCATATATCTAGTATTGCTTAGAAAATGAAAAGAATACATAAAGTTCCTGAAAAACCAAGTTCAATAACACATAAAATATAATTAAATATAACAACAGAACTTATGATTCTTATCGCATATGGGATGGATGGTTAGATCAGGAAATGTTTTTATATTATTGAATAAACCAACAAAAACACAACAAAACTTAGAAAATGTCAAATGAAGACCCTAGCCACTCGCACCCGAAGGAAATATTTTTGAATAAAATTCGTTCTGAGCTAAAGACCCTTAAAAAACATCAAACCAATTATAATTTATTGCAAAATAATGAAAAAATCAAAATAAACAATTATAGCCTTGAAAGTAACAACATAAGAAGAAGAACATTTACTGTAGAGAAATGAATTGGCAGATAGAGAAAAAGAGTTGGTTCATTAATGAACTTGTGAAAATCGATCGGGTTGAAAAATCAAATCAATTAGGACGTCATATCTACTAGAGATTATGAATGTCATCATGCTTTTGAAGAAATTTTGGTATGGTTATGGTTATAAAATTAAGGAACAATAGCAGTGATTTAGGTTAGAGAAAAGGAATTAGGTCAATGGTAGAAGAGGGAAGGAAGAGAAAATGTGCTTACGAAAAGGCAGGATGCTTCAATTTCTAAATAGAGGTAGTGGCATAGCAATGCCTCGTCATGAAAAAAATAAATGGGCCTGAGATTTAAAGAAAGCCATAGTCATTACTAACAGTATAGTATAGATTCCTTAATCTACTTTCTTTAATTAGCAAATCCAAGTCAAAATAAATTTCCTGAATTCAAATAAAAATCACCACAATTCATCTCTTCTCAATCTCTACAAAACCCACAAAGAAGTTGGCTTGAATCGGAACTGGGTGGAGATCTCAAAATTTAACATAGCAAAATAATGAGTTTTGGTTATTTTGAGCTTGGTTCGTGGAAGAAGAGGTGAGTGAGATAATTCTCCTAGCTTATTTACATGTTATACTTCATATATTTGTTTAGTAATTATGACGAAGTTATATTGTGTGATTTAGAGAATGTTAATAATTTAATTAGGCTTATGTTTAGGCCTAAAACATGTTTTTATCATCATATTATTTATTAGAAACCTCAAAGACAAAGCTTTGAAAAATTAATAAGCTTTGGATTTGATTTTGGATTGATTAAGCGATTGTGAATGATTGTTTAGGATTAATTATTAAGCATGATTTTGTAATTATATAATAGTAATGAAAGTATATATGAGCATTTTGAGAAAGTTAGTAAGCTAATTAAGTAGTCTAATGGCTCTACAATTATTATTAATGTGATTAGAGGCGTAATGATGCTTAGTTAGTATTTATAAATATTATTAAAGAGAAGTGATCATTTTATAAAAAAATGGAATATTTTATAAAATGAAGATAATAAGCTAATCAAAAAAGTTAAGAGCTCCATACTTACTATTAAAGTGATTAGAGGCTTAACGAAGCTTAATTAGTACTTATATATATATTATTTAAGAAAAGATATAATTTTATAAGTAAAAGATATATTTTATAAAATATAGTGAAATTTTATAAAATAGTATAAAAGATATATTTTGTAAAATAGAACTAGATTTTATAAAATAGAAATAAAGATATATTTTATAAATAGAAATAAAGATGGAGTTTATAAAGTAGAAAGAGATTTTATAAAATAGTATAAATGATATTTTATAAAATAGAATGAGGTTTTATATAATAATATTAAAGAAATATTTTATATAAGTATAGGATTTAATAAAATAGTAAGAAGGGATTATTTTATAAAATACATGCAAGGTTTTATAAAATAATTATGAGATGATACATAATTTTAAATGAAGAAATTGAGTATTAAAGGTTAGAAGTGATTTATAAGCTAGTTTGGCATTTTATAAATACGGGGATGATTTTATAAAATATTAGAAAAGGAGGTTTGGATTTTTATTGAAAAGATTTAGTAAATAAAAGTAAGTTTTGATTTAAGTAATAGTTAAAATACTTATGTAAGTATACGTGTATGTATATGTGTACAGGTAAGTATATGTATATGTGTATTTGGAGTTATACAGTAATAAATACAACTCATGTATTGTAAATGAAATCTTTGAATGTTTTGGATTATTAATAATAATAACTTGTGTAAATAATTATACATGTGTATGGAAACATATGTATTTGTATATAAGCACATTATGCGAGCAATCTCATGTAGCCATAGCGACTATTGGATGCGCTAAGCCATGTGAGAGAATAGCGGGTCGAGTAATTGCTCCATTAAAGCTAAAAACATAACTTGTGTACTGAAGGCATGTTTGCATGTACGTGTTTGTATATGTGCATGCCAGTAAGCGTATCGACACACATATGAGCATCATGTGAAGTGAGATGACGGTGGAGTCCATTTTGGCATGTTAGAGGAGGCCGAGACGTTAAAATCATCCAAGATAAACTCTATGCAAAAAAGAGTGGTTTTCACATCAAAATTGGTTTTCGAATACTTATGGAACCACTTCCAAAATATCAACCAATTAACTCTAAAAGAATACGATGCAGTGAAGGAAGGCTAGGGTAGCTAGGCCACTCATCGAACGAAGCGATGGAGAATACAGAGCTCAAATCGGCGATTGACAATACATTTTGTACTGACCTGGGCTCACTGCTTAGGTCCTGCTACAACCGGTGGTGCAACACCTATCGATCGGTGGTGAACTGACCTAGGCAATAAAGCCCTGATTAGGTGCAGATTTAAGCAAGGATTCCTAATTTTAGGTGCGGGCTTGCGTGAGGCTTCGGCTTGACTTTGGGTGGCTTCGGGCTACTAAAGGAAATTGAAGGTGTGATGAAGCTCGAGATCCAGACACTTATTCAATGTGGTTTATATGTGATCAAAAATGATCGACAATGATTGGGCGTAGAACCGGTACAGTGATTGGTAGCGTGATCACTTTCAATGAGCATATACGACCGAGTGGAGTAATCCACATCACTTGGCTTCGATCGAGGTAAATATGTCTGGATAGGTCATATCGGCCATACATTAGTTGTACCCGGTATTGGTTTTATATTAATGACCATACGTTGTGTTTGCCTCAAATTAGTGGTCGTGCATATTATTGGATAGATAAAAGATGACATGATATTGGTCTTCGTTTGTTATAAGCGTACTTGATTATGTGTCATTATATTTAAGATATATAGACATCTATACAGCGTTGGTGTTCCTTTATGGTCCCGATGGCGTATTATCCAGAATGTCCATTGTTCTCTTCTATAGAGACATTATGTGTATTTGTTTAGAAATCCATGATGACTAAGGGGGTGGTGGTGATGATCATCTATTATGGGTTCGTATGTCATTTATGCTCAATATGGTATGGTGAGGTCTGCAAAGGTCTCAGGTATATAGAGTAGATCATATATCACTTATGCTCAATATGACGATGAGATCTACACGAGTTCTGTTTGCACAAAAAATGGGCAAACACCTCCAAGTCGTATGAATTAGTTGATTTTATGTTGTTTTTTTAGTGATTTGGGTGATTTATGCAAATATATAAAAAGCAGGGACTAAACTGTAAAAGACGTGCAGATTTATAGTGGTTCGGCCAGAATGTGCCTACGTCCACTTTATATGTTATTCTCCTTTACTCTTCGGATTACAAGTACAACGATTTTATTACAAGAGTATGAAAGTTGTTTGAAAGTTCTATCCGTGCTTGAGCTCTCAAACTTGTCTGCCATTGTTGTACCCTTCCCCTCTATTTATAGAGTGAGGCTGGGGGCAAGGGTCCTGGATGTATATAGCCGTTGGTGGGCCTGGGCTGAAGCAACCTGGCATGGCAACTTTGGTTCGGCAACGCCTTGGTTCGGTAGTAGATGGCTGGAGTTGAGGCCTTGGTCCGGTAGTACTTTGGAAGGTAGCTGGTTCGGTGATGTTGGACCGGTAGTGGATGGAAGGTGGCTGGTTCGGTAGTGAATGGAGTGGGTTGGTTCGATGAAGGGAGATCCGGTAGTAGGTGGGAATAGGATTGGTTTGGCTATGTGGGGAAGGGAGTTGGCTCGGCAATGCATGGAGAGGAGATGGTTCGGCATTGCTTGGAGAGGGACGGTTCGGTAGTGAAAACGTGCCCAACATTTGCCCCCCAAAGTAGGGAATATGCCTGTATATGGCGTGCTTTGTTTTAAGACATTCATCCTGGACGCTATCATCCGGTTTCTAATGCTGAACCAACTGGTCCAGTCATTGATTTTTGCTTATAAATAGGGGCCTAACGCTTTCGTTATTCTTTATCAGCTGAGCCAACCCCTTGCTTTTGCTGAATCGAAATCTTATCTTCGCCGGACCAAACGTGTTAGCCGAATCAAATTCCTATCCTTGCCGAACTAGGTGAGACCCTTTTTTGCTGAATGGGTTTTTGTTTTGAACTACCGAATGGACTCGGGAACTTGACTTACCGAATGAACCTTGTGGGTTTTAAGTACCGAATGACAATTTCATACTTGAATTGCCGAATGGAGTGTGTGCTTTGACCACCGAATGAGACTACACTGTATAAGTGCTGAATGAGCCTTATATACTTGAATTTTTATGTTTTGAATTACGAGTGAAATTCCGGACTACATATACTTGCATGTTTATATCCTCTGTTTTAACGATATACTTTCTTGTGTTGTAGATAAATGTCCCATAAAGTGGAAACTCGATCAGATAAGAAGAAATCCAAGGACGAAGGAGAGTCCATCGTAGTGCCCCCAGCTCAGCCAGGATCGGAACGTCATGGACCCACCCCGAGATCGCTAGTAGATGGGTATGGTCCTCGAGAGCTTCTGAATTCTCCGCCTGACTGCTTTCCTAGCTCTCTCAAAGAAGAGCAGCTTGATGTTATCTCCCGCTCCTTTGGGATTGATAGAGCACGCATGCTGTTGCCAAAGAAGGGGGTCATGCCATATAATCCCCCTGAAGGATACATCGCTTATAATAGGTACCACTACATGTGTAGGGCCATTCCTCCAATCAATGCTTGGATAGTTAGCTTCGTCACCTATTTGAAGGTGGTCCCTTTCCATCTCCAGCCCAACTCCTACGCTATCTTGGTGTGCCTATTCGTGATTTTCCATAGAAAGTACGGGCGCTCCCCTTCCAACAGGGAGATTCGGTACCTATATAACTTGAGGGGTACAAGAAGGGTCTCCATACATCAGCTTGGAATCGGCCGTGTCCTTCAAGCCGGTCCTGGACTTGTATTCAAAGTTCACCATGTTTAAGAAGGAATGGTTCTTCGTCCAGGATGACTCCGTTTCTATCCACCGCTTCACCTCTGGCTGTAAGTTGAAGCTTATTTATAATTTTCGTTCTAACTGAAATGCTTCTTCTCATGTGTTTTTATTTCCTACCAACGATAGGTGGCTTTGCAGTCGTGGAGAACGATCACCTGGTTCAGATGGCCGCGGAGATAGAAGCCATTTCGAGAAGGGATAGGTCAGCTTCTTACCTGATCTGGAATGCCACTCTCCTGGGACACAACTTGACTCTACCACATCAGTCTATGGTCAAGCAGAGGCATACGGCTGAGGAAAGGGCTGCTAAATCCAAAGGAGGGGCCATGACAAAGAGCAGCAAGAGGAAACCCTTCTCGATACCTCCAGTCGTCGGGGGGAAGAAGCTCAAGAAAATTGATGGACCCTCTCCCAGCACGTGCCCAGATGTTCCGGAGGAGGAAAGTGGAGAGGAGGAAAGAGGCGAGGAGGAGAGCGGAGGTGATGGAGAAGGTGATGGTGGCAATGGTGGCGAAGGACAAAGTAGTAGTGGCGTTGGTGCCTTGACCTCTGGGCAAGCAGGTGAGATTCAAGAGTGGACGGATGATGCTTTCCGCCAAGCTTTTGAGGGGTTGGAAGAAGGGTCGGCCTTGGTGGAGAAACCAAAGGAAACTGATAAGGCCGGGACTGGTGCCGGTTCATCTTCTCAGAGTATTCCGGCTAAGGCGACTTCGGTGATTCAAGGTGAATTTTTGACTTCTGCAGAATCCCTTTATGATAAGGACTTAGGAATATTTTATGGCCAGCTCCCGTCCTGGAATTAGATTAAGGACTTATTGCAGTATCCCACTCCCCTTCAGGGTTTGTAAAATAAATGCGTCTTCCTACTCCTTTTAACTTAACATATTTCTTGAATTATGGATTAGTGTATGCTCGTAACACTTGTTCTTTATTCCAGGGGCAGGCGAGGTGGCCAAGACATCAGATGTTCGACACCGCCTTGAACAATACAAGCTACTCAGAGCCTCTGCTAGACCGAAGCCACCTACTAGCCGCTCCGGGGATGTAGTCGGCTATCGTCCTCTTCTCGGGATTATTGAAGAAGACATCCAAAGGAAGAAGAGGGTCCGCTCCTTGTTCGAATCTCCATCTCGTCCTCAGCCTCCAACTCAGCCGCTTCAGGATAGTACGGAGGAGACTACTGATTTTGTACCCTCTCCGCATCCATCTGAGATCCCCACCGTTACTCTGATAGATCGTCCCAACTTGGCTCGCAACCCATTCGCGGGTCATCCGGACCTAGACCCGAGCCTCCATGATATTTCCTTCGATAAGGTTACCGGTGAGCACCTCCTACCCCGCAATCCTATGGTAAGGGTGCTTGATGAGGCTAAGTCTTTGGATCTCGACTTGTTGACCACTCGGATTGTGACTATGGGGGATGAGGCCAAGGCAAACATCGATCGGGTGGATGAGGAGACCAGGAAGCTGATGGCGCATCATGCCCGACTGGTCAAGGCTGGAGAGGAAATCGGAAGTGCTAACATTCGATTGCGGCTAATGGTTTTCGATCAGGCCAAACAGCTTTCCGATCAGGCCATTCAGATCTCCCAGCATGAGGCGGCATCCAGACGACTAAAGAAAACCATGGAAGAGGCAAGCAAGGCAGAATTGTGAAAGATGGAGGTTGCTTGCAAGAAAACGAATTGACATGGCCATCGCAACGGTGGATGAGGTTCGGAGAGCGGATCTCGAGCAGGTAGAGGAGTTATCTGGAAGGCTTGAAGCCGCAGGGCTTGCTCAGGCCAGGCTAAAGGAGGAGATGGAGGCGATGAGGAGATCCCTTCAAGCTGACTGCTCGCGATACCGATTGGAGAGGGATGCTGCCGTTGCTAAGTTGTCGGCTTCTGAGGCCCGTATGAGGGAGTTTTAGGAGAACGAGGGGATGATGGATGATATGCTGCAGGATATGTATTTTCATATTTGGAAGCAGGGCAATCTATCCTGGATGGACGATTACCCCTGGGTCATGGCTAGGATATATCTCCGTGCTTTGGAGGAGGCCAAGACTGATGCGGATAAAGAGGGTGGCGCGGCCTTCAGAATGGACGTGGTTACCGCTCAGTTCACCAAGGAGGAGAAGGTGGCGGTGAAGGAGGGCTGTGACTGCTTACCGCCGAGGAAGTGGGTGCGCAGTTGGAGGATGATGATCAGGGAGCAGATGGTGGTAAGTCTTCCCTTTTAATCTTTTCTTAACTTGATTGCTTATCGTTTATCTAATAGATTCTTCTCCTGAATTGGACAGGTGGGACCTCTGGTCAGCATACTGGGAGTTCTGATCCTGCGGTCAAGTAGATTTTGGGGGGTCGGAAGGATAGAGATGAAGTTCTGACGTTGCCGACTATTTTGACTTGATCCGGACATTTTTGGTTTTACTTGACATTCTTGTATATACTAGTTCCAAAACATTAATGTACTTTCAGGTTGTAGTTATGTCATTGCAACGAACGACTTTATTCTTAACATGTAACTTTATAACATAAGCTGATTCTGTTATATTTAAATGTTGTCGTTATTTTGATGTGTTGCATAATAAATATAGCCGTGCATGTGCTAGTGAGTCAATTATGTTTGGCGCTAAGTTTTTGCTTAAAATATAATTTCTTGCAATGTTAGTGTGATGTGCGTAGAAATTATAGTTACATATTTATGTATAAGAGAAGAAAGTACCGCCCCTTAAGTTTTTACTGTAGACGACAGCTTTGAATGCCTTGTGTAGTTGAATATGGAACGCAGCTGGATGACTATAATTTCCCACTTGCGAGTGTCTCCTATTTTGTGTCCTGCACTTTAATGATCGTTATAGAGGATAGGAGGAAGGTTTTTATAAATAAAATGGAAATATAAAAAATAGTAAAACTTCCAATCACGGAAGGCCTTCGATGTGCTTAAGTTCGTGGCAAACGGGTTTTGTAGTCACTTTCCCTAGCTGTGGGTCTTGGAAACATTTGTCACCCATCTTACGCCTCCGCGGGGAGTTTTCTTTTTTACCACAGCCGTACTTAAGACACATCGGAGCCGAGATCGTGCACAGTAATTATCCGGGCCATTATGGCCCGTAATCGTGGGTATTATTCGATTTACTGTGGCCGGCTAGCGCGGGTGCCGATCGTCAACTGTGAACTGCCCCTGGCTGGCCACACCTTATGTTGGGGCTTATAATCGGTTCACGGTTGCTGGCGAGCCGAACGCCGTAATGAGCTGCCTCGGCTATAGTTGGCCTTCTCGGTGGCTTATAATCGGCTCATTACAATTGGCTTTGAGGGACGTCGCGAGCAATGAGTTAACCAGCAGCAGAGGGATGATGGAGCAAAAGTGTCTCATTGGCGAGGGCATAGATTCGTATAGTACCTATTAGGTCTTGTCCAGATGAGGTTGTTCCGTGAAGTGTCCAGAATGGAAATGCCGTTACACAGGATTTTGTTCAACATAAAAGGATAAAGCTTAACAAGCAGCCAAGATATAAAGGAACAAGTTAAAAAAGAGATAAGATTTTTAGAGTGGTTCGGCACGAAAATGCCTGCGTCCACTGATTCTCTTTATTAATTCACTTCATATGGGCAGTACAAGTTAAGAAAAGTATCGACGAAGGTGTTGGATGTTCCATGCCCTCTGGAACACCTCTCTGTCCACTATAGACAAAATATAAGCTCCGTTGTGGAGATCTTTATGAATTACATAGGGTCCGTCCCAGATTGGATCTAGAGCTCCAGGGCGCGGAAAGATCCGTTTGAGGACAAGATCTCCTTCTTGTAAGCTGCGGTGTTTGACTTTGGAGTTGTATTGTGCTGCCACTTTTTGCTTGTAAGCTGCCGCTTTGAGTGCTGCATCGTTTCTTCTCTATTCAATTAGATCCAGAGACATGTGGAGGAGTTCTTCGTTCTCTTCTGGGTTGTAGTGGATCCTACGGTGGGAAGGCACTGTAGTTTCAACTGGGAGCATGGCCTCTGATCCGTATGGCAAAGAGAAAGGAGTATGCCCTGTTCATGTTCTGTAAGATGTGCGGTAGGCCCAAAGTGCCGTAGGAAGTTCATCCACCCAAGCGCCTTTTGATTTTTTAAGTTTCTTCTTGACGAGAGTTTGAAGAATTTTTTTGACAGCTTCGACTTGTCCATTTGCCTGAGGATAAGCTACAGATGAGAAGCTTTTGTGAATTCCGTGCTCTTGGCACCAGTCGGCGAACTACTCGCTGTCAAACCGAAGTCCATTGTCCGATATGATTTTGAGTTGAAACCCGTACCTGCATAGAACATCTTTGATCAAGAAATTAATAACTTTTGTCGAAGATATTTTATTTAAAGGTTCCGCTTCCACCCATTTGGTGAAATAGTCGATTGCCACTATAGCATATTTGGCTCCGCCTCGGCCCATTGGCAGTTCGCCAATCAAGTCAATTCCCCATACTGCAAAGGGCCAAGGGCTGGTCATTTGAGTAATCACATTTGTTGGTAGTCGAGGAATCTTAGCAATTTTCTGACATCTGTCACATCTTTTGACGAAGTCTAAGGCGTCTTTTTTTAAAGTGGGCCAGTAATACCCATATCGGAGTATTTTCTTTGATAGAGTCTGCCCTCTAGTACGATCTCCGCAACTTCCTTGATGGACGTTGGACAAGACTTCCTTGGCTTCCCTTCTAGCGACACACCTTAATAAGGGGTTAGAGAAGCCGCGCCGATAGAGGATGCCTTCTTGTATTGTGTAGCGGGAAGCTTTCGTCAAGATTTTCTTAACTTCGTTATGCCCGTCGGGCAGTGTGCCACTTTGTAAGTACTTCCGGATGGGAGTCATCCAAGTTTCCTCTTCGATTGCAGCTATCAGATTCACTGGCTCGAAACTCAGGGATAGTTGCTTTGAGATGGTCACTGTTCCGGAAGTGGTGTCATCCTTCATGCTAGCTTGCTTTGCCAGTTCGTCGGCCTCCTGATTCTCTCCTCGAGGAATGTGTTTGATTAAATAGTGATCCAAATGATTGAACAACAGCTTGGTCTTCTTTAGATATGCTGTGAGTCGTTCTCCTCGAGTCTGGAATTCTCCCAGTATTTGATATACAATAAGTTGAGAATCACAATGGAGACATAAAGAACCGACTCCAATCTCTAGGGCAAGTTCTAATCCGGCTATCACTGCTTCATATTCTGCATTGTTGTTGGTGGCAACGAATTCCAACTTTAGGGCATAGTGTAGCTTCCTTCCCCTGGGGGTGATTATCACAATACCTGCCCCGAGCCCTGTTCGTTTGATGCTCCATCTACAAAGATATTCCATTTGATATCTTTTGTTATTTCAGATCGATCTTTACCTTCGTTGGTAGTGAATTCGGCAATGAAATCGGCCATGGCTTGTCCCTTGATGGCGGTGCAAGGGTGGTAGGTGATATCATATTGACTCAGTTCAATGCACCATTTAAGTAGTCGCCCAGAAGTGTCGGGGCGATGGAGTACCTGCCTTAGCAGTTGATCGGTTAAAACTCTGATGGAATGAGATTGGAAATAGTGTCGCAGTTTCCGTGACGTGATTAGCAAACAGTATGCTAGCTTTTCAAGTTTAGGGTATCTGGCATCTGCCCCTGTAAATCTCTTGCTTACAAAGTATATGGGCCGCTGTGCGCGGTTGTCCTCTCTCACCAAAGCGGCGCTTAAAGCATGGGACGATATAACAAGGTATAAGTATAGTTCTTCGCCTTCATTTGGAGTTGAAAGTACTGGTGGTCTCTGAAGGTGTTCGATTAGGTTAAGGAAGGCTGTCGAGCATTCGTCAATCCATTCGAACTTTCCTTTGTCTTTCTTTATAGCTTTGAAGAAAGGGATGCATTTGTCGGTTGCTTTAGAGATGAAGCTGCTTAGGGCGGCCACTTTCCCATTTAGGCTTTGCATCTCTCTTCGAATGGATGGTATCTTGATATCTTGCAAAGCCCGGACTTGTTCGGGGTTTTCTTCAATCCCCCTGGCATGGACGATGAATCCTAAGAACTTTCCCGATGATACTCTGAAGGAGCACTTTAGAGGATCCAGCTTCATTCCATATTGGCGAAGTACTTGAAACATCTCGTCCAGATGGTTTATATGATCGTTGGCTTTCCTCGATTTTACCAACATGTCATCCACATAAACTTCCATAGTTCGTCCTATTACTTCCGCAAACATCTTGTTGACGAGGCGCTGATAAGTAGCTCCGGCGTTTTTAAGTCCAAAAGGCATTACTCTATAGCAGTACAATCCCCGGTCAGTGATGAAACTAGTGTGGTCTTGATCGGGGGCATGCATAGGGATCTGGTTATATCCTGAGTATGCATCCATAAAGGATAAGAGTTCGTGTCCGGCTGTGCTGTCCACGAGTTGATCGATTCGGGGGAGTGGGAAGCAGTCCTTCAGGCAAGCGTCATTTAAGTTGGAGAAGTCGATGCATGTTCGCCCCTTCCCATTAGCCTTCTTTACCAGTACCGGGTTGGCGATCCATTCTGGATGGCTTCTCGTATGAAGTTATTGGCAAGTAGATTCTTTACTTCTTCCTCGAGGGCTGCTGATCGTTGTGCCCCATGCTTCTCTTTTTCTGCTTTACTGGCACCTTGATGGGATCGATGTTCAGTACGTGGCATGCTACGTCTGGGGAGATTCCTGTCATGTCGGCGTGCGTCCATGCAAATACATCCATGTTGTGGCGAAGAAAATCGACGAGTTGATCCTTCAATTCCGCTCTTAACTGAGACCCGACTCTCAGTAGTCTACTTGGGTCGTGTTTGTCTACAGATACAAATTCGATAGCCTCTGCAGGCTCGGTGGTGGCCTCCTCCTCCTTGTCCCTGGGGTCTAATTCGTTGAAAGGATCACTGGTATATCGAAGAGGAGGGGCTTTCTTTAATTGCTATGCTTCCATGTTTTTCTTGCAGAGAGAAGTCTCTGCATCCTTCCCTTTATCCTTCCTGCGGTTATTGCGAAGTTTAGTCACATAGCAATCTCGAGCGGCGTCCTGATCTCCCTCTATTTCTCCTACTCAGTTATCTGTTGGGAATTTCATGTTTAGGCACCATGGGGCTAGGAAAATTTGGAAGTCATACAAGGCTCGTCTTCCCAAAAAGGCATTGTAGGCCGAGTGGTTTTCTATTAGCACAAATGTTTGTTTTCGCACAACGGAGTGAGGATGACTTCCTATTTCGACAAAGAGGTCCAGTTGCCCGAGGGGCATCTTCGCACCTCCAGTGAAACCATGAAGCGGTTTGCTGCATGGAGACACATCCTTCATTGACGGCTTCATTTTGTCAAAAGCATGCTTGAATAGGATATTTACTGAGCTTCCAGTGTCTACTAGAATTCTAAAAACCTTGGCTGGACCGAACCAGACATAGATGACCACAGGATCCATGTGAGGGTACTGCCTTCACTCTAGATCATGCCTACTGAATGTGATGTCATCATTCTCTTTCCGTTTCGGATGGTGTTCTTCTGTAACAGAATTAACGTAGCCTTCATTGTTTCTAAGTGACTTACCGTATCTTTCCATCTCTGCCCAGCTTCCGTTGGCTATGTGTGGCCCTCCTGATATGGTAAGGGCCACTATCTTCTCTTGACTGGAGCCGCTGGTGTTGCGATTTCCTCCGCCTACTTCTGGGAGGGGTAGCCTTGGATTCTCATTGGCAGGAGTTGAAGTCCTGTTTTGACCTTTCACATAGCGCTCTATTCTCTTGCTTCTGATGTGTTCTTCAATCAAGTCCCCGAGATGATGGCATTCATTGGTGTCATGCCCATGAGATTCGTGGAAGCGGCAGAACTTTCCAAACTTAAATACATTATCTGATTCCTTCTTGTGCAGGGGGCGCTTGTATCTAACTTCGTCTTGGGTAGCCAAGAAGATGTTTTCGATTGTTTCATTTAAAGGAGTATAAGAGTCAAATCTCGGTCCTGGCCTATATAAGCGCTTTTCTCCCTTCTTGCCCCCAGCACTATCTCTGGAGTCATTTCTTCGAACGTCCTTTGCTACTGCGGGTGTGTTGCCATGAGCTGCCTTGGTTTGTTGCCCTGTCTGCCTTTCAATGGCAGCGTCTTCAAGTCTCATATATTTCCCGGCTTCATGGAAGAAATCGGGTAAGGTAGCTGGCTTTTCTTTCGTTAGCCTCCTAGCAAATTTAGTATCCGGATGCACACCACTGCAAAGGGCCATTAGGATAAGTTTCTCGTCGGCATCTTGGACTGCGGCCGTTGCGGCGTTGAATCGGGCTAGATATTGTTGCACTGTCTCTCCGGGTTTCTATTTTATATTAGATAGGGAATAAGCGTCCTTGAGTTGTTCCACATGAATGCAGAACTAGCTGATGAACTTTTCTTTCAACATTTCGCATGAGCTGATGGACCCTTGGGGCAGATGGCAGAACCAAGAGGTAGCTAGATCGGCCAAGAAGAGTGGAAAGCATTTACACAATACTCCTTCTGTCGCCCCACTCATGAGCATATGCTGTGTGTATCTCTGTAAGTGTACGACGGGGTCAGAGGTTCCCTTGTAAGGTTCCATTGTTGGCATTTTCCATTCTCGGGGGGCGATGGCGATTTCGATATTGCGGATGAAGGGGCTGGTTACCCTAGCGCCTATCCCTCGATCTCTTTGATCCTGTCGGACGCACTCTCTGAACAATCGCGCCACCCTTTCATCAGAACTTGGAGCGGATAGAAATGAGTTTGGTTCTTCCCTGCGGGATTGATTCCATCCAGATGAACTATAAGGATGGTATCGTCTATCACTCCTAACATTCTCCAATGGTTGCCTTTGGTTTACGGGGGCACGCTGGGGTCAGCCACAGTTGGCCCTTGCCTTGATCTTCCCCTGTTGGGTTCTGTCCTCTGTACTTCCTCGGGTCCAACTTCGGGCTGGACTCCAGCTCGGCCCCGTCCATTGGTGTTTCCATGGTTAGGTAGCATGGCGGGCTCAGCTACATCAGACCCCTGCCTGGTACCTCCCCTGTTGGGTTCGGTTCCAAGCGTTTCCTCGGGTCGGAATTCGGGCTGAGTCTAGGCTCGGCTCCTACCATAGTTGTTTATGTGGTTAGCCTCTTCGAAGAAGAAAGACTTTTGTTGTCTCCCAGATCCTCCAGACCGGGACTCACCCCATGATTCAGTGTTGCATATGGATTCTTCAGCATCCCTTAAGCGTGACATGAGTTGATCCACCAAGGCTTCTTGTTGAGATGCGAAGCGATTAGTTACTTCGGCCACAACCCTGTCCAGATCCGTCCTTATAATTGGTTGTTCCGTAGTAGGGGCAGTCGGATTTGCCTGATTTCCATTTGTTGTTGGAACCGGACGATTGTCTTGATCTCTGATCACTGGATCTGGGATACTGCTAGTTGCGATGTTCTTTCCTTTGTTAGCATCTTTCTTCCGTCCGGGAGGCATGTTTTCCAAGCAATGAGCGATGCTTATAGGAAAAGGGTTAAGTGGGAGAAGTTGAAGCTTCGAGCCAGTTCTCAGTGAAAGCAAAATGGGCAAACACCACCAAGTCGTATGAATTAGTTGATTTTATGTTGTTTTTTTAGTGATTTGAGTTATTTAAGCAAATATATAAAAAGCAGGGACTAAACTGTAAAAGACACACAGATTTATAGTGGTTCGGCCAGAATGTGCCTACGTCCACTTTATATGTTATTCTCCTTTACTCTTCGGATTACAAGTACAAAGCTTTTATTACAAGAGTATGAAAGTTGTTTGAAAGTTCTATCCGTGCTTGAGCTCTCAAACTTGTCTGCCATTGTTGTTCCTCTGCCCCTCTATTTATAGAGTGAGGCTGGGGGCAGGGATCCTGGATGTATATAGCCGTTGGTGGGCCTGGGATGAAGCAATCTGGCCTGGCAACTTTGGTTCGGCAATGCCTTGGTTCGGTAGTAGATGGCTGGAGTTGAGGCCCTGGTCCGGTAGTACTTTGGAAGGTGGCTGGTTCGGTGGTGTTGGACCGGTAGTGGATGGAAGGTGGCTGGTTCGGTAGTGAATGGAGTGGGTTGGTTCGGTGAAGGGGGATCTGGTAGTAGGTGGGAATAGGATTGGTTTGGCTATGTGGGGAAGGGAGTTGGCTGGGCAATGCACGGAGAGGAGATGGTTCGGCATTGCTTGGAGAGGGACGGTTCGGTAGTGAAAACGTGCCCAACAAGTTCAATCACTCTGGATGCGACTCAAGGTCTGTGGTACAATATGGTACCAACTCTATTTATTTTTGGGATTAGTTTCAAGTATATAGATTAGATTATATATCAGTTGTGCTCAATATGGGGTATGGATAAATCTACATGAGTTCGATCACTCTAGATGCGAGATAGGGTCTATGGTACAATGTGGTACCGACTCTATTTATTGTGGACTCTCAATAGGAATCACTGGACTATGATTGATGTTTATAGTACAACTTGGCGCTGACTCTATTTTTTTTAGATCCCAGACAAGGATCATTAAGTCAATTGGTGCCCGTAGCGAACTCCACCCATTAGCAATGATGAGTATCAGTTTATGTCCTCTGTCTAGTACTTATAATTATATTGTGTGTGTTATATTAGTTGGTTATATTAGTTGGTTGATAATATTGTTATGTATTCTAGGATATGCTTATATTGTGATATTTCTCTGCATTTTTATATTAGGTTACCTTACCATGATATATTGTTATGTATCTGTCACATTATATTAGTTGTTCTAACTCGTTGATTACACTAAAAGAGCATGTTATGGTATGATTCCTTACTTTTATGATGGGTTTACTCTACTTATCTATGGGCCATCCGGATTACCCTGAGCCATATATGTAGAGAGGACCAGATGTGCCTTAGTAGCTTCCTATTTTATATGTATATAGCTTTGATATACAGTATTTTGAGATAGTTTCCCTCACACCAGGCTTTACATCCAACCCTAGTTCTGTCTTTGTCTATTTATGTTGTGACAACTCTCAAGTACTCAATTGAGTAGTTTGAGAGTCAGGTGCTTTGGAATCTATCTGAGCAGCACAACTAGAGCTTTATAGGCGAAGACAATACTTTAGATATATACTTGACATTACAATAGTACTTTACATATGTGTTATTTGTATTGGAGACTAGTTGTATCTGATATTTTATGTTGACGTCCTAGGGTGATATTTATTTATCAGTTGTTTCCTCCAGTGTAGTCTTTTATATGTTTATCATTCTATTCTGTTCATACATATTCAGTATATTATATGTTATCATTCTGCTATGAGATTCTATCATTATGTCTTGTTATAGTGTTTCGTTTCTTTTCTTTCTTCCTTTTCCCAAAAAGCTATCTTTTGTTGTTCAAAAAAATCAGTGGTTGATTTTTTGGGTTCTATGATGGTCAGTTTGTTACATTTTGGTATCAGAGCCTAGGTTGAACACCCAGGACCAAGTAGACCGGTTTAGGCTAAACTATATGGTAGAAGGAGATACGTAGAGACCATACTTGTATTTTTCTATTATATAATATTGCATACACTACTTGTCTTCTGAACTCTGGTTTATTTCTTTTGCTAGTTTCTAGGTTATTTTTGTTCATGCTATTAGTATGAACAGGCAGGATACACACGTAACTAGGGCATGTGTTGGAGGTGGTGTTGCAATCGAGAGTACTGTCATTCAAACTCGATGCATGAGATTTTGAGTTGAGTAGGTTTGGCCGATGAAGTGTGACTTGGATTTGCGTCCAAGTAGAATTCAGTAAATGCCCAGTAGTGAGCAAAGACAGGACGAATGACTAATATACATTTTGCATGGAGTCACTCGTGTTAGAAGTTGTGTGGTTTTTGTTTGTAAACCTTAGGTGATGGGAGTAATCCCATTTCCTGAAATGATATTTCTAAGGATCAGTCTATTCACGTACCTATTTTTAATCTCTAGTTCGAACGTAGAGTTTCTAGGTGATACATACCGGTTGGGCAAGAGTTTTTCACTCGATTCATAAAGGCAAATACTGGAGTCAGAATTTTGAGATGACTTAGAAAATTTGAAGTGTGACTAGAAAATTTGAAGTGTGACCTTAGTTGCGTGAGGAAAATTCGATGGTCGAACCAAGGAACGGGATCAGAGTTCGCACGAGATGAGTCAGGTGGCCGACCCTAGTTTAACTAAGAAATCAGGTGAGCGAACAAAGGAATAGATCAGGTATCGTATTTATTTTGGATGAACTTTATTCGTTGGTAAATTATTTATAGAATAGTGTACTTAGGATGCCTGTATTTGTTCGGGGAAGGTCTTCTCGACTAGTTTTGTGAAGATTTGGATAATCTTCTAAGTGGGAATATGATATTTGCTAAGGCAAGCGTCGTAATACGTTTTGAAAGAACTAGGATAGCCCACATCGGAAGTAATAGATGAATTTTGAATTTTTTTTCCATTTTAGAGCTTCATTGGGCCTATGTAGTCTAAATTTAATTTTAGAACTTTTCTAAACATTCTTTTAAAAATTCTTCATATTATTACAACTGTTTAAAATTAGTTTAATTTAATTTTAATGAATTGCGACGACCCGGAATCCAACGCTCGAAAATCGAGATCCAATGCATCACCCGTATTCGAATGCCGGTGATTCAAACGTTGGAGTCCGATTCGTCGGAGCTTATAACACATTAGGTGAAAACAACATAGCGGAAACTCAGAAGAATATTATTGATACGCAATATGGATACAACATGGATTACAACACACTGATAACAAATGCCCAACAATATCAGAGCCAAAATAGATACAACAACGGAATGAAATAACAGAACAAGAAATAAGAGCATCAACAGTGGAAATATATCTTCAACAGTGCTTCCAAGAGAGAGAGAGCGAGAGAATCCAACAGACCGCATCTTCATTGCCAATGCTCCAAAGATTTCAAACCAAAAGCTCAAACCTAAAGCTATCATGCTGCATTGAAGCAAAGGCGATCCCAAATCCACAGATTTCAAAGACTTCCAAAATCCACATCTACTATCTGACTAGCTCCAAAACCTACTGATAATCTGACTCTAGGCCGCCCGTATGGAAAATTATGGGAACCTAGAGTTTAGAAAGGGAATAATAAACTCCGAGTCCGTCATGGGAGTAGTGTGAGTAAACATGAAATAATTGTTTGTACAAAAAGAAATATAAAAAAGAAATAAAAATAAATCCATTATGCTTTTTGGAAAATGAAACTACCATAATGTCTCTCGGCACACACTTAATGCAATCGCACACATGGGGGAGGTTTCTCCTTATAGTAGTCAAACATGCTTGATAAGCGAAAATCCTTTTGATATTATTATAAGTGCATAGTGCGAAAAACATTTCGAAAGTATAATATTAATCTTAGCCAGCATACATACCATTATAGTATGCCTACTATAGCTACCATTTTAAAATGGCAGGTTATACAACTAAAACCGTACAGAGTGCGTATTTGATTGTTTGGATTTCCAACAAATGGTCAAGGCTAAGGAACTTTCTTTCTGAATGGGTACACCTCTGGAGGGACGTCCCGTGAACCTAACCGGATATCTGCCAACACAAGGCCGGGTTACCTCTGTAACTAGGTAACTAACTATCACAAGTACGCCATCCCTCGGTCTAACCGACCTGTACCGAGGCGCCAACACAAATTCCAACAACCACATAAGTTAAATATCCAGGCTCCATACCTTGATACCACTTTTTATCCAGAAGGAAATGCACATACCCTGTAGGGGGCAATGCCACATCCTTCCTGTTGCGACCATTTCCGGGGTGTGAGGTTCGATGAAGTCTCGTCCTATAAAGCTACGCTTTTCACAAAAGCCATGCTTCGATCATCCAATGCTCAACACTTAGCAAGCCAATTGCCAAATTGGAAATATATCACTATTAATCATCGACTACATAACCTCTGAGCTCGTACGTCTCAGAGAAGGGTGTTAAGCTAAGAGAATAAATTCTCCGCCACCAAACAGAAACGTATTTGATAGAAACCAGCTTTGCATCTCAAAGTGTAATGTCAGACGTACATCCATAAAAGTCATCCTGGGTCTGAATGGAACCGAAGGCACTTTATCCAATTAAGGAAAGAAGTCCTTGCAAACCCAGATATCCTCTAATCACGTCCAGACTCCCCATCACATAGGGTAATCTCTATACCGTAGCCCCTCGGTGTAGAGATAATCAACAGGTAATCCTTCCGTTTTCGAAAATACCGAGTCCTCAACACCGTCTTCAAATGCAATTCCATTTCATTATATCATTATTAGGAATGGGTTTTATGACTTAATGTCCTCCCCCGGCTTAACCGAATAATGAGCACTTATTTTAAAAACAAGTGGATAAAGTCACAAAAATATTCATTTTTGATCTTTTAAACAAAAGAACCACTTTTAAGATTCGATGTGGTTTTCGGATAACCATTTGGAATCCGACCCCTACTCGTATCGAAATTCAAAAGCCGTTTTAAAGGCCAAGTTGTTTAAGTAAACAAATTGAATTAAATCCAGAAGTTCACATCCACACAGAAATATATCATAGATAAATATTTATCACAGCTCAATCCAAAGCAATTCAAATCATAGAACATCACATATCAGAGATATCAAACTAATCAAGGCATTCAATATAATCCAATCATCCATATGCAAGATTAATTAATCACCTGATTATAATTAATCTAATTGACTCAAAATAAATTAATTACTTAAGAAATAAATCACCTAACCCTGCTTAATTAACATTAAATAATCACAAACCATTTGTTATTATTTTAATTAATCAATGAAATTAATTAATCATCCTTAAATTATCCATCTTAATTAACTATCTTCAATTAATTAATTATCCCTTAATTAATCACATAAATTAATTAACCTTAAGTTAATTACATTAATTAATTAACCCTTAATTAATTACACTAATTAAACCTTAATTAATTACATTAATTAATTATCCTTTAAATCATAAATTAATTAACCTTTCTTCATTAATCATTAATTAATTAACCCTTAATCAATAACATTAAGTAATTATTCTTTAAGTAATTATCCTTAATTATTCACATTAAATAAATCATCCTTTAATTAATTACATTAACGAATTAACCCTTTAAATTATCCTTTAAGTAATTAATTACCCTTATTGATTACATTAACAAATTAATCATCCTTTAACTAATTACATTAAGTAATTGTCATTAAATTATTAATTAATGATCCTTAAATTACCTTAAGATCTTAATTAAATTTAAGATAAACCATTTACCACAATCAATTACTTAATTCCTAATAAATTTAATTTAATCACCAAATAAATTAAATTAATTACCTCTAAATCCTACTTAATTAATAAATAAATTATCCCTTAATCAATCACATTAATTGATGATCCTTTAAATAATCAAGACCTTAATAAATTAAGGATAAACCCTTTTATTTTAATTAATTACATCATTTAAATCTTATTAAATTAAATGATTGAATTAATTATACAAAATCACTTGAAACCCTTTTTATTAGTTAAATCTCAATACATTTATCTTAATCACTAAATCAATTACATCATTAAATTAAATTTGAAAAGACTCAGGGATTTTAAATCAAATAATTAACCTAATATAAAATTATTTTAAAACCATATCAATTAATCTTAAAAACAATTAACTTTAAAAATTTACCCTTTGAAATAAATTTGTCATTAACCTATGAATTAACTTAGACCTTTAAGTTAATTAACAACTAGAAACATCTTTATCTTTTTAATAACATCTTAATTATATATTAATTTTATAAAAATAAACTTAAGAATTAACTAAATTAATTTTTAGGTTAAAATAAATTATTCAACTTTTATCAACCAAATATTTAAATAAACATTTATTATATAAAAGATTTTTTTTTAAGAATATAGTTTAAAACTTGTTTTATTTTAAAATTTACAACTGTTTCAACTTGTACCCAAGATAACTCGAGTCAAACCCGAGCCAATTTCAGATTTCCCTGAGCAAGCCTCCAAGCTACTCCCTTCTTTTTTTTCTTTCTTATGTTTGAATTTTTAACTTGTTAAAACCTATAACACTCACGAGCCCAACCTGATTAATAACTCGAGCCACAACCCAACCTTCCCGAGAGCAAACCTGAGGAAATCCCTTTCTTCTCCAACCAACATCATCCAAACTAAACCCAGATACAAAGGTGCACACATGCACATGCACCGATGAACCGACCACCGAAAATCTCGCTGACCACACCAGGTCTACGTCTCGACTCGACACTTTGATTCCCTACCTGCGATCCGTTCCGATGCACCAATGTCGACGCACGAAGCTCGACAACTTCCTCGACCAAAACAGGTCATCGAACCCTAATTTGCTATCGTCCAGCCGCTTCGACCACTTAGAAATCCTCAGGCCATTTTTCCTTAGACCTCCATCCTTCCACCTACCTCCAGGTCCAAGCACGACACTCCACCATCGCCGATCGCTGCGAAATCGACAAAAAACAATTCCCTGTTCAACTCATAATTTTTCAATAATTATGAACTTAAAAATCATGAAACCAATATCAAAATTCATTATTTTGTACTTCAAATATTATTGTGAAATTCAAACATGAAATTATGAACATTGATTTTTGACTTATATTTGATTATTACTGTAATTTATCATTTTAGAAATAAATACTCAATAAATAAACTTGAATTTATTTTAAAAAATAATATTACCTTCATACAAACGCTTTTCCTTCAATGATCATAGCTTGAATTAGATTAGATAAGAAGATATGAATTTTTTCATCTTGTTCTTGAGTCTGCGAACACATAGAGGCCAACACACATATATATATATACACACACAGACATGCACACAATATATAGAGTATTTTCAACTATATTCCAGTTCTAAAACATCCATGCAAAACATATTTACAATATCACTTCACAGATTTAGCAAAAATATCAAAGTATAAACACATATTTTAGTTTTTTAAAAGGTGTTTACTCACCTGATTTTTGTACAAAGAAGCAAAGCCTGGAATTTCTTTTTGAATTTAAAAACTGGAAGTGGATTTGATCCTAGAAACTGAAATTTAGTTGTTGATCTGCTACTAGATTTAGAACTAAAGCTTAATTGTTGTGAGATGATCTTGAACTGCCTTGATTTTGAACTTGATATTTGTTGAAGTTGAGTTGCCTTTTGAAAAACTAGAAATGGTTTTTTTGATCTTGATCTGTTTGTTTTCAGGTTTTAGAATTGAAAGATTTTGAATCTTAGCTTGATTCTTTTCTAGTTTTGCTTTGTTGAGTTACCAGGTTTTTATTTTGAAATATATGAAAAAAATGAAGAGCAAAAGTATAGATGTGTATATATAATCTTGTTTAATTTTATTATTTAAAAATGAAAAGAAAATGAAAAATAGGGCACTTCCTAATTTCATATTTAAAATAGTTACACTTGTATTTTGCATGCTAATTTACTTAACTCTTGTTTAATGTATGTTGTACAAAACTTACAAATGTCTTTTACATGTATTAATCTTTTTACACTTGTCTATTTTCATGTATTTATAATTAAATATGTTTTTATATAATTTTATATTATATTTTCCATTTAGTTCATATATATATATAACTAAATTTATTTCATGTATAATTTATAAAAAAAGTATATAAACCTTTTATCAATTCTTATTTTAAGCTATCATATTTTTTAAATAAATAAATGTTTATTTTTTTAGAATTTTTATACATAGAATTTAATTTTAAATAGCTTTTGAAAATTATCATATTAAATTAAAAATATAACTTTCGATATATATATATTATAATTAGAAAACAAATTTTTATTAGTTTTAAAATATAGAGTTTTAAATCCAATTTATTTCTTAAGATGTTTATTTTTGAATTTCAAATCAAAATCTTATTTACAATCCACATATATAAATAAACAAACACATATCTTATTTGTTTTTTGGAAAAATATCAAATTAATTCACAAATTAATTCTAAAAATTATATTAATTACTGAATTAAATTTGGTTTAAAAACGGGATCGTTACAGATTCCCCCCTTAAGAAAATTTCATCCCTGAAATTTGACAGACAGGGAGACAAACAAAGAACATATGAACACATAAAAAGATAGAGAAATGGTTTAACAAATCTAGCTGAAATATCAATTCTACATTTGGGATTCTAGTTTTTGGAATAAATCATAATATCATCAATAAATACAAGAATGAACTTATTCAATACTCCATGAAATACTCGGGTCATCAGGTCTATGAAATATGCTGTGGCATTCGTTAGTCCGAAGGGCATGACTAACCATTCGTAGAATATATCGAGACCCCAAAAAAACAATCAAACGGATACAATTTTCTGCAATTCTCAGCTGATGGAATCCTTGGGCTAGATCCATCATAGAAAAGAATCGAGCATTATGCAATTGATCAAACAGATCAACAATTCAGGGCAAAGGAAATTTATTACTAAGAGTTAACCTAATAAGATCACAAAAATCTACACACAATCTCAAAGATCCATCAGACTTGACTACAAATACTACAGCTGAACCCAATTGGAACGACTGGGTCGTATGAATTTTTCTCCAGTAAATCTTGGTATAACTAGCTCAACTAAATCTACGCTTTTCTATGACTTGTATGCACAATTGGACGGACATTAGGAACCAAGTTGATTCTAAATTCGATTTCCCTATGCGAAGGTGTAACGTCTCGCCTTTTTGTACGCTTTAAATCGACGATAAACCACACACGTCAAACTTAAACCATACAGAAGGGCGGATTGTTATAGGGTAAATAAGAAAAAGTAGAGAAAGAAAAGAACAAAACAGAATCTTGCAGCGGAACGACAAAATATAATAATCGAATCAACAGTTCATGAAGCTATTTTACAAAAACATTTGATTATATTTATACAATGTATATCAGAGTTACACATACCAGAGAATATAAATTTATGCAGCGGAACAGTATGAATGCAGTGGAAAAACGTAATAAATAATAGTAGTACAATCTTCGTCTTCGTCCTCCAAAAGTAAGACCTTCCAAATCCTGAAATGCTCAGGCTAACCCGAGCGAATTGAAAAGAAAAAACACTCAAGTCAGAACTAAAAGATTTTATGTAAGTTAAATCAACGGTAAATAATATGAGTGGAACAGCGTCAGAGATGTTTACGGGGTTTGACATCTCCTATCCAGTGTCTAACGAGAGTGCTGTAACTTAAAAGATGCTCGGGATTCACATCTCCTAAGGATCCATTAAACAATTTACTATGTAGTAATACTTCGCTATTATAATAATGTGTATAGTAAAATAAATTTACTTTTTTTCATAGCATTAAAGGGTTACCCATATAGTCCTTAACACATAATAGTCCCAATAGTCCATCCAGTATCATGGTCCCTCCTGATCGGGAAGCCACTAGAGGATACCACACGGGCTACGGGAGAAAACCAAACTCGTACAAGGTGCGCTATGGTAGGTGACATGGCAAAACTAGGCAATGCCAGGGCAGATATACCAATTACGTTTCCAGGCCGGTGGTAACGCATAGCGTGCAGCTACCGCCCACCACGAGCCACACCCCCAAATCAAAATCAAAAGTGGCCACCAGATCAATCCGAAATATAATATCCATTTCAAAACCATATAAATACTATATCATTTCCGTTTTATAAACCCAAATCAATATGATACTATTTTTATAAAACCCAAATCAATATAATATCATCTTTATTTCAAATATATCTCTTTTCTATAATCATAGCACTTCCAATGTTATAATATTTTGAAACCAACCGCTTGAAATATAACCTTTCAAAACATAATACTTCAAATTTTATAGCTTCAGAACCATAACTTCCAAAGCTTAAATGGTTTGGATATTCAAACAGTATATAAAATAAAATAGTTTGAATTTAAAATTACTTTATAAAGTAAAATAATTTCCTTGACTTTACAATTTTATTCACTTTAAATTATTCTAAATCCATAAATTTTGAACTCACTTTCAGCTTTAATAAACCACTTCAATTTCAATGTATTTCAAACTTTGGGTATTAAACAATTTCAAACTAAGGTTGGAAATTACTATTCAACAATTCAATGTCCTATTATTTAGTTTTGAAATATTTGCATAATAAATCCATAATCATTTAAATAAACTCAAATTACCAATAACTAAATATTTTCTTCAATTTATTTATACTATAAATATTCCTTTAATTCATGTTGAATAAAAATATAGTTATAAATATCATACCTTTTAAAATTTCTAGTTTAATAAATTGTACATCAACTTATGGAATTTAATTCTTAAATAAGCTCAATTTCAAATAAATTTCAAATTTACCTTCCAATCTTAATTTATTTAAATCATTATAACCTCTATATTAAAGTATGATTTAAATACTTAACCATATTTTATTTCAATAAAATCAAACCCATTATTAAACTTACTGTTATTAAACAAACTTATACATAGCCTAAATACATGAATTTACTATATATAAAATATTTTTATAATGTCAAAAAGAATCAATATTTATTAAACCGTATAATTCTATCCAAAACCATAGAAATCATTTTCAAAATATTTGTATATATAGACCAACGGTGTCTGTATAAAATTTTCTATCCTATGGTCAAGTGATACGGTATTTATCATTTCAATCCAAAATTAAAAATAAAAATACGGTTATATATAATTTCAAACCCCAATCCCGAATGACAAAAAATGGATAACAACTTGCAGTTTATAGCAATATAAAATACAACATCCAATCACCCAATATCAATCATCAACCATTTATCACAATCATCATCTAATTCAAACAATAACGTCAATATAGAACAGATAATAAATAACAGGTAATTACTGGCAGTTTATATTCAAAAATAAATCAATTTGACCAGAAGTTTATATGCAATAATAAATTGAATAACAATTTAATTCAATAATTTCAATTTAACCGGAATGATGAAAAAATATACCAAACAACAATAAATAAATTTCTAATCACATCAGAAATTAATTTAACACACATAAGAAATTTTAGAAGTAGTGAGTGAGTTAAAACACTCACCTTTTGAATTTAAATTGAATTTAAATCCAATTTAAATGCAAAAATTGAACAGTCCCCAAATTCGTCCAAACTAGCACCAAAATATTCGGAATTCCAATATGAACCTAGCGGACAAAACCTCACGTGAAACGGACCACGTCACTCCAGACCGTAAACCCTATCTCACGTGATACTTTGCCCCATCCATCATCCCGTTAGCGTCGTTGACCACGAAAAACAAGTGCCACCGACCACCAAAGCATCACCAACCAACGCCATCGTGCTCCTCTACCCATGCCGCACCCATCACCGCCCCTGACATCGCCTACGATTGCCAAAATGTACAGCCACCGCCAATATATTCGAACCCTAGTTTGAATTAATTCACCAAATCCAGCCATCCAATCTCCAAAAGAACCATGCCGATGCAATCCCCTCGACATTCTCCACAACTTCATGTCCTCAAATCGATGATTCGACAAAGATGATCAAGACCCTACGAACGGCCGTGAACGTTTTGAGAAATTCTGGCCAAATAGCGACTCAAATGGAAAAATGAATTATATATTGACTTGTGCTCGTCGAGAGCTTCAAATTCATATATAATTCGATATAGTTGGAAGAGATTTAATTTTTGGCTTTGAATTTTATTTGAAATTGTAATTGGAATTTTGGTTTGTCTGCCTTTGAGAATAAGGAGGAACAGAATCGATTGTACGTACAGACAAATGACAATGAGGAATAATTAGGGTATATAACGGGATATATATAGGCAAGATAAAATTAGAATGGATAGATAAGATAGATATACGCGTTGAACGATAATGTGGCCAGAAAAGCCCTTTTCGACTCCGAAACGAAATTGGGTCAACCCATATATCAAAATATACGTTTTTAAATATTTTAAACGCGATGGAACAGGTTTAAAGTCCAAATTCCATCGTATGATGAAGTTATGCTAAAATCAAATTGTTTTAAATTGATTTCAATTAATTTCAATTTAATTTATTTCAAGGCATTTCAAGCCCGTACGATCAAACGACAAGTCTGATCGTTATGAAACTTGAAATCCTACAATAATTCACCCTTACAGAGCCGATGAAACTAGTTTCGTCGAAATCCGAGTCAGTGGCCAACATGGCTATTTTCTATTAAATAAAGTAATATTAAATTAATTAAACCACTGTTTCAATCCAAATTCTATAATTTATAAATTTTATCACTTTTGATTTCTTAGACAATTATAATAACTTAAAACAAATTTCTATGTCAATTCAACGTTAATTATTTCGCTAATTACCATATTTAATTCCAATTCCAATAATTGTAGAAATTACAAATTTAACTTTTCCATAATTCCATTTAATTGACCTTCCACTCTATTATTCAATCCATTATTATCAAAAGGATGGAGTTAATACTGGTTCATGATTGTTTATATTAATATTCTCAGATTTCATCTAAATTTCCATTTATGTAATATTTACATATTTAGTTACATTTAATTGCAATTAATCCTGTTATCATAATTTAAATTCCAATATAGTGATAAAACTTTATTTCCATCACTTTTTATTCAACCAACTGTCATATTATAAATAAAATTGACACTATTTCCAATTATTTCTTTAATTTATACTAACATAACTTTTAATTAGATTTATTGCAATTGATTATCGGTTTTAATTCAATATACTAAATAAATGGTTAACTTATAATAATTGTTACCATTAACGTTTAATTTCACTCATAAGCTATTATTAAGAAACAAATGTTGCAACTGATTTAGATCTAATTCAATACATTAAATGAATGGGTAAACGATTAAAAATTTGCACTATCGCCAAATTTACTCACATTTATACTTAATTATCAACTAACAATTATTATAATTACTTATCTAGCATTGATTCTATCAAACTGCATTTAATACGTATTATTTCATTAATTAATATAACTTTTTAATTTATTTCCCAATTCACTAATTTCAATCAATTATAACCTTACAATTGTTTCAATTAATAGGTATTGCACTAAATTACCAATTATTTAACCTGCATAAACGTTATTACATTAATTTACATTCAGTTACCATTAATCAATATGTTATTCCATTGATTGATTCAATACTCTTACTCTTATTCATACTTTTATAAGTTTTCATTTCCAAACAATATTATAATTACTTACAGGACATTAATTTTATTCAATTACTATTTATCATTATTAATTCATTAATTAATTCACTATTCGCCTTTGTTTTCTCATATTCAATTCTTAGCCTAGTATAACAATTTACATTACTTCAATTAACCGAGATTTCATTTCATTTGTTAATACTTAGCTTTAATTTCCATGGTTGCATTTCATTTTTAACATTCGCTTGATTATAAATTATAAATTTTTTATTTCTTTCTAAATTTAATTACGAAAATCTTATTAATTTAATAAATTTTAATCATTGAAATTTACGGGTCGTTACACTCTCCCCACTCAAAACTTTTCGTCCCCGGAAAGGAAAAAGGAGGGAAAAAAAGAATTAGGAAATCAATATACTTTACTTAAAACATTAAGTTTATAAACAAATAAATTTACAAAATTAATTAATTTAAATAAAATAGACTAATTTATAACCCTTAAATCTTTTTTTATACTCAAATTAATAAAGTTTTGAAAACCTTTTCAAAAATTACTAAGTCCAAAACTTACGAAAAATTTCGAAAGACACTCCTTTGTGCGGGGAGGATCGGGAGAAAATATAATATCAGATATAACAATATATAACTTATATTTTCCAAAATAATATATATCCCAACACGGGAAAATAATATAATAACGCTATAAACCGTAATCCAAAACGTACCTATTTGTCGGGCAAACATGCTTCATTATGAAACCAAAAGAAGTAGCAATAGCTTCCATAACCTGTATTTCACTTATATAATCAAAAAAGAGTTAACAATTATATAAAATGAAATGTTTAAATTTTTTTCAACCATAAACAAACAAGTCAATACAAACAACAATCATTTGCACAAGGCATACAATCATCACATAGAATTAACACAAATCGATCGTACATTCATATCAACCAAAACAAATAGTTGTTCGGGTTCAAAACTTTAAATTTTATGGAATGAAAAATAAACTACTAAGTGTACCCTTCACTCAACAGTCTTAGGTGAAACTAAATAGATTATTCATGCATCCAAACAAATTTAAAGTATCCTTGCCCAAACAACCATAAACCAAACAAACAACGATTTCAAACAACAGATTAAGTTTATTCTTATTAATTCCATTCATATATTTGTTGTTTGATTTCTTTTTCATTCATAAAATGATTTTTCTCTTTGATTTACATTTATTTCTTGCAAACTTTCAATTTCCATTCATTCAATATTATTTTTATCTATTTTTATTTATTACTTACAAACTCATTTCATTTATCTACATAATGCCAAAATCTATTTATTGCATTCATTCATTTATTTATATTATCCATATTCAATCAAATTTCTTAGCATGTAAATTCATTAACTTAAGTTTATATTTATTTACAGTATTCATCCTTTCTACTTAAGTTTATAATTACTTACTTACAATACCTACTTTCTATTATATTTATTATAGTAACATTTCAATTATACTAAAGTTCACAACAATTACAACATCAAATTCTTATTTATAAAAGAATTTCATTAATTACTTTTTATTACTTCAAGTTTTACTTGTAAAATTTCCCACTTCCTTTTCTTTTTATATTTTAATTTTTTTGTAATTGGTAAGTTATATATATGTTAAAGAATGCAATTGAAAATTATACTAGTTTATCTCATTTCTTTTAATTAATTAAATGTTCAATAATAATATCCTTTGTTTTATATGTTACAAATTTCAATTTTCTTTTAATTAAATTTATAACTTAGCATTAAATCTCTTACTTCCTTTAGAGGTTCTTATTTATTAATTTTTTACCTTCCATTTCACTACAATAATTGAAACTATTGATTATTAGAAACCTAAGAACTAAATACCGGGTTTAAATTTCAAATCATTTTAAAATAATTGATAAACGTATATATTTACAACTTATATATGTCTAAATATATTTAAAACAATTTAAAATGTATATTTGTTTATAATAAATCTGCAGTAAAACTACTACAGTGGCCTTCCCACTTCGAAACTCGAAAATGAATGCCGATGATGCGTGCACTCATCGCCGAAATTATTTCCCAGCGACAGAGAGGGGAGGACAGAACTTATTTCTTTCCAAAATTTCTTTTAAAACATTTCTTTCAAATTATATCGAAATATTTATATCAGAAAATACTTTTAAATAATATTGTTATTACATTCCAAAATTAATTGAAAGAAATTTCAAAATCTCGAAACTTAAGTCCTAAATTTCTAATTTTTATTTATTTTATTTTCAATCTCATTTCAACTATTATTTATAAATTTCATTACCTAACAACCAATATATTGCAACCAAATATATATATCATTTATAAGTAAAATTTATTTTATAAATATAGAAATTATAATACGCAAAATTATTTCGTTCACCTATATTCAAACAAATATTGTGTCGGTCTGTCCTATTAAGTGTTTAGAAATCCCTATTGCTGTCATAGAGTCCCATGCACCAACCAGAATTTATAAATAGAAAATGGAACAAATTAACACAATATAAAACCTTTTATAACACTAACAAATACGCTCTCTCATATATGTACACTTAGCGACTCATCATAGGGTATTACTACCCTATTAACAAAGAGTCAGACCCCACAAAGCTAAGGTTTATCACTAAACCAAAGCTCTGACACCAGATGTAACGTCCCGCCTTTTTGTACGCTTTAAATCGACGATAAATCACACACGTCAGAATTAAACCATACAGAAGGGCGGATTGTTATGGGGTAAATAAGAAAAAGCAGAGAAAGAAAAGAACAAAACAGAATCTTGCAGCGGAACGACAAAATATAATAGTCAAATAAACAGTTCATGAAGCTATTTTACAAAAACATTTTATTATACTTATACAATGTATATCAGAGTTACACATACCAGAGAATATAAATTTATGCAGCGGAACAGTATGAATGCAGTGGAATAATATAATAAATAATAGTAATACAATCTTTGTCTTCGTCCTCCAAAAGTAAGGCCTTCCAAATCCTGAAATGATCAGGCTGACCCAAGCGAATTGAAAAGACAAAACATTCGAGTCAGAACTAAAGATCCTATGCAAGTTAAATCAACGGTAAATAATATGAGTGGAACGGCGTCAGAGATGTTTACGGGGTTTGACATCTCCTATCCAGTGTCTAACGTGAGTGCAGTAACTTAAGAGATGCTCGGGATTCACACCTCCTAAGGATCCGTTAAACTATTTAATATGTATTAATATTTCGCTATTATAATAATGTCTATAGTAAAATAAACTTACCTTTTTCATAGCATTAAGGGGTTACCCATATATCCCTTAACACGTAATAGTCCCAGTAGTCCATCCAGTATCGTAGTCCCTCCTGATTGGGAAGCCACCAGAGGATACCGCACGGGCTACGGGAGAAAACCAACCTTGTACAAGGCGTGCTAGGGTAGGTGACATGGCACAACTAGGCAATGCTAGGGTAGATATACCAATTACGCTTCCAAGTCGGTGGTAACGCGTAGCGCGCAGCTACCGTCCACCTCGAGCCACACCCGCAAATCAAAATCAAAAGTGACCATCGTATCAATTCAAAAGTCAGAGTATAATATTGAAGGGATGTGTCCGATAAAAGGTGCTACCTTCTTAGCCCGTCAATCGCTCCTGTTTTAGCCACCTTATGCCAACTCAGGGGAGTCGGGTCCACGTATTTACCTCAAAGGAAATGCCGCCTCCATCCTACTACATTCTGGAATCTCCACCGCGTACACGGCTATTACAGTGGTTTCCAGAGTTGGCAGAGAGTATGACAACTTCCGATCCCAGTCTCTTTAACAACCAAACGTTATTATAACACCACAGTCATTTAAAAATAATTATACTACAAAACTAGAATATAATATCCATTTCAAAACCATATAAATACAATATCATTTCCGTTTTAAGAACCCAAATCAATATGATATTATTTTTATAAAACCCAAATCAATATAATATCATTTTTATTTCAAATATATCTCTTTTCTAAAATCATAGCACTTCCAAAATTATAATATTTCGAAACCAAGCGCTTGAAATATAACCTTTCAAAACATAATACTTCGAATTTTATAGCTTCAAAACCATAACTTCCAAAGCTTAAATAGTTTGGATATTCAAACAGTATATAAAATAAAATAGTTTGAATTTGAAATTACTTTATAAAGTAAAATAATTTCCTCGAGTTTACAGTTTTATTCACTTTAAATTAAATCTAAATCCATAAATTTTCAACTCACTTTCAGCTTCAATAAACCACTTCAATTTCAATATATTTCAAACTTTGAGTACAAAACAATTTCAAACTAAGGTTGGAAATTACTATTCAACAATTCAATGTCCTATTATTTTGCTTTGAAATATTTACATAATAAATCCATAATCATTTAAATAAACTCAAATTACCAATAACTAAATATTTCCTTCAATTTATTTATACTATAAATATTCCTTTAATTCATCTTGAATAAAAATCTAGTTATAAATATCATGCCTTTTAAAATTTCAAGTTTAATAAATTGTACATCAACTTATGGAGTTTAATACTTAAATAAGCTCAATTTCAAATAAATTTCAAATTTACCTTCCAATCTTCATTTATTTAAATCATTATAACCTTTATATTAAAGTATGATTTAAATACATAACCATATTTTATTTCAATAAAATCAAACCCATTATTAAACTTATTGTTATTAAACAAACTTATACATAGCTTAAATACATGAATTTACTATATATAAAATATTTTTATAGTATAAAAAAGAATCAATATTTATTAAACCGTATAATTCTATCCAAAACCATAGAAATCATTTTCAAAATATTTATATATATAGACCGACGGTGTCTGTATAAAATTTTCTATCCTATGGTCAAGTGATACATATATTTATCATTTCAATCCATAATTTAAAATAAAAATATGGTTATATATCATTTCAAACCGCAATCCCGGATGAAATAAAAATGCATAACAACTTGTAGTTTATAGCAATATAAAATACATCATCCATTCACCCAATATCAATCATCAACCATTTATCACAATCATCATCCAATTCAAACAATAACATCCATATAGAATAGATAATAAATAAAAGGTAATTACTGGCAATATATATTCAAAAATAAATTAATCTGACTGGCAGTTTATATGTAATAATAAATTGAATAACAATTTAATTCAATAATTTCAATTTAACTGGAATGATGGGAAAATATACCCAACAACAATAAATAAATTTCTAATCACATCAGAAATTAATTTAACACACATAAGAAGTTTTAAAAGTTGTGAGTGGGTTAAAATACTTGCCTTTTGAATTTAAATTGAATTTAAATCCAATTTAAATCCAAAAATTGGATAGTCTCCAAATTCGTCCAAAACAGCGCCAAAATGTCCAGAATTCCAATACGAACCTAGCGGAGAAAACCGCGCATGAAACAGACCACGTCACTCCCAGGCCGTAACCCCTATCTAGCGCGATACTTTGCTCCAGCCACCATCCCATTAGCGCCGTTGACCATGAAAAACAAGCGCCACCGACCACCAGAGCATCACCAACCAACGCCATCGTGCTCCTCTACACATGTCGCACCCATCACCGCCCCTGACATCGCCTCCGGTCGCCAAACTGAACAGTCGCCGCCAATATATTCGAACCCTAGTTCGAATTAATTCACCAAATCTAGCCGTCCAATCTCCAAAAGAACCGTGCCGATGCAATCCCCTCGACATTCTTCATAGCCCCATGTCCTCAAATCGATGATTAGACGAAGATGATCAAGACCCTATGAACGGCCGTGAACGTTTCGAGAAATTCTAGCCAAACAGCGACTCAAATGGAAAAACAAATCATATAGTTGACTTGTGCTCATCGAGAGCTTCAAATCCATATATAATTCGATATAGTTTGAAGAGATTTAATTTTTGGCTCTGAATTTTATTAGAAATTGTAATTGGAATTTTGGTTTGTCTACCATTGGAAAGGAGGAGGAATAGAACGAATTGTATGTACAGACAAATGACAATGAGGAACAATTAGGGTTTATAATAGGGTATATATAGGCAACCTGAAATTAAAATGGATGTATAAGATAGATGCACGCATTGATTGATAAAGTGGCCCGGAAAGTCCGTTTCGACTCCGGAACGAAATTGAGTTAACCCATATATCAAAATAGATGTTTTTAAATATTTTAAACGCGATGGAACAGGTTTCAAGTCCAAATTTCATCGTATGATGAAGTTATGATAAAATCAAATTATTTCAAATTGATTTCAATTAACTTCAATTTAATTTATTTCAAGGCGTTTCAAGCCCGTATGTTCAAACGGCAAGTCCGATCGTTATGAAACTTGAAATCCTATAATAATTCCCTGTTACGGATCCGATGAAACTGGTTTCATCGAAATCCGAGTCAGTGGCCAAAATTGCTATTTTCCAGTTAATTAAATAAATTAATATTAAATTAATTAAATCACTTTTTCAATCCAAATTCTATAATTTATAATTTTTATCACTTTTGATTTCTTAGACAATTATAATAACTTATAACAAATTTCTATGTCAATTCAATGTTAATTATTTTTCTAATTACCATATTTAATTTCAATTCCAATAATTGCAGAAATCACAAATTTATTTTTTCCATAATTCCATTTAATTGACCTTCTACTCTATTGTTCAATCCATTATTATCAAAAGGATGGAGTTAATATTGGTTCACAATTGTTTACATTGATATTCTCAGATTTCATCTAAATTTCCATTTATGTAATATTTACATATTTAATTACATTTAATTGCAATTAATCTTGTTATCATAATTTAAATTCCAATATATTGACAAAACTTTATTTCCATCCCTTTTTATTCAACCAACTGTCATATTATAAATAAAATTGACATTATTTCCAATTATTTCTTTAATTTATACTAACATAATTTTTAATTTAGATTTATTGCAATTGATTACCGGTTTTAATTTAATATACTAAATAAATGGTGAACTTATAATAATTGTTACCATTAATGTTTAATTTCACTCATAAGCTATTATTAAGAAACAAATGTTGCAATTGATTTAGATCTAATTCAATACATTAAATGAATGGGTAAACGATTAAAAATTTGCACTATTGCCAAATTTACTCACATTCATACTTAATTATCAACTAACAATTATTATAATTACTTATCTAACATTGATTCTATCAAACTGCATTTAATACGTATTATTTCATTAATTAATATAACTTTTGAATTTATTTCCCAATTCATTAATTTCAATCAATTATAACCTTACAATTGTTTCAATTAATAGGTATTGCACTAAATTACCTATTATTTAACCTGCATAAACCTTATTACCTTAATTTACATTCAGTTACTATTAATCAGTATAATATTCCATTGATTGATTCAATACTCTTACTCTTATTCATACTTTTATAAGTTTTCATTTCCAAACAATATTATAATTACTTACATGACATTTATTTTATTCAATTACTATTTATTATTATTAATTCATTAATTAATTCACTATTTGCCTTCGTTTTCTTATATTCAATTCTTAGCCTAGTATAACAATTTACGTACTTCAATTAATCGAGATTTCATTTCAATTGTTGATACTTTGCTTTAATTTCCATGGTCGCATTTCATTTTTGACATTTGCTTGATTATAAATTATAATTTTTTTATTTCATTTTAAATTTAACTACAAAAATCTTATTAATTTAACAAATTTTAGTCATTGAAATTTACGGGTCGTTACATAAGGTAAAGTCTTAACTTCTTCAAATATGACAAGAAATTCTCGAACAATAGGTATGGATTCCAAACTCGGGTCGGAATACCCTAAAGTATACATTAGCTTGTCCCTCTTCGGACTTGGATCCTCACAAGAAATTACAACAAAATTCCAAGTTTGTTTTTGAACGAAATCGTTTTGTTTATACAATCTAATTTAGTTTTCCAATTTTGTTAACCAGTTTATTCCAAATAAAATTTTAAATTCACTAAAGTTAAGAACAAAAAAATTGATTGGAAACTGATGAAGAGATTACGAAATATGAACTTTTCTACAATGTAAACAAAGATTCGTAGGGCCACCTATCGGGTTCTTCACACAAATAGGTTCATCTATGAATTCGGTATCAAGATTTAACTCTTCTACGATTTGGTGGCAAATAAAACTATGTGTGGCACTAGATTCGAACAGAACTCTAACAATTTTATCATAAATAAGAAATTACCTTGCTTTAAATCGGTAAATTCTTGTTACATCCTGGAAGTACCAGCTGAAGGCATATAACGATGCTCAAATACTTGCATGAGTCTATCTCATGTAAACTCATTCTCCAATTCGGCCAAAGTAATGATCTCCCACCATGCCAAGGCTTTTTCCTAGATATACCAGGAAGCCATCAAAGAATTGAAATTGGATGATGATCAAAGGAGGTTGATAGGAAAAGTTGTTCCTTGTTGTTACAGGGTGTCGACCATTTGTAGTGGTACTCCCTTGTTCCCTACCCTTCTTACGCTCTTTATCACTATCAGTGAATAGTAAGAAAATTGAATGAGGCATACAAACAAGATATCATAGAGAATATACTCATTCTAGGGCATTTTAACCCTATCTCTAATGAGTCACCTAATGATTTATACTCCAAAGCTAAAGTTCTTACTCAACCTTTAGCTCCGATGCCACATGTGACGACCCGGAATCCGACGCTCGAAATCGGCATCCAATACATCACCCGAATTCGAATGCCAGAGATTCAAACGTTGGAGTCTGATTCGCCGGAGCTTATAACACATTAGGAGAAAACAACGTAGCAGAAACAAAGAATAATATTATTGATACACAATATGGATACAACATGGAATACAACAAGCTGATAACAAATGCCCAACAATATCAGAGCCAAAATAGATACAACGGTGGAAATAAATAACAGAACTAGGAACAAGAGCAACAATAGTTGAAATATATCTTCAACAACACTTCCGAGAGAGAGAGAGAGAGAGAGAGAGAGAGAGATAAAAGAGGCCATGCGATAGGATCGTGTAATATGGAATAATGAAATAGTCTAGGTATATAAAGTAGGTAAATGCAAGAAGACACCATGATTTTATACTGGTTCGGACCTCTCGTCCTACGTCCAGTCCCTAAGCTTCACTTAGGAATTTCACTAACTAACGTCCTCACTTCACCCGGAGGAATAGGTTTACAACTTACCCGAACAACCGAACGTGATTTCTTGCCTCAACTACCGAAGAGGACTTCAACTCAATTACTAAAATACAATATTCGACTTGTTGTGTTCTTGTCAACACTAATGAGTCTAATGTAGTACAATATTCCTATAATCTTATCCTCGAGAATATGCAATGTGTTTGTGAAGATTTAGGAAATGTGAATTGCTATGAATCAAAATAATGTTATAAACAAAAACAATGATTCAAGCAATAGATTGGTGATTGCTTTGAGAATATCTAGAGAATATGAACAAGAGAATAGTAAGATTAAAGCAAGAGAATTCGGTGAATTAAATGATGTTAGAATCATGTATATATACTTGTAGAAGAGGTGCATAATTTGTCAAGGGTTGCAAACAAGAGATGCTTCCATTTCCTTTGATGAATGGTTGCAACTCTTGGGAAGAAGAAGGTGTCTTTTCAGAGAAAATTCGCAGGTTTAAATTCAGTCGACTGAGCAAGAGATTCAGTCGATTGAAAATATTAAGAAAATTTTTGAGGAACAATTTCAGTCGACTGCACAGGTAATTCAGTCGACTGAAACTGTGCAATTTTGTATATGTGTACTGTTTCAGTCGACTGGCCATGTCTGTTCAGTCGACTGAAGTATAAAAGTATGCACAGTGAACATGTGAACGAAGTTATTACGAATGTGTTCTAATGTTCGTGCAAATCTCTTGAGGATAGTTTTTAACAAATAATCTGGACTAAGACACATAGAAAATCATACTAATGTTTATATATTGGTCTTCATCAATCTTCTTTTAGCTTTTGCATTCTCTTCCTATTTGTTGAAGCTCATTGTCATTGATCAAAATCTTCGTGTATCAACATTCTCCCCCTTTTTGATTGATGACAATACTATTCTAGAGATGTATATACTTACTTTCTCCCCCTGAATGTATGAACTATCTTTTCTACGAAACAATGTTAGTACCATAGATTTTCTCCCCCTTTGTCATCGACAAAAAGGAAGAACTAACAGCGGTAATAATATATCAAAACAATCACTAAATCATAGAGAATATAAGCATGAACTAAGAGAAATAAAAATGTTATGACAGACAAGCATAAAATGGCTATTTATACAAGCCATTAGAAAGTTTAAAAATAGACATCAAAACAAAAAAATCACTCATCCTTATCCCAGTCATATGAACCTTCCCTTCCAGTTGGTTCACGTATGACGGGTCCTCCTGTTGGTGGTCTAGATGCTCTTCCTCCTTGGCCACAACTAGCTCCGCTTGCGCTGCTACTTGTATGCTCTTCAGATGTCGTCCATGTAAACGTGGGTGCCGGACGTTTGCCGCGAGATGTTGAAGCAGTAGTCATGCTTGAGCACGAGATTACATCCCAAAGCTTGTTGAAGAATCCTTTGATTTTATCAATCTTATGATCTACCTTTTTAAGGCGAGTGTCAAGAATTTGTTGATTTCTTGACAATATCCCCAAGGATTGGTTGGTAGTGAAGCTTGGGTCAACAAGACGAATTTCATCATCTTGCTCGAGATGTTCTTCGTGGCGAGGTTGAGGAGGTTGTTGTTGTTGTTGTTGCTCTTGATGCCTTGCTTCCCATTCGGCAAGTGATATTATGCGAGGAGGTCGAGATGGGAGTTGCATTAGGCTTATGGTCCGATGGTTAATCTGGTGGACCATTGTATTCTCTGATTTAGGTAATGGCGTATCGACATTTAGGAGAAGTCGCATGATGTACTCTCCAAAGTAAATAGTGCGCATTTTTCCATTGTTGAAAGTGAGAAACTCATCAAGAATAAGCTGTACCAAATTAACTTGTATATTGCCAAAAATAGCATATAAAGCTCGATTGTTATTTGGGTAGACAATTTCGTATGAGCCCGTGCGAGGAGTAATCTTTTTCATTAGGGCTTTATGGAGGATTCTTGCCATAGGTCGAAGGGAGGTGGACTTAAAATCCGTAAAGTTGATGTTATCATCCATAAATCGATGGTTGATGTTGTCACGAATGTGTGGATTGAATTCTACCTCCTCGAGCTTTCTCCCAACATTTGGGGACTCTAACATGTGTGCTATTCTATCCAAGGAGAACCAAACTTTCTTTCCACCCACCATACTCCAAACACTGTTGTTTGGATTTCTTGGAGTTTGGTGTCCAAGATTAAGATTAGCATAAAATAATTTTACCATACATGATTAATGGCATGATCATTTCTTTTCAAATCTAAAAGTGGAGTCAAACCTGCCAGATCTGTTAATGCTTGAAGGTTGTAGGTTTGAAAGCTTTGAAAATCAACGAAAGAATGCTCAAAAATTCGAGAATTCTTCATCTTGTTCCATCGAGTGGCAGCGGTTCCATCATAAAGCCATTGTGCTATTTGAGCATCAATTGGCTCGGAGGATGAAGAAGATGAGGCTCTTGATCTTTTTGGTGCCATTTGGGTGAGAATTGATTTGATTTTGAGGAATTTGGGAGCTAGGGTTTCGAAATTAATTTGGGGAAGATGTTTGTAGGAGGTAAAAGTGAATTGGTAGGGTAAAATGTGATGGTTAAAGGGGGAAATTTTGCCTAGGAAGCAGCGTTCAGTCGACTGAATATGTTGTTCAGTCAACTGAATCAAAGGCCGAAGTATTCTATTATAGATTCAGTCGACTGAGTAGAATATTTAGTCGACTGAATTTTTGTTGCTGAAATTATTTGTTTGAAAGTTTAGTCGACTGTGCAGATCATTTCAGTCAACTGAACTTCGTAAATATTGTTTTCTGTCATATTTTCAGTTGACTAAGCAGGAGCTTTCAGTCGACTGAAACATGCATTTTTGTTGTTTCAGTTAATTTTTGAAATTTAAATAAATTATTTAAAGGAATAGTTACAAAAATATTGATATAAATATTTCAAAATTCAACTATTTCTTTGGGGATGGACTTGGAGTCTTCTTTCCTTCATTCTTCATGTAATTTATATCCCATGAATTCGGACTATATTGAGGAGTCTTAGGAGACATCCAAGGATTCACAGGATCAACTGGTGTACGATAAGATGAAGACGGATCAAGTGAGCTAACAGGACGAGGTAGAGGTTCAGCCACTTCGTTCTTCTTTGATCCACAGAAGTGTAAACCAATTTTCTCTTGAAAACTTACCTTCTAGCCGTAACTTTTTGCTCGAAGTATAGCTCTCGTTGAAGATCTATCTGTTGTTGTTGAAAGTGATGAATTTCATCAATCTTTCTTTTTGTGTCAGGTGAAATAAAGAGTCCACTTTTCGCCTTTTTCGATTCTGGTGTGAAACCAGTACGATAATTTTCCCATTTGTAAACCGGCTCATGTGCTGGTGTTGGTGTGGGAAGCTTTGGCGATGTTGGAGTGTTATCAACCGACGAGGTGATATTGATCGGAGAGAAGGAGTTGTTTGAAGACATTTTATATTGAAATTATTTAAGCTTTTAATCGTAAAATCGAGATGTGAAAATAAAAAATTTTAGAAACTATTTATAGTAGAATTTTACTAAACAACTAATGGTTATAATTTATTTATATTTTTAACCGCATAATGATTTTATGGTTAGGAGAATTTTGTTAGAAAAGTATGGTTCTTATTAAAAATTCAGTTTTTAAAATGTGTGGTCTATAAATTATATAATGTAGCATATAACATTTTCGAGAAATATTTGATACGTTCATTCAGTCGACTGAACAGATTATTTTAGTCGACTGAAATGAGTGAATATTTCAAATGCATCTCTAATTGATATCTTTAAAGGATATTATACCTAATTCTCGTCGAAGTTTTATAAAGGAGTTTTCTAATAGAGGTTTAGTAAATATATCGGCAATTTGATTTTCGGTAGAAATATGTTCTAAATTAATTATTCCTTTTTCTATATTGTCACGTAAAAAATGGTGACGAATATCTATATGTTTTGTACGAGAGTGATTAACCGGATTTTTAGATAAGTTTATTGTACTTGTATTATCACAATATATTGTAGAATTTGTTAAATTTATATTAAAATCTTTAATTGTTTGTTGCATGTATATAACTTGAGTGCAAGCTAAAGAGCTGATATATACTCTGCTTCGCATGTGGAAAGCGAGACACAATTTTGTTTCTTACTAAACCAAGATACAAATGATTTTCCAATGAAATGGCAAGTACCACTTGTACTTTTTCTATCCGTTCGGGATCCACCAAAATCAGCATCACTGAATGACACTAACTCAAACGAACATTCCTTTGGATAGAAAAGACCGAAATCTTTAGTTTGGTTAAGATGTCGCATTATTCGTTTTACTGCTCTTAAGTGTGAATCTTTAGGATCGGATTGAAAACGTGCACATAAACAAACACTCATCATTATGTCAGGTCTACTAGCGGTTAAATAGAGCAAAGAACCTATCATACTTCTAAATAATTTTTGATCTATACTTTTGCCATTTTCATCTCGATCGAGATGTGTAGTGGTACTCATAGGAGTAGGTTTAGCAGAAGTGTTTTCCATACCAAATCGTTTTATTAAATTATCACAATATTTTTCTTGGTTTATAAAAATTCCATTTTTTAATTGTTTGATTTGAAGTTCGAGAAAATATGATAGTTCTCCCATATGAGACATTTCGAACTCATTAGTCATTATATTTGAAAATTCTTTACACAAATTTTCATTTTTGAACCAAAAATAATATCATCTACATATATTTGAATTACTAAAATATCTTTGGCAGTACTTTTAATAAAAAGTGTTTGATCTACTTTTCCAATTTTAAATCCTGAGTTTAATAAATAACTTTTAAGTCTTTCATACCAAGCATGAGGAGCTTGTTTAAGACCATATAGTGCTTTCTTTAATTTAAATACATGATCTGGATATTTTTCATGTATAAATAACGGAGGTTGTTCTACATATACATTTTCTTTAATAAAACCATTTAAAAATGCACTTTTAACATCCATTAGATAAAGTTTAAAGTTGTGAAAACAAGCAAAGGCTAATAATATACGTATTGCTTCCAATCTTGCAACGGGAGCAAATGTTTCTTCAAAATCAATACCTTCTTCTTGATTATACCCTTGTGCTACTAGTCTTGCTTTATTCCTTGTTTTATTACCTTGTTCATCTACTTTATTTTTGTAAATCCATTTTGTTCCAATTACTGATTGATTATTAGGACGGGGAACTAATTCCTAAACATTGTTACGTTCAAATTGATTTAATTCTTCTTGCATTACGATAATCCAATAATCATCCTTTGATGCTTCTTTTGGATTTTTAGGTTCTATAGATGAAATGAAAGCTACATGACCCATTTGATTTAGTTGATTTCTTGTTCTAACTTGATAATTTATTTCTCCTATTATATTTTGAGTTGGATGATCTCGTAATATTCTAGGAGGAGATCTTAGTTCATTATTATTTTCAAGGTTTATTTCTTCTATATTTATCAATTCTTCATCATCTTTTATATTTACATTTTTATTAAAATTTTCATCAAAAGATATATGCAAAGTTTCTTCAATTAAGTTTGTTCGTTTATTAAATACTCGATATGCTTTACTTCATTCAGAATATCCTACAAAAATTCCTTCATCAGCTTTTGAATCGAATTTTCCTAGTTGATCTTTTGTATTTAAAATAAAACATTTTGATCCAAATATTTTAAAATAAGATATATCTGGTTTTTATTATTGAATAGTTCATAAGAAATATTTTTAGTTAAAGGTCTAATTGAAATTTTATTTAATACATAACATGCAATAGCAACGACTTCTGCCCAAAAATGTTTTGGTAGAGAACACCCATTTAACAATGTTCTTACGCATTCTTGTAATGTTCTATTCTTTCTTTCTACAACTCCATTTTGTTGAGGAGTTCTAGGAAAAGAAAAATTATGATTAATTCCTTTCTTTTTACAAAACGTTTCAAAAACTTCATTTTCGAATTCGCCTCCATGATCACTTCGAATATTTTTAATTTTCAAATCTTTAATGTTTTGAATTCTTTTGACAAATGTTTTAAAATGCTCAAAAGTGTCGCTTTTATTTTTCATAAAAATAGTCCATGTATATCTTGAAAAATCATCAACAATTACAAATACGTATCGACTATGATTAATGGATTGAACTTGTGTTGGTCCGAATAAATCCATATGTAGTAATTCTAATGGTTGTAAAGTTGAAATATTTTTCTTAGATTTAAAGGATGATTTAGTTAATTTTCCTTTTTGACAATCATCACAAAAATTATTTATTTTAAAATTTATTTTGGGTAATTCTCTTACTAATTCATTTTTAGAAAGTTTTCTAATAGTTTTAAAATTTATATGACAAAATCTTTTGTGCCATAACCAAGGATCATTATCTTTGGCAAGTAAACACATACTTGAATTATGATTAATATTCATATTTAAAACATAAATATTTCTATCTCTATTTCCTTCAAAAATAAGATTTTGATTTTGATCAAAAATACTACATTTATTATTCGAGAAAGTTATTTTAAAACCTTTGTCGCACAGTTGACTTATGCTAAGTAGATTATGTTTTAAATTTTCAACTAATGAAACATTTGTTATAAAAGGTAAATTTGATGTACCGTAATTGTTCACATCTCCTTTGCCAATGATATAGCCTTTTGAATTGTCTCCGAAGGTAACCGAGGCACCATCAAAGTATGTGATGTTTGTAAGCATATCTTTGTCTCCGGTCATGTGTTTTGAACAACCACTGTCTAATATCCATTTCTTCTTTTTAAGTGGGACCTGAAAGATAGATATGAAATTATTGGTACCCACTTTTTAATAGGGTCCTAAGAAGTTAGAGTTTTAGGAAACCAAACCCAATTTGGTTTAGTGTCCTTTTTATAAATATAGTTTTTATTATGATGAACATTATCCATAAATGTTTTAATATATTTATTTCTTATTAATACATTGTTAGCAATTGGTAACCAAATTGTAACTACCTTGTTTTCTACTTTTGTTTTAATATGTTTCTTTATTAATATTTGTTGTTTTGAATCCATATTCCACTTAAAATGTGTATTTTTCTTTTTAGGAATTTTTGACTCCTTTTTATATCCTAATCCATGCTTACTTGAAGATGATTGAGAATTTTCTAAAATCTTAGATAAATTTTCTCTTCCTTTGTTGAAGTTAGAAACATTTTTTGTGATGTTATCTAATCTAGCTTGAAGACTATTATTTTCTAACTCAACTTGTCTAATCTTAGTTTTTAACTCATGATTTTCAGAAACAATCTTATCATCCTTTATCTTTTGAGTTTCAATTTCTTGACTTAAAAGTGATAATTGAATTTCTGAATTCGAATAAGATTCTTGAACTTTTTCAAGTTCTTCTCCAAGAATTTTCTTTTCATCATTTAACATATCTCTTTCAAATTCAGCTTTGTTTTGATTTTCACGAGTCTCTTTGAGTTTCTTTTTAAGAGTTTTTATTATGTTCAAAAGTTCAGTGTTTACTTCAATTAAATCGTCGAAAGTTAAATTATTTACCTCAGATTCTTGAGCCATGAAGCATACATTTGCCTATTCATTGTCGCTATCACTATCATTTTCGGATGATGATGAATCTGAATCATCCCATGTTACAGAAAATGCCTTCTTTTTGAATTTATCCTTCTTGTTTTTGAAGTTTTTATGATTTTCCTTCATTTGTTCTTGACAATCTTTTTGCATATGTCCTTTCTTATGACAATTGAAGCATTCTATATTTGAGGATGATGGTTTGTTCAAGAAATTCTTTTTGAATTCATTTTTGTTTCCTTTTCTATACTTTAGGAATTTCTTGAAATTTTTGGCTATAAATGCTAGATCCTCATCTTCAGACTCTGATTCTTCCTTTTCCGCATGAAAAGCAATATTCTTCTTTCTTGAGCTTGATCCTTTTTAGCTTGCTTATTTACTTCATACGACATAAGATTTCCAATCAATTCTTCTGGTTTCATTGTAGATAAATCATTTGCTTCCTCGATTGCTAGTACTTTTCTCTCCCATTCATCAGTGAGTGAATTTAGAACTTTAGACACAATGTCAAAGTCTGTGTATCTTTCTCCTAGTCCGATTAGAGTATGATGAATGTCTTGAAATCTTGAGTACATGTCATTGATGAATTCATTTTGTCGCATTCTAAAGTTTTGGAATTGATTCTTCAGCATGGATATCTTTGTTTGTTTAACCATGTTTGTGCCTTTATGTATGACTTTAAGACTTTCCCATATCTGATATGTAGTAGTACATATGCTAACACGGTTGAATTCATTTCTTTCCAGGGGATAAAAAAGCATATTCATAGCTTTGGCATTTGCACTAGCTTCATTCTTTTGAATTTGTGTCCATGTAGGATAATCAGTTGTGGGTACAACGAACTCTGCTTGAGTAGCATTCCAGGCTTCGAAACTTGTTGCTTGCATATAAATCCTCATCCTTGTAGCCCAATAGTTATAATTTAATCCATTGAATAGAGGAGGTCTTTGGGTAGATTGTCTTTCCGCAAATGTAGAACTATAGGCAGATGTTGTGCTTGTACTTGCGTTATTTTCCATATTATCAATATGTTTAATAACGGTGTTATGGTTATAGGACGGCCAAGCTCTGATACCAATTAAAAGAGGCTATGCGGTAGGATCGTGTAATATGGAATAATGAAATAGTCTAGGTATATAAAGTAGGTAAATGCAAGAAGACTCCAGGATTTTATATTGGTTCGGACCTCTCGTCCTACGTCCAGTCCCTAAGCATCAGTTAGGAATTTCACTAACTAACACCCTCACTTCACCCGGAGGAATAGGTTTACAACTTACCCGAACAACCGAATGGGATTTCTTGCCTCAACTACCGAAGAGGACTTCAACTCAATTACTAAAATACAATATTCGACTTGTTGTGTTCTTGTCAACACTAATGAGTCTAATGTAGTACAATATTCCTATAATCTTATCCTCGAGAATATGCAATGTGTTTGTGAAGATTTAGGAAATGTGAATTGCTATGTATCAAAAGAATGTTATAAACAAAAACAGTGATTCAAGCAATAGATTGGGGATTGCTTTGAGAATATCTAGAGAATATGAACAAGAGAATAGTAAGATTAAAGCAAGAGAATTCGGTGAATTAAATGATGTTAGAATCATGTATATATACTTGTAGAAGAGGTGCATAAGTTGTCAAGGGTTGCAAACAAGAGATGCTTCCATTTCCATTAATGAATGGTTGCAACTCTTGGGAAGAAGAAGGTGTCTTTTCAGAGAAAATTCGCAGGTTTAAATTCAGTCGACTGAGCAGGAGATTCGGTCGAATGAAAATATTAAGAAAAATTTTGAGGAACAATTTCAGTCGACTGCACAGGTAATTCAGTCGACTGAAACTGTGCAATTTTTTATGTGTACAGTTTCAGTCGACTGGCTATCTCTGTTCAGTCGACTGAAGTATAAAAGTATGCACAGTGAACATGTGAATGAAGTTTTTATGAATGTGTTCTAATGTTCGTGCAAATCTCTTGAGGATAGATTTTAACAAATAATCTAGACTAAGACGCATAGAAAATCATACTAATGTTTATATTTTGGTCTTCATCAATCTTCTTCTAGCTTTTGCATTCTCTTCCTATTTGTTGAAGCTCATTGTCATTGATCAAAATCTTCGTGTATCAACACGAGAGCGAGAGAATCCAACAGACTACATCTTCATTGCCAAAGCTCCAAAGATTTCCAAACCAAAAGCTGTCATGCTGCACTGAAGCAAAAGCGATCCTAAATCCACAGACTTCAATGACTTCCAAATTCTACATCCACTATCTGACTTGCTCCAGAACCTACTGATAGTCCAACTCTAGGCTGCCCGTGTGGAAAATTATGGGCACAAGAGTTAAGAAAGGGAACAATAAACTCCGAGTCAGTCATGGGACTAGTGTGAGCAAACATAGAACAATTGTTTGTACAAAAAGAAATAACAAAAATAAATAAAAATAAATCCGTGATGCTTTTTGGAAAATGAAACTAGCATAAGGTCTTCCGACACACACTCAATGCAATCGCACACTTGGGGGAGGTTTCTCCTTATAGCAGTCAAACATACTTGATACGCGAAAATCCTTTTGATATTATTATTAGTGCATAGTGTGAAAAACATTTTGAAAGTATAATATTATCTTAGCCAGCATATTAGATTATTTGGATTTCCAACAAATAGTCAAGGCTAAGGAACTTCCTTTCCGATTGGGTACGCCTCTGAAGGGACGCCCCGAGAACCTAATCAGATCTCTACCAACACAAGGCCGGGTTACCTCTATAACTAGGTAACTAAGTTTCACGAGTATGCCATCCCCCAGTCGTAGCCGACCTTTACCGAGGAACCAACACAAATTCCAACAACCATATAAGTTAAATATCTGAGCCCCATACCATGGTACCACTTTTTATTCAGAAGGAAATGTGCATACTCTAAGGGTAGCGACCTTCGTAACCTTGCTTCATCCTTTCTGTTTCGACCATTTCTGGGGTGTGAGGTTCGATGAAGTCTTGTCCCATAAAGCTACGCTTTTCACAAAAGCCAAGCTTTGATTACCCAATGCTCAGCACTTAGCATGCCACATTGCCGAATTGGGAATATACCACTAGTAACCATCAACTACATAACCTCCGAGCTCGTACATCCCAGAGAAGGGTGTTAAGCTAAGAGAATAAATTTCTCCGCCACCAAACAGAAATGTATCTGGTAGAAACCAGTTTTACACTGTGTAATTTCAGACATACATCTATACAAGTTCATCCTAGTCTGAATGGAGCCGAAGGCACTTCGTCCAATTAAGGAAAGAAGTCCTTGCAAATCCAGATATCTTCTAATCACGTCCGGACTCCCCATCACATAGGGTGATCTCTATACTGAAGCCACTCGGTGCAGAAACAATCAACAGATAATCCTTCCGTTTTCAAAAATATTCGGTCTTCAACACCATCTTCAAATGCAATCCCATTTCGTCATGTCATTATTCGGAATGAGTTTTATGACTTAATGTCCTCCCCCGGCTTAACCGAATAATGAGTGCTTATTTTAAAAACAAGTGGTTACAGTCACAACAAATTTCCATTTTTAATCTTTTGAAAAAAGATCCACTTCTAAGATTCGATGTGGTTTTCGGATAACCATTTGGAATCCGACCCCCGGTCGCATCGAAATTCAAAATCCGTTTTAAAGGCCAAGTTGTTTAAGTAAACAAATTCAATTCAATTCAGAAGTTCATATTCACACAGCAATATATCACAGATAAATATTTATCACAGCTCAATCCAACGCAATTCATATCACAGAACATCACATATCAGAGATATCAAACAATTCAAGGCATTCTATATAATCCAATCATCCACAAGCAAGATTAATTAATCACCTGATTATAATTAATTTAATTAACTCAAAATAAATTAATTACTTAAGAATAAATCACCTAACCCTGCTTGATTAACATTAGTTAATCACAAACCATTTGTTATTATTTTAATTAATTAATAAAATTAATTAATCATCCTTAAATTATCCATCTTAATTAATTATCCTCAGTTAATTAATTATCCCTTAATTAATCACATAAATTAACGAACCTTAAGTTAATTACATTAATTAATTAACCCATAATTATTACATTAATTAGCCCTTAATTAATTACATTAAGCAATTAACCATTAAGTAATTAATTACCCTTAATTAATTATATTAACAAATTAGTCATCCTTTAACTAATTACATTAAGTAATTGTCATTAAATTATTAATTAATGATCCTTAAATTACCTTAAGTTCTTAATTAATTTTAAAATAAACCATTTATCTTAATCAATTGCTTAATTCCTAATAAATTTAATTTAATCACCAAATAAATTAAATTAATTACACTTAAATCTTGCTTAATTAATAAATTAATGAACCCTTAATTAATCACATTAATTAATAATCCTTTAATTAATCAAGACCTTAATAAATTAAGGATAAACCCTTTTATCTTAATTAATTACATCATTTAAATCTTATTAAATTAAATGCTTGAAATTAATTATACAAAATCACTTGAAACCCTTTTCATTAATTAAAGCTCAATGCATTTATCTTAATCACCTACTCAATTACATCATTAAATTAAATTTAAAAAGACTCAAGGATTTTAAATCAAATAATTAACCTAATATAAAATTATTTTAAAACTAAATCAATTAATTTTAAAAACAATCAACTTTAAAAATTTACCCTTTGAAATAAATTTATCATCAACCCATAAATTAACTTAGAACTTTAAGTTAATTAACAAATAGAACATCTTTATCTTTTTAATAACTTCTTAATTATACTATTGAATTTTATAAAAATAAACTTAAGAATTAACTAAATTAATTTTTAGGCTAAAATAAATTATTAAACTTTTGTCAACCAAATATTTAAATAAAAATTTATTATATAAAAGAAATTATTTTAAGAATATAGTTTAAACTTGTTTTATTTTGAAATTTAAAACGTTTTCAACTTGTACTCGAGACAACTCGAGTCGAACCCGAGCCAATTTCAGATTTCCTCGAGCAAACCTCCGAGCCGCTCCCTTTTTTTTCTTTCTTATGTTTAAATTTTTAACTTGTTAATAGGCCTATCAAACGGGTTAGGTTGGATCAAAATGGGTTGGGTCGAGTTTGACCTAACCCATTTATGACCCATTCTCTTTTATCCATTTATAACCCAACCCGTTTATAACATGCATTTATGACATGCACTTATGTTTAAAATAGTTCAATTTAATTTTAATGAGTTATATATAATGATGAGCATATCACATGCACTTATGTGTATAGTGTAAGTGAAACATATGAAAATTGTACAAATTAACACTATTTAGGTATTAAGATTAGCACTACAACAGACTCTTTCCCCATCTGTAAATGCCTTTGTCATCCTAAACATGAAAGGTTTTTTTAAATATATGTATATATATATACATGTATAAATGCATATATACATGCACAATAAATGTTTTGCATAGCAGTTCAAATGAAATAGATTTCATTTACAGTACATGCAGTAAATCAAAGAATATTAAGATTAAGTAAATAGTTTGAAAATTTACTATTATATCTTATACAAAAACCCTTCTAAAACCTTAGGTTAAATATAAATATACACACATATAATAGATATTACATAACTATGTAAACTCTACACATGCAACCAAAATAAATTTGGAACAAGAAATAATATATCGGGGTTTGTGAAAAAGAATGCTTCCTTGCAAGCGAAGATTTAATACAAAATTTGATGTAATTGTAAAACATGGAACGAAGCATTAATCTAATGTTTCCCTTTTTACTTTCAATTGGCAGAGTTTGTTTTAGAATGATTTAAAATATGATAATTAAATCATCATATTAAGTTGATGATAAAAATTAGTTAATGTAATTATTACCAAGTTTTATTTACATAGCAATTCATGTGTAAACATTCAAATCTAAATCTTTTGATATGAAAACTGAATTATTAGCAAGGAAATTACAAAGTTAAATTTTGTTTATTTTTTTCACAATAACAAAGTCGGACGACCTAGGCATATATAGATTCGTAATAAGAAGATCTAGATATAGATTAAACATACTGGATGAATAAGCAAATAAAATAAAGAAAATGTAATGACCCGCCTTTTGACACTCAAAAATTGACACTAATAAATCCACACCGTGAAGAATAATGTATAATAGACAGGGTTGGGATGAAAGAAATGACAGAACAAAATCTCACATCATGAGGAGTAATGTATAATATTCAATTGATCTTTAGAAAAGAAAACTTTAATACACATAATAATCAGAGTAAGCTAACTTATCATCAACCTGGACAGTTATAACACCATGTCCTTACAATTGTTGGTAAATACAAATCAAGTAATACGACGAAAAATAAAATACATGAGTATGACTTGGAGGCATCCAACTCGTCTTTTGAAGCTCAAAAGCGTCCATAGCTAAATCTAGAAATATACTCGTGGCTGACACGAGCATTATAAGGAAATAACACCCGGATCAGTCTGCTAAGCCAGCGTGAGAAACTCAAATCACATAGATTTATATTCATGAAACCCTTTAAAAATAAAGGTATCTGGTAAGACCACACCGCAAATAAACACATATGGGTTTTTACCTTACGATAACCAAACCATTTCTATTAGAAAATCTAGTGTTATTATAATAATATATACGATTGAAAATAAACAAAACCAAAATGATTACATTAATTACATTTAATAATATATTTAGCATAAACCTAAATCCTTAAGGCACGTATTGGAAAATAGATTCCATCAATGATAAGGCAGCTAGGGTACAACATATCACAATACACATTTAGATAAAATGCACCAAGGGCTACATATGGACCCTCGCATGGAAAGACCGGCCTACCCCTTCCTTGATAGTACCAAATATGTCATCACCCCAGTTTTTCCCGATAAATCGTCTTCGGGTCCACAACATACATATTCCGTAAATACCAACCTAGATACAAGTGATGACCATATCCTAATTGTAGTGGACCATATAGACTTGCGGCATATCCTATGTTTTAGTTATTATTAGGTATGAGACTCGAGGCTATGTTTTACCCTTTTAGCAAATCCCACTTGGAATACTAGAACTGTCCTCTAAGCAATATGTGACATCCCAGAAATTTGGGCAATATCAATTTAATAATCTACGTTAAAAATTAAATTGATTTGATAATATTTGTTAATAATATTTGAATTGATTTAATAATCTTCTTTTAAATAAATATTTAACAGATAATTTATCCTTTGAAAACAAATTTAATTGTTTTCTATTTACAATATATATTTATATATTTGTATATGTATTATAAATAGTTAATCTTTGTTTTAAATTTAATAAATAAAGTTATGTTTTCTAATTCTAATATTTTTGGTAAATTTGGAAAATTGATTTAATTTAGTATTAAGCTATTAAATAATCATATGGCTTTAAAATACTTAAGATTTAAGTTTAATTTGTTTAAATTAATTTTAGCTTAAATTTAAATTAAACAAAAGGTTCGTTTGTTCTTTTTAAATATAGGTTGGTACAATAAGTAATTTATTAAATAAAGGGATAGTTCTTTTATAAATCATTTTGATTTAATAATGAGCTATACTAATAATGTAAATCTTTATAAATGGATTTTTAATAAAATTGTTATTTCAACTCTAATTATATATATATGTGTGTTTGAATGAAAGTTATGATCTGGAAATTAAATAAACATTATTAATATTAATATAAGTATAAAATAAAATAATAATAAGTAATTAAATATTTATTAGTCTATGTTTAAAAATAAAAGAAAAATAAAAAGAAGTACATATGTTAAGTAACAAACCGTTATAAGTGATAAACAATTTTATCTATATACATTAAGTTTTGAAGGCAACTAAGCAAAGTAAAAATATGTTGCCTGTAAAACTTAGTAGTTCTGTAAAGAAAGGGAAGTAATCATGACTGTAAAGCTTAGAGATGAAGGCAAGATCAAAGTAAATAAAAATATCTCTGATCTTAATTAGTACAAACAAATTTTTTTATATGTTGTATTGTACAAAGACAATATGATCACTGTTGTACAAAAGTATAATTAACCTGTCTGCATATCACTCTGTAAAACTTTGTATACATACATCAACTCCTCCTCATTTCAGATCGAGCTGAGTGAGAAGAAGGTAAATATAAACAAAGCAATTCAGGTAAAGCTATGAAGACTGTAAATAAAGTATGCAAAAAAAAGTAAAATATCTAAGCATAAAAATAAGTAAGTTGAGACATAAAGTACATCCACATTAAAAGCTTTCATCTCAGCATAAAATTTGAGACAATTTGAAATATTGAAGAAAATTTTCAGCCTCCAAAATAAAATATCTTGCCTCATACAAACAAATGAGTCTGATCAAGGAAAATAAGTTATACCCAGATATCACCTACCCCATGTACAAACTCTTCTATATTTATACTTATTTTAGTTCGTTCATTACAACATAGCAAATCTGAAATAATAACAAATGCTTCCATTTACACAAACTTAAGTAATATTTGTAACTCAACAAAAGCAAGAGATTTAGGAGATTGAAAGAAAAACAGTTCCCAGTTTTAAAGTTTAAGCTGTTTCAAAACAATGGTGCTCTGTTCCTTTTCTTTAATCAAGGTGAGTAACATCACAATTTAATAGTTTAAGTATATAATTGTTCTGTTGCAAGTTTTTCTCTGGAATTCAGTTTGTGTTGAATATATTTCTTTGTATAATTCTGTGTTAAGTATGAATATTTTGATGAGCATCTGTATCCCTATCTGTCTTTAGTTACAGGTTTAAAATCCTCAACAAAATTTCATTTTGTTCTTAATTCAAGCTTTAACAAGACATAAGTTTGAACATTAAATGCTGGTATTAACAGAAACTTGAGTTTAAAAATTGTTTAAGGGAAAAACAGTGGTATTAGTTCTGGGAAATATAAAACTACAGTAGAAAACTAAAATAAGCTAAACCTCAATGATTTTAAATCGTGTATTCAGGGTTATGAATCAAATACATATACCATATTATGATTTTTAAAACTAATATTATGATTTTCAGTCAAGTGGTTTAGGTGCAGTTCGTCTTTGAACAAATGTTGGTTTTTGGGTGATTTATGGTGTTCTATGCGACTGGAGGTGGTCGGGTTGTATGCGGGCGTGGAGGAGCTTACCGAGGTGATGGGAAAAATGGTCGTTGGTGGTGGAATTCATCGAGGAGGTTGCCGTAGAGGATTTTTGCTTAGAACCCTAGTTTAACTAGGCTAGGCAAAATCAATCGCCACGGATCTTGGAATTGATCGAGTTTAGCAAGGTTTTGGATAAGGGAAGTAGACGTGTAGAAGAGGAAGATGCAGGAGTCTTAGCACCTACGATGGTCGGATTTGAGTAGTCGACGTGATGTTCTAGGTTTTGGTATTGAGGCAATTCAAGTTCCAGGTTTTCGAGTTTATACTCGAATTCGAATCTGTGTGGAGAATGGGTTGACTGAGGATCGAAGGATGGGTTGTAGGTGGTTGTCGATGTTCTCGATGTAGTGGCGGCAACTGGTGTTCGTCGCTGGCGATGTGCACGTGCACCGTGCCATTGCAGTTCTGTAAATTTTGTTGGGTGCAGAGTTTTTGCCTCAGGAAGACTCGAGTTATTCGAGTGTTTAACTCGAAGCATGGGAGGAGAAGACTCAAAGCAAGCTGGGTTTGATCTCGAGGCAGAGGATGGTTTCAGGTTTTAGTAAACCTGTTTTTCCCAGGTTTAAACGTTGTCCAAATTTTTTTTAAAACAGGATTTTATGCTGTGTTTTAAATTTAAGGGTTAAAGTATAAATTCAAATGAAACTTTGAATCTAAGGTTTTATAAATGAATTCAGATTTTAAATTAAGAATTAAAAATCAAGTTTTTCAAAAGCAAGTTAAAACCAGAGTTTTAAATTCAAAGTTAAACTAATGAATTCAGGTTTTGTAACGACCCGTAAATTTCCGATAATTAAAATAGCTAATTTAATAAGTTTTCGTGATTTTAGTGTTAGAAAAAAATTTATAAGTCGTTTGGAATAATAATAAATGGAATGAATTTCGACAACAATTATCCAAGTAATGAAAAATAAATGCTACTTAGTGAATGCCTTTGAAATCAATAGTTGAATAGGATAATAAATGTTGAAATTCATTGGGTATAATAGAGTAATTGATTGATAAGTAAAATCTATTTAAAATCAAATATTGACTATTGAACCGGTAAAATATTTTAAATTAAATATTTGGAAATTATTCAATAATTTAATAATGGGAATTAAATAACCGTATAATGGAAATAGTTGTTCTATAATTTTAATTCGTTTCAAAAGTTAAATTTTATAAGTTCATTTTGAATATTTCAAAAGATAGTGATTTAAGAATAATCAAATTTGTTAAATTTAATATTACGAATGTTTGAATAAATTAAATTCCGAATTTGATATGATTAATTTGATATTGAAATTTAATATACGAAAATAGAGTGAATAATTGAAATTTGATTTAATATGATTCAAATTGGTTTACAAAGTGAATGTAAGTTATATTTGGATTTTAATAGAGTTAATAAGATTTTAAAATTGGAATTTATTGGATAAATTGAATAATGGGTTTACTATGATTAAAAATGATTTGTAAAATTTTATTTTATCATATGAAAGTTAGAATGATGTTGTAGAACTTTTAAAACTGAATTTAAAATTTGTTTGTGAAAATTGAATATTTTAATATTTAATTATCGACTGGAAAATAGCCAATTTTTGAACAGTCTCAGAATTGGACAAAACTAGTTCCATTGGATCCGTAATAGTTAGTTATTATCGGATTTCAATTTTCGTAGCAATCGGAGTTGTCGTTTGACCGTGGCAGCTCGAAACGCGTTGAAATTGTTTAATATTAATTTTGCGAGTTAAAAATAGTCATTTTTCAAACGGTCTCGGATTTCGATGAAACTAGTTTCATTGGATCCGTAATGTGATATTATTGTAAGTTTTCAAATTTCAAGTCAAACGGATTTACCGTTTGTCCGGGGCAAGCCAAAACGCATAGAAAATCGTTTAATCGGTTTAATTTAAAATTGGTCGTTTATTTCCGTAACTCTCACATATGATCGAATTAGCTTCCGAAACCTATTCCATTGTGTCCGGAACACGGGGTAAACCCTAGAAACGTCGGTCACCGCGTTTCGTTTGGAGATCGTTTGAAAGAGCATGTAAATTTTGGAACTAATAATAAAATAATATATAAAATCTTATATAAACGTTTGCACAGTGAAACCCTAAGGGGTTTCGTGGCCGCCTCTTTCTGATTAATGGCCGAAATTTTGCCGACCTTCTTCCGTTAATCTCTCACAATCCATACGATATTTCAAGAAACTTTCAACTGGAGATTTGTAGAGGACATCACGAACTTCAAATCCATACGGTTGTTTGCGTGAATCGTTGTCATTTGGAAGCGCTAGGGGGCCGCGTTCGGCTTCGCGTCGCGCACGTCGTTCGACAAATTTATGGTGCCGAGCTTCGAGCTATTGGGGCCGTGAGTGGAGACGACAATGGCGCTCATCGTGGCGACGGTGGATCGGGTTCCGGTTGGGTGTTGGCGACGTGGTATGGAGCCCTAGTTTTGGTGATGGGTTTCGGCTACCTGATGAGCTCGCGCGTGATGTTTGGGGAGGAAGCTTTACGTTGGGCCGGGCCAAATTTTGGGTATGGGTTGTTTAAAGTGTTAGTTAAATTATTTTAAATTAAATTTTCGATCAACTTATAACCGGTATATCTCCTTCGTACGAGATCGGAATCGGATGAAACAAGCGGCAATGGGATCGTGGCGACAAGCACTATGCTCTGGGATCGATTTGGAGATGTTTAAAGCCTGTTAAAATTTTAGATCAAATTGAACGTCGTTTGATTTGATTTGAAATTGAAATTCAAGGTGAGTGTTTTATAACGCTCACACCGTACTAAATATTTTTATGCTAGTTAAATTTGATATTATGAAGTGTTATGATTTTATTTATTGTTGTTTGATAAAAATTTAATTGTCATATAGCTTGTCATTTGCATTAACTGTTGAAAAATTAAATTGACAGTTAAATTGAAATTAAAATTGAATTGCGAATAAATTACCTGACATTGATAACTATGAAACTGCCATGAATTGTATTGCTTATTGGATGATGTATTTTGATGGATGCTATTGGTTGATAATTGAATGTTTGGATGTTTATTTGCTTATATAGATCCTGTTATGCATACATATGATACTGTGATTTAATTTAAATAATATATACTCATCCTTGACATCTAATTGAAATAAATAACTACTTGGCCATAGGATAGAAAATTATATATGGACACCGAATTGGTTAAATTAATAGTTTTTGAAATCGTCGATTTGAATTTATTTAAATGTTTTGATTTAAAAGTTATAAACAGAAACCGATTTATAGAAATTGAATTCATCGAAAAATTGAGTTTGGAATGTTGAAATAAAATTTGGTTAAAGGAATTTTGTTAAAGAATTAAGTTGAGACTTTGAAATTTAAAATTTGGTTATGATTGAAGTTCGAAAATTTATTCGTTTAAGGGATTGAACCTTAAATCGAGCTTTGAATATTATTAAGTAAAAGTGATATAAAAATGATATTTTGAAATCGAGTTTGGAATTGAATCATATTTGAAATTGGAATTTAGACTTGAATATTGATGGAAAATTTGTTAAGTGTTATAAATGGATATTTTGAAATCAAGCTCCAAATCGATAAAAAAAATTGAAATTGAATAAATTGAAGGTGAATGTAGAATTGAATTGATTTGAAGTTAAAGTTGACGTTGTTTTGAATTGAAATCGAAATTGAATCGGTAAAATGGAAATTGAGATTGATTGGAAATTGGGAAGTTGTAATTGAAATGGATTGGTTTTGAAGCTGTTTTAATTTGTTTCCAAATTACTCTGTTATATAAACCATTTTGAATACTTAAACTATTTTAATCTATTTTTAATCTACTTAACCCAATTTAAATTATTTTAAACTAATTTATCTATTTTAAATCCATTTCAAGATTTTAATTATTTTTAACTATTTTAATTATTTAAACTACTTTTAAACTACTTAAAACTATTTTCTAAAATTTCAAGCTGGTTAATAAGGTGGAATGTTTATGTTTAAATCTTGAATTTAAATACGAATTGGGTTAAATGAAGTTGCAACATAAAATTTAAATTCGGAATGATTTTGAAACCGAAATAAGATATTGAGACGCAAAATGATTTTTGAAAAGGAACCTTATATTTTGAATGGCTATGTCGATATTTGAAATGGATTTGATTTTGAAGTGAATATGACATTTGATATCAATCATGAATCGATTCGAAATGTAAAAGAGCCAACGGTGTAATAATACGTAGTTATTAAAGAGACCGGGATCGGATATGGACATACTCTCTGTCGATACCGAAAACCACTTTAATAACTATTATACGCGGAGTGTTGATCCAGAATGAAGTGGATGGTTTGGTGAACGCGTTGACTGAAGAAAGAGAACGATTATTGGATGACCCCTGACATGACTAAAACAGGAGCCGCGCCGGGCCATTGAGGTTCGCCACCTCTAGCGGACACACTTCTTCGATACCATATCTATTACATTTGTGATGCGATTTGGGTGCACCCCTTGATTTCGGAGTGTTGTTTCGCGGTGTTGGGGTAGCTGCTGGCTATGCCCAACATCAGTCCGGATCACGCAACTACTAGTATCCTAGTTGGTATCGCCTCATGTACCTTGTCATACTGATTATCCTATTCGCGACCACTACGTTTTGATTTGTACCTTGAGTATATGGATTGCCCTCTGGTGACTTCCGGTTTTGGGGAAACTACGGTCTTGTATATGCTTTTGGGAATATAAAATGTGTTAAGGGGGATTATGGTAACGCCTTAACGCTATTTTGATACTTTATATTACTGATAGACATTATCTACTTAGCGTATATTACTACATAGTAGATAGTTTCACGGATCCTTGAGAGATGGAAAATCCTGTAACATCTCTTAAGTTATTGCACGCACGTTGACACTGGATATGAGATGTCAAACCCCGTAAACATCTCTGACGCCGTTACACTCATATTTATTTACGATTGATTTAACTTTCATAAGGATATTTTAGTCCTGACTCGAGTGTTTTGTCTTTTCATTACGCTCGGGTCAGTCCTGAGTTTTCAGTTTAGGTTGAAGATCATTTCCTTGGAGGACGGAGACGAAGATTTGGTATATTATCTACTACTATTATATTCATTCCATTCCGCTGCATTGTTGTATGATATTTGTTGTGTATGTAACTCTGATAAATGTTGTATAATAATAATCAAATGTATTCATTTCAAATGTATTCATTTAATTAACAGCTTCATGAACTGTTATTTTATTATTATACTTTAGCCTTCCGCTGTGAGATTCTGTGTTGTTTCATTTCCTTTATTTCCCTTCCTTTTCTTTTCTTAATTACCCCAATAACTATCTGCCCTTTTAATGGTTTGGAATCGACATGGGTATTTGATCGTCGGTTTAAACTGTCCAAAAAGGCGGGTCGTTACAGGTTTCTTTTGAATTGAAATCTGAAACTTAAATCAGTTTTTAAATCTAAATATATAAAACCAGTTAATTAAAATAGTTTTGAAAAGTAAATTTGTTTCAAATAAATATTTGAATTGATTTCTAACATAGTTCTTTTTAATGGGGTTTTGAATGGAAAGTAAAATATTAATGTATTTTGGGAATTTGAATTTAAATAAAGAATTAAATAGTTGAATTTAAAGGGCTTTCCTTATGTAAGTAACAAATGTTATTTACATTTATTTAAAAGATTATAAATTGAATTTAAATTTAGTTAGTGTTAAATAAATAATCATTTTGAATCTTAAATTCAAAATGGAATTTGAATTTAAATTTAAAATGTAACGTTCTAATACACTTTAATATTAATTAAGTCATTAATAAAGAAATGAATTATCTTAGGAATAACTAAGATATTTAAATGATTTAATGAATAAGTTAATTAAGAAATGACTTATGTATTAATAATTTCGATCAATTTATAATTAGAAATTAATTAAGGAAGTAATTTAAGAAATGTTATTAGTTAATGAAGATAATTAACTAAAGATTATTAATTAATATATGTGGTTAATCTTGATAAATAATTAGATTAATTAGATAATTTATTGTAAATTGTTAAGTGTAATTACTTGCTAAAAGTAATTAAGAGATTAATTACTTTCTGTAATTAATTTTGATAATATGATCAATTTGAGTTAATTAATTTAGTTTAATTAATTTAAGAAATCATTTGGTGATTTGATGTGCATAATTCCTTAAGTGTAATCAATGGAGCACAATTACTTGGAGAAGTAATTAGATGATAATTACTGGATGTAATTAATACAAAAGGAATTGTAAATGGAGTAATTTGGATAATTACTTTTGTAATTAATCATGGGATTAATTAATGGAGATAATTAATTATGGAATAATTAATTTATTAATATGTAACTAAGGGTAGTTAATTACTGGTTGATATTAATCAAGGATGATTAATAATTGTGTTTAATTAAAGATTAATTGCTTAATGTAATTAATTTAAATAAAGTAATTTAATTTAAATCTAAATTAGAGATCATTAATTAATATAATTAATGATGTAATTAAGAATTTGTTAATTAAGGAATAATCAATAATGGGATGATTAATTTATGTAATTAATTAAGAATAAATGTAATTAAGTATAAATGAAGTAATTAAATGTTAATTACTATAAATGATTTAGGATAATTAATTTGGGAAATTAAATAAAGACTAATTACTCATTATAATTAGAAGATGATTAATCAAAGGTATCTAATCAAGATTAATATCTAGAGATTAATTAATTAATTAATTTGATTTATAATTAATTAATGGTTGTATAAGCAGGATTTATTGATGAAGTAATTAATTTAATTTACTTTAAATTAATTAAAGATATAAGTAGTTAATTTAATTCATTTTAAATTAATTATAGATTGTGATTTATAAATCATTGCTTATGGATGAATGTTATTGATATTTTATTTGATATGAATAATATCTATGTGATATGGATGCATAGTTAAATGCGATAATATTTATTATCTGTTTGGATGATAATATGAATTATCTGTTTATTATGATGATGTGATTATCTACTGTGATATTGTGAATTATCTATCTGTGTGTGTATTGATTTTATCGAATTAAACAGTTAAGACTAAATAGACAACTTAGCCTTAAAAGACACGTTTTGGATTTCGATGAGAGCGGGATCGGTTTTCCTTATTTGGAACATCCAAAAACCACATCGATTCCAAATTAATGATAGGTCGTGAATCTGAAGTGAAGATTCAGAGTGCAAGGGTTATTGTCGCTAACTCTGAGGGTGATTCCAAAATGAGTGTAACGAGATAATGCCTTCGGTTTCGTTCGAACCCGGAACGAACTTGTATGGATTGAATGCTTTCAACACTTCGTCAGGTGGGCGATGAGCATTCTAAGAAATGTATTCTCTAAAGGTAATTGTAGCCTCAAGCCTCATCAACCGGGAATGGCTAAAACATGGGAGGTGCAGCAAGGTTAGGTGGGTCATGCCCAAGAAGGACAAGATCTTCCCCTTTCTAGATGTCCCTTTTTATTCGGCTGTGGGCAGTTGGTTGCAACAACTACGGGGTTGTCTTGTTCGGGACTGTTCAGTAAGGAATGGTTCCGTCCTTGTGTTGCAGGGGGTCGGAGTGATCCTCGGTACATTGATCTAGGCCACGTATTGTGACGGGCGGTACCCCAGTAGCCCTGCCATTGTATGGAATCCACAATCCAATAAGTGCCAACGGTTTTGATTGTATTACCCACTTTTGTGGCTAGTAGCTGGAATTTAATCATGTAACAATTTCGGCTATTTTCTATTTACTTGAAAACCCTAGACCTATTATAATATCACTGAATTTCCTATAAAATATTTTGGATAGCGTAAGGTAAAAACTTACCCATGTTTATTTGTGGGGAGTCTTACGCGATACCTTTTGTTTTCAAAGGATTTTCAAAATTAAGCAACTTTAACCTATTACTCATACCAGACCCATGTCTGACCCGGAGTTTATTTTTGTTTTTCATAAACTCTCGGGTACTCAAATTTTTACGAGTAGCTAAGGGATTCAGGTTAGCTTTGACGAATTTTGGAGGAGCAATGGAGTAGGAGGCTTAAGCGTTGTAGATATACATATAGTTCCGCTGTGTTGGTATCTCTGTATTGTTTGAGTTGTATCGAGTTGTATTAGCTAGACAGGTGTATATAACTGCCTAGTATGTGATGTATTATCTGTATATCTCTGATGGATGTTGTATATTATGTAAATGCTTATGTAATTATTATAATTTATTCGCTCCGCTGTGAGATTCTGATGTTGTCCCTTTCTTTCTTCAGGACGATACGGATTTCTGGGCATAGAAAGCCGGGTCGTCACAGTTGGTATTAGAGCGCTAGGTTTAGGGAATACCTAGGCTCTTGGGTGATTTCTTTCCTGAGAGAGCGTATTTGTAATTTTGATATATATATATATATATATATATATATATATGTATATATATTTATTTCTACCTATTGTTGGGTTACATGTTCAGGTTTTCCAATGAGTTATAAAGGTAGATAGGTAGTGGTGTGTGTAACACAACTACCAATGGTTGGAGTTTGAATATTTGAGGTTGGAAGTGTACTTGACGAGACTGTAGACCTAATACCATCTCGAGTAAGCTTTGGGTGGCATAAGGATTTCATTAATCTCTGAATGAAATTTGTTAAGGTTCGGAGTTCATCTTTAAGGCGTAAGTTTGGATGAGATAGAGTTTGGATCTGTCGGTTGAACAGAAGCAAGTCATGATATCTTGATACATCAAGGTGCAGTAGCTGTGTGATGAGACACAGTGACTATGGATGTCTTCGAAGATGTTTCTTTGGGACAAGTTAAGGAAGAGTGTCTTCTCGGTGTTGTGTCTGTGTTCTGCTGGGTGTTTCTATTTGCTTTGAGGTCCGAGTTTCTCGAAGAGCTTGGGATTAGGAAGTCTTCTGGCTTAGCAGTTTTTCTTGAGGTAACTTCAGAAGCAGCAGAGTAGTTCCATTTCTTCGATGGATTGGCTACATAAGCGTAAGCTGTTCTGTTTGGTAAAGAGAGAGAAGTATCTTTGGAATTAGGCTGGATCAATCGCAAAAGTGACTTGCGATAGTTTGAGTGTTCTCTTGTGTTTCAGAAATTTTTCTGGATGTCTTCAGGAAGTCAGAGTTTTGTCAGCATTTGAAGATTGAGTTTGGTGTCGAATGGATTTCCAGGAGTAGTACCGATGGATCAGCTTAGTAATAGGTTGATTTTTGAGTTTGGTAAAGCAGATCAGATTTTGGAGGAACTTCTGAGTTTTATTTTTGGAATGTGTTGTCCAATCTGTGCTTGAGTTCATCATCAACATTTTCATCTGTTCAATCAGAGTTGCGCAGTGGAAGCATGGTGGCAGCTGTTTTAGTTTGGAAGCAATGAGATGTTGCAATGTTTGGACTAGAGTGTTCTACAGGAAATTTTTCAGGATTGAGACCATATTGGGAGTGCATCTGTTTTATTATTTCTGGATGAGAGATGTGAGTTCTGTTTTCTGTTTTGGAATAGAGTTGTATTCTGAGTTTTGGTTGATCTTGGAAAGATCATTTTGTTGGATTGTCTTTGTTTCAGTTTGTTTCTAAGGACATCAGCAAGAGTTGAGCTGATCAGAAAAGATGTAAGCAACACAGGATCGTTTGAAGAATTTTGGTGGATAAGAGATGGAGGAATTTAGATTTCGAAGTCGGAGATTTGATTTTGGATAAGTGTTTGGTCTTCAGGATTGAATTGTCAGTTTGGATAACTAAAATTCGTTGTGTTTCACGTATCTCTGAGGAAGTACGTGTAAGATCTATCTCTGGTTATAGAACAAGTAGTTCAGGGAGTTTTGGATGTTGATTCAGACTTATCTGTAGTCTGATATCCTGTCTTGTTTTGTAGATCTAGATAAGTGAGCTCTATAGCTTAGTAGCTAGATTGTTTGGATTCTATAGAGCGAGTAACCCGGTATTTATACTTGAGGAAACTCGAGAAAATTCTACCCGGAATTTTGTCTGGATAGTTAGATTTGTTTGTTTGGATGAATTGGTTGCTATGTATGTTAGCATATGATTGATATATGCTTGTGTTTTAGAATTAAATTTTTAATTAAATTATTAAATTACTTTTTTTAAATTTCGGGGACGAAATTCTTTTAAGGGGAAAGGAATGTGACATCCCAGAAATTTGGGCAATATCAATTTAATAATCTACGTTAAAAATTAAATTGATTTGACAATATTTGTTAATAATATTTGAATTGATTTAATAATCTTCTTTTAAATAAATATTTAACTGATAATTTATCTTTTGAAAACTAATTTAATTGTTTTCTATTTACAATATATATCTATATATTTGTATATGTATTGTAAATAGTTAATCTTTGTTTTAAATTCAATAAATAAAGTTATGTTTTCTAATTCTAATATTTTTGGTAAATTTGAAAAATTGATTTAATTTAGTATTAAGCTATTAAATAATCATATGGCTTTAAAATACTTAAGATTTAAGTTTAATTTGTTTAAAATAATTTTAGCTTAAGTTTAAATTAAACAAAAGGTTCGTTTGTTCTTTTTAAAAATAGGTTGATACAATAAGTAATTTATTAAATAAAGGGATAATTCTTTTATAAATCATTTTGATTTAATAATGAGCTATATTAATAATGTAAATCTTTACAAATGGATTTTTATTAAAATTGTTATTTCAACTTTAATTATATATATGTGTGTTTGAATGAAAGTTATGATTTGGAAATTAAAATAAACATTATTAATATTAATATAAGTATAAAATAAAAAAATAATAAGTAATTAAATATTTGTTAGTCTATGTTTAAAAATAAAAGAAAAATAAAAGAAAGTACATATGTTAAGTGACAAACCGTTACAAGTGATAAACAATTTTATCTATATACATTAAGTTTTGAAGGCAACTAAGCAAAGTAAAAATATGTTGCCTGTAAAACTTAGTAGTTCTGTAAAGAAAGGGAAGTAATCATGACTGTAAAGCTTAGAGATGAAGGCAAGATCAAAGTAAATAAAAATATTCTGATCTTAATTAGTACATACAAATTTTTTTATATGTTGTATTGCACAAAGACAATATGATCACTGTTGTACAAAAGTATAATTAACATGTCTGCATATCACTCTGTAAAACTTTGTATACATACATCAACTCCTCCTCATTTCAGATCGAGCTGAGTGAGAAGAAGGTAAATATAAACAAAGCAATTCAGGTAAAGCTATGAAGACTGTAAATAAAGTATGCAAAACAAAGTAAAATATCTAAGCATAAAAATAAGTAAGTTGAGACATAAAGTACATCCACATTAAAAGCTTTCATCTCAGCATAAAACTTGAGTCAATTCGAAATATTGAAGAAAATTTTCAGCCTCCAAAATAAAATATCTTGCCTCATACAAACAAATGAGTATGATCAAGGAAAATAAGTTATACCCAGATATCACCTACCCCATGTACAAACTCTTCTATATTTATACTTATTTTAGTTCGTTCATTACAACATAGCAAATCTAAATAATAGCAAATGCTTCCATTTACAAAAACTTAAGTAATATTTGTAACTCAACAAAAGCAAGGAGATTTGGGAGATTGAAAGCAAAACAGTTCCCAGTTTTAAAGTTTAGGCTGTTTCAAAACAATGGTGCTCTGTTCCTTTTCTTTAATCAAGGTAAGTAACATCACAATTTAATAGTTTAAGTATATAATTGTTCTGTTGCAAGTTTTTCTCTGGAATTCAGTTTGTGTTGAATATATTTCTTTGTATAATTCTGTGTTAAGTATGAATATTTTGATGAGCATCTCTGTATCCCTATCTGTCTTTAGTTCCAGGTTTAAAATCCTCAACAAAATTTCATTTTGTTCTTAATTCAAGCTTTAACAAGACATAAGTTTGAACAATAAATGCTGGTATTAACAGAAACTTGAGTTTAAAAATTGTTTAAGGGAAAAACAGTGGTATTAGTTCTGTGAAATATAAAACTACAGTAGAAAACTAAAATAAGCTAAACCTCAATGATTTTAATTCGTGTATTCGGGGTTATGAATCAAATACATATACCATATTATGATTTTTAAAATTAATATTATGATTTTCAGTCAAGTGGTTTAGGTGCAGTTCGTCTTTGAACAAATGTTGGTTTTTGGGTGATTTATGGTGTTCTATGCGACTGGAGGTGGTCGGGTTGTATGCGGGCGTGGAGGAGCTTACCGAGGTGATGGGAAAAATGGTCGTTGGTGGTGGAATTCATCGAGGAGGTTGCCGTAGAGGATTTTTGCTTAGAACCCTAGTTTAACTAGGCTAGGCAAAATCAATCGCCACGGATCTTGGAATTGATCGAGTTTAGCAAGGTTTTGGATAAGGGAAGTAGACGTGTAGAAGAAGAAGATGCAGGAGTCTTAGCACCTACGATGGTCGGATTTGTGTAGTCGACTTGATGTTCTAGGTTTTGGTATTGAGGCAATTCAAGTTCCAGGTTTTCGAGTTTATACTCGAATTCGAATCTGTGTGGAGAATGGGTTGACTGAGGATCGGAGGATGGGTTGTAGGTAGTTGTCGATGTGCTTGATGTAGTGGCGGCAACTGTTGTTCGTCGCTGGCGACGTGCACGTGCACCGTGCCATTGCAGTTCTGTAAATTTTGTTGGGTGCAGAGTTTTTGCCTCAGGAAGACTCGAGTTATTCAAGTGTTTAACTCGAAGCATGGAAGGTGAAGACTCGAAGCAAATTGGGTTTGGTCTCGAGGCAGAGGATGGTTTCAGGTTTTAGTAAACTTGTTTTTCCCAGGTTTAAATGCTGTCCAATTTTTTTTTAAAACAGGATTTTATGCTTTTTTTTAAATTGAAGGGTTAAAGTATAAATTCAAATGGAACTTTGAATCTAAGGTTCTATAAATGAATTTAGATTTTAAATCAAGAATTAAAAATCAAATTTTCCAAAAGCAAGTTAAAACCAAAGTTTTAAATTCAAAGTTAAACTAATGAATTCAGGTTTCTTTTGAATTCAAATCTGAAACTAAAATCAGTTTTTAAATCTAAATATATAAAACCAGTTAAATAAAATAGTTTTGAAAAGTAAATTTGTTTCAAATAAATATTTGAATTGATTTTTGACATAGTTCTTTTTAATGGGGTTTTGAATGGAAAGTAAAATATTACTGTATTTTGGGAATTTAAATTTAAATAAAGATTTAAGTAGTTGAATTTAAAGGGCTTTCCTTATGTAAGTAATAAATGTTATTTACATTTATTTAAAAGATTATAAATTGAATTTAAATTTAGTTAATGTTAAATAAATAATCATTTTAAATCTTAAATTCAAAATGGAATTTGAATTTAAATTTAAAATTTAACGTTCTAATACACTTTAATATTAATTAAGTCATTAATAAAGAAATGAATTATCTTAGGAATAACTAAGATATTTAAATGATTTAATGAATAAGTTAATTAAGAAATGACTTATGTATTAATAATTTAGATCAATTTATAATTAGAAATTAATTAAGGAAGTAATTTAAGAAATGTTATTAGTTAATGAAGATAATTAACTAAAGATTATTAATTAATATATGTGGTTAATCTTGATAATTAATTAGATTAATTAGATAATTTATTGTAAATTGTTAAGTGTAATTACTTGATAAAAGTAATTAAGAGATTAATTACTTTCTGTGATTAATTTTGATAATATGATCAATTTGAGTTAATTAACTTAGTTTAATTAATTTAAGAAATCATTTGGTGATTTGATGTGCATAATTCCTTAAGTGTAATCAATAGAGCATAATTACTTGGAGAAGTAATTAGATGATAATTACTATATGTAATTAATACAAAAGGATTTGTAAATGGAGTAATTTGGATAATTACTTTTGTAATTAATCATGGGATTAATTAATGGAGATAATTAATTATGGAATAATTAATTTATTAATATGTAATTAAGGGTAGTTAATTACTGGTTGATATTAGTCAAGGATGATTAATAATTGTGTTTAATTAAAGATTAATTGCTTAATGTAATTAATTTAAATAAAGTAATTTAATGTAAATCTAAATTAGAGATCATTAAATAATATAATTAATGATGTAAATAAGAATTTTTAATTAAGGGATAATCAATAATGGGGTGATTAATTTATGTAATTAATTAAGAATAAATGTAATTGAGTATAAATAAAGTAATTAAATATTAATTACTATAAATGATTTAGGATAATTAATTTGGGAAATTAAATAAAGACTAATTACTCATTATAATTAGAAGATGATTAATCAAAGGTATCTAATCAAGATGAATATCTAGAGATTAATTAATTAATCAATTTGATTTATAATTAATTAATGGTTGTATAAGCAGGATTTATAGATGAAGTAATTAATTTAATTTACTTTAAATTAATTAGAGATAGAAGTAGTTAATTTAATTCATTTTAAATTAATTATAGATTGTGATTTATAAATCATTGCTTATGGATGAATGTTATTGATATTTTATTTGATATGAGTAATATCTATGTGATATAGATGCATAGTTAGATACGATAATATTTATTATCTGTTTGGATGATAATATGAATTATCTGTTTATTATGATGATGTGATTATCTACTGTGATATTGTGAATTATCTATCTGTGTGTATATTGATTTTATTGAATTAAACTGTTAAGACTAAATAGACAACTTGGCCTTAAAAGACACGTTTTGGATTTCGATGAGACCGGGATCGGTTTTCCTTATTTGGAACATCCGAAAACCACATCGATTCCAAATTAACGATAGGTCGTGAATCTGAAGTGAAGATTCAGAGTGCAAGGGTTATTGTCGCTAACTTTGAGGGTGATTCCAAAATGAGTGTAACGAGATAATGCCTTCGGTTTCGTTCGAACCCGGACCGAACTTGTATGGATTGAATGCTTTCAACACATCGTCAGGTGGGAAATGAGCATTCTAAGAAATGTATTCTCTAAAGGTAATCGTAGCCTCAAGCCTCGTCAACCGGGAATGGATAAAACAGGGGAGGTGCAGCAAGGTTAGGTGGGTCATGTCCAAGCAGGACAAGATCTTCCCCTGTCTAGATGTCCCTTTTTATTCGGCTGTGTGGGCAGTTGGTTGCAAACAACTGCGGGGTTGTCTTGTTCGGGACTGTTCAGTAAGGAATGGTTCCAGCCTTGTGTTGCAGGGGGTCGGGAGTGATCCTCGGTACGTTGATCAATGCCATGTACTGTGACGGCGGTACCCCAGTAGCCCTGCCATTGTATGGAATCCACAATCCAATAAGTGCCAACGGTTTTGATTGTATTACCCACTTTTGTGGCTAGTAGCTGGAATTTAATCATGTAACAATTTCGGCTATTTTCTATTTACTTGAAAACCCTAGACCTTTTATAATATCACTGAATTTCCTATAAAATGTTTTGGTTAGCGTAAGGTAAAAACTTACCCATGTTTATTTGTGGGGAGTCTTACGTGATACCTTTTGTTTTCAAAGGATTTTCAAAATTAAGCAACTTTAACCTGTTACTCATACCAGACCCATGTCTAACCCGGAGTTTATTTTTTTTTCATAAACTCTCGGGTACTCAAATTTTTACGAGTAGCCAAGGGATTCAGGTTAGCTTTGACGAATTCTGGAGGAGCAATGGAGCAGGAGGCTTCAGCGTTGTAGATATACATATAGTTCCGCTGTGTTGGTATCCCTGTATTGTTTGAGTTGTATCGAGTTGTATTAGCTAGAAAGGTGTCTATAACTGCCTAGTATGTGATGTATTATCTGTATATCTCTGATGGATGTTGTATATTATGTAAATACTTATGTAATTATTATAATTTATTCGTTCCGCTGTGAGATTCTGATGTTGTTGTTCTTTCTTCTCTATCTTTTCTATTTTCTCACCCCTTTCTTTCTTCAGGACGATACGGATTTCTGGGCATAGAAAGCCGGGTCGTCACACAATAATACAATGCCAGCATTCATACATACAAGTTGTTCAATATATGAAAGAATCAAACGCACTATTTCTACTACATCCTTTTCGAAATTACCCTCAGGATTAGTAGCAAGTATCCTTCGTACTTCAAAGAACTCCATCTTCGATTTCCATCGTCTTTAAGATGTCTCCAATTTGAATGCTTATGCTAGTTCAAAATGTTTTTCGAATAACTCATGTTTATTCGATCCCAGTCTCTCCGAACCAACAATCGATAGTTTCAAAACTGTCCAAAATTTGATAGTTAGGTACTTAACTATCAAATAAGCAAACAATCCAATCTGAGATTTAACCAATCAAGATTAAGCATGTAAGAAACCACTAAGCCTCTCAATTGATCCTTTCATTAATTAAAACCACCTTTTAAAATACCTTTTTTGAGAGAAACGAGTGTGTAGCGCAATGCTACACAGCCGATTAGATGAAATATGTTATAAATAATAGGAGTCGGGGTCGACCAATAAGCCTGGTCGATAGCCAATAGAAGTATTCCAGATAAAGCAAACCCTAAAAAGAACAAATGCAGCTAGTTGTATGTACAATAGTAGAAGCAAAGTTATAATGTAAATAATCAAAGTAAGGGCATTGTTAAGTGTAAGCTGAGTTGAAGATCCCACGAATGCAGCAAAAGGGATCCACTGATTAGACTGGAACGTGAGCAATCAATCTGTAGAAGCGTTGTTTTTGGGAGGAAGACGCCAAGTGAAGGGACGCCTATGCACTGAGCCTGTCCATAGATAAAACAAGAGATTTTGTTACAAATTCTATCAATACTGCTTTTGGGTTTATTGAAAACATAAGCATTTCTTTCTTTCCAGATGCACCGACTATAGATAGCAATGAAGGAATCAAGAATTTTATCCGGTTTTCTATATTGTCAATGATCAAAGAACGAGTGTATGGTCGGGATGTAGCCAATAAGGTTGGCACTGGCCGAGGCTACAAAGTAATAGGAGAAGTCACATTCGAAAAAAAGATGAACAATGGATTCTTCATGCGTAGAGCACATGACACAACAAGGGTCTAGCTGAGTGTTCCAACATTTGAGTCTATATTTAGTATTACTACGGGCATGGATGAGGCACCATTGGAAAAAAAGGATGTGGGGAGGGAGTCTCCATTTTCAAAGTCTTGCAAAAGAGAATGACCTACCAGGATGGTTGAGGAATGAATAACAAGAGGTAACCGAAAAGCTTTTCTCTGGAGCCAGAGCCCAGATATAGTAATTTGATGAGTCCATGACTTGGATGGAAAGGAGTAGGTTAGAGGCTGAGTTAAGGTCTATCAGCATATTAAGGTCAAAGAGAGCAGAGGGCAAATGCTGGTTGAATCGAGGGAGGTTAAATCAGCAACAGATCTGTAGTGGTTGGAGATATGGGGAAATCAATTAGCAAGAAAGTGGGCGGGGGGGGGGGGGGGTCTAATCTTGCTAGATATCAAGCCAGAAAAGGCAGTTGTGGCCGTTGCCTATGGATACGTGGAATAGAGATCTGACTCGGGGTATGAGTTTTGAAATCCCTTCCCAAAATGGAGAGGATGAAAGGCGTAGAGAAATATGGAGGGCCAAATAAGGGTTGGATTGGTAATGATACTGAAGGATCCAATCTTTCTAGATGAAGTGACCTGGAGTGATGATACGCCAAAGCCATTTGGATAAGAGAGCGATGTTGAAGGAGCGAAGATTAACTAGCCCTAAACCACCATGGTTTTCGTGCAGGCAGACTGACTTCCAATTTATTAGACATTTCCCTTTAGAACCATTCCAGAGAAAAGAACGCCCACTAGAATCAATTTTATTTATAACTCATTTCGGAAGTACATGAAATGACATCCAATGCGTGGGGAGGGCGGATAACACTGATTTGACAAGGATGAGGAGGCCTGCAGCAGATAGGGAGTTGGCTTTCCATGTTGATAATCGAGATTCCTGTCGAGCAAGTTTGGTGGGGTGAAGTCGGATACCAAGGTAAGTAATGGGAAAATGGTCAAGTTTACAGTTGAGAAAAGAGGCAAAAAAGGGGCCGAGGTGATGGGTGTCGTTGAGCATAAGGATGGAACTCTTACAAAAGTTGATGGATAGTCCGAAGATGAGTTCGAAGATATATATATAGAACTTTGAGACAATGAAGGTGGTCTGCATCTGGGGAGATCAATAATATGACGTCATCAGCAAATTGTAAGTTGGAGACAGACAGCCAAAATTGGGGAGGTTGATGCCGGCAAGGAGGTTATTGGAGATGATGAGTTTGACCATACTATTGAAGACATCCGAGATGAGCACAAAAAGAAGTGGCGAGAGAGGGTCGCCTTGTCTAAGACCTCTGGACAATTTTATATGCCTGCCTAAGGAAACATTGATAGAGATAGCTGAAAACTTGTATCTAGTATACATTTGATCCAGTTACACCAAGTATTTGAGAAACCTCTGTGTTTCATAAGGTCAAGCAAAAAATACCAATCAACAGAATCAAAAGCTTTGGGGAAGTCTAATTTGAGGAGGGCTCCTTGGGTGGAGGAGTGGTGACAGAATGAGATAACTTCCTGGGTTGCTGCAACACATTCTAAGATGTTTTGGCCCTGGATGAACGCCAACTGTTCCACGCCAACCAGAGAATCAATAACCTATTGCAGACGATTGGCGAGGAGTTTAGTGATAATTTTGAAGGCTGTGTTGAGGAGACTAATTGGACGAAAGGAAGGGAGGGTGGTGGAACCAGGGGATTTGGGGATGAGGATGATGTTGGCATAGTTTAGTCTTGCAATCAGTGAGGGATCTACACACATATCAATAATGTCGGATTTGATAGTTGCCCAAAAGTGTTTGAAAAAAGAGGTCCGAAGCCGTCTGGACCAAGGGTTTTATCATCGGCCATATCATTAACGGTCGACCAAATTTCTTCTTCAGTGAAGGGGGAATCGACAAGGATAAGGGCAGGGTTAGGGTAGAGGAGATTCCAGTCAATAGGCGGGAGCTGAGGAGAGGTTATGCCAAGGAGGTTGTGATAGTATTCGGTGAAGAGACGAAGGATGCCAGATTGATTGGTGAAGATGGTATCATTATGGAGGATTTCCAAGATGAAAATGGATCTGCGACGACCATTAGCAATACGATGAAAGTAGGTAGTGTTCTTGTCTCTGTCTTCAATCCATTTGGCTTTCGAACGTTGCTTCCAACCAATCTCTTCTTGCTTGATGAGTCTGTCTAGTTCTACCTCCAACTCATGCAGGCGAATAGATTCAGGTTCAGACAAGGGGTGGGATTCTTCTAGGATGTTGAAGTGTAAAATGCTATCTTGGGTCTCCGTAATATGAGAGGGGATCGAGCCCCAGATGGATTTTTCCCATGGTCTAATGAGCTTTCTGAGCGATCGGAGTTTGGAGACCACTCTGGCAGTGGCTGATTGAAGCTGGGGGATGGGACCATGCAAGTTTGACGAAGTCATCGAAAGATGGCTCAAGGAGCCATAGACGCTCAAATCTGAATTGTCTATGAGGGGTCGGTGTGGATCCAGAATCGAGAAGAAGAGGGCAGTGGTCTAATAGGGTCGAGGCAAGGACATTGATTAGCGAGAGTAGGTGTAGGTCATCCCAAGCGGGGTTGAATAGGAAGCGATCTAATTTTGCTAGAGATGGATTAGATCTGCGGTTTGACCATGTGAAGAGGCGGTTACTGATGGGTGGGTCTATGAGCACGCATGAATTGATAAAATCATTAAAAGCGATCGAGTCTTGTGAATAGTTACCCGAGTTTCTATCGGAGGGAGATCTGGTTGTATTGAAGTCTCCTCTAATAATCCAAGGACCATTAAAAAGAGAGGCAGTTTCTAGAAAATTCGACCAAAGGACTTCTCTCTCGTGACATCTTTGAGGACCGTAAACATTAGAGAAGGGATATAGTATGCTTGAGTGAAGGTGTCGAAGGATTATATGTAAAGCAGGAGTATGGTGAATAGTTTGACACATGGTCTAGTTCGATTCATTCCAAATAGTGATTATACTGCCTCGAGCCAATGGCATCTATGTAGGCCGAACCAGACAGATATGGACCACCTATCAGTCTAATGAGTGAAGGGGATGGGTTTGAAAGTTTGGTTTCTTGAATAAGAAGGATGTCAATTTTTTGGGGGTCAGAAGAAGATTGAGGGCGTGACATTTAGAGGGGTCCCCCAAACCCTATACATTCCATGAAATTTTTTTTCATTGGGATAAGGACATGTGCTCGGTTTCAGGTAATTGCATGGCTATCTAATGTTTCATTAGATAAATTAATGTCCATGCAACGGCCCTTTTTTTATTTATCTTAGAGTTAGCTGAGGAAAAAACAACTGGTTTAAGAAAACTACTGGAGCTTCCTGGAGCGGCCGCTTCTTGGTTTAGTCTATTGCTCCGACGAACCAGGGCTGGGGAGAGCGAAGCTAGTTGTTGTGGAGCTGAAGTGGAGATTTGGGGTAGAGGATGGGTCATAGTCGGGGGAGGCAATTCAGCTTGCGGCTGGCGGATCTGGAGATGGATTGGGATAGAGAGGTTAAGATCTGCCAGTGAGTCCCAGCGAGGCTCTAAATTAGGCCAATCACTACCGTTAAGTGAACCCAATATCTCCAGAGAGTCATCCTAAATAAAATGTTGAGGGGTAGAAGGAAGATTGGGTGGGGACATGACAACCTCAAAATTCATGGCGTCAAAGGGGGGCTTCTGAGTCAGATTGATCAGATGGGATGGTGAGAGGTTCATTGAAGCATTGCCAATCTCTCTAAAAATTAGTGCCAAAGATGAGAGTCTCAGGACGTCTGTTGGGATGTTCATGGTTACAACGGTCAACGGTGAGCAAATGATGAGCGTTATTAAGTTGAGTTACGAAAGTGCATAGGGTAATTATGCTTTCAAAGAACAGAATTTGTAGATAAAGATAACGGTGATCGAAGTGAGCCCAGTCACATTCGTCTAGGCTTATTGGTCAGCCAATGGAATTCAAGGCGGTACTCACCGCTTCTAGATTGTTGCGTAGTAGCTTAGGAAAACCTCACACTCGAGCCCAAGACGGGGGTTCTAAGCTTGGTGCAAACGGCGGTATGAAGTCTGATAAGGGTTCAATAAGAACAGTTCTAGTGCTGTTTATTTGGGTGATCGATTTTGAGTCTCAGAGCATGTTCACGGGCAATCACCGAGGGGCAGAAGACCAGAAAATGGTTGTCTGATAGTAACCATATCGGCCATTCTTGGATTTGTAAATGGGCTATTAGGGTGATGTAAAGTGTTTCCACGGTCCAGAAGCCATCGATTATGGTGGCAGTGAAATATCTGGAGGGATCTTCCATTGGGAAACGAGGAGGAGAGGAGGATTTTGTGTTAGAGATTTGCGAGGGAGGTTGAATGTGAATGTTGGTTTGAGGTATATTATTGCAATTGCCAATCGAATCAGAAGGTGGGATCCACTTAGGCTACGCGATTAGAGCTTTTCGTTTGCCAATAGGATCAGAAGGTGGGATCCACTTAGGCTGCGCATTATTTCGTTTGGAAGTAGTATCTGAAGGTGGGACCCTCATAGACTGCGCGATTTGAACATTCTAGTGAGTTGGCATAACACGCACAGATAGCGAAGCATTGAAATATTTTTTTCTTGGGACACAACAATTATGAGTGACCGAAAAATCCATAAAAGAAGAAAATCTTTACTTCCCTATACATTTTTGCCACGTGGTCTTTTCCTGCACAATAGAGACATCGACGCTTGGACTTTAGAAATTCAATTGTTGAATGGGTCGATCTGAATATGGGAAGGAATGTGTGGCGCTTTATGACTGGTGGATTAGGTTACAGAGGAGACTGAGGATAGGAAGTCGCCACCTGGACGTATGATTTCTTGAGGGCTGGTTGGGCGACAGTGGTATGGGGAATGAGGACCGATTGAGGTGGGTTAGTTGATTCGAAGGGTAATAACGGGTTTGGGACGGAGGACGCCGGGGGTCTGGGGGTGAAAGACGAAAGAGGGAGTGGAACAGAAGGATGAGCAGGAACAGGGACAATATGATGATCTAGAACAGGGATAGAGACAGAATCCGAACTGGATAGATGGTCAGAAATAGGGACGGAAGGAAGATCGGGAACAGTGACAGGGATGGGAATGGAGACGGGATGATGATTGAGAATAAGGATGGGAGCAGGAATTGGGATAGTAGGGTGGTCGGAAGCAACGACGGGAGTAGAAACAGGGATGGGCATAGGAACAGGGAAGGAAGCCATATTCGTTTTAACGATATAAAAAATATTCGTATATTTATCTCATCGGTTTAAGTATATTCACAAACACTGTACTTTTAATACTAAGAAAATGTATTCATTTACATATCTCGATGGTATAAGTATATTCACAAAATTTTAAGAAAGATTTCATTTCCCAAAGACATACTTAATTGGGTTAAAATAAATGTCATTTAAAAATGTTAATAACAATAAATCCAAAACACTTTTGGTGTAAGTAAATGCATCTTATAGAAATTAGACCAAATATACTTACCACCACTTTCTAATTTTACATTTATATTATCCCTCGATTGACAATGTAATCGTGCAAGTTAGCATACTATCATTGCCTCGACGTACATTCTTAAACTCTCACAGATAGAGACGAGTTTTTCTACCTCGGAATTCAGTGTTAAGTATGAAAAGAATACTTTCCATAACATCATAAATTATAACGATCATTTATAGAAATCAAATCTCCTATTCTTGTCACATTTTGGATATTCGACTTACTCTGTCTCTCGTCTAGAAATGAAGCCAGGTAAGTTAGAGCATTAGTTGCATATCAAATCCTTACCTAGGCACTTCTAATACCAATCTTACGGATAGAGAATTGGTTTACTCATTGGCTTTTAGTGCCAAATATAAGGCTACTTATTTTTCATAAAATAATCGAATTTGTATACGAAAAAAATACTTTATATTTTAACATCACTTATAAAAATTCACCACTTTTGGTAAAGAATTTGACTATGGAAATAAAGGAGTTTTCCTTTTTATAAAGTATCACTTGCTTTATTATATGAAATAATCTTTTAAATCACATATATAAATTTAAACCGCCTTTTAAAACACTATAAATAAAGTTTAACCTTCGATCCAAATCATAACTTAAAATCATCACCTTTAAAAGAGAATTCGACTTTTAAAAGTAAGGGATTTCCTTTGCATAAATCACTTGTTTAAATATCTCAAAATAAACCCTTTAAATATCAAATATCTTTTAAATATTTTTACTTTTCAAAAGAACATTTTAAAATACTTAAATTATAATTCAAAACTCTTGAACAAAAAGTACACGAGAATCTTTAAATAAAACCAACTTTGATTTGAAAGGATAAGATTTTCCAGTATAAATTTAAACCTCTTATTTAAATAAATAAATTCTTAAAAATTTATTTAAAATTTCAATCTCCCTTTAAAATACTTACAAAATTTATGTTAAACACATTTGAAAAGAATTTATAAAATATCTAAAGTAGAAAACCTTTTACGCTTTATTAAATCATAGATTTTCAATGTGCATCCATAGCGACTATCCCTATATGGATCATAACTTTTAAACTTTGTTTTGTAAATTGATTAGCTTTTAAACTCCACTCCTTTCCATATTTTTTGTGGTAAAGCCAGTGAGGAAAATTGGCCTTTACCATTTATTCATAACGTGTAGGAAATTACTTACATCCATATACAATGAAAACATAGAAACAGTGAAAAAGAAAGACCAAATACATAATAATACACTGCAAACACTAATAAGGAACCGTCCTCATATTTTCGGTCTCTTAATTTTATAGATATTGAAACTGACATTAGCAAATTCAATAGCACTGCATATACCCATGACCATGTCCTTGAATAGCACCATTCTTCCTTCATATTTTTTTGTAAAATCCTCTCATTTCTTGCCTTCCACAGCCTAGACACAAATATTTTCAGCATTATAAGTAGCTGACTGGAATGTGAATCTTTCGGCCTAGTAGCTTTATATATATTTGTCCATTTCTTCTTGCTTTCTCTAATAGGATCATCACATCTTCCTCTCTGCTTTATTTTATTCTAAAGGAAATAAGAAAAGAAAAAAAATTAAAGAATAAGTGGAGGCTACCTTCTTGCCTACATCTGCAGAAAACACAAGTGTTATTTATATCAATCCCCTTGCTTGAACAAATTAGACAAAGTGTGTAAAGCATTCCTCAATACTTTTCACAACATGAAATTCAGCTTTTCATTTGTGTTCCTTTTCCAAACTCTATTGTACCATGAGAATTTAAGCATATTTTCACCACGAGTGATTGCTTTGTATGCCTGAGATATAGAATGCTCCTTTTTATCTCCCATCCATCTATATTTTTGCAGTTTGGAAAATGCATATGAGCGGTTGTTGTATTTACTCCATATAGCATCAATCTGACCATTCCCTAAAAGTGGGATTGATATAACTCCATTTCTTATGTATGATGTCGCTCTTGCATTATGAGGGATCCCAGTCAACCGAATTTGCCCAGGACTTAATGCTTTCAATAGTATAACTCCCATATTCATCGATGGCACTGTCCAGAATTTCTCTCTACATGTTCTATTCATTTCTATTTGCATATAAATAAGATAGATGTCTCTGGTCTTCATGATAAATTTCCATACCCAACTATGGGCTTGTTTTTCTTTAGTAATCCATATGTCTTCATTCTTCAAGTTGTGAACCAAGGACCATTTAACCCAAACGTTGTCAGTTTTAAAGAAGATTATGTTGACAGATAGAGTTTGATACAGAAATGTGAAAGTAGATGTAAATCGTTTGTTAAACAGAAATGTTACATTAATTATTTTGATAATACAAAGTCGATAATATATATACAAATGTAGATGGGCCAAGCCCAACAACTAGCAATCTTTCACAAAGGTAAATGTAAAATATAAACCGTTGGATAGCCTGATGATCTAATGGCTGGTAATGTATTGCGAGAGATCTGTGTTACTTTATTACATCTAATAGCCGCCCTCAATTAGATCTAGGTTTTCCATTCTCTTCATCTTCTTCTGCTCCAGATCTGCCTTCGATATTTTCAATCTTTAATTTAGCTTTGAATCTTTCAAAGTTATGCCTCGAAAGAGCTTTAGTAAGAATATCATCTAATAGCCGCCCTCAATAAGATCTAGGTTTTCCATTCTCTTCTTCTTCTTCTGCTCCAGATCTGCCTTCGATATTTTCAATCTTTAATTTAGCTTTGAATCTTTCAAAGTTATGCCTCGAAAGAGCTTCAGTAAGAATATCAGCTATCTGGTGACTTGCTGGTATATGATTAACAGCAAGTTCCTTTCTGATAATTTGTTCTCGAACGAAGTACAGATCGATTTCTATGTGCTTCGTTCTGGAATGAAGAACAGGATTTGATGAAATAGAAACGGCTCCTGAATTGTCGCACCAAATTGTTGGTGATTTGAGGAATTAACTTTGATTTCTTTGAGAAGGGATCTGAGCCAAATAATTTCAGCTGTCATGCTTGCCACGCTGCGGTATTCTGCTTCAGTGCTGGAGCGAGACACGGTGGGTTGCTTCTTTGAACACCAAGACACTGGGTTGTTTCCTAAGTAGATGCAGTAACCCGTTGTAGATCTTCTGTCGTCAGAGTCTGATGCCCAGTCAGCGTCGGCGAACCCTTTAATAGATAAGTCTTTACGTACTGTAAGCTTTAGGCCTTGATTGATAGTTCCCTTTAAGTATCGTAAGATATGTTTGACAGCTTTCCAGTGAAGATCTAATGGTTTCTGCATAAATTGACAAACTTTATTCACAGCAAAAGATAAATCTGGTCTAGTGATTGTGATATACTGCAAAGCCCCTACAGTACTTCTATAAAGCTTTTCATTATCAAAAGCTTCTCCTTTATTTTTAGATAAGCGTAAATTGATTGACATTGGGGTAGGCATAGGCTTTGCAGCATTATTTTTGTTCTATTCAGTACTTCATATATGTATTTTCTTTGACAGAGAACAAGTTCGTGTTCAGATTTTCGTATGACTTCAATACCTAGAAAATATTTTAAATTTCCTAAGTCTTTTAAGGAAAATTTGTTATTTAAGTAATCAGTGACATACCTGATTTCTTTTATGCAATTTCCTGTGATAATGATATCATCCACATAAACAAGTATAAATACAGTTATGTTGTCACAATTTTTGATATATAAAGAATTATCAGATTTAGTGGGATGATAGTTGAGATCAATAAGAGTAGATTTAAGTTATTCATACCAGACACGAGGAGCTTGTTTAAGCCCATATATAGCTTTGTTGAGTTTACACACCCAACTTTTCCTGTCATTTTGAATATACCCAGATGGCTGTTGCATAAAAACTTCCTCCTGAAGTTCACCATTTAAGAAAGCATTATTGACATCTAATTGTTTTATTTGCCATTTATTGTGAAGAGCAATAGTTAGAATAACTCTTATAGTTGTGGGTTTTACTACCGGTGAGAAAGTTTCACTAAAATCTATTCCATATTGTCGAGAATAGCCCTTAGCAACAAGTCTGGCTTTGTATTTGTCAATATTGCCTTCAGAATTTTTTTTAATTCTATATGTCCATCTACACCCAATGATATTTTTGTTATTTGGTGTAGGAACAAGAGTCCATGTTTCATTTTTGATGAGAGCATCATACTCATCATCCATTGCAGCTTTCCACTTCTCATCCTGTATGGCTTCATCAAAGCAAACAGGTTCAGAAGACTTGCTGAGAACATGATATGCTTTGGGTTTGAAAATACCATGTTTTGATCTGGTCATCATATGATGACCAGTTTCTTCCTCATTGGGATTACAGTGCTGAGGAGTAGTGGTGCTTTGGTTTTCTTGAATAGAAGCAGATTTTGTGCTGGATTCATTGTTGCTGATGAAATCATTATTGGAGTCACTTGAATTTTGACCTGATCCTTTATTGGATATAGTGAGTTGAGATTTGAGTTGACTCTGATTCATGTCTTCATCTGTTTTATTGTGAGAGAGGATGGGTATCTCAGGTATAACCATTTTTGCATTATAAACCTTTTCAGTTGTTTTGTTTTCTGTATTAGCAAATGGAAATATAGATTCATTAAATCCAACATGTCGAGATATTATAATTTTTCCATCACTAGATAAACATTTGTACCCTTTTTGATTAGAGGTATAACCAATAAAGGTACAAGATGTTGATCTGTTGCTTAATTTATGAGAGTTATAAGGCCTCATATAGGGAAAGCATAGACAACCATATGTTTTGAGACTGTTATAATCTGGTAAAACATTAAATAAAGATTCTAAAGGAGTTTTATTTTGCAGTACCTTTGTTGGCATCCTGTTGATGAGATATACTGCTGAGTAGAAAGCATCAGGCCAGAACTTGAGTGGCATTGAAGCATGTGCCAAAAGAGTGATGCCAGTATCAACAATATGCCTATGCTTTCTCTCAACTAACCCATTTTGCTCAGAGGTATAAGGGCAGGTTGTTCTATGTATAATTCCTTTTTCTAAAAAATAATTCTTTAGTGATTTAAATTCTGCCCCTCCATCAGTTTGAATTATTTTTAGTTGATGATTGAATTGTCTTTCAACTTGAGTAATGAATTGAATAACTGCCCTATATGTTTCTACTTTATTTTTTAAAAAATATATCCATGTATACCTTGAAAAAGAGTCAACAAAAGATATGTAATATTTGAACCCAAAATCAGAGTTTATTGGGGCAGGTCCCCATAAATCTGTAGCTACCATCTCTAATGGTTTAGTATATTTGGTTGATGATTCAAAAAAGGTAGTTTGTGATTCTTTCCTATTTGACATGCGGAACATATGTAGGGTAGAGACAAAGTATTAAAATCAATTTTATTACTCAGTAACACAGATTTTACAGTGTTAGTACTGGGATGACCCAATTTACAATGCCAATGATCAAAGATTTTGTTAATTCTGCTATCATTTTCAACATTGTTACACCATTTTCCAGAGTAGGGTACCCTATTTTGCTCCCTCAGGTTGAATAAGTATAGTCCATTTTGCAATTTACCCTGCAGTAAAATTTCTCTAGTTGATGTATCTCTAACTAAACAAGTCTTTGGAAAAAATTCAAAGTATACATGATTATCTTTGGCAAATTGAGAAACACTTATGAGATTTTTCTTTATTTGAGGAGCTCCAAGAAGATTATTTAAGTGTAGTTCTCTTTTGCCAAGAATTTTAGCATTTCCAGTGTGTGTTATTTTTATGGACTTACCATTACCTAAAAGAATAGCTTGAGTACCTTTGTATTCTTTGTTGCCTAGATTCAGATTTTCCAAATTGTTTGTAATGTGATTGGTAGCTCCTGAGTCTGGGTACCATTCTTCATATGCTGTGTCCTCATTTTTTGAAGGTTGTGTATTGTTTTGATTGCTGGTATCCACTCCAGTGTGAGCTATGTTAGCATTTGGATTGTTTGATCTTTGATTGTTATTGTTGTTGTTGAGAGAGTAGTTTTGGTCGAATCTGAAATAGCATTTTGATGCTGTATGCCCTGATCTTTCACAAATTTGATATTTTGGTCGATTAAAATTGTTCCATCTGCCTCTCCCTCTACCTCTGCTATTCTGATTATTTTGATTTCCTCCTCTAAATCCTCCAGTTTGATTTTTATTTGAGTTCTGAGTAGTATCTTGACCTTTCTTTTTATTGACTGAAGCATAATTGATAGAATAGTCTGAATTTTGTGTTTTCTTTTGATCAATTCTTCCTTCGTGTGCAAGAAGAGTTGCATGGACATATTGAATATTTGGAAAATTCTTCTTAGCAGAGATAACAGCTACTATGGATTCATAATCTTCATCCAATCCACTCAAGATTGTAAGAATTTGTTCAGTTTCTGATACTTTGTATCCTGTTGTGCTGAGAAGATCACAAAAATTTTTGGCTTTTGTTAAGTATTCTCTCATAGACATATCATTCTTCCTTAAGTTTTGTAGTTGTCTTTTGTAGTGTATAATTCTTGCAGAAGATTGGGAATTGAAGAATTGTTCAATGGATTCCCAGATTTCTTGTGATGTTTTGCATCCAACAATATGAGACAATATGCTGGTGTTGATTGATGACATCAGCCATGTTGCAAGAAGATTATCTTGCCTCTGATAGAATGTAAATTCTTGGTTGGGAATCACCTTGTTTTGATTGTCAGTTATCATTTTTGGTGGAATGGTTAGAGTACCATTGATATATTCTTCCAATCCATGGTCTTTAATTGCAGTTTCAGTTTGATATTCCCACATGATGTAATTACTTTCATCTAATTGAAATGCTGTCTGACCTTTTAATTTTATGATTCTAGAGAAGATTGCTGCGTTGTTGGTTCTGACTTCTGATGTAGCAACTGCTTCACTTTCTTCAGACATGATGAAAAAATCAGATACTGGTGAGGCAGATTTCGATTTGCAGCCAGATGCTGATCAAGAAAGCGAATCTTGACAGAAGAAAAAGATAAGAACAGATATAAGAATTGGTATGGAAATCAGGTGAATCAAATGATGAGATGCTCTATGAATACTGAGAGCAACCGAAGATATGGCAATTAGTCTATCTTTCTGGATGGATCGATGATGATCATAGAGTGAATTCTGATGATCAGTCGTTAGACACATAGCTCTGATACCATAAAGAAGATTATGTTGACAGATAGAGTTTGATACAGAAATGTGAAAGTAGATGTAAATCATTTGTTAAACAGAAATGTTACATTAATTATTTTGATAATACAAAGTTGATAATATATATAGAAATGTAGATGGGCCAAGCCCAACAACTAGCAATCTTTCACAAAGGTAAATGTAAAATATAAACCGTTGGATAGCCTGATGATCTGATGGCTAGTAATGTATTGAGAGAGATCTGTGTTACTTTATTACATCTAATAAGTTTTATTAAGAATGCAATCATAGTGTTTATAAAATGTAGCATAATTCCATGCTCTTATATTTATTATATCCAAAGCACCATTCCTTTTTAGCATCTCAGTTTTGTGAAAGGCAATAGGAGAAAGTTTTTTTGAAGTTATAGACCCCAACCATAAGAATCTAATGATAGATGATCTTATCATATTCAGAAGTTTGTAAGGCAATATGAAAATTATACACTGGTAAAAAGTCATTTATATTATCAAAGAATTTATTATGACCAATCTACCAAGCTGAGACAAAAATCTATTCTATCAGCTATTCATAAGCTAAGTTATGTTTTCCTAAATAGGTATGTGTTGGAGTAGAGAGATTCTTTTAGTTGCTAGGAAAACTCCCAGATATTTCATGTCATTGTTCTCGAGTGGATGCATTTTTGTGATCTCTAAACATTGCCTAGCCAAGTTTTCAGGGATACCTACGTATGAAACTTTTCATAGTTTATGCTAAGACTAGAGAATTTATGAAATTCCTCCAAAGTATTAATGATACAAGATAAATAATCTTTCGATGGCTTTCAGCGAATGCAAGAGCAGTTATCAATGGCAGTTTACATTTGGGGGTAGTTCATACTTCTTCGCAACAAGTTGATTGTAAAAGGAAAGGGTTAAAGTCTTCATAATCAATATGAATAGATATGGAGATATGGGATCACCTTGTCTCAGGCCATTTTTCCTTTTAAAATATCCTATAGTTTTAGCATTATAAACAAGGGAGTACCTAATAGTTTATATGCATTGATATATCCACTTGCAAAATTTGTTTGAAAATCTAATTTTTTTTTTCCATTATGTGAATAACTGCATTCCATTTAACTGTATCAAATGCCTTTTTTAGTTAGTCTTCATCATAACTCTAGGAGATATGTTTCTATTTGAGTATCTATTCAATAGCACGTGGATAGTAAGACATTATCTAAAATGCTTCTTCCAGGAATAAAAGCTTTTTGATTTTTTAGAGACTAGATGGTTTATCACTTTCTTTATCCTTGAAGCTAATATTCTTTCTATGCTTTTATATATTATCTTGCAGCATGCTATAGACCTGAATTGAGACATATCAGTAGGACAATTTACCTTGGGGATCAGGGCAAGATTAGTTGAACTAATTGATGAAAGGATTTTACCAACAGTGAAGAAACTATTAATTGCTGTAATTACATCATATGATATAATATCCCAGCAATATATAAAGAAAATTGCATGCAATCCATCAAGACCCCTACATGCAAATTTTTTCATTGTGAATATGGACACTTTAATTTCAAGTTCAGATACAGGGCGAATGAGAGAAGATTGTTTTTCTTCAGACTGAGTTTCAAGGAAAAGAAGCGAAGTGAAAGAATTATCTAGAGTAGATATATCATTTGGTCCCAACAAGTTAGTGTAGCAGTGAAGAAATTTTTATTTACTTCTATACGGGAATTCTGCAATATGCCATTCTTGTCTTTAATGGAATGAATGTTAGCTTTAGAGTTCCTTACCGTTAGGGAGGCATGACAAAATTTAGAATTTTTGTCTCCATATAGTTCCAAATTTTCCACGTTCTTCCGCCTTATTATATATATGTTTCATCAAATATGGCTTCCTCCAAATTCTTTACTAGGTTAGTTTCTATGAGAGATAGAGTAGGATCCACTCAAGAGTTTATAATTTGCATCTGTATCTATTCAAGCTCCTGTTGTATAAAGAGAGATCGTTTACTGCCAGTACCATATTTGGATTTTTCCCATAGTCTTAGTTGTATCTTTGTGTTTTTGAGTTTTTGTTGAATGAAAAAAATTTTACTTCAAATATCCATAAGTTTGAAGTCGATTATAATTCCATTCTTTAAAAACTAAATTTGAAACCTAATGTTTCCAAAGGAAATCAAAAACCATAAGAAGTTACTTTTCAAATAATGGAAAGAAGCTTAACGACTACTCTTGCACATCATCAAGTGCTATAAATTACTTCTACATAAAAAAGAAGTCATTTCCAAGACATACCACAATTTACACCTATGATGGTCGGTCTACCAAGCTTCCGACATACAAACATTCCAAATACACAAAATCATGAAATGTAAAATCAAAGGTTGCGAGGAATCCCGTTGGATCCCTCTAAAAATTCAAATGTTTCGAAGTGTTCCCGTAGCAACCTATTCATTACAAAACACTTTGATTTCCATTTCCCTGCTTTTGCCCCTATAAAACCGTGGTTATTTATGCCATCTGCTTCCAAGTGGGAATCAAAACCAAGCCAACAAATTCAAATATTTTAGATAAATGTAAACAACATAAGCGAGCAACTATAAATTATTACAACATGTAACCCCATTTTAAAGCTATTGCAAAGTGATCTATCTCACTTTTATCCCGGCCAAACATCTAGAAATATGCTATTACTTCTTTCTAACACTACGCAACAATAACAAGCTTCCACCTTTCTTCCATTTTGGCTCAACCAAGGCTCCTTTAACCCTTAAATGTGCACGACCTTGGCTTGGTGGAGGGGATTCAGCGACAAAGTTAACATGGTAAGATTGATAGTTATGTTGTAGATAAGTCATGGCTTGAGTTGGGGTGGAGTTTGATTATTTTTTATTTTTGTCATTAGAAGGATGGATGATGAGATAGGATGAAAAAAGAAATGGAAATGAAAATGAGTATAGGAGAAAAAAGAGAGGTAAGTGCTCTTTTATAGGAGTGGAAATGGTGAGCTTATTCCTATTCTCACCTCCTCTTACCCTCACCACCCAACATCCTTCCTTGTGCCACTCTTGTGCCAAATTGTGCTCCTTCCACATGAAGACAAAGATAATAGCCTCCTCTTTAATGAGTTTTCTAATCATCTTCTAGAAGTTGTGAACCTCTTTATTAATATACTAACTATATTTTAGTGCTAAGACTTTATTATATGTTAAATGTATGTGTACACATATAAATGTGTGCGCCAAATAACATTCAATAACATTTGTTTGGTTAAAAGTTGAAAATCTCAAAAACATTTGATTTTTCTCTGAACTATTTATTTATATAAACAAATATTCAAAATGAGTTTACTATTGTTATTAAATAATAATAATGAGTTGCCTAAGCTTTTAAAACTAATTACGTAAATGTATGAAATAAATTATATATTCACAATCAAAGCGATAAAATTTCGGGTTGTTGCAGAAAATAAATTTAAAAAGGTCCAGATCTAGGTCAAATAAACTAAATAAACAATCATACAGAACAGAGAAAATAAAATATTATTATTTATAACAAAATAGTAGTGAACAAAGCAAAAGTTTACGTTTTAACACGATAGGAATATGCAATTAATTCAAGCACAGAATTTAAATATTCAAATCAAAATTCAAGTTCACATATATGAACAGAGGGGAGAGATAGAGAATTAAGGATGTATAAAAAAATTTAGAAGATGTGTAAATATATAATTATATATATAATTACCTTAGAATGAAGCCTGTAGAAACAATTGAATAATAGAACAATTCCTATATCCAATTGATCGTTCTCTAGATCTATAGAAATCAAGAGACAACCCTTAATTTTTTTTAATATTGCTTGGTTAAATTTTTGGAGTTTTGAAGTCTTTTCCACCATTGAAATTTTTGGCCTAGAAGTTTCTCTACAAAGGAAGACAAAAATGACGGACAAAAATCTAATTAAAGAAGGAAATGTGATGTGTAATCGATATATGGTCTATTTTGTAACGACATGTAAATTTTCAATAACTAAATTCACTGATTTTATAAGATTTTGGCAATTAAATACTGGAATAAATAAAAATTTGAAATTTGTTAAGGAATTAATAACGGGAATGAAACGTAAGAATGTTAATGAAAGTTGATAAATTACTAATTTAGCGTAAACCCAATTAATTGAAACAATTGCAACGTCATAATTGATTGTAATTAGCAAAATTTGAAAATAAAATTCAAAGTTGTATTAATTGATGAAAAAATATGTAATAAGCGGTAATTTGGAAAAATCAATATTTGATAATTAATTGTAATGATTGTTGGTTGATAATAAAGTATGAATAAGATAATGATTGATTGAATAAAAAGAATGGGAATCAAGGTTTATAAATTTAAATTTAATAAATTGGATTAATTAAAAATTAAATGAAATTTAATATTTAAAATATTACGTAAATAGGAATTAAGATGTAATTGGGAGTTATTAATGTACCAAGATATAAACCATTGTTAATTTTATCAATTTGATGATAATGGATTGAATAACAAGATTTAAAATCAAGTAAATGGGTTTTGGGAATTTTAAATTGTAATTTCTAAATTTAGTGAAATTGAAATCAAACACTGAAATTGATGGGTTTATCAACTTTAATCAGACGTCCAAACTTGTTTGAAATAAAAAAATTAAGATTTTTTAATTTTGGAATTGAAATTGAAAAAGTGATTTAATTAATTAATTATTAATTTAATTTAATAATTGGAAAATGGCCATTTTTGCCACTGACTCGGATTTTGATGAAACTGGTTTCATCGGATCGGTAATGGTGAATTATTATAGGATTTAAAGTTTTATAGCGATCGGGCATGTCGTTTGATCGTACAGACTCGAAACGCCTAGAAATCAATGAAATTGAAATTAATTGAAATCAATTTGAAATAATTCGATTTTAGCATAACATCTTCATACAATGGAATTCAGACTTGAAAACTGTTCCATCACATTTAAAATATTCAAAAACATTTATTTTGATATATCGTTTGACCCAATTTCGTTCCGTAGTCAGTAACGGGCTTTTCAGGCCATTTATCGTTCAACGGTCCAAAGCAGCCGTTTCCATTCATCTCTATTTCTGACTTACCTATATATACCTCGTTATAAACCCTAATTATTCCACATTGTCATTTGTCTGTACGTACAATTTTATTTGCTTCTCCTCTTTCAATGGCAGACAGAACCCTAAATTACAATTGCAATTTCAAATAAAATTAAAAGCCAAAAACTAAATCTCTTCAAACTATATCGAATTATATATGGATTTGAAGCTCTCGACGAGAACAAGTCAGATATACGATTCGTTTTTCAATTTGAGTTTCGATCTGGCCAGAACTCGAGGAAACATTCACGGTCGTTCATCACGCGTCGATGAACATTGGCTGATCGTCGAATTGATTTATGGGTTTTGTAGAGTGGACGATGGGGAGTTCATCAGCATAGTTTTTGCGTCGAATTGACGGTCGGATTGGGCTCGAAAATTCAGTGGGGTTTCGATAAAACACCGTGGATGGAGGGGGTTTCATCGCTGATCGACGACTATGCTGGGGTCACGTGGCTTCGGGGTGAGGCGCAGGGAGAAGACGCGGTCTCCGGGCACGGGTGCAGCTGTTCTTGGCATCAGCGATATTGTTATGAACGGTGGGTGCCTGGTTGTTTACCACGTTCGAATTGGATAAGGGTATCCAGATCGTGCGCGACGTGGCTGGAAAGGTAAGAGGGTGGTGTTGTTTGTTTTTTTAATTTAATTTTTGATTTCAAACGTTTTAACTCGAATAACTTTCCCACACGAGGTCCGTTTCACGTGCGGTTATCTCTGCTAGGTTCGTATTGGAATTCTGGACATTTTGACGCTGGTTTGGACGAATTCTAAGACTTCAAATTTTGGGTTTAAATTGCATTTAAATTCAATCTAAATTCAAAAAGCGAGTGTTTTAACCCACTCACAACTTCTAAAATTTATTATGCGTGTTAAAGTAATTTCTGATGTGATTATAAATTTATTTATGACCGTTTGGCATATTTTATCATCATTCTAATTAAATTAAATTTATTGAATTAAAGTGTTATTTAATTTATTTTTTGAAAATAAACTGCCAGTAAATACCTGTTATTTATTATCTGTCCTATATTGATGTTATTGTTTGAATTGGATGATGATTATTATAAATGATTGATGGTTGATATTGGATGAATGAATTTTGTATTTTATGTTGTTATAAACTTCAAGTTGTTATGCATTTTTATTTCATTTGGGATTGCGGTTTGAAATGATATATAACCGTATTTTTATTTTAAATTACGGATTGAAATGATAAATACCCGTATCACTTGACCATAGGGTAGAAAATTTTATATAGACACCGTGGTCTATATATAAAAATATTTTGAAATGATTTCTATGGTTTTGTAAAGTAATATGTGGGTTATATAAATATTGATTTTAGATGTTATATAAATATTATTTATTATTGCATTTTAGCTATGTATAAATTTGTTTGAAATATAAAATAAGTTAAAAAATAAAGTTTGACTGTTTTTATATAATATGGTTAAGTATCTGTTTAAATTATTTGTATATAGGGTTATAATGACTAAAGAAAAATTAGGTTGGAAGATAAATATAAAATTGATTTGAATTAAAATTAAATTATTTAATAATTATAATCGAATAAATTTATTTGAAATTTAAATAAAATTGAGATTTCAAAGGGTATGATTTTATAACTTGATTTGGTTTAGAGTAATTTAAATGAATATATCAAGTTGATTTAAATTGAAGGAATATCTATTTACTTGAAGTTGAAAAGTTTTACTTAAATGATATTGGATTTATTGTGTAAACATTTCAAATCTATATAATAGTAATTGAACTTGATATTTATGGAATTATCAAAGAATTTGTTTTGAAATGGTGGAATATTTAAAGCTTTGAAATGTATGGGAATTGAAATGGTTTATTTGAGGGTTCAAATCGGTATTTGGAATTGATTTGTGAAATTGAAGAAGCTATTTTATTATATAAAGTAACTTAATATTTAAGCCATTTAAGTGGTATAGTTATGTTCAAAGATTTTGAAATTCAAAGTATTATGTGTTGAAAGGTTATATTTCAAGCGTTTGGTTTCGAAATATTATAACATTGAAAGTGCTATGATTTTGGAAAGGATATATTCGAAATAAATATGATATTATATTGATTGGGTTTTAATAAAACAATACCATATTGATTGGTTTTTTTGAAACAGAAATGATATCGTATTTATATGGTTTTGAAATGGATATTATATTCTGGTTTTGAAGTATAATTATTTTAATTGACTGTAGTGTTATAACAACGTTTAATTGTTAAAGAGACCGGGATAGGAAGTTGTCATACTCTCTGCCAACTCTGAAAACCACTTTAACAACCGCGTACGTGGTGGAGATTCCAGAATGAAGTAGGATGGCGGCGGTGTTCCTTTGAGGTATGAACGTGGACCCGACTCCCGTGAGTTGGCTTAAGGTGGCTAAAATAGGAGCGATCTCGGGCCAATGAGGTAGCCCCTCTTGTCGGACACACTCCTTCGATACCATTCTATTACTCTGTGATTGATTAGGGCCCTTTGATTTTTTTGGCGGTGTGGCTCAAGGTGGGCGGTAGCTACACGCTATGCGTCACCACCAGCCCATATGCATAATTGGTATATCTACCCTGGCATTGCCTTGTGTGCCTTGTCACCTACCCTAGCGAGGCTTGTAAGAGTTTGATTTGTGTCGTACCTATGGAGCATCTTCTCGTAGTCTCCCGATTAGGTGATATGCAGGTACTGTATAGGCTACTGGCACTATTACGTGTTAAGGGCTATAACGCTATTTAAAAGTAAGTTTACTTTACCGATAGACATTATTATAATAGCGTATATTACTACATAGTAAATAGTTTAACGGATCCTTAGGGGATGTGAATCTTGAGCATCTCTTAAGTTACTGCACTCACGTTAGACACTGGATAGGAGTTTTTATATCCCGTAAACATCTCTGACACCGTTCCACTCATATTTTACCATTAATTTAACTTGCATAAGATCTTTTAGTTCCGACTCAAGTGTTTTGTCTTTTCAATTCGCTTGGGTCAGTCTGAGCATTTCAGGATCTGAAGACTTTATCTCTGGCGGACGAAGACGAAGATTTATATTACTATTATTTATTATATTATTCCATTGCATTTATACTGTTCCACTGCATTAATTATTATTCTCTGTTATGTGTAACTCTGATATGTATTGTATAAGTATAATCGAATATTTTGTAAACCACTTCATGAACTGTTTATTTGATTATTATATTTTATCGTTCCGCTGTGAGATTCCATTTTGTTTTATTTCTTTCTCTGCTTTTCTTATTTACCCCATAACAATCCGCCCTTTTGTATGATTTAAGTCTGACATGCGTGGTTTATCGTCGATTTAAAACGTACAAAAAGGGGATGTTACATCTGGTATCAGAGCTTTGGTTTAGCGATAAACCTTAGCTTTGTGGGGTCGGACTCTTTATTAATAGGGTAGTAATACCCTATAATGAGTCGCTGAGTGTATATATATGAGCGAGCGCATTTGTTAGTGTTATAAAAAGATTTTAATATTTTGTTAGTTTGTTCCGTTTTGTCTTTATAAATTCTGGTTGGTGCATAGGACGCTATGACATCAAAAGGGATTTCTAAACACTTAATAGGACAGACCGACACAATATTTGTTTTGAACATAGGCGAATGAAATAATTTTGCCTATTATATTTTCTATACATAGAAAATAAATTTTTTATAATTGATATATATTTTGTTGTAATATATTGTTTGTTAGGTAGTGAAATTTATAAATATTGATTGGAAACAAAATTTGAAGGGAATAAAATAAATGAAAATTGGAAATTTTAGAACTTAAGTTCTGGGGTTTCGAAACTTTCTTTCGAACAATTGTGGGATATAACAATATTATTTAGAAGTATTTTCTGATGCAAATATTTCAATATGATTTGAAAGAATTGTTTTAAAAGAAATTTTGGAAAGTAATAAGTTCTGTACTCCACTCTCTATCGCTGGAAAATAATTTCCATGATGAGCGTACGCATTATCGACGTTCATTTTCGAGTTTCTAAGTGGGAAGGCCACGGTAGTAGTTTTACTACAGATCTATTTGGATAAACAAATCTAAAATTTCAAATTGTCTTAAATATAATTTGATATATAAATTGTAAGTGTATACATCTATTTATTATTTTAAAATGATTTGAAACTTAACCCGGTATTTAGTTCTTAAGTTTCCATTAATTAATAGTTTCAATTATTGTAGTGAGATGGAATGTAACTAATTAATAATTAGAAACTTTAATTCAAATAAAAAATTAAATGCTAGGTTTTGAATGAAATAACAAGAAAGTTGAAATTTAGAATCTATAAAAAAACAAAAAACAAAAGATATGATTATAGAACGTTTAATATATTAAAAGAAATAAGATGAACTTGTATAATTTTCAGTTACATTCTTAAAGGCATATATATAAATTACCAAAAGATGTAAATGTTGAAATGTCTAATAAAAATGTAATGGAAAATATACAAGTAAAACTCAAAGTAACGAAAGTATTCAATGAAGTACTTAATGAATAAGAATTGATGATATATCATGATAACTTAAGTCATAATCGAAATGTACTATAATTAAAAATAATAGAAAGGTAAGTATTATAAATAAATGATTATAAACTTAAGTAAATAAATTGAAATTCTAAGAAATTGAATGGAAATAAAATTGTAATAAGTAAATGTAAATTAAAAAGATAAATCATTATATGAAGGAAAGGGAAATCAAACAGCAACTGCATGAAATGAAATTAATAAGAATGAAATTGATCTATTGTTTGAAATTTTTGTTTGTTCAGTTATGGTTTTTTGGGCAAGGATACTTTAAAATTGTTTGGACGAATGAATAATCTATTATTTTCATCTAAGACTATTAAGTAAATGGTGCACTAAGTAGTTTATTTTCCATTCTGTGCAATTTAAAATTTGAACCCGAACAACTATTTGTTTTGTTTGATATGAATGAATGATTGATTTGTGTTGATTTTATGTGATGGTTGTATGCCTTGTTGCAAGTGATTGTTCTTTGTATTGATTTGTTTGTTTATGGTTGAAGCAACTTTAAACATTTCATTTTATATAATTATCAACTCTTGTGGATTATATAAGTGAAATTACAGGTTATGGAAGCAATTGCTACTGCTTTTGGTTTCATAAAATAAGCGTAAATTGCCAGACAAATATGTACGTTTTCGGATTACGGTTTACAGCGTTATTATATTGTTTGCTCGTGTTAGGATATATTATTTTGGAAAATATATGTTGTATATTTTTATTTTGATATTATATTTTCTCCCGAGCCTCTCCGTACAAAGGAGACTCTGCCGAAATTTTCTGTAAATTTTAGACTTAGAAAATTTTGAAAAATGTGACGCCCCACCTCTATACCCACGCTAGCCAAGAACACTCCGGAGAAGTGCTGTCAACTAGCACGGAGAATAAGGCTGTTGAGGAGCGACCATCCATGTAATTGCTTATCACACGGTGGCTATAAATAATCTTCGGAAACAAACATAGAAATAATCATATCACAAATCAGTCACAGATATCCATATCACAAAGGCGGAAGAAGATATGAATATATAACTAACACATGAAAGTGTACATCAGAGTAGTGGTCAATAAGATCCACGATAATACAAAAGAATAGCAACACGTGCTATACAAAAGAATACAACTATGAGTCTATATCTCAAGTGTATACAACAAAAACTGCTAATCTAAACAGTTAGCCAAAAGTCAGAGTGATGAATCCCTGGGAAGAAGTCAAGCAGAAGCACCTGTAACATCTCGGTCTGATCCGAGTATTATTTAAGAAAATAATAAACGGATCAGTCTAGCTATAAATATCAGATGACATGATATAACATAAAAGATATGGCATAAACATAAACATCCATAACGACATACCACTATAAGTATGTAAATAATGATCAACAGAAGATCAATCAATAAGAGATAATCAATATCACAAGAATCTTCTCAAAGATTCGAAGGGGGCATCATACCCTAAACTTGTACTCATAACAAGTCAATGACATAAATTCCAGAAATCAACACGAGAAATCCAGAAATCAAAAAAAGGGAAAGAGGCCTATCACATGACGGTCCGAAGACCATGGGGAGCTACCCCACATGTGTGAGTGGAATCACACAGAATGAGGTCAAGACTAACCAAAAAGCAGAAAGGTATGTGTGAATGGAATCACACAAGTGGTGTCTAGTCTAACCTTGCAATGAAAGAGACATCGCGCAATTGCTAGTCTAATTCATAGAGCGATCATCAAGATCAACGAGAAGTGTCAATTACACTAAGCTAGTAAATATAGAAGTTTAGCTTCATGTCCCATAACCACTTGCTTAACTTAAATATTTACGAACAAACTGTAAATCTTCACTAATAAAATTGTCATAAGAGGTTCAATCGAACAAGTCCAAGAATTAACCGACGAAGTGAACGCAAGCGTTTCATACCACTTGTTTTACTAAGTCGTTTAATTAGATTTCTCATCCGAGTGAGGTAAAGGCTTGTATATACTAATAGATTGGAAAACGGTTTAAGAAAAGAGCTTTGTTATTAAAAATAGAGTTGAAATTGTTTGTTAAAAGAGTTTTGATATTTACTACTAGTATTGAAACCTTTATATTATAAAGTGACAAAACACATAAGCAAGTGTAGAAACAATCAGTCACAAAGATCGCATACGGAGATGCGAATAAAATCCAAGGAAATCAGCTCAATATTTTTCAGATAAGATCCCCTACGGAGGGGGGGTCAAGGGGGGGTGGCAACCCCCCAAGGTGGGGGTGCGGGGGCAACGCCACCGCTTACGGGGTTCGACCTGCCCGGTCAGGTCGTGGCGGTCCAGGGGGCAGCGCCCCCGGCGCGGTGCGGGGCAGCGCCCCGTCCAAAACGGTACGACCTAAGTGAAGACAAGCGGCCTACGACCTAAAGCAAAATGAGGTCTAACGACCTAAGGGTTCACGCGGCCTAACACAATGGCCGAGCGACCTAACTGGAGTTAAGGGAAGCAAGCGACTTAAGGTCCAACGACCTACGACTCAAGCAAGCCGAGCGACCTAGTGTGGAGGGGTCGAGCGACTTAAGGAAGGAGAACGACCTAAGGTCTAACGACCTACGACTTAACAGAGTCGAGCGACCTAAGGTCTAACGACCTACGACTTAACAGAGTCGAGCGACCTAAGGTAAATGGTCCAACGACCTAACTCGAACGACTTATCTGGAGCTTAGGTCGGAGACGACCTACGAGATAAACCAGGCCGACTTAGTGGACGAGCGACCTAAGGTAAATGGTCCAACGACCTAACTCGAACGACTTATCAGGAGCTTAGGTCGGAGACGACCTACGAGATAAAGCAGGCCGACTTAACGTTTGCCTGGAGATTATAGGTCGGAAACGACCTAAGACTTAAAGCTTAACTCGCGAGCGACCTACGGCTTAAGGCCTAACTCGTGAGCGACCTACGACTTAAGGCTTAATTCGCGAGCGACCTAACTCCGAAGTGCCAATACTTCCAGAATGACCTAAAGTTAACTCGTGAACGACTCACGACCCATGGACGAACGACTTAACTCCGAACGACCTAAAAATGGCCAGAACGACCTAGGGGTTAACTCGTACGCGACCTACGACCTAAGGTCCACACGACCTAACTCCGAGCGAGCTAAAAACGGCCAGAACGACCTAAATGCAGAAATTTCTCCCAAACACCAAAAATCGGAGTTTTTCGCCAATCCAATCCAAACCAAAAGCAAATATGCATGCTAAAGTGATAGGGAATCATTCCCAACAGTCCAATATAGTTATAGACTAGAATTGTGAGATAAAAATCTCACCTTTGCACTAAAATTTTATGAAGACGAAGCTTGAAAGCAAGGAGAAGCAATCCAAAGCTTGAATCCAATATCTTCTACTTGAATTTGGAGTTGAATGATGGAGTTGCAATTGAATTTGAGCTTGGAGTTTTAATTTCCCATTCTCTTCACCATTAATGCTAAAGCTTGAGTTAGTTAGGAAATTTATGAAGAGTGAGGAGAAGAGGATTGGAACTTGGGCTTAATAGGCTAAACTAACCCAAAGTCCAAAGCGGGAAAAATTAGTGAAATTTCACTATCTCCAAACCTATCGATGTTTATACTTAAAAAGTTGTAAACGACATTTCGAACTCAATGGAAGTGGTCTCGAGTCCTAATTTGACCGTTTGCAAAAAGTAGTTTTTCGGACCAAAATCCGATTAACGATTTAATATTTAAATAAAAATATTTAAATGTAAACTCGATAAATATGCGGGTTGTTACAGACTCCCCTCCTTAAAGAAATTGCGTCCTCGCAATATATATATAAGGTGGAAATAAAAAGTAACAACCATAAAGCATATTAACACAAGAGAAATTTGAAATAAGAAGTTCACCTCAAAGGGCAGGAGTAAGCAAGTCCGGATGTGTACGCTCGATGAATTCTCTGGATTCCCAAGAACAATCCTTAGGATTTGAGGACCATTGAACCTTTACAAGTGGAACATCTTTATTTCGAAGTCGTTTAACCTCAGAAGCTATAATTCGAATAGGATGCTGCTCATAAGTTAAATTCGGCGAAACTTCAATTTCTTCCACAACAGCAGGCTCAAGAATAGAATCGGAATCCCGAAGGCATTTCCGTAATTGAGAAACGTGAAATACATCATGTATAGCAGAAAACTGAGCCGGCAATGCAAGGCGATAAGCCATGGAACCAATACATTCAGTGATAGGAAATGGCCCAATATATCGAGGCGCTAACTTCCCCGATCGACTGAAACGTACAACACCCTTCATAGGTGAAACACGAATAAAAACAGGATCCCCAACAGAAAATTCTAATTTCCTTCTTCGATTATCGGCATAGGATTTTTGTCTACTCTGGGCTTCTTTCATCCTATGTCGAATAAGTTCAACCTTTTCCGTGGAATCACGAATAAAGTCTGGACCTAAAACCAGCTTCTCACCGGCCTCAAGCCAACAAGAAGGAGATCGGCATGGCCTTCCGTAGAGTGCCTCGAAAGGTGCCATACCAATACTAGATTGGAAGCTATTATTATAGGAAAATTCAACAAGTGAAATATGATCTTCCCAACTTCCACCAAAATCAAGCACACAAGCACGAAGAAGATCTTCAAGAGTTTGATTCACACGCTCAGTTTGTCCATCGGACTGGGGGTGATAAGCGGTGCTAAAATTAAGCTTCGTTCCTAAAGCTTTTTGAAGACTCTTCCAAAATCCACTAGTAAACAATGGATCACGATCGCTAACAATAGAAGTAGGAACTCCATGCAATTTTACAATTTCCTTGACAAATAGTTTGGCCAAAGAGGAACGGTTCGGTTAGACCGAACCGGAATAAAATGGGCGGATTTAGTAAGTCTATCAACAATCACCCATAAGCTATCATGACCCGAACGAGAACGGGGAAGGCCATCTATAAAGTCCATGGAAATTTGATCCCACTTCCAAATTGGAATTTCTAAAGGTTGCAATAACCCACCAGGCCTTTGATGTTCGGCCTTGACAAGTTGGCAAGCCATGCAACACTTAACAAAGTTAGCAATATCAGATTTCATTCCCTCCCAATAATAAAGTCGCTTCATATCAGCGTACATTTTACTACTACCGGGATGAATGGTAAATTTAGAACAATGGGAATCTTCTAAAATATCTTTACGAAGATCTCCAATATTTGGTACGATAAGTCTACCAAATTTTCGAATGCCGCCACGAGAATCAATATCATAGTCTTTCAAACCTTCAATATCAATTTTATCCTTAACATTTTTGCCAAGAAGAGCCAATACAGAATCTAGCCCTTGAGCTTCAAGAATGCGGTCTAAAAGAGAAGGATGAGCCTCAAGGCTACATAAAACAAGCGATGAGCATAAATCGGATACGCGCTCTCGAATCTCACAAGTGGATAAGATCTCGAGATCGTTCCATTCGGATATCATCATAGAAACAACTGCTTGTTGCTTACGGCTAAGAGCATCGGCGACACGATTACCCTTACCGGGGGTATAAAGAATATCAAGATCATAAGGTGCAAGGAACTCGAGCCAACGCTGTTGACGTAAATTAAGTTCTTTTTGAGAAAATAAATATTTCAAAGACTTATGATCCGTGTAAAGAATAAATTTCTCTCCCAATAGATAATGACGCCATATTCGAAGGGCGAAAACAATAGCCGCGAGCTCTAGATCATGTGTGGCATATCTAGTCTCGGCCGGCTTCAATTGCCTAGAAGCATAAGCAACAACACGTTCTTTTTGCATAAGAACGGCACCCAAACCAACGTGACTAGCATCGGTATAAACAACAAAATCTTGATTCCCCTCGGGAATAACAAGAATAGGAGCATCGGAAAGGAGTTCTTTCAATTTCTGAAAAGAGGCTTCACATTTGTCCGACCAAATGTATTTAACTCCCTTCTTAGTCAAGCCAGTAAGAGGCACGGCAATCTTAGAAAAGTCTTTAATAAAACGAAGGTAATAGCCCGCCAATCCGAGAAAACTACGAATCTCTGTCACACTCTCCGGTCTCTTCCAATCTTGAATCGCTTCAATCTTTGAAGGATCCACAGATATCCCGGATTCGGAAATAATATGACCGAGAAACTTCACACGAGATTGCCAAAAGTGGCATTTAGAAAATTTCGCCTTTAATTGATTACTCCTAAGTGTTTCCAATACAATCCGAAGATGTTTCTCATGTTCCTCCTCGGTTTTTGAATACACAAGAATATCATCAATGAATATGAGAACAAACCGATCGAGGAAATCTTTGAAAACTCGATTCATGAGGTCAACGAAATAAGCTGGAGCATTCGTTAACCCAAATGGCATAACAAGCCATTCATAAGATCCATATCGAGTACGGAATGATGTCAACGGAATGCTATCCTCAGCGATACGAAGCTGATGGAAACCAGTAGCCAAGTCCAATTGTGAAAAGACCTTAGCACCACTAAGCTGATCGAATAGATCATCAATCCGAGGTAAAGGATATTTATTTTTAATAGTAAGATCGTTAAGCTTGCGATAATCAACGCAGAACCTCAGAGTACCATCGGATTTCTTTACGAAAATAGCCGAAGCTCCCCAAGGCGAGGAACTAGAGCGAATAAATTGCCTCGTCTCCAACTCAGATAATTGTTTACGCATCTCCTCATTTTCCTTGTTGGACATGCGATAAGGAGGACGAGTAATAGGTTGAGCTCCAGAAACAAGATTAATTCTGAACTCAATTGCTCGTTTAGGTGGTAAACCTAAAACGGGCTCGAATATGTCGGAAAATTCACGAACAACATGAATACAAGAAATAATATCATCTTCATCATCATCATCGTTATCACGAGGATTTAGAGAATATAAAGATGCCACCAAACATGATTCTGAATCTTTAAGATTAACAGAAATATGTTTAACAGATTGTGGATGTCGGAGATGAATAGTCTGCTCAGGACATAGGATATGGGCTTGATAACGGTTAAGCCAATCCATTCCCAAAATTATTCCAAAGCCTAAGTAACGCATGACATGCAAATCGGCTAGGAAAGAAAAATCACATAAAATAATCTCCACATCTTTACAAAGCAAACTAAGAGTTGCGGATCCACCAACAGGATTCGCAATTTTTAAAGAAGTCATCAATGCAGTAACACTTAAGGAAAAAGTGTCTACCAGTTCCTTTGATATAAAGGAATGGGATGCACCCGTATCAAAGAGAACTCTAATAGGTTGATCATGAAATAAAATAATACCATCAAGAATGGAATGAGAAATACCTTGGCCACGAGATGTGTTGCCAGGGGCTTGAGCCACATTTAACTTTCCCTCATTCCTGCTTTTACGTTTGAGGCATTGATGTATAAAGTGATCTGGGCTCTTACAATAGCGACAAGATTTGGGCTTAGAGCACTTATTCGCATAATGATCCCCAGACCCACAGTTGAAGCAACTCGCACCACTAGGAGAAGGATACTTTGCCACAGGGGTTGCCTGCTTACCCTTTTTGTTGGGATAAGGACCCTTGAATTTGTTTGGCCTCTTCTTGTTGTTGAAGTTTGGTTTAGCGCCTTCCACTTCAACATCACTCTCTCTATCAGCCTCTTCAAGACGAAGAGCGATATCGACGAGTTGATCAAATGCGACTTCTAGTTTCAGGAGCAGTGGCTTCTTAAGACTCTTATTTAAGCCATAAACGAACCTCTGGTTCTTCTTCAATGGGGTGTTGATGTATTCAACCCCATATTTGGAAAGCGACTCGAAGGCTGCGACGTAATCAGTCACAGAGGATTGACCTTGAACAAGGTCTATAAAACGTCGAGCCAAGCTTACTTTCCCAGCTTCTGGTACAAACTTTAACTCGAAGCGTCCCTGAAATTGCTCCCAGGTGAGATCCGCTTCATTAATTTCTGAAATAAGGAGTTCGTACCAGTCCAATGCTCTCTCTTGGAGCATGCTGGAAGCCACCTGAACGCGGTGGAGATCGATAAGATTCATGCGAGAAAAGATTCGATCGCATGATTTTAACCAAGCCTGGACCTCGATGATATTTTCCGAACCTTTGAAGGGCTTCCCACCCAAGTTGGTGTAATCGCTGCACAAGCGTGCAAATCCCGACTTTGGGTGAGTAGGTTCCGGGTTAGCTCCAGCTGCTTGAGCATTAGTTACTAAATCAAGAAGCTGTTGAGCAGTCATAAAAACTCCATCCGGAGGAGCAGCACCAGATGATCCAGTTCTGGGACGGCCTGGTCTAGACATTCTCTTCCTTAAAGAAAGAAAGAAGAAAAGGAAGAAGGTTATTTACCAATGAACATCAAGCAATCTTGATAGATAAAACAAGGAATCATAAAGGAAATAGGATGAGTCGGTACGAAGACTCAAATTAATCCTATGGTATGACTCCTAAGATAGACCTAGGACGATGATCCTTGTTAAGTTATTCTACATTGTTCCGAAGTTTGGCTCTGATACCAAGCTGTGACGCCCCACCTCTATACCCACGCTAGCCAAGAACACTCCGTAGAAGTGCTGTCAACTAGCACGGAGAATAAGGCTGTTGAGGAGCGACCATCCATGTAATTGCTTATCACACGGTGGCTATAAATAATCTTCGGAAACAAACATAGAAATAATCATATCACAAATCAGTCACAGATATCCATATCACAAAGGCGGAAGAAGATATGAATATATAACTAACACATGAAAGTGTACATCAGAGTAGTGGTCAATAAGATCCACGATAATACAAAAGAATAGCAACACGTGCTATACAAAAGAATACAACTATGAGTCTATATCTCAAGTGTATACAACAAAAACTGCTAATCTAAACAGTTAGCCAAAAGTCAGAGTGATGAATCCCTGGGAAGAAGTCAAGCAGAAGCACCTGTAACATCTCGGTCTGATCCGAGTATTATTTAAGAAAATAATAAACGGATCAGTCTAGCTATAAATATCAGATGACATGATATAACATAAAAGATATGGCATAAACATAAACATCCATAACGACATACCACTATAAGTATGTAAATAATGATCAACAGAAGATCAATCAATAAGAGATAATCAATATCACAAGAATCTTCTCAAAGATTCGAAGGGGGCATCATACCCTAAACTTGTACTCATAACAAGTCAATGACATAAATTCCAGAAATCAACACGAGAAATCCAGAAATCAAAAAAAGGGAAAGAGGCCTATCACATGACGGTCCGAAGACCATGGGGAGCTACCCCACATGTGTGAGTGGAATCACACAGAATGAGGTCAAGACTAACCAAAAAGCAGAAAGGTATGTGTGAATGGAATCACACAAGTGGTGTCTAGTCTAACCTTGCAATGAAAGAGACATCGCGCAATTGCTAGTCTAATTCATAGAGCGATCATCAAGATCAACGAGAAGTGTCAATTACACTAAGCTAGTAAATATAGAAGTTTAGCTTCATGTCCCATAACCACTTGCTTAACTTAAATATTTACGAACAAACTGTAAATCTTCACTAATAAAATTGTCATAAGAGGTTCAATCGAACAAGTCCAAGAATTAACCGACGAAGTGAACGCAAGCGTTTCATACCACTTGTTTTACTAAGTCGTTTAATTAGATTTCTCATCCGAGTGAGGTAAAGGCTTGTATATACTAATAGATTGGAAAACGGTTTAAGAAAAGAGCTTTGTTATTAAAAATAGAGTTGAAATTGTTTGTTAAAAGAGTTTTGATATTTACTACTAGTATTGAAACCTTTATATTATAAAGTGACAAAACACATAAGCAAGTGTAGAAACAATCAGTCACAAAGATCGCATACGGAGATGCGAATAAAATCCAAGGAAATCAGCTCAATATTTTTCAGATAAGATCCCCTACGGAGGGGGGGTCAAGGGGGGGTGGCAACCCCCCAAGGTGGGGGTGCGGGGGCAACGCCACCGCTTACGGGGTTCGACCTGCCCGGTCAGGTCGCGGCGGTCCAGGGGGCAGCGCCCCCGGCGCGGTGCGGGGCAGCGCCCCGTCCAAAACGGTACGACCTAAGTGAAGACAAGCGGCCTACGACCTAAAGCAAAATGAGGTCTAACGACCTAAGGGTTCACGCGGCCTAACACAATGGCCGAGCGACCTAACTGGAGTTAAGGGAGGCAAGCGACTTAAGGTCCAACGACCTACGACTCAAGCAAGCCGAGCGACCTAGTGTGGAGGGGTCGAGCGACTTAAGGAAGGAGAACGACCTAAGGTCTAACGACCTACGACTTAACAGAGTCGAGCGACCTAAGGTCTAACGACCTACGACTTAACAGAGTCGAGCGACCTAAGGTAAATGGTCCAACGACCTAACTCGAACGACTTATCTGGAGCTTAGGTCGGAGACGACCTACGAGATAAACCAGGCCGACTTAGTGGACGAGCGACCTAAGGTAAATGGTCCAACGACCTAACTCGAACGACTTATCAGGAGCTTAGGTCGGAGACGACCTACGAGATAAAGCAGGCCGACTTAACGTTTGCCTGGAGATTATAGGTCGGAAACGACCTAAGACTTAAAGCTTAACTCGCGAGCGACCTACGGCTTAAGGCCTAACTCGTGAGCGACCTACGACTTAAGGCTTAATTCGCGAGCGACCTAACTCCGAAGTGCCAATACTTCCAGAATGACCTAAAGTTAACTCGTGAACGACTCACGACCCATGGACGAACGACTTAACTCCGAACGACCTAAAAATGGCCAGAACGACCTAGGGGTTAACTCGTACGCGACCTACGACCTAAGGTCCACACGACCTAACTCCGAGCGAGCTAAAAACGGCCAGAACGACCTAAATGCAGAAATTTCTCCCAAACACCAAAAATCGGAGTTTTTCGCCAATCCAATCCAAACCAAAAGCAAATATGCATGCTAAAGTGATAGGGAATCATTCCCAACAGTCCAATATAGTTATAGACTAGAATTGTGAGATAAAAATCTCACCTTTGCACTAAAATTTTATGAAGACGAAGCTTGAAAGCAAGGAGAAGCAATCCAAAGCTTGAATCCAATATCTTCTACTTGAATTTGGAGTTGAATGATGGAGTTGCAATTGAATTTGAGCTTGGAGTTTTAATTTCCCATTCTCTTCACCATTAATGCTAAATCTTGAGTTAGTTAGGAAATTTATGAAGAGTGAGGAGAAGAGGGTTGGAACTTGGGCTTAATAGGCTAAACTAACCCAAAGTCCAAAGCGGGAAAAGTTAGTGAAATTTCACTATCTCCAAACCTATCGATGTTTATACTTAAAAAGTTGTAAACGACATTTCGAACTCAATGGAAGTGGTCTCGAGTCCTAATTTGACCGTTTGCAAAAAGTAGTTTTTCGGACCAAAATCCGATTAACGATTTAATATTTAAATAAAAATATTTAAATGTAAACTCGATAAATATGCGGGTTGTTACAAAAAATGTTTTCCAAACTTTGTTAATTTGAGTATAAAAAGATTTAGTGGTTATAAATTGGTATATTTTATTTAAATTAATTAATTTTGTAAATTTATTTGTTTATAAAGTTAATATTTTTGAATAAAGGGCATCGTTTACTTAATTTTTCTTTTCCCTTCTTTTTTCCTTTTCGGGGAGGAAAAGTTTTGACTAAGGGGGAGTGTAACGACCCGTAAATTTTCAATAACTAAATCGTTGATTTAATAAGATTTTGGCAATTAAATTTTGGAATAAATAAAAATTTGAAATTTGTTAAGGAATTAATAACGGGATGAAACGTAAGAATGTTAAGGCAAGTCGATAAATAACTAATTTAGTGCAAACCCAATTAATTGAAACAATTGCAAGGTCATAATTGATTGTAATTAGTAAATTTGAAAATAAAATTCAAAGTTATATTAATTGATGAAAAAAATATGTAATAAGTGGTAATTTGGAAAAATCAATATTTGATAATTAATTGCAATGATTGTTGGTTGATAATAAAGTATGAATAAGATAATGATTGATTGAATAAAAAGAATGGGAATCAAGGTTTATTAATTTAAATTTAATAAATTGGATTAATTAAATATTAAATAAAATTTAATATTTGAAATATTTCGTAAATAGGAATTATGATGAAATTAGGAGTTATTAATACACCAAGATATAAACCAATGTTAATTTTATCTATTTGATGATAATGGACTGAATAACAAGATTTAAAATCAAGTAAACGGATTTTAGGAATTTTAAATTGTAATTTCTGAATTTAGTGAAATTGAAATCAAACACTGAATTTGATGGCTTTATCAAATTTAATCTGACATCTAAATTTGTTTAAGAATGAAAAAGTGATTTAATTAATTAATTATTAATTTAATTTAATAACTGGAAAATAGCCATTTTTCCACTGACTCGGATTTCGACGAAACCAGTTTCATTGGATCCGTAATGGTGAATAATTATAGGATTTCAAGTTTGATAGCGATTAGGCTTGTCGTTTGATCGCACGGACTCGAAACGCCTGGAAATCAATGAAACTGAAATTAATTGAAATCAATTTGAAATAATTTGATTTTAGAATAAGTTCTTCACACAATGGAATTTGGACCTGAAACCTGTTCCATTGCATTTAAAATATTCAAAAACATCTATTTTGATATATCGGTTGACCTAATTTCGTTCCGAAGTCAGTAACGGGCTTTTCAGGACATTTATCATTCAACGGTCCAAACCAATCGTGTCCATTCATCTCTATTTCTGACCTACCTATATATACCTCGTTATAAAACCTAATTGTTCCTCATTATCATTGTCTATACGTACAACTGTATTTGCTTCTCCTTTTTCAATGGCAGACAGAACCCTAAATTCCAATTGCAATTTCAAATAAAATTCAAAACTAAAAATTAAATTTCTTCAAACTATATCGAATTATATATCGATTTGAAGCTCTCAATGAGCGCAAGTCAGATATATGATTCGTTTTTCAATTTGAGTTTCGATGTGGCCAGAAAATGAGGAAACATTCACGGCCGTTCATCGTGTGTCGATGAACATCGGCTGACCGCGAATTGATTTATGGGTTTTGAAGAGTGGACGATGTGGAGTTCATCGACATAGTTTTTACGTCGAATCGACGGTCGGATTGGGCTCGAAAATTCAGTAGGGTTTCGATATAATGCGGTGGCTACAGGGGGTTTCGTCGCTGATCGGCGACTGTGTTGGGGTCGTGTGGCTTCGGGGTGAGGCGCAGGGAGGACGTGCGGGCGCGGCTGTTCTTGGCGTCGGCGATATTGCAATGAGCGGTGGCTGCCTAGTTGTTTACCGCGTTCGAATTAGATAAGGGTTTCCAGGTCATGCGTGATGTGGCTGGAAAGGTAAGAGGGTGCTGCTGTTTGTTTTTTTAATTCAATTTATGATTTCAAACGTTTTAACTCGAATAACTTTCTCATACGAGGTCATTTCATGTGCGGTTTTCTCCGCTAGGTTCATATTGGAATTCCGGACATATTAACGCTGGTTTGGACGAATTCTGAGATTGTTCAAATTTTGGTTTTAAATTGGAATTAAATTCAATTTAAATTCAAAAAGTTGGTGCTTTAACCCACTCACAATATCTAAAATTTCTTATGTGTGTTAAACTAATTTCTGATGTGATTAGAAATTTATTTATGACTGTTTGACATATTTTATCATCATTCCAGTTAAATTGAATTTATTGAATTAAAGTGTTATTTAATTTCTTTTTTTGAAAATAAACTGCCAGTAAATTCCTGTTATTTATTATCTGTTCTATATTGAAGTCACTATTTGAATTGGATGATGATTGTGATAAATGGTTGATGGTTGACATTGGATGAACGGATGTTGTATTTTATATTATTGTAAATTGCAAGTTGTTTTGCATTTTTATTTCATTCGGGATTGCGGTTTGAAATGATATATAGCCGTATTTTTATTTTAAATTACGGATTGAAATGATAAATATCCGTATCACTTGACCATAGGGTACAAATTTTATACAGACATCGTGGTCTATATATAAGAATATTTTGAAATGATTTCTATGGTTTTGTAAAGAAATGCATGGGTTATATAAATATTATTTTATTATTGGCATTTAGCTATGTATAAATTTGTTGAAATATAAAATAAGTTAAAAAATAAAGATTGATTGTTGTTATATAAAATGGTTAAGTATATGTTTAAATTATATTATATATAGGGTTTATAATGACTAAAGAAAAATTAGGTTGGAAGATAAATATGAAATTGATTTGAATTAAATTATTTAAGAATTATACTCGAATAAATTTATTTGAAATTTAAATAAAATTGAGATTTCAAAGGGTATGATTTTATAATTTGATTTGATTTAGAGTGATTTAAATGAATATCAGGTTGGTTTAAATGAATATATCAGGTTAAATAAAATGAAGGAATATCGAGTTACTTGAAGTTGAAAAGTTTTACTTAAATGATATTGGATTTATTATGTAAACATTTCAAATCTATATAATAGTAATTGAACTTGATATTTATGTAATTATCAAAGAATTAGTTTTGAAATGGTGGAATATTTAAAGCTTTGAAATGTATGGGAATTGAAATAGTTTATTTAAGAGTTCAAATCAGTATTTGGTATTGATTTGTGAAACTAAAGAAGCAATTTTATTATATAAAGTAATTTAACGTTTAAGCCATTTAAGTGGTATAGTTATGTTCAAAGATTTTGAAATTCAAAGTATTATGTTTTGAAAGGTTATATTTCAAGCGTTTGGTTTCGAAATATTATAACATTAAAAGTGCTATGATTTTGGAAAGGATATATTCGAAATAAAAATGATATTATATTGATTCGGGTTTAAATAAAACGATATCATATTGATTGTCTTTTTTGTAACGGAAATGATATCGTATTTATATGGTTTTGAAATGGATATTATATTCTGGTTTTGAAGTATAAATATTTTAAATGACCGCGGTGTTATAATAACGTTTGGTTGTTAAAGAGACCGGGATCGGAAGTTGTCATACTCTTTGCTAACTTCGAAAACCACTTTAACAACCGTATATGTGGTGGAGATTCCAGAATGAAGTAGGATGGCGGCAGCGTTCCTTTGAGGTATGAACATGGACCCGACTTCCTTGAGTTAGCTTAACGTGGCTAAAATAGGAGCGATCTCGGGCCAATGAGGTAGCCACTCTTATCGGACATACTTCTTCGATACCATTCAATTACTCTGTAATTGATTGGGGCCCTTTGATTTTTTGGGGGTGTGGCCCGTGGTGGGCGGTAGCTACGTGCTATGCATCACCACCAGCCCATGTGCGTAATTGGTATATCTACCTTGTCATTGCCTTGTGTGCCATGTCACCTACCCTAGCGAGCCTTGTACGAGTGTGATTTGTGTCGTACCTATGGAGTATCTTCTCGTAGTCTCCCGATTAGGAGATATGCATGTATTGTATAGACAATTGGCACTATTAGGTGTTAAGGGCTATATGGGTAACCCCTTAACGCTATTTAAAAGTAAGTTTACTTTACTGATAGACATTCTTAGAATAGCATATATTACTACATAGTAAATAGTTTAACGGATCCTTGGGAGATGTGAATCCCGAGCATCTCTTAAGTTACTGCACTCATGTTAGACACTGGATAGGAGATGTCAAATCCCGTAAACATCTCTGACGTCGTTCCACTCATATTTTTCCATTGATTTAACTTACATAAGATCTTTTAGTTCTGACTCGAGTGTTTTGTCTTTTCGATTTTCTCGGGTCAGTCTGAGCATTTCAGGATTTGAAGACTTTATCTCTGGAGGACGAAGACGAAGATTTGTATTACTATTATTTATTATATTATTCCACTGCATTTATACCGCTCCACTGCATTAATTATTATTCTCTAGTATGTGTAACTCTGATATGTATTGTATAAATATAATCGAATATTTTGTAAACGGCTTCATGAACTGTTTATTTGATTATTATATTTTATCCTTCCACTGTGAGATTCTATTTTGTTTTATTTCTTTCTCTGCTTTTCCTATTTACCCCATAAGAATCCGCCCTTTTGTATGGTTTTAGTTTGACGTGTTTGGTTTATCGTCCTTTTAAAACGTACAAAAGGCGGGATGTTACATATTCCCCTTCTTTAATTAAGATTACCCCTTCATTTCAATTTTTAAAAAAAATCCTCCCCTTATCTACATCATAGACGCCTGTCATATAGGGATGTAGATCCAAAAGTTTCCAAAATCCAATTAGTGTTGTTTCCATTTAAATCTAATTTAAAGTTTCTATCTCGTATACCGATGTGGGTTTATTATATTTTATATACGCACATCATTAAATATTAATGTAAATCAAACAGAACAAATAAGAAATATTTTTCGTAAATTAGTATTTCACAAATATTAATTAGTTTAATTTATTTAAAATCCATTTCAGTACTTATCTTGTTTAAATTAAATTCAAACGTTCTATCAATACCGTATATCGATACGAGCATTAATAACTTTTATGCACGCACTTTACTAAATATTAGTGGAATCTAATAAATTAAGTAAAAACTCTTAATTAATATTTCTTAAATATTTACTAATTTAAATAATTTTAAAGAATTAAAAATTTACTAAATCTTGTGTTATTCAGAATATCCGTTATTTTGATTGTGTGACTCAAATGTGTAAATTCAGTCAGCGATTAATGCTGAGCAATTCAAATATTAATGTTCATACGTTAGCTTAGCTAATGGTATTACATTTTGGCTGAATTTATCATTTACTTATCCTTTAGCAAAAATCAATTTTACTTATTATAAGCGTTTACCGTTAGTGACAATTATTTACACCAATTCTCTTCGTCAAAACTATGTCACTTTGGACTTATGGAATTTGGTAATGGCCAAAATTCCAATATTATCCATATTCAACTTTACAGTCCAAACACAAAGTCCTTGGTTCAAAAATTATAATAATTATTAATCGTAATGCTATGTCCATAGACTTTGAATTGGAGTTGACTTCAACTAACCATGATACTAACTTCGTACACTAAGGAGATGAATCCTCTCTTGAATAGTGTTCCACTTCCATTGCTTCCACTCGACCCAGTTATAGTCGTTCGAAGGACATCGTGCCACGATTTGATTATAATCAAAGCTGAGCTTCCGCTTGATGATCAACGACATTCTTTAGTCGGGAGAACTACGTAAATCAGTCACATTGATATTTTTTGTTTGACCTTAGTCATATTTACCAACAAAAAACTATCGAGGGAGTCATTTCATAGTTATCCAATAACTATCAGTACATAAGCCCTTGGCGCCCCCAGCAGTCATGAGCAATACACTGCCCAACATTTGGAAAGCGTTACGTACACTAGTCTCAATAGATGTATCGATATCCAAACTCGATACATCTTGACTAGGAATATTTAAAATGATATATTTGTTTTCATTGCAATATATAACACTTTGTAACTACTATCACAAAATATATCATTTATGGATTTTCTATTAAGTATACTTTTAATTAAATTAGTTAATTAACATAACATATTATATCAAGTATATAATAAAAAGAAAACACCTTTTATTTTGAATAAGACTAGTTATCAAGTTAGATATATGTTTGTACCAAAATTGGACACAACACTCTTCGGACGTATTTGAAGCGATAAAATGGTGAAAGTAAATGTAAAAAGAGGATTATCTAACAAAAACTTCAAAAACAGATAAGAAGAACATGTAGAAACATATAGATTTAGAGTGGTTCGCCGTATAGCCTATGTCCACTATGAAACTGATGATTTTATCAATATTTTCTTGCTGATTACAACTGATTACAGCGGATTACAACAGTAAATTTCGAGTACAACAGTGATCTATGAGTGCAAAAATGGTTTCGGTAGAGTCGGGATCGATTGTGGATGTTACCGAGGATGTACATATGATCCGGTGAAAACTTGGTGGCATTTATACTCGTAGATTGTGAGTTATGATCGATGCAAGTTTGGGCTTTTCGGTCGCCTTCCTCTTCGTATCGATGCTGTTCGTATCACTTTTTGGGCACGTGCCTGCAAGTTGACGTGACGCTAACTCCTTGGATCGATCCGCTTTTTGTGCCGAACGATCGAGTCTTCTCTATGTATATGCCTCCTTCGTATCGATCATCACTACTCTGTTTGTATCGATCATCTTAGCTCTGTTCGTATCGATCGTCTTATCTCTATTCGTACCGATCATCTTTTCTTTGTTCGTATCAATCGGTTACATCTCACTTTGTACCAATTGTATGCGCTTCACTTCGTATCAGTGGGAAGTGTGTATTTCGTATCGATAGGTGGTCGATCGATATGAAGTGTGTCTAAAATAGATCGATACGAAATAGACTCCCACGTCGTTCACCGATGGATACGAAGTGGACGGTGATTGATCAAAATGTGATAAAATGATCGATGCGAAGTGGTGCGAAGAAGGTTGAATATGAAGTATGTGGATTTGGATCGATACGAAGTTGACTCACTTGCTGCCGATTAATTCAAAACTGTATATAGTTGATGGATTTGAAACCGATCGACACGAGAAGGACATTCCTTGATTGCTTAATGGATAGGAACAAGGTGATTGCTTGAATTGCATGGATCATATCTTGAGCTTACGAACTCTGATTGACTTGAAATTTGAAAAGTTGGACTTCATAGCTTTGCTTGTCTCGTCATATCAATTGTAACTTGATTCGGACTTGGATAAAATTTACCGACATTCATAGTGAACCTGTGTATAATCGATCTTCAGGATGAACCGTCTTTGGTTTCCAGTCAATTCCTTGATATTACGGCCTTGCTAATAGGCGGGATAACATTTTCCCTCCTAAGATACGTCTTGTGAGGACATGACATGCTTCGAAGAGCTACAATCTTCATTCTGAAAAGTTCCATCTGACTTGTCAAACGGTCATTGTTTTCTTGTCTAGAGTTGTGATCATTGGTTGATCAATGGAAGCATAAATCATGAACTATTGACTGCTAATCGTTGTACTGCGCACTGTTGTAAATGAGTATCGAACTGTAGAAACTGTCGTTTGTTGTGATAATTGTCATTGGGTGAGCATTCAATTCTTGTAAATTTCGAAAATCAAATGTTAGTCCACTATACATGAATGTACGTTAGCCTGGCTCTCTTTAACGTTCGTATGTTCATGAGTCGTTGTCAGTTTCTTAAATTTTTTGTATCTAACCCCGTATTGACCCTCTCCTAAATACATGTGAAATTCGATCTCTAACAATGCTTGATGGTTGTTTTGGAATTTCCCTTCGTATCGATCCTCTCCTGGATCGATGTTAAAGGTCGAAAAATTGTTTTCGAATCGATGAGACTTGAATTTAGGGATACGAAGTTGGGGGTAACTCGCTGATGGATACGAAGTTACCATTTTTCATTGATGGACTGCCAATGGATCGAAATCGTCCAAACCAGTCTTTATTATCAGTTTTGTATTGATGATATGATGGATATGAATAGTTATATTGTTGGCTGATGTGAATGGATGGATATGAACAACGCTTCATATCGATAGCTGGACGGTTGCGAGCAAGCATTGCCTTAACTAAGTGGTTCCTAGACACGAATAACACTCTACGTATCGATGACATATGTAATCGAACGCTGATGGACCCGAACAGCCGTATCCCCGATCGATATAGTTAGATGTATACGAAGAAGACTCGGCGTATCGGTGATGCTAAAAATTATTTCTATCGGTTTTTATAACTGGGAGACGAAACGTTTCTTCCTTGGATAAGAAAATATATAAATATGTTTGGGACTTAGCCAAAATTTTCACTTGTTTTTATTCCTTCTGCATTGATTTGTATTGATCAAAGCAAAAGAGAAAGAAAACTGTCCTTGCCTTCGAATCGAACCAAATCTTCTAATCCCTTGAACTAATTGTTAGAGTCAGGTAATTAATCGATGAACTGGCGTTATGATTGGTGAGATTCAGGTCCAATTGTCCATCCATCCACATACATAACCAACTTTTGGCGATGTTAAGGTCGGAATTGGCTCAGAGCACGGCGGAGGGTGGTAGGAAATGGAGTTTCGGCTATTTAGGGAAGAGGGAATGAGGAGGTAGATGAAGGAATCGGTGAAAGGTTGCTCGACCTTGATTTCTTTTCGATGAAGGGTTAGAGAAACTTGATTATGGATCGAACCTCAATCGAGAGGTTCGTATCGATCCCATGCCTTTACCTTCGTGTTGATTGTTGATCCTTCGATTTTGTTTTTATAATTTTGAATCGACATGGATACGAGCATAGTTGTGATGGGTACAAACTCCATTGTAACGCAATCGATGCGGAGTCAATAAAACCTGATTGATTCGAAGCCATCAGATTTCGATCGATACTAAGCTAAGGCTTCCTTGATCAATACGAAGTAGACATTTTAGATCGATACGAAATGAATGTTTTGGATCGATATGAACTGAATGTTTTTTGAACTATACGAAGTTAATAAATTTCAATAGATATGAAATCAAAGCGCTTTGCCGATTGACCCCAATTTGGACTTTGATGGGTATGACATTTCATGCATACTCGAACTCTTGCCTCCGACGAGCTTCCTCCTTGCATAACTTGACATAACTGTTTCACTGCGTATTTGACTACCATTTGAAGCTTGTTGATGGAACTGTAACCTAACCAATCTGACTAACTTTTACTCGCACCGATCGTCGAAGCATGGATGACATGGTTGTGATGGTCAGCGATGACGGTAATTTCGATTGGATTTCAAAGTCTTGTCGTTCGAACATTTCTTAAATTCGGCAAAATTCTTTAAGTATTATGTAGCACTGCACAACACATTCACGCACTTCGCACCGGGGAATACATGGGAATATTATCATCTAATGAAAATTTTTGATAAGTTAATTAGCTATGGAATTCATAAGTTCACAACAGCGGAGACAGCAAGTTCACCGCCTTTGGTGATAGAATACCAGCTATCGCAGCTGAAGGTGTAAGCGTAGCTCAAGATGAGCTTATTGGAGCTACTGTGATTCTAAACTCGCAAGACTCAGTTGCATCGAACTCTTCTGAATATATGTTTGGAAGAATTTGTTTACGCCATGGGTTTTCATGTGACAATGTTCAGCTTCCGGGGTGAAATGACTGACACATGCTCCCCCAGTGAGGTATATGGCCTTCAACCGACATTCTTGCATAGTCGAGACACTTCCCCCCTTTAACCAGTATATACAAGAAGTGTTGGCTTTCTTAGGGATCGCTCCATCCCAACTGCATCCAAACGGGTATGCGTTGCTAAACAGCATCTTCATCATCTCCATGGAGCACCTCTTGCGGCCCCCAACTCCAAAAGAAATCAGATATATATTCAATGTCAATAGTCGGGGCGACATCTCTTCCTTCACATTCTTAGAGACGGTTAGGAACTGCCAAATTATGACCGGCTCCTAGACCCGATTATGCTATTTCAAAACTGGATGGTTCTATGTCCGATGTCCACCGGGCTTCGCCAGGCGATGGATAGTTAGACGTAAATGCTTCAACCTTACATTATTTGACTAAGTGACATTATTAGGCATCCATTCTAACATTTTATGTTTTTTGCAGCCTCGATTCCGCGGCCAGAGGGCGCCACTTTAAAGAATGATCTGAATTGTTCAAGAGGTGCCGAGTAAAATGAGAGAAATAGATTCGGTACTCATGGATAAGAACTTTAGGATTGTTGGGTTGATCGATCAAGATCAAAGAATTAGACCTGAAGGATCGATCAGAACGGTCTCGACAAAATGGGCTAAACATGGAGCACCCAAGATTGTAATAACTGAAGATGGTGAGCAAGAAATTACACCCACGATGACGACCCCATAGCCGGTCCTTCTGACAGCTTTCAAAGTCTTGAGGGAATGAGAAAAGGCAAGGCTGCAGTGCATAAGCACCACAAATCTTTGAGATGGAAATCTGTAATCATGTCTTTGCCTATTCCCGGAATTAGAATTTTAGAGGCTCCTCCCTCGCAAGTGGAGAACCTTTCCGAAGAGCTTGCCACTATCCAAATCCCAAATTATGTATCACTTAAAACATGACGTCGAATTGGAGAAGCTTCAAAGTGCTTTAGACTTAAGCGAGGCTCTTCCCATATGCGTGGCTGACATTGCTGGTTGGTCGGGGGTTGCACACACACAAACACTTCATGGAATTACACGGTTTCCAGTCTTTAACCGTCCACTTCTAGAGATTATTAACTATGTATCTTTTACCTTGCAGATACAATGTCCGGACGTGGGTCATTGTTGGGGAGCCTTCGTTCAGCTCGCCGACCCTCTTCGTACTATGAATCACGTAGGAGAGAGGCAGAAAGGGACCGTGATCGTGGGTACTCTAGCTAGGAACAATATGAAAGAGATAGGGATATAGACAACATACATTGATCCCGATCCTGTTCTCCACCTCCTAGAATCCCTACACAGCCTCCTCCTTACGTCACACATCCCCCGGAGCCTCCACATCACCAGCCGTCTTCTCATGCTTCGAGGCCTCATCCTTACTGCCGTAGAACTGAAACTACAACCCACATTATTTATGATCAGGCAATCACCGAGCCTACATGGGAAGGAGCGATTAAGATCGCCCAATTGAAGAAGGATTTTCCGAATATTTGTTTCGATGGCTACATCTTCCCCCTCACTTAAAGAGAATTTCAGCGGAAACAGAGCACACAGTGCATGATTATATTCATGATATCTACACATACAAGGAGTGGGGGAAAGCTACAGAGAAAGCATCGAAGGTGGCCTTTGAGCGCGCGAATACCATAGAGAAATTAGAAACCAAGCTTGCTCAAAAGGATTGGATAATTCAATTGCTTAACGACGAAGCCAAATCCTCTCGAAAGTCATAAATAGAGGCCACTCAAAAGGTCGATGAGGTGAACTTGGCAATGGAGAGGATGCGACAAACACATTTTTCCTTGGTGGAGGAGATGGGCCACTGAAACATCACTGTCACAGCCGATCGGGATGCTGCTGTTAAAGAAATTAACGAGCTCAAAGCCAAATTTTTTGAAATCATCAAAGAGAGGGATGAAACAAATAATACATCCCAGGAGGCATGTGAATAGGCTGTCGTGCTTTGTGGCGAACGGGATGCAGCTACGGCTAAGGTTCAGGAGGAGGAGACTAAGGTTGAGGAGAAGGTCCAAATGGCGGAGTCCAAGCTAGAGGTTGACATTGAAGATCTCCTCATTATCTATAATGCTAACGCCTAGAGGCATAGGACCTATCCTGGCACGATAACTATTCGACACATTTATACAATACCTGAGGCCGATTAATAGAAGATGAGAAGGCTGCCCATCAGGGAGAATCGGTCGACGAATTCGAGCTTGAGAACCGAGTGCCGAATGAAGACGAAAAGAAAGTTCTGCATGGTGCTATGATTTCATATGAGAAGGATAAGCATGGCGCTCAACACTCGGAGGTCGGAGAAGGTTCTGGTGTCGAGCACCGTGATAAGTCCTGAAACTCTTGTGCCGACTCAGCTTGAACCGACTTCTGTGGTTTATTATCAATCCGTTCTTGCCTATAACTCGGACGAGCCGCAGATATCTCAAGCTAGCGAGCGAATTTTTGGGGCCATTCAGTCGCCAACAAGCTAAACTAAGGAAGGTACTCTGAACAATTCGTATGCTTCTTTACGATCGGGCGGTTCACTTGAAATACTTAATAACAGTTTTTCATTGTCTGTTTCCAGTGATTGGAGCCACATCAGTCGCGCCTCCTACAACTCGAGAGTCGCATCATGAGCAGGAGGCGATCATTACGGAAGCGACCATGACATCAGTTACTACACCTACAGATGATGTACAAGGGAGCACGCTTTCATTCGATGAACAGACGATGGAGGAACTTCTCATTCATCACAGTGACCCTTTCTTTGACTTGCCGTTTGTCATGAGTGGAATAGCGCCGGCGACCATCTCCGTAGTCCCAACAGCAAGTGTTTCCGACGAAGCACAAACACTTTGTGAGGAAGAAATTATAGCTGAGATTAACGCAGAAATGGAAGCAGCTGCTCGGGCCAGCAGCTTCAGAAGTGGAATGTTAGTACCTGATCCGTCCCCGTTACAAATGATATCTCCTGGTGGCACTGTTGTCGACACCAGTGTGCCTATTTCTTCTCCTGTAGTGGTCCCGACCCCTCCAACTCTGCCTGTTGGAAGCATACCTATCCATGTGAGTTCGAAGGAGGAGGAGGTAGACATAATTCCCCTGGCGGGCAGTTAGCCATCGAAAGGTAAGGGCTCGAAGAGGAAACCAAGTGGTGGATCCAGTGGCTCAACACCAAAGAGGAAGCCAAAGAAAAAGAAAGAATAGACATGCTTCCTTGGTGTATTTTTGGGAAGATTGGAACTTCTTTAGCTTTTGTTAGCCATGCATAGATGAGGGTTCAGTTCCTACTAGAAGGATTTTTGGAAATAACTTGTACATAAATTCCTTCCACAAGTGGTTGAAATGAAATTCTAGTTTGTCTTCAACTCAATTATTGTTTATTTTCTTAAGTGTTCCAGCATTTGAATGCTTGTTCGACAAACTTGTGAAGTTTAGACCTTTGGATCGGGTTTTGAGTTTATTTGTTAAGTCCTGGAATTACGGCTGCGAGTCATGATCGGACACCAAGCTGAACTTCGATGCTGCGCTGCTTCAGTCAGTGATCGACACTTAAGTCCTGCCCTCAATTTCTGGGATAAGTTGTGAAGATCGGTTAGCGATTGCATTTCGCCTCCAGTACATTGAGCATAACGTCATTGAATTGATGCTGCAAGAATTGAAGATTGAGTGGCCGAATCACACACGCTCATTTATTGACGATCACATGCACACTCCGGAGATTTCAGTTTGTGCATCGATGGTTGGTCATGCCTAATTAAGTTTTAAGTATATGGCCATGCTTCGGGGAATTAAGTTATTATATGGGCGGTCAATCACACTCGAGTTGTGTTTATACTCTGACCACACTTTGGGGAATCGGAGTTGGGTTACGGATGATCGATTTGTATTCGGTTTGTGCATAAGTTCTAATCCACTCTCTGGGGATTTAGAGTTAGTCAATGTATATTCTCCAGTCCACGCTCCGAGGACTTAGAGTTAATTGCGATCGATACTTCGGTTCGCACTTTGAATCCAGAGTTAATCGACATATGTGCTCCAGTTCGCACACTGGGAACCTAAAGTTGGTTGATATTGACGCTTCGGTTCACACTCTGGAAATCCAGAGTTAGTGTTTATACTCCAACTCACACTTTGGGACTTGGAGTTGGTGTTTATACTCCAACTCGCACTTCGAAAACTTAGAGTTGATGTTTATACTCCAGTTCACACTCCGGGAACTTAGAGTTGATGTTTATACTCCAGTGCGCACTCTAGGAACCTGAAGTTGGCCGATAGATGGTCAATCACATCTGTTTAGGCTTTAGGATTTCGTTCGCACTTCAAGAACAATGGATTTATCAGGATCGTGGATCGTCGATCCACATCCACCCGGAGTTAACATGTGCGGTCGTTAGATGGTCGGGTCCATCCTCCTCAAAGTTGGTCATGATACGGGCTAAGTCATTAGATGAACGGATCCACCCTCTTTAAAACCGCATTTGTAAGTTTATACTCCAGCTTGCCCTCTAGGAGACTGGAGGTAGTTAAAGGATTTTCGTGTATCAATCCTTTTTTGGCTTCAGTGTGATCGCTTTCCTACGAGCTCGGGTTTCACTTAATGAGTAACCGAACATATCACCTTTACTCTCTATTTGAATAAATCCCGTCATACGATGGAACTTAGCTCTTTGTGTATCGTGATGGTTGTATGACACATTCGATAAAACAAATCTCTAGCTTAAAGAGATTGCATTTTATTGCTGAAATAAGATAAAAAGGAAAAGTCAGTTGCCTTATTACAAATTCAGATTTTGAAATGCATAAACAAATTGCAGATGAAAAGTAGACTAAATATATAAAGCCTGTCATGTGTAGTAGCGACAAAGACTCTCGTTGTTCCAGGCTCTTGGCAGAGTAAGACCATCAACAACCGGCAGTTTAAATGTGCCATCTTCGAGCTTTCGTTCAGTTACATACGGTCCTTTCTACATTGGTTTCATATGCGAAAGAACCGGGTAGATTCTTTTGAGGACAACATCACAAGTTCGAAAGTTCGAGGTCGGACCTTGGCATTGTATAATCAGACGACTCGACTTGGGTATACGGCTGCCCTCAAGTCAGCCTCTTCACTATTCTCATCCAATAAGTCCAAGGATTCAACAAGTAATATGGCATTTGTCTTCGGATCATAATAAGTCACACGATGAGAAGGTACTTCCATCGCGACTGGAATAATGGCTTCTGAACCGTAAGAAAGAGAGAATGGAATCATCCATGAGGCTTTTCGAAGAATCTGTCACTTTTCACTCCCTCGCTCTAGCAATGTTCCATGCTCGAGATAATTTCTGAACGGAATCATCCATGACTCCTTATCGGGTACGACTTCAAATACCCAATCTATCTCCATTCAATCGATGCTTGGGGAAGACAATGTTTCTATAGGAACGAGTCCTATTTGTTGTGCTTCACTTGTGCTGGCAAGCTTTGCCAATGAATCAGCTTTTTGATTGCGCTCTCGAGGGATGCACTAGATAGCATAATAATTGAACTGATTCAGTATCTCCTAGACCTGAGCTAGGTATGCAACTACTCTTCGATCTTTGGCCTGGAACTCTCCTCGAATTTGACATACGACCAGTTGCGAATCATAATAAATCTCCACAATAATGATTTTTAAATATAGGGCAAGTATCAATCCGGCAAGTAAGGCTTCATACTCTGCTTCATTGTGGGTTGCATGAAAATCAAAATTCAAAGCACGACATATATATCGACCTTCGGGAGTTTTAAGTACAACCCCGACACCTGAGCAACGATCATTTGATTCACCATCAGTATGCAGCTTTTAGATATATTTGGGAGATTCACTGGTTTCAGGCAATTCCTCTAGGATGGTAAATTAAACTATGAAATCTGCTAGGACTTGTCCTTGAATGGCTTGCCTTGGAGTGTAGGTAATATCAAACTGACTTAGCTCGATATTTCACTTGACTAACCTACCAGACGTCTCAGGCCGTGTAATACCTGTCGTAACGGCTAGTTGGTGTAAACGGTGATAGGATGAGCCTGGAAATACAGACAGAGCTTCTTTGAGCCAATACAAGACAATAAGCCAACTTCTCTAGCTTCAGATAATTTCTCTCAGCTCTGGTTAGTCATTTACTAATATAGTAGACCAGTTTTTGTACTCGATTTTCTTTCCGAATTAGGGCAGCACCGATTGCATTTTCTGATACCGCCATGTAAAGGCACAATTTCTCATGATTGATAGGCTTTGACAAAATTGGTGGTGTGGAGAGGTGTTGAATTAGTGCTCGGAATGCACCCTCACATTCCACGGTCTATTCAACGTTCCAATTCCCTTTATGGATCAAATCTAAGAAGGGAACACATTTGTTAGTGGATTTTGAAATGAAACTGTTTAGCGCTACTACTTTCCCATTGAGGCTCTGGACTGGCTTTATGGTTCTTGGAGTATCAAGATTTCTGATCACCCAGATCTTTTAGGATTGGCTTTAATTCCTCGAGTGTTAAGGATTAACCCAAGGAACTTTCCAGATGCGACCCCAATGTGACATTTCAATGGATTGAGCTTCATTCTGTATTCTGGAAGGATATTAAACATTAACTCTCGGTCTTTAATGTGATCAGTGGAGAATCATGATTTCACTAGCATGTCGTCCATATATACCTCCATAGTTTTCCCAATTTGGTTGACGAACATCGATTAACCAATCGTTGGTAAGTTGCACCGGCGTTCTTGAGTCCAAAAGGCATGACTTTGTAGCAATATAGTCCCAGATTGGTCATGAAGCAGGTATGCTCTTGGTCGGGCAATTGTGTAGGTATCTGGTTGTAACCTAAATACGTGTCCATGAAGGATAGGAGTTCATGTCCAACCATTGAATCTACAAGCTGATCAATTCGAGGAAGTGGAAAACTATCTTTTGGGGCAAGTTTTATTCAAGTCTGAATAGTCGATGCATGTTCTCCTTTTCCCATTTGGCTTTCAGACGAGTACAGGGTTGGATACCTATTCCTGGTATAAGGCATCTCGAATAAACCCATTCAATTTAAGTTTGTCTACCTCTTCCTTAAGGGTGGAAGATCTCTCTGGATCCATACCATGCCTTTTTTGTTTGACCAGAATGTATCGCGTGTTAATGTTCAATGTGTGGCTCACGATGTCTAGGGAGGTTCCACATGTGTCAGAATTTGTCCAAGCAAACACGTTGAGGTTTTCCTGGAGAAATTCAACCAATTCCTCTTGAATTTGTTGGCTTAACTGAAATCTAATCTTTATCATTTTAGAATCGTCGTTACCGTCAATCGGGACATCGATCGTCAGTTCGGTTGAAGAAGCTTGACTGTCTTTACCTTCATATTCACTTTCATTATCACTTGGGTCAAGTTCTCTTTCTAATTGGTTGGGGTGCCCGGGCCTCGGCCCAGGCACTAGTTGTCAATTTTCAACAAAGCATCATAGAGAGATTTCTCTACGCCCTTTCCTTTCTCCTTTCGTCGTGCCTCACACAGCTCAGCAACATAACAGGCTCTTCCAACAGCCCGATCTACTTGAACGACTCCAACTCCACAATCAGTGGGAAATTTCAAAGTCAAACACCTTGGGGCAATGGCAGCCTTAAACTCAGCCAGGGCCAGTCGGCCCAAGAAAGCATTGTACGATGAGTCTAGTCCAATACAATAAATTGCAATACCCGAACTCTTCGGCGATTCCTAACTCTACTAGAAATTCCACCACTCCAGTGGGTATGGTTGCATTCTCGTTGAAGCCATGAATATGTGATGCGCAAGGCATCAGATCTTTAGCCTCCATCTTCATCTGTTCATAGGCATGCTTAAACAGTATATTAACAAAACTTCCACTGTCAATTAGGATCCTCTTCATCTAAGCAGGACCTACTTGAGCTGATATGACAAGTGGATCAACAGTGGAGGCTTCGACCTTGTCAGCATCTCTATCTCAAAACATGATGTTGTCAGTCATCGTCTTCTGTTGTTTGTCCAAAGCCCCATCTTCAAGACTACTACAACACTCGAAGTCCGTATGCCTAATAGGATTGGCATATGACTCCATTTCCTTCCAGCTTCGGTCTATTGATTGAGGACCACCACTAACAGTATTTATCGCTAACCTCCTGCCAGTACGAGCGGGTTCCTCCTGCCTCCCGTGATTAGGTACATGATTTTGATTTGATGGGCTCGTACCTCCAGACTGCGGCGCCCGCACAAACTGCTCTAACTTTCTTTCTCTTATCAACTTTTTAATGAGATCCTGCAAGTGATGGCCCTCATTCGTATTATGGCTGTAGCTATCATGGAATATGCAAAATTTTCCCTTCTGGATTTGTTCTCCGATGATATTCTTAGAGCAAGTTTCTTATATTGAATGGTATTACAAGTTTGTAAGTGCACATTCTCCAGCGATGTATTCAATGGAATTTAATTATCAAACATGGGAGCCCTAGTCATGGACCACGATCCTGATCTCGCTTCTTATTTCGATCTCCGCTACCTCTCTGTTGATTCTGTTTATTTTGAATATTCAACTGCACTTTTTCGGAACTCTCCCCGGATTTTTTAACACCTACATTACTCTAGATTCTTTCAACATTGGGCCCTGCATCGTTCTTTTTCCTAGATTGTTTCGCACCCTCCCTTCTCAAGAATTCAGTTGCCCTGGAATAGAAACGGTCCAACGACACCGGAGGCTTTCTGGCCAACCAATTGCCGAATTTAGAACTGGATCAATCCCCTTGGTTAGTGCTATCAGAATAGAGTTATCATTGGGATTGCTAATCTCAGCACATGTAGCATGAAATCTTTGTAGATAACATCTGAGTGTCTCTCCAGGATCTTGAGTGACACTAGACGAAGTGTTAACATTCTTTGGTTTAGTTACATGCATCTGGAATTGCACAACAAAATTTGTCGCCAACTGATCAAAACATGAGATAGATCGAGATGGCAGATGGGTAAACCACAAGGTATGTAACGACCCGATATTTTCAACCATTCGCATCCATTATAAGTGTATAGGTAGACAATCATGCCATAATTGAATTGCTCAAAATACCGCGTTGTAAATAATTTTTTTGGCAAATCTCATAATATACAGTAAATAAAATCACAGATCACAAACACAGAGTAATAATAATGCAGCGGAAATAAAAAAAGTAATAGTTCATGAAGCTACTATATAAATAGATCAGGGTTACATAAAATACAACAGAAGAAATGAAGTACAAAGGAAATCTTACTACATAGAAGTCTACTAATAGAAGAGCCGAAAGGAACAACATACTGCAAAAGATAAAACTTGACAAGTAGATAATCTCCAGTGATTCCAATCTCCAGAAAGTGGAAATCCAAATCTGTGAATACTCAGGCTGACCCGAGCGTAAATAAAAATACAAACACTTGAGTCAAGACATACATACTTATACAATGTAAATCAACTCAAGTGAACCGTAGTAAAGGTACAAGTAACTTAGAAGATGCTTGGGACCGCCCATCCTCTAAGGATCCGTTAAACTATTTACTACGTAGTAATATACGCTATATACAGTAGTGTCTAATCAGTAAAGTATAATCATATAGAAAATAGCGTTAAGGGGATGGTGAACCATAACGCGGTCGGATTTTTAAAACCAAAATCGTAGTGGGCTCGCTATAAGGAGATGACACGGCACGCGAGGCAATGCCAGGGTGGATAAACCGTTTGCACTTCCGGACCGACGGTGATGGCAAGCCAGCAGCTTTCTCCCACCTCGAACAATACCCCCGAATCAAAGTGGCGCCACATATCGAATCACAAAAGTATAGAATGGTTTCGGATGGAGCATGCTCGATGAAAGTGTGTGACCCTTTGTGTAGCCCGGTATAGCTCCTGTTTTAGTCATTTATGCCAACTCACGGGAGTTGGGTCCACATAATATACCTCGAGAACGTAGCCACCATCTTGCTTCATTCTGGAATCTCCACCGCGTACACAGTTGTTAAAGTGGTTTTTGGTATTGGCCGGCTATAAGACAATATCCGATCCCGGTCTCTTTAACAACCAATCGTTATTATAACCCATAGTTATAACTTTTAAAACAATATTTATACTTCAAATAAAATATCAATTCAACCCAAATCTTTATCAAAATAAAGATTAAATCATTTCCAAACCATTTCAATATATCATCATACCATATCTTTCAATTCAAATATTTATCAAAATAAATATCAAGTCATTTCTAACCAATTCAATATATTAAATTATCATATCCTTTCAAAACTTCCTTTCAAAACATTTTAATACATCAAAATATCATAACCTTTCAAAGCTTTATTTTTCAAATCATTTAATATCAAAATATCATATCTTTCAAAATTTCGTTTCAAATCATTTTAATATATCAGAATATCATATCTTTCAGTACCACATTTCAAATCATTTTAATATATCAAAATATCATATCTTTTCGAAACCACATTTCAAATCATTATTCATTTTATTCATTTTATTCAATTTAAAATACCATTTCAATTCATATTTCAAAACAGTTTATATTCCAAAAAAATCATTTTTAATCATAAAAATGAAGTTATTATGTTAAAAATTAAATTATTAAATTTCAAAAATTTTCAACTTTCAAAGTTCATTTATTCACTTACGTTTATCAAAACAGTGAAATTCCACTTTTCGCAGCATTTAGAAAACGCTACGGAAAGTTACATTCAAAACAGTTCAAGTTAACAAAAGACAACATTTTAAAATGTTGTAATAGGGTTTACTTAAATTCCAAATAAACTTAGTTCAATTCAAAAATTATAGAACTTACGAAATTGCTATAATAGTTTTTAATTCAATTTAGCTTTTTAGTTCATTATCATCAACTACAGCATTTACAAATACCGTAATATCATTTACATTGTAATTAATAGCATTTCAAAAATGCAGTCAATTAACTCCAAATATTCAATATAATTTCTCAACCAATTATATTTTTATTTAAAACATTTTTAACTCATAAAATCATACTTTTTCACATTTATAAACATCATTTATTTTTCCTCAAGTTCATGATTTTATAAAGTTAAATTTCCATTCAAAAATCAAGATTTAATAATAATTCACTTATTAAATTGCAATGTTCAATTTTAAATTCCTTGCATTAAATTTAAAATTAACACTTAAGTTCAAATTCTCAAATATAACTTAGTTTTATGTTTATTTGCTTAACTAAAAGTTCTCTTTTAAGTCAATTTCATAAATTTCCAATTTTCGTTATATTTCAAAATTTCAACTTAAATATTCATTCATTTCACATTCAACTTTATCAAAAATCATTAATATGATATAAAATCACTTTAAATTAATTTAAATTCAAAATATCATAAATTTGTCATATTTTCAAAGCCAATTTAAATTCAATTAAAAATTAAATCAAAATTTCCAAAATAACTTACATTCATATTTTCTAACTTTTCCATAATTTATTTAATTTATAGATTTCCAGAAAATAAATAATACTTTACAAAAGTTATATTTTTATTAAATTTCAAATCAAATATTATAATAATTAAATTTCTAAAATATTTTAAAATTTTTAGAAAAATATATTTTAACCACGGGCCTGTATATAATTTTCTACGCTAGGTAAAGTGATACGGATAATATATCATTTCAACCCGTAATTTACAAAGAAAATCCGAGTTTTATCATTTCAAACCCGCAATCCCAAGTTAAAACAAAAAAATAAAAACCATTCAGGCCTATCATTTCAGCCCATAACGGCTTTTCCCTATTCTAAAGTCCGTTCGGGTATGTATCATTTCAACCCATAGTGATTTCTAATCTACAGGGAACTTGCAGTGTGATGAACAGATAAAATAAACAGAATAGCATGAAATAACAGTAACATATAATAAAATAAGTGTAATAACAGGTGTGAACATCATATGATAATAATATAAGCATATATAACATGATAATATAGTTCTACAGATTCACAGGGTGTCAATTCACATTTGTATAAGTATAAACATCTGGTGGGATTTACTCACTTGTATTAGCTGGAGATGACCAACAACTACACACAACAAAGATCTTCGAAGGCATGAAAGCATGAACATGATTTGAGAGTGGAGAGCCAAAGATTTATAGCCTTGGATACATTCAAATAAAACAAATATATGAAACATAAGTTTCAAAAACAAGATATAATTAACAATGTTAGAAATAGATGTATGAAACAAAACCAAAGACTTTGCACTTGCTTCCTGTGCTTGTTTGCATGGCCTAGGGGATTAATTAGGTCAGGTTTGAGCATGGTTTGGATCAGGTATGGGTAGGAAAAGGCGTGGTTACAAGGTGATGAAGTGGGTAGGAGTTTAAATGTCGAGAATATAAAAGGTTAAGGCATATATAAGAGTTTTGGTGAACTTTTTTGGGCTCGGCTAAGGCATGTTTGGGCTCACCCTTTTAGGTTTCAGATCTGGACAGTAGCTTAGGTGATGGGTGGTGGTCATATCAAGGTGGTGGTGGTGGCCTTGGTGGTGGATGAAGGTAGTGAAGCAACTAGGCTAGGCTAACATGTTTTTAAGGAGTTTTCAAGGCTTTTGTGTGGAGTTTTGTCAAGGGGGAGGGTGCGGCCTGGTCAAGTCAGAGGAGGAGATGATGTTATGTGGTGGATGGTGAAGAGGAGAAGGTGGTGGAGGTGATGGCCAAGGCTAGCTAGTGGTGGCCGAGACAAACAAAGAAAACAAGGCCAAAACTAGCAAAAAGGAAGGAGAAAAAGTAGAAAAATATAGAGAAGCCATTACCATTTTTTCTCTCGCCATGAAAATGAGATGAGGAAGATGTTTTCACGTGAAAATGAAGAAAAAGAAGGCAGCTGAAGATAGTATAAGGAATGGCCAAAATAACCGATGTATTGATTGAAAAAGAAACGGTAAAAGAAACGGTGAAACGACTTTACGTTTCTTAGCTTTTAAAACCTTCCATACTTCCTTTTCTTTTAAATCAAATAAAACAAAATAAAATTCAGCAAGTACATCTAAAAACCAAAACAAAGTGAAAAAAAATAAAAATATATAATTAAATTTAAAGAAAATATAAAAAGAATTAAGGAAATTGCTTAAAAATTGAAAACAGGGTTTAAAAATTATAATTAAAACATCGATGGCTTTGGAAAAATATCTACTTCATTTTAAAAATATTCTAAAGCAAAATTTTGAAACAAAATAATTTATTTATCATTTATAAAATAAAATAAATAATTAAATTTTAATTAAATAGAATTTAAATTAACAAAATGGCTTAAAATTGCGAAGTAGACTTTAAAATTAGAAATAAATTCAATGCACTTTGGAAGATTTTTATATACTTAAAAAATATTTATAAATAAAGATAAGTACACAAAATAAAAATTAATTCACAAAATAAATATATAAAATAAATTTAAATAAAATTTTAATGAAGAAAACAACAGAAAATAAGAAAACAGCCAAAAAAAAAAAAGAAATCAACACGGTAAACTTTGGAAAAATTATAACATCACAAAAAAAAATGTTTTTAAAACGTATATATATATATATATATATAACATGTCATATCACACATATTAGAACATTATTTGACAATTAAAAATATAATTTATAAAATTTAACATAAAGAAAATTGTTAAATAATTCAATGTACACACAATATTGAAAACAGTATAACTTTCACAAATTAAATCCGTTTTCAACGAAACAAAAAGCAATGTTCTTAAAATTTTATGTGCTTTCATAATAAAAGATAAAATTTAAATTTTCAAACTTTTAAAAATTTAAATTAAAGTCAAAGTTTGATTATTTTGACCAAAAGTTCACTTTTTGGAAAATATTCTTTTTAGTCATGCTTTGGAATGATAATTCATATCAAAACTAAAGTTTATATTTAAAAGAACAAAATTAATCCTTAAAAATAAATTAAATAAGTTTTTAGATCAAAATTCAATTAAAATAATTAAAATATACAATTAAAAAAAATCACAAAATACAGGTTGTTACACTCTCCCCCACTCAAAACTTTTCGTCCCCGAAAAGGAATGAGGTACGGGAAAGCACAGAAAAAGATAGAGTGAAACAAGATTAGGACAAGATGACAAGGATAAGGAAATTATATATGATAACTAATGTGATAGGTAAGTTTAACAAGGTGGAGATGATCTTTCCAAGATCCTCCGGAATCAAGAACACAAGCACGAAAAGGTGGATTCAAAATGAGTACCAAAGATTATCAAAGATTATAAAAGATTTCTAAACAGAAAGATTATAGAAAGATGCCTATACCAGTCTATAGCAAGATAAGGATGATAAGGACAACCAAAAGATAGTTTGGAAAACAAAATAAGGAAATAAATTTGAAAGCACGGAAATTTCAACTTAAATAGAGAATAAATCTGTACACAAGTTAAATAAATCTTAACTATCTCAAATTCCATTATCTTATTATCCAATCATCTTAAATTAACAATTTTTAAAACCAAATGGTTTGAAAAATAATCATTTATTATACTGATAATGTATTTAATACATTTAATTCTTCTTCATTCCTAATTAAATTAAATTTATTCCTTTCAATATATTTATTACTTATGTTAAATATACTTACACTTATTATAACTGCTTTGATTTATTCTTAGTTCTTTTAAATTTTTTTTATTGTAAGTTATTCAATTACCCTTTATTATATTTACCTCTGTTAATCATTTTATAATTTAAATTTAAGTGTATAACATTTATTATAACTACTCAAATTTTATTTATTAAATCCTTTATATTGTATATTATCCAATTACATTGTTAACTTTTAAAAAATTAAGGTAAGTTATATTTGAATGTAATTGCATTATACAAATAAAACTTTCCAATTAAATCATTTCATCCTTGAATATTCATCCAAAATTTTGATTTTCTTTTTATAATTGAATTTAAGAATTAAATTTCCGATCTCTTCAAACCATTTAGAGATAAATAAATGTATGTACATAAATCAAATTTTTAAATCATATATCTATATTATATATTATAAATCAAGTCATATTTTAGAAAATTCAAACCAAATTAAATTCCCAAAACAAAGCTGTAGCAAGACTACAGAACAGTCTCTTCACTTCAAAACTCGAAAATGAACGTCGATGATGCTGCAGTCATCACCGAAGTTATTTTCCAGCGAGAAAGATAAGAGCACTTTAAAATTCTTTGGAAACAAATTGTATTTGAAAATACTTTAAATAATATAACCTTTTAAGACTTTAAACCAAATCTCAAAATAATCGGAATTTAAATTCTCAAATTCTTGTTTTAAATTCATTTCAGTTCCCAAATAAATTTATAAACAACTATCTATAAATTCATTTATAGAACAATAAATGATAAATTAAGTATTATCATTTCAAATAATCTATTTAAATCAGTTTATTAAGTTCCATAAATTTACCTATATATCAAAATTTATTTCATTAACCAAATTTTAAAATAATATTATGTCAGTTTGTTCTGTCAGAGTGTTTTAGAAATCTTATCGATAGCGTTGATCAGACGAATCGATCAGAAACCCAACTCAACATCAACAACTCAAACAACACAATATATAAACAAAACATAGATTTACAAGTACAATTCAAAATGTTTGAAAATAGGTTGGAAACAAAAGACAAGATGATTAAATAACAAAATAAGGAGGTGGATAAGCTTAAAGAAATCACGGGCAACATTTACCAGGTCAACCGTGGCTTAAAGAATAAGACCAATGTGAATTCTTCTAGGGTAAATCTACATTCGATCTCAATAGATAAAGTTTGGAATAAAAAAAGATATTAGCATCTAAACCAAGGATAGATAATAATCTCTGGTGAATCGATGCTAATTGTAAGGGAGTTTCCCCTTTTTTCAATTCAATTTGAAATTGGCGTGACCGCCGACTCACTAGAAAGATGATCCGAAGCGGAGTTATGGAATACTCCAGAGTCAAAAGAAGATGAATAGTGAGGGATACGAATGGATTTTGGAACGGTAGGGAATGTTCCAAAATTCAAAGGATTCGAGTCAAAAAGGAAGAGATTCAAACTCGAATGAAAGTGATTCTGTAAATACATTCACTCCATATGCTAAATTTTGCCTAGAGCTACCAAAGCTCTGATACCAACTGTAATGACCCGATATTTTCAACCATTCGCATCCATTATAAGTGTATAGGTAGATACTCATGCCAGAATTGAATTGCTCAAAATACCGCGTTGTAAATAAAAAATTTGGCAAATCTCAGAATATGCAGTAAATAAAATCACAGATCACAAACACAGAGTAATAATAATGCAGCGGAATTAAAAGAGGTAGTAATTCATGAAGCTACTATATAAATATATTAGAGTTACATAAAATACAACAGAAGAAATGAAGTACAAAGGAAGTCTCACTACATAGAAGTCTACTAATAGAAGAGCTGAAAGGAACAACGGACTGCAAAAGATAAAACTTGACAAGTAGATAATCTCCAACGATTCCAATCTCCAGAATGTGGAAATCCAAATCTGCGAATACTCAGGCTGACCCGAGCGTAAATAAAAATAGAAACACTCGAGTTAGGACATACATACTTATACAATGTAAACCAACTCAAGTGAACCATAGTAAAGGTACAAGTAACTTAGAAGATGCTTGGGACCGCCCATCCTCTAAGGATCCGTTAAACTATTTACTATGTAGTAATATACGCTATATACAGTAGTGTCTAATCAGTAAAGTACAATCATATAGAAAATAGCGTTAAGGGGATGGGGAACCTTAACGCGGTCGGATTTTTAAAACCAAAATCGTAGTAGGCTCACTATAAGGAGATGACACGGCACGCGAGGCAATGCCAGGGTGGATACACCATTTGCACTCCTGGACCGGTGGTGACGGCAAGCCAGCAGCTTCCGCCCACCTCGAACAATACCCCCGAATCAAAGTGGCGCCACATATCGAATCACAAAAGTATAGAATGGATTCGGATGGAGCATGCTCGATGAAAGGGTGCGACCCTTTGTGTAGCCCGGTATAGCTCCTGTTTTAGTCATTTATGCCAACTCACGAGAGTTGGGTCCACGTAATATACCTCGAGAACGTCGCCACCATCCTACTTCATTCTGGAATCTCCACCGCGTACACAGTTGTTAAAGTGGTTTTCGGTATTGGCCGGCTATAAGACAATATCCGAACCCGGTCTTTTTAACAACCAATCGTTATTATAACCCGTAGTTATAACTTTTAAAACAATATTTATACTTCAAAATAAAATATCAATTCAACCCAAATCTTTATCAAAATAAAGATTAAATCATTTCCAAACCATTTCAATATATCATCATACCATATCTTTCAATTCAAATATTTATCAAAATAAATATCAAGTCATTTCTAACCATTTCAATATATTAAATTATCATATCCTTTCAAAACTTCCTTTCAAAACATTTTAATACATCAAAATATCATAACCTTTCAAAGCTTTATTTTTCAAATCATTTAATATCAAAATATCATATCTTTCAAAATTTCGTTTCAAATCATTTTAATATATCAGAATATCATATCTTTCAGTACCACATTTCAAATCATTTTAATATATCAAAATATCATATCTTTTCGAAACCACATTTCAAATCATTATTCATTTTATTCAATTTAAAATACCATTTCAATTCATATTTCAAAACAGTTTATATTCCAAAAAAATCATTTTAAATCCTAAAAATGAAGTTATTATGTTAAAAATTAAATTATTAAATTTCCAAAATTTTCAACTTCCAAAGTTCATTTATTCACTTACGTTTATCAAAATAGTGAAATTCCACTTTTCGTAGCATTTAGAAAACGCTATGGAAAGTTACATTCAAAACAGTTCAATTTAACAAAAGACAACATTTTAAAATGTTGTAATAGGGTTTACTTAAATTCCAAATAAACTTAGTTCAATTCAAAAATTATAGCACTTACAAAATTGCTATAATAGTTTTTAATTCAATTTAGCTTTTTACTTCATTATCATCAACTACAGCATTTACAAAAACCGTAATATAATTTACATTGTAATTAATAGCATTTCAAAAATGCAGTCAATTAACTCGAAATATTCAATATAATTTCACAACCAATTATTTTTTTATTTAAAACATTTTTAACTCATAAAATCATACATTTTCACATTTATAAACATCATTTAATTTTCCTCAAGTTCATGATTTTATAAAGTTAAATTTCCATTCAAAAATCAAGATTTAATAATAATTCACTTATTAAATTGCAGTGTTCAATTTTGAATTCCTTGCATTAAATTTAAACTTAACACTTAAGTTCAAATTCTCAAATATAACTTAGTTTTATTTTTATTTGCTTAACTAAAAGTTCTCTTTTAAGTCAATTTCATAAATTTCCAATTTTGGTTATATTTCAAAATTTCAACTTAAATATTCATTCATTTCACATTCAACTTTATCAAAAATAATTAATATGATATAAAATCACTTTAAATTAATTTAAATTCAAAATATCATAAATTTGTCATATTCAAAGTCAATTTAAATTCAATTAAAAATTAAATCAAAATTTCCAAAATAACTTACATTCATATTTTCTAACTTTTCCATAATTTATTTAACTTACAGATTTCCAGAAAATAAATAATACTTTACAAAAGTTATATTTTATTAAATTTCAAATAAAATATTATAATAATTAAATTTCTAAAATATTTTAAAATTTTTAGAAAAATATATTTCAACTACGGGCCTGTATATAATTTTCTACGCTAGGTAAAGTGATACGGGTAATATATCATTTCAACCCGTAATTTACAAAGAAAATCCGAGTTTTATCATCTCAAACCCGCAATCCCAAGTTAAAACAAAACAAATAAAAACCATTCAGGCCTATCATTTCAGCCCATAACGGCTTTTCCCTATTCTAAAGTCCGTTCGGGTATGTATCATTTCAACGCATAGTGATTTCTAATCTACAGTGAACTTGCAGTGTGATGAACAGATAAAATAAACAGAATAGCATGAAATAACAGTAACATATAATAAAATAAGTGTAATAACAGGTGTGAACATCATATGATAATAATATAAGCATATATAACATGGTAATATAGTTCTACAGATTCACAGGGTGTCAATTCACATTTGTATAAGTATAAACATCTGGTGGGATTTACTCACTTGTATTAGCTGGAGATGACCAACAACTACACAAAACAAAGATCTTCGAAGGCATGAAAGCATGAATATGATTTGAGAGTGGAGAGCCAAAGATTTATAGCCTTGGATACAATCAAACAAACCAAATATATCTGAAACATAAGTTTCAAAAACAAGATATACTTAACAATGTTAGAAATAGATGTATGAAACAAAACCAAAGAGTTTGCACTTGCTTCCTATGCTTGTTTGCATGGCCTAGGGGATTAATAAGGTCAGGTTTGAGCATGGTTTGGATCAGGTATGGGTAGGAAAAGGCGCGGTTACAAGGTGATGAAGTGGGTAGGAGTTTAAATGTAGAGAATATAAAAGGTTAAGGCATATATAAGAGTTTTGGTGAACTTTTTGGGCTCGGCTAAGGCATGTTTGGGCTCACCCTTTCAGGTTTCAGATCTGGACAGTAGCTTAGGTGATGGGTGGTGGTCATATCAAGATGGTGGTGGTGGCCTTGGTGGTGGATGAAGGTAGTGAAGCAACTAGGCTAGGCTAACATGTTTTTAAGGAGTTTTCAAGGCTTTTGTGTGGAGTTTTGTCAAGGGGGAGGGTGCGGCCTGGTCAAGTCAGAGGAGGAGATGATGTTAAGTGGTTGATGGTGAAGAGGAGAAGGTGGTGGAGGTGATGTCCAAGGCTAGCTAGTGGTGGCCAAGTGAAACAAACAAAGAAAACAAGGCAAAAACAAGCAAAAAGGAAGGAGAAAAAGTAGAAAAATATAGAGAAGCCATTACCAATTTTTATCTAGCCATGAAAATGAGACGAGGAAGATGTTTTCACGTGAAAATGGAGAAAAAGAAGTAGCTGAAGATAGTATAAGGAATGGCCAAAATAACTGATGTATTGATTGAAAAAGAAACGGTAAAAGAAACGGTGAAACGACTTTACGTTTCTTAGCTTTTAAAACCTTCCATACTTCCTTTTCTTTTAAATCAAATAAAACAAAATGAAATTCAGCCATTAAATCTAAAAACCGAAACAAAGTGAAAAAAATAAAAATATATAATAAAATTTAAAGAAAATATAAAAAGAATTAAGGAAATTGCTTAAAAATTGAAAACATGGTTCAAAAATTATAATTAAGACATCGATGGCTTTGGAAAAATATCTACTTCATTTTAAAAATATTCTAAAGCAAAATTTTGAAATAAAATAATTTATTTTTCATTTCTAAAAGAAAATAAATAATTAAATTTTAATTAAGTAGAATTTAAATTAAGAAAATGGCTTAAAATTGCGAAGTAGACTTTAAAATTAGAAATAAATTCAATGCACTTTGGAAGATTTTTATATACTTGAAAAATATTTATATATAAAGATAAGTACACAAAATAAAAATGAATTCACAAAATAAATATATAAAATTAAATTTAAATAAAATTTTAATGAAGAAAAAAGCAAAAAAAAAGAAAACAGCCAAAAAAAAAAGAAATCAACACGGTAAACTTTGGAAAAATTATAACATCACAAAAAAAATGTTTTTAAAAATATATATATATATATAACATGTCATATAACAAATATTAGAACATTATTTGACAATTAAAAATATAATTTATAAAATATAACATAAATAAAATTGTTGAATAATTCAATGTACACACAATATTGAAAACAATATAACTTTCACAAATTAAATCCGTTTTCAATGAAAAAAAAGCAATGTTCTTGAAATTTTATGTGATTTCATAATAAAAGATAAATTTTAAATTTTCAAACTTTTAAAAATTTAAATTAAAAGTCAAAGATTGATTATTTTGACCAAAAGTTTACTTTTGAAAAATATTCTTTTTAGTCATGCTTTGGAATGATAATTCATATCAAAACTAAAGTTTATATTTAAAAGAACAAAATTAATCATTAAAAATAAATTAAATAAGTTTTTAGATCAAAATTCAATTAAAATAATTAAAATATACAATTAAAAAAAATCACAAAATACAGGGTTGTTACATGGTAGCTATGCCTCTAAGAGAGATGGGAAAACTGCGACATTTAACTGCATCATAAGCTTGTGCCGCATTCATCAACCATTCGTACTTCAAAATATGCTGATGGGATCTGAGCACCCTTCATAGACGGGTAGAGTTGGCATCCTGAATCACCAAGGTGGTTTAGCATAGAGTATGTCATTAGTGAATGGGGTATGACTCCGGGAGATTCCCCAGCCTTCGTCAGTGCGACCCTAAATTTCGCGGATCAATTGACGTATCATCGATGGTATATCAGGCATCAAGATATTTTGAGCGTGTCGGGCCAAGGTGTGGTCGGTTCCACAATTGATGGCATAACACCCTTTGGAAGTATTTGAAGAGATAAAATGAAAAAAGTAAATGCAAAAAGAGGTTTATCTAACAAACACTTCAAAAAAAGATAAGAAAAACAGGTAGAAACACAGAGATTTAGAGTGGTTCGGCATTTGGCCTACGTCCAATATGAAATTGGTGATTTTATTGATGTTTGCTTGCTGACTACAACTGATTATAGTGGATTGCAGCACTAAATTTCGAGTACCACAGTGATCCATGAGTGCAAAAATGGTTTCAACAGAGTCTAAACGTAGGAAGCTAAAAGTCCTTTTTATGTAGGCCCTGGGATGCTAAATATAGGTGTAGGATGCAATATCTCACTCAGATCTCGGGAGACCTCTTCTGGCGCGTGGGTGGGCCACGCGATCGATCTCATATGATTTGCACACGATTTGGGATCGATACGAACAAGCTTCATATCGATCAAAACTTCATCCAATTAAGTCAGGATCAATTGTGAATGTTGCTGAGGATGTGCGTAAGCTCCTGTGAAAATTTGGTGGCATTTGGACTTGTAGATTGTGAGTTATGATCGATGCAATTTAGGGCTTTTCGGTCGCCGTTCTCTTCATATCGATGCTGTTCAGATAGCTTTTTAGGCACGTGCCTGCAAGTTGACGTGGAGCTAACTCCTCGGACCGATCCACTTTTTATGCCAAAAGATTGAGTCTTCTCTATGTATATGCCTCCTTCGTATCGATCATTATTGCTCTGTTTGTATCGATAACTTTGCTCTATTTGTATCGGCCGTCTTTGCTTTGTTCGTATTGATCGATTACATCTCATTTTGTGCCAATTGTGCACGCTCCACTTTGTATCACTGGGATGCGTGTATTTTGTATCGATTGGTGGTCGATCAATAAGAAGTATGTCTAAAATAGATCAATACGAAATAGACACCCGTTCCGTTTACTAATGGATGCGAAGCGGACGATGATTGATCAATATGAACAAGTGATAAAATGATTGGTGCGAAGTGGTGCGAAGAAGGACGGATATGAAGTAGGTGGATCTAGATCGATACGAAGTTGACTTGCTTGTTGCTGATCGATTCGAAACTGTGTACAGCTGATGAGTTCGAAACCGATCGATACGAACAAGTACTTTCCTTGGTTGCTTGATGGTTATGAACATGGTGATTGCTTGAATTGCATCGATCATTCTTGAGCTGACGAACACCTATTGACTTGAAATATGGAACGTTGGTTTTTATAGCTTTGCTTGTCTTGTCATATCAATTATAGCTTGATCCGAACTTGAATAAAATTTACCGACATTGATGCAGCGCAATCTGAAATTTCTAAAAATTCACAAGTCTTAGGTCGCTCACGACCTAAGGAAAAAATTTTAGGTCGATCACGACCTAATAGTAGTGATCTACGACCTAATGGGACACGTGGAGTAGAGCTACGACCTAAGGAAGAGGTTTCGGAGTTAGGTCGTTGGGAAGTTTTAAGTCGTTGCCGACCTAAAGAACACTGCTCACGACCTAACTGTAATACTCTAAGTCGTTTACGACTTAACGAGATAAGAGGCAACGAGCTACAGGAGCAAAAGCATGTTTTAGGTCGACTCCAACCAAACGAGGAACAACCTAACGAGATAACGCAAGAGGAAGTAAATACAGGTCGCGAACGACCTAACACGTCCAATAAGTCGCTCCAGCGACCTTATGAGGAAGGTGAGCCGAAGGTAGGTCGCGAGAAGATAGGTCGCGAGGAGATAGGTCGCATGAAGAATGCCTGGGTAAAGTAAGGTCGTTAACGACCTTATACCGCCTGCTAATTGGAAGAGCTGCATCTCATAGGTCGCTGTGTATGTTAGGTCGCGTGAGATGTTTTAGGTCGTTGTTTGAGTACTGTGTTGTATAAAAGTGAGTGTGCTGTGTTGATAGGTCGCTGCCGACCTAAGTGTTGTCCAATGTTGAGTTGTATGGTGTTGTGCTGTAATGGTAGGTCGTTGACGACCTTGTATAGGTCGTAGGACGTTCAACGACTTAAGGTCAGGGTCGAAAACTCTATAAATAGGGGCGTATGTTTTACATTTGTGGAGGTTGAATATCGAATAAAATTCTCTTTGTTAGCTTTGTGCTTTCACACAAATTGGTAGTTGAGTGTGATCTCCTATCTCCTCTTTCGGTTAATCGAGTGCGCTCGATTCAACGATCGTAGAAGCCGATTCACGGTATCTAGTGCGCTAGATCAACGTACGAAGAATCGTAGATCTTCTTTCTCGGCATCGTGCGCGATCAACGAGACGAAGATAGCTAGAATCCGGTATCTTTGGATCAACGGATTTGGGCCTTGCAGTATTCTCAACTCACCGATTGCTACATTCCATCGATTGAAGTTTGTTTCGATTTATCCGCTGCGTCAGTTTTGGTATCAGAGCCATACTTAGCCAATCATAGCTAAGTTGATTCTTGGAGCCAATTTTTGAAGTTGTGTTCATCGTGTTCATATTGAAGTTGCAACAAGAGGGAGAACTTTCGATCCATTCCATTTCGGATCAAAGTGTTGAAGGTGTTTGAAATTGAAGGCCGTGTATACTTGTGGGAAGTAGCCGAGCCTTGTAAAGGGTTTGAGCCGTATCTTGTGCTTGAGTAGGAGCCGATCTTACTTTGAGTCGTTCCTTATTGCCGAGCTAGAGCAAGCTGAGTCAAGGGCAGCTGTGACTTGTTGTCTTGTTGAAGTGTTTGTAAAGTTTTTTTCAATCATGCCACCAAGGAGAGCTAATCGTCATCAAAACGTTGAAGCTTTGTATCGAAGAGAAGAAGTCGAGCTTATGGAACAACGTATTAATGAAAAGTTTAACGAAGGCATTGGTAAATTGGAGAAATTGATGAATGATTTAAATCAAAGGAGGAGATCACCAAACTCGAACCATGGAGGAAACCGAGTTTCGCCATCGGTTACGGAAGCGAGGAGGGTATCACCACATTTATGTAGAGATAGAAGAGAAACGTCAATTTCATCACGAAGAGATCATCATGACTATGCACATGAAGAGAGAAGAAGTCAACGTGAATTTGACAATGAAGCATATAGAGATGAAGAGAGACATAGTCAAAGAAGCATGCATGAACGAAGGGATGATAATGGTCGAGATCGATGTAGGCATACTTTTGATTTTGTTGAAGAGGGTGATAGAGCTAGTATTCATTATCGAGATCGAGACCAAGTTCGAAATTCTTACCGTGATGTTGAAGATGATCGTGGATGGGAATCGGGTATGAAGATGGAAATTCCAGAATTTAAAGGAGGGATGGTAGCTGAAGAATTTCTTGACTGGTTATCTAATGTTGAAGAGATCTTTGATTTCAAGGAGGTTCCTGAGCATAGGAGAGTGAAATTGGTTGCTACTAGGTTGAGGGGGAGAGCTTTGGCGTGGTGGCAGCAAACTAAACTTACCAGGGAGAGAATGGGGAAGTCAAAGATAGAATCGTGGGATAAGATGAAGAAGTTGATGAGATCTACTTTCTTACCTTACAACTATCAATCACTTATGTACCAGAGGTTGCAGAATCTGAGGCAAGGGACAAAGTCTGTTAGTGATTATGCTGATGAATTTTACCAACTCATTGCCAGGAATGATATTATGGAAACGGAAGAACAGCTAACTGCTAGATTCATTGGGGGATTGAGAATGCCGATCCAGGATATGGTTAATATGTTCGATCCTAGATCAGTGGCAGAGGCACATCAGAAAGCGTTGGCTTGGGAGAAACATGGAAGGCGTGGAGGTTGTGTGTTTACTAATTCCAATAATCAAGCAAGGGGTGTTGGTGGAAGTTCTAATGTTCCTAAACCCGTTACAAAGCCAGTGGTGAAGGAGGCTGAGAAGGCGAAGGTTAGCAGTGGGTTCAAGTGTTATAATTGTCAGGAGTTGGGTCATAAAAGCAATGAATGTCCGAAACCAAAGAAGAGAGCAATGGTTGCAGAAGTTGAGGAGGATGATGGTGAGGAGGCAGAATGTTCAAATACACCTTATGTTGAGGAGGAGGAAGAATTGTTTGGAGATGAAGGTTGTAATCTTATGATGAGGAGGTCATGTCTTACACCAAAGCAGGAGGAGGATTGTAGTTGGTTGAGAAGCAATATTTTTCAGTCAACATGCACTATTCTAGGGAAAGTTTGCAAGTTCGTTATTGATGCTGGAAGTTGCGATAATATTATTTCTACAGAGGCCGTGAAGAAATTGAACTTGAAAACTGAGAAACATCCTAAACCGTACAAGCTAGCATGGTTAAGGAAGGGTGGTGAAGTGAAAGTGTGTCGAAGGGCTTGTGTTAATTTTTCTATTGGGAAGAAGTACAAAGATGAAATTTGGTGTGACGTTGTAGACATGGACGTGTGTCATTTGTTGTTGGGTAGACCGTGGCAGTTTGATAGAGCGGTTCAACATGATGGTCGTGCCAATAGTTATAGTTTCATGTTCGAGGGTACTAAAATCACTTTGGTTCCCAAGAAACAGCAACAGAAGGAGAGCAAGCTAGAAGAGATTGAAGAGTTGAAAACTTTATTATCTTTGAAGGAGTTTGTGAAAGAAGTTGAAGAGGAGCCTGAAGTATTTTTGTTGATTGGGCGAGAGAGTAGTGAAGAAGTTGAGATTCCTGAAGAAGCAAAGCCAGTTTTGAAAGAGTTTGAAGATGTGTTTCCAGAGGAGTTGCCTAAGGAGTTACCACCATTAAGAGACATTCAATATCAAATTGATCTTGTTCCGGGAGCAGTTTTACCACATCGACCACATTACCGAATGAGTCCGAAGGAACATGAAGAGTTACGAAGGCAGGTGGAAGAGTTGTTAGAACAGGGACGTGTTCAGGAAAGTTTGAGTCCTTGTGCAGTGCCAGCATTGTTAGTACCGAAGAAGGATGGAACATGGAGAATGTGTACAGATAGTCGAGCTTTGAACAAGATTACTATCCGTTACAGATTTCCTATGCCAAGGTTGGATGACTTGCTGGATCAGTTGAGTGGGGCAACTATATTTTCGAAGATTGACTTGAAGAGTGGTTATCATCAGATTAGGATTAGACCTGGAGACGAATGGAAGACAGCTTTCAAAACGAGAGAGGGGTTATACGAATGGTTGGTTATGCCATTTGGTTTGTCAAATGCACCTAGTACATTCATGCGGGTGATGAATCAGATCTTTAGACCGTTCATTGGGAAGTTCGTCGTGGTTTATTTCGATGATATTCTGATATACAGCAGGAGTACGGAGGAGCATGTTCAACATTTGAGGGAAGTATTGATTATTCTTCGTGAGGAACAATTTTATGCTGCTACGAAGAAATGTGTGTTTATGACGCACAGTGTTTTATTTCTAGGTTATGTTGTTTCAGGAGAAGGTATTCAAGTTGATCAGAGTAAAGTTAAGGCGGTCAGGAATTGGCCACAGCCAAAGACAATTACGGAAGTGAGAAGTTTTCATGGGCTAGCGTCATTCTACCGAAGATTCATTCCACACTTCAGTAGCGTGATGGCTCCAGTCACTGATTGCATGAAGGGTAAACAGTTTTCGTGGACAGAAGAAGCCTGGATTGCTTTTGAACGAATCAAAGAACTGTTGACGACAGCGCCAATTCTTGTTTTACCTGATTTTCAGTTGTTGTTTGAGCTACACACTGATGCATCAAAGGTTGGGGTTGGAGGAGTGTTGAGTCAGCAGGGGAGACCTATTGCATATTTTAGTGAAAAGTTGTCAGGGGCAAAGATGAGATACAGTACATATGACGTTGAATTTTATGCTGTTGTACAAGCTGTTAAGCATTGGAGACACTATCTATTTCAGAAGGAATTTGTTCTTTACACTGATCATGAAGCTTTGAAGCATTTACAGGGCCAGGATAAGATTTCAGCGAGACATGCATCGTGGATGGCATATTTACAGCAGTTTACTTTTGTTGTTAAACACAAATCTGGGGTGACAAATCGAGTAGCTGATGCTTTGAGTAGGAGGAGTCATTTATTAATGACAATGAAGGTTGAAGTGACAGGGTTCGAAATGTTGCCAGAATTGTTTGGGGAAGATCCTTACTTTGCAAAGTTTGTTGGAAAAGTTAAGGATGGAAGTTCAGATGAATTTGTGATGGTTGACGGATTCTTGTTCAAAGGAAATCAATTATGCATTCCAGATTGTAGCTTGAGGTTGAAAATTATCAAGGAGTTACACGAGGAAGGGCATGTGGGCCGTGATCGTACTTTGCAGTTGATTTTACAGTCTTATTTTTGGCCATCGATGAGAAAAGAGGTTGAAAGATTCGTGGAGAGATGCCATATTTGTCAGGTGTCAAAGGGAACAGCGACGAATGCAGGGTTGTATATGCCGTTGCCTGTACCGTCTAAACCATGGGTTGATATTAGTATGGATTTCGTCTTGGGTTTGCCTAGAACTCAAAGGGGAAATGATTCTATATTTGTTGTGGTAGATAGATTTTCGAAGATGGCACATTTCATTGCCTGCAAGAAGACAGCGGATGCAGTTCGAGTGGCGCAGTTGTTTTTCAAGGAGATTTATCGACTTCATGGATTGCCAGAGTCTATTGTGTCGGATAGAGATACTCGTTTTCTGAGTCACTTTTGGTTGAGTTTGTGGAAGATGGTGGGAACGAAACTGAAATTTAGTAGTGCTTATCATCCGCAAACTGATGGACAGACGGAAGTTGTTAACAAGTCATTGGGAAATTTGTTGCGATGCCTTGTACATGATAATTTGAGAAGTTGGGACATGAAGTTATGCCAAGCTGAGTTTGCACATAATCATGCAGTGAATCGTAGCACGGGATTCAGTCCATTTCAGGTTGTATATTCAAATTTACCCAGGGGACCGTTGGAGTTGGCAGTAATACCACGACCGAAGGGGACAATTAAACGAGCTGCTGATTTTGTTGATGAGCTGACTGAATGTCATAAAATCGTTCAGGAACGATTGGAGAGATCGAATGAGAAATATAAGAAATTGGCAGATTTGAAGCGACGAAATGTTAAATTTAACAAAGGTGATTTGGTGTATGCTGTGTTAACAAAGGATCGTTTTCCAGTGGGCACTTACAATAAGTTGAAAGCCAGAAAAATTGGACCTGTAGAAGTTGTGAAACGGATCAATGAGAATGCTTATAAGTTGAAGCTACCAGACGACGTATACATTTCTGACGTGTTCAATGTTAAGCATCTTATACCATATTATGGGGATGAACAATCTGAGGTGGAGGAATTAACAAATTCGAGGTCGAATTTTTCTCAACCAGGGGAGAATGATGCAGCGCAATCTGAAATTTCTAAAAATTCACAAGTCTTAGGTCGCTCACGACCTAAGGAAAAATTTTTAGGTCGATCACGACCTAACAGTAGTGATCTACGACCTAATGGGACACGTGGAGTAGAGCTACGACCTAAGGAAGAGGTTTCGGAGTTAGGTCGTTGGGAAGTTTTAAGTCGTTGCCGACCTAAATAACACTGCTCACGACCTAACTGTAATACTCTAAGTCGTTTATGACTTAACGAGATAAGAGGCAACGAGCTACAGGAGCAAAAGCATGTTTTAGGTCGACTCCAACCTAACGAGGAACAACCTAACGAGATAACGCAAGAGGAAGTAAATACAGGTCGCGAACGACCTAACACGTCCAATAAGTCGCTCCAGCGACCTTATGAGGAAGGTGAGCCGTAGGTAGGTCGCGAGAAGATAGGTCGCGAGGAGATAGGTCGCATGAAGAATGCCTGGGTAAAGTAAGGTCGTTAACGACCTTATACCGCCTGCTAATTGGAAGAGCTGCATCTCATAGGTCGCTGTGTATGTTAGGTCGCGTGAGATGTTTTAGGTCGTTGTTTGAGTACTGTGTTGTATAAAAGTGAGTGTGCTGTGTTGATAGGTCGCTGCCGACCTAAGTGTTGTCCAATGTTGAGTTGTGTGGTGTTGTGCTATAATGGTAGGTCATTGACGACCTTGTATAGGTCGTAGGACGTTCAACGACTTAAGGTCAGGGTCGAAAACTCTATAAATAGGGGCGTGTGTTGTACATTTGTGGAGGTTGAATATCGAATAAAATTCTCTTTGTTAGCTTTGTGCTTTCATACAAATTGGTAGTTGAGTGTGATCTCCTATCTCCTCTTTCGGTTAATCGAGTGCGCTCGATTCAACGATCGTAGAAGCCGATTCACGGTATCTAGTGCGCTAGATCAACGTACGAAGAATCGTAGATCTTCTTTCTCGGCATCGTGTGCGATCAATGAGACGAAGATAGCTAGAATCCGGTATCTTTGGATCAACGGATTTGGGCCTTGCAGTATTCTCAACTCACCGATTGCTACATTCCATCGATTGAAGTTTGTTTCGATTTATCCGCTGCGTCAGACATCCAAAGTGAACCTGCCTATAGTCGACCTTCAAGATGATCTATCTTTGGTTTCCAGTCAATTCCTTGATATCACGGCCTTGCCAAAAGGCGGGATAACAATATATGTAATAAATTACATAATTTCCCATAGAGCATGGCCTTAATTCTATCAATCTTCCACCGCGCTTGAGGTCAATTATGGAATCTCATTCCAACTTCTCCAATTGATTTTCTCAAAACCAGTTGGGTTAGTCCGTCAGTGAATGAGTATGCTATAACATTTCAATTTTCTATCATGTCAATCAACTCTCTTCAATGCTTATTAACTACCTTTATCATATGGAACAATTCAGAGTATGTCTCTTTATTTTAGTGAGCTCTAAGTTTTGTTACGAACCATATCACGACATTTTTATCACATAACAATATTATGGATTCTTAATATTTGAAATCACACTCAACTTAGTTATAAATTTATGAATTTATATTTATATACATTGCCTTTTTTGTAGCGCTATTCAAGGTGATGTACTTAGCCTTTTTCATTGATCTGTCGCAGTCTTTCATTTGGAACATTATCAATTCAAAGATTCTTAACTTGAATTTATTATTGATGTATTATACTCAAAATCACTTATGAAAGTTTGAGTCCGAGCACTCCTTCATAAGGTATTTTTTCTGCAAACAAATCTCTAGTATTTCATAAATACATGAAAATACTTCAAACAACTATTTAGTGATATCAATATGGATTTGATATTTGCTTCATGTATCAATTACATAAACAAATCATGGTATCATAGATAAAATGACATGTATCATAATTCCTATTTCTAATACACAAGGAATTCATCTTACTTGTTCCATATTAAACATTTTAAAAAAAATGTTCTTGCATATCGTTTGGGACATTTTATAAACACCCCCACCTCTATACCCATAATATCCAAGAGTATTACTAGGTAATACTCTTAGATAATACAGAGAATAAGATGATATGAGGTACCTACATGAATATTCCTTTGGGCTAACACTGGTATATATTTGAACATCGAATATAACTCACCAATAGATGTACATAGTATCAACACAAAAAATAAAAATGTGTGCCTCTAGGATAGAACAATACAGAATATACAGTAAATATCAAAGACAACAGATTCAAATGCAGCGATAACATATAATATCCAATATACAATATATATCCAATGCACAACATAATGATACACACACAAGAGACTATACAATACATAATGATAACCTACAATACCGAATATCTAGTCTCCTCTGTGTTAAGAAAATATAAGCTGGTCTCATTGTCCTTGAACCTGTAATGTCTCGAACTGACCCAAGTATTATATAAATAATAAACGTGTCAGACTATATCTAAATCCAAGGTTAATAAATATATTAAACTCTGTATATGCTAGGTATAAATAAATATAATAATGTTATCTCAAGAAATTCAAATATCTATATGTAGAACACTATGAAAACCCAGTCCGAATGTCGTTATCCATATAAATTTATACCAATTCAGGAGTCATAGAACCAACGTCAATTGGGTGAATCATACACGTTTTAGGTTATCGATTTTTATTTTAAAATAATTAACTAATTGCAATTATTAATATAATAATTACCCTATTATATAAATAAATCCACCTTCCACCAACATCTCATTTACACACATGAACCACAAGGCGCCGATTTCAAAACGCCACTGTTGCAATCATAGCCCACTAGAGACCGTCGCACCCTCGCCATTGCTCCCTCTGCATCACCATCAACCCATGCCATAGGTCCTCCCTTCAACTCGCCGCCGCCGTCACCTTAGAAATCGAAACACAAATTCTATTCAACCTCCAATTGCCACCACTACTGATAAACGTTGGCCCCCAAATTTTAGCCAAAGCCAGCCCTCACCCCCTCTACATTTTACTATTTAAAGGCTTCGCCCCAAAAGCCATCGAGTGGCCGCAAACGTCGAAATCCAAATTTGCCGTTGATCTCCAACCGTGGCCACCATACTCCGATCTCCATCCATCCATTCGCTTCATCTTGACGTCAACAACAAGTTTCTAGTCGACGACTTTCCCCAACGAAGCTCGTATGGGCACTGATAAATGAGGATCGTTGGATGAGCGTTATTTGAGTCTGAAAAAAAGAAAAAGAAAACAACTATTCTCTGATTTTTGGAACTTGACTTATAGGAGGGGTATGGGTTTGAATAGTTGGAGGCATGGTTAGGTGTATGAGGTAGTACGGGTAGGGTATGGTTATAATATATATATATATATATATATATATTTGTGTGTGTGTATGTGTGTATATATATGTATATGCTTATGTATATGTATAATTTTCAATTTAAAATATCGAATTACAAAACGTCTAAAAATTCTGAACTCCAACCGAGACATGTGGCTTGGCGTTCTACATGTCATACCCCTATTTCGAACATAATGAAACTTGTTTCGAGATCTAATTCGATCGTATGTAGAAGATAGCTTTTCAACCCCGATTATATTATATAATTTTCTTCGATATTAATTTTTACACATTTCGATCTTGCATGACTAAAAAATACGTCCGATCACCATAAAATTTGTTATCATACAATGATATACTGTTATGGATCCAATGAAACTGGTTTCATCGAAATCCGAGATAATGCTTGGAAGGCTATTTTTATATGTTAATAAAAACGAGTTATTTTCAAAATTAGTTAAATCACTTTTAAATACAATTTAAAAGCTTTATTATCTTCATTCTTATAAACAGAATTTAAATAAGCTTTGAAATAATTTTTATCCAACTTAAAACCCAAGATTCAATTATCTAAACAATTTCAATTATTAAATTCAATAATTAAATTATCTAATAAATCACTATATTTGAAATTATTCAGGTTATTTAACCTATAAAATTAGTTTTTCAATATTTAAAAAGAAATAAATATTTCAAATTCAAATGACTAAAATTCTGGGTCATTACACTCTTCCCCCCGGAAATAGTTTCGTCCTCGAAATAACCAAGTAAGAAAAATACCCAAACTCATTAACCTTTTTAAAACCAATTAGTTGAAATAAATTACCAAATCCTTTTAAGCCTTTAACTCTTCCCAAAAATCAACTCGTTGAAACTTTTTTATTATTTTTGCTAATTTTCCAAATTCATTCATAGATTCCAACTAAAATTATCCCATTTAATAATTTATGGTTATAACTCAAAATCAAAATTTAGTTATCAAAAATTTCTTAAAAATTTTCTAACGCCTTATTTCATGGAAAATTTTGCAAGCGTCTCTTTTGCACAGCTAGATTGAAACAACTACAACTCACCAATACGGGCCCAAAACCAATAAAAGAAAACAAAAGCCAAGTGGCTTAATTATAAAACCATCAAGTCAACAATAATATAAACACATACCTTTTAGTTGGGCAAACAAATTTTACTTATGAAACAAAAACATTAAGTTAGCTCTTATTTTTATATACCTACATCTTATTTACCAATGATATCTAATCATATAATTCAAAATTATATTATTTTGCACTTTCAATTTCCAATTGTTGATAACGGTGGAATTATCTATCGGTTAGAAAACCATTGTTAAAAATATATTGTTATAAACCGCAAGCACACGGCATACAATTGTAGTACATATGCGAGTACGGGTCGATCCACAAGAATGAACTAATTTTAAATTCTACTCAATCAAATATAACCCAAGTGTTCGAAATTGTTTTAAGCTAAAAAATGTAAAACTAACTATAACAAAAGTGAATAAAAATACGAGATTAAGCGAAAATTTAGAGGCAAATCCACTCTCATACTCTCGTACAAATCAATACAAAATTTAATCTATGATCTTTCATTTTACTCTAGTAGTATTAGTGATATATTTATTATAAGTATGATCTATTTATGTTACTAATTAACACAACCTAAACCATCAAACTTTAATACAACAATAAAACCACTTTGTTAAATGTGATGAAAATGAATATGAAACTAAAACAAAATCTATTTTAAGCATGATCTATTTACTATTTTTGATCAGTAACATAGATCATCAAATTTTGATTCTATTTAATTCCATGATCAAAATCACTTAGTTAAATGATGATGTAAATTGTGTTTATGTTGGATTAATGATGTGCATGTAAATGTGTACATTTTTACATCCATATTTAATCTACTTTTATTTCAAATAAATGTCATAATTGGATATTTTTACATGTTTAAAACAAAATTTCAAAAATGCTTCTAAGTCATCATTAATGCATCAGTTTGGGGGTAAAATGGTAATTATGTGTATATATTAATTTTGAGAATATTCACTTGCACATTTTATTTTTATTTGTAGAAATTTGGATGGAAAATGGAAAGGCTTCATATATGCATGCATGCACAAAGGATGGAAGAACAATGGAATAAAGAAATAAATCAATTCATGCAACATGGAGGAACCCACCTACCCACTTAACATAATCTACAATTAAAAGCTAATGCATATGTTAATGGGCATTAAAAGCTCTTGCATACTTTATGGAGGATTAATTAGAAGCTAATGATCACTTGGTGGCCACACTTCCTAAGGGGTATTTTGGAGAGTCCATTAAAATATGGATTAGGGTTTTATGCATGTATAAATAGCCCTCTTATGTTCACGTAATGGATCTTAATCTCTTATCATATTGTGCAAGTTGTAAGACTCAAAATTGTATGAAATAAAATGGCTTTCAAAGCCTCTTTTACTTTTATTTCTTATTTGTTCTTATTTTATTTTCTTGCTCGTTTTTATTTACATGCTCTATTCCTTTCATGCTAGTAGTTAGCTTTCATTTATGCAAGTATTTTCGCTCCATTTTTATGAAATTATTTAGTTCATTTTTATTTTAATTAGCTTGCACTTTCCTTTTGCTTTCTATATTGAAATTTACAAGTGTTGAAATGATAACACAAATGAGCAGTTAAACCCCTTCATGTTAAGGGTAATGAAGCTCTTTAAAATAATGTAAATTCAACATATTGTGCGATTTATGATCTCTTTTATGCTTCATGAAGAGTTAGTTTATGATGTAAGTTTATTAATGAAATGATATTCTATGTTGTTATCACAAATAGGATATTCTTATTGAAACATAAACACAATTTACGTCTTTGACTAACTAATTGATTTTTGATTGTGAAATTAAAGTAGAATCAAAATTTGTTGATCTATGTTACTAAATACAATAGTAAATAGATCATACATAAAATAGTTTTGCTTTGACTTCATTTTAATTACAATTGATAAGTGGTTTTATGTGTTGTATTATGGTTTGATGATTTAACTTATGTTAGTTAACAACATAAATAAACCATAATTATGATAAATATACCACTAATTCCACTTAAGATCAAAATAGTGAGATCATAGATTGTTTGTGTGTTGATTTATGTAAAAATATGAGAGTAGATTTGCATCTAAATTGTTTTCTAATCACATATTTTTAATCACTTTTATTTCTAGCAATCTTTGCATTTCTTTTTTGTTTAAACAATCTCAAACTCTTTGGTTTAATTTGATTGAGTAGAATTTTTAAATCATTTCAATTCTATATGGATCAACCCGTGCTCCCCATGTACTAAAATTGTACGTCGTGCACTTGCGGTTATTTTTATTATAATTTTTCGGAAATTTTCTAACATAGAAAATTTGCCGATTAACAATTTTTGGCACCTTTGCCGGGGAATAGACTTTATTTTTAATTTTTCTCTTTGAATTACATTTTGTTTGATTTTTGCGTGCTTTCATTTTTTGTGTTAATTTGCAATTAAAAAATATATTTGTAAGTTTATGTGCAATTTTGTTTTCATTTTGTTTGCGCGCTTGTGGTTTTTCTAGTTGCACTGCCATTTTCATATTTTAAAAAACATATACCCAATTTTAGAACAAAAATATTTTATTATTCGCATTACATTTACATTTTCTACTTTTATTTTACAAATTTCACAAATTAGCATTTACATTTTCATTTTCATATACATTTTTTTTACAAAACAGTGAATTATTGTGCATACTTCTGTTGCATCTCCCCTCTGAATCAACCCACTTCATATTTACAACACTTCTCTAGTCATATTTTTCGTTCCTATACCATCTTAACTACATCATTCTCTATTCATAATCTTGTCATTCCTCATTGCATTTGCCTTCTATTCTCTGTGCCACTTCTATTCACTGTTTTTTGCCATTTCTGTGCACAAGTTCTCTGCACATCATAACAACTTACAACACATTCATCACTTTTTTAAAACATAACCACTACAACATAACAAACTTTCCACAACAGTTAGTGCCCCTCTACAACAACAGTTACAGCCTGCCATTCCTTGCCATAAGACGACATACACTCACCTGAAACCTTATTTACCCTGCATTCTACAGTGCACTTCCTCATCAATACCACATCTTTACACCACCACTTCATCAGATTGCCAAACTGCTGCTTCCTGACTGTGCATATTTGCACAACCCCTCTACATCACCATTACTTCTATAGACTCCAAATGTGTGAAAGCACCAATATCAAGGTAGATCCAATCAAAGACCTTACGATAGTTATATGTAGAGAGTAATAAAGTGAAGAAATAACAAATGAACATGAAAGCAAGTAATTAAAGAGCACAAGAAGTTTATAGTGGTTCGACTATCTCCGGCCTACGTCCATTTCAAGAGTTTTTTTATATTCCTTTATACTGTGATTACAGTTACAATAGAGTGCTATTCAATAGCTAAAATGGCAGAATTTAGCCAAGCTTGAAGATAAAGGAGAGCAGAGAGAAGAAGATCCATTTTCTTGAGCCATGATCTCTCTATTTATAAGTGGAGATCTGCAATGATCTAGCTCATAATTAGGCAAAGAAGTCTCTAGATCCATGTAGGCCTATATGCAGATCAGTGGGGCCCACCTCCATGCTTTAGGATCAATCAATAAGTCCTTCGTATCGATTATCTCCATGTTAGAATCAGCTGAGATCGATCATGGTGAAATAAGATAGTACAAAGTCCTTGCTCTCCAAATTTCATGAAGTTACAACGTGTAGATTGTAAGATATGATTGATCCAAGTTCGAGTTTGCAAGCGTATGCTGATGATTTCGTATCCATAGGTTCGTATCCATCAGTTCGTATCCATCAGATTACCATCCATCAGAGTCTTGCACTATGATCGATGTTTTGTGCTCCATTCCTTGACCTCTTCTTTCATATCGATCGATACAAATGATCGATTTGAAATACACTTTCAAGCCTCTGAATGCACCTAGTTCCCCATCCTTCGTATTGATCCCATGCTTCTCGATCGATACAAAACGTATCGATATGAAGATTGATCGATCCAAACCAAAAGTGCAGTGCATTATCCAAACCATATCCATCGTGGAGTAGTCAGATTACGAATAGTATCGATACAAATATCCATCAATCCAAACCAAATGTAAAGTGCATGTGTTATCCAAATCTGTATCCATGGTGATCTATAAAAGAGTATCGATACGAGCCAGTTTTTCATGAATATTAATCCATCCATAACTCGAGTATATGAACTCCGATTGAATTGAAATTCGAAGTGTAGCCTCTTCGAGCCTTATTTATTATTCCCGATCGATCCTAGCATGATTGAAGCTTGGCCCAATTTTGATGGTATCGATCATAGCCTTATTTCCAATCAATCTCCAATCCTGATATCCATCCTTTTTAGCCAATTTCTTGATATCCTGGCTTTGACCAAAATGCGGAATAACATTTGCCCCCCCAAAACATTCCTCGTGATAAGAATGTGTGTTTTGAATAGCTTTAAATCCGATAACCGAATCCATACTCCATTGGTAGCTATATCATCCAATCTATAGTCCAATCCATTACAAAGAATTCCATTCGAACCTAACAACCAAGTTCTAATCCATCCATATCCATTAAACAATAACCAAATGCATGACCTCTGCGGGTCAATATACAAATTTGGGACCGCTATAGGTCCTTTACCAAATCCAGGAATACTCCAGGTCCATGTCAATCCTCAGCCATTCAAAGCTGAATCAATATCCATTTTACATCTTGGAAGCTAGTAACCAAATCCTGCGATATCTCTAGATCATTGACGGTCTTCTCTGGACCCTTGCTAAGCTCGATCCAAACTTAGTGATTGAAAAGGCAGATCCTATCGCGCTTCGGCAAAGCAAACTATCCCTTACACTCCGACCTCGAGGGGGGGGAGGGGGGAAGGGGGCATATAGAGACGTCCTGGTCCTCCTAGAACGATCGTAGCCTTTCCAGGCTCTTTGGATCCCATCTGATGACTCTCAGTGAAGGGGAAATAACGTCAAGCAAGCTGATCCCGTTGCTCTTCGACGAAGCAGAGTCACTCCTTGTGCTTCGATTCAGTATCCTTAAACATTAAGCGATGCGATGGCCAAAGTCCTAGACTGATTACAGCCACATTGGGCTATTTTCGAACCACGATCCAATCACTCTCCGGTGAATGGGGAATAATGTCAAGTGAGCCAGTCCTGTCGCTCTCCGGTGAAGCGACTCACTTCTTACGCTCTAGTCCCTGTCTCTTCGAATAGGGTCATAAAGCGTTCGATTTCCAATGGACTTCTAGTATCCATCCCTTAACTCTCTAGTCAGGGATTTGTTTCATAAAATCCAAATCCATTTATTAAATCAAATTCCAAATGTTTAATGAAAAAACAGAAAAAGCTAAGTGCCACTTCTCCGGGTAGAGCGGTCTACTACAATCTCAGAGCATGCACGGGAATCGCTCCGTTTCCCTTACATGTGTAAGTGGCATAGCCGCTTTATTTTTAGAAATAAAACTTAAAAGAATATTTGATGATGGAAGTTCAAATCCTAAACTCGACCTTTCCTATCACGATCAGTTGATGACGAGTCATGACCCCGATCCAAGGTCATTCCTGTTTGGTGTAGGTTGTTGAATTACTAGTTTTGATTCATGACAAGACAGTTCAGAAGCTAAAGAAGAATTTGCATACATACATGACAAAAAGAAGACAACATAGGATCTTTAGGCTTATAGTAACTATTATAGATATTGAGTCTTAGACATATGTTAAAATCAATCCTCAAGTTTTCAATTTTTAAATTTTTCTTTACAAACAGAGTTCACTGTGCAATTCATGCACAGCCAGTCGACTGACTGTGCATATGCACAGCAGTAAACACTGCTCATATTTTTGAAACGGAAAATATTTTTAAATTTTTAAATATTCAAACACCAGTCGACTGACCCAATATACCAGTCGACTGAACCAGCTTCAAGAGCAAAATTTCTGAATGGACATCTTCTTCCATGAAGAGTTGCAATTCATCAACAGTCATCTCTCTTGGCTGAAACTCTTCACTAAGAGTTGCATCTCGCTGATAACTATATATAGAAGTTATCTCTTACTTCATAATCACCAATTTCTGATTAATTCTCTATATTTTCTCTTGTGATTATTCTAGTGCATTCATACTCTTTATTGCTTTGAATCTTTGAATTATATTACATATACTTTGATTCTTAGCAATATTCTTCCTTTTAACTCTTCACATACTATTCATACTCTTGAGGAATTGATTATAGGAAGTTTGTAATCTTAATAGACAAATCAGTATTACCACGAACACATTAAGTCAACTACATTTATACTTTGTTAAAGTCCTGTTCTGCTGCTCAGGCAAGGGAAAGTCCTCTTCTGCTGCTGAGGCAAAAAGCTTGTTCTGCTGCTCAGGTGTTGTTTACCTATTCCTCCGTGTTAAGTGAGGGTATTGTTAGTTAAAGCCAGAAGGTAGTCTGGGACTGGACGTAGGACGGTGCTCCGAACCAGTATAAAATCTCTGGTGTCATTTTACTTACTACATTTATATTCTGCATTATTTACTATCTATACTCTGTATTACTATTTATCCATATTATACGGTCCTATTCACTTTCAGTTGGTATCAAAGCAAGGCATCTTATAACCGTTACAAAGTTATCTGATATCTTACTGAATATGAAAAATAACACACGCACTACCACTAACACTATCACTAACACTAGTTTAACTAAAGGTCAATCCACTGCACGACCTCCGTTCTTTAATGGTTTAAACTATAATTATTGGTCTACTCGTATGAGAATCTATATGCAATCAAATAGTTTTGAATCATGGAATATCACACAAAATGAATACACTCCTCCTACTGGAAAATATTCCACTTGGTCAAACACACAAAACTAGATGCTACTGCCAATGCTAAAGCTATGAACATGTTATTCTGTGCACTAGATAGAAATGAATTTAATCGTGTTAGCATGTGTCAAACTGCTTATGAAATACGGAGAACGCTTAAAATCACTCATGAAGGAACTAACAAGGTCAAACAAAGCAAAATCTCCATGCTCAAAAATCAGTTTCAACTTTTTAGAATGAAACAAGATGAAACCATCAATGATATGTACTCTACATTCAAGATATCTATCATTCACTATTGGGATTAGGAGAAAAGTACACTGATTTTGATATTGTATCAAAAATCCTAAACTCTTTAATCTTTAATATCTGTCATTCACTAAAAACAAAAATAAAATTGATAGAATTGGATAATACTAGTCTCAAAACTAAGTTAGAAAGCATCACCAAAAATGTTTCGAATTTTAATAAAGGAAGAGAAACATTATGAAAAATTATTGATAACTCTCAATCTTTGTCAAGTAAGAAAGGGTTAGGATATGTTAAGAAAACAACAGCTCCATCTAAAAAGAAAATTAGAAGAAATATTAATCCTACTAAAGATCAGACAAAAAGGAATTCTTACTCAAAAAGCATAAAAGTTTGGGTTCCTAAAACAAACAACAGTTTGATTAGAAAGAAATATATAAACACCTTTTTACAAACTGTTCATAAAACTAAAGATTATATTTTTAAATGGGATACTAAGCCCTCTTGGGTTTGGTTTCCTAATATTTAACTCTTAGGACCCTATTAAAAAGGTGGGTACCAATATTGTATTATATTTTTTGTAGGTCCCACTCAAGAAAAGAGGAAAATGGATACTCGACAGTGGTTGCTTAAAACATATGACAGGAGACAAAGATATGCTATCGAATATTATTTACACAGATGGAGGCTCCGTCACATTTGGAGACAACTCCAAAGGATATATCATCGGCAAAGGCGATGTGAGCAACAATGGAATTTCAAATTTACCTCTTATTTCAAATGTTTTACTTGTCAAAAATTTAAAACATAATTTACTTAGTATCAGCCAATTGTGTGACAAAGGATTCAAAATCACTTTTTCTGAAAACAAATGTAGTATTTTTGATCAAAATAAAAATCTTACCTTTGAAGGAAATGGAGACAGAATTATCTATGTTCTGAATATGAAAATAAAACATAATTCAGATATGTGTTTAATAGCCAAAGAAAATGATCCTTGGTTATGGCACAAACGATTTTGTCATATTAATTTCCAAACTATAAATAAGCTTTCTAAAAATGATTTAGTAAAAGGTCTACCAAAAATGAATTTTAAAATAGATCATATTTGTGATGCATGTTAGTTAGAAAAATTAATTAAATCATCTTTTAAATCTAAAAAGGTTATTTCAACCTTACAACCACTTGAATTACTGCATATGGACCTATTTGGACAAACACAAGTACAATCCATTAATCACAGTAGATATGTGTTTGTAATTGTTGATGATTTTTCTAGATTACTTGGACGGTTTTTATGAAAAATAAAAGTGATACTTTTGATAATTTCAAATCGTTTGTCAAAAGAATTCAAAATTTTAGAGGTTTGAAAATCAAAAACATAAGAAGTGATCATGGAGGTGAATTCGAAAACGAAGCCTTTGAATATTTCTGTAAGAAAAAAGGAATATTCCATAATTTTTTGTTTCCTAGAACTCCACAACAAAATGGGGTTGTAGAATGTAAAAAAAGAACCTTACAAGAATGTGCAAGGACTTTGTTAAATAGAAGTACATTACCAAAACATTTTTGGGCTGAAGCAGTTGCCACAGCTTGTTATGTTTTGAATCGTGTTTTTATTCGACCACTAACTAAGAATACTCCTTATGAACTTCTTAATGGACGAAAAACAAATATTTCCTATTTTAAAATTTTTGGTTTGAAATGTTTTATGTTAAACACAAAAGATCATCTTGGTAAATTTGATCCAAAATCCGATGAAGGAATCTTTTAGGATATTCGGATCGTAGAAAAGTTTATCGAATTTATAATAAAAGAACAAATATCATCGAAGAAACTCTTCATGTATCTTTTGATGAGAATTTTAAACCAACTCCGAGTATAATAGATGATGAAGATTTCCCTGATAATACCATAAATACAGAAACTACAACTTTTGAAATTAATGAAAACATTGCTCATAATAACAATGAATTAAGATCTCCACCTAGAGTATTAAGAGATCATCCTTCTATTAATGTTATTGGAGAACTAAATTCATCTGCTAGGACAAGAAGTCAATTAAATCAAATGGGTCATGTAGCTTTTCTTTCTCATATTGAACCTAAAAATATTAAAGAAGCACCTACTGATGAAAACTGGTTAATCACTATGCAAGAAGAACTAAACCAATTCGAAAGAAATGACGTTTGGGATTTAGTTCCACGACCTAGTGATCAATCAGTTATTGGTACAAAATGGGTTTTCAAAAATAAAGCAGATGAACAAGGAAATATTACTAGAAATAAAGCTAGATTAGTTGCTCAAGGTTATAATCAAGAGGAAGGAATTGACTATGAAGAAATGTTTTCTCCAGTCGCTAGACTAGAAGCAATACGAATCTTACTAGCTTTTGCATGTTTTCATAACTTTAAATTATATCGAATGGATGTCAAAAGTGTCTTTTTAAATGGTTTTATAAAAGAAAATGTTTATGTTGAACAACCTCCATTATTTATACATGAACAATTTCCTGACTATGTCTATAAACTCAAAAAGGCTTTATACGGTTTGAAACAAGCACCTCATGCTTAGTACGATCGTCTTAAAAATTACTTAATAAATTCTGCTTTTGAAATTGGAAAGGTTGATCAAACGCCTTTTATTAAAAGAAATAAGCATGATACTTTAATTATCCAAATATATGTTGATGATATAATTTTTGGATCTACAAATGAAAAACTTTGTCAAGAATTCTCTAAGATAACGACAAATGAATTTGAAATGTCACATATGGGTGAGTTAGATTATTTTCTTGGTTTACAAATAAAACAACTAGAAAATGGTAATTTTATTAATGAGGAAAAATATTGTAACAATCTAATTAAACGCTTTGGTATGGAAAATACTTCTACCAAACCAACTCCTATGAGTATAACCATACATCTTGATAAAGATGAAAATGGAAAAAGTATTGACCAAAAATTATATCGAAGTATGATTGGATCATTACTATATTTAACAGCTAGTAGACCTGACATAATGATGAGTGTTTGTTTATGTGCACAATTTCAAGCAGATCCCAAAGAATCACATTTACGAGCAGTGAAACGCATATTATATATGGTATCTTAATAAAACCAAGGACTTTGGACTATTCTATCCAAAGGAATGTCCTTTTGAATTGGTATCATATAGTGATGCTGATTTTGGAGGAAGCCGGACAGATAGAAAAAGTACAAGTGGGACTTGTCATTTTATTGGACGATCTCTTATATCTTGGTTTGGTAAGAAACAAAACTATGTTTCATTATCGACATATGAAGCAGAATATATTTCTGCCGCTCTGGCATGTGCTCAAGTTATATACATGCAACAAACACTACAAGATTTTGGTTTTAATTTAACTAAATCAACTATTTTCTGTGATAATTCTAGGACTGTTAATTTATCTAAAAATCCTGTTAATCACTCACGAACAAAACATATTGACATTCGTCATCACTTTCTTCGTGATAATATTGGAAAGAATTTGATAAATCTATAATTTGTTTCCTCTGATAAACAATTGGCAGATATATTTACAAAACCTTTGAACGAAAATACTTTTGTTAATTTAAGACGAGAGCTTGGTATTATTTCTTTTAAAAATTTAATTTTTTTATATACATACATACATACATACATACATACATACATACATACATACATACATACATACATACATACATATATATTTGTAGCTTCTAATAAAACATCTTCGCAATATATATATATATATATATATATATATATATATATATATATAGATATATATAATTTTCACTCAAATTTTATCAAAACAAAAATAAATTTTTTTTATGACTCTAGTAAGACTTGAACTCATAACCACTCCTATGTTTTCAAATACTTCTTACCATTTGAGCTATAATTGTTTCTTTTTTCATGAAGAAGATTGGTTCTATTTATTCTGAATATTTTCGTTCTAAAAAAAATTACAAAATACCATAGCCACCGGGACTTGAACCTAGGTCTCCTAGCAGGTAACTCCATAGCTTGCCAGTTATGCTATGATTGCATTTCCTGCTGAGTCATATGCTTCATACATTCTTATCCATATATCTTTCATATCCTTAAATTATTCCGCCCCACTATTTTTTTATTTTTTTCCTCTGGTTATTAACTTTCGAAGGTCTATAACCATTCATTCTAAGCTCATATTCAACTATATAAACTGCCTCTTCTTAGTTATTAATCATCATTACAAATTTTTTTACAAAATCTTTACAAACTATGATCTTCTCAATGGCCTCTCAAAACTCTCATGATTCCGCTAACTAAAAATTATCCTTTGCTACTCCAACCTCTTCAAGTAACTATGATTCATCCAGTAGCTTGACTCCATCATTGCCAACTCCTACCCCTATTCATGAACCGGGAAGATATCACACCGGTTTTTCACCAAAACCAAAGAAGTCTCGAAGATCGTTGTTTCTTTCTCCAAAAACAAAAACAAAAATTGATGAAATCCATCAGAACCAACAGGAACAAGTCAATTTACAAAGAGAAATGTTTTACGAACAAGGGATGAATTCAAATCATCTAAGCCTTAAAGAATCTATTGCACTTAAGTTTTGTGGCAAATCATCTAAGCATGATGTTGTTCAACCTTCAACATCCCGTCAGGCAAATTCATCTGGCTGGAATAATTGGGAACAATCTCCACCTCAACCTCCGGCATCTCCTAACTCATGGGAACGCCAAAATTATTGGTCTCCTTTGCAACCTCTTGTTGAGAATACCAAGGTGGAACCACAAGAATGCTCTCCAAAAACTCCAAAATAATTATCATTTCTTGTATATTATTATTCCTGATTACTTGTATTTCAATTATATATTTGTTTCTTTATAAAAAAATTTGTTTTCTCAGCTTCACTGCAATTTTTACTTCCAGTCAGTTGACTGAAATTAAAAGCCAGTCGACTGAATGCAGGGTTTCAAAACTCTTGGGAAACCAATCAGTCGACTGGCCTAACACGTTCAGTCGACTGGCTGTTCAAATTTTTTGCACATTACAGTACACCAGTCGACTGAATGATTTTACCAGTCGACTGGTTGTGTGAAAATTGCCTTTACCTTCCCTATTTACTTACCTTTTTCCCATATTTAACTTTACTCTTCTCAGTTTTTACCCAAATCTATTTCGCCCACAAACCCTAAATTTCCAATTGCACTCAATTTTTTCACTAAAAACTCAATCAAATGGCTCCTCCAAAACGTCGAAGACAAGGCTCTTCTTCCAACGATCCTACCGATGCCCAAAATGAACAATGGCTATACAATGATGTGGCTATAACAAGATGGCATAAAATGAAAAACTCAAGGATCTTTGAAGGTTCATTCATGGTTTACAGTGATTTCGCGGCTTATGGTTTACAAGAACTTAAGCGTAATTCCGGATTGGAATCTCTACTTGACTTGAATGCCAATTCTCACAAGATCAACCACCTCATGGTAAAATTATTCTATGCAAATTTAAATCTTCCTCATCAATGCCCATCGAATAGGGATGATTGTGTTTGGAGTTTAGTGTGTGGTCAACAAGTATTCTTTTCCTTAGATCGAATGACACACATACTTCAAACTCCCAATCATGGCATTCCACTAGATGATTTCGAATGTAATATTCGACAATGGGATCGGATTAGCCATATGTTTATGGGATATAATATAAAGGAACGAAAATCTATTCTCCTTCGACCAAAAGCTAGAATTCTTCACAAATCTTTAATGCGGAGTGTACTTCCAAGAACAGGGTCATATAAACTTATCTACCCAGAAAATTTCAAAGCTTTATATGCGGTATGGGGAGGAATTCAAGTAAATTGGCTACGACGAATATTGGATGAGTTTCTCTCCTTCAACAACGGTAACATTAGAACAATTTATTTCGGTGAATATATAATGCGATTGCTTTTAAATGTGGGAACACCTCAACCGAAATCCGAAACTTCTTCCGTTGGAGTTATCAACATTCGCACAATAAGCCTCATGAAACTACCATTCGCTCCATCGACATTTACCTCCTATGAAGAGTGGCGTCAGCAACATCAACGTTAATCAGGCGGACCAATTATTTAAGAACGAACATCTCATCCCGAAGAAGACGACGATATTCGTCTTGCACAATCAGCTAGTTTGCGAGAATCCGTCGAGATCCTTTCTAGAAATAAACAAATACTAGGATCTCGTTTAAAGAAAGTAGATAAAAAATTAGACAAAGTAAAAGAATTCTTTTCTATCCTATGGGATGTAATTTCATGTTCGTCTTCCACAACTGCTTCTTCAGTAGCACACGGTAAACGTCCGGAACCAAGATTTACATGGTCAACTTCCGAAGAGCATACTAGTAGTGATACTAGTGGCACAGGAAGTGGTGCTCATGGAACTACTAGACCCGGAAAGGAGCCTGCACAAGAGGGAGATGAGTAGGTTCTTTTCGTAAGTAAGTTGGATATGAATTATTTATAACTCTATTGATAATTTAAACATATGAAAACTTGCAACTTATTTATTTATTGAGACTTGTACTAAATAGTCTCTCCTTTATATATTTCTGCACTTTTATTTTAATTTTTTGTTTTGCTGTATCTCCTTTTTTGTCGATGACAAAGGGGGAGAAAAAGTATGTGCACTAACGTATTTGATGCAGGAAAAAGATATCACACATTCAGGGGGAGAAATATTTTCTCTCCATCATATATACAGGTTGTCATCAATCAAAAAGGGGGAGAATGTTGAAATACTAGTTTTGATTCATGACAAGACAGTTCAGAAGCTAAAGAAGAATTTGCATACATACATGACAAAAAGAAGACAACAGAGGATCTCTAGGCTTATAGTAACTATTATAGATATTGAGTCTTAGACATATGTTAAAATCAATCCTCAAGTTTTCAATTTTTAAATATTTCTTTACAAACAGAGTTCACTGTGCAATTCATGCACAGCCAGTCGATTGAATGTTCTTGCCAGTCGACTGACTGTGCATATGCACAGCAGTGAACACCGCTCATATTTTTGAAATGGCAAATATTTTTAAATTTTTAAATATTCAAACACCAGTCGAGTGACCCAATATACCAGTCGGCTGAACCGGCTTCAACAACAAAATTTCTAAATGGACATCTTCTTCCATGAAGAGTTGCAATTCATCAACAGTCGTCTCTCTTGGCTGAAACTCTTCACTAAGAGTTGCATCTCTCTGATAACTATATATAGAAGTTATCACTTACTTCATAATCACCAATTTTAAATTCTAATTCCCTATATTCTCTCTTGTGATTATTCTAGTGCACTCATACTCTCCATTGCTTTGAATCTTTGAATTATATTACATATACTTTGATTCTTAGCAATATTCTTCCTTTCAACTCTTTACATACTCTTCATACTCTTGAGGAATTGATTATAGGAAGTTTGTAATCTTAATAGACAAATCAATGTTACCAAGAACACATTAAGTCAACTACATTTATACTTTGTTAAAGTCCTGTTCTGCTGCTCGGGCAAGAGAAAGTCCTCTTCTGCCGCTGAGGCAAAAATCCTATTCTGCTGCTCAGGTGTTGTTTACCTATTCCTCCGGGTTAAGTGAGGATATTGATAGTTAAAGATAGAAGTTAGTCTGGGACTGGACGTACGACGGTGCCCCGAACCAGTATAAAATCTCTGGTGTCATTTTACTTACTGCATTTATATTCCACGTTATTTACTATCTATACTCTGTATTACTGTTTATCCATATTATACGGTCCTATTCACTTTCACAGGTGGTAGCTGCTCGTGTTCTACCGCTATTGTCCAGTTCCTCACATACCATGGCAATCTTCCACTCCTGATGTGCTTTTCCACTATGTCCTTCAAGTGGCGACATTCATCTATGGTATGCCCTTCTAGCTCATGGAATAGGCGATACCTCCCTCTTTTGCACTCTAGCTCTATAGGATTACTTCTAGGTGGTTTTCGATAGGGGAGTAGCCTCCGTGTTTCCAAGTAAATTCATCCCAAATTCTCCATCAATTTGGTGTATGTGGTATTTTGGGTCCCTGGTCTCTCCTCCATTTGTTAGGACCATCATGTCCATCATCCTGCTTTGGCTTTCCTTTATCCATCCCACGTCCTTCTCCAGACGTTCCTTCGTCTTGCGTGGCGTTCACCTCCTGCCTTTCGATGCGTGCATCCTCTAGTCATATAAACCTTTCCGCCTCGTGGTAGAAATCCTTGAGATCTTGTGGTGTATCCCGCACCAATGAGTCCTTGTACTCAGTTCCTTCTGCAATTCTGCTACCACTACCATCAAAATCATTGATGGATCCAGGTGATCCATCGAAGCCAGGCTGCATTGAACCATATTAGAAAATTGCATACAGACTCTCCTATCCTTGGCTTCATCGATGCCAATGTCATTAGTTCTTGTGTCGTGTAACGTAGACCTAGAATTGTCTCATGAAGCGTTCCACTAGTTTTCCCCTTGTCCCTATCAATCCATTCTCTAGCTACCTGAATTAGAGCACAGCAAAAATCCATCATGTATAAAGGAAAGCATCTTGCCATAACCTCCTCAGATGCCCTCAGCACTTCCATATGCCTGATGTATCTAGTTATATACACAGTTAGGTCTGACTTCCCATCCTAGGCCTCCAGCGTTGGTAGTTTGAATGTAGCGACCCGACTTCCTATCTCTAGGAAATCGCATCACTAGTGAAGAAAGAAAGGGATAGAAGAAGGAAAGAAAGAGAAAGAAGAAGACAGCAACATCGGAGAACTCACAGCGGAACGAATGAAATATAATATATCACATAAAATATTACATAGTATCAGATTACATCAGAGTACACAACTATACAACACATATTAGACAGTTATAAACATCTGTCTAATTCATACAACTCAAGTATATAAGATACAGATACCAACCAAACACAGCGGAACCAATATATATCTATACGTCGAAGCCTCCTACTCCATACCTCCTCCGAAATTCGTCAAGCAAACCTGAACCACTTGACTACTCATACATAATATGAGTACCCAAGAGTTTAATAAAACAGAAAATAAACACTCGGGTCAGACAGGGGTCTGGTGTGAGTAAACGGGTTAAAATTGCTTGACTTTAGAAAACCTTTGAAAAGAAAAGGTATCACGTAAGACTTCCCACACATAAACATGGAAAAGTTTTTAACTTACGCTAACCAAAACATTTGATAGGAAATCCAGCGATATTATAATAGTGTCTAGGGTTTTCAAGTAAATATAAAATAGCCGAAATTGTTACATTATTAAATTCCAGCTACTAGCCACAAAAGTGGGTAATACAAACAAAACCGTAGGGTCTCGTAGGGAAAATGGGTTTCCATCAATGGCAGGGCTACTGGGGTACCGCCCGTCACAGTACATGGCCTAGATCACCGTACCGAGGAGTACTCCCACTCCCCTGCAACACAAGGCCGGGACTATTCCTTATTGAACAGTCCCAAACGAGACAACCCCGACAGTTGTCCGGAATTCAACCGCCCACACAGCCGAAATAAAAAGGGACCTCCAGACAGGGGTAAATCTTGCTCTCCAGTGGGAGCTACCCACGAAGCCTTGCTGCACCTCCCCTGTTTTAGCCATTCTCGGTTGATGAGGCTTGAGGCTGCGATTACCTTTATAGAACACATCTATCTTAGAATGCTCATCGTCCACGTGGCGATGTGCCGAAAGCATTCAATCCATACAAGTTCGTTATGGGTTCGAACGAAACCGAAGGCACTATCTCGTTGCACTCATTTTGGAATCACCCTCAGAGTCAACGACCATAGCCCTTGCACTCTAATTCACTATCTCGAACCTATAAGCACTATTCCGTCAAACTCATTACAGAATCACCCACAGAGTTATACTGACGTATAGCCCTTACACCTCTTGTCTTCACTTGCTCCACTTGGATTAACGACCTAACGTTTAATTGGAATCGATGTGGTTTTCGGATATCCAAATATGGAAACCCGATCCCGGTCTCATCGAAACCAAACGCCATTTTAATGTCCAAGTTGTACTTAAGGGATTTAAAAAGTTTAACTTATTCAGGATGATATAAACAGACAGATGAATAACATTATCACAATAGATAATTCATATCAACATTCATCTTCACAAAGCAGCATATCACAAATATCATAGTCATCCAAATCATCCAAATCATCCAGTATCAACCAATTACCCAAAATCAATCATCCAATATCATTCAACATCCAATATCAATCACTCAATATCAACCATTTAATATTAATCAATTACCCATAGCAGAATTGATTAACTCTTAATTAATTTAATTAATCTCTAATTAAATTAAATACTATCCTTTAATCACTTGGATTATCCTAACTCCTGCTTCATTGATTTATTACAAATCAAATCCATTAATCATCTTTTAATGATCTTCCTAATTAATCTTCCTCGATTAATTTTCTTTTAATTACATTCAAGTAATTATTCTTCACCATATTTAGTAATTAATCTTTAATTACTATCATTAATTACAAAATTAATGATTCTTCATAAATTAATTAACTATAATTAATTACATTAATCCTTAATTAATTACAATTAATTAACCATATTTAAATTAATTACTTCATTAATTATATTAATTAATAATCCTTTAATTAATTAAATAATTAACTTGTAATTAATCATCTCATTAATCATAAACAGTAATTAACAATTTGTAATTACTTATCTTAATTGATTAACTTCTTAATTAATTACTCTAATTTAATTATATTAATCCTTGATCAATTAATCCAATTAATTAATCTTAATTACTTCATTAAGTAATTATTAATCAATTAAATTAATAAATAAATCCTTAATTAATTATTTTATTAATTAATTACATTTTTAGTTAATTACACTTAGTAATTAATCTTGAATTTAATCTCATTCATCAATTAATCATGTTAATTAATTAACTAAAATAAATTAAGTAATTAACTCTTAATTACTTACATAAGTAATTATCTCTAATTACTTTTATAAATAAATCTTAATTACTTTCTTAATTAATTACTTAACAAATAATTAATTACATTATTAAATAATTCTTAATTCATTAATTAATTAATTAATCAATAATTAATTAACTTTAAACAATTATACTAATCAATTCTTTAATTGATAACATTAAGTGATCGTCCATTTATCACTTCCGATTAATTACTCACATGAGTAACCTCTCTAATTACTTCCATAAGTAATTACCATTATAATTACATTCAAAATTAACCATTGATTACTTCATTAAGTAATCACACTTAATTAATCCATAATTAAGTGATTATTTAAAATTAAATAAATAATTAACTAATTATTTAAAATTAATTAAACAATTAACTAATTAATTACTTATATTTAAAAATCCTTAATTAGTTAAGAAAAATCATTTATCTTAATTAATTCTTTACTTAGTTACAAATCATATTTAAATCGAGTATTCTAAAGTTAATAACAAAGATAAATTAACCCTATTTATCTTTATAATTAAATTATTTGAACTTAAATTAAATTTCACTAACTTAAAACAAATTTATTCAATTTGTTTTCAAAATCATAATAATAATCTTGTTTGTAAATAAGTTTATTAAGAAATCAAATTTAAAATTTTCAAAATAATTTAATTATTCAATTTAAACTTATTTATTTTCAAAAATGATTTGAATCTTGAGTGACCAAACCATTACTTACACCTTTTAACCTGAGACTTTGATTTAAATCACTTCCTTATAAATTAGAATTAAATTGGTTAATTGCTTACAAATGTTACCCTATTAAAACCCTTAAAATTTACAAATAAATTTAATTAATACTTTTATGAGTTTGAATAACACCTATTTTAAAACTACAAGTTACAATTCATGAAACAAAACTAGATTCATTCAATCCTCAGGTACCAATTCAAGCACCAACCCAAAATACAACCAGAAATCTCAAGCGATCACCTAAAACCCGAGTACAAACCCAGGCAACACTCGCGTTATCCCCGAAGCAACTTGGCCCCCCAACTTCTTCGAGTCGTCCCCGGGTACAACTCGAACACCAACCCGAGTTTCCCTCGTAAGACGCGAGAACCCACCACGCTTCCCTTCGTCTTCACCAAAAAACAGAACTCACCTGGTACCTATCTTGCATGGTGCACGTGCACCGCCAATCCACACAACTCTGGCCATCTTCCTGACCATCAACCCATCACACAAGACCTCGTCAATCTATCCTACCACCCAGATTTCAAAAATCCAAGCTCGAACAAAAATTCGACTTCAGTTCGAAAACTGCAGCGAACTCAACCTCCAAAGACCCCCAAACGCCGATGCCACGACGACATTTGACCCTCGCCGTTCTCATCTCTGAAACGCCATAACCCGAGCTTCATTTCTTCAAGAAGCGATCACCTCCGATCACTCGTTCACGACGCAAAACCCACTACAGTCAAGCCCAAAACGAGACCCATTAAACCCTAGTTAAGTCAAAATCACACAATCCTCCTTATAGAAAAATTAAATTGAATTTTTCCCATAATCCTAGATCAATAAACAAGCTTCAATCCAAATCACAGCCGTAACCATCACGTTGAGCATCAGAAATTTGTCAAATTGCCCAAAATGATCATCCCTAAATTCCCATTTGAATATCCATTGAAAAAAATTTAAATGTATGTTAAAATTTATCATTTTTAACAACAAATCCAACTATATATTCCAAAACAGAAATTGAAGATATCAATTTTTGACATGCAACCAAGTTTCCCTGTATTAACATATTTTATCCATTATTTGTGAATTAAAAATCTCAGAAACCATTTTAAAAATTACCATAAATCAATAACAAACAACTTTCATTTAACCATCAATGTCCAATATTGATGTTATTGGGAGATTAGAATTTTTGAATGTAAATCTAGGTCTGGAAAGAACAGGTAACAGAGTATGACATATACATATACAGACCTATCATTCATGTATACACACATCCATCAATTCAATAATATCAATACTGAAATATTTTCATGCAATCACCAGGATCAACTCGCAGATTATCACATGTATTAGAATCAAAACCAATTTAAACTGTTTTTAAAACATTTACTCACCTGTTAAATTAAAGAGGCGGAGCAGTTTCAATTTACTTCCAGGATTTGAATAAATTCCAGGCACCTGAGTCTTTAAATCTGGAAAATACTTCAAACTCTTGCTTTGCTGAAGAAATCTCTGCATGCTTCAATTTCTTTGATTTAAAATGTTGAAACAGATCTTGAACTTCCTTTTGCATGTTTACAGATTTATGTATTGAACTTGCTGTTGAAATAGATGAACTCCCCTTTTTAATTGCAGTTGATTTTATGTTGCAGCTTAATTCTTCTTTGCAGATTTAACTTACAGTATTTTTAGTTTGCTTTTGATTCAAGTTTCAGGTTTTGGAAATTGTTTCTACTTTTGCCATTAACATTTGAAAGAAGATAAACAAAGAGAAAAAGTTATGTTTATATAAAAAAAAAAAATAAAGACACTTGTCACATAAGTATTTAGTGTTCTTACATTTGTTTATTAAAGAAGTTTGCATGTTAACACATGTCTTTAAGTATTTTAATAAATTTTTATTTAATTTTACATGTAAATAAAGACTTACATATTTACTTACTTTATTAATAAATACTTACATGTATATGAATAAGTTTACTTTATAAAAGAAAATATCCTAAACTAATTATAATATAATCTTATGCATGTATTAAAAAAATCCAAAACTTATACATTTACATTTATAACCATTTTAAATCTAAACATTTTAAAACAAAGCTTGTTTAAATTCCTTTAAAACTATTCTCATTTTAAATACTTTAAAAGAAGGAAAAAAACAAAACTTTGTTTAAAACCCTTTTAAACTATCCTATTTAAAATAAATGACAATCTTATATTTTGAAAACAATTGAACTAAACTAAATTTTCTTTTGAAAAACATTATGTTTTAAAACAAAGCTTCAATTTCAATATTCATTCATATATAATTCATTAATAGATTAAATTAAATTTTCAAAACAAATATCAAATTATAACATATGCTTACATATATTACAATTTGAAAATTCAACTTTTAATTTAAAACAAAAGATATTCCCATTCACAATATATATCAAACATATATATTATAAATAGAATAAAATTTATTAGCTTTTGAAAAACAATTCTAACCAACTTTTAAATTGTTAAAAGATATTGATTATACTTACCAAATTAAATATTTATTATCCTTAATAAGATTAATTTCACCAATTTAAATTATTATTACAGATTATTAAATCGATATTTCCCAAATTCCGGGTCGTTACAATCCTCCCCCCTTGAAAGAATTTCGTCCCCGAAATTTAAAAGCAAAGTTAATTTAATAACCCTGCAAAGATTTTAATTTCAATTAGCAAAGCATTCCTAACAACCAATAACTAACAACCAAAGCAATCAATCACACAAACAAACTTAACTAATTATCCTGACATACGTCAGAATAAAACTCTAATACTATTTCGAGTTTCCCAAGTAAAAATAACTGAGAGACTCGCTCTACAGAAGCTAACAAACTAACAAACTATACCACCAAAATCCAGAGCTCCTTTCTTCTCTAGATCCACCAACTGAACAGAATATCAGATTACTCTCAAATCCAGCTCAACGTCCAACTCCAACTGAACTACAGATTCAACAACTAATGATGAATCATACACGTACTCTCTCAGAGATGCGTAAAATATAATGAATTCCATCTATCCAAACTGGCAATTCAATCTCATAGACAACAAATCTTATCTTATCAGAACACAGATAAGAAATCTCAAATGCCATAGCACTAACCAACCAATCTTACTCAATTTCTCCTCTCTTAACCAGAGAAATCTTAACAACAAATGAAGTCTCCAACATCGAATTCCAAAATTCCTTATCTCATATCTGCATAACTTAACAGACAATCATGGGCTACCAATCTTTTCCTGATCAGCCCATCCTATGTTGATACTCCCAGAAACAACTAGACCAAAGCAAACTAGCTTCTGGATCATATTCAACAGAAAAGTCTTCCAAGATCCGTCGAAATCCAGAACACAAACTCAACTATTCAAGCAATAGAAAAAGAACTTGCTTCCTTCCATGCACAGCTGCTACCTCGCTTCCGCTGCACAACTCTGATTCTGAAATAGATAAGAATACTGTTGATGAACATGAGTACAAACTTATCCAATATATGAGAAACCTTGTGCATCAAATCCATATAATCTTAGTGACACATCCAACTTGGTCACACAACTTTACTACAAAGTCCAAACTCATAAACTAGATCTAACCAAACCAATCTCCAAAAATTTCTGAGCAGCTACACCAACTCTACCTATTAGGCTAACCACCCAAAATCGCTTCTGGAACCAAAACAATATGGAACTCCACTCCAGATGCAGACAACCTCTAATTACATCAGTAGTTCCTACTTCCCATGATAATCCTCAGTTTCAAACAAAAGAATGCTCAAGAAAATTCCAAACCAATCGCAAGTCACCTTTGCGATCCAACCTAATTCGAATTCCAAAGAAACTGTCCACTCTTTACTAACTAGAACAGCTTTAAACTTTTCCAAACAAGGTTAATTCTTCATGAAAACTCCCACCAACTGCTCGGGCTGCTAAAAGAAGAACCACAAGATTCCAGAACCATCGGAGAAACAAGCTACTCTACAGCTTCCAAACTCAACTTCGATGATACTGCCAAGCCAACAGAACTTCTTGTCAGCACACCGAACACTTCCGAGCTGAACTGCTACCACAGCTATCCACAGACTTCTAATCCAAATGCTTCTCGAAAACCAAAACCATCTACAAACCACACAACAGAACCTTCGAGATGGAAGACAACCCAAAAGAAACTCGGGCTCCAAACCAAGCATCAACACTTCACTCTCCTTAAAATACGACAAACGAGACCATGCCGAAGCGAAGCAACTCATAGACCTTAGTCACATATTCCAGAACAGCCGACTTCCATACTGAAGATCCAGATAACTTCTACACAGACGAGTCTTACCTGAGGCAGGTAAAGACTGCTCCTCAACCACTTCTAAAACTGCTTCAAGGGAAAACATCTTCTGGAATATCCATGGATTCTGCATCTCATCATGCAGTTACCAAGATACCATCACTTACTTCTGCTCTTCCAACAAATCCAAACTCAAGAATAATTTGCCCACCCGAGCGAAATCCAAACTTACACTTCAAGGATAGACTTCGAATCTTTAAAAAAATTCCTTCGGATATAAGAGAAATCCTTACTCCAAACAACAAATCTCACTCAAGACGGTATTAGGTCTACAGTCTTGCCAAAACACTTCCAACCTCAACATATGGACCTTATCCATTAGGGGTAGTCGTGTTACACACAAACACCACTACTCCACTATCTACCTCTATAACTTATGTTGGAAAATCCGAACAGATATCCCAACAGATTAGGTAGATATATATATATATAGTTATATAAAAATTACAAATACGCTCTCTCAAGAAAGACACCACTACAGAGCCTAGGTATTCACTCAACCTAATGCTCCCTAAAGAAAGACACACTCAGAGCTTAGGTATTCGCTCAGCCTAATGCTCTGATACCAACTGTAGCGACCCGACTTCCTATCTCCAGGAAATCGCATCACTAGTGAAGAAAGAAAGGGATAGAAGAAGAAAAGTAAGAGAAAGAAGAAGACAACAACATCAGAGAACTCACAGCGGAACGAATGAAATATAATATATCACATAAAATATTACATAGTATCAGATTACATCAGAGTACACAACTATACAACACATATTAGACAGTTATAAACATCTGTCTAATTCATACAACTCAAGTATATAAGATACAGATACCAACCAAACACAGCGGAACCAATATATATCTACACGTCGAAGCCTCCTACTCCATACCTCCTCCGAAATTCGTCAAGCAAACCTGAACCACTTGACTACTCATACATAATATGAGTACCCAAGAGTTTAATAAAATAGAAAATAAACACTTGGGTCAGACAGGGGTCTGGTGTGAGTAAACGGGTTAAAATTGCTTAACTTTAAAAAACCTTTGAAAAGAAAAGGTACCACGTAAGACTTCCCACACATAAACATGGAAAAGTTTTTACCTTACGCTAACCAAAACATTTGATAGGAAATCCAGTGATATTATAATAGTGTCTAGGGTTTTCAAGTAAATATGAAATAGCCGAAATTGTTACATTATTAAATTCCAGCTACTAGCCACAAAAGTGGGTAATACAAACAAAACCGTAAGGCCTCATAGGGAAAATGGGTTTCCATCAATGGCAGGGCTACTGGGGTACCGCCCGTCACAGTACGTGGCCTAGATCACCGTACCGAGGAGTACTCCCACTCCCCTGCAACACAAGGCCGGGAACATTCCTTACTGAACAGTCCCAAACAAGACAACCCCGGCGGTTGTAGGGAATTCAACCGCCCACACAGCCGAAATAAAAAGGGACCTCTACACAGGGGTAAATCTTGCTCTCCAGTGGGAGCTACCCACGAAGCCTTGCTGCACCTCCCCTGTTTTAGCCATTCCCGGTTGATGAGGCTTGAGGCTGCGATTACCTTTATAGAACACATCTATCTTAGAATGCTCATCGTCCACCTGACTATGTGCTGAAAGCATTCAATCCATACAAGTTCGTTCCGAGTTCGAACGAAACCGAAGGCACTGTCTCGTTGCACTCATTTTGGAATCACCCTCAGAGTCAAGGACCATAGCCCTTGCACTCTAATTCACCATCTCGAACCTATAAGCACTATTCCGTCAAACTAATTACGGAATCACCCACAGAGTTATACTGACGTATAGCCCTTACACCTCGAGTCTTCACTTGCTCCACTTGGATTAACGACCTAACATTTAATTGGAATCGATGTGGTTTTCGGATATCCAAATATGGAAACCCAATCCCAGTCTCATCGAAACCAAACGCCATTTTAATGTCCAAGTTGTACTTAAGGGATTTAAATAGTTTAACTTATTCAGGATGATATAAACAGATAGATGAATAACATTACCACGATAGATAATTCATTTCAACATTCATCTTCACAAAGCAGCATATCACAAATATCATAGTCATCCAAATGATCCAAATCATCCAGTATTAACCAATTACCCAAAATCAATCATCCAATATCAATCACTCAATATCAACCATTTAATATTAATCAATTACCCATAACAGAATTGATTAACTCTTAATTACTTTAATTTATCTCTAATTAAATTAAATACTATCCTTTAATCACTTGGATTATCCTAACTCCTGCTTCATTGATTTATTACAAATCAAATCCATTAATCATCTTTTAATGATCTTCCTAATTAATCTTCCTTGATTAATTTTCTTTTAATTACATTCAAGTAATTATTCTTCACCATATTCAGTAATTAATCTTTAATTACTATCATTAATTACAAAATTAATGATTCTTCATAAATTAATTAACTATAATTAATTACATTAATCTTTAATTAATTACAATTAATTAATCATATTTAAATTAATTACTTCATTAATTATATTAATTAATAATCTTTATTAATTAATAATCCTTTAATTAATTAAATAATTAACTTGTAATTAATCATCTCATTAATCATAAACAGTAATTAACAATTTGTAATTACTTGTCTTAATTGATTAACTTCTTAATTAATTACTCTAATTTAATTATATTAATCCTTGATTAATTAATCCAATAAATTAATCTTAATTACTTCATTATGTAATTATTAATCAATTAAATTAATAAATAAATCCTTAATTAATTACTTTATTAATTAATTACATTTTTAGTTAATTACACTTAGTAATTAATCTTGAATTTAATCTTATTCATTAATTAATCATATTAAGTAATTAACTCTTAATTACTTACATAAGTAATTATCTATAATTACTTTTATAAATAAATCTTAATTACTTTCTTAATTAATTACTTAACAAATAATTAATTACATTATTAAATAATTCTCAGTTCATTAATTAATTAATCCATAATTAATTAACTTTAAACAATTATATTAATCAATTCTTTAATTGATAACATTAAATGATCGTCCATTTATCACTTCCAATTAATTATTCACATGAGTAACCTCTCTAATTACTTCCATAAGTAATTACCATTATAATTACATTCAAAATTAACCATTGGTTACTTCATTAAGTAATCACACTTAATTAATCCATAATTAAGTGATTATTTAAAATTAATTAAACAATTTACTAATTATTTAAAATTAATTAAACAATTAATTAATTAATTACTTATATTTAAAAATCCTTAATTAGTTAAGAAAAAGCATTTATCTTAATTAATTCTTTACTTAATTACAAATCATATTTAAATCAAGTATTCTAAGTTAATAACAAAGATAAATTAACCCTATTTATCTTTATAATTAAATTATTTGAACTTAAATTAAATTTCCCTAACTTAAAACAAATTTATTCAATTTGTTTTCAAAATCATAATAATAATCTTGTTTGTAAATAAGTTTATTAAGAAATCAAATTTAAAATTTTTAAAATAATTTAATTATTCAATTTAAACTTGTTTATTTTCAAAAATGATTTGAATCTTGAGTTACCAAACCATTACTTAAACCTTTTAACCTGAGACTTTGATTTAAATCACTTCCTTATAAATTAGAATTAAATTGGTTAATTGCTTACAAATGTTACCCCTTTAAAACCCTTAAAATTTACAAATAAATTTAATTAATACTTTTATGAGTTTGAATAACACCTATTTTAAAACTACAAGTTACAATTCACGAAACTAAACTTGATTCATTCAATCCCCAGGTACCAATTCAAGCACCAACCCAAAGTACAACCAGAAATCTCAAGCGATCACCTAAAACCCGAGTACAAACCCAGGCAACACACGCGTAATCCCCGAAGCAACTTGGCCCCCCCAACTTCTTCGAGTCGTCCCCGGGTACAACTCGAACACCTACCCGAGTTTCCCCTGTAACACGCGAGAACCCACCACGCTTCCCTTCGTCTTCCCCAAAAAACAAAACTCACGTGATACCTATCATGCATGGTGCACGTGCACCGCCAATCCACACAACTCTGGCCATCTTCCTGACCATCAACCCATCACAAAAGACCTCGTCAATCTGTCCTACTATCCAGATTTCAAAAATCCAAGCTCGAAAAAAAATTCGACTTCAGTTCGAAAACTGCAGCGAACTCGGCCTCCAAAGACCCCCAAACGCCGACGCCACGACGACATTTGACCCTCGCCGTTCTAATCTCTTAAACGCCATAACCCGAGCTTCGTTTCTTCAAGAAGCGATCACCTCCGGTCACTCGTTCGCGACGCAAAACCCACTGCAGTCAAGCCTAAAATGAGACCCACTAAACCCTAATTAAGTCAAAATCACACAATCCTCCTTATAGGAAAATTAAATTGAATTTTTTCCACAATCCTAGATCAATAAACAAGCTTCAATCCAAATCACAGTCGCAACCATCACGTTAGGCATCAGAAATTTGTCAAATGGCCTAAAATGATCATCCCCAAATTCCCATTTGAATATCCATTGAAAAAAATTTAAAATGTATGTTAAAATTTATCATTTTTAACAACAAATCCAACTATATATTCCAAAACAGAAATTGAAGATATCAATTTTTGACATGCAACCAAGTTTCGCTGTATTAACATATTTTATCCATTATTTGTGAATTAAAAATCTCAGAAACCATTTTTAAAATTACCATAAATCAATAACAAACAACTTTCATTTAACCATCAATGTCCAATATTGATGTTATTGGGAGATTAGAATTTTTGAATGTAAATCTGGGTTTGGAAAGAACATGTAACAGAGTATGACATATACATATGCAGACCTATCATTCATGTATACACACATCCATCAATTCAATAATATCAATACTGAAATATTTTCATGCAATCACCAGGATCAACTCACAGATTATCACATGTATTAGAATCAAAACCAATTTAAACTGTTTTTAAAACATTTACTCACCTATTAAATTAAAGAGGCAGAGCAGTTTCAATTTACTTCCAGGATTTGAATAAATTCCAGGCACCTGAGTCTTTAAATCTGGAAAATACTTCAAACTCTTGCTTTGCTGAAGAAATCTCTACATGCTTCAATTTCTTTGGTTTAAAATGTTGAAACAGATCTTGAACTTCCTTTTGCATGTTTACAGATTTATGTATTGAACTTTCTTTTGAAATAGATGAACTCCCCTTTTTAATTGCAATTGATTTTATGTTGCAGCTTAATTCTTCTTTGCAGATTTAAGTTACAGTATTTTTAATTTGCTTTTGATTCAAGTTTCAGGTTTTGGAAATTGTTTCTACTTTTGCCATTAACATTTGAAAGAAGATAAACAAAGAGAAAAAGTTATGTTTATATAAAAAAAATAAAGACACTTGTCACATAAGTATTTAATGTTCTTACATTTGTTTATTAAAGAAGTTTGCATGTTAACACATGTCTTTAAGTATTTTAATAAATTTTTATTTAATTTTACATGTAAATAAAGACTTATATATTTACTTACTTTATTAATAAATACTTACAGGTATATAAATAAGTTTACTTTTTAAAAGAAAATATCCTAAACTAATTATAATATAATCTTATGCATGTATAAAAAAATCTAAAACTTATACATTTACATTTATAACCATTTTAAATCTAAACATTTTAAAACAAAGCTTGTTTAAATTCCTTTGAAACTATTCTCATTTTAAATACTTTAAAAGAAAAACAAAACAAAACTTTGTTTAAAACCCTTTTAAACTATCCTAATTAAAATAAGTGACAATCTTATATTTTGAAAACAATTGAACTAAACTAAATTTTCTTTTGAAAAACATTATGTTTTAAAACAAAGCTTCAATTTCAATATTCATTCATATATAATTTATTAATAGGTTAAATTATATTTTCAAAACAAATATCAAATTATAACATATGCTTACATATATTACAATTTGAAAATTCAACTTTTAATTTAAAACAAAAGATATTCCCATTCACAATATATATCAAACATATATATTATAAATAGAATAAAATTTATTAGCTTTTGAAAAACAATTCTAACCAACTTTTAAATTGTTAAAAGATAACGATTATACTTACCAAATTAAATATTTATTATCCTTAATAAGATTAATTTCACCAATTTAAATTATTATTACAGATTATTAAATTGATATTGCCCCAAATTCCGGGTCGTTACATTGAATTCTGGAGGATTCCTCGTGTTTCTAACATTCAGAGCGAACAAACTCCAACTAACTTCCTCCAAGCCTCCGCTCGGCAACCCTCCTCACATAATCCTTCTTATTAATCCATATATCCGCTCGTCTCCATCCAGAGGTGGCCTCCTATATGCGTTTCCTTCCCTCCCCCTATGTCCCAGAGTGTATTTTGGTTAGTACTCTTCATATGGCTCAATCGCGTTTGTGTTGGCCCAAGCTTGCTGAGCTTCATTTTCGGGCCTTCCAATATCCGATCTCGAGGGTCTGCCATAAGTCCTTTGTTGATTTCCTTTACGTTCTCCATTCTAGTTCTGGATTTGACCTCTATATATCTCTATAGCTCCGAATCCTTCATTGACATTGCAAGCAGCTGCGATTGGTCCATTTCCTAGGTTCTACATCCCAGCTGTTCCCATTTGATTGAAGAGATTTTGCATCCTATCTTGTTTGCTCTTCTAAATCTCCCCTGCATATAATCCATCATTATCTGCACCTCATCCCTTTGTGATGCAGATGGAGCCTGATCTACTCCAGCTCCAGAGGAAGCCCCTTGACTTCCCTCCTGATGGCTCCTTTCTGGTAATGTCCCTCTAGCCTATTGCCTAACCATAACTTCAGATCTGGTCCTCTTCCAAAGTAACGGGTGCTAGAGCTCTCAATGAAAGCACCAAAGTGTTAGCTCTAGAATTGGTCACTAACCCCAAATGTGTGAAAGCACCAATATCCAGGTAGATCCAATAACAGACCTTATGATAGTGATACGTAGAGAGTAATAAAGTGAATAAACAACAAATGAAAATGAAAACAAGTAAATAAAGAACACAAGAAGTTTATAGAGGTTCGACTATCTCCGGTCTACATCCACTTCAAGAGTTTTCTTTATATTCCTTTATACCGTGACTAAAGTTACAATGGAGTGCTATTCATAGCTAAAATGGCAGAGTTTAGTGAAGCTTGAAGACAAAGGAGAGTAGAGAGAAGAAGATCCATTTTCTTGAGCCATGCTCTCTCCATTTATAAGTGGAGATCTGTAAAGATCTTGCTTAAAATTAGGCAGAGAAGTCTTTAGGTCCATGTAGGCCCATATGCAGATCGGTGGGGCTCACCTCCATGCTTCAGTATCGATCAATAAGTCCTTTGTATCGATATCCTCGTGTTAGAATCAGTTGAGATCGATCAGGGTAAAATATGATAGTGCAAATTCCTTGCTCTCCAAATTTGACGAAGTTACAACATGTAGATTGTAAGATATGATCGATCCACTTTCGAGTTCGCAAGTGTAGGTTGATGATTTTGTATCCACAGGTTCATGTCCATCAGTTCTTATCCATCAGATGACCATCCATCCGAGTCTTGCTATGTGATCGATGTTTTGCGCTCCATTGCTTGACCTCTTCTTTCGTATTAATTGATATGAATGATCGATACAAGATACACTTTCAAGCCTCCGAATCCATCCAATGCCCTATCCTTTAATCGATCCCATGCTTTTTCAATCGATACGAAACGTATGGAGATGAAGTTTGATCGATCCAAACCAAAAGTGCAGTGCATTATCCAAACCATATCCATCCTGGAGTTGCCATATCGATACGAATTATATCGATACGAGGCGCATCAATATGAATATCGATTGATCCAAACCAAATGTAAAGTGCATGTGTTAATCCAAATCCATATCCATAGTGATCGATACGAGAGTATCGATATGAGCCAATATTTCATGAATATTGATCCATCCATAACTCAAGCATATGAACTCCTATTGACCTGAAATTCAAAGTGTAGCCTTACCGAGCCTTGTTTATCATTCGCGATCGATTCTACCTTGATTGGAGCTTGGTCCAATTTTTATGTTATGGATCATAGCCTTGTTTCCAATCAATCTACCTTGAATCTCGAAATACTCTTTCTCAAGCTGAGGTGGCCCACATGATCGATCTAGGGTCATTTGGGATCGATCCTTGATCGATCCAACATCACCTCGTGTCGATCAGAAATTGCTGCAATCAAGCTGCGATTGATCGTGAAGGTTCCTGAGGTGTTGTGAAACTTGCTGCGAAAATCTCATTGAATTTGGAGCTGTGATTGTGGAGTTATGGATCGATCAAGATTGCAGTTATTGGATGGCTAAAGCTTTCTATCGATAGAATGACATTCGGGCTTTGTGGAGACCCATGATTTGCGCATGGATTCGAGACCCCTTCATTTGGAGCTTCAAATATGCGGCTTGCTTCTTTCGTATCCATCTACTGCTTCACTGTTCGAATCAATCTTGTGCTCTGCTTCTCATATCGGTCATAAACTCAGCTTTTTATATCGATCGAGTAAGTGATTGATATGGACTGATGGATGCTATATCCATGAGTCGTGCGCATTTCGTATCGATACTGATCGATACAAAATGATGGATATTGAATGAAATTATAATGGATTGGTGTTTTGACTCCGCTTTTTTGGAGCCGTGTGTGTCTCGTACCGATAATGATCGATACAAAATCATTGATACGAATTGTATCTTTGGGATTCTTGATCGATCCATGACTTGAGCATTCATACTCTGATTGACTTAAAATTTGGAATGTTGGTTTGCATAGCACTGTTTGTCGTATCATGCTAATTGTGGCTCGATCAGGACTCGGACCAAGTTTTCCTGCATCCATCATGAACTTGCTGATAACTGATCTCTAGTGCAGATTGTTTTCATCTCTAGTCAAGTCCTTGGTATCATAGCCTTACCAAAAGATGGGATAACATTTGCCCCCTAAAGTACGTCCTATGTGAACATGACGTGCTTTGAAAAGCTGCTATCTTCATTCCGAAAAGGCTTTATTCGATTCATTGAATAGTTGTTATCCCTTCATCAAGAGATGTAATCTTTGGTAGATATGACTCTTGGTGGGTTTCCAGTAGTATAAATGTTAAGTTTTAAACTGCCAATGACCATGGGTTTTGTTGTAGTTGATGGTTAAGTGTTAGTAGTTCATTTTTATTGTTATGGTTGTCATTAGGTGAGTATTCAATTCCTGTTAACTTCAAAATGTAAATGTTAGTATAGCATGTAGGTACATGTATGCATTTGGACCCGACTCCCATTCATGCTTGCACGTTCATAGGTCGTTGTCAAGTTTTTTTTAAATAAAAAAGGATTTTGGTGAAAAAAGTTCTTGCCAACGATTAATGGTTCCATGGATCGAGTTTCGTATCAATCCTCTCCTGGATCGATGTGAAATCCTAGTGGCAACAATGATCGATGGTTGTTTTGGTGCCTCTCTTCGTACCAATCCTCTCCTGGATCGATCTGGGTTGCATCAGAGTGGATTTCATATCGATTGTGATCAATATGAGATGAAGTTGCAAAAGGCATGTTCCATAATGATGGGTACGGATTAGTCTAAATGTTGTACACATGTGTTCTTCGTATCGATGGTTACAAGAGTTACAAGCACAAATGTATTGAACCGTTTCATATCGATGGATACGAGATATAAGGATCCAAATGCACTTTGTATCGATGGATATGAATGATTCGAACACAAGTATATGGTACGTTTCGTATCAATGGGTATATGACCGATTCAGTAGGTGAGAAAACCGGGATAAAAATCGTTTTTTGCGTTGGATACGAAGGAGTATATATACTTTTATGTACTTAGCATATTTTTTACCTTGTTATTTTGTACCCAATCAGAGAAGAGGAAAAAAGAATTGTAGAACTTTCATCCCCAAAACCCCAAATCATTAATCCTCAACCTAGATCTTTCGAACTAAGGTAAATGATTAATAGAATTGCGCATACAATGACAAGATTCGAGTTTCATGCTACTTGCTTGCTATAAATGCCATCTCCAGTGTCATTGGCACTGGAATGTAGCTGAGGTGAAGTTAAGAGAGTCAGTAATGGCGATTGGGGAATTGGAGAAGAAGAAGGCGAGATGGATCCATAGGATAAATGGTTGGAAGAGAAAAACCAAGCTCGAAGCCACTAGATTCAAGCCTATGTGGTTTAAATCATGAGTTTGTATCGATGGTACGTAAGCAATGATTTTGTATCGATGGATATGGACACTGATTATGGATCGATCCATTATTCTACACAAGCAAGGGAAGCAGAAGTTTTGCCCCTTGATCGAGATGAAATAACTATATCTCTTGGATCAATACAAAAGCTTGCCTTTGGAAATGAGATGGAGAAGATGAATGATTGATTCGAACTAATCGATACGGAGAGCTTTGATACAAATGAAGGCTATGGGTGAAGTGATCGATACAAACAAGTCATCGATCCGAATGTTCGATCCATATGAAAATGTTATCGACCTGAAGCATTGGCCGATATGAACAAGTAACATGCGATCCACACGAAATCTTGCTTCAGAGGAATGATCCGAACTCAAACATGATGGATAAAAATGCCATATCTTCTGCACATTTGAACATTGGACTCCGACGAGCATTTAGCCTTGCGTATTTGGGCTTTCTCGTTGAACTGCATATAGGACTTTCCTTCAAAGTTCGTCGATGGAATTTTGACTTATTATAAATAATAAGGTCTAATATGGATCATTCTTCGAAGTCAGAATGACACGGTTGAGACAGTCAACAATGACAGTCTCTCCGGTCGAATCTCGATGTCTCGTCTCTTTACCATTTCTTAATCTTGTGGAATTTTAGAGTATTGTGCGGCACTTCACTACACAACACAATCACTCACTTTGCACTGGGGGGATACAGATTTTTTACCATCTAATAGTTGTTTTTACTAAGTTCAATAGCTATGGAACCTGGAAGCTCAGAACAGCAAGAAGCTCAAAGTCCTCCATTCTCTAGAATTGATATGCCAAACTTCCTGGCTGATATAGTGAATTTTGCTCCGAATGAGCTGAAAGATGTAGTGGTGATATTGAATCCAGTAGATTTAGTCCAGTCTAAGATTACAGAAGAGGTGCTAAGTAGAATTTGCTTTAGGCATGGGTTGCCTTTTAAAGAAGTCCGACAACCAGGTCGGAAGATAGAGCACATTATCCCTTAGAGGGATTCACCACATGCAACAGATTTATGTGTTAGGCTGGAACAATGCCCACGTTCAACTAATTCATTAGGGGCATAATATTTTATCTAAGGATCGTGCCTTCTTATCTTCATCCAAATGGATACGCGCTACACAACAGGTTGTACATAATATTTACGGAACATCTCCTTCGTCCCCCGACAGTCGACGAGATCAGATATTTAATGAATGTGAAGAGTCGGGCGGATAATCCATTATTCACCTTCCTGGAGGCTGTTAGGAACTGCCAAGTGGTGGCAGGCACATGGAGCAAGTTGAGCTACTTCAAAACGGAGTGGTTTTATGTGAGATGCCCACAAGGATTTTCTAAGCGTTAACTAGCCAGATGTAAGTGCTATTACTTGTTTCGTTATTTAACCATAAATGGATAATATAGATCGATGCTGAATACATTATTGTGTTTCTTTTGCTGCTTTTATTCCATGACCCAAAGGAGCACAGTATAAGAAATAGTAAGGACACTCTAGGCGATGCCGACCGAGTTAAGAGAAATAGATAAAGTTCTCACCGACGACAATTTGATCGCCATCGGGCTTTTAGAGAAAGGACAGATCATAGGGCTCACGAGGATTCCAAGAGTGGCCCCAACACAACAAAGTAGAAGATGGGATCCTGTTGTGGCCCCAGTCGAGGGAGCTCAGGCCGTGCCTGACATAAAAATCATCGAAGCTCGTGATGATGAGGATACAAAAGCTGGTCACAAGCCCGTGGTCATGCCTCCTTAGGGGGCTTGGCCATCCGAATTAAAGAAAAAAGGCAAATCTCCTTTCTATAAAATCAAGTATCAAAAGACTACCAAAGCAACTTAATTTACTATTACTTCCATAGGTCTAGAGACTTCTTCCTTATAGACGGAAAGCTCGCAAAAGTGGTAAACAGATATTGCCATTCCTGAGGACATGCCATCACCCCCTGATCTTGGGTTAGAGGGGCTCCACTCCCATCTAAGGACTGGTCCAAGCGTAATTTCAATAGATATAGAGGAGTCAACTGCAATAACCAAAGTTGCTATAACCGGTTGGTTGGGGGATTTACACACGCATACACACACTTCACGGCATTACACGACATTCGATCATGTGCTTCTCAATATCCAATGGTGAATAATTTCCTTCTTCTTTTTTGCAGATACAATGGTGAAACAAGGTTCTATGCTTGATAAACTCCGCTCTTTGTGCCAGTCGTCTGGATTGAATTTTGAATCACATCGCCATGAGAGTGAGAGAGATTATGGCCATGGCTACCATTTTAGCTGGGAACATGAGTGCTACGACATGGAAAAAGAAAAATCATACCAAAGAAAGCACCGCTCTAGATCACGATCTTTGCCATTGAAAGTGCCTTTTGAACCAAATGGTGCCATCTCCGCTTCCAAAAAGGGCGAACAACGTCATAGAAGTGAAACAGCCGCTCCTGCTGTCATAGAACAAACTGCAATAGAGCCAACTAGGGAATGAGCCATCCGTATTGCTAAACTAAAGAAGGATTTTCTAAACATATGCTTCGACAGTTTCCACCCCCCACATAAAGAAAATCCCAAACGATATAGAGAACCGGTGCAAGACTACATGCACGATGCATACATTCAATATCGTGAGTGGGTCATGACGATAGAACGAGTCTCGGCCGTGTCCTTCAAAAAGAGCCAAGGAAATTGAGAAATTAGTGGACAATCTTTCTCACAAGGACAAGATAATAAAGGTGCTCTTCGATGAGCTCTAGTCCATAAGAAGAGCTGAAACGGAGGCTGGCCAGAGAGCCAAGGAAGCTAATAAGTCCATGAAAGAAATGGGAAAAACTCATATGGACTTGGTGCAAGAGATGGGACATCGCAACACCATGATCATTCAAGAAAGGGATGCCACGCTAAAAGAAGTTTTCGAATTGAAGGCAAAGAAAATTGAGGCCACCAAAGAAAGAGAGGGACACTGCAAATCAAAAGGCCATAGAAGTTGACACAAGGGTCAAAAGGGAGATAAAAGCCATCGAGGCCAAGATGGAAGGTGAATTCGAGGACCTCTTAGTCACCTACAATGAAACCATCCTAAGGAATTGCAACCTGAACTGGCTTGGTGAGGACTATCCATTCCAATTGTATAAGGCCTGGTACCGCCTGGTTGAAGATGAAAAGGTGATCCGCAAAGTTGCAACTATTGATGAGTTTGAATTGGAAGCTCAAGTATTGATTGAAGATGATCCCAAAGTCTGTCATGACACAACTATCTCACTCCAAAGAGAAGCCCTAGCTGCTAAATACCCAGAGGCCGGAGATGGATCTGGGGGCGAACATTATGGCATTGCTTCTGAGGTGCCCCTAGTATCTTGATCTACGCCCAGACCCCCATTCATCTCGAGATATGATCCCGACAGGACACATTTTCTCTAGTCATCGAGCGTAGCTCGGAAGGCATATCGGCTCAACCGGAGAGCCAGTCTGAGGAAGGTACTCCGGACACTTCTTCTATTCTTCAAAATGTAGGAAAGTTATTTGAGGATGTTACTAATATATTCTCTTATCTTTATTCAGCCTTAGATTCCACATTGGCGAACCCTCCTGCAACTCAAGAAATTCACCACGAGTAGGACGCATTTATAACAAATGCCACAACTATGATGATTACTACTTCGGTTGGGGAGATGCATGATAGCAGATGTATATTTGAGGACCAACCAATGGAAGCGCTTCTTAGCCACCAAAGTGATCCAAGCATTGAGATTCCATTTAATGTAGACCAAGACATTATTATTACGGGCTCTTCAGATCCAACCGGCAACATCCCAATGACTGACCGCATGGACCGGTAGGAACAAATAATAAGGAAAATTAAGGTTGAGATTGAGCAGGATCTTAGAGCCGGTGGAAGTATGTCGGGTCCTAACCCAACCTCGATTCTCATGATTTCTCCAAGTGGCACCATGATTGAGACTAGCACGCCTTATTCTTCTTGGACCGAAAGTGCCACTATTCCACCACCTTCACACACATGGGATACTTCAATACCCACAGGCTCCCAATAGGAGACCGCATCGATTCCCTCAGTTGAAGACAAGCCAACTGAAGCGAGCCATGGAGGCAAGGATTCCAAAAGAGGTTCGGGCGGTAGCTCGAGCAGGTTACGCTAAAGAAAGTTAAAAAAGACAGGAAGCCGAAGGCGCAGATCTGCATTTTGACTTCCCATTTTTTAGATAGTTAGAATAAGGTTCTCTTCTTTCGCTTTTTGCAGGCCATGTATAGATGCGGGCTTGGACCCCTACTTATAGGGATTCTTTGGACAGAATTTGTACTTCTTTTCTGAAGAATAGTATGAATAAAATTCCTTTTGTGTTTTTTGCATAACTCTGTTTAAGTGCTTAAGCATTCACAAGTCCATTCAATATACTCATGAAGCTTTAGTCTCTGAGTTGAACTTGAGTTCGATCATTAAGTCTTGAGGCCATAGCCTCAGGTCATAATCAAACATTGAGTTGAGTCCCAATGTTGCACTGTCTCGACTAGTGGCTGGTACTTGAGTTATTCCCCGAATTCTAGGGAAGTTTAAGTAGTTAGTTGGCAGTTATCCTCCACCTTTACTAAATTTAATTTAACTTAGTCAGAACCAAGTTAAAGTAGCATGAGTTCGAGCAGTCAGATCACACTCGCTTATTTGCTAGTATTTGCATCTACGCTCTAAGGATTAGATTTTTATGCTAGCGATCGATCACTCCTGCTTATTGTTTAGGAGTACATCCAAACTCCCGGGACATAAGTTATTTTGTTGGTGGTCGATCACACCCACTTAATGTTTATACTAGTTTACACTCCGGGAATCTAGAGTTATTTGACAAACGATCAATCACATCTGTTTAAGGATTAAGATCTTATTCACACTTTGAGAATAAGGAGTTGGTTAAGGTCATGGATGGTTGGATCACATCCTCCTTAATCCAGTAAGCAAGGTCGTGGATGGACAGGTCCATCCTCCTCGAGCTGGATGGTGGATTCACGTCCTGAATTTGGAGTTTGCACTTCAACTCGCATTCTGGAAGCTAATGTTTGTTGGAGAATTATCGTGTTTCAACTCTCTTTTAATTGATTGTCGTTTGCCCTCGAGCTTGGGGTTTCATTTAGCAAGTGACCGATTGGACCACGATCACTCTCTTTTTGAACGAGTCCCACTGTAAGATGGAGCTCAGCTCTTCTTACATCACGAAGGTTACATAATGCATTTAGGAATCAATAATCTGGCTTTATGAATCTACAATTTATTGTTGAAATAGGAAATCATTGCGTAGTCAGTTGCCTTATTATAAGTACAAATTCTCAAATTGCATAAACAAACTTCAAAAGGAAAGCAAACTAAATGAATGAAAGCCGGTTATATGTAATAGCGACGAAGACTCTCATTGTTCCATGCGATCGGTGGAGTGAGACCATCAACGATCGATGGCTTGAATGTGCCATCTCCAAGCCTCCGTTCGATGAGATATGGTCCTTCCCATGTCGGCTTCAGTTGCGAAGGACCGAATAGATATTCTTAAGCACGAGAATTGCCAATTTCAAAGTTTCTACGTCGGACCTTAGCATTCTATAATTGAGCGACTCGGTTGAAATGTGCGGCTGCCCTCAAATCAGGCTCTTCATGCTTCTCATCCAATAAATTCATAGATTTTGCAAGTAGGATGACATTTGTCTTCGGATTATAATTAGTCACACAATGAGAAGGCACTTCTAGCTCAACTGGAATAATGGCTTTAGAGCCGCAAGAAAGTTAGAACGTAGTATGACCGATTGTGGACTTGTGGGTAGTTCGATATGCCTATAAGGCCATGAGGAGCTAATCGACCCACTTACCTCTAGCCTTCTCCAATCATTTCTTCAAAATGGACCTAATGAATTTTTTGATAGCTTCGACTTGTCCATTAGCTTTACGGCGAGCCACCGTTGAGAACTTTTCTCGATGCGATATCGTCGGCAGAAATTCCTAAACTCGGCACTATCGATTTGGGCCCCGTTGTCAGTTACAATTATCTGTAGGAAGCCAAAGCGATAGATTATGTTGTGCATAGCAAAGTCGATTACTTTATTCATCATGATAGTAGCAAGGGGATCAGCTTCCGCCCATTTCGTAAAGTAGTCAACTGCAATGATGGTTTACTTCTCTCCTCCTTTGGCTTCAGGCAAGGACCCTATTATATCAATACACCATGTGGCAAATGGCCATGGACTGACCATTTGAGTAATCGTGGTTGGCAGGGCTCTTGAAATTCTGGCATGTTTCAAGCACCTATCATATTTTTAGCATAATCTGATGCATCTCAAGGGAATACCCGTATCTTAGTATCTTCTTTGCAAGGGTCTGCGCCCAATGTCATCGCCACATTCTCCTTCATGCACTTCATGCAACACTCGCTTGATTTCATCGTGGGCGATACACCGGAGTACAGGAACAGAAAATCCCCTTCTGTACAGGACTCCATATTGGATGACAAACCGTGAAGCCTTTCAAAGAACCTGTGTTTTCTCATTTCTACGCTCGGGTAGTATTCCATGCTCAAGAAAGTTTCTGACTAGAGTCATCCACGACTCTATCTCGGGTGTTGCCTCATGAACCCAGTCTGTCTCCATTTGATCAATACTAGAAGCAGTAAGTGTCTCCACGAAGACGAGCTCCATCGGCAGTGCTTGGCTAGTGCTGGCCAGTTTTGCTAAAGAATCGGTCTTCTGATTTTGTTCTCGGTGTATATAATGGATAACATAATAGTCAAACTGCTTCATAACTTCCTGAACCCACATAAGGTAGGAGGCCAATCTTTGGTCTCTAGCTTGATACTCTCCTCGAACTTGGAATACCACCAGTTGTGAATCACAACTACAGCAATGACTCCCAAATCTTTGGCAAGCTTCAGTCCAGCAAGCAAGGCTTCATACTCAACTTCGTTGTTAGTTGCACGAAAGTCAAACTTCAAAGCATAGCAATACGGATCGCCTTTCTGGGGTTTCAAGTACCACCTAAGGCTGCCACCTTCCATGGCTCTAGAAATGCACTTGTCCGTGGCTTTGGAAATGAATCTGCTTAAGGTTGCCACCTTCTCATTAAGACTTTGCACATGTTTGATGGTTCTGAGAGCTTCGAGATTCCGAAACACCCAAATCTTTTTAGGGTTAGCTTCAATTACTCTGCTGTTGACAATAAACCCAAGGAACTTTCCAGATGAAACTCCAAAATGACACTTCAATTGAGCTTCATTCTGCACTGTTGGTGTATGCTGAACATATCACCAATGTGGTTGTTGGATAGCCACAACTTCACGAGTATATCATCCACATACACCTCCGTAGTCTTCCCGATCTGGTTTGCAAATATTTGGTTCACGAGCCTCTGATAAGTCGCTCCAGCACTTTTGAGTCCAAATGGCATCAAACTTTTAACAATAAAGTCCCAGATCAGTGATAAAGCTAGTATGCTCCTGGTCAAGATGGTGGACTAGGATTTGATTGTAGCCAGAGTATGCGTCCATGAAAGATAAGAGCTTATTTCCAGCTGTTGAATCCACAAGTTGATCAATTCTAGGAAGCGGGAAACTGCCTTTGGGGCAGGCTTTGTTCAGATCTGAGTAGTCCATACATATCCACCATTTTCCTTTTGATCTTCTGATAGGCACTGGATTCGATACCCAGTTCGGGTATAAAGCATCACGAATAAACCCATTAGCCTAGAGTTTACCCACTTCTTCCTCCAGGGCGGCAGATCTCTCTAGATCCGTACCGCACCTTTTTTGTTTCACCGGGACATGCAATGGGTCGATACTTAATGTGCGGCTCGTGATGTTTGGCGAGATCCCATATATTTCCAAATGAGTCCAGGCAAATATATTAAGGTTTTCTCAGAGAAAATCAACCAATTCTTGTGTCATCTAGGGGCCGAGCTGAGATCCGACTTTTTCCATTCTGGAATCATCACCATCGTTGATCGGAACATCAATCATCAACTCCGTCGAGGAAGCCTGGTATTCTTTGGCTTCACCTTCATCATCGTTGTCTCTAGAATCAAGATCCATAGGAAACTTGTTGTGGCTCCCAAGCCTAGACCTAGGCATTAATTGTCAATCCTCCAAAAAATGGACGTAGATAGATTCCTCCATGCCCTTTCCTTTCTCTTCTGGCTGCGCGTCCCGCAGCTCTGCAACATAATGGGCGCGTCCACCTGCCTTCACCATGTGTAATCCCAACCCTATTGTCAATAGGGAACTTTAGGGTCAAACATCATGGGGAAATAACAGCCCTAAACTTTGCAAGGGGCCGGTCGGCCCAAAAAAGCTTCATATAGAGAATGTATGTCCAACACCACAAACTTTAACATCCGAACTCTTTGGCATTCACCAATACCTAACTCAATAGGTAAATCCACCATTCCAACTGGTATAGTTGCACTTCAACTGAAACCATGTATATGTGACTGACATGGTTTCAGATCTTTCACTTCCATCAGCGCTTGATCGTAAGCATGCTTGAAAAGTATATTAACAGAACTTCCACTGTCAACTAAGATCCTCTTTATCCAAGTAGGACCTATCTGGGTAGAAATGAACAATGGATCAATCATGGGGGCCTCGACTCTATCGACATCATGGTTTCTAAAAATGATGTCCTTTGTCATCATCCTCTGTTGCTTTGCCAGGGACTCTTCATCGGTCTACTACAACACTCGAAGTCTGCTTAATCGAACTAGCATCTGACTCCATTTCCTTCCAACTCCGATTAACTGGATAGGACCACCATTCACAGTATTAATTACCAACCTCCTTATAGTATGCACGGGTTCTTTAGGCCTAGCATAGCTTTGATCTCGATTGGCGTTAGATAGGCTCGGACCACCATCCTACGGTTCCTGGACAAACTGTTCTAACTTTCTTTCTCTGATCAACCTTTCAATAATGTCTTGCAAGTGACGGAATTCTTTGGTGTTATGGCCGTAGCAATCATGGAATCTACAAAACTTCCCGGTTTGAATCTGCTTCTCCAATGATAGTTTCGAAGTTGGCTTCTTGTACTGTCCTGTATTAGGTATGAAGATAAATGTTTTCTAGCGACATGTTCAAGGGAGTACGTTGATAGAACATAGGTGCTCTGGATCTCCCACGATGAAATTCTCTCTTCTTTTGTTGATCTACATCACCCTTCTGCTGGGTTTGTTTATTCTGAATATTTACCTAAACTTTATCGGAGCTCTCCTCGGTCTGCTTCACTGCAGCAATACTCCAGATCCTTCATTGCTGGGCCCTACGATGTCCTGCTTCCTAGACCGTCTAGCATCTTCTCTCCTCAAAAACTGGGCTGCCTTTGCATAGAAGCGGTCCAATGAAGTGGGGGGTTTCCTAACCAACCAATCACCAAACTTGGGATCAGGATCAATCACTTTAGTCAATGCCATCAGAAGAGAGTTGTCACTAGGATTGCTGACTTCGATACAAGAAGCATGGAACCATTCCAAATAATGTCTAAGAGTCTCTCCTGGGGCTTGAGTAACAGTAGACAAGGCATTAACATCCTTTGTTCTTGCAGCATGCATATGAAATTGCTCAATAAACTTAGTAGCTAACTGGTCAGATCTTGGTGGTAGATGGGTGAACTACATAGTCGTAATGCCCCCCAAGGAGATAGTGAAGCTTCTACATTTGACCTCATCATTAGCTCAAGCCTCATTAATGAGCCATTCATATTTCAGAATATGTTGGTTGGGATCCAAATTTCCTTCATACATTGGCAAACTCGGCATCCTGAATCGAAGGGGTGGCTCCGCATGTAAAATGTCATTGGCGAGCGGGGTATGACTTCTAGAAATTCCCTAATCATCATTTGTGAGGCTTTGACTTTCTATAATCATCCAGCAATCATAGTTGGAATATCAGGCATCTGGAGATTCAAGGCCAAGGCATGGTCAGGTTCCATGTCACGAGGACAGTCTGATCGCTGTCTACGGTAGGTTCCATGCCTTCTTTGCTCCTGGGATTCATGGAAGTGAGTTCCTAGGCATGAGTGCGGTGACGAAGGGCTGGACCTGGTTGGTTCTAGATATCAGCACATAGTAGCAGCTGCGTTGTCGTGAGAAGTGTTGTAAGAGAGGATCCCCCTTTGGGAGATGGGTGTAGCTTCATGCCTTATAGAAGGACCTATCCCGGCCCATTCAGGATTTGCAACATTCGGGTGCGAGGAGGCTTTCGTGTAATTCTCATCTAATCGGCGACATGTAGATCTATGATAGAAGTCAGATGACGTCGAGATTTTGGAAAAGGAATAAGAGGCATGCTACCTTCTAGATTTCCCTCGCCTTTTTTCATTCAGCTAATTCATAAGTTCCGTGTTGGCACATTTCTGTTGAGTGAACTCTTGACAGCTTTGAGTGAACTCATGCATGAGGGTTTGATATTCCTCTCTAGTTATTGGACCTAATGGACCAGGAGCTCCAGCTGGGTTTGGCCTGTAGTAGTCAGTTGCGTGGGATTTTTCTATCCTTTCCTTCTCGATCAATGGCGTTAGAAGCGGTTTTGGCACTGCGCACTATATTGAATGTCGTTCTTCTTAGATCTAGAACAACCTGAATAAAATAGAAGGAACCACTTGATGATAGATCTGGATCTCTTCCTTAGACTTTAGCAATCCAATAGCACCAGGAGATCCACAGCATCAGAGAAAAACAGTGTTTTCTCAGTGAAAGCACCAAAGTGTTTGTACCAAAAATGGGCACAACACTCGTCGGGTGTAATTGAAGAGATTAGAATGAAGAAGTAAAATGAAAAATGAGGCTAATCTAACAACCACACCAAGAAAAGAAGTATTAACAGAAAGAAAAAAAGGATTTATAGCGGTTTGGCGTTATTGCCTACATCCACTTTGAAGGTTTGATGTTTATTGCTAATTAGAAACTGAATTACAACAGTACAACAGCTGACACTCGAATTACAATGGAGTTTCACTCAAGAAGCAGCATCAAAGTCCTTTTTTAGTTGAAATGGAGGTGTGATATATAGGTATAGAGCTAGAAATATCTTCCTTGAATCTCGAAATACTCTTTCTCTAGCCGAGGTGGGCCCACACTATCGATCCAGGATCATTTGGGATTGATCCTTGATCGATCCAACATCACTTCGTATCGATCAGAAATTGCTCCAATCAAGCTGTGATCCGTCATGATGGTTTCTGAGGTGTTGTGCAACTTGCTGTGAAAATCTCATTTTGGAGTTGTGATTGTGGAGCTATGGATCGATCAAGATTGCAATTATTAGATGGTTGAAGCTTTCGTATTGATAGAATGGCACTCGAGCTTTATGGAGATCCATGATTTGCGCATGGATTTAAGACAACTTCTTTTGGAGCTTCAAATATGAGGCTTGCTTCTTTCATATCCATATGATGATTTGCTGTTCAAATCAATCTTGTGCTCTGCTTCTCGTATCGATCATAAACCCTGCTTTTCGTATCGATCAAGTAACTGATTGATATGGATTGATGGATGCTATATCCTGGAGTCGCGTGCATTTTGTATCGATACTAATCGATATGAAATAATGGATATAGAATGAAATTGTGATGGATCGGTGCTTTGCCTCCACTTTTCTGGAGTCGGTGTGTCGTATCGATAATATTAGATACGAAACCATCGATACGAATTGTATCTTTTGGATTCTTGATCGATCCATAACTTGAGCATTCAGACTCTGATTGACTTAAAATTTGGAATGTTGCTTTGTACAACACTGTTTATCATATCATGCTAAATGTGGCTCGATATGGACTCGGACCAAGTTTGTCTGCATCCATCGTGAACTTGCAGATAACTGATCTTCGGAGCGGACTGTCTTCAGTCTCTAGTTAAGTCCTTGGTATCATGGCCTTGCCCGGGATAACACATACAATCACTTCCCCCCTCCTATCTGCCTACTAACTACCATAGCAGTTACATCTACCACATCACCAATTCCATCCACCAAAAGTTCACCTGACATAACAACCAATAAATCACTTCACTTTATCACTTAATCACTTCACCTGACCTAACACTTAAGCACTTCATCACTACCATCTTCCTTCAACTGCCCTTCCAATACATCATTCCTACTACTTACAAACAACCACCCCACATCTATACTTCAACATCCATACAAACATTCCCTGCCAAACCACCACCGCCTTTCATATCAACTAATTCCCACTACCCACCACATCACTTGTTATCATTAGTTACACAACTCACCATCCTACCTCTGCTCCTCCTCTTCATTCATTATGCACGTGCATATTACTATCCAAACTTCACACAACTCCATACATCACACTCCCTACCACCATCACAAACAACTGCCCACCACCATAATGCCCAGCAGCATTCATTACCCTAACCATCTGCCTTTACCGCACGAAAATATCACAACCATTACAAATCTCACCTTCCTCCACTTCACTACTGTCATACCTCTGACATCAACCCCTAACCATCTACTGTCATGTCAAACCAACTTACTACAGCATCTCTACTCAACCACCCATCTAACTGCTATCATACAACTGGTGCAACACAACATAGCATCCTACAACCACTACAGACAATTACAAACAACTGCACACGGTCATCACCAAATCCTTGCTGCTCATCCTCTACTCTGTCCATACAACAACACTGCACTGATCAACTTCCTCCCCTCTGCTTGTTAGCTTCTGTTAGTCTGTGAGATGATGTTTTTGATGACAACAACCTTATAATAGATTATAAAATATAAATACTAACATTAGAAGCTTATATATATATATATATATATATGTATATGCAGGATTTAACCATGCAGGTACTAAGAATGAAGACTGTACAATATAGAGATTCAAGATATCAAGATAAAATATCAAGATAGAAGACTCATGAGTCTCAAGATTATCAAGAGTTCAAGATTTCAAGGATAAGTATTATTTATTATTATTAGGAATTTTTGTTAAAACTCGTAGAAAAGCACTGACATCTTAAAATCCAATTTATTCGTGGAATGGAATCCACTTCGAGCCCGTTAAAGGGATGGAACCCTAAGTAGGATGGAACCTACGAAAAATCTAGTGGAACATTGTTTTGTATCCGCTAACTTTTATTCAAAATGATTTTTCAAAATTATATCATGTTTTCAAAATGTTTTCAAAACATTCCTTTTAAAAAGATTAAAAACCTCAATCCTGATTTTAAATAATTTTAGCTTCAAATACATCTTTATTTTCAAAGTAAAATTACTCCTGGTTTTAAGCTATCTTTTTAAATAATATATTTAACTTTTAAATATTAATACTTAGATTTAAATATAAAATTATAGTTAAAATCAATATATATTATTCTTTATATTTACTTATGAATTTTAAATATAGTCAAGTATATTTATAAATTTTAAAATAGTTTTTATATAAGATAAAGGTTATTTTCAAAGAAAATCAAAAATACCAAAAACTCCTTTGGGATGTCGACATGCCTTGCATGACCATGTCGACATGGTGACAGTTTGATTCAAAAATTCAAATTTCAAAAGAAGTGTCTATTCGCCATAACTCTTCATGAATGGTCATGGCTATTGTTCTTCTATAAATAGGGGTCAGTTTCAACGAATTTTCAATAACTTTTTTTTTGGTTTTCACTCCTCTTCTTCTTCCTCATTTCTTAATACATATTCTTATCATTACCCTGCCGAAATCAACATTGAATCATACTCGATTACTTCTAGTTTGATTCTCTATCACTATCTCTACAAGATTCTCAGTGCTATTCAGAGTTATAGACTTCTTTGTAATCTATCAAGTGAGAAAAGGTGTGATTGTAGCCATGGAAATCAATCAAAAGTGAAAAGGTGAGATTGTAGCCTTAGTAAATCAATTGGGTAAACTTGTGGCCCAGAAATCAAGCATCTCTACCCAGAGGATTGAAATTCTGGAGGGTGTACCTCGTAGCCTTGAAACTGAGGGTGTAATTGTACAATTGCTTTTGAAAGGAAATCCATACTTGTGTTGCAGGACTAGATGTAGGGTAACTCCGAACCAGTATAAAATCCGGCGTGTTCTTTCCTTTACTGCTTTTATTTTATTTCTGCATCTGTGTTTTTTTTCTGTGATCATGTCTGTTTCTGTATATTGCATATTTTTGCGTCTAAATTAACATAAATTAAAAAGATTTATTAATTCTTTATTAACACTATTCACCCCCCTATAGTGTTAATCTTAGCCTTAAGATCCGTAATCCGCATTTCTCACAGCTTCATCATCCACTACCGCAAACCCCCTTTACCGAAACACCCTGACCGTATTACAATCAGCTTGCCACTGCACTCCTCTTTTCAAATTCAAAACCCAATTCATTCATTTTTCTTTTCTCTCGATATCGCGATTTCCTTTTAACTTTTGATTTTTTTTCATTTTCTTTATCAGAGAAGAACAAGCAGTTTGTTTTTCTTTTGTACATAAAAGAACAAGTGCATTATAAAAAGAATTACATTTTGGTAGTGGACTTGCAGTTCTTTTTGTTGGGCTGAGCATTTTATATTCAGGGAATTAGGCTGAAGGAAAAACCTGAGAACACTTTTAGTCTGAAGGACGGAAGTTTTAAAATTTAGTCTGAAGGACAAAAAATGATATATTCATATAGCATTGCACATCCATAATGCTATATTCATATAGCATTACACAGCTGCTTGTTTGTGTATGCAGAAACTTATAAAGTTGTGTTGTATATAGCATTATAGATGTGTAATGCTATATGAATATAGCATTATGGATGTGGAATGCTATATGAATATATCATTTTTTGTCCTTCAGGCTAAATTTTAAAACTTCTGTCCTTCAGACTAAAAGTGTTCTCAGTTTTTTCCTTCAGCCTAATTCCCTCTTTTATATTATTTATATTTTAAGTGCAACTTCATTATAATTTAAAAAGAAAAACGGAAGAGAAAATTTATTCATAAAACTGTTTTGGGTGTGTTATGTGGTGTATTAGTTTTGTGATTTGTTTTGTTAAGTGAGTATTTTGAGTTGACTGCCTTATTTTTCTTTTGAGCCCTTTATAAAAAAATATAAAAAAATAAAATAGAACTGCATATATCTTGTTTTTAGTTTCAAGTTGCAAAAGCAGAAAATCAAAAGGAAAAGAAGTGCTTGCCAAAAAAAAATTGCTTTGCTCCTTGCTTATAAAAATCATCGCTAAAAAAAATAAATAAATTGCTAATAATTCTACACCCTCTTGTATCGTGCTCTCATTTCTAGTTTTTATTTGCTTTGCATTATTGGGTGCTTGCATTTTAATTTTTTTTGAAAAGACAAAAAAAATTCATTCGTAGTTGCATCGTTAAAATCATGTTCAATTTCTACTTTTTATTCATCTCATCTTGCTTTTATTTTCTAAGGGCAATAACCCAATCCCCGTAAGGTGGAAGATTTCATCACCCCTTCTTTGGTCCACAAATCATATTTTTTTTTTAGAATTTGACCAATAATAACGATTAGCTTCGGAATTAAGGGAGCCACGAGCTCACCTAAGGTTTAATTGTGTCTTGACAGTTGTCTTCTTTGAAATTTTTTATTTTTAGTATCTAGGCTACAACAGAGCAATAATCAGTTATAAATATTATGATGATTCATAAATATTATACCAATTATTTCCTTAAAGGTACTTAAACCTTCGGTTGCATTGCTACGGTGATTCACGGTGCACTAATAACTCCGGCCCGTTACCTGCCGAGAAGATTTAAGAGAAAGTGTGATTATACAATTTTAGGTTAGGGGCTACTAAGAACAGAAAACTTGTAATCAAGTCATTGCATTCATTTAGTTGCATCAGTTTATGCATATTTGAAAAAAAATCCAAATCCAAAACTTAAAAAATTGTTAATTTGACTTAACTTAGTTTTTTATTTAAATTAAAAAACAACAAGTATTTCACTTTTGAAAATCCAAAAAAAAATTAAGTTTGTTTCTTTTTAGAAAAACAACATTCCAAAAAATATATAATCTTTTTCAAAACTGAAAAAACTAAAAAGAAAAAAAACAAAAACATGTCAAAAAATAAAAATTCTGAAAATCCAAAAAATCGAATCTCTCTTTTTAAAAATAAATTCTTTTTGATAAATATTTTCTATTTTAAAAAAAATTCTCACTTCATTATCTAAATCGTGCTTCTGTCTCTTAAATTCGGTTCTAACGTTTTTCTCTTCTCAACATTTACTTGCGCATGAGTACTTGGACTCGTGACACTTCTACGAATACTTGGATTCAAGACCCTTCTACAAATCATTTAATTCAAACAAACAATACTCCAACAATGGTGAACAAGAATGCTCCGCGAACTCTTATGGATAGAATCTTTCCTGATAGAGTTTTTATTCCTTCTTGTATCACACTACCTACCCCAATAGGTAACCATTTTGAAATTCATTCTAATCATACTGCCACGCTCTCAAAATTTGGCAACTTCAAACACGATGACCCATACATTTTTTTGACAAAATTTGAGCAACTTTGCTCAACCATTAAACTTCAACAACTTTCTGATGATGGAATCAAAATCCGATTAATTCCATTTGCGATTACTGATTACGCTAAAAAATGGTTGTGTAGCTTACCCTCGAACCCGATTGAAACATGGGAAGAATTTATTAAGGTTTTCTCAAAAATACCCCTTGGAAAAAACAACTAAAATCTGAAACGAAACCACAAATTTTCATCGATTCAGGGGAGAACCATTAGGAAAATATTTTGAGAGATTTAAAGAACTTTTGATAAAATGTCCACGCCATAATTTCGAAAAATAGACCGTTCGCCAAATCTTATACGATAGACTTGAAAATAGCTCACGAGCCATGCTTGAACCAATGTGCCAAGGCAACTTTCTTTCCCAACATCACGATGATGGTTGAAAATTTCTTGAAAATCTAGTCAAAAAATTGTCCTAATGGGAACGTTCTAACAAGAAATCAATTAACTCACGATTGAGCGCACAGTCGATAGGATCATCTTTGGCTTTAGAAGCTAAAATCGGCGCAATGATTAATAAATTTGACAACGTTTCTTATCCAACCAAATGAACCAAGCTTCCCAACCCATGTGTTATAAATGTAATAATCCGAATCACATAGCCGATCAATGCCCTAATTCGATCGAACAACTCAATTCTTTTAATAAGGTTAAAAACGACCAATTTTTTCAATATACAATCCTGATTGGAGTAATCATCTGAACTTTACTTAGAACGAAAATAACCCCAATACAAATTTGGTTCATCCCCATCTTCAACATTTTCAAACAATGTTTCGAATCCTCCCTTTCGACCCAACTATTTTCAACAAAATTTTATGGGTCCGTCCCAAAATCAACTGCAATAATCTTTTGCTCCCTCTCCCAAGACGATAAACGATTGAGTTCTCCTGAAAAAAGTCTCAAAACATTGGCTAAAGCAATGACTCAAAACCGTCAATCAATCAGCAATTTACAAATTTTTTAACCTTATATATTCAAAATACGAGCCAGTCAATTGCTAAACTTGAAATGCAAATGAGCCAAGTAGCAACATCTACATGTGACGTGAACGAAGCATATTCCCAAATCAACCAGTTCCAAATCCTAGAAATCAAAACACTAAGTCAAATCAAGCATATGTTGTTCAAGATAGAAACATTATCCAAATGAATGTTATCACGACTTTGCATTATGTTAAACAAATCGATGGTCAAGTCGTTGATCCAAATGATTTACCAGAAACCCATCTCAACACTTCCAAAATAACAAACGATTCTGAACAAAATGTTGAGCCAAACACTGAATCAAACTCTAATCCAAGTTCTTCTTCTATTCAAGTTGACCCACCTACTGAGTATTATGTTCCATTTCCACATCGTCTATGACCCAAGAAACACTTTGAGAAAATTAAAAAGATGTTGGAAATTTTTAAACAAGTCAAAGTTAACATTTCGCTTCTTGATATCGTTCAACAAGTCCCAACTTACGCTAAATTTCACAAGGACTTGTGTAACCTAAAATGACACACTCATGTACCCAAGAAATTTTTTTAGCCTCCAGACTTAGTGAAGTTTTTTAGCAATCAATCCATATTAAATACAAAGAGCCTGGATGTCCGACAATCTCATGAACGATAGGAAACAAAATGATTAACAAATGCATACTCGATTTTGGATGCAAGTGCCAATTTGATTCCTTGTTCAGTTTACCAACAACTTGGCTTGCGTGCTAAAACCGACAAAAGTAACTCTTTAATTTGCCGATCATTCAATTAAGAAACCCATGGGATAAATTGATGACGTACTCATAAAAATTGGTCAATTCATATTGCCCGTCGATTTCATCATTTGGAGACTCATCCTGTGAATAATCCTATGAGTCAAATCCCATCGATTTTAGGCCGACCCTTCTTGGCTACTTCAAACGCTTTAATAAATTGTTGCAACGGTTCGGTGAAAATTTCTTTTGGAAACATGACTTTGTATCTTAACATTTTCAATCATGAAAATCAATCGAACGAATCGTGCGACCAAACATTGGAAGTTAGTGCTATTCATGGAACTTTGAAAATGAGTTGATTGACCATAATGATGAATGAAAGGCCGAGTACAACAGATTATTTCTCGGAATCCCCAACGAGATTGAATACATGCTTCCATTTAAGTTGCTTTCAATTGAGTCCGAATCTCAACCTAATTATTTAATCGAGCAATCCCAAAAGTTAGACCTTAAACCCCTTTTCGATCACCTTAAGTAGCATACTTAGGTGACAAAAAAACGTTCCCAATCATAATTTCTTCTACTTTACATCTTGATGAAGAAACATCCTTACTTTCAATTCTATTAAAAAAAGCAACTGGATAGTCGATCACCGATATAAAGAGAATTAATCCTGCTCTTATTTCACATCGCATCCATTTAGTCGATGATGCCAAGCCTGTTCGTGATGCAAAACGAAGGCTTAACCCATAAATGAAGGATATGGTTCATGATGAAATTCTCAAACTTCTCGATAATGATATCATACACCCAATCTCTGATAGTTCATGGGTTAGCCCAGTTCATGTTGTACCAAAAAATTCTGTACTTATTATTGTGAAGAATGATTCTAATGATCTTATTCCAACTTGTAATCAAAGGGTTGGCATGTTTGCATTGATTACCGAAAATTAAATGCCGCAAGACATAAAGATCACTTCCCTCTTCCTTTTATTAACCAAATGCTTGAACGATTAGCCCGATTACGAATTCTATTGCTTTCTTGATTGTTATTCCAGCTATAACCAAATTCCAATTGCTCCCGAAGATCAAGAGAAAACAACTTTCACGTGTCCCTTTGGCGCTTTTACATACTGACATATGCCTTTTGGCCTTGTAATGCCCTTGCTTCATTTCAAAGATGCATGGTCATCATCTTTTTTGGTATAATCGATCTATTTCTTGAAGTATTTATGGACAATTTTTCTATCTTTGGAAACTCTTTTTTTGATTTCTTGCACCATCTTCAGTTGGTTCTTAAACGATGCTATGCTAAATTGGAAAAACTGCCACTTTATGGTCACTCAAGGCATATTCCTTGGGCGTGTCATTTCGAATAAAGGCATTGAGGTAGATAAAGTGAAAATTGATGTCATTGCAAATCTACCCGTTCCCAAACCTGTTAGACATTCGTTCATTCCTCGGACATGTTAGTTTCTATCGATGTTTTATGAAGGATTTCAATAAAATTTCTCGACCTCTTATGACCCTTCTTGGAAGGACATTCTATTTGACTTTAATTCTGACTGTGTTTCTGCTTTCAGATGTCTCAAAAATGAACTTATTTCTGCTTCCATCATTTGCTCACCTAATTGGGATCTTCCCTTTGAAATAATGTATGATGCTTCTAATTTCGCAGTTGGTGCTGTCTTAGGACAACGCATCAAAAAAAATTCTTTAGTTCATATACTATGCTATTATGACTTTAAACACTGTTTAAATGAATTACATGACCACTAAAAAAGAGATTCTAGTAGTAGTTTTTATGCTCAAAAAATTCCGACCATATTTGATTGGCTCACACATTATGGTTTACACTGACCACTCCGCTCTTAGATACCTTTTTGCTAAAATGGATGCTAAGTCTCGTCTGATCCGTTGGATCCTTCTACTCCAAGAACTTGACCTCGCGATAAAAGAAAAAAAAGGATCCAACAATGTAATTGCCTATCATCTATCGCATCTCCCAAACGGGCCATCTCCTTACCGATCATCGAGAACTTTCTCGATGAACAACTCCTTTCTGTTTCTGTCGATCCATGGTATGTAGACATGGTGAACTATTTAGTCACCAAAGAAATTCCTTCACTTTGGTCGAAACAAGATAAATATAAATTTATTTCCCAAGTAAAATACTTCTATTAGGACGATCCATACTTGTTCAATACTATTCCGACCAAATCGTTTGACGCTGCATTTTGAATTCTGAAATCAAAAGTATTCTTTCACTAGCCATGATCAAGCATACGGTGGTTACTTCGATCGTAAGAAAACTACTGAAAAAGTACTTTAATTTAGCTTTTATTGGATCACTCTTTTCGAAGACCCATTCGAATTTTGTAAAACTTGCGATCGTTGCCAAATGTTGGAAAGAATTTCTCGACGAAATATGATGCCTCTAAACGCTATTCTTACGATCGAAATCTTTGATGTTTTGGGTATTGACTTTATGGGACCATTTCCCAATTCTTTTGGAAATTTGTACATTCTTCGTGCCGTCAATTACGTCTCGAAATGGGTCGAAGCCGTTGCGTGTAAAACTAACGACCATAGAACTGTTGTGAAATTCCTTAAAGAAAACATCTTTTTGAGGTTTGGAACACCTTGTGCAATAATAAGCAATAACTGCACCCATTTTTGCAATCGTTCATTTGAAACTTTAATGAAGAAATACTCGATAACCCACAAGTAATCCTCTCCGTATCATCCTCAAACTTATGGCTAAGTTGAAGTTTCAAATCGTCAAATCAAACAAATTTTGGAGAAAAATATTAATAAAAATCAAAAAGATTGGTCTCAGAAGTTGGTCGATGCGCTTTGGGCTTGCCGTACTTCTTTTAAAACTAACGTTGGGGTGTCCCCATTTTGTTTATTTATGGGAAAGCTTGCCATTTACCAGTTGAAATCGAACACAAATTGTTATGGGCAATAAAGAACTTAAACTTTGATCTTTAAAAAGCTGGTGAAGATAGAAAATTTCAAATCAACGGATTAGAAGAGATTAGAAACAATGCATATAAAAACGAAAAGATTTACAAATAGAAAACAAAAGTTTTTATGACAAGTCAATCCTAAGAAAAACATTTTCACCAAAACAAAAAGTTTTTTGTATAACTCTAGACTTCATTTATTCCCTAGGAAACTAAAATCAAGATGGACCAGACCATTTGTGATTCGAATTATTTTTCCATATGTTGAAATTGAAGTAGAAAATCCTTGGGATGGAATAGTTTTCAAAGTCAATGGTCTTCTTTTGAAACCATACTTGGATTTGCAAAGAAACTAAGAGGAGGAGCTCATGATCCTTCATGAGCCATTCCATGTCTAGGATTAAGTGTTAACACTCTTTTGTAAATATGCACATATTTTTCCCGTTACACTCATTATAACATGCGTTGACTGTGGGGACAGAGTCAAAATTAAGTGTGGGGTTAAGTCTCATCTTTATTTTTGATTTTTCGTGGTTTATTTTTTGCACTTTCTTTCCAAAAATCAAAACTAAAAAAGCAAAAACAAAAATCCCGAAACAAAATTTCTTTTTAGCATTTTGAATTATTTTTAAAGAAACACTATAGGATAAGTGTAGGTTTTGGTTATTAAATTGAAATGTTTGAAAATTTATTGTCTCAATAAAAATAAAAATAAAGTTTGATTACAAGTAACGATGGTTTAACTAGTATATAGGAAGATCCATAGGTGATAATTATGAAGTATATCCTAATTGAAATCTTTTAATAAGTGGTTGATTTAAAGTAAAGATGATAACATTTTTGATCTTTTAATTTAAGTGGTGCCAAGAAGATATTGTAAAACTCTCTCTTAATAAAAAAATATTTTTTTTGTATATATGTATATATTTTATTAACACCTAAATTCATGTGTTCACACGCAAGTTTGTAAACTCACCACGCCTCTGCACCCTTTTCACGTAAGCCCGAAAGGCAATGCATGATCAGTATATCTGGCCTCAGTTTATCTGAGTTAGTTTTATGTATATAAAAATTCTTTCATTAATAATGTCTACTTTATAGGTGTGCGTCTTGTACACTCTCCACGCTATGTATTCCCTTCATTAAGCCCACAATACAGTACATGAGTTGCATATCTGGCCTCAATTTACTGAGTTTGGCATATGTATATATTAGTAATATCAATAAAATTCTCAAATAAGAGAGAGTAATAAATTGAAATTCAAGAACTATTCTTACTTAAATGATTTGAATTATTATTCAAAAGAAATGAAAATACCACTTTGAAAACCTTTGATAATCAACTAGGGATCCATTTCATAGTTGCACTATGTTATCAACTGAAACAACTAGACAAACTAGAGTCTATTTGTGATGATAACTTAATTTTTGTTGGAAATTTTTACAAATAAAAGCACTTAAATTTCTGGATAATGACCAAAACATATACTTAAATTATTCATGTTAATTTAAAATAAAAATTTTATTTGTAAATATTTTGCATTCATCTCTTTGTAAATAAATCTTGCATTTAGGAATTTTTCATGTTGCATTTGGATTTTGTGGGAAGTATCCACTGAATACCCTCACGAGATAACACTCGTCCTACTAGGGACAATTAGAGGTTTAATGGCTTGTTGCATACGCTCAATGCAATCATGCTCCCTATGAAAACAGATTTATCTTAGTTTTAGTTTATTCGAGGACAAATAATAAGATAAGTGTGAGGGATTTAATGTGCACGTAAATACGCATATTTTTACATCCATATTTAATCTAATTTTATTTTGAATAAATGTCATAAGTCAGATTTTTTTAATATTTAAAACCAAATTTAAAAATGCTTTCAAGTCAACATTGATGCATCAATTTGGGGGTAAAATGGTAATTATGTGTGTAGTTTTGAGAATATTCACTTGCGCATTTTTTTTATTTATAGAAAATTTGATGGAAAATGGAGAGGCTTCATATATATATGCATGCACAAAGAATGGAAGAACAAAGGAATGAAGAAATAAATCAATTCATGCAACATGGAGAATCCACCTACCGACTTACCATAATCTACAATCCGGAGCTAATGCACATGTTAGTGGGGTTCAAAAGCCCATGCACACTTAACGGAGAATTAATTAGAAGCTAATGCTTACTTGGTGACCACACTTCCTAAGGGATATTTTGGGAAGTCCCTTAAAATATGGATTAGGGTTTTATGCATGTATAGATTGCCGACGTATGTTCATATAATGGATCTTTAATCTCTTACCATATTATGTAAGTTGTAAGTCTCAGAATTATATGAAATAAAATGGCTTCCTAAGCCTCGTTTTCTTTTATTTCTTCATTGTTCTTATTTTATTTTCTTGCTCATTTTTATTTACATGCTCTTTTCCTTTCATGATAGCAGTTAAATTTAATTTATGCAAGTAGTTTAGCTATATTTTATGCAATTATTTAGTTCATTTTTATTTTAATTAGCTTACACTTTCCTTTTATGTTATATGTTGAAATTTACATGTGTTGAAATGACAACAAAAATGAGTAGGTAAACCCTTTCAATTTAAGGGTAATGAAGTTCTCTAAAATTATGTAAATTCAATATGTTGTGTGATTTATGATCTCTTTTATGCTTCATGAAGAGTTAGTTTATGTTGTAAGTTTATTAGTGAATTTGATAGTCTATGTTGTTATCACAAATAGGCTATTCTTATTCAAACATAAACACAATTTACATCATTGACCAACAAAGTGATTTTTGATTGTAAAATTAAAGTAGAATCAAAATTTGATGATCTATGTTACTAAATACAATAGTAAATTGATTATACTTAAAATAATTTTTTCTTTGACTTCATTTTCATTATAATTGATAAGTGGTTTTATGTGGTGTATTATAGTTTGATGGTTTAAGTTATGTTAGTTAACAACATAAATAGACCTTACTTATGATATATACATCACTAATTCCACTTAAGGTCAAAATAAAGAGATCATAGATTGTTTGTGTGTTGATTTATGTAAAAATATGAAAGTGGATTTGCCTCTAAAAAAATTTCTAATCTCATATTTTTAATCACTTTTATTTCTAGCTATCTTTGCTGCAACGACCCAGAATTTTGGTTATTTGAATATTGAATTGATTTTGAATATTTAAAAGTTAGATTTTAACTTGAATTTAAAAATATTGAATTATTGGATAATTTAATAATTGGAATTTACATAAATAATTGAATCTTGAGTTTTAAGATTTGATAAAAATAATTTAAAGGCTTATAAAATTTATATTATCTAGGGTGAAAATAATAAAGCTTTTTAAATTGAATTTAAAAGTTATTTGTTCGATTTTAGAAATAGCTTGTTTAAATTGACGAATAAAAATGGCCTTCTAGGGCAGAGTCTTGAAATTCGATGAAACCGGTTCCATTGGATTAGATATTAAATTTCGTAGCGTTTGGAGTTTTCTTTGGTCGTACGGAATAGAAACATGTCGAATTTTATATCGAAAATTTAATATAATAATTGGGTCCAAAATGCTATCTTCTCCATAGGATCGAATTAGGACTCAAAACCATTTCCATTGCAATCAGAATAGGGGTATAACATTACAAACACCTAGTGGCATGCCTTGATAGGGGTTCGAGATTTTGAGTTGCGTAAATCGAGATGTTTTGGAAATTAAATAAATTGTCTAGTCAATATTTTTTTTAGCTGCAATTCCATCATTTCACTGTACTTTGACCTATTCAAACACGCCAGCATCACTTCCTTCCCTTATTTTTTAAATGCTCGCAACTATACAATAGCCAAAGAAGGAAAAAAAATGGAGGTTCAAAAATTATATCTTGAAAAATACTCAACAAAAAAAATCTAAAATTTGTCTTAAAAATCTAGTTTCTCAATCCACTTCAATCTGATATAACATTTATATGGTGCAGCCGTGATTTGAGATAGTCAACTGTGAAGATCAAGATGGATTTCAAAGCTAGGGTTGGGAATATTGGGAGCTTGGGTCTTCGATTCGCCAAACGGACATGATTTGTATATTCGCGAGGAAAAAGAGCATTAGTGGTCGAGACATTGGAGCGTGTGATCCATGGATGAGAAGTGTTATATGCACTATAGCATGAAAAGGTCTGGAAGTCGCAATTTCATGGGGATGGCCGAGTTTGAGGTTATGGGTACAGGCGGATGCGGTAAACGCCGAGAGGGAGTTATTGGCAAAAGCCGTTCAACAAATGGAGTCTCCAAGCACCGTATCACTTAAATTTTTACACGGTGGAGTTGGGTTTGGTTGTTCGTGTATAGGGTAAATGCATTAGGGAAGAAAAAGCATCCTGGGCCAGGTCTGTTGGATCGGTAATGGGCTGGTTATAAAAAAAGGAAAAAAAAGAATTATAAATTTTATATTAAAAATTCTTGTGAACTTATAAAATGCATTACTCTCACATGCGAGGTCGAAATTAGACAAGAATTTTTGCATTGGGGTCATGGTGAGGAGAGTTTCAAAATGAAACTAGATTGGATGGATTTCAAAATAGTTGAAAATTGGGCAAAAATCGGGCGTTATCCGGTTATATTTCCAAAACGGAATGTCTCGGCGGTAACTGAAAATCAAAGTGAGTAAATCTCACTCATTTAGATGATTGGCATTAATTTTAAGTAGTTAAAATTAATTATTGATTGATTGGTTGAATTAATAAATTATTATCATTTGAATGTGATATTATATATAGTATTATATATATATATTTATATATATATATATTAGTAGTTGGATTGATATTTCCCACTTATTGAAGTGGATGAGACCCTATGCGCCCCGCATAATAGTGGATGACCCTATATTACCATTATATCCCACCTCGAAGTGAGATTGTTACTTTTATGTTGTATTAACATCTGTGGTTGCAGGGAAATAGTTGTAGGGATATAGGTTGCAGGGATCCAACTGGATTCCTAAAAAATTCTATATTTAATTTCATATATAGTGATATATGTTTTGTTTGAATAATCTGTGATACATTATCATGTGATTTAAAGTTAGTGGATATTATGGTAAGTTATTGGATATTATGGTATTATTAGCCTAGGTTTTGATATTTTAAATTCCATAAATATATGTTTGAATTTGATAAGAAATTTACAAAGGGATTTGTGAAAGTCAAATGTTTATATAGAATTTGAATTAGTCAAAAAGAAATTGTTGGGATAAAATAAATGGTTTTAAATTTAATTTAACTATTTAAGGATATTACAAATTGTTAATTCCTCTTCATTAGCGACCTAAAACCTAAAGGCATGGAGTGACCTAACTACAGGAACGGCATGGCAACTTAACTCATCAAGCGACCTAAAAGTATCTGCGACCTAAGGGAAGCCCCGACCTATAGCATTCCGCGACCTATTGCACTCAAACGACCTAACTGTGTGCTCAAACCTAAGGAAGGCCGCGACCTAAAGGAACCCAGCGACCTAAGAGTAGCTGCGACCTAAAGTGTTGCAACCTAAGGACTGCTGCGACCTAACAGAAAGCTACAACCTAGAGGAGGCCGCGACCTAAGAGTGAGTGCGACCTGAAGATGGACTCGACCTATGGAGCTCCGCGACTTAACTATCCACCGACCTAAGGAGCTCCGCGACCTAAGGAAGGTCGCGACCTAAGGGACTCAGCGACTTAAGATTAACTATGGCTGCAAGAAAGTACTCGCGACTTAGGTTAGGTCGCTAACGACCTAAACACCAGAATATAGAAGACTATGCAATGCCACAAGGGGATAAGTCGCTCACGACCTAGTACTTGTGCAAATCAGCATGCGTGAGGAAGGAGGGGCCAATGCTCTTCAGGTCAACTACAACCCTACTTAGGTCGGTCACGACCTACGACCTTACTTAGGTCGGTCACGACCTACGACCTTGTTCTGAAAAACGCCTATAAATATGATCCTAACTCCAACTAAAAGAGGACTTTTGGCTCATTCTCTTCAAGCGCTGTTACTCCGCTGCATTCCAAACCAATCAAACACTTAAAGCTCTCAAGACACGAAGAACGCTACAAACAACTTCGAGAAAAGAACACACACATCCAGCATGGATTTGAAGACTCTAATCTCCATTGAAGTTTAACCTACTTGTTCTAAGTGACTTGTAATTCAAAGTGTATTGTACTTGGAAAGAATTGTATCAGCTTGTAACGAGATCATCAATAAAAGTACTTAAAGTGGACGTAGGCTATTCCATTAAGCCGAACCACTATAAAATTGTTGTTGTTTACTACTTTTCCGCTATCATCTGCTTATAATCTGTTCCCGAGTTATCGGGTGGTGCTTTCACAACTACAACTCATACACCAGGGTGTTAGCGTTCAAATTTCAGCGTTAACATTTTTGGTGCTTTCACTGAGAACTCGAACTCAGGCGAGTTATCATCATTGCTTCACAGAGGTTTGTAGAGAGAATTTCCTTGAAAACCAGAAGTTTATCCGAGATTATGGCTCCTGGAAGGAAGAGTAGATCTGTCAGATCTGGGAATATTCAAGAGGGAACCTCCGCTTCCCCTATATCGAATCAAGCCACTCCAGCTGTCGGAGTTACAAAGGCAGAGCTGGATGCTGCAGTTTTAGGGCTGAACCAACAGATCAATGCCCAAAATGCACAACTCGAGGCTCAAAATGCCCAGAATGCCCTAATTCTAAATAGGTTGAACGATTTGCTTGGGGCAAACCGTCAACCAGCAGGTAATGAGAGGAATTTTGCTGGCAACCTTCATGATGCTGAAGAAAGAAATGCTCCTGAAAGGGCTGCTAGCCCATTTGAACAAACACTTCCAGAGGTTGGTGGATCTAGAACTCGACATGATGAGGAGTATCTTTCTGGAATGGTCCGACAAATTATGAAAGAGAGTATGCAGAGGGTCGAAGACAAGAAAGAATGGGGTTTCGCCCCAAGTAAGACTCCGTTTACTGAGAAAATCTTAAAGGCTGAATTCCCAAGGAAGTTTGTCCCTCCAACCATTCCAGCTTATAAGGGGACAAGTGATCCGAATGAATTCCTATACAAATATGATTGGCACATGACAGGTGCCAGAGCCTCTGATGAAATAAAGTGCCGATATTTCCCTGTGTATCTCGAAGGCGTGGCTCTGCTTTGGTTCACCAAGCTGCCCGTCCGATCTATCGATCAGTTTTCTGACTTGACCCGGAAGTTCAAGGAGCAGTTCAGACTATATGCCTCAAAAGCCAAAGATATCATGTCACTATCAAGTTTGGAGCAGAGTCCAGGAGAGAATATCAGATCTTTCTTAAACCGCTTTAATATAGCGTTAGCTGAGGTGGACAATGCAGAACCGCGAATGATATTGACTTATCTGATGAAGGGTATTGACAAGTCGAGCGAATTTGGGAAATGGCTAAACATGAAGGAACCAAATTCCCTTGAAAAATTCTATAAAAAAGCAGATGAATTCATACGCTTAGAAAGCCGTCCCGTACCGGTAAAGGCAGTGTTGGAAAAAGCTGAAGATAACACTGTCGCTCCACGCAAGAATGAATCTGTAGGGAAAAAAAGGGAAAATAACAGTGGGAAGAAGCAGAGTAATCTGAAGTGGCCCCGATCCTTCAAGCCATCAGAGTATACTCCTTTATCAGATATGCCGGAGCGTATCTACCTTGCCATTAAAGATTCTGTTGACTTTCCTAAACCTCCTCCTCTAAGGACCGGGAAAAAGGCTATACAGAGTGGGAAGTTCTGCCGCTTCCATAATCAACCCGGTCACGAGACCGATGAATGCCGCCAGTTGAAAAATCTGATTGAAGAGTTGCTAAGGGAAAACAAACTGCAGCAATTTGTGAAAAAGAATAACAACAATCCTGCTTCATCTAGTCAGGGGCAACAGGCTCCTACTCAACAGCCTAGGACGATTGAGAAGGCTGCAGGGCATGAATCTGGAAGGCCCATTATTAATGTCATTACAGGAGGACCTCACCCAATAGGCAGAAGCTGGGGTGAGATGGAAAGGTATACCAGGGCTTTAAAGTATGTGCCGACTGAGGAAGATGTATTTGTTTTGGAAGGTGCTACGCCTTTGAAGCAACAAAGAACTTTCGATGATGATATTGTTTTCAGTGCCAGGGATTCCGCAGGTATTGAAGCTCCTACTTTGGATCCTCTAGTCATCTCGGCTGGTATCGGACCAGCTATTGTCAGAAGAGTTCTCATTGATTGTGGCGCATCCTGCAATATTCTCTTTAAGAAAACATTCGACCAAATGAAGATCCCTATGGCTGATGTGCAAGCCTCATCGCAGAAAATTGCTGGTTTCACTGGGGAGCCAAAGCAGCCGGTAGGGACCATTGATTTGTTTGTGGAACTTGGAGAAGGAGAGAGAAAAGTGGTCCGCAAGCAAACTTTTGTGATTGTCGACGAATTTTCTGCTTACAATGCTTTCCTTGGTCGCCCAACTCTGGCAGCGTTCAATGCTGTTCTTGCCCCGTGGTGCCTCACTATTAAATTCCCTACAGACAATGGAGTAGGAGTTATAAAAGGTGATCAAAATGCTGGGCGAGAGTGCTATCTGACAGAGCTACGAGAAACCAGAAAAAGAGAAATGGGAAAGAATGCGGCAGCCCCAGTCCGCATCAAAGAACCAGCCTTGTAGCAATTACAGGGCGGACCCTGCACTGGCGAGCACAGCGGAGCAAGAAAAGAGATGGACCCTAGAAAAGTCAGTGCAGGGGAAAATAGAGTGGTACCGGTGGAAACAACAATACCAATACCTGTTGACCCAAAGGACCCAAACAAAGTGTTGAATGTGGGTTCACAACTTAATGCGTCAATTCAGAATATCTTAATATCTTTTTTAAAGGCAAATCTAGATGTTTTTGCTTGGACTCATGCCGATATGTGCGGAATATCCCCAGAAGTTGCAGTGCATGCTCTAAATATTGATCCAAAATTTACACCTGTGAAGCAGAAAAGGGGAACTCAAGGTCCAGAAAGGTCAGCGGCATTAAAAGAAGAAGTTGATCGGCTCATGGAGAATAATTTTATCAAAGAATCTACATATCCGAATTGGGTTTCAAATCCAGTGCTGGTTAAGAAAGCCAACGGAAAATGGAGAGTATGCATCGATTTTTCAGATCTAAACAAGGCCTGCCCCAAAGACTGCTTCCCATTACCCAGTATCGATCAACTGGTAGACGAAACAGCGAGACATGAATTGTTATCTTTTATGGATGCTTATTCCGGATATAACCAGATCATGATGCATGAGCCAGATCAGGAGGACACGAGCTTTATCACCGACACTGGTCTTTACTGCTACAGAGTTATGCCCTTCGGGTTGAAGAATGCAGGGGCAACATACCAAAGACTCGTTAATGCTATGTTCAAACCGCAACTGGGCAGAACCATGGAAGTTTACGTCGATGACATGTTAGTAAAGTCTAAGAAAGCACTGGATCACATAGAACACTTAGCAGACATGTTCGCTGTCCTCCGAAAATACGGAATGAAGCTCAATCCTTTAAAATGTTCATTTGGAGTGGAATCCGGCAAGTTTTTAGGTTTCATCGTGAGCGCTAGGGGCATTGAGGCCAGTCCAGCTCAAATTACTGCATTGAAAGAAGTCAAAGCTCCTAGAACAAAGAAGGAATTGCAAAGTCTCAATGGAAAAGTTGCCGCCTTGAGTCGGTTCATTTCCAAAGCCACAGATAAATGCATCCCATTCTTTGACGCCCTAAAGAAAGGAAAGAAAAACTTCAATTGGACTCCCGAATGCCAAAAAGCCTTTGATGAATTGATTCGCCATATGGAGACGCCTCCAATACTTTCTAGGCCTGGCGATGGCGAGGATCTTCTTATATACTTGGCAGTATCATCTCATGCTTTAAGTGCAGCGCTGATACGGGAAGACAAAAGGATTCAACATCCAGTTTACTATATCAGCAAAAGAATCACTGGGGCAGAGATGAATTACTCTAAGTTGGAAAAACTCGCCTATTGCTTACTAATTGCATCTAGGAAGTTGAGGCAATATTTTCAAGCTCATCCTATCAGAGTCCTCACTGATCAACCTTTAAAGCAAGTCCTGTTCCGCCCTGAAACTTCGGGTCGTCTTCTAAAGTGGAATATTAAACTCAGTCAGTATGACATCACTTATCATCCCCGGAAGGCAATCAATGGACAAGCGTTAGCAGATTTCATTGCAGAATTTACAGATAAGGGTAACAGTGAGGAAGAAACGGTCGACAATTCCCCGATCCAGTGGAAGTTATATGTCGATGGTGCGAGAAACGACTACTGTTCTGGAGCCGGAGTTGTACTTGAAACTCCTGAAGGTCGATCATTATGCTATGCACTAAGGTTGGAATTTCCTTCAACAAACAATGAAGCAGAATACGAAGCCCTTATCGCTGGCTTAAGGATTGCTAAAGAATTAAACATCCGAGCGTTACAGATATTCAGTGATTCTCAGCTTATTGTATGCCAAGTCAAAAAGGAATTCCAAGCAAAAGGGGGGAATCTGCCCGCTTACTTGTCAAAGGCTTGGGAACTCCTGGGTGATTTCGATCATTACATGATAAGTCACATTCCTCGAGAAGAAAACATGAAAGCAGATTCTCTCGCAAAGTATTCGAGCACAGGCGAAGCTCAATTTCTAGGGCTAACTCCAGTAGAGGTCCTGTCGACTCCTAGCATTGATGAGATGGACATTGATTGGGTCATGAGCATGTCTCAAGAGCAAGAATCATGGATGACTCCGATAATAGAATATCTGCTCAACGGATCCTTACCAGGGAACTCAAAAGAACGACAAAAGCTACTGAGAAAAGCCTCTCGATACGTAATCCAGGATGGCCGGTTATACAGACGGGGATTCTCAATGCCATTACTTCGGTGTGTATCCGGAGAAGAGTCTAAAGCAATCCTAGCAGAGGTACACGGAGGAGAATGTGGTGATCATTCAGGTGGTCAAACATTAGCAAAGAAAATTCTCCGATACGGGTATTTTTGGCCGGAAATTAATCGAGATGCAGCCGACTATTCCCGAAAATGTGACAAATGTCAAAGATTCGCCAAAATTCCTAGAGCTCCTTCCACTGAACTCAAAAAGATGGTCAGTCCATGGCCGTTTGCAATATGGGGGATAGACCTTGTAGGACCGTTACCAACTGCCAAATATGGAATTAAATATGCCATTGTTGTTGTAGATTATTTTACTAAGTGGGCAGAAGCTGAACCACTGGCTACTATCACCTCAAAGAAGATGATAAGTTTTGTGACTAAAAACATCATTTGCAGATACGGTGTGCCTCAAAAAATAATTACAGACAATGGAACTCAGTTTGAAAGTGAAGAATTCCAAGATTTTTGCAAGCGATTCAAAATCCAGGAAAAGCTTCTCAGCGGTAGCTCATCCGTAGGCAAACGGGCAAGTGGAAGCCGTGAAAAAAATTATTAAGTCAACCATCAAGAAGCAACTTGAAAGAGTAAAAGGTGGTTGGGTCGATAAGCTACCACTGGCACTATGGGCATACAGAACCACTCACAAAACTGCGACTGGGCACACCCCGTTTTCATTGGCATACGGGTCAGAGGCAATGATTCCGGTAGAAATAGAAGTCCCTTCACACAGAAGAATCCATTTCAATCAAGCAGAAAACGAAAAGCTATGGCTTGAAGCGCTAGATCTCCTTGATGAAAAAAGAGATGAGGCTAATCTCAGAATTGCAGCTCATCAGCAAAGAATAGCCAGACATTTCAATTCCAAAGTTCGCCAACGCAGCTTTGAGATTGGAGACCTAGTCCTGAAGAGAATTATGACAGCGACAGGTGTGTTTGGGCCAAATTGGGAAGGACCATATGTAATAGGTCAGAAGCTTCTTGACGGCACATTCAAACTCACCACTGTTGAAGGAGATCAAATTCCAAGGGCATGGAACAGCAACCATTTGCGTCCATACTTTACTTGAAAATTTTGTTGAAATATTGTAAAAAGAATTATGAATGTATGATTCTTGTAATTGAAAGCAATTGTAAAACTGATGCAAGTAAATAATGAAAGAATATAAAGTGGATGTAGGCCCAATTTCCTAGCCGAATCACTATAAATATTGTGTTCCTTATTATTATTACATGTTTGCTTTATTTTCGATATAAAAAGTACATAGAATGTATTGCTGAAATGTCGATTTGAATTTTTGCAGACAATGGAAGTGAAACTTGCACATAAAAAGACCAAGTGATTCTCGCCAAATTTCAAGTCACAAGAGCCCCGAATTCAAATCCTAGATAGGAAGTACTTCAATTGAACGGCCTATGATTTCGACAGAAACGGGTCTTTGCTAATAAATTGAGATCGTTTGAACAAACAAACATCCAATTAAGAAGCTAATGCTCGTTCTCACGAAATTGCCTGACAATGAAGCACACTTCCTTGGATTAAACAAGTTGCTTGTAAAAAAAAAAAAAAGGGGGCAGAGGATCATTGAAAAGGCATGAGCAAGTGAACAGAGGAACAACCAAAGCCATCATCGGCAGCACAAGTCCTCTTCGGAGGCACAACTCTTCGGAGGATAAAGACCTCTAATGGGTCATACGCCACAAAAAAGAAAGTTCTCTATTCAACAAAAAAGATTGGAGGAGTCATGACCCTCCAACCATGAGAGAGTAACTTCCAGGCGATGAAAACCCTCTCTGAGGCACATTTCACCAGGAGTTGAAGTGTTATGACCGCTCTTCGGAATTTCACTTCACCAGAGTTGAAATGCAAACAAAATAAAAGCCCTCTTCGGAGGCCCATTTCACCAGGAGTTGAAGTGTTATGACCGCTCTTCGGAATTTCACTTCACCAGAGTTGAAATGCAAACAAAATAAAAGCCCTCTTCGGAGGCACATTTCGCCAGGAGTTGAAGTGTAACAACCGCTCTTCGGAATTTCACTTCACCAAAGTTGAAATGCAAAACAAGATAAAGACCTTCCTGGAAGCCCATGTTTCACCGAGATTGAAATAAAACTTCCAAGTGTCGAAACGTGAAAAGGCTTTCCTCGAAGGCACAACTCTTTGGAGGTACACGTTTCACCAAGATTGAAATAAAACTTCCAAGTGTTGAAACGTGAGAAATCCCTCCTCAGAGGTACAACCCCCTCCCGGGGACACAATTAAAAAGAAAGACATCTTCAGAAGCCCACGTTTCACCGAGATTGAAATAAAACTTCCAAGTGTTGAAACGTGAAAAAATCTCTCCTCAGAGGCACAAATTTTTATTAAAAAAAAAGGAAAGCAAACATAACTGAAATCAAACTAGTTGACAATTAGTCGACTATGAGATTTCAGAACTTGTTAATATAGATCTCAAGTGTAGTGTTAATGCGAACGAATGAGCTTTAACTGGATATTTTAGTTTTGCTTTAACACTTCACTTGAATTCATTAGTTCACAGCATTTCATTCGCACAGTTCATTTAAATTGATTATTCTTTATCGACTAATCTGTCATTCGATGTGGGCAGTCAATGGCAGTATATTCGTCCCAGTTTTCTGCAAATGTTATGTTTAACAGGTTATTAGCATTAGAGATAGCCTAAAACAAAGTGCAACAGAATTCAAATCCATATAGTTCAAAGTTCAAACAGTTCAATCAAAGTTGTCTCAAGATTTCACGAGTCCTAGGTCGTCCAGCGACCTAGCATAGGTCGGAGCCTTCTTAGGTCGCGCTATGCAAAGTAAAGAATAAGGCTTTACAAATTCGTCTGTGTTAGCTCGGTCGCGACCTAAAGCCTATGTCGCAAGGAAGTTAGGTTGCGCAGTTCTTAGCTCGAGTAACTCTTAACTCATGCAAGGTCTTAGGTCACATGAGTGTTAGGTCGTTCAGCGACCTAGTATAGGTCGAAACTATTCCTTAGGTTGCAAGGATCAATAGATCGCGAATTATTTTAAGTCGTTCAGATCTGCTAGGTCACTAACTTCCTCTCCACGCAATGCTTCACTAGACCCAATAACCCGCCATCAACTACCCGAAGAGATTCATCATCCTCTCCATCAAATTTACCATCTCTTCATACCACTAGATCATTCCAAAAACTAACCAAAAAAAATCCTCAATCCATCATGAATTCAACGCACTGCCATGACTTCCTAAATCAACCAAATAACGACCGAAAAAATCGATCGCAACAATCACTCGAGATAAAGCGTGATACATGGAGTTGAGCTAAGGTCAGAAAGTGAGAATTCATGATTTAACGGCGATTATTATGGGATGAAGATCAGGTTTACTTACGAGACGTAATGATGGATGTAAATCGGTGATTGGATGGGTCGAATTCGTCTTTGGAAGCTCAGAGAATTGTTAATGGCAGTAGGAGGTTAGAGCAATGAAATGAGGAAGAAGTAGCGACCTAACAGTTTTATATGAAGCAAATATGGGAAAACAAATAGACACGCGTATTGGCACAAGTGTTAGGTCGCTCACGACCTAGCTAAGTCAGGTCGAAGCACGCGACCTACGACCTAGGCACGTACTTAGAGGGGCAAATGTTAATTCCTCTTCATTAGCGACCTAAAACCTAAAGGCATGGAGCGACCTAACTACAGGAACGACATGGCAACTTAACTCATCAAGCGACCTAAAAGTATCTGCGACCTAAGGGAAGCGCCGACCTATAGCATTCCGCGACCTATTGCACTCAAACGACCTAACTGTGTGCTCAAACCTAAGGAAGGCCGCGACCTAAAGGAACCCAGCGACCTAAGAGTAGCTGCGACCTAAAGTGTTGCAACCTAAGGACTGTTGCGACCTAACAGAAAGCTACAACCTAGAGGAGGTCGCGACCTAAGAGTGAGTGCGACCTGAAGATGGACTCGACCTATGGAACTCCGCGACTTAACTATCCACCGACCTAAGGAGCTCCGCGACCTAAGGAAGGTCGCGACCTAAGGGACTCAGCGACTTAAGATTAACTATGGCTGCAAGAAAGTACTCGCGACTTAGGTTAGGTCGCTAACGACCTAAACACCAGAATATAGAAGACTATGCAATGCCACAGGGGGATAAGTCGCTCACGACCTAGTACTTGTGCAAATCAGCATGCGTGAGGAAGGAGGGGCCAATGCTCTTCAGGTCAACTACAACCCTACTTAGGTCGGTCACGGCCTACGACCTTACTTAGGTCGGTCACGACCTACGACCTTGTTCTGAAAAACGCCTATAAATATGATCCTAACTCCAACTAAAAGAGGACTTTTGGCTCATTCTCTTCAAGCGTTGTTACTCCGCTGCATTCCAAACCAATCAAACACTTAAAGCTCTCAAGACACGAAGAACGCTACAAACAACTTCGAGAAAAGAACACACACATCCAGCATGGATTTGAAGACTCTAATCTCCATTTAAGTTTAACCTACTTGTTCTAAGTGACTTGTAATTCAAAGTGTATTGTACTTGGAAAGAATTGTATCAGCTTGTAACGAGATCATCAATAAAAGTACTTAAAGTGGACGTAGGCTATTCCATTAAGCCGAACCACTATAAAATTGTGGTTGTTTACTACTTTTCCGCTATCATCTGCTTATAATCTGTTCCCGAGTTATCGGGTGGTGCTTTCACAACTACAACTCATACACCGGGGTGTTAGCATTCAAATTTCAGCGTTAACACAAATATAAATTTTAAATATTATATATATAGGATTTTATATAATAATTCCCAAATGGAACTTGTTTAAAATATAAAAGGTTTTTAAATCAAGATCTTAAATATATTGAAGAAATAGAAGTTAATTTAGAAATAAATAAAATTTGTCATACTGGTTCTTAAATAAAAATATAAGTTACGAAATGGAAGCAGGATCGAGATTGATTTGGTTTTGGAATATAGTTTGGTTTATTTAAGAAGTTGAGTTATAATGGGAATTGATTTAGGAATCAAATTATAAAGAATTTAAGTGACGCGAAACCGTTGTAAACTGGAAATGAGCCTATGGTAATTATAAACAATGTTTATAATAAAGTGAAATGATTTTCAATTGATAAATTTAAGTTATAAATTCACGGTGAGAATTTATAATGAGATGGGAAAATCGGTCTATAATGTAATGATGGGTTTTACACTTTGGAAATGTGAAAAAGGGATTTATGAAATGGGAGACATTAACCGTTTAAAATACTAGACAGGTTATATTAGAATTGGAAAATGTATTTTTATCAAGAAGTTGAGTTGTTTATAAAAGAAGGATTTTTAATTATTAAACTAGGTAATTACAAAATGTTTTGGCATAAAAATATTCCAAAAAATATTTATCTCAATATTTTTAAATTGTCAAAATGAATTATAAGTTCTATAAACAAGTCTTGTAAAATGATTATAATTTTATTAATAAATCAAAATTACTCAGTATTATTATTTTAAAAGATAAATTATTCAATATTAATATAGTTTATATAATAACTTTTATTTAAGAGCATTTGCCTAAATTAACCTTGGAAAATTATTATAGAAACTTTATAAGCATTATTTTCAGATAATTATTAAATAAAATTTTCGGAAAGTGATGGTATACTTTTTTGGTGAAATCGGAGGCAGAGATTGCCTGTAGTTAAGTTTGGATTTCTCTATGATAGAAACGTAATGATTGAGCTATGAATCCATGGTTGATACCGCGTGGTGCTTTCCATATTTATTTTTTTAAAAAGGTTTTCAAATATTTTTGAAAATAATGGTTGATGAACATACTTACTCCAATAAGATAAGTACATACCTTGTGATAAAGAGATTTAATTTATTAAAATTTAAATTAAACGAGACTTAGTGGTTTCAGTGGAAAATGAACTCTTTGGTTGAATGATTGTTTATTTGATAGTTAAATAACCGACTATTAAATTTGGATCCAAAACATAACTTTAGGAAACTAGGGGAAACACGGGAATTATATATTACAATTACCGCCGAAGCTGCTATACTGTACGTATAAACTCGTTTCGTCCTTCTAGGACGATGATAAGGAAATCCGTCCACTAATGGTTAGGAGGCGATCTCCAATCATATTTTCATCTGCTTATTTCCTAAAGAACCAGTTTGAGTTTACCTACAATATCGGACGCTGTTTCAAAGAGACCGGGATCGGATAAGTTGTCCGAAAATCACTCGATCCAACGAGTATGTTTTTGAAGTGAAGACAAGAGTATGGATTCGAAGATGGAGCATTGAAGTGTAAGGGCTAATTGCTACTAATCCCGAGGATGATTCCAAAAGGATGCAGTAGGAATAGTGCCTTTGGTTTCGTTCAGACCTAGAATGGATTTGTATGGATGGATGGTATCAGTACATTTTCATTGTAGGACAATGAGCATTCTAAGAGATAATTCCTTAAAAAGGTAATCGTAACCTGAAGCCTCATCATCCATAATGTTTGAAAATCAGAGGAAATGTAGCAAGGCTAAGTGGGTCACACCCAAATAGGATATATTTATCACCTTTCTAGATACCCTTGCATATTATAATAATGGTGCATGGGAGAGCTCGATAAGGGTGGGAACCCCAAGGGTGATAGCATATTCTGTACTATCCAGGTTACGGGTAGTCCGATCTTGTGTTCTAGAGGATCCCGGCGAGGTCCTCGGTTTCTAAATGTGTATTATGATAGGTGGTACCAAAGTGCCAAGTCATTGTATGAAAATCCATTCTCCAATATGAGCCTTTACAATTTTGGTTGTAGAGCCTAGTATGCTGGAATTTAATTAATGTAACAATTTCGGCTATTTGAATAAGTATTTGTACTTGGACGTATTATAATATCAGATGATTTTGATATAAAAAAATCTTGGTTATCGTAAGGTAAAAAATTGTCTTGTTTATATATGACGTGATCTTACGAGATACCTTTGCTTTTTAAAGGATTTTGAAAACAGTAATAACTCAAATTGAGTGTGTTTTTCTCACGCTGGTTTTCCAGACTGACTCGCTGTTGTTTTATTATAATGCTCGTGTCAGACCGAGTATTACAGATTCATGTTAGGATGCTATGGAGCTCAGGAGACGAGCAGGGTGATAGAATCGTATTCTACGTACTTGATTATATTCCGCTATGTATGTTAGATTGTATAGTCAGCACTAGTGAGGAAAAGTTTTTATAACTGTCCAGTTTGAGTTGTTTATTTGTTGTACTCTGATGATGTTATGTATAAATAACAGTTATAGTTCTTTTGTATAAAGACATGTTATTATCTATTATATATTGTTCCGCAGCGATTGTGAGATTCTATGTTGTTATTTTTCTGTTTGTTCTTCTATGTCTTCTCTTCTTTTTCCCTGACTATCGGGTTTTTTGGCATTCGATTGCTTGGCATGTAATGCAGTGGACGTATTGATGTCAATTTTCGAAGGTCGAAAATCTGGTTTTTCATTTGCATTTCATTTTAGTTTAAAAAGTATCAAACTCTTTGGTTTAATTTGATTAAGTAGAATTTTTAAATCATTTCAATTCCATACGAATCGAACCAGACTCGCCACGTACTAAAATTGTATGCCATGCGTTTTTTTTTGTTAAGATTTTTCGGCAATTTTCTGACCGATAGAAAATTTGCCGATTAACAATTAAGCATAGCCCATTTGTGATTAGAAACACAACATATGCAATCAAATTCCCTAATAAACTTTATATAACTATCCATGAAGCATAAAAAGAGATCATAGGTTAGCAAATATGTTGAATCAACATAATTTAAGAGAGCTTCACTATCCCTAAATTAATGAGTTTAGCTTCTCATTTTTCTTATCATTTCAACACAGTTGATTGTAACATAGAACAAAAAAAGAATGTGCATGCTAATTAAAATAAAAGGATCTAACTATTTACATAAAAATAAAAGTAAACTAAGTGCATAAATGGAAATCCGTTCTACTAACTAAAGGGAAAGAGAGCATGTAAATAAAAATGAGCATAAAATAAAATAAAAGCATGTAAAAAACAAAGACGAAGAGGCTTTTGAAGCCATATCATTTCTCATTAATTTTATGGCTACAATTTGCATAATATTATGAGATAATAAAACTCTATTACATGGACATAAGAGTATTATTTATACATGACTAAGACCATAATCCATTTTTAAGGAACTCCTTAAAATGCCCTTTAGGTAGTGTGGCCTTCAAGTTATCATTAGCATTAAATTAATCCTCCATTAAATGTACATGTGCCTTTAATCCCTACTAACATGTTCATTAGCTTTTAATTGTGGTCCATTAGTTAGTGGGTAGGTGAGGTCCTCTATGATTACATGAATTCTTTATTTTCTTCATTTCTTTGGTTTTCAAGTCTTGTATATGCATTTTTCCATGAAGCCACTTCCAGGTTGAATCCAAATTCCTACAAAAAAAAAATTAAAATGTGCAAGTAATTTTCTTTTCAAATTAATTCACACATGGAAATTACTGATTTTCCCCCATGTACATGCATGAATGATGACTTGAAAGCATTTTTTAAATTTGGTTTTAAACATGTAAAAACATCCAATTATGACATTTATTTTACTAAAATGAGATTAAGTGTGTGAGCAAAAATATACATTTTTGCATGCACATCAAATACCCCCACACTTATCTTTTTATTCATCCTTGAATAAACTAAAACTAAGATAAATCCATTTTTGCAGGAAACACAATTGCATTGAGCGTATGCAATAAGCCGTTAAACCTCTAAGTGTCCCTAGTAGGACGAGTGTTATCTCGTGAGGTTTTTCAACGAATACTGCCGAAAAAATCCAAATGAAACATAAAAAATTCTTAAGTGCAAGATTTACTTACAAAATATGAATGCATGTTTTTGAAATTATTTACAGACGAAGAATTTACTTTTAAATTGATATGAATAAGTAAAATATAAGTTCTGGTCATTATCAAGAAATTTAAGTCCTTTTACTCATCAAAACTTCCAACAAAAATTAAGTTATCATCACAATTAGACTTTAGTTTGGCTATTTGTTTTGGTTGATAACATAGTGCAACTATGAAATGGATCCTTAGTTGATTATGAAAAAAATTCGAAGTGGTATTTTTATTTCTTTTGCATAACAAGTCGAATCAACTAAGTTAAAATAATGCTTGGATTTCAATTTCTCACTCTCTCTATTTTTGGAAGTATTGATATTGTTATTATTTACACACCTAACTCAGATAAACTGAGGCCAGATATACCGATCATGCACTGCCTTTCAGACTTACATGAGAAGCGTACAGAGCATGATGAGTGAACATTTGCGCATAAACACATGACTCTAGATGGTTATTTTTATTAAATCTATTTGCACGCACCTAACTCAGATAAACTGAGGCCAGATATACCGATTATGCATTGCCTTTCGGGCTTATGTGAGAGGAGCACAGAGCATGCCAAGTGTACACACTTACATGTGAACACTTGAATCTTGGTGCTTTTTATTAGATAAAAGCTTTTTCTTCTTTTTATTTTTAATGAAGAGAGAGTTTTGCAAAACCATCTTAGCACCACTTTAACTTAGAAGATCAAAAGGTTATCATCTTTACTTTAAATCAACCACTCTTTTAAACAAAGATTACAATTAGGACATACTTCATAATTAACACCTACGAACATTCCTATCTACTAGTTAAACCATAGTTACTTGTAATCAAACCTTATTTTTATTTTTTGAGCCAGATAAATTTTCAAAAATTTCAATTCAATAACCAGAAACATATACTTATCCTAAAGTGTTTCTTCAAAAGTAAATAAATATACTAAAAAGAAAATTTGTATTTGGAATATTTTTTTTGTTTTTCTTTTTTTAAGTTTTGAGTTTTGGAAGGAAAAATGTAGAAAATAAACCATGAAGAATCAAAAATGAACATGAGACTCCCCTCCCACACACACTTAATTTTGACTGTGTCCTCGCAGTCAATGCATGATATAAAGAGTGTAACGGGAAAACATATATACATATTTACAAGAGCGGGTTTCTTACTAGACGTAGTATGGCTCACGAAGAGTCATGAGCTCCTCCTCATGATCACTCAAAAATTCCAAGTATGGTTTTAAGCGATTTATTGACTTTAAAAATTGTTCCATCCCTGGAGTTTTGTATTTCTATGGAACCATATGGAAAAACAGTTCATACCACAAAAGGTCCAGTCCATCTTGATTTTAATTTTCCAAGGAACGAGTGAAGTCTAGAGTCATACAAAAGAACTTTTTGGTTTGGCAAAATTGTTTTTCTTCCGATAGATTTGTCATGAAAAACTTTGATTTTTTCCTTTTAAATTTCGAGTTTTCATACGCATCGTCTTAAGTTCTTCTAGTTTGTTGAGTTGTAGTTTTCAGTTTTCAAATGGTTTTCTCCAAGATTTGTTTGATTTGGTGATTTGAAACTTCAACTTGACAAAGTTTAGGGACGGTAAGGAGTGGATAACTTGTGGATGATCGAGTTTTTCTTCGTTAGAGTTTCACATAATCGATTGCAAAAATGGGTTCCATTATCTCTTATTATTGTGCGAGGTGTGCCAAACCGCAAAAAGATGTTTTTTGAAGGAATTTCACAACAATTCTACGGTCATTGGTTTTACATGGAATGGCTTTGAACCATTTAGATACGCAATAAATAACAAGAAGAATGTACAAGTTTCCAAAAGTGTTAGGGAATGGTCCTATAAAATCAATCCCCCAAACATCAAAAATCTTGACCGTAAGATTGGGTGTCAAGAGCATTATATTTCTTTGAGAGATTTTTCCCACCATTTGGCAAAGATCGCAAGTTTACAAAATTAGAATGAGTCTTTGAAAAGAATGGGCGGTAAAAGCTATACTAAAGTACCTTTTCAGTAGTTTTTCAATGACCGAAATGTCCACCGCACGCTTAATCATAACAAAACGAGAAAACACTTCTTGTTTCATAATCTGGAATGCAACGTCGAATGATTTGGTCTAGACAATATTTAAACAAGTATGGATCGTCCCAATAGAAATATTTCACTTGGGACAGCAATTTATATTTGTCCTGTTTGGACCAAGAAGATGAAGTTTCCTTAGTGATTAAGTAGTTCACTATATCAGCATACCATGGATCGGTAGAAATTGAAAGGAGTTAATCATCATCGGGGAATTTTTCATTGATTGGTAAAAGCGATGGTGCATTGGAAAGATGAGACAAGTGATCGGCTATAACATTATTGGATCCTTTTTTGTCTTTGAATGTAAGATCAAATTCTTGTAGTAAAAGGATCCAACGAATTAAGCGAGATTTGGCATCCTTTGTGGCGAAAAGTGCCTTAGAGCCAAATGGTCAGTGTAAACAGTAATGTGTGAGCTTATCAAATATGATCTAAACTTTCAAGTGCGAAAACTACCGCTAGAAGCTCTTTTTCGGTGGTCGTGTAATTAAGTTGAGCATCATTCAAAGTCATACTAGCATAGTTAATAACGTGAAGGATCTTGTTGATGCATTGTCCCAAGACAACACGAACTGCAAAGTTCGAAGCATCACACATTATTTCAAATGAAAGATCCCAATTCAGTGAGCAAATTACTGGAGCAGAAATGAGTTCGTTTTTAAGCCGTTCGAAAGAAGAGACACAATCAGAGTTAAAACCGAAAGAAACATTTTTTTCCAAGAAGAGTAGTCAAGGGCCGAGTAATTTTATTGAAATCTTTTACAAAATATCTATAAAAATCGACGTGTCCTAGGAAAGAGCAAATGTCTTTAATAGATTTGAAAATGGATAGATTTGCAATGACATTGATATTTGCCTTATCAACTTCAATGCATTTATTTGAAATGACATGTCCAAGGACTATGCCATGTTTGACAATGAAGTGGCATTTTTTTGAATTTAAAATTAAGTGTTTATCTTTACATCGCTTTATAACTATCTCAAGATGATGTAAACATTCCAAAAAAGAGTCACCAACAATTGAAAAATCTTCCATAAAGACCTCTAGAAAATGTTCAATCATATCAGAAAAGATACCAACCATGCATCGTTGAAAAATAGCATGGGCATTACAAAGCTCGAAAGGCATGCATCAGTAAGCAAAGGTTTGAAATGGACAAGTAAGGGTCTTTTTTCCTGCAAGAGCGATTGGAATTTTGTTATAGACAGAATAACCATCAAGAAAGCAATAAAACTCATGACCGGCTAATCGTTCCAACATCTGGTCAATAAAAGGAAGTAGGAAGTGATCTCGACGTGTTGCAACGTATAATTTTCAATAGTCAATGAAAACACGCCAACCCGTTTGAGTACTACTCGGTATAAGCTCATTTTGTTCATTTGTGACAATGGTGAATCTTGACTTTTTTGGTACGACATGAATTGGGCTAACCCACATGCTATCATATATTAGATAAATGATGCCATTTTAAAGAAGTTTAAGAATTTCTTTGCGCACTACATCTTTCATTTTAGGATTAAGCCTATGTTGTGCATCACGAGTAGGTTTGGCTTTGTCGATTAAATGGATGTGGTGTTGAACAATAGTAGGGCAAATTTCCTTTGTGTGAGAAATTGACCATCCAATCGCTTCTTTATTTTTCAAGGATAGAAAGAAGGGATGTTTCTTGGTCAAGAGATAACTCAGTTGAAATTATAACAGGAAAATTTTCATTGTCACTTAAGTATGCGTACTTAAGGTATGAGGGAAGAGGTTTGATTTTTAACTTCGGAGGCTGCACAATCAAAGAATTCGATTGAGATTCAGACTCAACTGGAAGCGATTCAAATGGAAGCATGTATTCAATCTCGTTGGGGATTTCCTGAAACAATTTTTCATACTCGATCTCGCTCTTATCGTTAAAGTCAATCATCTCATTTTCAAAGTTTTCATCAATGGCATTGACTTCCAACGTATGGTCAATCAGTTCATTAGATTGATTTTCTAAGTTGAAAATGTTAAGATCTAAGGTCATATTGCCAAAATAGATTTTTATTGACCTATTATGATAAATGATTAAAGCATTTGAGGTGGCTAACAATGATCGGCCCAATATCAATGGGATTTGATTCGTCGGGTTGGTCATAGGTTTTTCAAGAACGATAAAATAAAAGGGCAATATGAATTGTCCTACTCTAACAAGCATGTCCTCAGTTTCTCCTACAGGCTTCTTAACGAAACGATCAGCAAATTGAAATGTGACCTTTGTTGGTTTGAGCTCACCTAAGCCTAATTGTTCATACACATAGTATGGAATCAAATTGACACTTGCGTCTACGTCTATCAAGCATTTGTTAATCGCCCTGTTTCCAATTGTACACCAGACCATGGGGCAGTTGGGATGTTTGTATGTAACAGGAATGGATTGGGACAAGACTTCACTCAGACTGGCCGTTAAGAAGACTTTTTTGGACACTTGGGTATGTCTCTTTTGGGTACATAAGTATTTTAGGAACTTATCATAAGTCGGGACTTGTTGAATGATATCAAGAAGCAAAATGTTCACTTTCACTTGTTTGAAAATTTCTAACACCTTTTCCATTTGTTCAAGAATGTTTTCTAGCACAATGTCTAAAAGGAAATGGAGCATGTAACTCAGCAGGCTGGTCTGCTTGAGTTGGAAAAAAGTTAGAATAAAATTGTACTCATTGTTCGGTTCGACAGTTGGATCGGAATCGTTTGTAGTTTTCAAAGTGTCGAGAGGAACTTCTTGTCTTTTTTTGGATTGACAACTTGTTCGTCTATTTATTTACTAAAATGCAACGTGGTGATCTCGTTCGTTTGGTTCAAGTTGTCATCTTGAACGACATGAGCTTGGGTTAGGTCTGTTTTATGATTTTTGGGGTTCGAAATTAGCTGAATTGGGAAGTGCTTTTTCCTATTCACTTACGTAAGTGGCTAATTGGCTCATTTGCATTTCAAGTTTAGCAATCGATTGACTCGCATTTTGCATTTATGAGGTTAACAAATTTTGCAAATCGCTAGTTGATCTGAGGCTTTGAGTGGTTGCTTTAGCCAAAGTTTCAAGACTTTTCTCAAGTGAAGATAAATATTTCTCACCTTGGGTAGAAAAAGATTGGTGTGGTTGATTTTGGGACGGACCCACAAAATTTTGTTGTTGAAGGGAGGATTCGAAGCAATGTTCAAAAATGCTTGAAAAGTAGTACAGAGCAAATTCATGTTGGGATAATTTTGGTTCCAAGCAAAGTACGGATGATTTCGCCAACCAAGATTGTACATTGAGAAAATTGGTCATTCTTAACCTTATTGAAAGCATTGAGTTGTTCTATCAAATTAGAGCACTGATCGACTATATGGTTCGGATCGTTGCACTTATAACAAATTGGTTGGGAAGCTTGGCTTATTTGGTTGGATGAGAAAATTTTTCCGAATTTATTGATCATTGCGTTGATTTTAGCCTCCAAAGCCAAAGATATCAAGTGTGCGCTCGATTGTGAATAAATGGATTTTTCATTAGAATGACCCCATTGGGATGACTTTTTCGACTAGGTTTTCAAGAAAAAGTCAAGCACTGTCATGATGTTGGGCGAAAAAAATTTCCTTTGTAGATCGATTCAAGCATGGTTCATGAAATTTTCTCAAGTCCATCGTATAAAAGTTGGCAAATGGTCGATGTTTCAAAATTATGATGTGGACATTTTATCAAAAGTTCTTTAAATCTTTCAAAATATTTTCTGAAAGGTTCACCGCCGAATTGATAAAAATTGACAATTTCTTTTCAGATTTGGGTTGTTTTATCAAAGGGTAGAACTTTTTAAAGTAAACTGTAATGAATAATTCCCAAGTTTTGATCGAAATTATTGATAAGCTGTATAACCATTTTTCAGCATAACCAGCAAGGGAAAATGGAAATAACTGAAGTTTGATTATGTCATCACAAAGTTGTTGAAGATTAATAGTTGCGCAAATTTGTTCGAATTTCATTAAGAAGATGTATGCATCATCATGTTCAAAATTGACAAATTTTGGAAGCGTGGAAATACGGTGGAAATGAATTTTGAAATGGTTAACCATTAGGGCAGGTAACGTGATGCAAGAAGGAATAAAAACTCTATCAGAAAAGATTTCATCCTTGATAGTTCATGGGTCATTTCGTTTACCATTGTTGGAGGATTGTTTGTTCAAGTTAAACAATCTATTGTTGTGTCATGAGTCCAAGTACTTCTGCACAAGAAAAGTCAAGGAGAGAAAGAAGTTTGGATTGAGTTAAGAGAATGAAACAAGATTTAGAAAATGAAATCGAGTGAAAAAAATTAAAAAAATTTAAAAAAAGGAAAAGTATCTACGAAGGAAAATTTATTTTTCAAAAGGGAGATTTAACCTTTGTTTTGCTCGATTTTTAATTTTTTTTCTTTTTTTAATATGTTTTGTTCTTTTTTAGTTTTTGAAAAGATTTTTTTCTGAATTTTTTGTTTTTTGTTTGAATTTTTTTCTTTTTTTCAAAGGAAAAGATTTTTTCTTTTGGATTAAAAAAGGACTAAGTTAAGTAAAATGATAATTTATTTAGTTTTGGATTTTTTTCGTTTTATTAATATATGCATGAACTAATGCAACTATATGAATGCAAGGGCTTAATTACAAAGTTTTTGTTCATAGTAGCTCCTAAACCAAAATTGTATAATCACACTTTGTCTTAATCCAACAAAATAGTTCTTAGCCAGGTAACGTAAAGGACTTATCGGTTCACCACGAATCACCATAGCAATGCAGCCGAAGTTTTATGTACCTTCATAGAAACCATCACTATAATATTTACGAATCACCATAATATTTATATATGATTATTGCCCTGCTATAGCCTAGACGCCAAGAAGTTAAATTGTCAAAAGAAGACAAATGATCAAGATATAATTAAGCCCTAGGTGAGCTTGTGATTCCTTTAAATCCAAAGTCCAACAATTATTATTAGTCAAATTCTACAATGAAATGCAGTTTGTGGGCCAAGGAAGGGGTGATGAGATCCCTCACCTTATGTGGATTCAAGTGATGCCCTTAGAAAAGAAAATAAGATGGTATGAATGCAAAACAGAAATTAATGATGCAACTACGAATGAAGTTTGTTTTCGTCTTTTAAATTTTTTTAACTGCAGGCAACCAATAATGCAAGGGAAAAAGCAAGAGATACGAGCATGATACCAGAGTTTGTAGAATTATTAGCAAATTATTTTAAAAGCGGCGAATATTTTGGTTTTTTTATGCAAGCGAGTAGAGCAGGGCAATTTGTCTCCTTCTACTTTTGCAACCTGTAAATGAGAAAAAAACAAACACAAATGAAAGCAAATGAAAATGAAGAAAAAAATTTAAATAAAGTAGAAAGAACTTGTCTAAAACTTAAATAAAAATAATTAAACTAAAACTCGAATTATCAAGCTAAATGAAAGTACTATTTTTTTAGAAAGCTAAGAAAAGAAACAAAATGAATTTACTTTAAAAGGTACTTTTTTGTGAAGTTTTGTTTTTACAACAAATGAATTGTAAAACAACTTTTAAAGGATTGACCAAGTCTAACAAATACTGGTCCAAACAACAAATTTGAAAACACATTATACTTGTTAAAATATAACTAAGAAGATACACTGCAACATATACCAAAAGACGGAATAAAACAAAAAAACAAATCATAATAACTCAAATGTAAAATCATTCACTTGGAAAAACAAATTAATTTGGTCATGAATTGGTGTTTGTGTGATTTGGGGTTGATGATTCGACGGTTATTGGTTGTCGAGGCGATTGCAAGGAAGAAAGGAAGTGAAGTTGTGTCTGATGCAAACGAGGGTTCAAGCGATTGATTGGAGGTGTAGATTGGAGTGCGAATTTTAGGAAGGAGGAGGATGAGGTTTGATTTGGGGGGTTTGTATTAGATGAGGCGATTTAAGGCGTGAAGAAATGGTTGTGTTTGGTTGGTGACCTAAGAATTGATGGAATGCGAGGAGGATTATGTTGTAGTACTAGTTCAGGTTGAAGGAGGAGATGAGGTAATAGAAATTGTAGTAGAAGTGATGAGGTAAATGGAGTTGTTGAACTTTTGGAGAAGGAAGTGTGGCAGACTGAAGGGGCAGGGGAGGAGTATAATGATGTAGTTGCCGATGGTGTTTGTTGTTTGTGATTATGGAGCAGGGGTTCGTAGTTGTTTTGGGTTTGAGGAGGTGGAGCAACAGTTAAGGTGATGGAGGAGGTTGAAGTGGAAATATGGTAATGGAGGGAAGTGTTGCAATGGGTAGTTGGAAGTTATGTGTGATGATGAATAACAGTGAGGATGAGGAGCAATGGATGTTTGGTCGATTGACTTGGAAGGATTTTGGTGGTGAGTGTTGTTAATATAGGTGGCAACAATGTGGTTGGAGTGATATGAACATGTAATGTGCACTGTCATGGTAATTGAATGGAGGGAGGGAGTTGTGGATGGAAGAAGCAGTGGAAGGTTGGTGATGTTGATGGATGCATAGGTTGATCATACAGGCAGTGGAGAAGTTAGTATGTGAAGTGCATGCCGGTGGCAGAGATGTAGGGATGTTGAAGTTGTAAGAAGAAAGAGTAATAGTAGTTTATGTTGAAGATGGCCAGAGGGGATGAATGTTGATGATGTATGTTGATGGTTGTGATGGTATTGGAGGAGATGATGGTATGTTGACGGTATGCTGATGGTTAGCGGGTTGTTGGCTGAACTATTGGCTGGGAGAATGAAGTAGAGTTGGTTGTGTTTTGGTAATGGTAACAGTTTGGAGTTGGCAGCTTGATGAGGCATCTAAGATGTATGTTGATGATGTATGGCAGGCAGTGGCAGTGGTTTGGTTTGATGAAGGACTGAGAAGTTGATGAATGCAGTTGTGAAGTAATGCAGGGAGGAGTTTGTAACATCCCTAATTTTTTTATAGCATTATCCAGGAGATTTAATTAGATAAATTAAATAGAATAATGATGATAAGAAGATTGAGATTTGAATAAACTATATAGCGCCATGCTTATAAATAAGATAAATGAGCTTTAAATTGGTTTATTGGTTAATTAAACTACACATGGGCATATTAGTAAATTAGCCAATTAATTATACACGGCTATACACTCCATGTTTTTGCATTCATGGTCATCTTATTTCTCAAATCAAAATAAATGCAAGAACCTTAATAGAGTCGGCCATTAACAAAGGAGAACAGGAATTTTAATCTAAAGCTGAGGATCAAATGCTAGGAAGGATTGATCAACAGCAAATCTTAAATTCCTTATCAAGTTTAAGGTGAATAATAATCTTCTACCATCTCTATTTTTGTTCTATGATTATATGGTTTCAGATTTATGATTTAAATTTGCTTTTGTGATAAAATGAATAATGATATGGTTGAGTTATATTATGATGATTTGTTTTAATTCAAAATCACATGAATTGGTACGGTGTAGTATAAAACCGAGATTATATGATTTCAGATTGCCAAGGAAAATTTTATGTTATATAAAATATGATTTTGGAGATGATTTTTAATTTTCAAAATTTCCCAAGCCATGGAAATTTTATTATGAACTTTTGATGAAAGATATGATACAACTGGGTTTAAAATTTATTTCATGAATTTTTTGAAGAAATTGGGTCTAAAATTTTAATATGTTTGATTACATGATGAAACTAAATTTCTGTGATTTTTGGGGATTTTTCCTAATTGATTTACTAAGAAAAATAAATTATTTTAAAAGAGGACTTTTCTGAAATAATTGGTTTTAGTATATGGAAGGGCTAAAACATTGCATTTTTAATGATTTTAATTTAGTATTAATGTGGCAATTGTCAAGGTAAAGTATTTGAAATTTTTTAAGGTAGTCAATCATGGTGTTATAAATGGCAGCTTAGTTATAAAGTAATTTCTATTTTGGTTATAAACAGCGTTTCAAGAAAAAGGAAGTTCCGTCTATTTCGGAGGCACCTTTCGACTCCTTTACCTCTGCTCCATCCCAGTCGAAACCATCATTGTTGAAACCCAGATAGTCGGAACCAACGTACATGGTATCAATGGAAATTAGTATGAAGTGCATTGGTAAGTAGCGGAAGGTAGGGTGTCGATAGCTATGCTTACATCAGAGTTGAAACCAAGGATTCAATTTTAAAAATATCAATACCTGCCTAGTTTTGAAGGGTTTTTGACCTTGTCGAGACCCTCTAGAGTCGAAACCTTGGGTAGTTTTATAAAGTTAAATTCTTGCCTTGATTTACATAAAGTTTTCACCATAGTCGAAAGCCGTGCTTTGAAACTTTATAAATAGCTTTCGAGAGACTGGTTTCGACTAAGTGAAACCAAGCGGCAAATTTTCCTTTTGACTACATTGAAGTCATCTAAGTTGTCAAAGGGGTTACTTCAATTTTATTTAAACGTTTTTCCTCATTGCTTACGAAAGGGTTTGGGGTTTTGAAGGAGATGGAGTCGAAAGGGGGTTTTGACTCAGACCTTCGAATTTTTGATTTTTAATGCCTCTATGCTCTCGACTGAGATGGCTCTGACACCATCAATTTTTACCCAAACTAATTTTTGTGGGTTTCTAAAGAGAAACTTTCGTATACAACCTTTTTGAACCAAATGATGTTTTTAAAAGAGTAAACCCAATACTTTCAAAAAGGATACTTTCATTTGTTTTGAAGCAATATAGTTTAAAAAGATGATCTGATACCATCAAAAGGTATAATAGGTTTCGAAAGAGAATGTTTATTAATGGCTTCAAAAGGTATGTATACAATGTTTTGAAAAGAGGTTTTGCTTTCGAAGGAGGCTGTACAAAGGTTTCGAAAGAGATTTTTTTATGCTTTCAAAACATATACCCAATCTCAATTTAAAATAATAACCATTGCATTAATAAAGATTTTTAAATGTTATTCACTTTGATATTAACCCATAACTGTATTTTGGGGAATGGGCAAAATAACCAATTAGGTTGACCCAGTAGTGAATATAACTTAACAGATGTTAAATTAAATTAAAGATATTAGCAGAGGCCAATAGGTTTATAGTAAGCCCATGAAAACTGCATGATATTGGCAGGGGCCAATAGGTTCATCATCAGCCCATGAAAATTATTATTTGATACTGGTAAGGGCCAGTAGGTTTGTAGTTAGCCCATGAAAACTATATCCGATTAAGATATTGACAGTCAACCAATGGCTCCTAGTTAGCCCATGAAAACTAGGATAAAAAATAAGATATTGGAGTTATCAGTAGGTTCTTAGTGATCCTATGAAAATTATGTAATTGGATAGACGGTGCTTAACATTTAAAGTTAATAGTATACCTAGAAACTATAATTGATACAAATATTCAGAATGAATGTGGATGGATAATCCAAAATTGATTCATTTTATTTGCATATCATCATATTGTTTTTTAAATACTATGTTTTAACCATTGTGGACGCAGGAGCATAGTATATGGTGTTATAAATGTTTTATGATACTAGTGAGGGAAAAACTGTTCCGCTAAGCGGCATGGTCTTACTAGATATCTAAGCGGTTTGAGATAGTAAATTATTATTCATACCAGGCATTATGTCCGAGTCGAAGTTTTTGGGCATCCATAGCCGTTAGTTTTGGGCCTCCGAATAGGGGGATGTTACAAGTTGGATCAGAGCATAGGTTTATGAAACTTTAAAAGAAACATAAATCTAAAAGATTTTTCAAACATAATCCAATGAATCAGATAATAAGATTTGAGTTTGGGTTAATGTTATAGTAACATACTTGTATTTTCTACATATAGTTATATATATATAAGTATATATCCCCCGTTCTTTTAGACCGTTCTTTTGTACGCTACTAAGGCTCATATGCAGATTTACAAGAAAGAAGAAATGGAAGCAGGAAACGAAAGAGGAAATCCCAGTGGAGGAAGCACCACAACTAACGAAAATTCTCAACCCAGTACAAGGAGAAACTTGGGTAGACCGACTAATGCTAGTAACCAAAATGCGGAAGCTAATATGGATGCTAGAAATTCACTAGTAGATATGGGGTCAATGTATCAGTTCTTTGCTGGTTTCGTGCAAGCTGGAGCTGCTGCTGGAGTTGCTGGAAATGAAGGAGGAGCTAATCCTATAGCCCTAGTTGGGCATTTTCGTTTGTTGACAGAGATTACATCGGTTTAGGTGGGAAGCCATTCTTGGAAATAGAGAGTTCCATAGAGTTTCAGAATTGATTGTTGCATTGTGAGCGTTTATTTACCGATTTAGTTCTGAATGATGGACAAAAGAGGAGGTTGGCCTCTAGATAGTTGTAAGAGCCATAACTGCATTGGTGGAACAGTGTCACCGCCAGAGTGATGGAAGAGCAATTAACTTGGAATGATTTTAAGAAGTGATTTAAGCATAAGTTTGTATCTGAGTTTGCTAAGTCTGAGCTGATGAGGAAGTTTATGGATTTAGTGCAAGGAGAGATGTCATTAGTTGAGTTTGCTACTAAGTTGGAAGAGCTGTCTAGATATGGATATGCTATTATAGATATTGACATCAAAAGGAATAAGAAGTTCATTCGAGGACTGAGGCCCGAGCTTGCTAGAATGACCATGACACATATCCGTGATCCTTGTAATATAGTGGTGGAGATGGCTATTCGCCACGAGGAGCTTCTTGCTGATTTAGTTAAAGAGAAGTCGGTGGGAACATAGGGTTCTCAGGGAAAGAAGAGGAAGATCATTTAGAAGAAGGGAACCTAAAAGGGAGACACTGCCAAGAAGTCAAAGCTGAGGTAATTTTCTATATGTGTGATAAGAAGGGTCACTTTGCTAATAAATACCGGTAAGGAAATGGGAAGAAAGCTGCAGGTAAGAAGAATGCAAAATGCTTCAACTGTGATCAAGTTGGGCATTACAAGAATCAATGTCCAGAACAAGTTAGGGAGGACAAAGGAAAAGTATTTACTATAGGACCAGCTAGGCCTACTGTAGTAGATAAGAAAAGACTTTGATGGAAGGTATGATCTTGATTCAGAGTATTTTAGTTAGAGTACTTTTTGATACCGGTGCATCACATTCATCTATATCTCAATGTTTGGTTGAAAGATTATGTCTAGAACCCACTTACCTTGTTACTTCCTAAAGGGTTGCGAATCTAATAGGAAGTTATGCAAATCTAGGGTTAAGATGTGACCAGTTAGAACTTGACTTGTTAGGTTATAAGTTTGCATGTAGTTTGTATGTTATTGATTTCGTAGACTCGGTATCATTTTGGGTATGGATTGGTTGAGTAAGTGTGAAGCTAGGATATTTTGCCAGGATAGGGAAACATCACTAAGACACCTAGCAGTCATAACTGAGTGATATTCTCAGTAGAGAACACTGATTGGAGTGCTAATGCGATGCTTAATGCCATGGAGGTAGGAAATGAATTAAGTCAGGTTCAAATGGCCAGAGAGTTTGCAAATTTATTTGAGCCAGTCACTAGACTGCCCCTAACAAAGAGCTGTTGAGTTTTGAATAGATCTTATGCTAGGAGCTGAACCAGTAAGTAGACCATCTAGCAGGATGACACCAACTAAGATGAAGGAATTAAAGGTGCATATAGTGGATCTAGAAGGAAGGAATTTTATTTGACCAAGCAGTTCGCCTTGAGAAGCGGTTGCGGTGTTCGTGACGAGACCAGATGGGTAGTTAAGGATGTGTATTGACTATCATAAGTTAAATAACAGGACAATTAATAATAAGTATCCTTTGCCAAGAATAGATGATCTATTTGATTAGTTGAGTGGAGCAAGAGTGTTTTTCCAGTTGGATTTGGCGATAGGTTTCTATCAGTTGAGAGTGGAAGAGAATAGCGTTCCTTTGACTGCATTTTGAACAACGTATGGTACATATGAGTGGTTGGGGATACCATTTGGATTGACAAATGCACATGGGTTCTTCGTAGATTCGATGAACTGAGTTTTCAGAGAGTGCTTGGATAGGTTTGTACTAGTATTTATTGATGACATTCTAGTATACTCTAAGGATAAGAGAGAGCATGAAGTTCAATTTAGAGTGGTGCTTGAGACACCGAGGCGGAATTAGCTAAAGGCGAAATTTACCAAGTGTCATTTCTGGAAGAAATAGGTAAAGTTTCTTTGTCACATGGTTTCAAAGAAAGGATTATCAGTCGATCTAGATAAGATCGAAGCTGTGAATAATTGGAAAAGACCAAAGCCGGTGACTGAGATCAGGAGTTTTCTTGGAATTACTAGCTACTGCTGGAGATTCATTAAGAATTTCTCGTAGATAGCTTGGTTTGACAAATGTGAGGAGGAATTTCTTAAGTTAAAGCAATTATTGATCAATGCACCCGTGTTAGTAGTTCTAGATGGAAACCAAGGTTTGTGGTCTATATTGATGCCTGTGGAACTAGATTAGGAGAGGTATTGATGCAGAGTGGTAATGTCATTACCTACGCATATAAACAGCTTAGACCATATGAAGTTAGATATCCTACTCATGATTTGGAGTTGGCAGTTGTGATCTTCGCATTAAAGATTTGGAGACATTATCTCTTAAGGGAGAGATTTGAATTATATATCGACCATAAGTCTTTACGGCATTTATTCTCTCAGAAGGAGTTAAATATGAGACAAGAAGGTGGCTAGAGTTTTTGGCTCCATAAGATTTTGGTATAGAATACACAACAAGAAAATGTAATAAAGTAGCAGATGCTCTTTAGTAGGAAACATGAGAATGCGGTGTTAGCTATGTTGGCGGAATGGAAAGATTTGGAAGCTTTAGCCAGTTGTGGTGCACAGTTAAGATCAACTGCTAGATCTAGTTAGAGTACCGCTAGACTATCTTGTTTAGAAGTTTGACCAGTATTGATTGAGAGAATTGCTTCTAAGCGGAAGGAGGATCCGGTTTTAGCAAAAAGGATCAGAAGGCCTGAGGTTGGAATAGAGATTGATGGTTCAAAGGATTTAGCCTTGACCAGAGAGGATGGTTAAGAAAGAAGGGACGGTTGTGTGTTTCGAATGTGGAGAATTTAAGGGAAGAAGTTCTTGGAGAATGTCATTAAACCAAGTTTATGATTCATATTGGAGGAATCAAGATGTATTAGGATATGAAGAGGAGCTTCTATTGGGAAGGCATGAAGAGGGATGTTGGCTTGTTAGTTAGACAATATGCAAACTGTCAACAAATGAAAGCTGAATAGAAGAAACTAACTGGGTTACTACAGCCTTTAGAGATTCCATTTTTAAAATGGGATTCGATATCCATGGATTTTATTAACGAGTTGCCAAGGCCAAATAGAGGTAATGAAAGTGCATGGGTTATAGTGGACAGATTGACCAAGAGTGAACATTTTATTCCAGTTAAGTCAACCAGAACGACACCTGTTTTAGCTAAGTTGTTCCTAAAGAACATAGTTAGAATGCATGGAGTTCCTAGTAGTATAGTGAGTGACATAGATGCATTGTTCACTAGTGAATTCTGGAAGAGTCAACAAGAAGTAATGGGTACCGAGCTTAATACGAGTACTGCATATCACCCTCATACAGTTGGGCAGACAGAGAGAATCAATAAGTTACTTGAAGATTTGTTGAGAGCTTGTGTATTAGACTTTGGTGGAACTTGGTAAGATCATCTACATTTGGTTGAGTTTTCCTGTAATAATAGTTACCATACTAGCATATGAATGGCGCCATTTGAAACTTTGTATGGAAGAGCATGCAAATCCCCATCCTATTGGTTGGAGACTGGAGACAGATTGGTTTTAGGTCTAGATTTGGTTAGAGAACCATCAGAGAAGATTGAGTTAATCCAGGGAAGGATGAAGGAAGCTTAGTCCATACAGAAGAGTTATGTAGATAAGAGGCGTAAGGACCTAGAATTCTCAGTTGGAGATAAGGTATTCATTAAGGTATCACCTATGAAGGGTGTGATACGTTTTGAAAAGTCAGGGAAGTTAGCCCCAAGATATGTAGGTCCATTCTAGATTATAAAGAGGATTGGAAAGCTTGCTTACAAAATAGAGTTGCCGAGCAGTTTGACAGGTGTCCATAATGTATTTCATGTGTTTCATTTTCATAGTTAGTGCATGATCCAAAAACTACTATTCCTTCGATAGGGTTGGATGACTTAGTGGTATAGCCTAATTTGACTTTTGTTAGACTATCAGTTCGGGTTGTAGCTAGAGATGAGAAAATATTAAGGAAAAAGACAGTCAGGTTGGTAAAAGTTTAGTGGAGCGACAACGAGAATGAATGTATTAGGGAGACAGAGAACATGATTAGAGATACTTATCCTGATTTGCTTTGAGGGTATGTCTATATTAGATTTATATAGATATTTGTTAGTCAGTTATACTAGTATGGTTGTTAGGTGTTGTTACAGATGATTGCTATATTTAGTATTTAGTCCGTACTGAATTTCGAGGACGAAATTCTTTAAGAGAGAGCCTGTAACATCCATAATTTTTAATAACATTATTTAGCAGTTTTAATAGTTTTAGTTAGATAAATTAAATAGAATAATGATAATAAGGAGATTGAAATTTAAATAAATTATATATGGCCATGCTTATTAATAAGATAAATGGGCTTTAAATTGGTTTATTGGTTAATTAAACAACACATAGGCATATTAGTAAATTAGCCAATTAATTATACATAGCTATACACTCCACATTTTGTCCATTCATGTTCATCTTATTTCTCAAATCAAAATAAAAGCATTACCCTAATAGAACCGACCATTAACAAAGGAGAAGAGGAATTTTAATCTAAAGCTAAGGATCAAAAGCTAGGGAGGATCGATCAACAACAAATCTCATATTCCTTATCAAGTTTAAGGTGAATAATAATCTTCTACCATCTTTACTTTTTTCCATGATTATGTGGTTTCTGATTTACGATTTAAATTCGTTTTTATGATAAAATGAATGATGATATGCTTGATTTATATTATGATAATTTGTATTAATTCGTAATCACATGAATTGTACGGTTTAGTATAAAACCAAGAATATATAATTTTAGATTGCAATGGGAGATTTTTATGTTATGTAAATCATGATCTTGGAGATAGGTTTAATTTTCAGAATTTTCCAAGCTATGAAAATTTTATTATGAATTTTGGATGAAATATATGATATAATAGGGCATAAAATTTATTTCATGAATTTTAGGAAGAAATCGAGTCTAAAATTTTAATGTGTTTGATTACATGATGAAACTGAATTTTTATGATTTTTGAGGATTTTCCCTAATTGATTTACTAAGGAAAATAAATTATTTTACAAGAGAGGCTTTTCTAAAATAATGGTTTTAGTATATGGAAGGGCTAAAACATTGCATTTTTAATGATTTTAATTTGGTATTAATGTAGCAATTATAAAGGTAAAGTATTTGAAAAGTTTTAAAGTAGTTAATCAAGGCGTTACAAATGGCAGGTTAGTTAAAAAGTAATTTCCATTCTTGGATATAAAACAACATTTCAGAAAAAAGGAAGTTCCGCCTATTTCGGAGGCACCTTTCGACTCCTTTCCTCTGCTCCATCCCAGTCGAAACCATTACTATCGAAACCAACATAGTCAGAACCAAGGCACTTGGTATCAGTGGAAATTGGTACAAATTATATTGGTAAGTAGAGGAAAGTAGGGTGTCGAAAGCTATGCTTACGTCAGAGTCGAAACCAAGGATTAAATTTAGAAAGATTAATACCTACGTAGTTTTGAATGGCTTTCGACTGTGTTGAGACCCTCTGAGTCGAAAAGTTTTCAACACAGTCAAAAGTCATGCTTTCAAAAGAGACTTTATAAATAGCTTTCGAAGGGGAACCTTTTCTTTAATAACAAGCTTTCGAAAGACTGGCTCCGACTGAGTCGAAATCAAGCGGCTAATTTTCCTTTTGACTACATTGAAGTCACCTAAGTGGTTGAAGAGGTCACTTCTGCTTTACTTAAACCTTTTTCCTCATTGCTTACGAAAGGGGTTAGGGTTTCGAAGGAGATGGAGTCGAAAGGGGGTTTCGACTCAGACCTTCGAAGTTTTGATTTTTAAAGCGTTTATGCTTTCGACTAAGATGGTTCTGACACCATCAATTTTTTCCCAAACTAATTTTTGTTGGTTTCGAAAGAGAAACTTTCGTATATAACCTTTTTGACCCAAATGATGTTTTTAAAAGAGTAAACCCAATACTTTCAGTAGGGGTACTTTCATTTGTTTCGAAGCACTATATTTTAAAATGATGATTTGATACCATCAAAAGGTATAATAGGTTTCGAAAGAGAATGTTTATTAATGGCATCGAAAGGTATGTATACAATGTTTTGAAAAGAAGTTTTGCTTTCGAAGGAGGCTATCCAGAGGTTTCGAAAGAGATGCTTTTATGGTTACAAAACATAAACCCAATCTCAATTTAAAGTAATAACCATGGCATAAATAAAGGTTTTGAAATGTTATTCACTTTGTTATTAACCCATAACTATATTTTAGGGAATGAGCAGAATAATCAGCTAGGTTGACCCAGTAGTGAATATAACTTAAGAGATGTTAAAATCTTAATTAAAGATATTGGTAGGGGCCAATAGGATTACAGTAATCCCATGAAAATTGTATCCAGGTTAAAATATTGGCAGTCAGCTAATAGTCAGACCATGAAAATAGTAGGGGCCAGTAGGTTTGTAATTATCCCATGAAAACTATATCCGAATTAACATATTGGCAGTCAGCCAATAGGTTCCTAGTTAGCCCATGAAAACTAGGATAAAAAATAAGATACTGGAGTTACCAATAGGTTCTTAGTGATCCCACGAAAACTAAGTGATCGGACAGATAGTCCTTAACATTTAATAGGTTAATAGTAAAACTAGAAACTTTAATTGATATAGATAGTCAGAATGAATGGGGATGGGTAATCCAAAATTGATTTATTTTCTTTGCATATCATCATACCATTTTTGAAATACTATGTTCTAACTATTGTGGATGCATAAGCTTAGCATATTTTTTTATAAATGTTTTATGATACTAGTGAGGGAAAACCCATTACTACACCATATTGGCAGTTTTGTAACTCCCCATGTGGAAGAATCGCAACGGTTTTGAGCCGTTGCTAAATAAAAATGGTTTGCAGCTGTTGTAAAAATGGGCGTTTTAAATTTTAGTATTCAAAGCCGTTGTGTAGTTTTCCTAAAAAAGTTTAATTGTTGACCACTTGCGTATATAACCTCCTCACCATTCCAAAATATTACACCTCTTAATTTTACTTCCTTCCTCCACGTGTTTGACCTAATTAATTGTCCACATTTCTCTCCATTTTCCCTAACTGCACGCAAATCATCATTGACCTGAGCGACTGCAAATCATCATCGACCTGAGATCAACTGTTGGAACCCTCGGCTATTCAAAATTGAGCAATAAGGTTCGTTCTCTTTTGATTTTTATCATTATAAATACAATAATCGTGTAAGACTGTAAAATTAACATATTTTTTTAGTGTATGTGGGTTATGTTTACAGATCTGATGTACTGAAATTCCCTTTGAGTGGATGAAGTTTTTGAATTTTTACGTATTGATTTGTGCCATGTTAATCATGAACTAATTTTATTAAAGTTGTCCTTTTTACCTATAGATCAATAATTTGTTCTTTCCTGCTTTGAGCATACAAATACCCTGTTTTGTTCAGTTGTTGATATTGGAAGTTTGTTATATTTTGGAATATTGAATACAAAATTAATAATGTTGCACTTAAGAAGTATCACATGCTTAGCTTTGCTGCAACTGTTATGTTAATCCTATGTGGATGCTAAGCATACAGAGCTTTCTTCAGTTACTGAAATGTATTGTTGAATAAGATTATGTAATGAATGTGCAATCCATGCTACTGATGAGTTCATTATAATTCTCCATCATTGTGGATGGTGCACAGTCTACATATTTAGTGCACTTGGATTTCCCGCTTGCTGCTAGTATTTCAATCTCTTACCGTACATCAGTAGGGATATTCTTTGGGTGTGATAAAGAAACATTTTGTATCTTCGTTTATCATTGAAATTTTCTGCATTAACGTTGAAATTATCCCTGCAGTCATTGCATAATGATTGGTGTTTTCACTTTTAATTGTGCTTTGTATAATTCCATAGGAAAATAGAGGGGGGGAAACATGTTAGCTGATGATTGTCTAAATTTTATGGAAAAGATACGTTGGCTAGAACATCGTCTTGTCGATGTGTAATTCCATTTGGATTTTATATTGCATAGAGAATAATTTAGCATAAGTGATTAGGCATAGGGTAATACATTTGTGATCAGATTATTGGAGTTGTGCATCTGCATTTTAACATGATGGGTTATCCAATATATATATATATATATATATATATATATATATATATATATATATATATATATATATATATATATATATATTGCCCTAACATGAAACGGTATCTCATATTATGTTTTATGCCCAAGATACTTAGTAAAAGGACAAATATATTGTGGACACATAGCAATATAGAAAGATAGTACAAATGCCCTGCTTTGTTCTTTCCTGCTTGGGCTGGAAGTTGGCAGTCCTGATGAATGCAGCAATCCCAAAGTTTTCCTTTATTTGCCTTACTCCTTTATACTCAATCCTCGATCTGTTTTCACAGATGTGTACTAGAACTTAGAAGATATCTAAATTTTTGATACAACCATAGTTTAAATAAATTAAGATGTAGTAAAGGAAAAAACAAAGGAGAGATAAACTTACAAGAATTGATAATACAAATGCTTGATATGATTAGGAGGAGAAAAACATCTGTCTTCATATTGAATGGAGACTTAATATTTGAGAAATATGAATTTTTTTTGAATGAGTTGAAATTAATTGGCGGGACATTTATGCTTGGTTAGAGTAATTCTACTTATTAATTAACTACGGTTGTGTATCATACATCATTGTTATATACCATGGATTTTCATTGAATAGATCAATTTTAAATTAATTGTTATCTAACTTCAGTTATTTTATGATACTATTTTGTAGAATAAGTTCCATTATATGACGAGAGATAATCAGTTATTTTTGACATATGGTGCTATTACTCATCAAAATATTAATAAACGAACTCCGATGCTACTAAGAAAGTGAACATAAAATGGTCTATACTTATTTTTCATTGGTCCATATCTCCGTGTAAATGAATATAAGAATTTATACATCAAACTAGTTTGAGTTATGTCATGTGTTTGTGTATGTCATAAGATAATATAATGAGCTAATAGAAAAATAATTGACAATATATCATATATGATATAACAGGTTAGTATGTCTTCTAGTATAGAGAAATAGTGGTGAAAGAATCCGATCGAAGAACTACACGATATGTGAAAGGAGTGCAGAAGTTTATTGACTTCATTGTGGAAAATGGTGGTAATAAGGAAATCTATTCTTGTTCTTGCACACATTGCAAATATATGAAAATGAAAATTTAATTAGATGATATTCATTACCGTCTACTTAGATGGAGAATTGTCCAATCATATACAATTTGGCATTTTCACGAGGAAGAGTCTGCGGGGAAGCAAAAACAACTCGTTAGTCAAGCCATAAGTACCAATGAGTCCGAACTTCCTAGGATGGAGGATCTGGTTAATGATTCTGATAGATTTCATAATTTTCAACCTACAAGTTTGTTGCCTGATAATAATGGAGAATTGCCTACAATTGAAGTCGATTGGAAGACCAATCAAAGTAGGAAATATAGATCACTTTTTGGTAGTGTAAAAAAGCCATTGTATCCTTTATTTCCAAAGTGGATAACAAAATTGTATGCCATTATGAAGCTGAGTAGCTTGAAAACTCACTACGACTTTTTTGACAATGGTTTGACTGTACTCCTCGAATTTATAAATGAATTACTCGCTGAAACTAACTCACTACCAACAAAGTACTCCGACATGAAGAAGATGATTAAGCAAGTTCGGATGGGTTACAAAACTAATGATGCATGCCTTAATGACTGCATTTTATATTGGAAAGATGATGCAAACAGAGTTTCTTATCCAATTTGCAATGAACAAAGATATAAGACAACATTCAACGAAGAGAAAAGAGCCACCAAAGTGCCACAATAGACGTTGAGACATTTCCCTTTGATTTCAAGATGGAGGAGATTGTATACTATACCGTGGATAGCAGATGCTATGACTTAGCGTGGTCGTGTCAAATCTGATTTAGCTGTAATGCATCATTCATGTGACACTTCTCAATGGCAAGCTACAGATTCTTTTGACAAACACGTTTGCTGCTGAACCACGAAATGTCATGCTTGGAATAGCAACGGATGGTTTCAATCCACATGCATCTATAGCTAACCGTTACAGTTGTTTGCCAGTAATTGTAGTACCGTATGATCTTCCTCCATCAATGTGCACGAAAAGGGAGTTTTCAATGTTAACACTGTTGATTTCTGAGCCAAAACAACCAAGGAAGGATATTGATGTTTATTTGCAACCATTGATAGACGAGTTTAAGTAGTTATAGGAAGGAGTCATTGCATTTTAGTCAATTAATAAATTAGAGTTCACAATAAGAGCTAGGGTATTGTGGGCAATTCATGATCATCCTACGCTTGGGACTTTATCGGGGTGCACAATTTGTGACTATTTTGCATGTCCTATATGTGGGGAAGACGCTTGTGCTTATTATCTTCTTAAAAGAAGAAGATTTGTTACATGGGACATCGAAGATTTCTTCCTTCCAAACACAAGTTTCGAGACAAAAAACAAACTTAATAACAAACAAGGATATCGTCATCCTCCATGGCCATTAAATGGTTATCAAGTTTAAGAGAAGGTAGCGAATATCAAGATGAAAGTTGGTAAAAACAAACCGGAAATTAGCTGGAAAAAAAGAAAACTGATGAGGATTGCCAATGTTCAGGCATGGTATAGGAGGTCCATCCTCTTTTGATTTGCCAAAGCAAATTTGGTCTGACATAATGTTGATGTTATGCATATAGAGAAGAATGTAACCGAGCATCTCATTAGCACAATCGTGGGTCATAAAGACAAGTCGAAAGATGACATCAGAACATGCAAGGATTTGAATACCATGGGTATAAAACAAAAATTGTAGGTGATGGACGATCCTAAAACAAATAAAATAACCATACCAGAGGCAACTTTCACCTTGAGCAAAGAAGAGAAGGTAGATTTTGCACCGTTTTGAAAAGGTTGAAAGTGCCTAGAAAATTCTCTTCCATAACAATGTGAAGATCAATCCTCCTGAACTAACAAATATGAAATTGCATGATAATCACGTCGTAATGCAACAATTACTTCATTTATTGCTTCAACATTCTTATCCACATGGGATCTACGTAATACTATACATCGTATAAGTTTATACTTCAACATTTTATGCTTGAAGGTGATTAACAGGGAACATCTTTTAAAAGCAAAGGCTGGTTTGGTAGAAGCAATGCATGTGTTTGAAAAACATATTCCACCTGCTTTTGTAGATATTAGCATCCATCATAAGGTTCATTTAGCCAATGAAGCATTGATTTGCGGCCCTGTTAGATATAGGTGGATGTATCCTTTTGCATGGTAAATTATTAATTTCAATTTTGTTCATCATTGTTCGATTTAAATAGCTACTGGTTATTTATAATTGATTACCTTCATAGGTTAATGAAAACATATAAAGGATATATGCACAACAAAAGATATATTAAAGGATGTATTGCAACAACATATAACATACAAGATGCTAGTCTTTACTGCATGGAGTTTATGTTAGAAGGAGGTGATGACATTCATGAACGTACTCAAGAGGCTTTTTTAGACGAGGATGATGAGTTTGCCTGTAAGATGCCTCTAGGTAATGGTAAAGTTATAGCTTAACTCAAGTGCTGTTTGAACAAGTTCGTAGATGGGTCCTTAGTAAGTACAATGGATTGGATGAATGAGGGAAGTAAGTTCACGAATAACTCCTGAATTCACATTATTGTAAATCAACTTATATATACGTTTTGAAACGTATATGTCACGGGAGGTATAGCATCTATGTGAAAATACTAAATCTCAATCTCGAAGTGGGGCTACATCCATGGAAGCTTGTCAAAGTTTTACTCTATGATTACGTGGCGAGGTATATATTACATCTTATTACATATTTCACGTGTACTTAAGTGGATCATACGCATTCATGACCACACTTTTGACTTATTTTTTTTAGTTGGTGAAGACCAACAATGTTGGCTCAACTCTTTGGCGGCTAGTAAATGGGCCAAAGTTCAAGGCATGTAGTTATATGAAGAACCAAGTGAATGTGTTTACATTTTCCCCGAAAAGTTACGAAGAGCGGATGGTAACACAAGACAGTGGTGTATGAATGAGAGCAATTAAAAAATTTAGAGCGAGTGGGAACGGTAAAATTATAAGGAAGCAGACACAATGTATTGCAGAGTTGTTCATGAGATAATTGAGCTGGATTACATCGACTTTGAACAAACTGTTTTTTATTGTGATTAGGTAAAGATCAAAGATAAGGTCAATGGTTGCAAGATTGATTCTATTTCAAACTTGATCAAAATAACTTAAAGAAATTAGAGACCGAAGATCGAGTGACTGATAAGCCATTTATTCTTGCATCGGAAGCGAGTCAAGTGTTCTGCTCAAAAGATTTAAAAAAATAACGGATGGTTTGTGGTTTGCACATACCAAAATGGTTGACTAAAAACGTTGATGACATTGAGTTTATTAATGCTTATCAATCAGGCTTTGAAGATAACAAAAAATTAGAACACCTTACCAAATTCATATGTTAATATAAGATGTATTTCTTAATTGAATTGATTTGATTTTCAAGCGTGACTGAATTTAGAACTTTTTCACTATGGATATTGTTCAACGTTTGTAATGTTTGTTTAGTGGTGGTTATTGGTTTTTTTTCAAAACATATATAAAATACTCCAAAAAAGCATGTCTACATTTTAACTATTTTCTTGTTAGGTTGTCAAAATTTAATTAGTTGTTAGTTATCTGTGTCAAGGCTTGGAGATTATATTCCCTATATTTCATATTAAGTTGGCTTTGGCTTTTAAACGTTGGTTATTGATTTTTATTCGAATGATTGTGGTATTTTCTCTAGAGAGAGAGATGCAATGAGGAAATTATTAGTTACAAATAAGGTTATGTCATGGTCATGCACATTTTAGAAGTACGATAACTTGTCGCATGATCTTTCAGCTTGCTTTATTCCATAAGAATGATGATTTCGCCGCTGTCAATTAGATTCATGTTTAAAATATAAAAGATATTGTCAATTTTAAAATTTTCTTTTAGAACATGTTTATTTTCAGTTCCTGTTTGGTTTTTCGTCTCCTTCATATATATAGTTATATTTGTAATTGCAGTGAAAAGAATTCAACAATCAACAATCCTTCATATTTTATTCGTGTATCTCTAATTTACTATCTTCTGTTGCTTACTTATCACGAAAATTCTTACTAAAAATTCAAAAATCAATCTTATAAATTATTATAATTATGTAATACAAATATGGGAATCTATTCATTATTTTGCAATTGGAGTGAAAAGAAATTCAAGTATAGGTGATTTGGTGGGGATTTTGCATGAGGGCTTAGGAATAAAGTAGGAGAAAAAGATAACGCAAGTTTTAGGTGAGAATTCTTTGGCAAAAGATATGCTAATTAGATAATTTAAATGCTTATATTGTATACTTAAATAACCCATTTTCCTATGCATCATCCCTGCATAGAAGCTTCAGTGAACAGGGTGTGTTAGCTTGGATGAGTATATATGTATTCATATGTATATATGAGCATTTTTAAGTGTTTTTTTGGGTTGACATTTCTAGGTTTAGGCAGTGAAGATGCTGCTGTTTTTGTGTGTGTATGTGTATTATTTTTGGGTACAAAACTAGGTATATGTGTATGCATTAGAGTGTAAACTAGTATATGTGTTCCTACATCTATGTATACGAATATATTTTATTTGTGTGATTGCTTGTTAGTGTGTGTGTATTAGTTTATGCAGGCATGTCATGTATATTTAGTTATGTGAGTATGTTCACAGGGTAAGCACATGCGTGTGAATGGAATTTAGTATGGGCAAGTATGTGTAAATTCAAGAGTATGTGTTTATATGGGAATGACTACATTTTATTATACCTTGCTTGATTGCTACCTATGTTTGTTTTTATAGCTTGAAAATCTTGGACTTAGCAGCATTCTCTTTAATTCAGTAGTAATTACTTTTGTAGTAACAAATTACTTTGCCTCATTTTATTTTTCTTTTGCATGTGCATGTCTATATGGTCACATTGTATTAACAACCATTGTAGGCTTAGTTTTCAATTTAGCATTTTGTGTGTGTGTTAAATGTACTGGCTATATAAAATCATTTCAACATGCATATGTATGTGTGTATTAAGCTTTTCTACTTGATGTCCCATGCTTGCACGCCACAGTGGAGTATCCCGTTTCAATTTCATAATAAACAACACTACAGTAGAGTATCCAATTTCATAATGAACAACACTACAGTAGAGTATCCAATTTCCATCTTTAGCTTTGAATAGGTTCTTTCCTTTATTATCCTTTGGGACTGTAGGTCTTAGGACTTAACCTATGGATGGTAGGATTTGGTGTAAACATGTTATTAGAACATGTTATGTGTGATGAACACTCATGGTTGCAAATGGTTGCTAATGGACGCATATACTTACACTAGGCACTATTATCTCTTAGGGATCGACCTAATTAGGACACTAGAGTATATGCATATGGATGTGTGCACATTTGCATTTTATTTTTATCTTGTTTCCATGGTTGCTATAAATGCGTGATTATCACATGATTGTTGCATTTGGATAATGATTATAGCATGCAAATAGAACTATCAGTGATCATTAGGAAACTTGCATTCATTTGGATGCATGACATGGATAAGAATTGCATAAGAGGAGGTCGACTGAATCAATAGACCGTCAAATATTTTGCATTAGTTAGGGACATTGACACTACACTATATGCATATATATCATACACTGAATTCGAAAACTCAAGGACAATGGATGTAATGGATTATGGTTGAGTATTTAGTTGTAGAACTTGGATGAAGACATTTGCTTCATTCTTCTACCCTTAGAGATTTCGGGGATGAAATCCTTTAAGAAGGGGAGAATGTAACAACCCGAAATTTAAGCTATAATAATTAATCAACAAATTAATTAAATAATAAAATTACTTTGTGAAATTATCAGAATCGAACCATGGGAGTTGCACAATTGTGTCCATGTCGATTTTCTAGTCAATTTTCACATATAGATTGTTAAAATCCAAGCTAGAACGAAGAAGTTACAAAAGAAAGAAGTAATCAGAAAATGAAAATAATAATAATAAAGGGTCAAATCGACCCTAGGGTCGACCTTCCCCATAGATGGGTCAACCTATAAGTTGACCCTCACCATACAAAGGTCGACCTCCAGGTTGACCTGCGTATGTATTTGGAAACGATTTTATCCCGCTTCGTTCTGTGACGTGTTTTACAACTTTTATCCAATCCTGTGCGTTCGTGCTTCTATCCGACGGTTCCCAGCGAGCCTATAACGTGGTTGCACCAGATTTAATCTTCAAATCCAATGGTCTAAGATCCACAAGTGATACTATAAGTAAGACCTAAGGCCTAGCTATTTTTCTCATTCATATTTTCTCCATCTGGGTTCATTGCTTGAGGCTGGACCCTAAAAGGAATGTTTTTCCAAGGAGAAGATCTTTTTAATTAAAATATTTTATACCCTTCAAATGGAACCGAGAAGGCCAAAGGAAAGAGTGAAGGACCATAGGTGAGTGTTTAAGTAATTTAAAATAATAGAGTTTCCAATAGTTGTTGTTTTTCTACAATTTTAGGATAACCTTTAAGCAAGTTTATTTACAGTTTATTTTTAAGTAAATTTTAGATTTTTTTCTAGACTATTTTATTTTAGCTATTCTATTTCAGTTATTTGCAATTAGTTGTTGTTAGTTAGAGTTTTTCCAATTATTTCCAGTTATTTACAGTATTTACAGTTATTTACTGTTATTTACGTTTTATTTACCTCTATTCTATGTTGGGGTTTCTTTTATAAATGTCAATTTACTTTTAGTTCCCTTTTACGTAAAAGGAATAAATAGAAGAGAATAATTCGCCAATATGGACTAAAATATAAGAACATTGAATGTATAGGAAATGGGATGTAAAATGAGAAGAACTGTAATAAATTGGACTTAGACTAAAATAGGAAAATTTAAGATGTTTGCAAACATAGTTATAACATGTAATTATAACTAAAAAGAGAAAGTTGAAGAAATAGAAGAAGAAGCTTATTTTTATAGTTAGACCATGGGTTAAGTTAATAAGTATAGTTATAACACACCGGTTATAATTAGAGGCAAACACAAAAAGGCTTACTTTAAGACTTAGAATAAGTTAATAAGCAAATATAGCAGAGATAACAAAAGAGGCTTATTTAAAATGACTTATAATTAGTTAATAATTAAAGATAGAAGTAGGACCCATACAGGAAGCATTCCCCTTATGCTGTTTAGGGTAGATAAGTGGTTAGTAATTAAGAAGTAGGACCTGTACCGACAGCATCCCCTTATGCTGTTTAGGATAGATAAGTGGTCAATAATTAAGAAGTAGGAAGGGTACCGGTAGCTTCCCCTTGGGACACACTTATGCTATTTAGGGTAGATAAGTGGTCAATAATTAGAAGCTCAAATCAACGGATTTGGGCAAGGGGCGCAACTGGATTTTGTTTGTTAGGACCCTATCGGCAACATTCCCTTTAGTCAGGAAATGGCAGTCTCACAACACACGGAGGTGAGGCTGGGCATACTTATGCTATTTAGGATAATTAAGAGGTTCAAAGAGGGAGCAATAGGTAGCACGAGCCTAATGGTGGTCGAGTCTGTGGCCTTAGTGCATGGAGAAAAGTCGCTACTAAGTTCCAAGCGCTTAGTAGGTGTCTTTTGATGTGGGATCCACATGATGGGACTAGCCCACAGTAGGCACAACAGAGATAGAAGGCTGATCAAATAGTAGAACTAGGACATCAGCCAAATTAAACTAGGATTGAGATTTCAGCCTAATCAAAGTAGTTTCAGAAAAGTGCAAACAATCAAGATAATCAAAACTATCCAAGTAAAGAAAACGGTTAAACCATATTTTATTCCAGCTTTACCTTTTCCTTTAGTCCCTTTTATACTAGAACTGTTCCTATTTCTATTATCTTTATCTTGCTTAAAAATGCTAGTAATTATTTCCACTCGCCAGACTTTTAGTCTTGCCCACTCCTCTATTTCCTCCCTTTCCTTCTTAGGCCAGCAAAGGTAGGACAGTAGATTTTCGGCTTTCTTGGAGATTCAGCTGCAGAGTTCTTCATGTACTATTCTTCTTTTAGTTTTCACTTGGATTTTTATGTACTGGTACTATTTGAGAGGGATGATTTTGTACTTTGATATTGTGACTGAGATGGTATTTTTCATGAGACATGTGTTTTGGGTATTTTGAGACATATTTTCGTTAAGACTTATTTTATGAAGTTTAACTTTTAAATGAGTTATTATTCAAATGTTTCTACTGTTTTTATTTAGTTATCTTGTGAATCTTAGTCACTATAAAGTTTTAGCTACACCTACAACCCACCACATCTTTTAACGTGTCCTTTCGAAACACCCCACACCCCTTAATATACCCAAAAGGACACATTAAAAGGTGTGGTGCGTTGTAGGTATAACTAAAGCTAACAGAGACGAAGATTCACAAGAAAAATACCCAAAAAAACAGCAGAAACTTAAAATAATAAATTAAATAAAACAAAACTTCATAATTTCTTTATAAATAAGTCAAATACCAAATGCCACGTACATAACTGAAGATCCAATATGTCTCATGGAACTAAAACTCATAGCCTAAAAATTCAGAGTACATAATATCCCTCGTTATAAGTCGGTAATAGAAAGAAAAAAGTAGAAAATAAAAGAAATGCATAGTAGGAGGAGTGGGTTAGACTAAAAGTTTGGTAAATGATAGTAATTACTAGAGTCTTTAAGCAAGATAAAAGTAATAGACTCTACAACAGTTCTAGTATAAATAAGGATAACAAAGGAAGTAGGAAAGAAATAAACTGGAAATAAGCATAATTAAATATTGCTCAATTTATAAGATAGGTTAACTTTGATTGATTGCACTTATCCTTGATTTCTTCTTTGATTAGGTTGAATTCCAAATCCCGTAATTAGGATGTAACCCTAATTCTACCCTTTTTGATTGGCCCGCTACTCCACAGACCTTACTGCGGACCAACTGCTATATAACTCTCTACACAGCAGCCAATGACATCTATGAAAGATGCATAGAGCATCCACCATGGACCGGATGGCATATAAAGCTCCCAACATAGAAGGCAATGATGTATATAAAAGATACTCATACTAAGCGCTTGGAACTCATAGCTATTACTGAGCGCCCGAACGGAAGTCGCATGCATAACTACCACTGTGCCCATGCCACCTTTTGCTCCACCTATTTGATCTTCTTATTACTTCAGACTCCAGCATAAGCGTGCCCCTCATTTCACTTCAGGCTAACTTGAGATCACTGTGTGTCCACAGAATCTATAGGGAAAATGTTGATGGTACTGGCCCTTAATCCAATCAATATCTAGTCGCGCCCCTTATCCAAATCCTCCATGATTTGGACTTTTATTTGACCAATTCCTTCCTTTTTAGCATAAGTTTGCCCTTATCTCGCTTCAGGCTAATGTGAGACCATTGTTTTGTTTAATATGGATGCTATTTGGTACAGATCCTACTTTCATCTTTGCTTATTATTTAAATAAGCCTTTACATTTTTCTTTACTACCTATGCTTATTAATTTCTCCTAAGTCTTAAAATAAGCTTTATTCTGTTCTTTTTCTTATTATAACATACGTTATAATCATGCTTATTAATTAACCCAAGATCTAAGTGTGAAAATAAGTTTCTTTCATTTTTTACTCTTTTTACTTATAATTCTAAGTTATAACTAGGCCAATTGATTAGTCCAATTCTAACCATAATTAGGCAAAATTTCAGTCTGATCCTATTTATATTATTGTCTTCATAATTTACATCTCATAATTATAAATAGGCCAATCCCTTTAATTCAGTCCAATTAATATCATAATTAGGCATAATTTCGGTCTTAATTCCATTTTATTACAGTCTTTATAATTTACATCTTATCTTTCGTTATTTCAAAATTCTTATAATTTAATCCAATTTCATGTTAATTCTATTCTAATCCATACGCAAAGAAAAAGGAGAAACAAAAGAAAACTGAAATAGAAGAAAATCCATGGCGTAGGAAGAAGATGTAAATAACGCATAAATAACAGTAAATTGATTAAAATACTGTAAATAAACTTTAAATAAATGGAAAATCTATAATTAACAGAAATAACTAAGATTAGCTGAAAAGAGTAGCTAGAAAGAAATAGACTAGAAATAATTCTAAAAACTGTAAATAAAACGGTTAAAAAAGGTTAAGCAAAAAATCGTAGTAAAACTACAACTATTTGAAATCTGTTATTTTAAATTACTTAAAGAAATCTTAAAATAATTACAGTAACTCACCTCTGGTCCTTAGCTCTTCCCTTTAGGCCTTCACGGATCCACTTGGGGTTGTTAAAATATATTTATTAAAAAGATTTTCTCCTTGAAAAATTGTTCCTTTTAGGGTCCTTCCTGAAAAGGTAAACCCAAGTGGAGAAAATATAGAATGAGAAAAAGTTTTGGGCCTAGGGTCTTATTTATGGGGTAAGAAGTGGATCTTAGACCGTTGGATTTGGGGATTGAATAGGATGCAACCACATCATAGGCTGAATAGGAGCCATCAGATGCATGAATGGAAGGACCAGATCGAGTTGAAGAATGTAAAACACGTCATATACGAAGCTAGACGAATATAACGCTAGGAAATCAAAAACCACGTCACTTGGTCCAGTAGAAAACCATAACGTCAGAAAATAAATCAGCTTTCATTAGTTGTTCTCATTAATGGATTACATTGCAAAATTTATAATTTGTTGTTTGTGTATATACATTACACTTTTTGAGAGATTATACTCTCCCACTTAATTGACTTTACAAATTGTTTTCCATTTTATAAATCTCATTAGATCTTTATATTAAATATTTGCACTTGTTAACAATCAATCAGTCTTAATTTGCCAAATTTACCTCCATAATAATTTCCTTTGTCATACATTCTCATTAATGTCCAATATGCCATTAATTCAGCCAATCAATTTATTCTCAATCCTTATCTATTCATCAATTGGGCATATTACACATTTATTTACTTTTAAATGTGTACAATTAATTAGGATATATGTATATATACATGTATATAATTTAAACTAATCAATCCCATGGTTAATTTTATTCATTCATAGTCGATCTTCTTAATTGATTGCTTACTAATTTTAACCATTCCCCATTGATTCTTGTCCGTGGCAACATTTATTTGTTAATGTTTTATCATCCTTTCAAAATCTTTTGTTTATAAACATTAAAGATTTAAATTTCAAGAATATATTTATAAACAAGTTTAGTTTCCCCATCTTACATGTTTACAATCACGTTAATTTCCAATTATCGTACATTAGTAAATGTTGTAATGCATGTTAATTACAATTGTAGCATACATTAATTACTAATAATATGCATTCATTGTCAATAAATCTTTATACCATTTGTCTCCTTATACATGAGTTTGTGTGTGTGTGTATTAATACAATACTCTTGTTTTCAATTAATTTCACTAATCAAATTCAAAATTTTAAATGTGCGTATAAATGCATAGGCTATTGAACAATTACCAACTTTGTGTATATAATATGTTTCCCTTTTTAATAAATTCTACAAAATCATGGCTGATTGTGTACATATGTAATCTAACACACGTCAGTAATCAATCAATCAATTATAATTAATGTACGTTACCAATTTCATACATGTAATCGTTTCTGATGCCAAAACTTCAAACAGTCATAACTTCTTTGTTTGAACTCCATTTGGAAAACATTATATATAAAAATTTGTCAAAAAATTGCCACGAACACAATGGTATAAGTTTCATGGCAAAATTCAATATTTGCAATCCATTTTTCACAGTTGTCTAAGTTTATTAATTATATTTCCATTAATTAATTAGTGTAAAAAACATGAAGTGTGCTTTAATTTACACGTTTCCTTTAAATTTTCCCTTAATAGTACCTTCTTCTATTTTAATTCCTTTTTAATTATTTTTCCCCTGAAATATCGGGATGTTACACCTTTTTGGGTATACTAAGGGGCGTGGGGTGTTTCAAGCAGTAGGGCTATGTGGGTCGCACCCTTTAGGAGATGTCGTCACCTTTCTAGATTCTCTATATATGTTGTGTATGCTAAGAGAGTTCTTGGATAGGTCGAGAATGAGCGGGGTGATGACATATTCGATACTATCAAGGATGTGGTAGGCCAGTCTCGTGTTAGTTTAAGCGCCTAGTATTTGGACCATTGGTACATCCCTCTAGAGGTGTACTTTACGAAAGGTAGTCTCTCACCTTGTCATTGTATGAAATCCACTCTCTAATAAGTGACTTTGGATTTGATGATAGAACCTATTTTTTAGCTCGTATACTGGAATTTAATCAACGTAACCATTTTGGCAATGATTCATAAGTTTACTTGAAAAATGTTTACCAAAGAAAGTCATTTAAAATAATATCCCTAATTATGCATAGCATGTTTTGATTATCTAAGGTAAAAACCCGTTCCGTGTTTATGTGCGGTGTGGTCTTATGAGATACCTTTTGTTTTCAAATATATGTTTTTTGAGTTTCTCACACCAGTCCCATGACCGACTCGGAGTTTATTTTCTTTTCCCTTAAACTCTAGATTCCCTATTTTTTCGGCCAGCCAAGTAGTCGGGTTTAACTTGGAGCATTATGTTGGAGCTTAAAGACTGAATCTAAAGATGTTCTTGTAGATAGTTTTCATTTCCTTTCCCACTGCATAGTTTACTGATTGTATTTAGCATTTATAAGGATAGAGATTTATAACTGTCTAGGCTGTTTTATAAGACAGACTCTGATAAGTGTATTCAAAATTTCCACTGTAAAGATATATATATGTGTGTGTGTGTGTGTGTATTGAAATAATATATGTTACTCCATTCGTGTAAGATTCTGTTTTATGTTTATTTTTCCTTTTACCCTTAACTTTCAAGTTTTTTTGGTACTTAAAAGTCAGCATGAAATAAAATGGACGTATTAGCATCGATTTCCAAGGGTTGAAATCATCGGCCGTTACACATCCTTTTTTAGATTAGCCACAAGAACAAAATCTTTATGGAGCAACATCTCAAAAATCAAATCAGGTGAAGCATCTATGAGGCTGGAGATTTCATTTCCTCGATAGAGCATGGGGTCAACTCAAATCAAGCAAATCAACAGTGATTCAATTAGAAAGGTTGTGCATCTCTATGCGACGAGCAACTTGCAATGGCAACAGTGAGAAATCTCAAATGATGACCACCCTTTGAACAACGACGAGTTGATCAAGGAGGCTGGCGGAAAGTTCAGAAAGAGGAAATTTTTTTAAGGTTGAAAGTGAATATAAGATAATGTGAATAAAAGCTTTTCGACCAGGTTGTGTAAATTATTCGGGGTCGATGGTGATATGTTGGAGCTGGAGGTGGTCATAGAGGAGAACTTCAAATTTTGGAAGAACATTAGTAGTAGTAAATAATATAGTATCATTTTTTGATAGTAAAGTTTTTCTGGTTTTCGATAGTAGCAGTAAAACATGCTATATTGAATCAGTTTTTGTGTTTTTTGATTGTAGTAAATGATAATGTATAGCAGCAGTACGTATGTAAATGATACTGTATAGTATGTATAATATCAGTTTTTGTGATTTTATTCAATGAAGTTATACATATTTAATGTTATTATAGCAACAGTTTATGAATTAAAGTATTAATTACAGTATTAGTTTATGAATTTTTAGTAGTAGTTTTTGAACAAACGTACCATTTTATAGATAAAGTGTGAATTTATTATGTGTGTTGTAGCAGTTTATGAATTTTAGTTTTTTTGAATTGTAGTAGCAGTTTACACACACTTAATAGTAATTATGAATTATAGTAGTAGTTTATTCACATTTAATATTATTTAGGAATTATAGTAGAAGATTTATACACATTTTATGTTTTTTGATAGTAGTAGTAACATTTTGATAGAAGCAGTTTTTTGATAGGAGATATATAGTTGATAGTAGCAATTTTATACACATTTGATTGTTGCAGTTTTATACACATTTGACAATAGTAGTTTTCTGATAGTAGATGTACATTTGGCAGTAGCAGTTTTATACAAATTTCACGAAGATACTGCATAGTATCATTTTATTTTTAAATGGAAACTGAAACTACATAGTAGCGGTGTCAAACCTGCCAGTAAAATTTTAGATTTTGGCGATTATCGTGGTGTTGGAGCGGCGGCGAGGCTGGTGGTGCAGGTGATGGCGGCGATTGGTGGTACGAGGAGTGGTGGTTGGTAATTTTGATGCTTTGTCCTTATGACTAATTTGGGAGAATGTTTGTTCTTGTGGCTAAAATATGCAGGTTGTGTCCTTAAGGGTAAAAAAAATACAAAATTTTGTCCTTTAAACTAATTCGCCCTTTGTATAACACGTTCTAATGGAATTCAATTCAAAGAAGCTAGAAACAAAGATTGATAATTTCACACTATACCTAAGGAAAACTTATATTGAGTAACCAATCACAAATAAGGTCACAGAAATATCCAAAATATTAAGTGATGTGTATGAATCTGAATATTTCATACAGAATGCATCTAAAATTAGATCCTTAACCCACATATAATTTCTTGAAATTTGAAAATCCAACAGGCATCGCATTATTCATGAATTTCATCTAAAGCGCATTTTTCGTTTTCTTTTTCTCCTTTTTAAAACTCTACTCCGAAGAATAGAGCTAGGGGATCCAGATGGACCGCCAGAACTGACCCTCCTTTTTTAGCCAGCCCAACACAAAGCATCAACCCCATAAGCATTCTTCTTTTTTCCAGGGATAGCTGCTCCACGTCTTAAGGGTTACATTGCGTAGCTTACTAGGACTCGTATAAGCGATCTCAACGAACTTCGTTCCGTGATCGCTAGGCGGCCCTGACCAACCACGCTTTGCATGCAAATAACATTGTTTTTATCCACCCCTTTGACCAGGCAATATTTGGATAGATTGGACGAATCGAACACGGAGACTATCAGGCTAGGAAGCTCAAAGAGATAGCAAGAAATTCCATAAATAAAAAAATAGAGCCAGGAGGCAAATACCGAACCATCAGAAGGATAAAGGAGGAAAAATCTGAAACACCTCACACCCCTTAGTATACCCAAAATGATACACTAAAAGGTGTGGTACATTGTAGGTATAACTAAAACTAGCAGAGACAAGATTCATATGACAAAAACTAAATAATAATAATAATAATAATAATAATAATATAGCGTAAACAACTATAGTATTTTGCTAAAAATCAAACTCCGTAATATAAGATGATAAGAATAAGTCACCAAATACCAAATACATCATATGTCAAAATACTCATACAAGTCTCGTGAAAACAAAAACCATAGTCTCTAATAAATCAGAGTACAACTTTCCCCAAAAGTGCCAGTTACAACAAAGGAAACTAAAAACTGGAAATAAAGAAAAGGAATGCATGATTGAATCTCTACCAAAGAAGTCTCCATGAATCTGTAGTCTACTGTCCTTATCCCTGATTTTCTAGGGGAATAATAGGAAAACAGAGGAGTAGGTCAGACTAAAAGTCTGGTGAATGATAGTAATCACTAGAAATTTTAAGCAAAGTAAAGGTAATAGCCTTTACAATAGTTCTAGTATTAAAAAGGAAACAAAGGAAATAGATGGAAAGATAAACCTGGAAATAAGTATGGATTAACTATTGCTAAATTAATATGATAGGTTAACTTTGATTGTTTGCACTTGTCTTGATAGCTATTTTGATTAGGCATAAATCCTAAAACTACCCTTTAATTGGTCTGCTACTCTATAGTACCTACTGTGGACTAGACACTATATAACTTCCTAAACAGAAGGAAATCGTTTCTACGAAAGATACACATACTACCAACTATGGACTAGATGATATATAGTTCCCTACATCGAAGGCAATGGTGCCTACGAAAGGCATACATACTAAGCGCTTGGAACTCATAACGATTACTGAGCACCCGAATGAAAGTTGCAAGCGTAACCGCCACCATGCCCGTGTTAACTTTTTTCCACCTATTGGGTCTTCTTATTACCTCAAGCTTTAGCTTAAGCATGTCCCTCATCCCACTTCAGGCTAATGTGAGACCACCATGTCTATAGAAAATAGGGAAAATGCTGTTAGTACTTGCCCATCATCCAAACAATATCTTGTTGCACCCCTTGTCCAAATTCCCGTGATTTGAACTTCTATTTATTGACCAATTACTACCATTATTAGCATAAGTGTTCCCTCATCTCACTTCAGGCTAATATGACACCATATTTTTTCTAATAGGGAATGCTATTTGGTACAGGTCCTGATTTAGTTCCTTGCTTATTAACTTAGATAAATTATTTGAATAAGATTATATTATTATTCAGACTATCCGTGCTTATTAATTCATCCTACGTCTTAAAATATGCCTCATTTGCTCTGTTTTCTTATTATAACCTACGCTATAATCATGCTTATTACTTAACCCTAGTCTAATGCGAAAATAAATTCTTTCATCTTTTACTCTTTTTAGTTATAATTATAACTTATAACTTGGCCAATTTCTTTAATTTAGATCAATTCTAATATTTACATCACAATTTTAGTCCAATTTCATTTTTATTGCAGTCTGTACAATTTACATCTTACCTTCCATTATTTCAGTATTCTTTTAATTTAATCCAAATTTGTGTTTAATCTATTCTAATACATTAGCGAAGAAAAAGGAGAAATAGAAGAAAACTGAAATAGGAGAAAATCCAAAGCGTAGGAGAAGATGTAAATAAAGAATAAATGACAGCAAATAATTGAAATATTGTAATAACTACAAATCAATGAAAAAGATATAATTAACAGGAATTAGCTATGAATAATTTAAGAGAATAGCTAAAAAGAAATAGACTGGAAATAAATCTAAAACTGAAAATAATTGATAAAAAGGTATATCCAAAATCGTAGAGAAACTACAACTATTGGAAATTTATTATTTTAAATTGCTTAAAAAATCTAAATAATTACAATCACTCACCTATGGTCCTAAGCTCTTTCCTTTAGGGAATCCGGATCCACTTTGGGTTGTTAAATATTTTAATTTAAAATGATTTGCTGCTTGGAAAATTATTCCGTTTCGGGTCCTTCCTCAAAAGGTGAACCAAATTGGAGAAAATCTTAGAGTGAGAAAAAGTGTTAGGCCTAGCGTCTTATTTATAGGGGTAGAAGTGGATCTTAGAACATTAAATTTAGGGATGGAATAGGATGCAACCATGTCACAGGCTGAATAGGAGCCATCGGATGGAAGTACAAAGGGACCAGATTGAACAAAAGAATGAAATTGACTTGTTAAAATCGCACAGCACGAAGGAAAATTCCTTCGCCTCACAAATTTAGGCTGGTCGACCTACAGGTCAACCTCCCATAGTTCCAGGTTGACTACCCATAGTTCCAGGTCGACCGATCGGTCGACCTAGGCCTTAGGATGGTCAAACTCTAGGTCGACCTCCATATGTGTGTGTGTGTTCATTTATCTTGTTAGTTCTGTATCTTGCTCATATAAGCTCGGATTCTGACATTCTATGTATGGAAATTGACCATAAAATTACCGAGGACACAATTGTGCAACTTTTGTGGCTCAATTATGATAATTTCACAAATTTATTTTATCATTTCATTTATTCGTTAATTAATTATTATAGCTTAAATTTCAGGTTGTTACATTCTCCCCCCTTAAGGGATTTCATCCTCGAAATATCTGAGGATAAAAGAATGAACTAAATGATTTCATCCAATATCTACACTCAACTACTCAATCATCAACCATTCATCCATTGTCCTTAAGTTTTCTTATGTGATTTATGTTACTTATGCAATTAGTGTATTGTTAATGTCTCTAACTAATGCAAAAGATAAGGCAGTCCACTGATTCAGTTGACCTCCTTTTATGCAATCATGCCCGCGCTATGTATCCAAATGAATGCAAAAATTCCTAGTGATAACCGATAGTTCTACATACGTGCTTCAAACATCATCCAAATGCAACAATCATGCGATAATCATCCATTTGTAGTAATCATGGAAAACAAAATAAAATGTACACACATCCATATGCATATGCTATGCTTTAGTGTCCTAGTTAGGCCCATCCCCAAAAGATAATAGTGCCTGGTGTAAGTATATGCATTCATTAGCATCCACTAGCAAACACTTACAACCACTGACACACACATTCATAACATTTTCTATTAACATGTTTACATTAAATCCTATCAACCATAGGTTAAATCCTAAGTTCTACCTTCCCAAAGGATAATAAAGAAAAGAACCTATTCAAAACTAAAGATGGAAAATAGGAAACTCAAAAATTTACTATCTAAAAGATGAGGATAAGAAGTACGAATCTTCTCTTCAGTCTCCCACGAAGCGTCTCCAACATTGTCTCCCCATTGCACCTTTACTAGTGGAACTTCTTTATTCCTAAGTCACTTGGTGTCTCCTCCAATGATCTTCGTAGGAATATGCCGAACTGATGCTTCCCTTTCTACTTCCACCTCCTCTAACTGACCAGGCTCTACATCCTCTGCTGAGTCATGTAAGCACTTCCGTATGTGCAAAACATGGAAAACGTCGTGCGCTCCTGCGAGCCTCTCTGGTAGCTTCACTCGGTATGTCATCTTCTCATTTCTCTCTAAGATATGAAATGGTCCTACAAATCTAGGGTTAACTTTCCATTCGACCCAAACCTTACAACCTTCCTAAGTGGGGATACTTTAATAAAAACTAAGTCTCCAACCTCATACTCGACGTCTCTCCTCTACTTGTTCGCATAACTGCCTGTCTTGAGCTGTCTTCATCCTCCATCGAATCAAATCCACCTTATCTGATCTCTCCCTAACCATGTCAGGCCCAAGTAGCAACTTCTCCATAGATTCCACCTAACATGAAGGTGACTTACAAGGTCTCTCATATAAATCCTCGAATGGTGCCATTCCTAGCTTGCTTGGTAACTATTATTGTACGCAAACTCCATCAGTGGAAGATGATCCTCCCAAGCTCCTCCAAAATCCATAATGCACATCTGCAATAAGTCCTCAAGCACTCTATTAGTTTTCTCCATTTGGCCATCAGTTTGATGGTGATAGGCCGTACTCAATCTAAGCTGCGTCCCTAAGGCCTCTTTTAAGTTTCTCTAAAACTTGCTAGTAAAAATAGGGTCTTTATCGCTCACTATGCTAGAGGGAACTCCATGAAGTCGGACTATTTCATGAACATATAAGGATGCCAAATAAGATGCCGCATGCTTACTCTTAACCGAAATGAAATGGGCACTTTTATTCAATCGATCTACAATCACCCAAATGCTAGTATTCCCCTTCCTAGAACGTGTTAAACCATCTATGAAGTCCATCGTAATGCTATCCCACTTCCATTTAGGTACATCCAAGGGCTGAAGTAATCCTCCTGGCTTCTGCTGCTCCTTCTTAACCCTTTGGCATATAAGACACTTAGCTACAAACTTTGCCACATCCTTCTTCATGCCATTCCAATAAAACACCCTCTTTATGTCCCTGTACATCTTGTCACCACCCAGATGAATAGTCGTACGAGAATGGTGTGCTTCCTCTAAAACCGCTTTTAACAAGTCACCGGCACGTGGAATACAAAGGCTTCCACCTCCACTAAGCCACTCTTTGCTATTAGTGGAATAACATTGAAGATGTCTAGAGACTTCTCCTCTGCTAATCCTATCCATCACATCCACAAGTTCCAAATCCTTTCGCTGCCTCGAGCCAATCTGATCTATAAGGGTAGGCCTCGCCTCAAGTGTAGCTAGAAATCTAGGGGTAATGTCCGTAGAGGCTTAAAATAAAAAGTAGAAATAAACTCTGGGCTCTTCCATGCTACGAACAAAGGACTAAGGGTTGCTTTCCTTCTACTCAATGCATCCACAACCACATTACCCTTGCTTGGGGTAAAAGCTATCTCAAAGTTATATGATGCCAAAAATTCCATCTATCGCTGCTGTCTCAAGTTCAAATCCTTCTATGGGAATAGGTACTTTAATAACTTATGGTCGGGGAAAAGCTCGAACCTCACTCCAAGCAAACAATTCCTCTATGACTTGAGTGCAAAAACTATAGCAGCCAACTCTAAATCGTGGGTAGGGTAGTTCCTTTCATGCATCCTCAACTGCCTACATCCATAACATACTATCCTCCCTTCTTGCATCGACAATGCTTCTAGACCTGTCCCACATGCATCAGTATATACTATAAAAGGTTTAGCTCCATTGGGTAGAACTAACACTGGTGCGCTAGTAAGGTGTCTTTTAAGTTTTGTAAAGGAATCCTCACAATCAACGTCCCACACGAATGCTTTATTCTTCTTAGTAAGGCGCGTGAGTGGTGCTGAGATCTTGGCAAAATCTCTAATTAGCTTTATATAATAGCCAGCCAATCCTAGGAAGTTTCTTACTTCGCTAATGCTCTTGGGCGCTTTCCAATCTTGCACCACCGTTACCTTAGCAGGGTCAACAACCAAACCTTCTTTTAAAATACATGCCCCAAGAAACATATCACCTCTATCCAAAAGTGGCACTTTGAAAATTTAGCTCTCAAATAATGACTACAAAGCGTGTGAAGAACCTCTTCTAGATGAATAGCATGCTCCTCCATACTCTAGGAAAACACCAAAATGTCATCCATGAATACAATCACAAACTTTATCTAGGACTTCTCTAAAGACATGGCTCATCAAATCTACGAGTTAGGCTGGGGCATTGGTTAGCCCAAAAGACATAACCAACCACTCATAAAATCCGTCTGGAGTCATAAACGCGGTCTTATCAATGTTGTCATCAGCGACCCTAAGCTGATGGAGTCAAGCTAAGAGAATACCGAAGAGCTAACTAACTGATCAGAAAGGTCACCGATCCTAGGGAGTGGATAACTGTTCTTCTTTGTGAGCTTATTTAATTCCCTATAGTCCATGCATGTCGAAGAGAACCATCCGTTTTAGTAGTAAAGACGACTGGTGCTTCCCCTTCGATATGCTCCTTCTTATGAAATCCTTCTCTAAATGCTCACGGATTTGCTTTCTCAATTCCTTCATCTCCCTAGGTGCAATGTACCTAATGGGTAATGCCACTAGCTTAGCATTATCCATCAAGTAAATCCTAAATTCAATCTCTCTCTTAGGGGGTAGTCCCCTCACCTCCTCAAAGACATTTGGAAAATCTCTGACGACGGGAATCGAATCTAACTCTGAAGAATTGAAGGAATGAAGGAAGCTCAACATAACTGATCCTTGCGGGTCATAAGAAACCTCAAGAGTCCTACCACTGCATGTCTCTAGTTTAACGACTCTCCTCTCGCAATCTAATATAGCTCTATATATGGATAGCTAATCCATTCCCAAAATCATCTCATACCCCAAAAATCGCAAAACATAGGCGTCGCAGTCAAATTCTATGGCTAGCATAAAAAAATTCAAACCTCCACAAATCAAAAACAAGTGTGCCTATCCTCCTATGGGGTTTGAAACAACGATTGGGTCTACTACTAAAGTGATGTCTAAGTGCAAACAATCTACAAGTGAGCTAGAGATAAAAGAGTGTGAAGCTCCAGAATCTAAAAGACTTCGTATAGAAAATCAAAAACAGAAATCAAATTTTTAACTGTGACTTTCCTACCTCTATTAGGAATGCTGCCTGAAGGTGCTACATCTAAGGCCGGAATCTGCATGACTGATGCACTCGCCCCTACCCTGGTCTCCGAGGACAACTCCTACTTAAGTGACTAGGTTGCCCACAAGTATAGCACTTTCCTTTCATCCTTTCACTTTTGCAATCTTTGGAGATATGTCCCATAATCCCACATCTATTGAATTTCAAACATTTCTTAATCTTCTTCTGAGGGTGTAACAACCTGCGGTTTTGTAACAATTAATTATCGTCAAATTGACGATTAAATTGGTTGTTAATTGCTATTGGGAGTTTTAATCAGATTGAAATTCTTTTTAAAAATTTGCTAAAAAGTTTTGCGGGCTTTCAATTGAATATTGGCACATGTTTTGTGTTGGTGCCATGATAGTATTCAAAATCCGCCCCCCTTATTCATTTTTATTCGAAAACCCTAAACAAAACAAAGAGAACGAGGAAAAAATTGGCGGTCCCGTGTTACTCTTCTTCGTTCCAAATTCAAATTAGGGTTTTGAAAGAAATTTGAGGATGACGGCTTTAAATTAGATCGATCAAAATAAGTGATTTCAACTTCCTTGCTCTGTCAAAAGGTTGCTAAGGTTCGATGTTTGGGCTTCGCTCGATTTCTTGAGTGCTCGGTATTGATTCCGAATTATTGGATTTGGTTCGTCGAAGCAAAGGTGAGTGATTTTTTTCACTCACATCTAATTCAACTGATTGCTTCCAATTGATTTGAGATCCTTGATTTTCGTTTATCTGAATTCGTTCACTTGATGATTTCTGACTTCGTTCTCTGATTTTATGGATTCTGATGGCTTCGGCCACTACGCACTTGATTTACTTGCTGCCTTGACTGTGTTCACGGTGTTGCTCTTTGTACTTGATGTTTCACACACATATATATGTAGGTTGAGATTTTTATGGTCTTCCACATTTGTCTTTTTATGCGTGGTCTGGACTTGCTCGAGTCTGGTTCATGTAGTATTGCATGCTGTTATGATATTTTGTGTATGGGATTTTGATAGGGATGTTGTTGCATTTGCAGTTTGTAAATTGCCGAGCACCTGAACTTGCACTGACGAATTAACCATTGATTGTTTCTTGCATTTTTGCTCATCATTTTGTTGCAGTCAAGTCTGCACTGTTCTATCCAACTGTATTCGGTTGTACATCATGTTATTTAATAAACTAATGGCTTCATGTATATGATGCATTATTTGTGAGGCGGTGCCATTTATAGTTGATTCTTCATTTGGTCTTCAGGTCTATAAGCATTAGTGCGTTGACCCTGAATTGTTCAGTGTCACTTGCTTATGCTCTGTCTACTTGTTTATTTGAGTTGTACACATATAGGTATTTTTGTGTACATTTGTTTTGGTGTTTTGTTGGTCTGTAGCTCCATGCAGCCACCTCTGTTTCATTTTGTTCTTGGGCATTATCAACTAATTGGAGCTTCAGACATGTAGTTTTGTGTTTTGGTGTTGTGTCGCCATATCTTTGAATTGTGCAGTCTAGAGCCGATATTACATATTCTCATTTTTCTACTTGTAACTACTGTGTATTTGTAGTTGAATTGAGCTGTACTGTGACTATTCATTTTATATGTCGTAGTCTTGAGTTTTATGTAGTTGTCATGTGTGTCTGCTGCACTATGTAGTAGCCGAGCTTGTGCATTTTGACGTTGTTGGGCCACCAAGTCAATTGCATTATTAACTAGATATGTCTGCAGTTCCATGTTGCACCTCTGATTCATTTTGTCCATGTGCAGTTCGTTATGTACATTCATTTGTGTACAATTGGGTTTGCATATAAGTTTGGTCCATATTTCCTTGCTTCATCATTGATTGTGGCATGTGCATCACTTGTGTAATTTACTTGGTTAGCGTACAGTCTTCATTGTGACCTTTCACTTGAGACTGTATGTAGCTGTCTTGACCACTTGATTGCAATTGGATTTGTTTTGCTAACTACACTTGAGTTGAATCTGGTATTTCGGGTTTGACCTTGTGCTCGTTTGTGAATTTTCATTGTGCCTTCTTGTGCACTTAGTTCATTTGATGGTTACTGGATGGATGCTGAGCTTGATGTTGCAGTTCCATCTGGTTCATTTTGATTTGAGTTGGAGCCATTTGCTTTTGATTCGTTGATCTTTCGTGTATTTCATGCTGTAGTGGCGAGGCAGTACACGTGTGCGTGTGCTGCAGCCCTACCAGAATTGATGTTTTAAAGTGATATTTCAATTACTTGAATTGTTTTGTCCAATTCAATATTTTGAAATTGTATTTTGATTTTGTTTGATTTGATCATTTTGTTGTTGTCTAATTATCTATTTGATAATTAGATTATGAGTTTCTAATTATTTATTTAATAATTAGATTTTGTTGTTAATTCTGGTTAGGCAATTCAGTTGTTCTCTAAATTATCTTCATTGATAATCCTTTCATTTATCTTTATGAAAATTTGAATTTGCTGATTTGTTGTTTAACACTGTTACGTGTTACATTTAATGTTACCCGATTTCCTTATTAAAGGATTGGATAGGTGAGATTTTGTGACTGTCGTCTATTTGATTATTTATTTATTATTGCTACCGTGCATTAATAACTGAGTTTTAATTAGACTGACCCATGTATTATTTTGTTTTGAATTTAATACTCGGCTCAGACCGAGTTATTACAGGTTGTAGATATCTTGCTTTGGGTTGCTGTTTGAGCTATGAAGTCTCTTTATTCCTTTTGGAGTAGTTGTTGTCATAGTATAGGATGATATGTATTCATGTATGTTGTTGTCGATAAGGTACTTGTATATGTAAATTCCAGTGTCGACGGTTGTAGTTGTATCATATGTATTGTATCACATGTATTGTAACTGACTTCAGTTATATATATATATATATATATATATATATATATGAGATTTTACATTATCTGTGTTCCGCATTTAGCTTATCTGTGTTATTATTATTATATATGTGTCCTAGACTAATATGAACCATCGTAGTTCGTTTTATACTGGAATTGAATATGTCGATGGGAGTAAATAAATAAACAGAGTTGAAAAATATATACCACTCCTATCGAGATAATCAATACTAGCGTAAGGCCTAATTACGGATGGCCGCTCCTACCCAGCCTTATTCTTCGTAATAACAGACAGTGTTTCTTTTAATACTTATTGTTATTGTGAGCATAGAGGTGGGGCGTCACAGTTGGTATCAGTGCGAGGGCTTTATGGACATAATATAAAACATAACTTAGATGGAACATGTGTTACAACTATTTGTTGATGTTTTATTTGTGCCTTGAGTCAAAACTAAGGTTTTGAAATTATGATGAAATTTTTAAATATCTTTATTTAAAAATAAAAGTGAAATTGTGTTTTGATGATTGAGTAAATTGTGTTCTATTTATCAGAGTGCACAACGAAAACAGTGAAACTGTCTTCGCTGAGTACAACTGATAACCCTTTTGATTAAAAAATCAAATTATGAAGATGAAATAAATTTCTTTATGTTTTACATAGATGTGTTTATTTCTGTTTTCTTTGAAAATTTCGAATCCGATTTGGGGATCCGAAGCGATTGCGGTTATGTGATTTTATTGAGATTTTTGCTGTTTTGAATTATCTTCATTGAAGATATATTCAAGTGATTTCTTTGTCCATCTTGTAGTGTACGTGCAAATTTGAGTTGCACGTTACTGCATTAATTTTACGCTGAACCGGTGTTTTGTTTTAAACGTATTATGTTGCCGCTATCTTATTAACGGGATTTTTACACTAGTGCTAGATTTTAGAAGCACAGTGTTTTGTTGATATTTTTGATGAATTAAAATTCTCTGGTATTATATTTTGATGCAAATTATTTTGTTGTGATTTTGACGTATATAAATTACTATCGCTTTGACTTCAGTAACCGTCAAATTTAAAGTGAATTTTCAAGCGATTATCCCGCAATGTTGATTTTGAGATCCGTTACTTTACGGTGTTTTGAGAAGTGCAATTTCCTTATCGAATTTGCTACAGATGTTGCTGTTTTGAGCATGGGTTTTCAAATCATTTTAAAGTAAAATTGTTTTCCAAAATTTCTACAGTTTGCGCTTTCAAAAGAATGAGGAAGCGATTTAAACACTTCAGCAAAATTGAGGACTATGAACCCTCACTTTTACTGATTTGCTTAATTCCGGACTTGTCCGTTTGAGAACGTAAAATGTTATTAATTTAAAATACACGATTTGGCACTTTCAAGGAAACGATGAAGAGAATTAAACGATTTAGTAAAACTCATGGTATGGGACATGTGCGTTTGCTATTTTGGTTAATTTCGGACTCGTTAATTGAAATATTTGCTGTTTTGATGATTTTGATGATTTTGTGTGCTTTCGAGCCACTATGTTGGACCTTTGGGTCATATGTTGGACCTTCGGGTCATATGATGGACCTTCGGGTTAATACCAGTACTAGACATTCAGGTTATTTGTTGGAACTTCGGGTCATTTGTTGGACCTTCGGGTCATTTGTTGGACCATCGGGTCATTTGTTGGGCGCCAAAAATATAGTGCTTGGTAGGCTTCAGCCATTTGTTGATGCACGTGCGGCGTAGCTAAAACTCGCCATTTGTTGGGATAGATCCACCTTTTATGTTGATTTTCTAGTCATCTTAATTGATTTCTAGACATTTGTTGTTTCCAGTTATCTGCAGGTAATTGCATATTTGTTGATTTACGATTATCGTTTTTGATAATTAGATATTTGCTGATTTGAGCTTTAATTATCTTTGTTGATAATTAGATATTTGTTGATTTAAGATTTCTGATTATCGTTTTCGATAATTATATATTTGTGATTTCTGATTATCGTTTTTGATAATTAGATAATTGTTGATTTTTGATTATCGTTTTTGATAATTAGATATTCGTTGATTTGAGACTTCTGATTATCATTTTTGATAATTAGATATTTGTTGTTTCTGATTATCGTTTTTGATAGTTAGATATTTTTGATTTGAGATTTCTGATTATCATTTTTGATAATTAGATATTTGTTGATTTGAGATTTCTGATTACCATTTTTGATAATTAGATATTTGTTGATTTGAGATTTCTGATTATCGTTTTCGGTAATTGGATATTTGTTTATTTCTGATTATCGTTTTTGATAATTAGATATTTTCTGATTTGAGTTCTAGTTATCTTTGTTGATAATTAGATATTTGTTGATTTGAGATTTCTGATTATCGTTTTTGATAATTGGAGATTTGGTGTTTTCTGATTATCGTTTTTGATAATTGGATATTTGGTGTTTTCTGATTATCGTTTTTGATAACTAGATATTTGTTGATTTGAGATTTCTGATTATCATTTTTGATAAGTAGATATTTGTTGATTTGAGATTTCTGATTATTGTTTTTGATAATTAGATATTTGTTAATTTGAGATTTTTGATTATCGTTTTTGATAATTCAATATTTGTTGTTTCTGATTATCGTTTTTGATAATTAGATATTTGTTGATTTGAGATTTTTGATTATCGTTTTTAATAATTGGATATTTGTTGATTTGGGGTTTTTGATTATCGTTTTTGATAATTAGATATTTGTTGATTTGAGATTTCTGATTATCATTTTAGATAATTAGATATTTGCTGTTTTTTGATTATCTACTTGATAATTAGATTTTTGTTGAGAATTTGTGAATTTCTTTTATGAAATTAAAAGATTTCGTTAGCGTTTGTATTCTTGACCTTTATATTTCTAGCTTAACCAGTTTATGTTAGAAAAATAATTGTTATTGACGACTTTAATTATGAAACTTGCGGGGACGCAATTTTTGTAAGGAGGGGAGTGTGTAACAACCGGGGATTTGTAATAATTAATTATCGTCAAATTGACGATTAAATTGGTTGTTAATTGCTATTGGGAGTTTTAATCAGATTAAATTTTAAAAAAAAAATTGTTAAAAAATTTTGCGAGCTTTCAACGGAATCTTGGCCCATGTTTTGTGTTGGTGCCGTGATAGTATTCAAAACCCATCCCTCCTTATCCATTTTCATTCGAAAACCCTAAAACTAAACAGCGAACGAGGAAAAAAAATGGCGGCCCCGTGTTACTCTTCTTCATTCCAAATTCAAATTAGGGTTTTGAAAGAAATTTGAGGATGACGGCTTTAAACTAGATTGATCAAAATGAGTGATTTCAACTTCCTTGCTCTGTCAAAAGGCCACTTGGGTTCGATGTTTGGGCTTCGCTCGATTTCCTGAGTGCTCAGTTTCGATTCCGAATTGTTGGATTTGGTTCGTCGAAGCAAAGGTGAGTGATTCTTTTCACTTACATCTAATTCAACCGATTGCTTCTAATTGATTTGAGATCCTTGATTTTCGTTTGTCTGAATTCGTTCACTTGATGATTTTTGACTTTGTTCTCTGATTTTATGGATTCTGATGGCTTCGGCCACTATGCACTTGATTTACTTGCTGCCTTGACTGTGTTCCCGATGTTGCTCTTTGTACTTGATGTTTCACACGTATATATATGTAGGTTGAGATTTTTATGGTCTTCAACATTTGTCTTTTTATGCGTGGTCTGGACTTGCTCGAGTCTGGTTCATGTAGTATTGCTTCCATACTATTATGATATTTTGTGTTTGGGTTTTGATAGAGATATTGTTGCATTTGCGGTTTGTAAATTGTCAAGCACCTGAACTTGCACTGACCAGTTTAACCATTGATTGTTTCTTGCATTTTTGCTCATCATGTTGTTACAGTCAAGTCTGCACTGTTCTATCCAATTGTATTCAGTTGTACATCATGTTATTTAATAAACTGATGGCTTCATGTATATGATGCATTATTTGTGAGGCAGTGCCATTTATAGTTGATTCTTCATTTGGTCTTCAGGTCTATATGCATTAGTGCTTTTACTTGTTCAGTGTCACTTGCTTACGCTCTATGTACTTGTTTATTTGAGTTGTACCATATAGGTATTTTTGTGTACATTTGTTTTGGTGTCTTGTCGGTCTGTAGCTCCATGCAGCCACCTCTGTTTCATTTTGTTATTGGGCATTATCAACTAATTGGAGCTTCAGACATGGAGTTTTTGTGTTTTGGTGTTGTGTCGCCATATCTTTGAATTGTGCAGTCTTGAGCCGATATTACATGTTCTCATTTTTCTACTTGTACCTACAGTGTATTTGTAGATGAATTGAGCTGTACTGTAACTATTCTTTTATATGTCGCAGGCTTGAGTTTTATGTAGTTGTCATGTGTGTCTGCTACACTATGTAGTAGCCTTGCTTGTGCATTTTGATGCTGTTAGGCCACCAAGTCAGTTGCATTATTAACCAGATATGTCTGCATTTCTATGTTGCACCTCTGATTCATTTTGTCCATGTGCAGTTCGTTATGTACATTCATTTGTGTACAATTGGGTTTGCATATAAATTTGGTGCATATTGCCTTGCTTCATCATTGATTGTGGCGTGTGCATCACTTGTGTAATTTACTTCTGATGCAGCGCAACCTGCAAAGTCACAAGACTTAGGTCGCTCACGACCTAAGGAAGAAGTTATAGGTCGCTCACGACCTAATGAGGAAGCTTTAGGTCGTTCATGACCTAACGGAGTGAAGTATGACGAGCTAGAAAGTGTGGATGGCATAGTGGAAGTCAAGGAAGGTCGCTCACGACCTAACTGGAAACCAGAGGGGGATGTACCGAGTTCGCGACTTAACGAGTTTGCGAGTCACAACCTAAAAGGGCTACGACCTAAGGGAAGTGTTTTAGGTCATCTACGACCTAACGAGTGTGCTGAAGAAGGGAGCTCACGACCTAAGATAAGTCACATACGGCCTACGATCTAGTTCGGTTGCATGAAGTGTTGCAGCAGTTTTTCTCTTAAGTCGCTGAGGTTTTTAGTCGTAACCTTGTTTAGGTCGTTAAGTCGTATCATTTTAAGTCGTTAGGCCGCGAGGGTCTTGAGTCGTGTATATACTGTGTTGAAGTTGTATTTTTCTTTAAGCCGTATGTCGTGTTGTATATGTTGAGTTGTGTTGTGTCGTTACATGTTGTAACTGGTATGATGATAAGTTGTTGGGCTATGTAGGTCGTAAGTCGTGTGAGTGTATTTAGGTCGCGTGAGTTGAGTCGTTCACAGCTAAGTCGTTAGCGACTTAAGCTGAGTCGTGAGTCGTGTGGTTTTATGTGATGAGTCGTGGACGACTTAAGATAGGTCGGTGATACTTTTAGTTGAACCGTGTTTTGTTGTGGCCTATAAATAGGAATGGTCGGGTCATTTGTAAGCAGTGGATTGTTGAATAAAATTTCGTTTTGATTGTTGTGTGCTTTCATCTAAATTGGTTGTTGAGTGTGATCTCCTATCTCCACTTTCGGTTAATCGAGTGCGCTCGATTCAACGATTGTTGAAGCCAATTCACGGTATCAAGTGCGCTTGATCAACGTTTGAAGAATTGTAGATCTTCTTTCACGGTATCGTGCGCGATCAACGTGTCGAAGATAGCTAGAATTCAGTATCTTTATGATCAACGAATTTGGGCATTTCAGTATCTTCAATCCACCGATTGCTACTTTCATCGATCTATATCGATTTGTTATTATCTGCTGCGTCAGTTTTGGTATCAGAGCTAGGCTTAGCCAATCATAGCTAAGCCGAGTCTTGGAGCCAAGGAGTTTGAAGTTGGTGTTCATCGTGTTCATAGTTTGTTGCAACAAGAGGAGAACTTTCGATCCATTCCACTTTGGACCAAAGTGTGAAAGTTGTTTGAATTTAGCCGTGAGAGTTTGCGCGCCAAAGTTTGATATTGAAATTGTGCTTTGTTGAAGCCGAGCCGACCTAAGCCTTAGGTCGTTGCCTGAGCCGAGTTGAAGTGAAGGCCGAACATAACTTCGTGTTGAGTTTGAGCCGTGCACCATTTTGGTATCATTGGTTGAAGTTAGGGCCGAACTTGTTGAATTTGTGTGAGCTAGTTGAAGTTTGATTTGTACAAAATTTGTGAAGTTTTGAAGTGTTTGTGTTTGATTCAATCATGCCACCAAGGAGAGCTAATCGTCATCAAAATGTTGAAGCGTTGTATAGAAGAGAAGAAGCCGAGCAGATGGAACAATGCATTAATGAGAAATTTTACGAAGGCATTGGAAAGTTAGAGAAGTTGATGAATGATTTGAATCAAAATCAAAGGAGGGGATCGCCAGTCTCGAACCATGGAGGAAACAGAGTTTCGCCATCGGTTACGGAAGCGAGAAGAGTATCGCCACAATCTTTTAGAGAAAGAAGAGAAACATCAATTTCATCAAGGAGAGATCACCATGACTATGGACATGAAGAGAGAAGAACTCCACGTGAGTTTGAAGATGAGCCATTTGAAGATGAAGAGAGACATAGTAGAAGAGACATGCATGATCGAAGGGATGTTGATGGTCGAGATCGATATAGACATACATTTGATTTTAATGAAGAGGGTGATAGAGCTAGCATTCGTTATCGAGATCGAGACCAGGTTCGAAACTCGTATCGGGATGTTGAGGATGACCGACGATGGGAGTCGGGTATGAAGATGGAAATTGTAGAATTCAAAGGTGGAATGGTAGCAGAAGAATTTTTGGATTGGTTGTCTAATGTTGAAGAGATCTTTGATTTCAAAGAAGTTCCGGAGAATCGTCGAGTGAAGTTGGTTGCTACTAGGTTGAGGGGGAGAGCTATGGCGTGGTGGCAGCAAACCAAACTTACACGAGAACGGATGGGGAAGTCGAAGATTGAGTCATGGGAGAAGATGAAGAAGTTAATGAAGGCTACATTTTTACCTTACAACTATCAATCACTGATGTATCAGAGGTTGCAAAATCTGAGACAAGGGACAAAGACTGTTAGTGATTATGCTGATGAATTTTATCAACTGATTGCTCGAAATGACATTATGGAGACAGAGGAACAGCTGACTGCTAGATTTGTTGGAGGGTTGAGGATGTAGATCCAGGATATGGTAAACATGTTTGATCCTAGATCTGTAGCAAAAGTACATCAGAAAACGTTGGCTTGGGAGAAGCAGGGAAGACGAGGTGGTGGTGTGTTTACAAGTTCCAATATTCTGAACAAAGGTGTTAGTGGGAGTTCCAATGTTTCAAAAGCTGTTAGTGAACCAGTTGTGAATGAAGTTGCAAAGGCGAAGGTCAACAACAGTTTCAAATGTTACAATTGCCAGGAAGTGGGTCACAAGAGTAACGAATGTCCGAAGCCGAAGAAACGAACTATGATTGCTGAAGTTGAAGGTGAGGATGTTGGTGAAGGTTACTCTAGTCCAGTTAATGAGGATGAACAGGATGTTGCGTCAGGAAATGAAGGATATAATCTCATGATGAGGAGGTCTTGTTTAATACCGAAGCAAGAAGAAGAAGCTAGTTGGTTGAGGAGTAACATCTTCCAGTCAACATGCACTGTTATGGGAAAGGTTTGTAAATTTTTGATTGACGCTGGAAGTTGTGATAATATTATTTCTACAGAAGTTGTGAGAAAGTTGAAAACAGAGAAATATCCTAATCCTTACAAGTTAGCGTGGTTGAGAAAAGGAGGAGAGGTGAAGGTGGACAGACAAGTTCGAGTTCCATTCTCCATTGGAAAGAAGTATAAAGACGAGATTTGGTGTGATGTTGTGGAGATGGATGTTTGTCACTTACTTTTGGGAAGACCATGGCAGTATGATCGAGCAGTGCAGCATGACGGTCAGACCAATAGCTACAGTTTTATGTTTGAAGGTGTTAAAATCATTTTGGTTCCAAAGAAGAGACAGCAAGGAGAGAGCAAGTCAGAGGAGATTGAGGAGCTGAAGACTTTATTGACTTTGAAGGAATTTATTGAAGAAGTAAAGGAGAGTCCAGAAGTGTTTATGTTGATTGGACGTGAAGCTACTAAATCTTTTGAAGTTGCTGAAGAAGTAAAGCCAGTATTGGAAGAATTCAGTGACGTGTTTCCTAAAGAGTTACCAATAGAATTGCCACCGTTGAGGGATATTCAACATTAGATAGATCTTGTGCCAGGGGCAGTATTACCACACAGACCACATTACAGGATGAGTCCTAAAGAGCATGAGGAACTGAGAAGGCAGGTGGAGGAGTTGTTAGAACAAGGGCGTGTTCAGGAGAGCTTGAGTCCTTGTGCAGTGCCAGCTTTATTGGTGCCCAAGAAGAATGGTTCGTGGAGGATGTGTACGGATAGTCGGGCACTAAACAAGATCACGGTGAGATACAGATTTCCTATGCCGAGGTTTGATGATTTGATTGACCGGTTGAGTGGAGCTGTTGTGTTCTCGAAGATTGACTTGAAAAGTGGATACCATCAGATTCGTATTAGACCGGGTGATGAATGGAAGACTGCTTTTAAAACCAGGGAGGGTTTATACGAATGGTTGGTTATGCCATTTGGCTTGTCAAACGCTCCTAGTACTTTTATGAGAGTGATGAACCAGATTTTCAGACCATACACTGGGAAGTTTGTAGTAGTTTACTTTGATGATATTTTGATCTATAGTGGGAGTATGGAAAAGCATGTCCAGCATTTGCGTGAAGTACTGTTGATTCTACGACAGGAAAAATTTTATGCTGCAACAAAGAAGTGTGTTTTCATGACGCACAGTGTTTTGTTTCTGGGATACGTTCTGTCGAAAGAAGGAATTCAAGTGGATGAAAGTAAAGTAGTAGCTATCAGGAGTTGGCCACAGCAAAAGACGATTACTGAAGTGAGGAGTTTTCATGGATTGGTATCTTTCTATCAAAGATTCATTCCACATTTTAGCAGTGTGATGGCACCTATAACCGATTGCATGAAAGGAAAGAAGTTTGAGTGGTCAGAGGAAGCGGGGGTTGCTTTTGAGAAGATCAAGACACTATTAACGACAACACCAATTCTAGTTTTACCGGATTTTCAGTTGTTGTTTGAATTACATATTGATGCATCGAAGGTTGGGGTTGGTGGAGTTTTGAGTCAGAAAGGAAGACCAGTTGCTTATTTCAGTGAGAAGTTGTCTGGAGCTAAGTTGAGATATAGCACTTATGATGTTGAGTTTTACGCAAATGTTCAAGCTGTGAAGCACTGGAGACATTATCTGTTTCAGAAGGAGTTCGTTCTTTACACTGATCATGAAGCGTTGAAACACTTACAAGGGCAGGATAAGGTTTCAGCAAGGCATGCATCGTGGATTGCTTATCTGCAGTAATTTACGTTAGTTGTGAAACATAAATCGGGAATTACGAATCGTGTAGCAGATGCATTGAGCAGAAGGAGTCGCTTGTTGACTACAATGAAGGTTGAGGTGACAGGGTTTGAATTGTTGCCAGAACTGATTGAAGAAGATCCTTACTTTAAGAAATTTGTTGAGAAAGTCAAGGAGGGGAGTGCTAATGAATTTGGGTTGGTGGATGATTTTCTGTTTAAAGGGAATCGGTTATGTATTCCAGAGAGCAGTTTGAGAATGAAGATTATCAAGGAGTTGCACGAGGAAGGACATGTGGGCCGTGATCATTCATTGCATTTGATTTCTCAATCTTACTTTTGGCCGTCAATGAGGAAGGAGGTTGAAAGGTTTGTGGAGAGATGTCATATTTGTCAAGTTTCGAAGGGAACTGCGACCAATGCAGGATTGTATATGCAGTTACCTGTACCAACTAAACCTTGGATTGATGTGAGTATGGATTTTGTTTTAGGGTTGCCTAGAACTCAAAGGGGTAACAATTCTATATATGTTGTGGTGGATCGTTTCTCGAAGATGGAACATTTTATTGCTTGTAAGAAGATGGCGGATGCTGTTCATGTTGCTCAGTTATATTTCAAAGAAATCTACAGACTTCATGGGTTACCAGAATCTATCGTTTCGGATAGGGATACTAGATTTTTAAGTCATTTTTGGCTAATTTTGTGGAAGATGGTCGGAACGAAGCTGAATTTTAGTAGCGCTTACCATCCGCAAACAGATGGACAAACGGAGGTTGTTAATAGATCATTGGGAAATTTGTTACGATGTTTGGTGAAAGATAATCTGAGAAGTTGGGACATGAAGTTATGCCAAGCAGAGTTCGCACATAATCATGCAGTTAATCGAAGCACGGGGTTCAGTCCATTTCAGGTTGTTTATTCGACAATTCCAATGGGACCGTTGGATCTAACAACAGTGCCATATCAGAAGGGAGTTGTTAAGTGGGATAGTGACTTCGTAAGTGAGTTGCAGGAGTGCCACAGAACTGTTCATGAACGGTTGCTTGCATCAAATGAAAGGTATAAACAACTAGCACATAAGAAGCGGAGAAGTGTGAAATTCGAAGAAGGTGATTTGGTTTATGCAGTGTTGACAAAAGATCGTTTTTCGGTGGGAACGTACAATAAATTGAAGGCACGGAAAATTGGTCCAGTGGAAATTTTGAAGAAAATCAATGAGAATGCATATCAATTGAAATTACCAGATGATGTTCATACTTCTGATGTTTTCAACGTCAAATACCTAATTTTGTATTATGGAAACGGACTTGTGGTGGAAAAGGATAATGAAAATTCGAGGTCGAATTTCTGTCAACCAGGGGGGGATGATGTAGCGCAACCTGCAAAGTCACAAGACTTAGGTCGCTCACGACCTAAGGAAGAAGTTATAGGTCGCTCACGACCTAATGAGGAAGCTTTAAGTCGTTCACAACCTAACGGAGTGAAGGATGACGATCTAGAAAGTGTGGATGGCACAGTGGAAGTCAAGGAAGGTCGCTCACGACCTAACTGGAAACCAAAGGGGGAAGTTGTACTGAGTTCGCGACTTAACGAGTTTGCGAGTCACGACCTAAAAGGGCTACGACCTAAGGGAAGTGTTTTAGGTCGTCTACGACCTAACGAGTGTGCTGAAGAAGGGAGCTCACGACCTCAGATAAGTCGCATACGGCCTACGATCTAGTTAGGTCGCATGAAGTGAGGCAGCAGTTGGTCTCTTAAGTCGCTGAGGTTTTAAGTCGTGACCTTGTTTAGGTCGTTAAGTCGTATCATTTTAAGTCGTTAGGTCGCGAGGGTCTTGAGTCGTGTATATACTGTGTTGAAGTTGTATTTTTCTTTAAGACGTATGTCATGTTGTATATGTTGAGTTGCGTTGTGTCGTTACATGTTGTAAGTGGTATGATGACAAGTCGTTGGGCTATGTAGGTCGTAAACCGTGTGAGTGTATTTAGGTCGTGTGAGTTGAGTCATTCACAGCTAAGTCGTTAGCGACTTAAGCTGAGTCGTGAGTCGTGTGGTTTTATGTGATGAGTCGCGGACGACTTAAGATAGGTCGGTGATACTTTTAGTTGAGCCGTGTTTTGTTGTAGCCTATAAATAGGAAAGGTCGGGTCATTTGTAAGCAGTGGATTGTTGAATAAAATTTCGTTTTGATTGTTGTGTGCTTTCATCTAAATTGGTAGTTCAGTGTGATCTCCTATCTCCACTTTCGGTTAATCGAGTGCGCTCGATCCAACGATTGTTAAAGCCAATTCACGGTATCAAGTGCGCTTGATCAACGTTTGAAGAATTGTAGATCTTCTTTCACGGTATCGTGTGCGATCAACGTGTCGAAGATAGCTAGAATTCGGTATCTTTGTGATCAACGAATTAGGGCATTTCAGTATCTTCAATCCACCGATTGCTACTTTCATCGATCTATATCGATTTGTTATTATCCGCTGCGTCAACTTCGTTAGCGTATAGTCTTTATTGTGACCTTTCACTTGAGACTGTATGTAGCAATCTTGACCACTTGATTGCAATTGGATTTATTTTTCTAATTACACTTGAGTTGAATCCGGTATTTCGGGTTTGACCTTGTGCTCATTTGTGAATTTTCATTGTGCTTTCTTGTGCACTTTGTTCATTTGATGGTTACTGGATGGATGCTGGGCTTGCTGCTGCAGTTCCATCTGGTTCATTTTGATTTGAGTGGGAGCCATTTTCTTTTGATTCGCTGATCTTTTGTGTATTTCATGCTATAGTGGCGAGGCAGTACACAAGTGCGTGTGCTGCAGCCCTACCAGAATTGATGTTTTTAAGTGATATTTCAATTACTTGAATTGTTTGTCCAATTCAAATTTTGAAATTTATTTCTATTTGGTTTGATTTGATCATTTTGTTGTTGTTTAATTATCTATTTGATAATTAGATTATGAGTTTCTAATTATTTATTTAATAATTAGATTTTGTTGTTAATTCCAGTTAGGCAATTCAGTTGTTCTCTAAATTATCTTCATTGATAATCCTTTCATTTATCTTTGTGAAAATTTGAATTTGCTGATTTGTTGTTTAACACTGTTATGTGTTATATTTACCGTTATCCGATTTCCTTATTAAAGGATTGGATAGGTGAGATTTTGTGGCCGTCGTCTATTTGATTATTTATTGATTATTGCTTCCGTGCATTAATAACTGAGTTTGAATTAGACTGACCCGTGTATTATTTTCTTTTGAATTTAATACTCGGGTCAGACCGAGTTATTACAGGTTGTAGATACCTTTCTTTGGGTTGCTGTTTGAGCTATGAATTCTCTTTATACCTTTCGGAGTAGTTGTTGTCATAGTATAGGATGATATGTAATCATGTATGTTATTGTCAATAATGTACTTGTATATGTAACTTCCAGTGTCGACAGTTGTATTTGTATCATATGTATTGTATCACATGTGTTGTAACTGACTTCAGTTATATATATATATATATATATATATATATATATATATATATATATATATATAAGATTTTACATTATCTGTGTTCTGCATTTAGCTTATCTGTTGAATTATTATATATGTGTCCTAAACTATTATAAACCATCGTAGTTCATTTTATACTGGAATTGAATATGTCGATGGGAGTAAATAAATAAACAGAGTTGAAAAATATATACCACTCCTATCGAGATAATCAATACTAGCGTAAGGCCTAACTACGGATGGCCGCTCCTATCCAGCCTAATTCTTCGTAATAACAGACAGTGTTTCTTTTAATACTCTTTGTTATTGTGAGCATAGAGGTGGGGCGTCACAGAGGGCCTTCACTTTTCTCTTTTCTTTATTGTCTTCCACCATTTCATCTTTGGACACTCTCTTCTGCTTAAGATAAAACTTCCTATTAAATCGCTCCCGAAATCCATTCCAAGTGACTTTCCTTCCTTCCAACTCTATAACTTCCCACTAGTACGAAGCCTCCTCTATCAGCTGCCAAGATGCTAGCTGAACCTACTGCTGATCATCCAATCCCAATAGTCCGAATATCCTCTCTATGTTACGTTGCAAAGCCTGAGCCTCCTCAAAAGTCTCCATAACAGAAAAAGTCTTTCCACCCAAATTGTGACGACCCAGAATTTTGAACATTAGAAATTGTACTTTTTAATTGATTTTAAAAGTTTAAAGCTATTTTAACTTGAATTTCAAATATCAGAATGAATTTGGCAATTTAGTTATTGAGTTTAATTTATTGAATTTGGGTAAATATTGTATCTTCAATTTTAAGCTAATTAAAAATAATTCAAAGGCTTAGAAAATCTATAATGATAATACTGAAGATAATGGAAGCTTAAAAATAGAATTTGAAAGTAATTTGTTCAGTTTTGGATTATATCGTTTAAATCAATATTTAAAAATAGACTTCCGAGGTACGGTCTCGGAATTTAACGAAACCAGTTCCATTGGATCCGTAATATTGTATTATTATCGGATTTTGATTTCCGTAGCATTCAGAGTTGTCATGTGATTGTACGATAAGCAAACGCACGGAAAATCCTATCGAAATTCAATTTGATAACTGGTTCAAAAAGCTATCTTCTCCATATGATCGAATTTGGACTCGAAACCTTTTCCATTGCGTTCGTAATAAGGGTATAACATTATAAATGGCTGGCGGCATGCCTCGATAGAGGTTGAGATTTTAAGTTGCGTTTATCGAGACAATTTGAATTTGAATCTAGTTAAAAATATATTTATATATACACTAGTCAACATTAGCTGAAATCCCTTCACATCAGCATTTTTTTCCTTTCTTTTCAAAAATTTCTGTAGCCGACCTTCTCTGTAGCAAGCCACCCTAGCAACCAGTCCTGTCCCCTTTTCTTATTCAAAGCACGCAACCCTTCGCCTTTTAAATCACCCCATACCCTCCTTTCTTCCATCAGAAAGAATTCATTTCGAAAAGAAAAATGGCTTCCTTCAGAAACAATATATAACACCACCACATCCTCTTCCTCTCTGCCAAAATTAAATCCTAATCCAATTAAAAGATAACGAACGTAACCGAACCCAGTTCTTACTTTCCGCTTTTTTCACCAACCCTACTCACGGCTCGAAAAAAAGGGAATCTTGCTGTTCATTTTCGAACGAGGCAGTAGATGCTCGAATTCGGGTAAGGCTATTTTGCGATAGGGGCGAATCGCGATATCTTGTGAAGGTCGAAGCAAAGAAGAAAGGGGGGAGGCCGCAACGTCGTTCATTTTGGATGAAGGGTCTTCGGCATCTCGACTTTGAGGGGACTCGTGCCTTCGAATCGTGTGCGCGAGTAGGCAGTGGGGGCTAGGGTTCTGTTCGATTTTCGACTTCAGTAGAGATGGAATCGAGGTATAATTTGTTTTCAATTTAAATATATTTATCAAAGATTGATTTTATGGTATTGTATATATGCAGTAAGGTATTAAATTTTTATTTCAAACCCTGTATATGTATATTTATATAGGTCACACAAAAAATATTCTGCCGAGGAATTGATTTTTACAGTAAGGATCTATATATATATATATTTATATATACAGTAAACCAGATGAAAAAAATTATTATATATCTATATTTAAAGTTTTACAGTAACAAAATTATTTTTATAAATGTGTATACATATATAGTTTCAAAGATAAAAATAGGGAAATAAAGGATATACATATACATATTCTAAACTTACTAGATTAATTCTAAAATAATAGATTATGAAAATATTATTTGTCTAACTAACCTATTAAATTATTTGGTCACTAAAGATTTCTATATAAAAATTAGTTTAAAATTAAATAAATAAGTGGTAATTAATTGTTCGGTAATTCAAATTGTAATAAATCGTGAATTGTTTATTCAAGGTCAAAATCGACAAACCAAGCTAATATTGAAGTGGATTGCAAATAAAAGCAAAGGTGAGTTAATCTTACTCTTCTGGATGGCTATTTAAATTTAAATGGTTAAATTTAAATAATTGGTTGAATGATTGAATTGATTGGATGTGATATATTATATAGTATTATATAGTATATTGGAATGATTGATTTCCAGCATTATATAGCGAATGAACCCTATGCGCCGCATAATAGCGGATGATATTTTATAAATCCTATATACCGCGATATTCCACCTGGAAGTGGAATCGGTATTTAATTGTTGTGCTAGCGTTTGTGGATGCAGGAAAAACAGGTTGGAGGGATCCAACTGGATTCCTCAAATATTTGAATTTGTTTGAATATTGTGTGTTGATTTATTTAAAAATCTGTGTGATTATATTGTGATTGAAATCGTTGAAGGCTAAAATTTAGCCGAATATATTTTTGGTATCGTAAGATGCTAGAAATAAATAAAATTGGATTTTTAAATTTAAGTAGAAAATCTATAGTGAAATCCTATTGAATAAATTCCCAAAAAAAGGGAAAAGATTTAATAAAGGAATTCTTAGTAATATTGTTTAAAGTTGAAGGATTTATTTAAAATTCGATTTTTAAAGAGATAAAGGAATTTATTTCAAAAAAGGAAATAAATTTAGAAATTAAATTTGGGACTTAATTTGGAGTTAAAATAAATTCTAGTAATCGATTTGGAAGTTTGATTTTTTGGGAATAAATTGGGAAATCGATTTGGAATTGATTTGGTGTTTTAAGATAAATCTTTGGAATTTCAATATGAAAATTGATTTATTGATTAAAATAAATCTTTGGAAAATCAATTTGGAATTTGATTTGGTGCTTAAAATAAAATTTGAAATCAAATTGGTAATTGATTTGGTGTTTGTAAATGATTTTTTTTTTGAAATTGATAAAAAAAATCTTATATCAGTGGATATTTGGGAATTTAAAATTCACACTGGGAATTTTATAAAAGAAAGGGAAATTTGTTTTAAAATAAAATATTGCTTTATTTTAAAAAGTATGGAAAGGAGTTTAAGGATTTGGAACGTAAATTTGAAGTAAATCCAGAAGGATTTATAAATTGATTTGAATGAACCATTTTAGAATGGAAGGTGTACTTCCTTTGAAAGCCGAATATATTTTTAAAGTGCTCTTGAAATAAAATTAAAAGTTCTAAATTTGGTTTTAAAATAATATCGTTAGACAGATTATTTTGAAAATTGTTTTGAATCTTTAAAAGTAAAGATTTATTTAATTATGTATAGAAGGGATTGTTTTGAAGATTTAAATTGATATTTGATATAGAAAATAACTATTTGAATATTTATACTCTATCTACTAGTTTTATTTTAAAATTAGGTTGGACTTGAAGTTTTATCTGTGATATTGATATAGTATTTTCATAACTAATATTCTAAAATAGTTTTTACATTAAATATTTCCAAGTATATGTGTTTGGATAAGTAATTTAAACTACTTTAAAGTATTCGAACTCGGCAGATTTCCAGTGGAAATGAATAAATATTTGGAAATTTATTCCACGCAAGGAGAAGTGATTTGAAATTTGTTTTCAAAAGATTGGGAGGTGAAAAGTGATTTGAAATTAGTTTTCAAATGGTTGGAGTGTTAAAATTATTTCTTGCGAAGATATTTTGAAAATAATAATTAGGGGAAAATTATTTAAATCTTGGTGATTATTGTGAATGTTGATTGATAGTTAAATAACTGACTATCAATATTAGCCTTTTAAGTGGCATTTGAATTTCGATGCGACCGGGGGTCGGACTCCAAATGGATATTCGAAAATCACATCGAACCTATGTGATTATGATGGATCTCTTGTTTAAAAGATCAAAGTGGAAATTTGTTGTGATTTGTTGAAATATGAATGTCACACTTATTTGAAAATAAGCGCTCGTTATTCAGATTAGCTGGGAGAGGACTTTATGTCATAAAACCCATTCCGAATAATGATACAACGAAATGGGATTGCATTTGAAGATGATGTTGAAGACCGGGTATTTTCGAAAACGAAAGGATTACCTGTCGAATGTCTCTGCACTGAGTTACTTCGGTATAGAGATTTTATCACCCTTAGTGATGGGGATTCCGGACGTAATTCATAAATATTCGAATTGCAAGGGCTTCTTTGAAGTGCCTTCGGTTCCGTTCGATCCGAAACGAACTTGTATGGATGTGTGTCTGACTTTACATTTTGAGATGTAAAGCTGGTTTCTATCAAATACATTTCTGTTGGTGGCAGAGAATTTATTCTTTTAGCTTAACACCCTTCTCTGAGATGTACGAGCTCGTAGGTTATATAGTTGATGGTTACTAGTGATACATTCCCAATTTGGTAGTGTGGCATACGAAGTGCTACTGATCATTTGTTAATCAAAGCATGACTTTGTGAAAAGTGTAGCTTTGTGGATGAGACTTCGTCGGACCTCACACCTTGGAAATGGTCAAAACAGGAAGAATGCGGCAAGGTTATGAGGGTCGCGCCCTTTAGGGTATGTCATTTCCTTCTCGAAAAGGGTGGTATCATGGTATGGAGCTCAGATATTTAACCTACGTGGTTGCTGCAAATCTATTACACTTTGTGGTTGTTGCTTTGTGGTTGATGATCCTCAAATAAGGGTCGCAAACGACAGGGGGATGGCATATTCGTGTAGTAGTTACCTAGTTATCAAGGTAACCCGGCCTTGTGTTGGCAGAGAGCTGGTTAAGTTCTCGGGGCGTCCCTCCAAAGGCGTACCCACGTGGCATAGGAAATTCCTTAGCCTGACCATTTTTCGGAAATCAATCGTCAATACGCGCCTTGTACGGTTTTAGTTGTAGAACCGGCCATTTAATATGGTAGCTATAGTAGGCATACTATAATGGTACGTATGCTGGCTAAGATTAATATTATACTTGCAAATGTTTTCCACTATGCACTAATGATAATATTAAAAATAATTTTTCGTATCAAGCATGTTTGACTATCGTAAGGAGAAATCTCCTCCAATTATGCGCTTGCATTATGTGTGTGCGGGGAGGCCTTATGGTAGTTTCATTTTTCAAAAGCATAGAGAATTTCTTTTTATTTTCTTTGTGAAAATATCTGTTTTTAAGATCTCACACCAGTCCCATGACTGACCTGGAGTTTATTGTTCCCTTTCTAAACTCTGGGTGCCCATAATTTTCCGCAGGGCAGCCTGGAGTCAGGGTATCGTTATTCTGAAGCGAATTTAGGAAAGATATGCTGTGGAGATCTGCAGTTCAAGCTGGATGGTAAAGCGTATCATTTATACTATGTAGTGTCCGTTGTGTCAGGGTTAGTGCAAGTCAAATTTTATTGTACACAAGTTACTATAACTGCTAGTATTTGTATTGTATGGTTGTAAACTATGATAATGTGATGTATAAATTGATATGGTGTTTTTATTTTAAAGATTATTTATTTATCTATTGTATATTGTTCTGCTGCGAAATGTGAGACTCCGTTTACTGTTTCTATTCTTCTTCTATCTTCTTCTTCTTAAACCCTAACGGGAATGTTTTCCGGCATTCGACTGTGCGGCATTGGATACCGTGGATGTATCAATGTCGACCTTCGGGCGTCGAAAAATTAGGTCGTTACAAATTGGTATCAGAGCATTTCGTTAAGCGACAGCCTTGGCTCTGGTGGGGAATACTCGTTAGAGGTAGAGTCAGTAGTACTCTAGAATGAGTGTGAGTGTATTAATAGATATGAGCGCGTATTTGTTAGTGGATATAAAAATTGTTTTATACTATGATGATTGGTTTGTTGAGTGGTATATGAATTCTGGTCAGTATAGTCCGTGCAACTCTATCGATAGGGATCTCTAAACACTCGTACAGAACAATTCGACACGATATTGTTTTAAAAATGGGGTGATTGAAGTAATTTTACCCAAATTATTTTCGTATATAAAAGGAATGATTTTCCATAAATTATTATAGTATATGGTTGCTTGATTGTTAGGAAGTGATAATATTAAAGTATTATCATTGATTATTGAATAAGAAATCCAAAACAAAACCAAAGGTTAAGAAATAAATTTATATACAAATGTGATTTGTAAATATAAAACTGTAAATGAGATCCATAATTTGAAATAGAATTTCTGAGAAATCTTTTTGAAAGGAATTGAAAGGATTTAAAAGTTTTGAGATTCAGAAAAAGTTTAAATCCATTTGATTTGAAAACGGTTTTCAAAGGTTTGGAAAAGGTTTTGAAGGAATAAAAGCACTAAACTCTTTTCGGTCACTGGAAAATAATTTCGGTGATGACTGCAGCGTCATCGATGTTCATTTTCGAGTTTCCAAAAGAGGAATTGCTACCAAATTATTTTAAATTAAAGTTGTTTGGAAAACTGTGTTGCTTTTGGAAATTCAAAAGACAATTTGAATTGATTTCAAAAATGGTTTTGAAAAAATGGAAAGACTCTGGAATACTATATAAAATATTTATGGAATATCATTAAGTTTGATAACTTGTAAAGTTTAAAGTTGTTAAAATAAAATCTAACTTAAAGAGTGTTTGATAAAAGTAAATGTGGAAACAAAATAAGTTGGAAGGAAAATTTAATTCAAGTGGAATTCAAAATGAAAATTGAATAAAAGAATTGAGATTGAAAATTTAAGTCCAATAAAATGATGATATGGATTCAACATAAAATTGAAATGCAAGAAAATGAAATTAAATGTTGAAATTTATTTTAAATTTGCAAGTAAATAAAACTGGAATTGGGATTGAATTTGATTTGTGATAAACAAAGTAAAGTATTGAAATAAAATTAGTAAGTGAAGCTAACAGAAGGAATGACCAAGAAAATATGGTTTGAAATGAATTGAATTCAATAATTATAGATGAAAGGTGAATTGAATTCATATAAAAAAATCCAGTTTAAATAAATAAGTTATAAACCAAAGTAGTGAATTGGATTTAAATGAAATTGAAATACAAGTAAACGAAATTAAATATATGGTGCGTATAGAATATTTATTGAACTTAAGAAGTAAATGGGAAAATTCTTAAGTAAATTTTGAAATGTTGGCAAGGTGAGTTGAACCCACGACTATGGCACTAAGAAAATATTCTAAGCTGATTATTGAGTAAGGATTAAACTGGAAATTTGTGAAATTGTAATTTCATATTATTTCTAGTAGCATATACAAGTGATTTAAATGAAAAGGGAATTGGGATTTTGACTTCGGAGATAGATTTGAATTGCTCGAAAAAGGTATGTATTTAAATTTCAATATGAAATTTGATGATTTTCTTGTCCTGCCGCTTGGCCTTTTGCTTTCTTTTGAAATCTGGGGGACCGTTGTGGCATTTTGTAGTCGTACCGAGCTAGCCGCGCAAAGGAGACGCTGGCGAAATTTTTCGAAAATTTAGGGAGTTGGAAAAATTTTGAGAAATTTTTGAAAATTTAAAATCTGAATTTAAATTTAAATTTGAATTATTGAGAAAACAATGTTGTTTGAACCTATGATTTATTTTGGAAAGTTAGTTGAAGCGATAGTGGGTTGTTAATGAGAAAAAATTTGTATTGGCAAGTGGATAAAACCGTTTGGTTTTGGCAAAATAGTTAACGGGTTGAGGATCATTCTTCTTAACAAGTAATTTCGAGACGAAATTCTTTTAAGGGGGGAAGGATGTGACGACCCAGAATTTTTAACATTAGAAATTGAAATATTTAATTGAAATGTTTGAAAGTTATTTTAACTTGAATTTGAAATATTAAAATGAATTTGGCAATTTAATTGTTTAATTTAATTTATTGAATTTGGGTAAATATTGTATCTTCAATTTTAAGCTAAATAAAAATAATTCAAAGGCTTAGAAAATCATAATGATAGTACTGAAGAAAATGGAAGCTTCAAAATTGAATTTGAAAGTAATTTGTTCAGTTTTGGATTATATCGTTTAAATCGATATTTAAAAATAGCCCTCCGAGGCACGGTCTTGGAATTTAACGAAACCAGTTCCATTAGATCCGTAATATTGTATTATTATCGGATTTCAATTTCCGTAGCATTCGGAGTTGTCGTGTGATTGTATGATAAGAAAACGCGCTGAAAATCCTATCGAAATTCAATTTGATAAGTGGTTCAAAAGGCTATTTTCTCCATACAATCGAATTTGAACTTGAAACCTTTTCCATTGCGTTCGTAATAAGGGTATAACATTATAAACGCCTGGCGGCATGCCTGGATAGGAGGTTGAGATTTTAAGTGCGTTTATCGAGACAATTTGAATTGGAATCTAATTAAAAATATATTTATATATACACTAGTCAACGTCCGCTGAAATCCCTTCACATCGGCATTTTTTTCCTTTCTTTTCAAAAATTTCTATAGCGACCTTCTCTGTAGCAAGCCACCCTAGCAACCAGTCATGTCCCATTTTCTTATTCAAAGCACGCAACCCTTCACCTTTTAAATCACCCCGTACCCTCCTTTCTTCCATCAGAACGAATTCATTTCCAAAAGAAAAATGGCTTCCTTCAGAAACAATATATAACACCACCACATCCTCTTCCTCTCTGACAAAATTAAATCCCAATCCAGTTAAAAGAAAACGAACGTAACCAAACCCAGTTCTTTCCCCTTTCTAAAATCAAAATCAAGTTTATTCTTTCATCCTTTTTCACCAACCCTACTCATGGCTCGAAAAAAAAGGGAATCTCGATGTTCATTTTCCAACGAGGCAGTAGATGCTCGAATTCGAGTAAGGCTATTTTACGACAGAGGCAAATCGCGATATTTCGTGAAGGTCGAAGCAAAGAAGAAAGGGGGATGGCCGCAACGTCATTCGATTTGGAGGTAGGGTCTTCGGCATCTCGACTTTGAGGGGACTCGTGCTTTCGAATCGCGTGCGCGAGTAGGCAGTGGGGGCTAGGGTTCTGTGTGATTTTCGACTTCGGAAGAGATGGAATCGAGGTATAATTTGTTTTCAATTTCAATATATTTATCAAAGATTGATTTTACGGTATTGTATATATGCAGTAAGGTATTCGATTTTTATTTCAAACCCTGTATATGTATTTGTATATTTATATAGGTCACAGAAAAATATTTAGCCCAGGAATTGATTTTTACAGTAAGGATCTATATATATTTATATATATAGTAAACCGGATGATGAAAAAAATTATTATATATATATAAATTTTTGCAGTAACAAAATTATTTTTATACATGTGTGTGTATATATAGTTTCAAAGATAAAAATAGGGAAATAAAGGATATACATATACATAAAATAATAGATTATGAAAATATTATTTGTCTAACTGATCTACTAAATTATTTGGTCACTAAAGATATTCTATATAAAAATTAGTTTAAAATTAACTAAATAAGTGGTAATTAATTCTTCGGTAATTCAAATAGTAATAAATCATGAATTGTTTATTCAAGGTCAAAATTGAGAAACCAACCCAATATTGTAGTGGATTGCAAATAAAAGCAAAGGTGAGTTAATCTCACTCTTCTAGATCGCTATTTAAATTTAAATGGTTTAATTTAAATAATTGGTTGAATGATTGGATGTGATATAGTATATAGTAGTATGCAGTATATTGGAGTGATTTATTTCCCGCATTATATAGCGGATGAGACCCTATGCGCCGCATAATAGCGGATGATATTTTATAAATCCCATATACCGCGATATTCCACCTCAAAGTGAGATTGGTATTTAATTGTTGTGCTAACGTCTGTGGATGCAACGAAAACAGGTTGGAGGGATCCAACTGGATTCCTCAAATATTTGAATTGGTTTCAATATTGTGTGTTGATTTATTTAAAAATCTGTGTCTGATTATATTGTGATTGAAATCGTCGATGGCTAAAATTTAGCCAAATATATTTTTGGTACCGTAAGATACCGGAAATAAATAAAATTGGATTTTTAAATTTAAGTAGAAAATCTATAGTGAAATCCTATTGAATGAATTCCAAAAAAAAAGGAAAAGATTAAAAAAGCAATTCTTAGTAATATTGTTTAAAGTTGAAGGATTTATTTAAAATTCGATTTTTAAAGAGATAAAGGAGTTTATTTCAAAAAAGGAAATTAATTTAGAAATTAAATTTGGGATTTAATTTGGAGTTAAAATAAATTCGAGGAATCGATTTGGAAGTTTGATTTGGTGTTTTGGGAATAAATTGGGAAATCGATTTGGAATTGGTTTGGTGTTTTAAGATAAATCTTTGGAAAATCAATATGAAAATTTATTTGTTGATTAAAATAAATCTTTGGGAAATCAATTTGGAATTTGATTTGGTGTTTAACATAAAATTTGAAATCAAATTGGGAATTGATTTGGTGTTTGTAAACGATTTTTTAAATCGATAAAAAAATCATATATCAGTGGATATTTGGGAATTTAAAATTCACAATGGGAATTTTATAAAAGAAAGGTAAATTTGTTTTTAAATTAAATATTGTTTTATTTTAAAAAGTGTGGAAGGGAGTTTAAGGATTTGGAACGTAAATTTAAAGTAAATCCAGAAGGATTTATAAATTGATTTGAATGAATCATTTTAGAATGGAAGGTGTACTTTCCTTGGAAAGCCAAATATATTTTTAAAATAGCTTTTGAAATAAAATTAAAAGTTCAAGATTTGGTTTTAAAAGAATATCGTTGGAGAGATTATTTTGAAAACTCCTTTGAATCTTTAAAAGTAAAGATTTATTAAATTAAGTATAGAAGGGATTGTTTTGAAGATTTAAATTGATATTTGATTTAGAAAATAGCTATTTGAATATTTATACTCTATCTACTAGTTTTATTTTGAAATTAATTTGGACTTGTAGTTTTTTCTGTGATACTGATATAGTATTTTCATAACTAATATTCTAAAATAGTTTTTACATTAAATATTTCCATGTATATGTGTTTGGATAAGTAATTTAAACTACTTTAAAGTATTCGAACTCGGCAGATTTCCAGTGGAAACGAATAAATATTTGGAAACTTATTCCACGCAAGGAAAAGTGATTTGAAATTTGTTTTCAAAAGATTGGAAGGTGAAAAGTGATTTGAAATTTGTTTTCAAATGGTTGGGGTGTTAAAATTATATCTTGCGAAGATATTTTGAAAATAATAAATGGGGGAAAATTATTTAAATCTCGGTGATTATTGTGAATGTTGATTGATAGTTAAATAATCGACTATCAATATTAGCCTTCTAAATGGCACTTGAATTTTGATGTGATCAGGGTTCGGATTCCAAATGGATATTCGAAAACCACATCGAACCTTTGTGATTATGATGGATCTCTTGTTTAAAAGATCAAAGTGGAAATTTGTTGTGATTTGTTGAAATCTGAATGTAACACTTATTTTTAAAATAAGCGCTCATTATTCGGATTAGCCGGGAGAGGACTTTATGTCATAAAGTCTATTCCGAATAATGATACAATGAAATGGGATTGCATTTGAAGATGGTGTTGAAGACCGGGTATTTTCGAAAACGAAAGGATTACCTGTCGAATGTCTCTGCACTGAGTCGCTTCGTTATAGAGATTTTATCACCCTTTGTGACGGGGATTCTGGACGTGACTAGTAAATATTCGGATTGCAAGGGCTTCTTTGAAGTGCCTTCGATTCCGTTCGATCCTAAAACGGACTTGTACGGATGTGTGTCTGGCGTTACATTTTGAGATGTAAAGATGGTTTCTATCAAATACATTTCTGTTGGTGGCGGGGAATTTATTCTTTTAGCTTAACACCCTTCTCTGAGACGTACGAGCTCAGAGGTAATGTGGTTGATGGTTACTAGTGATACATTCCCAATTTGGAAGTGTGGCATACGAAGTGTTGTTGATCATTTGTTGATCAAAGCATGACTTTGTGAAAAGTGTAGCTTTGTGGATGAGACTTCGTTGGACCTCACATCCCGAAAATGGTCAAAACAGGAAGAATGGGGCAAGATTATGAGGGTCTCGCCTTATAGGGTATGTCATTTCCTTCTGGAAAAGGGTGGTATCATGGTATGGAGCCTAGATATTTAACCTATGTGGTTGCTGCAAATCTATTACACTTTGTGGTTATTGCTTTGTGGTTAAGGATCCTCGGATAAAGGTCGCAAACGACCAGGGGATGGCATACTCGTGTAGTAGTTACCTAGTTATAGAGGTAACCCGTGCTTATGTTGGCAGATAGCTGGTTGAGTTCTCGGGGCGTCCCTCCAGAGGCGTACTGATGTGCACGTAAATTTGCTTATTTTTACCACCAAATTTATTCTATTTAAATTAAATAAATGATCATATTGGGTATTTTAACTTATTTTAACCAAAATTCATGTTAATTCCAAATTTTCACATATTCATCTTCATAAAGGGGCAAAACGATCATTTAAGTGCATATATTTCTTTAAGAAAAATTAATTGAAAATTTGTATATATTTTTGTAGGAAATTGATCTCAAATAGAAGTAGTTTCATGAAGATATGCATGCACAAAATTAATACAAAGGAATGAAGATGGAAATAATTCAAAGTGAAGAACATGGAGGACCCCACCTACCCCCCTACCTTAATGTACAAATTAAAGGCTAATGCAAATGCTTTTGGACTTAATGGTTTCATGTACACTTAATGGGGGATTAAGACATGTTAATGGTTACTTGGCCTCCACACTTCCTAAGGGGCATTTTGGGTATTCTCCAAAAATATGAATTAGGGTTTCGTACATGTATAAATACCCATATGTTTCATGTAACATGATCTCTTCTTAGTTAGTCTCTCTAGTTAGTTTTAGTTTATAAATCAAATCTCTCTTTCTTTCCATGGCTACTTTGCCATTTCTTCTCTTATGTAATTCTTTTCTTTTATGCAATGTTAATTATTGTTTCTTTTTAATTATATGTTCATTTCCTTTTATGAAAGTAGTGTAGATTTTCCTTTATGCAATTAGAATAGTTGTCTTTTCCATTAGCTTTCATTTTCCTTTCTTTTTGCTTTCATGTTGCTTTTTACATTTGTTGATTTGATAACAAATATGAGAGTTTAATCCCTACAATTTAGGGGTAATGAAGCTCTCTAGTATGTAGATGCAACATTTTGATGTTTATACTCTCTTTTTGTGCTTTAATGGAAACACTTGAAGTGGTTTAATGATGTTGTTTAGTTTTGAATTTGATAGTCTATGTTGTTCATAACAAATAGGCTATGCTTAAACAAACATAACACAAATTGCCTCTTCATTTAAATATGATCATGGCAAAGAAGTGAATGTTGAAATTGAAATTTGATAGCCTATATTTCTAAACAATAGTTAATAGGCTATGCTTAAAATAGATTTTTATTTCAACTTTGTTGTCATATATCATGAGAGCTAAAAGTGTATTAGTGGTTGTGTTATAGTTTGATGGTTTATATTGAGCTAATTAATAGCACAAATATACCATACTTATGATAAGCACATCAACTAATTCACTAATGACAAGAAAAGAGAGATCATAACTTCATTTTGTTGATTTATGTGATCTAGAGAGTGGAAATTACCTCTAAATTGTCTTAACACTCTCATATTTTTATCTATTTTCTTTTGTCAGTTAGTTCATTTTCTAATTTTCTAGCTTAAATACACTCTCGACTTTGGTATAATTTGATTGAGTAGGAAATTTTAAAATCATCAATTCCCTACGGATCGACCCGTATTCGTTGCGTGCTACATTCATACACCGTGCGCTTGCTGTTATTTTTACCTCTAAATTCGTTCGACGGTTTTCTAAACCGATAGAATTTCCGTCGACGAACACGTACCCATGTGGCATAGGAAGTTCCTTAGCTTGACCATTTGTTGGAAATCCAATCATCAATACGCGCCTTGTGCGGTTTTAGTTGTAGAACCTGCCATTTAATATGGTAGTTATAGTAGGCATACTATAATGGTACATATGCTGGCTAAGATTAATATTATACTTGCACATGTTTTCCACTATGCACTAATGATAATATTAAAAAGAATTTTTCGTATCAAGCATGTTTACTATCATAAGGAGAAATCTCCTCCAATTGTGTGCCGGCATTGTGTGTGTGTGCGAGGAGGCCTTATGGTAGTTTCATTTTTCAAAAGCATAGAGAATTTCTTTTTATTTTCGTTTTGAAAATAACTGTTTTTAACATCTCACACCAGTCCCATGACTGACCTGGCGTTTATTGTTCCCTTTCTAAACTCTGGGTGCCCATAATTTTCCACACTGGCAGCCTAGAGTCAGGTTATCGTTATTCTAGAGCAAAATCAGGAAAGATATGCTATGGAGATCTGGAGTTCAAGCTGGATGGCGAAGCATATCATTTATACTATGTAGTGTCCGTTGCGTCTAGGTTAGTGCAAGTCAAATTTTATTGTACACAAGTTACTATAACTGCTAGTGTTTGTATTGTGTCGTTGTAAACTCTGATAATGTGATGTATAAATTGATATAGTGTTTTTATTTTAAAGATTATTCATTTATCTATTGTATATTGTTCCGCTGCGAAATGTGAGACTCTGTTTATTGTTTCTGTTCTTCTTCTATCTTCTTCTTCTTCTTAAACCCTAACGGTTCGGTTTTCCGGCATTCAACTGTGAGCCATTGGATACCGTGGATGTATCGATGTCGACCTTCGGGCGTCGAAAAATTGGGTCGTTACACAAATTCGCAAAGTCCTTACAAAGCTTTGAGAAATTAACTGCTATAAGTGGGTTGATGGGATTCCCATCCATTGGTGTTGGATTGGGCGCTTGCCCCTGGCACTTCTGGAGTCGTAGCTTGTAGATACCTATGAAACCAGCCTGAGACTGGAATGCCCTTCTGAAGATTAAGGGCATCCACTTTTCTATGCAAAGAAAATGAGAGTTTAGGAAAGAGTCGAAGGTAGGTTGAATTAGACTTTTGAGGGGATTTTTATAAAAAAAACTTTTATACTTAAAAATCACTTCTAAGAGTTCTTTTCTAAGAAATACTTTTAAAACAATTTATTTTGGAAAAGTACTTTACTTCAAAATTGATTTTTAGGAATCCTGTAACCTTAGGCTCTGATGCCAAGTCAAACACCCCATACTTCTTAGTATACCCAAAAGGATACACTAAAAGGTATGATGCGTTGTAGGTATAACTAAAAGTAGCAGAGGCTAAGATTCAAAAGACAAAAACTAATTAATAATAATAATAACACGGTGGAAACAATTATAGTATTTTGCTAAAAATTAAACTCCATAATGTAAGTTGATAAGAATAAGTCACCAAATACATCATATGTTAAAATACCCATACAAGTCTCGTGAAATCAAAAACCATACTCTCAAATAATCAGAGAAAAAATTTCCCCAAAGGTGCCAATTATAACAAAGGAAACTAAAAACTGGAAACAAAGAAAAGAAATACAAGATAGAATCTCTGCAAAAGAAGTCTCCATGAATCTGCAGCCTACCGTCCTTGTCCCTGATTGCCTAGAGGGAAACGGGAAAATAGAGGAGTAGGTTAGACTAAATGTCTGGTGAATGATACTAATCACTAGTATTTTTAAGAAAAGTAAAGGTAATAAGCCTTACAATAGCTCTAGTATTAAAAAGGAAATAAAGGAAATAGAAGGAAAGATAAAGCTGGAAATAAGTACGAATTAACTATTGCTAAATTAATACGATAGGTTAACTTTGATTGTTTGCCTTGCCTTGATAGTCGTTTTGATTAGGCTGAAATCCTAATACGACCCTTTAATCGGCATGCTACTCTATAGTGTTGGAATCTCAATTTAAGATTGTCTTGATTAATGACAACCTATGTATACAATATTGTCTGTACTAATCATTTATGCAGGATTTTTATTGCAGATTCATGTTATGAGTGTTTTTGAAGCTGTTAAGTTCCTTGTCTAGAGTTATTATATCATTTAGTATTATGTAAAAATCTCTCCTAGATTGATATATATAAAATCATATACACACCATGCACAGAAGCTGAAAACAGATGGCTGAATGCATTAATTCAGTCGGCTGAATGCTGAAACAATTTTATTGTTTCACAATATTCAACCGGCTGAACAAGTTTATTCAGCAGGCTGAATCAGGTTGAAAATAGCCTCTTTCTTTGCTATTTACAATTTTTTTAATTCAAATGGTTGAATTAATAAATTCAGTCGGCTGAATATCTTTCTACGACTATTTTTCGAAAAGACACTTCTCTTCATCGAAGAGAAACAACTTCAAACCAACGGTTGCACCTGTTTCTTTTCATCGTTATCTTTTGACAATGGTTGCAACTTTTTAAAATCTATAAATAGATTTCAGAATTCAACAAACAACTCACCGAAACTAATTTAATATTCTTGAATTCTAATCTACTCATTATTTTCAAACTACAGTCAAACTGCTTACATTCTCTGATCGTTGGTCACTCTATCTTCCACAATGCACAAAGCACATTACACTATCTATCATAAAGGAGAAGATTATAGGAAGATTGTACTTAATTGACTTATTAATGCTATTTAAAAGAGCATATTACAGTCAGATACCTTTGTTATATGTAAAGAAGTCTTGTTTGATTGCTCAGGCAGTAGAAGTCTGCTTGGACAGTAGAAGTCTTGTTCGGTTGCTCAAGCGGTGTAAACCTATTCCTTCGGGTTAAGTGAGGGTTGCTAGTTTAATTCTAGAAGGAGTCTGGACTGGACGTAGAACGGAAGTTCAAACCAGTATAAAAATCTCTGGTGTCATTTAGTTTAGTGCTTTTACTACTTAATTATTATTCCCCACAAATAGTCTATTCATATTACACGATCCTGTAGCACAACCACTTACATTTGGTATCAGAGCATAGTGACTTTCATTTCGTATCAAAGCCTGGAATTCTATCGATCATCACAACATTATAGAACAATGTCCGGAAAAAGATCCGGTAGAAATACAACAAGCAAAAACCTGAAACTATCAGAGCAACAACCAATGAGGACAGTAAAAAGGTACTTTCTGATTTACAAATTTCAGTAAATGAGAATAATGAATTAGTTAGTATAAGCGATAAGATCTCAAAGCTTAATTTTCTTATTTTATAAAAGATGAAATCGATCAAACTTTTTCTTGCTAATTTGAATTTAGACCACCATAATCCTCAAAATCGACAAGATTATGTTTGGTCAATAGTTTGTGGCATTAAAATTTTCTTACCTCTAAAAAGATTAGGAAATATTTTAAAATGTCCTTATCAAGGTGTTGACATTGATGATACTGAAGTTGATATGGATCATAGAGATGTGGTTTCTCATCGTTTCTTGTCCGTTCACCTTACAAACTTAAGTGGATTAAAATCTAGCACCTTAATGCCAAAAAGCACGCCTTCTTCACCGTGCTTTACTTCGCTCTTTTCAACCTCGAACGGAAAGTTATGAAAATGTCTATAAAAGCAGTTTTAAAGCCATCTAAACCAATAAGTAAATTGGGGTAAAATCATTTTAGATGAATTTCAAGACATCACAATCCGAAGAAAATATAAGACCATTCATTATGGTGCTTATATTATGCGTATCCTTCTCAACTATGGCATTCCAATGCCCGACTCCGAGTTTTCAAGCATTAGTGTGTTAGGCGCAAAAACATTAGGATTAATTTGTCTTCCTCACTGGCCTCCTCCACAAAAAATCATCTCTTTTCTACAATGGTCTCAAAATATACAACAAGGTGTTCCACAACCTCGTGACACTAATGTTGCCTCCTCTTCACATACCCAACATGAAGAAGAATAGGACGATGATTCCAGTCAAGCTATTGGCCTGAAAACCTCTTCCAAACAAGCTATCATCACTCTCTCCTGAAATCAATCCAAACTTCATCTGGATATTAAGGTCCTTGAAAAGAAAACGAAAAAGAAATTCAACTCCATAAAAGGTTTTCTTAATAAAATATGGGATAAAATTTCTTGTTCTAGATCTACATCCACCGAAGTTCACAACCCATCTCCATTTCAATGGTCATCTTCGAATTCAGATTCCAATGATGATAAGCCTTCTCTCTACTCAGTTTTAATTATCTTTGTTTTAATTCTGTTTATGTTGTTCTTTGACTTCTTTTATATTTCTATCTAGTTATTTATGTCATGATGTATGAATATTTTTATTCTTCATTTATACTCACATCCCGAGTAAAGAGCTATATTTTGCTTAGCAATATTTCTCTACATGTATTCATATCTTTCTTTTTTGTCGATGACAAAGGGGGAGAAAGTTAACAAAATGTTTGTGCATATTGACAGAGGGAGTAACAATGTTATTGTAAGTATTTGTTTTATTACATATACAGTTGTCATCATATAAAACGAGGAGAATGTGGAATACCAATTTAAGTTTGTTTTGACTAATGACAAGCTATATATATACAATACTTGTGTACTAATCATTTATGCAGGAGTTTTGCTGTAGATTCATATTCTAAGTGTTTTTGAAGCTGTTAAGTTCCTTGTATAGAGTTTTTATATCATTTAGTATTATGTTAAAATCTCTCCTGGATTGATATATATAAAATAATATACACACCATGCACACAGGCTGAAAACATACAGCTGAATGCTGAAACAATTTTATTGTCTCACAATATTCAACCGACTGAACAAGTTTATTCAGCTGGCTGAATCAGGCCGAAAATAGCCTCTTTCTGTGTTGTTTACTATTTTGTTTAATTCAGATGGCTGAATTAATAAATTCAGCCGGCTGAATATCTTTCAACGGCTATTTTTCGAAAAGACACTTCTCTTCACCGAAGAGAAACATCTTAAAACCAATAGTTGCACCTATTTCTTTTCATCGTTACTTTTCGACAATGGTTGCAACTTTTTAAACTCTATAAATAGATTCCAGAGTTCAAAAAACATTTAACCGAAACTAATTTTAATATTCTTAAATTCTAGCCTACTCTCTATTTTCAAACTACAGTCAAACTGCCCATAGTACCAGGTCTACCGATCGACCTAAGCCATGGAACGGTCGACCTTTATGTCGACCTCCCTATATATATATATATTCGTTTACCTTGTTAATACCGTGTCTTGCTCATATGAGCTTGGATTTTGATTTTTTATATATGGAAATTGACTAAAAAAATTACAGCGGATACAATGGTGAAACTCCCATGCCTCAATTCTGACAATTTACAAATTTATTTTATCATTTCATTTATTTGTTAATTAATTATTATAGCTTAAATTTCGGGTTGTTACAAAATCCAATAAGAAGTTAGATTGATACTAATCCAACACATGAATCGGTACCGATCCATGTGTGAGAAATGCGGATTACGGATCTTAAGGCTAGGATTAACACTAGAGGGGGGTGAATAGTGTTAATAAATGTTAACGCTTAAATTTGAACGCTAACACCCCGGTGTGTGAAGTGTATTTGTGAAAGCACCACCCGATAGATCGGGAAAGAATTATAAGTAAGGAGATTGCAGAAAAGCAGTAAAAACACAAGTTTTATAGTGGTTCGGCCCAAAATCAGGCCTACGTCCACTTAGATTCTCTTTATTGCTGATATGAGTACAATTTATATCACTTTCTTCAATTACAATTAACTTCAGACAAATAGTTCAAACTCCCATGAAGAATAATCTTTCCAATTCATCTTGAATGATTGTGATTCTTCTTCGAAGTGTGTAATAGCGTCCTTGGAGTTTGGAGTGCTTGGAGTGCTGCTTGAGTTGAGAAAACGGCAGAGTAACGGTGCTTCGAAAATTAGCCAAAAAGCTCCCCTCCACATTGAATGTGGCCATGTATTTATAGGCAAATTTTTAGGCTGGAACTTTCAAGTCATGAGTCGTGACCGACTCATCATGAGTCGTGAGTCGTGGCCGACTCATCGTGAGTCGTCTGCGAGTTAAAAGTTGCCGTCTAAGATGAGGCGACCCTGGTCTTCTACACAGCAGCTTCAGGTTGAGTCATCAATGAGTCATCATGTACGACTCACCTTAAGTCGTAAGTCAACAACGAGTCATCCCCTTGCAGCATGATTCTGAGCTTGTCTCTGAGTCGTGTGTCGTGAATTGACCTATCTTTTGAGTCGTAGCTGCCTTAGGTCATAGACTCCTTAAGTCGTAAGTCTTTTGAGCCATAAGGTTTTATGACTCGGATCTCTCCTTGGGTCGTTGAGTCGTTAATGAACTTGAGTCGTAAGGTTTTATGAACCGTTCATCTCCTGAGTCGTAAACCCAATGGAATACTTAAGGGCCTCGAATGGATGAGTCGCGACCAAATGAGTCGGTCTTTGATGAGTCGGAGCCAGGTCAAATGAGTCGGTGATAGGATGAATCGTGAGGTTTCTTGAGTCGGCAGCTTAATGAGTCGGCCTGTATCATTGAGTCGCTACTAGTTGAGTCGGGGATTCTTTGATGAGTCGGTCCTTTCCTTAAGTCGTGAGGTCTCCTAAGTCGTTAGGCACCTTAAGTCGTAGGTCGTTTCAAGTCTTAACCCGTTGACGCCTCTAACTCGTAGGCCTTTTAGCTCGTATGCTGGAACGGGGTTAACATTTGCCCCTCGAAGCACACGCTTAAGTCGTAAGTCGTGTGCTTCGACTCATCATGACCCGTGCCGAATCGAGTCCCAACATTTCCAGGTATAAAAATGCTTGAGTCGCTTCTCCTCTTTCTCACTTCTTATTACTTATCCCAGAGCCGCATCTGCCATTAGAGACCTTTCAACCTTTCGAAGGCGAATCCAAGTTAGCTGATCATCAATCCATCCTTTCCACTACATTGCGTAAGTGATTTCGAACTTCAATCCAACAACGTCCATTGCTAGGGCACAAATTTTCGCTTCCTGTTCCCAAATCACCGCCGCATGTCTCACTTGGGCTTTGATTTGAGTTGTGAACGATTCTGATCATGTTGGCTACGTTGTTGTTGTGATCCTCTAGATTATAGCATCGCGTTTGATTCGCCGTACACTTGAAGCGATTCGAATTGGTTTTTTGGGTGCCTTCTGATGATGTGAGGAGAAGATGATGAATTACAATGTCTTGATTTGACTGGCCCGTGGGTTCGGAGGAGATGAGGAAGTTCTTAACGGGTTAACGGGTTAGAAAGGGGTTGACTTGTTGAGGAAACGACTTAGGATCTCACGACTTAGTTGGTTTTGCTTTTCGGCCACTGATTCTGAAATACCTTGCAATCACAACCGTACACGACTTAATGCTTTTAGCCATAAACCACAAACGACTCAAGCTATAAGTCGTGAACGACTTAAGCCATAGGCCGTGAATGATTCAAACCATGAGCTGTCAACGACTCAGTACTTGCTACTTTCCCGTGACTTATCCTTTAAACCGTGCACGACTTAAACCATAAGCCGTGTACGACTCAGTGGCTTCCATGCGACCCAGTAGCCTTTACTATCGACTTTAATCCGACTTAGCAAATTTTACGACAAAATCCATGAGTCGTGACCGGGTTAGAACTTAGAAGGTTTCTTATTGCTTTGATCTGGAGCCTTCCTCCTGTTCTTTGACTTACGACTCATAGTGCTACCGACTTATAACATCAGCGGTTTAGAGTTGGAGTCACCTAACTTAACTCGCCTCACTTTCCTTAGGTCGTAGTCGAGCCACCCAAATAGCCAACGACTTAGCTTAACCCGTACAAAGAATCCTTGAGTCGTTTACGACTTAGTACTTGTAAATTTTGTTTGAACTCCGAATTATTGCATGGACTCTGAACTGCTATACTGCTGCATTCTTTTACAGATTACTTCAACTTGTAAGCTAATAATCTGTTAATACAACATTCACAGAGAACTGGGACGAATATACTGTCATTGATTGTCCACATCGAACGACAGATTAGTTAATGATATATAATTAACTTAAATAAATCGTGTGAACGAAGTGCTACCAATTTCAAGTGGAATATTAAAGCAGCACTGGATTAGTCAATTGAAACTGACCAGCCCGCATTAATATTATGCTTGAGCTTTAAATAACAAGTTCCGAAATTACCATAGTCAATCAATCGTCGACCAGTTTAATTCCAGTTATCTTTACTTGTTATTATTATTATTTTATTAGCTTTGCACGACACTTCACACTTTTTAGGAAACGTGCACCTTCGCATTTGAACATCCAGTTGCTTGTGTAGAATGACCTCTCATCAAGAAGAGCCGATGGGTCAGGCTGAAGATGTCTTTCCAGTAGCCATCCCTATAGACAACCCTCCGGAGAGAACACCCACAACTTTGAATCAGCGGGTGTTTAACCAACTGCGCATTCAGTTTGGCATTGATGATGCTGACACCTTATTCCCGGGGCCAAATGACACTGCTGACAATCCTCCCTACGGCTTTGTTGCAGTCAATCGCCAAATGTGCTTAAGTGGGGCGATTCCTCCTTTTAACGACTTTCTCCAACAGCTTCTGCTTCGGTTGTCTATCTCTCCATTCCAATTACACCCCAATGGCTACGCCATTTTGATGGGGTTATGTGTTCTATTCAGGAGAGTTTTGGATCGGTTACCAAGCTTTGAGGAGATCTGCTATTTTTGCTCATTCATGAAAACTAAAGACCATCCCTCTATCGTGGTTGTAAGAAGCGCTCGAAATCGCAAACTTATTACTGATCTCTCCGAAAGCGCTCACGGATTTTTGAATCAGTTTTTCTTCGTTCGCTGCCCTCCAGGGTTTTATGCCATCTGGAGAGTGGGAAGTAAGATTTCCTGTCTCTACTTTTTCCGTTTTGAAACTTTCTCGAGATCTGAACTCTCAGCTGCTAATTTCATTCTTTTTCTGTTTTTAGCACTACCACCCCCTGCTAGGGACCCAAGTCTCAAGCAAATTTTTGAAAGATTAAATGCCGTGCCGGTAGAAGAGAGGAGCATAAAGTTTCTGCTAAACGATGAACTTTTACATCAATACGGACTCCTCCATCTCTCTCGCTTTACTCGGCCTCGTGAAGCTCCAACGGAGGTTCCTGACTCTCCGGTGAAAACTCCTGATCTTCCGATCTCCACTAAAGAGCACATACGAGGAGAAATTTCTGCAGAAACCTTATTAGTAAAGTGCTCTACTCCCAGAGACGATACGGGACCCTCCGAAAAGCCCGCACTTGCTCCCATTATTGAAGAAGAAGAGGAGCCCCTTTCCCAAACCAGGGAGAGTGCTGACAAAGGAGATGATGGAGGGAATCAGGTTGGGCATGCCGGTGATGACGTCTTTGGGGATTTAAGTGACATAATTATTACTTCCCAAGAGCTCTTTAAAGAAGACCCTGCTCATGGTAAAGCTATACCTCCGACGATTGAAGCAACATCTGCCCTCCAACAGACTCTTACTCCTTCATCTCAAGAATTGTCATCAACAGTGAAATCTATCACTTCCCCCCAACAGAGGAGTGGTTCGTTAGTCCAACGCGAGTAGCTTGCACTTCACACACAACTAAGGATTTTCCAACACATTTATGCACTTATCTTCTTATACTTTAGAGATTTCTAAAGCTTATCTTTTCTTATTTCAGATTCTTCAATGACACGCGGCGGATCGTATTATCAGGATTTCCAACGCTACGGGGGGCGTGGTCAATATGATTATCGGCGTTACTTTCCCTCTTATAGAGAGTCTGACGAAGAGAGGGCTGCTCGAAAGGCTCGTGAAAGGAGGGATGCGGAAGAGCGTTATGACAGAAGGGATAGGGATGACTACCATGATTCTCTGCAAAGGAGTGACGACTCTCACAAAAGGAAATCTTACGACGACCGGGGAAAAGGTCATGTAACTGAAGATTCAGGCAAACGAGCCCGACATGGTGAGAGATATACTTCCACTATTCCCGAAAAGCCTACTGCCCCTGCCCCTCTTGACATTACTTCTGACTCTCCTGCTCTTGGGAAGGAGGACATCCAGACAATAATAAGTAGGCCTAAATTTCAAGTGGGACCGGGCCCAGCCACTTTACAAAGTCGCTTTCCGTAGTGGTGTTTAAAGGGTGTGAGGTTCGATCTCGACCTAGTCCCTATTGACAAGCCTGCTATGCTACGAAATCTTGACGCCGTTAAACTTGATATCGAGAGGATGTCAAACTGGCAGAAGCTTGTTGATGAGCTTCAACGAGTTAACCGTGCCAACTTAGAGGCTATGCTCACCATGGAAAACGATAAGGCTGAGTGGCAAAAGGTCCTTGAGCAGCATGATACCGAGATGAGAAGTATTACTTCCTACAACGAGGAGCTCGAAGCAAAGGTTGAGAAGTTGAAAGATGAGCTTGCTGCTTCCTCTACTTCATACTCTCAAAAAGAAGAAGTGCTTCTCAGACAAGTTAGAGATGCTCATGCCAGTCAGAGAGACGCTGAGGACAGGCTTGAAGTACAAAAAAGAATCAGTGATGGCTATGTCTCTGATATTGCTGAGCTTCGAAAGAAAAACAACTCCCAGGAGGCGGAGATACAAATGCTTAAGCTTCAGCTTGCCAGAACTGAAAGGGAGCGCGATGAGGCTGTCGCCGGCAAAATCGCAGCCGAAGAGTCTCATGAGGCGACCAAAAACAGCTTCGGCTCAACATTATTCGACTTCTACTTGCATAGCGTCTTGGGGCGTGGAAGCCTCGCCTTTCTTGGTCCCAAGTATGAGATCACTTTAGCTGAAGTGTGGGAGGCCGCCCTCGATATGCTTGGTGCTGAAGGTGCTGGTTATGACGAGCCAGCCCTGGAAAGGCATTATTTTGATGAAGACGCTCGCGCTGCTCTCGCCAGGGGAAAGGAACAACTTGCCAAACTAAGAACCGAAGTGACGGGAGGGGACCAGCTGGGGAAAACCACTTCAACTGCTCTAGTCCAGCCACCTTCTTCGTCTGAAGTCGACATTATTGGTTCCAGTTCCCATCTCGCATCTCCCACCAAAGTTACCGCTGATATTACAAGCACACAAGGTGGAGACGAGGGTGAAGAGAGTGCTGATGCGCAAGCTTATGAAGTCGATATCAGGAAACCAGCTTCTCCAGGTAACTTCACTGTTAATCTTGCTACTGTCAATTCTGCTCAAGCTGATTACTCGTTTATTTCTCATGAGTTTCACGAGCTCCTTGGCTATTTTCTCAACCTTGACGAGCCTTCATCTCCTCTCTTTACTGACTTCATTGGTGAACCCTCATCTCCTCTTTTTACTGACTTTAACCTTTTTTCTTCTGTAGAGAAAGTACCAAGCACTGCTCAAACTTCTACTCCTCCGGTCATCCTTCCTTCATCTCTTCAGGCGGTGCCTCCTTCTGCCTCGCAACCTGGATCACAGGAGGAACAAATAGAGGCTCTTCACGGCTTGGATGATCCCATCACTTCGCAAGAGCAGAAAGATGAGAGACCTGAGGGAGGTGACATTTCCCCGGAACGGACTCCTTCTGACGACATTGTTCTATCAAAACTTGTCACTCCGGGGAGTGAGTCTTCCTCACAAAGGAGAGAGAAGCGTGGGACATCAAAAAGGAGGGGGAAGAAAATCACCGCCACTGAAGAGGAGCCGGAAGTTGAACCGGTTACACCTGCCTCTCCTACTTCCCTTATACCCACTGGCCGACCTGAAAAGCTGGTTATTCGACCGAGCAAAGGGTCCAAAGGAGGGAAGAAGAAGTGAAGATTTTAGTTTTTTGCCTTTTGTATGAACTGGCCGAGAGTTGTGCGGGTATCGGCGCCCGCTTTTATTTTGAAAACCTGTATCTGCATTATAGTTGAATAAAATGATTCTTCGTTTGTACAAACTTCTGTTTGAATTTGAGAATGCATTTACTATTTATTTTTGCACAAGTTTATTTTTATAATATTGCAGCGGGCTTATGGTATGTTGCTTGAGTATTACTTTACTGAGGCAGCTATACTACTATACCATGTTGCCCCCATACCTTAAGCTTGTTGCAATATCTTATACTTCGAGGGGACTTGCACTCTTATTTGTTAAAGAATAATTATTTTATTATTATTTTTTTTTAAAGAAAATTTTTATTGAGTACAACTCCCTTCGTATAAGTTTTTACGCTTTGTCGTTCGAAGAAATCACTTTTCTCTTTTGCTTATGTGCATATTTTACCAAGTGAATTCCTCTATGTGGTAAAGCGGACCTCTGAAGGGTACTTTAACTTCTTTTCTTTTTACGATCATTTCCCATAGTAGGCAAATTACTTTTCCTTTGAAAGTTAAAGTACGCTTTTGATGAGGATTTTTTTTTTATATAGAAAGTTATACCTCTGAGGAGGGATTTTTTCACGTTTCAACACTTGGAAGTTTTATTTCAATCTCGGTGAAACGTGTACCTCCAAAGATTTATGCCTTAGAAATCCTTTTCACGTTTCAACACTTGGAAGTTTTATTTCAATCTCGGTGAAACGTGGGTTTCCGAAGAGGTCTTTCTTCTTAATTGTGTCCCCGGGAGGGGGTTGTACCTCTAAGGAGGGATTTTTTTACGTTTCAACACTTGGAAGTTTTATTTCAATCTCGGTGAAACGTGTACCCCCAAAGAGTTGTGCCTTCGAAGAAAGCCTTTTCACGTTTCAACACTTGGAAGTTTTATTTCAATCTCGGTGAAACGTGTGCTTTCAAGAAGGTCTTTGTTTTTGCATTTCAACTTTGGTGAAGTGAAATTCCGAAGAGCGGTTGTTACACTTCAACTCCTGGCGAAATGTGCCTCCGAAGAGGGCTTTTATTTTGTTTACATTTCAACTCTGGTGAAGTGAAATTCCGAAGAGCGGTCACAACACTTCAACTCCTGGTGAAATGGGCCTCCGAAGAGGGCTTTTATTTTGTTTGCATTTCAACTCTGGTGAAGTGTAATTCCGAAGAGCGGTCACAACACTTCAACTCCTGGTGAAATGGGCCTCCGAAGAGGGCTTTTATTTTGTTTGCATTTCAACTCTGGTGAAGTGAAATCCCGAAGAACGGTTATAACACTTCAACTCCTGGTGAAATGTGCCTCAGAGAGGGTTTTCATCGCCTGGAAGTTACTCTCTCATGGTTGGAGGGTCATGACTCCTCCAATCTTTTTTGTTGAGTAGAGAACTTTCTTTTTTGTGGCGTATGACCCATTAGAGGTCTTTTATCCTCCGAAGAGTTGCGCCTCCGAAGAGGACTTGTGCTGCTGATGGTAGCTTTGGTTGTTCCTTTGTTCACTTGCTTATGCCTTTTCAGCGATCCCCTCTCTTTTTTTTTTTTTTCTTTTTAAGTTTTCATCCCCCTCTTCTCGCAAGTGGCTTGTTTAATCCAAGGAAATGTACTTCATTGCCAGGCAAGTTCGTGAGAACGGGCACTAGCTTCCTAATTGGATGTTTGTTCGTTCAAACAATCTCAATTTATCAGCAAGGGCTCGTTTCTATCGAAATCATTAGCCGTTCAATTGAAGTATTTCCTATCTAGGATTTGAATTCGGGGTCTTTGAGACTTGAAATTTGATTGTTGAATGATGGTGAGAATCGCTCGGTCTTATTATGCGCAAGTTTCATTTCCATTGTCTGCAAAAATTTAAATTGACATTTCAGCAATACATTTTATGTATTTTTATATCGAAAACAAAGCAAACATATAATGATAATAAGGAACACAAGATTTATAGTGGTTCGGCCATGAAATTGGGCCTACATCCACTTTATATTCTTTCATTATTTACTTGCATCAGTTTCACAATTGCTTTCAATTACAAGAATCATACATTCATAATTCTTTTTACAATGTTTCAACAAAATTTTCAAGTAAAGTATGGACGCAAGTGGTTGCTGTTCCATGCCCTTGGAATTTGATCTCCATCAACAGTGGTGAGCTTGAATGTGCCGTCGAGAAGCTTCTGACCTATTACATATGGTCCTTCCCAATTTGGCCCAAACACACCTGTCGCGGTCATAATTCTTTTCAGGACTAGATCTCCAATTTCAAAGCTGCGTTGACGAACTTTGGAATTGAAATGTCTGGCTATCCTTTGCTGATGAGCTGCAACTCTGAGGTTAGCTTCATCTCTTTTTTCATCAAGGAGATCCAGCGCTTCAAGTTGCAACTTTTCATTTTCTGCTTGATTGAAATGAATTCTTCTGTGTGAAGGGACCTCTGTTTCAACCGGGATCATTGCTTCCGATCCGTATGCTAACGAAAAAGGAGTATGCCCAGTTGCAGTTTTGTGAGTAGTTCTGTATGCCCATAGTGCAAGTGGTAGTTTATCGACCCAACCACCTTTTGCTCTTTCGAGTTGCTTTTTGATGGTTGATTTGATGATCTTGTTCACTGCTTCCACTTGCCCGTTTGCCTGCGGATGAGCTACTGCCGAAAAGCTTTTCTGGATTTTGAATCGCTTGCAAAAATCCTGGAATTCCTCGCTTTCAAACTGAGTACCATTGTCTGTGATTATTTTCTGAGGCACACCGTATCTGCAAATGATATTCTTGGTCACGAAGCTTATCACTTTCTTAGAAGTGATAGTAGCCAATGGTTCAGCTTCAGCCCACTTAGTAAAATAATCAACTGCAACAATAGCATATTTAATCCCTGATTTAGCAGTTGGTAGCGGCCCAATGAGATCCATTCCCCAAATTGCAAATGGCCATGGACTGACCATCTGTGTGAGTTCGGTAGAAGGTGCTCTAGGAATTTTGGCATATCTTTAGCACTTGTCACATTTTCGGGAGTAATCTGCAGCATCCCGATTAATTTCTGGCCAAAAATATCCGTATCGGAGAATTTTCTTTGCTAGTGTTTGACCACCTGAATGATCACCGCATTCTCCTCCATGCACTTCAGCTAGGATTGTTTTGGACTCTTCCCGGGATACACATCGAAGTAATGGCATTGAGAATCCCCGTCTGTACAATCGACCATCCTGAATTACATAGCGAGAGGCCTTCCTTAGAAGCTTTCGTCTTTCTATCGAATTTTCTGGCAGAGAACCCCTGAGTAGGTAATCCAGTATTGGAGTCATCCATGACTTTTGTTCTTGAGATACATTCATAATCCAGTCTATATCCATCTCGTCTATACTTGGCGCTGAAAGGACTTCTACAGGGACCAATCCCAATAGTTGAGCTTCACCAGAACTTGAATACTTTGCGAGGGAATCTGCCTTCATATTCTCTTCACGAGGAATGTGGCTTATTGAATAGTGATCGAGTTCATATAGGAGTTCCCAAGCCTTTAACAAGTAGAAAGGCAGATTTCCACCTTTTGCTTGAAATTCCTTCTTGACTTGGCATACGATAAGCTGAGAATCACTGAAAATTTGTAATGCTCGAATGTTTAGCTCTTTAGCGATTTTCAGACCTGCAATAAGAGCTTCATATTCCGCTTCATTGTTTGTTGAAGGAAATTCCAGTCTTAGTGCATAACATAATGATCGACCTTCAAGAGTTTCAAGTACCACTCCGGCTCCAGAACAGTAGTCATTTCTTGCGCCATCAACATACATCTTCCACTGGATTGGAGAATCATTGATCGCTTTTTCCTCGCCATTATCTTTCTCTGTGAATTCTGCAATGAAATCAGCTAAAGCTTGTCCGTTGATTGCTTTTCGGGGGTGATAGGTGATGTCATATTGACTAAGTTCAATGTTCCATTTTAGAAGACGACCCGAAGTTTCAGGGCGAAATAGGACTTGCTTTAGAGGCTGATCAGTGAGTACTTTGATAGGATGAGCTTGGAAATATTGCCTCAGTTTCCTCGATGCAACTAGTAGGCAATAGGCGAGTTTTTCCAACTTGGAGTAATTCAGCTCTGCCCCAGTGAGTCTTTTGCTGATATAGTAAACTGGATGTTGAATCCTTTTGTCTTCCCGTATCAGCGCTGCACTTAGAGCATGAGATGATACTGCCAAGTATATAAGAAGATCCTCACCATTGCCTGGCCTAGAAAGTATCGGAGGCGTTTCCATATGACGGATCAACTCTTCAAAAGCTTTTTGGCATTCGGGAGTCCATTCAAAGTTCTTCTTTCCTTTTTTCAGGGCATCGAAGAACGGGATGCATTTATCAGTAGCTTTGGAAATGAACCGATTCAAAGCGGCGACCTTTCCGTTGAGACTTTGCAATTCCTTCTTCGTTCTAGGAGCTTTAACTTCTTTTAAGGCGGTAATTTGAGCTGGGCTAGCCTCTATGCCCCTAGCACTGACAATAAAACCTAAGAACTTTCCGGATTCGACCCCAAATGTACATTTCAGAGGGTTAAGTTTCATTCTGTATTTCCGGAGGACTGCGAACATTTCTGCTAAGTGTTCAATGTGATCCACTGCTTTCCTGGACTTCACTAACATGTCGTCGACGTAGACTTCCATAGTTTTGCCTAATTGCGGTTTGAACATAGCATTAACAAGTCTTTGGTAGGTTGCCCCTGCGTTTTTCAATCCGAAGGGCATAACTCTGTAGCAATAAAGTCCAACATCTGTGATAAAGCTTGTATCCTCTTGATCCGGCTCATGCATCATGATTTGGTTATAACCAGAGTAGGCATCCATGAAGGATAACAATTCATGTCCCGCAGTTCCGTCTACCAGTTGATCGATCCTGGGTAATGGGAAGCAATCTTTGGGGCAAGCCTTGTTTAGATCAGAAAAGTCGATGCATACTCTCCATTTTCCATTAGCTTTCTTGACCAGCACAGGATTTGAAACCCAATTCGGATACGTAGATTCTTTGATGAAGTTATTTTCCATGAGTCGATCAACTTCTTCTTTTAATGCTGCTGACCTTTCTGGACCTTGGGTTCTCCTTTTCTGTTTAACTGGCGTAAATTTTGGGTCAATATTCAGAGCGTGTACTGCAACTTCTGGGGATATCCCACACATATCGGCATGAGTCCAAGCAAAGACATCCAGATTTGCTTTCAGGAAAGATATCAAGACATTCTGAATTGACACATTAAGCTGCGAACCCACATTCAACACCTTATTTGGGTCCTTCGGGTCAACAGGTACCGGAATTGTCGTTTCCACCGGTACTACTCTATTCTCCCCTGTACTGGCTTTTCTGGGATCCATTTCTTTCCGTGCCCCGCTGTGCTCGCCAGTGCAGGGTCCGCTCTGTAATTGCTACAAAGCTGGTTCCTTGATGCGGACTGGAGTTGCCGCATCCTTTCCCATTTCTCTTTTTCTTGACTCTCGCAGCTCTGTCCAATAACATTCTCGTGCAGCATTTTGATCCCCTTTTATAACTCCTACTCCATTGTCAGTAGGGAATTTAATAGTGAGGCACCACGGGGCTAGGATAGCTTTGAATGCTGCGAGTGTTGGACGGCCAAGAAAAGCATTATAGGCAGAAAGCTCATCGACAATCACAAATGTTTGCTTTCGGGCCACTTTCCTTTCTCCTTCCCCAAGTTCTACAAACAAATCGATGGTTCCTACTGGTTGCTTTGGCTCCCCTGTGAAGCCCACGATTTTCTGTGATGAGGCTTGCACATCGATCATAGGGATTTTCATCTGGTCAAATGTCTTCTTGAAGAGAATATTGCATGATGCTCCGCAGTCAATGAGGACTCTTCTGACAATGGCTGGTCCAATACCAGCCGAGATGACCAAGGGATCTAAAGTAGGAGCTTCAATACCTGTAGAATCTCTGGCTCTGAAAATAATATCGTCACTGAAAGTTTTCTGTTGTTTAAGGGGCGTAGTGTCTTCTAGAACAAAGACGTTTTCTTCGGCTGGAACATATTTCAAAGCCCTGGAATATCTCTCCATCTCACCCCAACTTTTACCAGCTGGGTGAGGTCCTCCTGAAATGACATTGATAACGGGCCTTCCAGATTCGTGCCCCGTAGCTTTCTCTCCTGCCCCGGGCTGATGAACAGGGGCCCGCTGCCCCTGACTCGACGATGCAGGATTGTTGCTATTCTTTTTTACGAATTGCTGCAACTTGTTTTCTCTTAGCAACTCTTCAATCAGATTTTTCAGCTGGCGGCATTCATCAGTTTCATGACCTGGTTGATTGTGGAAGCGGCAGAATTTCCCACTTTGTATGGCTTTTCTCCCAGTTCTCAATGGGATAGGTTTAGGGAAATCGACGGAATCTTTAGTGGCGAGGTAGATGTGCTCCGGTGTATGTGATAATGGAGTATATTCTGATGGCTTGAATGACCGGGGCTTCTTCAGATTACCCTGTTTCTTCCCATTACTATTCTCCCTTTTTTCCCCCACCGATTCATTCTTGCGTGGAGCGACAGTGTTGTCTTCTGCTTTTTCTAACACTGTCTTTACTGGTAAAGGACGGCTTTCCAAGCGAATGAACTCGTCTGCTTTTTTGTAGAACTTTTCGAGAGAGGTTGGCTCCTTCATATTTAACCATTTCCCAAATTCGCTTGACTTATCGATAGCCCTCATCAGATAAGTCAATATCATTCGTGGTTCAGCATTGTCCACCTCAGCCAGTGCTATATTGAAGCGGTTCAAGAAGGATCTGATAGATTCACCAGGATTCTGCTCTAAACTCGATAGTGACATAATATCCTTGGCCTTCGAAGCATATAGTCTAAACTGCTCCTTGAATTTTCTGGTCAAGTCTGAAAACTGATCGATAGATCGGACTGGTAACTTGGTGAACCACAATAAAGCCACGCCTTCCAGGTTCACGGGGAAATATCGGCACTTTATTTCGTCGAAGGCCCTGGCACCTGTCATGTGCCAGTCATATTTATACAGGAACTCATTCGGATCACTCGTCCCTTTGTAAGCTGGAATAGTCGGAGGGACAAACTTCCTTGGAAATTCCGCCTTCAAGATTTTTTCAGTAAACGGAGTTTTACTTGGAGCGAAACCCCATTCCTTCTCATCTTCAATCCTTTCCATACTTTCTTTCATGATCTGCCGGACCATTCCAGAAAGATATTCCTCATCATGTCGAGTTCTAGATCCACCGGCGTCAGGTACTGCCTGCTCAAAGGGACTAGTAGGCCTTTCAGAAGCATTCCTTTCATTAACATCATGAATGTTGCCAGCATAGTTCCTTTCATTACCAGCCGGTTCATTGTTTGCCCCAAGTAAGTCGTTCAACTTATTCAGAATCAGAGCATTCTGGGCACTTTGAGCCTCTAGTTGTGCATTTTGGGCGTTTATCTGCTGGTTTAGCCCTAGAATCACAGCATCCAATTCCGCTTTTGTAACTCCAACAGACGGAGTGGGTAGATTAGGCACAGGGGAAGCGGAGGTTCCCTCTTGAATGTTCCCAGATCTGATAGATCTGCTTTTCCTTCCAGGAGCCATAATCTCAGATATACTTCTGGTTTTTAAGGAAATTCTTTCTTCAAATCTCTGCGAAGCAATGATGACAGCTGTCCTGAGTTCGATTCTCAGTGAAAGCACCAAAAATGTTAACGCTTAAATTTGAACGCTAACACCCCGGTGTGTGAAGTGTATTTGTGAAAGCACCACCCGATAGATCGGGAAAGAATTATAAGTAAGGAGATTGCAGAAAAGCAGTAAAAACACAAGTTTTATAGTGGTTCGGCCCAAAATCAGGCCTACGTCCACTTAGATTCTCTTTATTGCTGATATGAGTACAATTTATATCACTTTCTTCAATTACAATTAACTTCAGACAAATAGTTCAAACTCCCATGAAGAATAATCTTTCCAATTCATCTTGAATGATTGTGATTCTTCTTCGAAGTGTGTAATAGCGTCCTTGGAGTTTGGAGTGCTTGGAGTGCTGCTTGAGTTGAGAAAACGGCAGAGTAACGGTGCTTCGAAAATTAGCCAAAAAGCTCCCCTCCACATTGAATGTGGCCATGTATTTATAGGCAAATTTTTAGGCTGGAACTTTCAAGTCATGAGTCGTGACCGACTCATCATGAGTCGTGAGTCGTGGCCGACTCATCGTGAGTCGTCTGCGAGTTAAAAGTTGCCGTCTAAGATGAGGCGACCCTGGTCTTCTACACAGCAGCTTCAGGTTGAGTCATCAATGAGTCATCATGTACGACTCACCTTAAGTCGTAAGTCAACAACGAGTCATCCCCTTGCAGCATGATTCTGAGCTTGTCTCTGAGTCGTGTGTCGTGAATTGACCTATCTTTTGAGTCGTAGCTGCCTTAGGTCATAGACTCCTTAAGTCGTAAGTCTTTTGAGCCATAAGGTTTTATGACTCGGATCTCTCCTTGGGTCGTTGAGTCGTTAATGAACTTGAGTCGTAAGGTTTTATGAACCGTTCATCTCCTGAGTCGTAAACCCAATGGAATACTTAAGGGCCTCGAATGGATGAGTCGCGACCAAATGAGTCGGTCTTTGATGAGTCGGAGCCAGGTCAGATGAGTCGGTGATAGGATGAATCGTGAGGTTTCTTGAGTCGGCAGCTTAATGAGTCGGCCTGTATCATTGAGTCGCTACTAGTTGAGTCGGGGATTCTTTGATGAGTCGGTCCTTTCCTTAAGTCGTGAGGTCTCCTAAGTCGTTAGGCACCTTAAGTCGTAGGTCGTTTCAAGTCTTAACCCGTTGACGCCTCTAACTCGTAGGCCTTTTAGCTCGTATGCTGGAACGGGGTTAACAATAAAGAATTACTAAATCTTTTTCGATTTATGTTAATTTAGACACAATGTATGCAATATACAGACACAAATATGATCACAGAAACAAACACAGATGTAGAAATAAAATAAAAGCAGTAAAGAAAAGAACACACTGGATTTTATACTGGTTCGGAGTTACCCTACATCCAGTCCCGCAACACAAGTACGGATTTCCTTTCAAAAGCAATTGTACAATTACACCCTCGGTTTCAAGGCTACGAGGTACACCCTCCAGAATTTCGATCCTCTGGGTAGAGATAATTGATTTTCGAGCCACAAGTTTACCCAATTGATTTACCAAGGCTACAATCACACCTTTTCTTTCTTGATTGATTCTCAAGGCTACAATCACACCTTTTCTCGCTTAATAGTTTACAAAGAAGTCTATAACTCTAAATAGCACTGATAATCTTATAGAGAGAGTGATAGAGAATCAAACTAGAAGTAATGAAGTTCGATTCAATGTTGATTTCGGCAGAGTAATGATAAGAATATGTATTAAGAAAAGTGAAAGAAGAAGAGGAGTGAAAAACCAGAAAATCTGATATAAAATTCGTTGAAACTAACCCCTATTTATAGAAGAACAACAACCATGTCCATTCGTGAAGAGTTATGGCGAATAGACACTTCTTTTGAAATTTAAATTTTGAACTCAACTGACACTATGTCGACATGGGGTATATAGGCATGTCGACATCCCAAAGCATTTTTTGATGTTTTGATTTTCTTTGAAAATAACCTTTATCTTATATTAAAACTAATTTAAACTTTATGAATATACTTAAATATAATTAAAATTCATAAGTAAATATAGAGAATAATATATATAGAATTTAACTCTAATTTTATATTTTAAATCCAAGTATATTTTATAAATATACTTTAATATTATATTATATTAAAAGATAGTTTAAAATCAGGAGTAATTTGACTTTGAAATTAAAGATAATTTTGAGGCTAAAATTATTTAAAATCAGGATAGAGGGTTTTGAATCTTTTAAAAGGAAAGTTTTGAAAAACATTTTGAAAACAGGATATAATTTTGAAAAATCATTTTGAATAAAAAGTTAGCGGATACGTAACAATGTTCCACTAGATTTTTCGTAGGTTCCATCCTACTTAGGGTTCCATTCCTTTAACAGGCTCGAAGTGGATTCTATTCCATGAATAAATTGGATTTTAAGATGCCGGTGCTTTTCAATGAGTTTTAACAAAATTCCTAATAATAAAAAATACTTAACTTTGAAATCTTGAACTCTTGATAATCTTGATGCTCATGAGTCTTCTATCTTGATATCTTGAGTCTCTATACTGTACAGTCTTCTTTCTTAGTACCAGCATATACATATATATATCTAAACTTATAATGTTATTATTTATATTTTATAAACTATTCTAAGGTTGTTGTCAACAAAACCATCATTTCATGGACTAACAATCTCTCCCTTTTTGATGATGACAACCTTTGCTTATAAAATTTTACTTCTATCCTAATAGCTCCCCCTAAAACTAATAACTTCCCCTTAATCTATGCCTTACTACACTATTTTATATTTCTCCCCCTTTGTCATCAACAAAAAAAATTCACTCCCCCTCATTCTTCAGTACCTACATTGATAAACTATACAACGGAATATACAGATTAAGAAATAATTATACTTATGAATATGATAACTAATCAAAGTCTATATACATTTCAATGTACATATATCTTTTATACAACAAATTTCAAAACAGTATCAAGAAATCAATCCACATAGAATATCAATCCAAACCAAATCAATTCAAGCAAATGAAACAAAGTAAACAAATAAAAATCAAACGTTACGTGGAACGTCCACCCATTCTTCTTCTCCAAAGATTGGGTCTGCCTTAATAGCATCCCAATTATCATTGTCATTGGTGAGAGAGACAGGAGGATGTGCTTCGTTATCATCCTTGTGCAGAGAGGAGATCATCAATCGTATCGCATCGAAGTGCCTTTCTTGTTCCTTGATCATCTGCATTTGACTCAATTCTAAGTGACGCTGGTTTCGTAGAATAAACGAGAGAATATTCTTGAATGTAAAAGAGTTTCTTCAAGATTTTCGGATAGATTGTGAATAGGATTAGCCATAGTTGAATTTATGAAAGAAACAAAGGATATAGATGACAAGAAATGAATTTCAATGAAGAATTCTGGAAGAAACAGGTATTTATAGGTGTAGAAATTCATTTGAACTGAATAGTCATTTGGTAGTTATTCAAATTTCAAATTCAAAATCAATTGTCATTTCTGACCAGTACATGTCGACGTGGTCATATAGGGGATGTCGACATGGGTCAATAAAAAATTATGACTAATTTGATTTTGTGAATAATTGTGTATATATATATACTATAATAACATTTATTCTGATAAGATAAGATAGATAACAGAAACGAAATTTCATTTCATTGCATACTACAATAGTACAAAGATTAACCATACAACAAACTACATGAACATTTGAAATAAAGCAAACTAAAACAAATACAACAAGATATGAAAGGATAAGACTAGTTAGAGGATGATGAAGATGAAGATAGTCCAAGTTTCTTGCTGACTTTGGAAATGAACTTGTTCATCTTGGATGAAATTTTGTCCAACTTCTTACTAACAGATCTTTTAAGAATCCGTTGATTCTCAACAATCATCTTTTGGTTTTTGAGAAGGGTTTTGGTGGATGGATTGGGAGGATAGTCAATGCTTTCCAAAGAGGTTTCACCTTCTTCTTCTTCAATTTCCATTTCATCCCCTTCATCTTTTTCCTCTTCCTCTTCTTCCATTTCCTCATGAGCCAAGCGCTCTTCTTTTTCGGCAAGGGTCTCATAAGGTTGAAAAACAAAAGGAATTTTCATAAGCGAAATGTTGGAATGGTTGAAAACTTTTCTAGAAATAAATTTTTCGCATTTGAAATCCATTCCAAAATAGTTAAAAATCCGAGTGAGATAAATTCCATGGTATAAGGTATTCTCACCCATTTCAAGATTTTTAGGACGAAGATCATCCAAGATAACTTGCGCCCAATTTATGTCATAATTTCCGAAAATAGCAAAAAGAGCTTTGCAAACATTTGAAGTAGGATTGTTAAAATTCCCCGATCTTGGGGTCAAAGTATGTTGCAAAAGAAGATTGACAATTCTTGCCTTTGGTCGAAAATTTCGATTTTTGAATTCAAAATTATCATTCCCTTCGAAAATGTGATTAAATGTCTCACGATCATTTTCATCGATTTTAAAACTAGAAAGATCCATTCCCGTACACTTGCAATTGAGAATGGTACCCAAAAGATCACAATTCAAAACAATTCTAGTGCCTTTGACACTACTCCAAATTTCATCCACATTTCCATAATAAATTCCACGGTTTAAATTAGCATAGAAAATTTTGACAAGATTTGGATAGCAAACAAAATCATTTTGAGAAGCATCAGTAAGACTAAGAACTCCACTGTTTGTAAAAAGAGAATCAAGTTCATAAGAATAAAAATCTTGAAAAATAGAAAAAATTTCGGGATGGACTTTGGCATAGTTAGCATAATTGATGTATGCTTTTATTGCCTCCAGATCATTGAATAATTGCTCTTTGATTTTTCTAGAAATTCTCATGGTGGAGGGGTTGCTTGAAGAAGCCATTAAAGTTGAGAGTAGAGAGTTTGAAGTTATGAAGAGAGAGTTTGAATTTGAAAATGAGAGTGAAAAGATATGATAAAAGATAGTGAATAAATAGATTCTCAAAGGACATATTCTCTGGTCAAAGGTGGAGGGAAATTCAAACATTTGAATTCAAATTTTGAAATTCAAATTCACGTACCCATGTCGATATTATGGTAGGGACCATGTCGACATGTGCCTTTCAATTTTCATGAATTGATTTTTCCTAAGTTCTCCAATATATATAAATATTATTATTGTTATTATTATTAATGCCTATATATATCTGAAATATTATTAAACTTTAAGTATATTTTAGAAAATATTATTTTACTATTAAAAAATATTAAAAGTAATAATAAAATAAAGAAATAATAATAAAAAAATAGAAAATAAATTTTAAAATTCAAACAACACACCAATTCAAAACCAATCAATCAAACAATCAAGCAACTAATTCTAAGCATGCAATTTCAACCAATTGTATTGTAAACGTGTACCTTTTTCTGAGTCTATTTCTTTGAATTCGTCTGAGTCATGAACACCGGTGAAACAATAATTCGAATTATCTGTTTTTTGATCATTATCACTTGAGGATGAGTCTGAGTCATCTAGAGTAGCAGTAAATGCACGCTTCTGTTTCTTTGCTGGATCATTAATCATAGGAGAATTTTGTCTATCTGAATACGGACAGTTTCTTTTGAAATGGCCTGGTTTATCACAATTGTAACATTTGTCATTATTTGGCACTACATTCTGATTTTCAGAATTCTTATAATTGTTTCTCTTGAGATTATTCATCTTTCTATATTTCAGGAATTTCCTAAAATTTTTGGTCATAAAGTCTATCTCTTCATCATTATCGCTGTTTGAGTCTGATCCATCAGTTAATGCATTGAATGTCGTTGATTTCTTTTCAGATGCTTTACTTTCTCTTTCCCGATCATTTGAAGTTCATACGACATTAGATTTCCAATTAATTCTTCTATCTTTAAAGTACTGATGTCATTTGCCTATTCGATCGCAAGTGTTTTTTGATCCCATTCTGGAGTTAGAGAATTTAAAAAAAAAATTGACTTGATCTTCTTCAGAAAATTCCTTTGCCAAAGATATTAGAGAATGCACAATATCCTGAAATCTACTATACATATCTGAAATAGACTCATTAGGATTCATTTTAAATAATTGAAACTGATTTGTGAGCATGGAAATTTTGGTCAGTTTAACTTTGCTTGTTCCTTCGTGAGTAACTTGCAAAGTTTTCCAGATTTCATGTGCAGACTTACAAACCTACACTCTATTGAATTCATTTCTATATAGTGAACAAAATAGAATATTCATTGCCTTAGAATTATTTTGTGCAATAGTCTTTTGCTCAGTAGTCCACTGTGCAAAATTAGTTGTCGGTTCAGAATATTCAGTTTGTGTGATATTCCAAGCATCTAAACCTATAGTTTGTAAATATATTTTCGTCCTGCATGCCCAGTATGCATAGTTACTGCCATTAAAAAGTGGTGGTCTGATAGTAGACTGACCCTCTACAGATGAACTAGTGACAGGGATACTAGTGTTAGTATCAGTGCCAGTGTTGGTAGCCATTTTTGAAAAATTTTCAAAAATCAGATTTTGAAACTTTGAAAACCTTGCTCTGATACCAATTGTGAGAAATGCGGATTACGGATCTTAAGGCTAGAATTAACACTAGAAGGGGGGTGAATAGTGTTAATAAAGAATTAGTAAATCTTTTCCGATTTATGTTAATTTAGACACCGATGTATGCAATAAACAGACACACATATGATCCCATAAACAAACACAGATGCAGAAATAAAATAAAAGTAGTAAAGGAAAGAACATACCGGATTTTATACTAGTTCAGAGTTACCCTACATCCAGTCCCGCAACACAAGTATGGATTTCCTTTCAAAAGCAATTGTACAATTACAGCCTCGGTTTCAAGGCACCGAGGTACACCCTCCAGAATTTCGATCCTCTGGGTAGAGATACTTGATTTCCGAGCCACAAGTTTACCCAATTGATTTACCAAGGCTACAATCACACTTTTTCTTTCTTGATTGATTTTCAAGGCTACAATCACACCTTTTCTCGCTTAATAGATTACGAAGAAGTCTATAACTCTGAATAGCACTGAGAATCTTGTAGAGAGAGTGATAAAGAATCAAACTAGAAATAATCAAGTTCGATTCAATGTTGATTTCGATAGAGTAATGATAAGAATATGTATTAAGAAAAGTGGAAGAAGAAGAAGAGGAGTGAAAAACAAAAAAATCTGATATAAACTTCGTTGAAACTAACCCCTATTTATAAAGAACAACAGTTATGTCCATTCATGAAGAGTTATGGCGAATAGACACTTCTTTTGAAATTTAAATTTTGAACTCAACTGACACTATATCGACATGGGGTATATAGGCATGTCGACATCCCAAAGCATTTTTGATGTTTTGATTTTCTTTGAAATAAACCTTTATCTTATATTAAAACTAATTTAAACTTTTTAAATATACTTGAATATAATTAAAATTCATAAGTAAATATAGAGAATAATATATATAGAATTTGACTCTGATTTTATATTTTAAATCTAAGTATATTTTATAAATATACTTGAATATAGTTAAATATATTTTATTAAAAGATAGTTAAAATCAGGAGTAATTTGACTTTGAAATTAAAGATAATTTTGAGGCTAAAATTATTTAAAATCAGGAAAGAGGGTTTTCAATCTTTTAAAAGGAAAGTTTTGAAAATATTTTAAAAACAGGATATAATTTTGAAAAATCATTTTGAATAAAAAGTTAGCGGATACAAAACAATGTTCCACTAGATTTTTCATAGGTTCCATCCAACTTAGGGTTCCATCCCTTTAACAGGCTCGAAGTGGATTCCATTCCACGAATAAATTGGATTTTAAGACGCCAGTGCTTTTCAATGAGTTTTAACAAAATTTCTAATAATAATAAAAAATACTTAACTTTGAAATCTTAAACTCTTTATAATCTTGACACTCATGAGTCTTCTATCTTGATATCTCGAATCTTTATACTGTACAGTCTTCTTTTTTAGTAACTACATGGTCAAATCCTGCATATACATATATATCTAAACTTATATATTTATATTTTATAAACTATTCTAAGGTTGTTGTCATAAAAACCATCATTTCACAGACTAACACCATGAACTTGTCGCCACTTCTTCTACATGCTAAAGATGATCCTAGAAGACTATTACAAGTGTTATTTTGTTGATCCCGTGTAATTCTCTATCGATCTTCACAAGCACTCAAAATAGCAACACCATTCTTCCATAGATCCATTATTTGGACTTAGAAAATAGCTAATAATGTTACAAACAAGTTTGGAATCTTGAAGCAAAGCGTGAATCAAGCTAGAAAAAGGAGTTCAAGATGATGAAAACACTAAACTTATGGATCGGTACCGATCCTATCCCTTGGATCGGTACCGATCCAAGGAAATTGATTATGTGGCCACCATGTTCTCCAAAGGACTTGCCTTGGCATGGAAAATAAGGTGAGATCGTAAACGTGAGTTTCTAGGCTTTCTAAATTTATAAATAGAGGGGCGAGGCTCATTTTTATGGATCTTTGGGCTTTTACTTTCTCTACTATAATTTCTTGTAATCACCCTCGGTTTTAAACCAATCCTTAAGAACAACTATTTGTAATCCAGTAATCTAAGCAATAAAATCACTAAGTGGATGTAGGCCAAGATTACTCGAGCCATTATAAACGTTATGTGTTCTTTTCTTGATTATTTTCATTTATTTTCTTTACTTTTTATTCTCTACATAATTTTTGGGTGTTTATGTCATTTTTGGTTCAAATATTTTAGTGCTTTCACTGATAGTTGAACTCGGGCTACTTGGATCCATCATCTATAATTTGATTTCTTAGATCCGAGAGATATATCCAATTTTTCAACCTTTCATTTCTTCTATTCAAATTTTCAAAAATCTAAGAGAATTTATTCACCATGGACCTATCAAGAAGAGAACGTGCTACAACTTCTAGAGCTACTAATGTTGTTGAGAATTAAGACACTCACCGTGTGGATGATGTTACCCAACCAGAATAGGTTAAGATCCATAATCCAATTGAAGCCATAACCAGAATGGATATAGATGTTTGATGAAGTAGAAGGACGGTAGATTCCAAGAGACTCGCACTGAGATAAACCAGAAGATGCAGCAGAGCTCTAGGCTACTTAATGAACTAACTCAGAATAGCTATGGAAGAAGTAGGAGGGACTTAGACATTTAAGTTCAGAATCTGAAAGTTCCTCATCATCCAAGAAAGATGGAAGGATATGAAGAAGAAGAAGATGCAAAACATGACTGGGACCTCGAATTAAGGGACAAGGCAAACTTGAGGGGAATCGAACAGGGGGCTACCCTAGAGTGTTCACTAGGCCGAGCACTCAGGGTGGACCCCAATTACTGCCATTGAGTCAAACCTGTAGACATGGAGCACTTGGAAGATATGGTCAGGAGACTTGTAAGTGAATCCGATTTAGAAGAAATGATGAATGGGGTGCCCCAAATCGGAATCTATTTACTAAGAACATTCAACATGTGAAGTATCCGTGAAGATTTGTAATGCCAACAATGCTATTTTATGGTAGAAAGATGGATCCAACGCAGCACTTGATGAAGTACGAATGGCATATGGACTCTGCCAGAGCATCTGATGTTGTAAGATGTCAGTGCTTTCCAATTTTCCTAGAAGGAGTAGCGATGATGTGGTTCACTCGGCTCCTACCGGTCCATATTATCTTTTGCTGAGTTATCATGAAAATTTCTGGAGCAATTCCATTTACTTCACATCCGAAAGGTGTGATGTCATTAACAAACCTCCTGCAAGGAACGAGAGTGTCATTAAAGGTTTTCTTGAACAGGTTCGATACAGTTGTAATGGAAGTAATAAATCCCAGTGATGACAATATTAATAGCATTGATCAGGGGGATTCATCCCGAGACTGACTTCAGGAGATGGGTGGAAATGAAACTCCACAGACGATATACATTTTCTATAGGAAGGCTAATTAGTTCCTACGTTTGGAGGAGGCGTCCCAAAAGAATGATGCTAAGCATTCCCTGGAAGTGATACATAGCAATGCTACTGTAAAGTAGGCTGGAGGAAACTCTACGAATGTGGTAGTAAATGTCGAGGATTCCAATAATACGAGGAAGAGGAATCAAGCTTCAATAGGCCAATGCAATGAGAAAAGAAAGCGCCCAAGGAACTTGAGACTAGAATAATATACAACTCTAAATGATATATTGGATAACATCTTCCTCGCCATGTGAGGGATGGACCAATACAAGAAGCAACCCCGGAGAGAGGCGACTGATGGACAGAAGCACTCAGGAAAGTATTGCCGATTCCATGAATCTCATGAACATAACATTAATGAATATCGACATTTGAAAAATCTTATTATGGAGAGGATATGGAATAACAAGCTCCACCAGTATGTTAAGCGGCAGGGAAACTGTAAGACCCCAAGGCGTACCTGCTCTAGGAGAACAACCCGAGCAAAGCAGACAGGGGCCGAGACAAATTGATGAAAAATTGATCATCAACTAATCGGTCACCTCAGGATGAAGTAATAGCCTACGACAATGCTATCTCATTCTTCACTGTCTAATTTCCTTTTGTGAATAAGCCTCCCATCGATATTCGGGGCGTTGTAAATAGGAGGGACGTGCCATTTCTTCTGCTCATTAATAATACTAGCTTCTTGAATCAATATAACCATATTCTTACAAGAAAAAATCATATGCCGTGAAACTATCAACACAACCAAGGAAGCACTCCATTGTCCTTAAATAGCAGATGAGGAATGTTGACTCATAAACTATCAGGTCGACGGTCACATTCGACCCATAACCTTCTAAGAACCTTCGTTGCTTCAGCATCGTCGGGAAGGTCCAAACCGTGGGGTCAATGGTCATATTTTACTCCTAACCTTTTGAGAACCAGGGTTTCTCCGGCAACATCAGGAAGCTCCAAACCACTGGGTTAATGATCACATTCAACCGACATTTCTCCTGCAACGTCAGGAAGGTCCGACCCGCTAGATCGACGGTCACATTTGAGAACTGACATTGCTCCAGTAGCGTTTGAAAGGTCCATGATATAACGTGTCATTTCCCATCTTCGATAAATGAAATGGCTTTACAGATCCATGTCTCTATCTTTACACAGCTTAAGAGTCTTGAAATATGACCGGTTCGAATGGATCTACATGTGTATAATGCAGGTATGCAAGTACTCAGAGTTAGGTGCCAATCAACTTTCATTGTCCATGATCGGACCCTCGAAATTTAAACCATTCGTTGCGCCCAAAGATGGATGCATGGTAACTTTTGTCTTTGATATGGGGACAGGAGTACAAATCAAATAAGACAAGATTTGGTTGTCCACCAATTAAATCTTACCCTTGATTTAGGGGCAGGTGCATAAATCAAATAGGACGTGATCTAATCGTCCGCCAATTAACTATTGCCTTTAAGGTGGGGGTAGGAATATAAACCAAATAGGACATGATTTGACCTTCCATCAGCTAGCTTTTATCCTTGATGTGTTGGCAGGAGTAATTCAGAATGGATATGGCATGACCATCCAATCACCTACATCTAGCCCGGAGCAGGCAAGACAAAGGATCCATGCCTAATGTAAGGTGGGATCTTACATATAAACTCTAATTAATGCCCAGTGTTAGGCGTGATTGAATGTAAAAACACCCTGGATGAGGATGTGCAAACTATGGTCTTAAGTAGTTAGCTCAAACCGACGCCCGGAGCTTGGCGCGATTGAATGTTATACCTGAACCATTATACTAAATAGTTTACCCCAATCGATGCCCCAAGCTAGGCACTTCAGTGATTGCTTTGAGTTCACTATAATGATTAAAGGCCGACAAATCATATGATGGACTAATGACTTAGTCCGACAATGACCATGAAAAGGAATGGGTCCCGAGTACATTAAATGTAAAGCGCCTTTCTTAAATACTTATACGAATTCCAACAAAGATTGAACCAAAAAAATGTCTTTGTTATTCACATTTGTAATGGAATTTGAAAGGAGAAGTACAAGTTTTATTTACATTTAAACTGAAGAGAAAAGAGAAGGCCAAATCTGCACAACAATGATTGGAAAAACAAAAGCAGAAAGCTAGAAAATGCCTAAGTGTACAAACAAAGCAAAACAAACCAACAGTCACTACTTATGCTTTGGCTTCTTGGATTTTTTTCTTCTCCTCCCTCGATGGAGGTGTAACTTGATCATTTTCCTCCTGCCTCTTCTTGACCTGTAGACAGAGTGCTTTTCGATGATCCGATAGGCAAGCTCAGGATGCTTTCGGGTGGAGGAACAATGACAAGCATAAAAATAGTCTAATCAGGCAGAGCTATGGATAAAGGAGGAGGAAAGGTCTCTATATTCTCTAGCTTGACCTCTTTTGCTAGGATAAGGTCCTACTCAAGCATACTCATGGTGGGGCCTGTAGGGGCTTGTTAGAAATGCGGATTACGGATCTTAAGGCTGGAATAACACTAGAGGAGGGGTGAATAGCGTTTTGTGGATTTTCTAAATCTTTTTGAAACTTGTGTAGTTTAATCACCAACAAATTCAATACATAGATATAATCACAGAATTATACACAGATGCAAATACTAAATAAAAGCAGTAAAGGAAAGAACACGCCAGGATTTTATATTGGCTCGGAGCTACCCTACATCCAGTCTCGTACAAGCGTATGGAATTCTTTTCAAAATAATCTCCCAGATTACACCCTCGGTTTCAAGGCAATGAGATACACCCTCCTGTATTCGAGTATAGGGTAACTCTCTTGATTTAACCAGGCTGCAAGATTACCTAATTGATTTCCGGGGCTACAATCACACCTAATTAATTTCAACGCTCAACCGTACCTTTTACTCAACAGTTTGATTTACAAAAGATCCTATAACTTTGAATAGCACTGAGATTTTATGAAGAGAGTGGCAGACAATCAAGCAAGAGATAATCAAGTTTGATTCACTTCGTATTTCAGCAGATTATAGTTTAGGATTCTTTAGAATAAATGTGGAAGGTGAAAGAAAACAAGTGAAATTTTATGCAAAATTCGTTTACAACTATTGGTATTTATAGAAGATCACCAGCCATATCTGTTCGTGAAAGGATACGACGAATAGACACTTCTTTTGAAAATTTGAGTTTTGAATATAATAGGCACCATGTCAACATGAGGGATTGAATGATGTCGACATGCTCTAGGTAAAAGTGGTGATTTTGTTTTTCTTATTAAAATTGGTTTCTATAATTTGTTAAACAATTTCTAAATTTTTTAAATATATTTGAATATAATTTAAACATATAAAAGTAATTTTTAATATATATAATATTAATCTATAAAGTGATCTAAAAAACTGAGTATACAAATATTTAAAAGCTAAATATTTAAAGCAAGAGATAGTTTAAAATCAAGGACAATTTTGAAATCAAAATGTTAAAAATGATAAAGATAATTTTGAGGCTAAAATATTTCAAACAAGAGAGATGACTTTTTGAAAAGAAGGTTTTGAAAACATTTAAAACAAGAGATATATTTTTGAAAAGAGTTTTCATAAAATTAGTGGATATCAAAATAGAACCACTATATGTTCCACTAGATATTGTCGTGGGTTCCATCCCACTAAGGTTCCATCCCTTTAACATGCTCGAAGTGGATACCATTCCACGAATAAATTTCGAATAAAGATGTAAGTGCTTTCAAGAAGTTTTAACATAATTCTAGACTCCATACTTATGTTGTATTCTTGAAATTTTGGACTTTTGATATCTTGATAGTCATGAGTCTTCAATCTTGATATCTTCAGTCTTGAATATTTATACTGTACAGTCTTCATTCTTAGTACCTGCATTGTTATATCCCGCATACACATATATATCTAAGCTATAATGTTAGTATTTGTATTTTATAACAAGTCCTAAGGTTGTTATCAACAAAACCATCATCTTAAGGACTAACAATCTCCCCCTTTTGATGATGACAACCTATGTCTATAAAATATACTTCATCTTCACTATAACTCCCCTTATAACTAATAACTCCCCCCTACAACTAATAACTTTCCCTTAATCTAAGCCTAACTACTCTAGCCACTTTATTTATATTTCTCCTCCTTTGTCATCAACAAAAACTAATCCTAAACTGATATAACTCCCCCTTAGTCTTATACTGGAGTACCTGTGACAAATTACGATAGAGTATATGTAAAATAACATGAGCTAATAATAAAGACATGATAAATATGAAAGTTTAAACCCAATATATACTATGTTTCATGTAATGTTATACAAATCATTCAAACCAAATCAGTTTTATCAAAGCAAATCAAATTAAATCAAACAATTCAAAAACAAGCAATTCAAATCATAAGAAAAACAAATATTTCTAGGAACTTCAATCCATCCTTCTTCTCCAAAGATAGGATCCTTTTTAATTTCTTCCCAATCTTCATTATCTTGAATCAAAGTTCCTACAGGATTTGCATCGAGATCATCTTTGTCCAGGGCATAAATCATCCAATGGAGGGCATCGAAATGCTTCTCTTGTTCATTTATCATCTTCCTTGACTAAGTTCTAAGTGCCTTTGATTGCGAAGAATAAAAGTAAGTATATTCTTGAATGAATTAAGAGTTTCTTCAAGATTATCACTTATAGTTCGAGAAGTGGTAGCTATTTTTGATAAGTAGTTAAGAGATGCAAATAGAGATAAGTAGAAATGAAGAGATCACAAATTTCTGGAAGAAACAGGCATTTAAATAGGCAAAATTTCGTTTAAAATGAATAAACACAAGTTAGTTATTTTAATTTCAAAATTTACAAAAACCAAATCAGACAGTTATATGTCGACATAGGAGGTAGAGGTATGTCGACATGGGTATGTTAATCTACGTATCTTATTTATTTCATGAATAAGTATGTATATATATATATATATATAAACTTATATACTATACTAACATTTATCCAGAGACTCGATAAGGTAGAAAAAAATAAGATAGTTGATTTTTATAAATAGATGAGACGATACATAAGATATTACATAATATGACAAAAAAACAATGCAAGCTCACACAAAACAAACTAATACACTACAACCTAGTTCTTAGAGTGTGCTAGAGGATGAAGAGGATGATGCTAAGCCAAGTTTCCGACCAACTTTACCAAAGAATTTGTTCATATTAGTGGACATTTTATCCAGTTTCTTACTAAAGGATCTTTTGAGAATCCATTGATTTTCCACTATGATCTTTCGATTTTTGAGAAGTGTTTTGTGGTAGGATTGTTAGTATTGGTAGGATATTTAATACTTTCGAAGGAGGTATCTTCATTTTCTTCTTTAATTTCCATTTCCTCCCCTTATTCTTCTTCTTCCTCGTTCTCTTCCTCCATATCTTCATGTGCCAATCTTTCATCCTTTTTGGCAAGAGATTCATATTGTTGAAATATGAAAGGAATTTTCATGAGAAAAATGTTGGCATGATTAAACACTTTTCTTGAAACAAATTCTTCCCTTTTGTAATTAACACCAAAATAATTAAAAATCCGAGTGAGATAGATTCCATCATACAAAGTATTCTCACTTATTTCAAAATTCTTAGGACGAAGTTCATCCATAATCACTTGCGCCGGATTAATGCCATAATGACCAAAAATAGCGAAAAGAGCTTTATAAATTTTAAAGTCGGATTATTGAATTTTCCCGATCTAGGAGTAATAGTATGTTGTAAAAGAAGATTGACAATACATGCTTTCAGATGAAAGTTATGATTTTTAAATTCAAAGTTGTCATCTTCTTCAAAAATGTGATGAAATGTCTCACGAACATGTTCATCAATATTAAAATTAGAAAGATCCATTCCTGAATTCTTGTAATTGAGAATGTTGCCGAAAATTTCACAATTTAAAACAATTTTAGTGCCTTTAACACTACTCTAACTTTCATTTTTCATTTCCTTCATAAAAACTGCGATTCAAATTCGCATAAAACATTTTAACAAGATTTGGGTAATAGACAAAATCATTTTCAGAATTATCAAAAAGACTAAGAATATGGTTCTCTTTAAGGAGAGTATTGATTTCATGTGTAGAGAAATCGCTAAAGATAGCAAAATTTCCCGTATGAACTTTTCTGTAATTAGCATAGCTTATATAAGCCTTGATTGCTTCTAGATCATTATAGAGGTACTCTTTAATGGTTTTTAGAGCGCATCATTATGGATGGAGTGCTTGAACAAGCTATTTTTGAAGAGAGGAAGGTTTGAAAGAGTGAAAGAGAGCAATGAAAGTGAAAAGTCATGATAAGATAATGGAAATAAATAGATATTCAATAGTCATGTTCTCTTGTCAAGAGGTACCTTTCCAGAACATTTGATTTGGTGAAAAGGTGGAGGGAAGTTCAAAGATTTAAATTAAAATTTGAATTTCAAATTTCTGATAGGGATACCGACATCATGGGTAGGACCATGTCGACATGGGTCAGAGAATTCATGTGACTTATCTTTTCTTATATACTTATATATATATATAATTTTTAATGTCTATATATTTTCTAGAGTAATTATTAAATATAACAATACTCTTGTAATAAAAGTATTTTAATATTAACAATAAAAATAAATATAATAACAATAAAAAAATTAAAATTCAAACAACACATAATTTCAGAAACAATCAAACAATCAAACAATTTTAAGCAAACAATTTCAACCAATATATTCTAAACATGTACCTTTTTCTAGATTCGTATTTTTGAGATCATCGGAATCATGAATAGCCGTAAAGCACATATTTGAAATTTCCGTCTTCTGACCATCACCGCTTGAAGATGAGTCTGGGTCTGAGTCGTCTAGTGTAGCGGTGTACACTCTTTTCCTTTTCTTTATATAATTATTGCTTGCCGGAAACTTTTGCTTCTCAGGATGCAGACAATCTCTTTTGAGATGGCCTGGTTTGTCACAGTTGAAACATTTTACGCGGTTTGGTACTTCATTATGATTTCCAGAATTCCTGTGGTTTGAAGTTGTTCATCTTCCTGTATTTCAGAAACTTTCGAAAGTCTTTATCATGAAGGCAATTTATTCATTATCATCACTTCCAGAGTCTGATCCATTTGTTAATGCATTGAATGCAATTGACTTCTTTTCTAATGCCTTGCCATCTCTTCTCCCTTCCATTTGTACTTCGAACGACATTAGATTTCCAATCAATTCTTCAATCTTTAAAGTACCGATGTCATTTTCTTCTTTGATAGCAAGAGTTTTCTGATACCATTCCAAAGTAAGAGAATTTAGAATTTTTATGACTTGATCTTCTTTGAAAAAACTTTTTTCCAATGATGTTAGAGAATGCACAATATCCTGAAATCTACTATACATATCAGAAATGGACTCATTAGAATGCATTTTGAAAACTGAAAATAATTTGTGAGTATGGATATTTTGGTCTGCTTGACTTTGCCTATTCCTTCTTGAGTGACTTGCAAAGTTTTCCAGATATCATATGCAGACTTACAAATAGATACTCTATTGAATTCTTTCGTACCAAATGAACATAATAAAGTAACCATGGCTTTGGAATTATTTTGTGCAATGGTCTTTTGCTCAGCAGTCCACTGTGCAAAACTAGTTGTGGGTTTAGAATATTCAGTTTGTGTGATATTCCAAGTATCTAATCCTATTGGTTGTAAATATATTTTCATTCTACATACCCAATATGCATAGTTACTACCATTAAAAAGTGGGGGTCTAGCAGTAGACCGACCCTCTTTAAATGAACTGCTGATAGTGTTAATAGAACCAGTGTTGGTAGCCATTTTTAATTTTTTTTCTTTCAAAATTCAGATTATGAAAACTTTGAAAACCTTGCTCTAATACCAAATGTTAGAAATGGAAATTACGGATCTTAAGGCTGGAATAACACGTTAGGGGGGTGAATAGTGTTTTATGGATTTTCTAAATCTTTTCGAAACCTGTGTACTTTAATCACCAATAAATGCAATTCACGGACACAGATATAATCACAGAATTAGACATAGATGAAAATACTAAATAAAAGCAGTAAAGGAAAGAACACACTAAGATTTTATACTGGTTCAGAGTTACCCCACATCTACTCTCGTACAAGCATACGGATTTCTTTTCAAAATAATCTCCCAGATTACACCCTCGGTTTCAAGGCTATGAGGTACACCCTCCTGTATTCGAGTTCAGGGAAACTCTCTTCATTTAACCAAGCTACAAGATCACCTAATTGATTTTCGAGCCTACAATCACACCCAATTGATTTCGAGGCTTAACCGCACCTTTTACTCAATAGTTTGATTTACAAAAGATCCTATAACTTTGAATAGCACTGAGATCTTATAAAGAGAGTGGCAGAGAATCAACCAAGAGGTAATCAAGTTTAATTCACTTGGTATTTGGGCAAAGAATAGTTTAGGATTCTTTAGAATAGATGTGGAAGATGAAGAGGAAAGAAAACAAGTGAAATTTTACATAAAATTCATTTAGAACTACTAGTATTTATAGAAGATCAACAGCCATATCGATTCGTGAAAGGATACGAGGAATAGACACTTCATTTGAAAATTTGAATTTTAAATTTAACGGGAACCATGTCGACGTGGGGGTTGAAGGATGTCGACATGCTCTAGGCAAAATTGGTGATTTTGATTTTCTTATTAAAATTAGTTTCTATAATTTGTTAAAACAATTTCTAAATTTGTAAATATATTTGAATACAGTTAAACATATAAAAGTAATTTTTAATATATATAATCTTAATCTATAAAGTGATTTAAAAAACTGAGTATATAAAAATTTAAAAGCTAAATATTTAAAACAAGAGATAGTTTAAAATCAAGGACAATTTTGAAATCAAAATATTAGATATGATAAAGATAATTTTGAGGCTAATATATTTCAAAAAAGAGAGATGTCTTTTTGAAAAGAAGGTTTTGAAAACATTTAAAATAAGAGATATATTTTTCAAAAGCATTTTCACAAAATTAGTGGATATCAAAATAGGACCACTATATGTTCCACTAGATATTGTCGTGGATTCCATCTCACTAGGGTTCCATCCCTTTAACATGCTCGTGGTGGATTCCATTCCACGAATAAATTTCGAATAAAGATGTAAGTGCTTTTAAGAAATTTTAACATAATTCTAGACCCGATACTTATCTTGTATTCTTGAAATCTTGAACTCTTGATATCTCGATACTCATAGTCTTCAATCCTGATATCTACAGTTTGAATCTTTGTACTGTGCAGTCTTCATTCTTGGTACCTGCATGGTTATGTCCTGCATATACAGATATATCTAAACTATAATGTTAGCGTTTATATTTTATAACAAGTCCTAAGGTTGTTGTCACCAAAACCATCATCTCAAGGACTAACAAGGCTCAGAGGACATAGTGATAAGAACGTCATCGTCAATTTGAGCTCCCTAAAGCTCTCCAGTCCCTTCATCCTGTAAAGCTTCTATCGTTTGCTTGCCAGGCCCAGGAGTCTCACCAGTCGGGAAACCCGGCACCATCATTGAAGTAGTCATGGTTATCGATTATATTATTGATGCTTGTTGTCCCAATTGCAGACCTTGTCAAAAAGTGGGATGACCTGGGGCTGATTTGAAACTTAAGAGATATAAAAAGGGAGATTAGTGAAGTGAATCAATGACATATGGATTTTTTGAAATACAGGCGAGAACAACGGATACCTCCTTCAGTTTGGGGTACCATTGGAATTCCCTTCTAGGATAGGAGAAGGATGGTGGACTTTTGCATTTGGGGTTGATCTGGATTATATCCCGAGACCAAAGATGAATTATGAGCAGTTTTGGGTCCGAAGGTGTCCCAGTAGCGATGTCCTGGGGCGATGATCTAGAGCCTTCGCCTAAATTTTTCTACATTGTATCAACTAGCATCGGATGGAGAATAAACTGGCCCTTTTTTAGCACCTCGAGCTCATCTCCTACTGAGATCTCCTTCTCAAGCCATGCCAGATCCACCTCTCTACTTTAAGGAATTCCTCTTCCTCGACGACTTATTCCTAAGTAAGGGCATGAACTCTGAGGTAATTACGGTCGAACCACACTAAGTTGTGGAATTTGAGTACGTTGTCATTGTACTTATTGAGCATTGGTTCAAACTTCTCCATCATCCACTTATATGTAGCTTTAACCTCCTTTTTGACAAGTGCGTCCACGTCTTGAGCACGTATGACCGCCTTGTCCCTTTCATCACAAGTAGTGAGCAGCTCTTCACAATACCTTTGAGCTTCTTAGAGAGCATCTTTCTTTACCTTGGTCTCACTCTCAAGCTTGGATGACAACCTGGTTACTTTTGTCATTAAAGCATCTCTTTCTAGCACTAAGGCACGATTCCGATGTTATGCATTCTCTGTCTCATCACGATGCTTAGTCATCATATTTTCTAGTGCCTTGGTAGCATCCTCAGCCCTTTTCTCGGCTTTAGCTTGTGATTTTCTCAAGCTTTCAATTTCAGCATCGAAATTAGCAATGATCCTTTTATCTTGGGCCTCTAAAAGTTTCAGATTATTGATCTAAAGTTTTCTATCCCTTGAGACTAAAGAGATCTTCATGGCTATCCGCTTTCATTCATCATATTAATCTTAAGCATCTGATACATAAGGGTCTATCATTTCTTTTACTCCTGACAGAGTGTCCTTTAGATTGGGCACAAACATAAGTTAATCAAAGTATACATCTAGGAATTTTCCCCTAAGTTCATCCCTTTAAATGTCGACGGCAAGCCATTGCTCCACCGTAACGGCCGGACCTTCAGTTGGCTTCTTGATAGCCTTGTGATGAGAAGTCTCAGAACTGGTGCCTGTGGTCAGAAGATCGATTGGAATAGGATGGCGCCAAATTTTGCACAAGCTAGAGGTGGTGGATAAGAAATATCACCGATTGAAAGTCATCACGATAGCCATAATGTTTGTCCAACCCTCTAGGCAGAGGTGGCCTTGACCTGGAATGATAACTAAAGGCATAATCATGGAATGGACAGTTTCTATCGCAACTACCTCTATCACAGCTAGACCAGTGACTAGAATCAGAATCTCGACCACTTCCTTGAAGGTATGTGCTTAGACAATGCCTATGTGGTCGAGATTCATTTTCCTCCGAAGATTGAAATATATACTTCTTTGCTATGGAACCTGCGATTGAAACATGAACGAATTAGTTTCGACTAGAGGGGATGCAAGTCAAGTGCAATGTAGTGCATGTGTGTGCAAGTGTCCTAGTGTCCCCCTAACCGACCATGTTTTGAAGCTTTTCTCATAGGAGTGATCTCTCCCATGCTAGTATGAATGATGGTATCGTCAAAGCGAAGGGAGAGTCGAGACGCTTTAGGCTCATGTTCCTAATACCGAAGGCGCCAAACATGGTGGGAATCAGCCCTAACTTAGCGAATGTATCTATCGAGGGAAGAGAGGGAGTTTCCTCTATAGTTGTGACTGGTGGAGGTTATTAAGAAGTCTACACTTTGGAAATCTTCATAGCCAAACTCTTCTTCGGAGCAGATTGTTGGCCATTTTTGGGTAGTTTAGTCAATGACTCATGACCAGCATTAGCATCATCATGGCTAGCTTTACCACTTTACCTATGGTTTCGCCTTCTTCAACATGTTCTTGTTCTCTTTCAACTTTATCCTTTGGACTGGGCGTATGTCAGGATTTACATCGCTCCCTACAGGCGATTTATTATCGTCATCATCATCACTATCATCATCAAAAGCTACTTGAACTAGACAAGTTCTATGGCCTGCTTCTAATAAATTCTGAGCTAGGACATTCTTATCAGAGAGAAGAATTCTAATATCTTTATCCCCCTCTAAAAGCGCCATAAGAACTCTAATGGCATCCGCAATAGCTATGCTACTTTGTATCACCAGAACATTTGAATGACTGAAAGAATATGAGTTAAGCTTGCAAATCCACAAGGTGAGTTCACAACAGACAATTGAGGTATAACTTACATGAGGATATCCGTCTTTGCACAAACCCAGATGGACAACAACAGACATAAAACCATTATGTCTTGAAATAGCTAAGATTGTTCCATGTGCTAGTGACAATTCTATAGCTCTTTGCTGGCTCCAAATAAGTCAGAGATGGGCTTCCTTTCCGACTTCTGAAGCTATATATATACCGAATCTCCTCATCATCGGGCACTCGATGCAATGTTGATCAAAGACAATATAGATTCCATGAAGGAAGGCATAGCCATTTGGATGTAGTTGCGTTGGAGCTAACCTCATGAAGTTCAGGACTCGATGAATAAATTGGCTGAAAGGCTGAAAACACCTCGCCCGGCATAGATATCTGTTACAAGCCATATAACCCTCTAGAGGATTGTGAGCTATTTGGTGAAGGGAAGGGAGCAGTACATCCTCGAATGGAATTCCATGCTTGTTGCAGATTATGCGGAGCGAACCCTTTTCTATCTTTGAAATAATAAAGTCGACGAGATTGTCTAGAATAATAGCATCTCCGAGAGTGTCGGAAGCAGCTTCTATTTCAAAAGGCCTTCTATGGGAATTTAAGGAATGTTTGGATAACGTTGATTTGATTATGGATTTTTTGGCTAAGATACCGGTTGCGTTGGAGTTTGTTGTGCAAGTGGAACTGTAGTCGAGCTCAACTCGGTATCAGATTCGGCATATTTGGAAGTAGATGGACATGCAACTTGAGTGGCAAGACACTTGGAACGTCTATGCTCCATTCTTATAAATTCTTAACATTAGATTAATTTTAAGCTATACCGCTCGTGCTAAAGTGAAACCTAGTGCAGCATGTGTAATGTTGTGCAGATTTTCGATATTATACTCATCTAAAACTCTAGATATCACCCAGAGTGACCGCCATTGCTGACCGTCCCATCGGACTTCACATTAGTAGCCAAGCATCAAGCACGTTACAAAAATCAAGAGAAATTAGCTTATATGCATTATTATGAAAGAGTCAAAAATTCCACAAAGGAGTTCAAAGTGGAAAAACCATCGAGGGTCGGATCAGTACCGATTCGAAGCCTTGATGTGAATTTTCCACTTCATCTCCTTCCACACCGAACCCATGTGCGACCACCAATGCAAGTTCACCCGCACCGACTTCTAACCTCGTTGTCACCTCCACATACTAAGGAATGATGAAAATTAAAGGGAAAACTCAGTTCAAGGAGTTAAGCTTTGGGTTTAGGACTTCGATCGATCTAGTCAAGGTGGTGATATCATGTATAGGCAGGGTTTGGGTGGTGGCATTAGCATCGTCGGAGTTGGGGATGATAAGCACTGACAAAGGGAAGCATCGATTCGAAAGCTAATGGTTTTAATGGCGAGCTCAAGTCTTGGTTCGGCGGAAAGTACAAATGAAGAGGGAAATAGAAGGAAATGGGTAATATAGGCCCAAATACAATTCTCCAAGCAAAAGAACAGGGCTTCTCCAAGGACATAGATTGGTATCGAGTCATTTTTTTAAAGGGAAAGACATATGATGATGGTTGAACAATACATATCTACATAAGTATGTTCATATGATTGGGATTCAACAAGGACAAACATGCATCTTATGTTCGAAACACGTCATGTTTGGGATTTTTTGTATGCATATGAGATGTATATTTGTGATAATGATTTGTATTGGGTGTATATTATGCGAGCCTAGCATTTTCTATATGGACTTACAACATGTATTTGTATAAGTTTTATTTTATTCCGTTGTGATCTATGACTATTGTCTATATGCTATACTGTTCTGATTTTGAGAAACCGTTGTGGATATTACTTTAGACTGAGACTTAATACGTCAAATTTTATTCCAGAAATTAAGCAAAACGTAAGTATGATGTGTCAATGTTAGTTTAAAGATATATTCACACTCATTCGTCCTTAACAAGCCGTATTCTCTATGTTATTAAATGACATTGTTTATGATGTTCTTTAATAATATATGTATAGCGGTGGCATCGTTACATGTTTATACCGATCCTAAGAACAACTGCTTATAATCAAGTGATCTAAGCAATAAAATTACTAGTTGGATGTAGGCCAAGATTAGTCGAACCACTATAAACATTGTGTATTCTTTTCTTGCTCATTTTCATTTATTTTCATCACCTTTTATTCTCTACATAATCTTCCGGGCGTTTGTGTCATTTTTGGTTCAAACAACAGTAATTCAAGACTAAGATACATATTTTCCCTTATAATTTATAGATTCAAACATTTTCATGGGAAATCCTTAATTTTTAAATATAACGGGCAAGCAATATTATGAATGATTAAAGTTTTTCAAATCGTTTATCTTACAACATATTGTAATTATTAATATAACACATAAAAACATGGAATAGATAATATTCTAAACACAAGTTACCTATTAACAGTTTTACTATAAGTATATAAAAGTGGAAATCAGTCATAAGGGACTCTATAGCTAATGCAATTAGTTTCTAGGACACACAACTGAAATAATTACTTTTAACGACAAAATGCAAAATAACTAGTTTCTAAGGCCTAAAAACCTATGAAATTATGTTCTTGAAAGTAATTCGACCGCTGACTTTGTCCTTAAAAGTAATTATTCTGCCGACTTTGGCCTTGAAATTAATTTCTGTGGATGTGTGTCGTAGAAACTAATTAGACTGCAAAGTTTGTCCTTATAGTGAAATGCCCCTATATAAAACTTATGTAAATAACTTATTTTGTTGAAATAATCACATGAGTATTTAACAAAATAATAAGCAGAAAAGTAGTAGATATTAATTGACTCGCACTCTAAAAATTCATTATCTACCTATACCTTTGATGACCAAATACCTAATTATTACAAAAAAATCGTACACACATGAATGGATTAGTTAACTTGCTATAAAAACCAATGGAGAGAATTGAACTTAGTAAATTAAAATGATAAACACTGTGAATATTTCTTCCCAAGCCATTGAACAAATTAAACTTAAATATTAGAGATTTCTCCTATATCATGTCAAAATCTGTAAATACTCAAACTTAAATAAAAAAGTTAAACAACATACATACATACATACATATCTGTGTTTGTGTGTTTGTGTTTGTATGTATTGTTGATTAGTTACAAAATTGATGATAGGTCTAAATATTGTCATTGGAGTGACTCTAGGATCATTAGGATAATATGCACCATGTTAAAACTATTGAGCATATGCACTCCAAGTGCATTTACCACAAAATTTTTTTTCGCAAATGCTTAATACAAACACTATCATAATAGAAAAACTTTTAATGATGCTCAAGAATGTCTTCAATAACAAGTTATGCATAATAAACCAATCTTAGATGTCTAGAAAACTCTGAAAATCAATAGACGCTTTAAGCGGCTTATTGCATATTGCTGAATTGGTTACCCCAAAAATAAGAAGAATATATTAATATAACAATTTAGAAATATGTAATTACCATGCATATATTCGTAAGTTAAATATCATCATAAAACCATGTAAACATATAGACGTTTTACATTGTTGGTTTTCCAATAGTGGTGATTTTTCTAAAGAGAAATGGACAACAAGAAAATAATGCATCATTGAGTCATGAGCGAGCAATCATATTAGCTTTATTATAACTCGTTGGAAATTGATACTTATTATTAACTGAATAAGGAAGAAGCTAATATTTCAATAATGATACACGTAACATATATCGATGTATTTATATACGAGTGCTCTCTTCGAAATGAGGGTCACTCTTATTCCATAAAAGCAATAAATGTATCTATATAATTATAAATAAATCTTTACTCCATGGTAGTTAGCTACATATAGCTAAGGAGTATGCTAATAATCCTTTATATTAACTAGGCATATGCAGTTTAAATCGTTGCGTAAACTAATATTGGTTAGGTTGTACTTTATTATTGATATTTTATCAATCAAAATTCATTAATCATATTTCAATATGCCGAGAAAATAAAAAATGATTATAAAGTAAAGTTTTATGCAACGATCCCGTTTTCGAGTCAAATTTAAATTGGTAATTAATACAATTTTTTTGATAAAATTGTGAATTAATTTGAATTTTTCTGAAATTAAACAAGATCTTTATTCTTCAGATATAAATAGATTGTGAATAGAATTTTAATTTGAAATTAAAAATTAAATATATTGAAAATAAATTGGATTTAAAATCCTATATTTCAAAATTAATAAAGATTTGTTTTCTAATTATAATATATACATATGTGTGTGTGTGTGTGTGTGTATTTGGAAGTTATATTTTGAATTTGATATAATAATTTTTCAAAATCTATTTAAGGATTAAATTCTTATATATACATACATACATACATACATACATACATACATATATATATATATATTCGAGCATAATTAGTTTTAAAATCATTTTCTTAAGGGTATATAAATCTGAATGAAAGGAAAAGTTTTAAAATGAAAACATAAAAAATATAAAACATATATGTATATAAAAAGGAAATACATTGATTAAAAATATAAAATATTAAACATGAGATATATACATATAAATATAAATAGAAAATTACAAAAAAATGTATTTTAAACATTTATACATGTAAATAAAGACAAATGTAAGATAATTTTAAACATGTGCAACTATTTTAAATATGCATTTATACAAGCGTAAAACTTATAACAAGCGATTAAATATTTGTAACAATTTTAGCATGCAAATAATACAAGTGTCATTAGTTTTTTAAAAAATAATAAATAAAAACAAAAACAAGATTTATACATATGCACTATCTCCCTCTCTTCTCATTTTATTTCATGCATTCAAATCAAAGAAAATCAAAACCTGGAAAAGAAACTAAAGAAATCAAAACCAGAAAAGATTAAAATCAAACAATATAAAACCTGAAGCAGTTCAAATCTAAACAGATTCAATTCCGTTAATCATCAAGCAAATTAAAATCCAGTAGAAAATCAGAACCTGTTTCAATATTTCAACTAAGCTGAAGCAAATATATGGATTCAGCTCAAAACATATTCCAGTTTTTCAAAGTTTCAAGCTTAAAAGCAAATTAGAAAGCAAGCTATAGTTCAAGATTCAACTCAATAAAACAAGTTTTCCAGTTTCAAGTTCAAAATCTATTCCTAGTTTTCATGAAGCTTCTCTATCCTTTGTTTTAACATTGCAGGTGAGCAAACTAAGCTATTAAAAGCTTGAATCTGTGTTATACTTTGATTTTGTGAAGTAAAGTGGTGAAAATTGTTTGTATGGATGTAAATTTGCCTGCATGTATATGTATATATATGATGCATGTCTGTATAGAGGTATATATATATATACCTCTATTCAAAACTTATAGGCTTCAAACAAGTGAAAATTCAAAATCCATTTTCCCGGTCTGTTTTAGGTTATGATCTCTGATTGAAAAAGGATTGTAACCATGTAAGATCAATTTTAAAAATAATTTAAAGAATATTTATTAAGTAACTATTTCGAAAATGATGAATTATAGAAGAAACTAGATATAAATCAAAATTCGATGATCATAAATTCGTGTTTGGATTTCATATTCGAGTTTGTATTAGAAAATAAAGATTTTAGAAAGTGGTTTCTTGATTTTTAAGTTTGTATATATCGAGATATTTTGAGATGATTAGTTTTTGGTTTTTCGTCAAATTCCAACGATCGCCGTGGTGATGTTCGCCGGGCTTGAGGGTGAAGGTAGCTGGAAGTCAGTTGATCTAAGGAAAATTGGTCGGAGGGTTTATCGACTATCGTGGCGGGTGTGCGACAATGATTTATGGTTTTCTGAGCAGTTTTTATCATCGTCGTTCTCGAAGCAATTGCATCGACATGGGAGCATCAGACTGGTTTGGATCATGGGGAATGGAAGCATGGTGGCATGGCGAAGCTTTAGGCTTGATGGCGTGGATTCCGATGGACAGAGTTGACGGGGCGAGTAATTTTGTTGTTGGGATTGGGTTTTAGGTTGAAACTGAGATGATTGATTTTGGTTTCCTGGTGTAATCATCGAACTGGGTGGTTGTTTGGGGTGAGGTGATCATCTAGTACTTGCGGGTGATCTAAGGTTGATTAAAAGATAATTAAAAGATAATTAGTGATCAAAGGTTGATTAATTAGTAATTAAAGGATAATTAATTAAGTAATTAAAGGATGATTAATTAAATAATTAAAGAGTAATTAATCAAGTGACTGAGGATAATTACTTAATATGATTAATTAAAGATAATCACTTATTGCAATTGATTAAGGATAATCAATTAATATATTTAATTAAAGGTTAATTAATGATAATTACTTAAAAATTAATGATTTAATATAAACTAATTAAGGATAATTAGTTAATCATTAAAGGTTATTTAATTAATGATTAAGGGTTAACTAATTAATAAAAAGGTTAATTAATTAATGAATAATTAAAGGTTGATTAAAGGTTAATTAGTTTATGTGATTAATTAAGGGACAATTAATTACTTAAGGATGATTAATTTGGATAATTAAGGTTGATTAATTAATTTCATTAATTAATGATTGTAATTAATAATGTTAATTAAGCAGGGTTAGGTGATTGATTCATAAGTAATTAATTTCTTAAATTAATTATAATCAGGTGATTGATTAATCTTGCTTATAGATGATTGGATTATGTGGAATGCCTTGATTTGTTTGATACCTCTGATGTGTGATGTTCTGTGATATGATTGTTTTGGATAGAGCTGTGAACTATGATTTATTTATCTATGATGAATTTACTTGTTTATCTATGAATGAAAGATAAGCTTATAGGATTATACCGCTTATTGATATTGTTGTACTTGAATTTATGGTGGCTGATATTTTATTGTAGCCTGTAAAACCCTGGACAACACACACAAGTATGTATTTTCACGTGAAATTGGTTAAGTCACGGATATTTTGAATTTAATATTATTTTATTCAAAATGGTGGAAAGAATTTAAAAGTTGAATTTGAATCCAAAATGGTTTGGAAGTGATTGGGTTAAATGTGAAAAATTTTTGAAAAGGAAATTTTGGAATTAAAATTATTTTGAATGTGATATGGGTTGTTAAAGTTTTGAAATTAAAACTAAATAATAATATGGTTTAAAAAAGGGTTATACAGATTATATAATGGATTTTAAACCATTTTTAAAGTATTTTAAATGAATTATTTTGGGAATTCGAATTTAATTCAAATAGAGCTTGCCGAGGATATGGCAGTTTGTTAATTTTACCGATTTATACTTTAAAAGGTTATAACTTGAGTAAATTTGATCGGATTTTTCCGAAATGAAAAGCCCAAATGGTAACAGCTTTCATATAAAGAAAGAACTTCCAGTTTTTTGTTGAAAGGATGTCGGGTTATGGGTAAATCAAATTTGAACTAGAAATAGTTTTGAAAGATATGAATGAATCTTTGTTAAAGATTTGGTAAATCTTGTTTCAAATTGAAGAGGATCTTAAAAGGTGAACCTTTTGTTTAAAAGATTTAAAATGGAAATATGTTTAAACCATTCAAAAGGAAGGGTTTTGGGAAATAAGGGTTAAAAATTATTGTAACTAAGATCCCAATATATCCATATGCTTTTCAAAATAAGCACTTATTATTCAATGTAGCCGAGAGAGGACTTTATGTCATAAAAACCATTCCGAATAAATAATACGACGAAATGGATAGCAATTGAAGACGTGGTTGAAGATCGGGTATTTTCGAGAATGAAAGGATTACCTGTCAAATGTCTCTGCACTGAGTTGCTCCGGATGTCGGGATTGTGGATATCTGGATTTGCAAGGACTTCTTTTGAAGTGCATTTGATTCCATTCGGACCTAGGATGGACTTGTATGGACGTATGTCTGATGTTACACTTTAAGATGTAAAGCTAGTTTCTATCATATACATTTCTGTTTGGTGGCAGAGAATTTATTCTCTTAGCTTAACACCCTTCTCTGAGAAGTACGAGCTCAGAGGTTATGTAGTTGATGATTACTAATGATATATTCCCAATTTTGGAAATGTGGCATGCTAAGTGTTCATCATTGGTTGATCGAATCATGGATTTTATGAAAAGCGTAGCTTTGTGGGACGAGACTTCATCGAACCTCACACCCCGAAATGGTCAAAACAGGAAGGATGCTACAAGGTTACGGGGGTCAAGCCCTTTAGGGTATGTGCATTTCCTTTTGGATAAAAAGTGGTATCATGGTATGGAGCCTAGATATTTAACTTATGTGGTTGTTGGAATTTGTTGGTGAATCCCAAGATAAAGGTCGGTAACGACTGGGGATGGCATACTCATGACAGTTAGTTACCTAGTTACAGAGGTAACCCGACCTAGTGTTGGCAGAGATCTGGCTAGGTTCTCGGGCATCCCTCTAGAGGCATAACCATTCGAAAAGGAAGTTCCTTAGCCTTGACCATTTGTTGGAAATCCAATCACCCAATAAGCGCCCTGTACGGTTTTATTTGTAGAACCTATCATCTAACATGGTAGCTATAGTAGGCATACTATAATGGTACGTATGTTGGCTAAGATTAATATTATACTTTCGTAATGTTTTTACACTATGCACTAATAGTAATACCAAAAGAGATTTTACGTATCAAGCATGTTTGACTATCATAATGAGAAATCTCCTCCAATTGTGCGATTGCATTGTGTGTGTGGCGGGAGGCCTTATCGTAGTGTCATTTTCAATAAAGCATAGCGAATTTCTTTTGTTATTTCTTTTTGTTCAAAATAGCTGTTTTTGTTTGCTCACACCAGTCCCATGACTCACCTGGAGTTTGTTGTTCCCTTTCTAAACTATAGGTGCCCATAATTTTCCACACCGGCAACTTAGAGTCCATTTTTCAGATAGTCAGATAGTAGATGTAGATTTGATAGCCTTCAGTCTTTGGTTTTGGACCGAGCTAGCTACAAGTTCAGCATGATAGCTTATGGTTCGATCTTATGGTTTGGAGCTTTGGAGCTTGGCAATGAAGATATTATTTTTCTACTGCTGCTGTTGTTTGTCTTCTGCTGCTTTGTTTTTCCGCTGTTGTATATATCTCTGATAATGTTGATCACTTCATATTGTATCAATGTTGTATCAATTGTTGTGTATCAATAAAATTATTCTTCTGTTTCCACTGTTTTATTATCATCTAATGTTGTTATACGCTCCAGCGAATCGGATTTCAACGTTTGAATCTACGACATTTGAATAGGGGTGAAGTATAGATGACGATTTTCGAGCGTCTGGAATCCGGGTCGTCACATATGGTATCAAAGCTAAAGGTTGAGTAAGAACTTTAGCTTTGGAGTATAACACATTAGGTGACTCGTTAGAGATAGGGATATAAATGCCTTAGAATGAGTATCCCTAAGATATCCATCTGTATGCCTCAGTCAATTCTCCTACTATTCATTGATAGTGAGAATGAATGCAAAAAGAGGATGAGGTAGAGGACAGGGGAGTACCACTACAAATGGTCAATACACTGTGACAACATGGAAACAACTTTTTCTCATCAATCATCCATTGATCATCATCCAATTTCAATTCTTTGATAGCTTCTTGGAAGGTACAAGAGAAGCTTTGGTGTGGTGGTGGCCCTACGAATTTTTATTTACATCGTAGAAAGGTTTCTAATTCCTATTTCGTATTCCTATCATCAGTTTCCTATCAACTTTTCATTCTTGACTTTAATAAATTTGAAATTTTAATTGGAATGAATTGGTTAACAAAATATAAAGCTAAATTAGATTATATTAAAAAAGGATTTTGGTTAAAACCAAACTTAAGAATTTTGTTGTGATTTCTTGTTTGGATCTAAGTCCGAAGAGGGACAAGCTAGTGTACACTTTGGGGTATTCCGACCTAAGTTTAGAATCCGTTTGTCTATTCTTTGGGGTCCTGATACATTCTACGAATGGTTAGTTATTCTTTCGAACTAAACAATGTCCCTGCATATTTCATAGATCTGGTGACTCGAGTATTTCGTAAAGTACCGAATAAGTTCGTTCTCATATTTATTGATGATATTCTGATTGGGTAAGCCAAATATAGAATAAATAATTCAGCTTGATCTGGTAAACCATTTCTTTATCTTTCTTTGTGTTCATCCGTTCTTTGTTTATCTCCCTGTCTTGCAAATTTCGGGGATGAAATTTTCTTAAGGGGGGATTTGTAAAAATCCCCTTTTTGAGCCAAATTTAAATTGGTAGTTAATATAAATTTTTGGATTAAATTGTGAATTAAATTGAATTTTTCAAAAATTAAATAAGATTTGTATTCTTTAGATAAATAGATTGTAAATAGAGTTAGAATTTAAAATTCAAAAATAAATATATTGAAAATAAATTGGATTTAAAATCCTATATTTCAAAATTAATAAAGATTTGTTTTATAATTATAATATATACATATGTGTGTGTGTATATATATTTGGAAGTTATATTTTGAATTTGATATGATAATTTTTTTAAAGCAATTTAAGGGTTAAATTCTAATATATATATATATATATATATATATATATGTATGTATGTATATTTATATTTAATTGAGTATAATTATTTTTAAAATCATTTTCTTAAGGGCACATAAATATAAATGAAAGGAAAAGTTTTAAAATGAAAATATAAAAAATGTAAAACATATATGTATATAAAAAGGAAATACATTAATTAAAAATAGAAAATATTAAACATGAGATATATACATATAAATATAAATAGAAAATTACATAAAAATATATTTTGAACATTTATACATGTAAATAAAGACAAGTGTAAGATAATTTTAAACATGTGTAACTATTTTAAATGTGCATTCATACAACTGTAAAACATATAACAAGAGATTAAACATTTTTAACAATATTAGCATGTAAATAATACAACTGTCATTGGTTTTTAAAAAAATATTAAGTAAAAATAAAAACAAGATTTATATATATATTCATTATGTCCCTCTCTTCTCATTTTGTTTCATGCATTCAAATCAAAGAAAATCCAAACTTGGAAAAGAAACTAAAGAAATCAAAACCAGAAAAGATTAAAATCAAACAATATAAAACCTAAAGCAGTTCAAATCCAAACAGACTCAATTCAGTTAATCATCAAGCAAATTAAAATCCAGTGCAAATCAAAACCTGTTTCAAGAATTCAACTAAGCAGAAGAAAATATATAGATTCAACTCAAAACATATTCCACTTTTTCGCAATTTCAAGCTTAAAAGCAAATCAAAAAGCAAGCTATAGTTCAAGATTCAGCTCAATAAAACAAGTTCTCCAGTTTCAAGTTCAAAATCTATTCCCAGTTTTCATGAAGCTTCTCTGTCCTTTGTTTTAGCATTCCAGGTGAGCAAACTAACCTATTACTGTGTTATACTTTTATTCTATGAAGTAAAGTGGTGAAATTGCTTGTACGGATGTAAATTTGCCTGCATGTAAATGTATATATGTGATGCACGTCTGTATACAGGTATATATATACCTCTGTTTAAAACTTAAAGGCTTGAAACAAGTCAAAATTCAAAATCTCTTTCCCCGATCTGTTTTAGATTATGATCTCTGAATGAAAAAGGATTATAACCATGTAAGATCAATTTTAAAAATAATTTATAGAATATTTATTAAGTAACTATTTCAAAAATGATAAATTACAGTAGAAACTAGGTATAAGTCAAAATTCAATGATCATAAATTCGTGTGTGGATTTCATAATCGAGTTTGTATTAGAAAATAAAGATTTTAGAATGCTTTCATGATTTTTAGGTTTGTATATGTAGAGATATCTTGAGATGATCAATTTTTGGTTTTTCGTCAAATTCTGGCGATCGGCGAGGTGATGTTCGTCGGGCTTGAGGGTGAAGGTAGCTGGAAGTCAGGGGATCCAAGGAAAATTGGTCAGAGGGTTTATCGACCATCGTGGTGGGTGTGCGATGATGATTTAGGGTTTTGTGAGAAGTTTTTGTCGTCATCGTTCTCGAAGCAATTGCATCGACATGGGAGCATCAGAATGGTTTGGATCAAGGGGAATCGAAGCATGGTGGCATGAAGATGCTTTGGGCTTGATGGCGTGGATTCCGGTGGGCTTGATGGCATGGATTCTGGTGGATGGAATTGACGGGGCGAGGTGATTTTGTCATCGAGATTGGGTTTCAGGTTGAAATCGAGATGATCGATATTGGTTTCCTGGTGTAATCATCGAACTAGGTGGTTGTTTGGGGTGAGGTGACCATTGGGTACTTATGGGTGATCCCGACGAGGATTGGAGGGTCGACGATCATCGGTGCACGTGCACATGTGCACGATCATGTCTGGGTTCGTCCGTGATTGGGGAAGAAGTAAACTCGAAGAAGGTCTCGGGGAAACAACGTGATAGCTCGGGAAAGATTACGGGTGATTCGAATGAGTTTTGTAACAATTTTTTTTTTAATTTCAAAATAAAAAAAGTTAAATAGAATAAAATAAAAGGAAGACTCAGGTTGTTTCTCGGGTAAATCAAGCATTGGTTTGGGTGAAAACTCGAAGTGGCCTCGGGTTCATGTTATAACATTTTTGAAATTTAAAGAAAACAAGTTTTTTATTAAATCAAGTTTAAAACCTTTTTTTGATTTATTCTTGTAAGATAATAAATGCTTATTTTTAGTTTTGGATTAATTAAGGGTTTTTAACTATTTTAATTAATCAAATTTGAAGTGTTTTAATATATATCCTTTTTTAATTCTTAAATTTATTTTAAATAAATGTAAAAGTATAATTAAGAATTTAACTAAGAAAATTAATTTTTTTAATTTACTTAAAGGCTTTAAGTTAAATTAGATGTTAATGATAATTTATCTCAAAGGTTATTTAAAATAAGATTTAAATGATGATTATGAAATGAATTAAGATAATATCTTAAGATTAAAGGATCATAAATTTGTAATTTAATGATAATTACTTAATTAAAGGTAATTAAGTACTAATTAAAGATTAATTAATTTGTAACTAAAGGTTGATTAATTAATAGAAGTAATTAAAGGATAGTTATTTACTTAATATCATTAAATTAAGGTGATTAATTAATGGATAATAAATTAATGTAATTAAATTAAAGGATGATTAATTAATGGGATTAATTAAAGGATCATTACTTAATGAGATCAATTAAAGGTTAATTAATTATTTAAGGTTAATTAATTTATATAGCTAACTAAGGGGTAATTAATTACTTAAAGATTGATTACTTAATGTAAGTAAATAAAAGATAATTAGTGATTAAATGTTGATTAATTAGTAATTAAAGGATAATTAATTAAGTAATTAAAGGATGATTGATTAAATAATTAAAGGGTAATTAATCAAGTGATTAAGGATAATTACTTAATATGATTAATTAAAGATAATCACTTATTGTAATTGATTAAGGACAATCATTAATTAATGATAATTACTTAAAATTAGTGATTTAATATAAATTAATTAAGGATAATTAATTAATGATTAAAGTTTGTTTAATTAATGATTAAGGGTTAATTAATTAATAGAAAGGTTAATTAATTAATGAATAATTAAGTTTGATTAAAGTTTATTTAGTTTATGTGATTAATTAAGGGACAATTAGTTACTTAAGGATGATTAATTCTGATAATTAAGGTTGATTAATTAATTTCATTAATTAATGATTTGTGATAAATAATGTCAATTAAGCATGGTTAGGTGATTGACTCATAAGTAACTAATTTCTTTAATTAAGTATAATCAGGTGATTGATTAATCTTGCTTATAGATGATTGGATTACATTGAATTCCTTCAATTCTCTGATGTGTGATGTTCTATGATATGATTGTTTTTGATTGAGCTGTGAACTGTGGTTTATTTATCTGCAATGAATTTACTTATTTATCTGTGGATGAAAGATAAGCGTTATAGGATTATACCTGTAATGACCCTTTATTTTCAATCATTCAAATCGGCATTAAAACCAGACATGTCTGACTTGAATAGCTCAAAATACCGAATTGTTAATTTAAATTTGTCCAAACTCAGAATATACGGCAAAAAAATAAATCACAGTATCACAAACACAGAGTAATATAAAGCAGCGGAAGTAAAGAGATAGTAGTTCATGAAGCTACTATATGTATATACACTAGAGTTAAACAAGCTACAACAGAAGTAATAAAATACAATAGAAGTCTCAGTAGGATAATCAAGTACACTCATAATACATCACTGGAATCAATGGGGTGACTGGAATCAACTGGATACTGAAATAAAACAGATAGCTAGATCTTCATGCAAAGCTCCAACTCTGAAGGTGAGTCTCTAATGCTGCATCACTCAGTCTGGCCCGAGCGTAAAGCAAAACAAAAAACATTCGAGTCAGGACATACGTACTTATAGAATGTAAACCAACTCAAGTGAACTGTAATATAAAGTACAGGTAACATAAAGGATGCTAGGGACCGCCCATTCTCTAAAGATCCGTTAAACTATTTACTATGTAGTAATATTTTGCTATTATAATAATATCTATAGTAAAATAATGTAACGTCCCACCTTTTCGCACGCTTTAAATCGACACACGTGCCAATTCAAACTGTTCGAAAGGGCGGATTGTTATGGGGTAAATAAGAAAAACGAGAAAGAAATAAAACAAGACAGAATCTCACAGCGGAAGGATAAAATATAATAATCAAATATACAGTTTATAAAGCTGTTTTAAAATATTCAATTATACTTATACAACATACATCAGAGTTACACATACCATATAACAATGTAGTGGAACAATATGAGTGTAGTGGAATATAATAACTAATAATAATAGGAATCTCCATCTTCGTCCTCCGAAGCTAAAGTCTTCGATCCTGAAACGCTCGGACTGATCCGAGCGAATTGAAAAGACAAAACACACGAGTCAGAACTAAAAGATCTTATGTAAGTTAAATCAACAGGAATAAATATGAGTGCAGTAACTCAAAAGATGCTCGGGATTTACATCTCTTAAGGATCCGTTAAACTATTTACTATGTAGTATATTTCGCTATTATAATAGTGTCTATAGTAAAATAAACAGACTTTTATATAGCGTTAAGGAGTGACCCAATATTCCCCTTAACACGTAATAGTCCCAGTAGTCCATCCAATATCATAGTCCCTCCTGATCGGGAAGCCACCAGAGGATACCACACGGGCTACGGGAGAAAACCAAACTCGTACAAGGCATGATAGGGTAGGTGACACGGCACAACTAGGCAATGCCAGGGTAGATATACCAATTACGCATCCGAGCTGGTGGTAATGCGTAGCCACAGCTACCGCTCACCTCGGACAAACTCCCCCCCTAAAATCAAAAAAATCAAAAGAGGCCACCGAATCAATCCAAAGTCAGAGAAAAATATCGAAGAGGAAATATCCGATAAAGGGCGCTAACCCCCTTGGCCCGAGAATCGCTCCTGCTTTAGCCACCTTATGCCAACTCACGGGAGTCGGGTCCACGTATTTACCTCAAAGGAAACGCCGCCACCATCCTACTTCATTCTGGAATCTCCACCGCGTACACGGTTGTTAAAGTGGTTTTCGGAGTTGGCAGAGAGTATGACAACATCCGATCCCGGTCTCTTCAACAGCCAATCGTTATTATAACACCGCGGTTATTTCAAAATAATTTATACCTTTAAAACCCAGAATAAAATATTCATTTCAAAACTATATAAATACGATATCATTTATATTTTAAAGACCCAAATCAATATGATATCAAAAATATCTTTTCCAAAAATCATAGCCTTTTCAAATCTATATACCTTGAAACCATAGCTTTGAAACATAACTTTTAATACTTAATGGTTTAAATACTATATTACTTTATATAATAAAATAGCTTCTTTAAATTTCACAATAAATTCCCAATATCAATTTGAACCTCCAAATAAACCATTTTAATTCCCATATATTTCAAAGCTTAAATATTCTATATTTCTAAACTTTATAGTTCATATATTTCAATCTTTAAATATTCCACTATTTCAAAATGGATTCTTTGATCATTTAATATATATCAAATCCAGTTCTTATTATTTAAATTTGAAATATTTACTTACTAAACAAATATTATTCAGGTAAAACCCTTAACCTCAATAACAGGATATTCTTTTAATTAAATTAACTTGATAATATTCTTTAAATAAATTTGATATTCATTTAAATCCTCAAATCAAAAATCAAGTTATGAGATCATACCCTTTAAACGTTAATTTATTTACATTTCAAAACAAATTTTTCGAGGAAAATTCTTAAATACTTTAATTCAAATCATATTCACATTTATCTTCAACCTTACTTTTATTGGAGTTATTCTAAACTCTATATACAATAGAATTTCAAATATATTCTTAACCATATATATAAACGAAATCAACTTCATTATTTAGCTTATTTTAAAATTCAAAACAAATTTATACATAGCTAAATTCAAAAAAAATTACTATATATATATCAAAATTTAATATTTATTAAACCGTATTCTTTCCTAAACCATAGAAAATCATTTCAAAAATAATTATATATACCACGATGCTGTATATAATTTTCTATTCTATAGTCAAGTGATACGGATATTTATCATTTCAATCCGCAATTTAAAAACAAAAATGCGGTTGTATATCATTTCAAAATGCAATCCCGAATGAAATCAAAATGCATAGTAACTTGCAGTTTATACAATATAAATACAGCATCCATTCATCCATCATACCAATCATCAAACATTTATCACAATCATCATCCAAATCCAAACAATACATCAATATATATAACAGGTGATAATAACAAGTATCAACTATCATTTTATATTCAAAAATAGATTATAACTGTTTACTTGCAGTTTTAAATGCAATAAATAAATAGTTAACAATTTAACTGGCAGTTTTATATTCAAAAATAAATTTAACTGGCAGAAATATGCAATATTAAATTAAATAACAATTTAATCAAGATGAATGTAATTAACTGAGATGATGATTAAAAACATGCCAAAAATTTATAAATAAATTTCAAATCACACCATATATCAATTTAACAGACATAAGAATTTTTTGAAATTATGAGTGGGTTAAAACACTTAACTTCATACGAATCTGAAAATAATAGACTTCTAATCAATAGCTTCGCTCTACGTTTCCTTAGTCTTCTTCTTGATTACTAGCTTTGTTCCGTAATTTTTCTTTTATTTTGATTTACTTTAATTTCCCTCCTTAATATATTAATATATATATATATATATATATATATATATATATATATATATGTATGTATGTATGTATTTATGTATGTATTTTTGAAAGGTTTGGAAAAGATTAGAAAAAGAAGAATTTGAAAAGGAAAAGGATTGAAATAAGAAGAACTGAAAAATTGTAGAGAAGACCAAGATTTGAAAAGAAAGAAGAAAGTTTGAAATAGAATAAAACTTGAGAAGAAGAATATTTGAAGAGGAAGGAAAAATTAAAATGAGATATAATAAGGAGATTTGAAAAAAAAGAAAAGAAAAAAAAAGAAGATTTGAATGGAGGCTTGGGTTTCATTTGCATCATATCGTATTTATAAGGTTAGAGTTAGGTTTAGGGACAAAGAGATTTGAAAAGAGAGGCTGCAATTAATTAGAAATAAAGTAAATATGAACAAACTTGGTATTGAAATATAGTAAATATGAACAGCTTTTTTTTTTAAAGTAGCAGGTATTAAAAAGAGGTAATTATTTAGAAAGGGAATGAATGTGGAGGGACAAAAATAAATGTCATGTTTTATTAGTTTGATTCAAGATTAATTAAGTGCTAGATACAGAAAAGTTTGAATACATCATATATATTCATACTTTAACTGTGTGTCAGAATTGCTAAACATATATCAAGTACGATTAATTGGTGACAATATATAGGAATAAACAAGCATAAATGTAGATGCAATCACATAAGGATCTAATAGGGAAGGAGATAAAAGGTGACGACATTGATTAATTCCACTTTCCCACTTTAGCCAATTTTATTAATACGACATTTGATTATCATGCATGTTGTATTATGACTAGAAAACATAAACAATAAACAATAAATTAATATGTATATAATATTACCTCACTTTTAAATTGTTTGATAAAAAAAAATTAAATCATGCTTTAGCAATTTGAAATTAAAAATAAATGTTTATATGTATACACATACACACAAACACACATACATGTGTGTATAAAGATTAAACCAAAGCTTATTAATTAATTCAAAGCATACTTCCATACCACATTAAATTGTCTAATGCATTTGTAAACTTATGTATACTTGAAGTCAAAAATACATATATACATATAAATTAAACTTTTTTACCTTAATGAAATTTATCTATTTTTTTAACAAAACAAAAGTGTAAGACGACAAATTAAGCAATATAGTAACAAACCTTTAAGATCCTTAAATAAGGACATTTGAGATAATAAATTAGGTAACAAATTTAAATATTGTTGTAATCAAAATCAAAGCATAGATTTATTATCGAAAAATTGTTAAGCATATATAAACTTCTATTATAATTTATTCAACAAAGTATTCAACTTTCATGATATTTTCAATTCAAGATAAAGTGACAATATGTGTGTACAATATTTCTGTTTCAACACAAATGCAAATTATATGTATATAAACTTTCAGATTTAAAAAAATGCAATTTGGTTTAAGAGTTTAAAACATGGATCTATAATTATAACATTCTTTTAATATATATACAAATTTTTTGTTTGTTTTGATTTATCAAATTAAAAGTCAAATTAATTCATTCAACAAAAAATTCAAATAACATAACAATTTCAAAACAAATGAGGAAATAGCATATACATACCAACTATAATAATAACATTTTACTTAATATAACATTTATTTACGTTTCATTACATTGATACTTCTATATACATCTTAGGCTTGTATAAATGTCTTGATTTCAAAATGTGAAACCTTGTTTATTACCCATATTAATTAAGGTTTTAAAAATAATAAATGAAATTCCCTTAAATTTAATCATATATTCATTCATACACCATTAGAGATACATTATTACCCATTTCTACCCTAATTTATACTAATATAACCTTTAATTAGATTAATTTCTATTGACTTCCCATTTTAATTTATTAGACCCATTAACGTATTAAGTTATCACTAACGGATTATTGTTGAAATTGATTACATACACCGTTCTCACCCTGTTATCAATTGGATGAATTTTCATTGATTCGTAGCTATTGCATTAATATCCCCAAATTTCATCCATATCTCTATTAATGTAAAATTTAATATTAAATCCCCCTTATTTGCAATTAATTCACTTATTAATTTTTTACTTTCAAATAAATTAATAAATCTAAAATTTCATTCCTAAGATCCTCCACTTGTTATATTATAAATGAAATTAACATTAGTTACATCCTCTGGAATTAACAATCTTTTATGACAAATAAATTTATCCTAATTGCACAATTAGGTCAATTAACTGCAATTAATTTCACATTAAATTTTATAAATTATCAATTGAAACTTTAATAGATCCGTTACTTGATTTAAAACCCTGATATTCAATAAATCGACGTATATAGGTGAAATTAACATTGACTTATATTTCATATCATAAATTCATGCTTTATTTCATACTATATAGTTATATTTGCCAAGTATGTATATTAATTACTAATTATATTCTTAATTAATTTACTTCCTCGGTTTCATACTTAATAAGTTTTCACTTCCAACAATATTATAAATCACCTACAGGACATTGATGTTTTTCCATGTATTCATTAATTAATCCAATAAATGCCTTTGTTTCCTTATATTCAAATCATTACTATTTAAGTACGTTTATCATCAACAACACTCATTGTAATTACTTATCTACAACTATTTCATTAGTTTACTCAACAGTTACTTTTATTTACACCTTTTCTATTTTAAAACCAAATGTAACCATTTTCACTATTCATCATTATATTAATGAATTCCATCCTAGTTAATATTTTTATTAATATTTCACAAATTCGACCTTTCTATTGGTTTCTTATTTTAAACCTATAACCAAGTATGACAATTTATATTATTTCAATTTATTGCCATATAAATATTATATTGTTAACGTTTAATTACAATTGCTTCACCAATTTTTTTTTTTTACATTCGCTCCAATATAAATTTTAAGACTTTATTTCTTTCCGAATTAAATCAAAATCTTATTAAATTAACCCATTTTAAACCATCGAATTTTACGGGTCGTTATAAATAAACTTACTTTTAAATAGCATTAAAGGGTTATCCATATAGCCCTTAACACGTAATAGTGCTAGTAGTCTATACAGTACTGTAATACCTCTTGATCGGGAGGCTAGCAGAGGATACTCCATAGGCACGACACAAATCAAACTCGTACAAGGCTCGCTAGGGTAGATGACACAACACAGCTAGGCAATGCTAGGGTAGATAAATTAGTTACGCTTCCGGACTGATGGTAACATGTAGCAGCTACTACCGCCCACCTCGAGCCACACCCCCAAAATAAAAAGGGCCCATTCAATCACAAACTAATAGAATGGTATTGAAGGAGTGTGTCCGATAAGAGGTGCTATCTCCTTAGCCCGTCAATCGCTCCTGTTTTAGCCATCTTATGCCAACTCACGGTAGTCGGGTCCATGTATATACCTCAAAGGAACGCCACCGCCATCCTACTTCATTTTGGAATCTCCACCATGTGCATGGTTGTTAAAGTGGTTTTCGGAGTTGGTAGAGAGTATGACAAATTGCGATCCCGATCTCTTTAACAACCAGCCGTTATTATTACCCATGGATATTTATTTCAAAATCATTTATACTTTAAAACCAAAATACATATCCATTTCAAAATAATGCTATATTATTTCATTTCAAAACCAAATCAACATATCATTTCCATATCAAAAACCCAAAGTAATAATATATCATTTAAATCCCAAAACCAAATCAATATATCATTTAAATAAACCTAAATTTCTAAATCATTGATTATTCCTTCAATTTAGTAAACTTGAAATATTCCTTTAAATCATCTTAACCAAACCACTTTATAATGCCATATTCTCAAATCTTCAATTTCAACAAGTTCAAATTAATATATTAAAGACAACTCTTAATTAAATACAATTTCCAATAATTTCATTTCCAAAGCCATATTACTTTCAAGTTATAACAACTCTGAAACCAAACACTTTGAAACATATTTATTTAAACCATTTAAAATCAACGTCAAATAATATTCATTTTAAAGTTGTAGCATTCCTAAGTTCATTCATTTTATTATAAAATTTCCAATACATTGTAAATTTCAGCTATAACAGCATTTATAAAGAGTTACAGTAGATATATTAGTTGTCAAATTCACAAACAACAGCACTTACAAAGTGCTACAGTGGGTATTTAGTTTTTATTTCAAAACAGATTACTTTAAGCAACAACAGCACTTACCAAGTACTACAGTAGTTATTTAGTTAATCAAAACAGTTTACTTTCAGCAACAACAGCACTTACAAAAAGTTGTAGTAGCTCTTCAGTTATATCAAAATGTAATTTGGTTTCAACAACAACAGCACTTACAAAGTGCTCCAGTAGCTCTTTATTATTCCAGAACTAAGTTTAGTTTCAGAAATGATAGCATTTAACAAATGTTGTCCTAAAACCATAGCATTTCTGAAATGCTACCAATATTAATTCCAGCTTTAATATAAAATTTCAGAAACATTAAAACTTCAATTTTTAACCATTTTAACTTATAAAATCATATTTTTCGCTTCAAAAACATTCATTTGGATATCATTCAACTTATGTTTTAATAAAATAAAAAATTTTCAATAAATATCCAATTTAAACTAAGATTCATTTGTTACGTCAAAAGTGCATTCTGTCTAAACTCTACTTTAACAATAACTTAACACTTTATTTTAAAATACCTACTTCATAAATAAAACTAAATTTTCATTTATTTACTTAACTTAACAATTTTATTTAAAACCCACTTTCCAATTATCAAGTTAAGTCATAACTTAAGATACTTTTTTCCATTTAACATCGTAACTATTTATTTTACAAAATATAACATTTCACAAAAGAACATTTTATCATAGTTAATATAACAATCAAATTTTCTTTATAGATCTATTCATTTAGACATCAATCAACAACGATTTTTCAGTTAAATAAATTTTGTTACAAAATGTCCAATTAAAACTGTATTCCATTTTATCGGTTCAAAATACAACTATTTATTATACAAAATATGTCCATTTCATAAAGTAAAATTCATAACAATTACTAAGTTAAATTTAAAACTTCCATATTATGTCAAATTCAATTACTAAGTTATTTATCATCAATAAAGATCTTTAATTCAACTTAAAAACAATTATTAACTTTATAAAAATTTAACTTATAGAAAAACCAATACACCTTTATAATCAAAGCATTAAATCAAATTTTAAGTTAAAATTTCATATATTTATAAAACTCAAAATACTTAATAACCTTTTAGGGAAATATGATTTAAAAATATTTAATAAATTTTTAGGAAAATATTTTTAAAAATATAACCATGGGCCTGTATAATTTTTTCTAACGTAGGTCAAGTGATACGGATATGTATCATTTCAATCCGTAATGTAAAAAGAAAACTCCGGGTTCTATCATTTCAAACCCACAATCACAAGTAAAATAAATACAATAAAAATCATTCGAGCCTATCATCTTAGCTCATAATGATTTCTCCTTATTCTAATGTCCATTTGGGTTATGTATCATTTCAACCCATAGTGATAGGGAACTTGCAGTATGATACAGTAAATAAAATTAACAGTACAATATAACATATCATATCAGATGATGTAATAGTTATACCAACAACATTTAACGTAATATAAATATATCACAGGCATGTATGAACATTGCATATTAATTTAAACAATTCACTTGTCATCATTTCACAATTATAAAAGTACGTATGTCTAGAGTGATAAACTCACCATTTAAAGCTAGAATCAGATTCAAAGCACACAACTGAAACTCCGAAAAGCACGACAAGGCATGAACAAGATTTTTAGTGGATGAATAGTCAGATCCAAAACTTGTAAACAACACAATACATAACATATATAAGTAATGATTCAATACAAAAGAATATAGATTAAACCAATGAAAAAGATAAGGATTTAAGTGACATAACCTTGCGTCTATCAACAAATGGGCTCGGCCATGATGCAAATTGGCTAGATCACATCATGTTGTGCTCAGCCTTGTCTTGTTTGAAGCAACATAAGCTCGGCCATGAAGTCATAAGGCACGGCCATGGTTTAGAAATTGAAGAGGAAAGTTACAAGATGATGGAAGGTAAAAGGCATAGGAAAATGAAGGGTCTTGCACACATTTGGTTCGGCCATGGCTACTAGTGGCTCAGTCTGGGTTCATAGGCTAGTCAGTTAGGTCTGGTGGTGCGGCAAGGGTCAAGTCTGGTCATGGAAAGGGGATGGAGGAGGTGGAAGTGATGGTGGTGGCCGAGGCTATAAATAGGAAGGTGGATGGATATATGTGGTCGGCCAGGTTAGGGTTTTGTGTAGTTTGTGATGGTTTGGCTTATAGGGGTCACGACAAGGCTTTGGTGGGCAGGACGAGGTGGTGATTGTCAGCCTTAGGGTGGTGGAGTGGTGACGGGGTCGGCAATAGGAGTGGTGGCCGAACTAGCACGAAGAAAACAAAAGGAAAACAAAAATGAAAAAGAGGAGAAAACAAGGAAGCCATGACTTTCTATATAACTTTTTCTCTGGACGCAGATGAGAAGAGATAAGGAATTGAGAAACTTTGTACGTGATTTCAGAAAGGAGTGGCGGCTAGGGTTTAAACAAAATGAATGGCTAAAGATGTGTGGTGAATGGCTAAGGCAAATAAAGAGGCAATAATTAATAACGAGCAACCTATGTCTCTTTGATTTCCTAAGTCCAATAATTACAAATAAACACGTTCAAAAACAAATGAATAAAATAAAATTCTTACAAAAAATATAGAAAATAAAAATTGATAAATGAACATAGGAAAAATAAAATAAAAATTACAGAAAATAATTGTGTGTAAAACGCTGTATGCTATCATATTTAAAAAGTATAAAATAGAATTTGACGAAACGAAAAGCAGAACTAATATTAAAATTATATTCTTCTTCAAAGATGCGAATTTAAAAATTCAAATTTAAAATTTTCAACCGTGTTCAAACTTTGACTTTCGGTTGACCAAAATATAAAATTTTCAGAAATTGTTTACCTTATTGTATTTGGAAAATAAATTACAAATAAATTCAAAACTTACATTGGAAAATTCTAGAACTTTAATTTTTAATAATTTAAAAATCAAAGTTTTCAAATAAAAATTAATTTAAAAATATTTACAAAATTATGGGTTGTTACAAATTTGAACTCAAGTAAATTGGTTGAAGTGATTTTTGAAGTAAAAATCAAATATTGAAGTATAAATTGGAAATGAACTAATTAGATAAATAATTAGTTGATTGGAGATAAATTGGACATTAACTAGGTTAAATAAATTTGGAGTGTGGGTAAAAATGGAATTTGGAAATGAAACTTGTGTTATTAATAAAATTCGACTTATGTATAAGCTGATTAAATATATGTCGATTGTGATCAAATGAAAAGGAGTTGAGTTGAAATAAAAATGGCTTGAGTTATAAATAAATTCAATTTGAATACAAATAAATGGAATTTGGCCTCGATATCATATAAAATGGATTTGAATATAAAGAGAGTAGATATAGATAGAATGCAACTGAATTGATTTAGAATCAATTGGAAATAGAATAAAATTAAATATAAATTGATTTGGAATCAATTAAAATAGTTATGTAACAAATCATAAATTTTCGATAATTAAATTTGTTAATTTAATAAGATTTTGGTAATTTAATACTGAAGAAAATAAAAAAATAGTGAATTGTTAATGAAAATAATAGCTAGAATAAATCGTAACAATATAAATGTAAGTTAATTGTGAATAACTTGAATGAAATTCTAATGGATAAAATAATGTAAATGTTATACTTGGTTATAAATTGATATAAGAAGACAAGTGTAAACACTGAACTAATAAATGAGATAGTACGAAATAAATGACCACTGAATAAAATTTGGGTTATGTAAGAAATTGTAACATTTGTGTGTAGGTAATGAAATTTATAAGTGTAATTTAAAGTTAATGGTAACAATTAACATACATCACTATTTAATTAGCCCATTATATTAAATTTAAAGCCAATTGTAATAAATTTAATTAAGTATTACGTTAATGTAAATTTAGGTAATATTTGGTGATAATGTAAATTTTATTCATAGAGTAATAATAGATTTAACAAAAAGAATGACATCAAGATGAATAAATTTATGGGGAGTATAAATTTTAATAAATGTATGCATTGATTTATAGTGGGATATAAAAGGTAATTAATATTTAAAGGTTGATTTATGAATAAAGTAATGTGTAATGGATGGAAATGAAATAAGTTAGTGTAATGAGAGTTGTTGTCATAATCGTTTGTAAAGAATTAACTTACAAATGTTATAAACTGTATAATGATGACAATTGTGTTGTTACAACTAATTAATTTCAAATAAATGCCAACAAAATGTTACATTAATGTGGAATAAGACAGTAACTGTAGTGTGAACGTAATAAAAGGTATAGAAATGTAAACTTTATTTATAAGGAAATGATTTATGAAATAAAAAGGTTGAAACCAAATTTAATCAGTTTATTGAAATTACAATTTTAATTAATTGGAATTAAAAGTATTTAAACATTGTGGTTAATGTAAGAAAAGGCATCAATTGTAGAAAATGAGGATAACAAGATAGAAACCTGTGTTAATAATTTCATAAGTTATTGTTGATTTAATAGTAGGAGTGTAAATCAAAATAAAAGAATAAAAATGAATAAGTTTAGTAAAGGAGTAAACATATGTTTATTTATTTGAAATATTTGGTAGCTGAAAGATTGATGGTAGAGACGAGAAACTATTATTTAGTAAGAAATGTATTGTTACTATTTGTATCTAATAGTGTATACATATGTTTAAATTGCTATTAGGTAGGAAATAATTATTCAACTTCTCATTAATTTAGTCCATTTTGAAACTTAATCAATTGAAATTAATGTAATTGAACATTTTTAATTAATAGGAGAGAGAATACTAATTCTAAACTAAAAGGTGCAATTAAAAGCAGCTTATGTTTTGTGAAAATATAAGGAAAGTTTGATTTAATAAAAAGAACATTTACATCAAATAAAATGATTGTTTTATTTGTGAATGTAGGTTTAATTTCATTAAAATAAAGAATAGAATGATTGATTTTAAAGAAAGAAATATATGTTTATTTGAACTGTATTTTAGCTTACAGATTGATTACAAGAATAGGAAAATAATCTATTTCGGTAAGTTATTTATTACTCTTGTGTATAAACAACAAATTTATAAACGTGTTTAAATAAACAATTGTTCTATTTTTTCATCCGTTTTAGTTGCCTGTTTTAGAATTTAATTTTGTAAGTAATTGCAATTAATGTAATTCAAATGTTTCAATTAAAAAGAAAGAAAACGTTGATTGCAATTAATAGATTTAATTAAAGAAATGCACGTTTTGTGTTAAATGAAAAGAGTGTTTTAATGGAAAAAAATATCATTTTGAGAAAACCAAATTGAACATTTTCATTCTTAAGGTAAGTATGAAAAAAAATTATGTGTAGATAAAAACAAAATGCATGCAAATTTGAATATTATTTGAGTTAATGAAGTTAAATCGGTTACGTTATAAAAAATTGAATTTCAAAAGGTTATGCGACGTGCATGGTCCCTTCATTTCTTTTATTATTAATTGTTGCATGAACGTTTTAAAATAGTTACCTTATTATTAATACTTGGCCTGTTTATTTCTCCTCTGTTAATACCTAAGCCTAGACTTTTAGTTGTATTTAATTCTTGCCACCTCATTTTCACGTATACAAAATTTTACTTTCGTTTACAAACTTTTTCATTCCTACATACATTTCCTTATGCATTATTAATGCCTAAAAGTTTCAAAATAAAATGTAACATCTATTTTTGTCCCTCCACCTTCATTTCCTAATTATAAATAACCTATAGCTTATTTCTTCTTTTACATTTTGTTTCTCCTGACACCTCATGTGACGACCCGGAAATTTTGAATGTTTGAAATTGAAAATATTTCATTGATTTTAAATATTTAGAAGTTAATTTAACTTGAATTTCAAAATATCATTGTTTGTTTGTGATAATATATGTGATAATTTAACTTGAATTAGATTATTAAATTTAATTATTGAAAGTTGGGTAAAAATTTGAATCTTCAATTTTAAGCTAATTAAAATCAATTTGAAGGCTTGAAAAAATTATATTGACGATACTGAAGGTAATAGAACTTTTAAAAGTTGAATTTAAAAGTTTTGTTCAGTTTTGAATTTAAATCGTTTAAATCGATATTTAAAAATAGCCTTTTGAGGCACAATCTTGGATTTCAACGAAAATAATTCCATTGGATCCGTAATATTGTATTATTATATGATTTCAATATACGTAGTGTTTGAAGTGATCATTTCACTGTAGATAAGCAAACGCACTAAAATTCATATCGAAAATTTAATTTAATAACTAGGTAAACAAAAGCTATCTTCTCCATGCGATAAAATTTGGACTCGAAACCTTTTCCATTGCATTTGGAATAGGGGTTTAACATATAAACGCCTAGTGGCATGCCTCGATAGAAGTTCAAAATTTTGAGTTGTAATTTCTAGACGATTTGAAATTTGAATTTAAATTTGAAAATAAATAATATAATCGAGCACTGTACCAAGCTTTGACACATAGAGAAATTTTTAACACGTGTTTCTTTTTCTCTAATCAACTTCACAAGCGTCCTCTAAAAAGAAATGATGTTGAATATCTCAAACGAAAACCCTTCGTTCAAAATCAACGAAGGAAATAAAAAAAAGGCCGCCTTAAAATCCTTCAAATCGAATTCCCTTTTGCTTTACAAAAAATTCGACTTCCGTTTTCTTTTCACTGTTAGAAGCAAAAAGCTTCCTCCACTTCTAATTCAAATCGCGACAGTATAGAAAAAAGAATTTCAAAACGAGGAGAGGCTCGCGATTCGTCTGTCGTGGAACCGAGTTCGACGATCTCATCGAAGGTCGTTAGAGGTGGAGGAGCACGCGTGCACTCGCACACGTGAGGGTGGCGTGGCAACATGGGTTTGACATCTGGGTGAATATTGGACATTGACGTTTGAGCAGCGGCAATGTGATGCTATCGAACGCTGGAAGGAGGAGACTCACGAGGTTGGGTCGGCGCTGTCATGTTCAATTTGAATTGAGCTAGGGTTTGTGATAGTTCGGGCCGAAGTCGAGGCAATAGTGGGTCGTGGTCTTCGATGTTGGAGGCGAAGTTCGTCGTTGCTGTGAGGTAAGGATTTCTCTTTATTAATTTAGTTGTATAGATAAAAGTTTATATATCTGAAAAAAATGATATAGTAAGTAAATTACTGTAGTTACAGGAAAAGAAAACAATATTTTTAAGTAAAAATGTATATATATTTTAATATTTATAGAAAAGTAGTAAATATGTATGTATATATATAAAATTTTGGAAATATAATTTTTTTTAAAGGTTGGAAGAATTTAGATAAGATAGGATTTTTATTAAATTAATATAGCTTATTTTTTTAGTTTCCAAATAAAATAAATATACATATTTTAATTTACCTGTTTATTTTAAAATTTAATAATTAAATTTAAATCTACTAGTTTATTTTAAAATAACGTATTCTGGAGATTAAATTGTTTAATTAACTTATCTAAATTATTTTAGTTACTGAGAGAATTATTTAAAAGAAAATTAGTTAAATTAAAATTAAAATAAATTTATAAAACGGTCATTAATTATTCGATTAGTTCACATATTGATAAACCGTATAAATGTTTATACAAGGTCTTTAATCGAGAAGAGACAAGACGGTTTGGATCGGATTTGCAAATTAAAAGAAAAGGTGAGATCTTCTTACTCAATTGAAATAATTAAATTTTCAGTTATTGATTGATTGTTTGGATGTGATAGAGAGTGTGTGTGTGTAATGGAGTGATTGATTTCCTGCATTATATAGCGGATGAGACCCTATGCGCCGCATAATAGTGGATTATATGATATAATCCCATATAGCACGATATTCCACCTCGAAGTGGAATTTGTATTTAATTGTTGTGCCAACATCTGTGGATGTAGGGAAATAGGTTGGAGGGATACAATTGGATTCCTCAAATATTTGAATTTATTTTCATGTTGTGATGTGATTATTGATAATATGTGAATGGTTATATTGGTGATTGAAATTTATTGAAAGCTATAGTTTAGCCAAATATATTTTTGGTATTGTAGGACACCAGAAATATAAAATTGGATTTTTTTGGAAATTAAAGTTGAAAATTTTAAGTAAGTTAATTGTAGAAATTGGATAAATTTAAAAGAAGTAATTTAAAATGGTAAAGATTTATTTTTGAAATCCTACTGAATAAATTCCAAAATATGGGGAAAAGATTTTTAATATATGGTTTTTGAGTAATATTGTTTAAAAGTTGAAGAATTTATTTAAAATTCGGACTTTAAATAGTTTGGGAGAAATAAAGGAATTTATTTTAAACGGTAGTAAATTTTAGAAATCAATTTGGAATTTGATTTGGGTATTTGAAAATTAAATTTGGAAATCAATTTGGAAATATATTTGGTATTTAAAAATAAATTTTTGAAAATCAATTTGGAATTTGGCTTGGTGTTTGAAAGTGAAAATTTTGGAAATCAATTTGAAAATTTTATATCAGTGGGTATCTGAAAATTTAAATTCACAATGGAAATTTATAAAGAAACGGGTAATTTGTTTTTAAAATAAATATTGGTTTATTTTTAAAAGTGTGGAAAGAAAATTTACGAATTTGGGATGTAAATTGAAATGAATTGAGAAGGATTTATTAATTGGTTTAAATGGACTATTTTGAAAAGGAAAGTGTATTTTCCGTGGAAAGCCAAGTATTTTTTCAAAAGTAGCTTTCAAATATAAATTAAAAGTTCTAAGTTGGTTTTAAATGTTTTTGGAGAAATTTTCTTAAATTTTTTTTAGATCTTTAAAGTGAATATTTATTAAGTTAATTATTTATAAAGATTTAATTGGTATTTGATTTATAAAATGATTATTCAAATAGTTACACTCTATTTAATAATTTTATTTTCCAAATTTGTTTTGGACTTACGTTTTATATGAAATATTAGTACAAAAATCTCATAACCAATATTTTAAATAAAGTGTTTAAAAATAGTTTTCAGTTTAAGTGCTTCCAGGTATGTATTTTGGATAAGTGATTTAAATTATTTTGAAGTATTCGGACTCGGCAAATTTTTTGTGAAAATAAATAATATTTGGAATTTTATTCAGCAAAAAGGGAAAGTAATTTGAAAATTGTTTTCAAAGGGTTGAAGTGTGAAAATATATCTTGCGAAGATATTTTGAAACAAATAATTTGGGAAAATTATTTAAATTGATGGTTGTTGTGAATGTTGTTTGATATTTAAATAACCGACTATCAATATTGGCCTTCAAACGGCATTTGAATTTCGATGCAACCGAGGGTCGGATTCCAATTGGTTATCTGAAAACCACTTCGAATCTTAGTGATGAATCTTTTGTTTAAAAGATCAAAGTGGAAATTTGTTGTGACTTACTTGAAATGTGAATGTACCACTTATTTTTAAAATAAGCTCTCAATATTCGTATTAGCCGAGAGAGGACATTGAGTCATAAAACCCATTCCAAATAATGATACGAAGAAATAGGATTGCATTTGAAGATGGTGTTGAAGACCGGGTATTTTCAAAAATGAAAGGATAACTTATCGAATGTCTCTACACCGAGTTGCTCTGGTATAGAGATTTATGTCACCCTATGTAATGGGGAGTTCGGACGTGATTAGTGGATATCCACATTTGCAAGGGCTTCTTTACTTGATTGGAGGAAGTGCCTTCGGTTCCGTTCAAACCCGAAACGAACTTGTAGGGATGTATGTCTGACATTACACTTTGAGATGTATAGCTGGTTTCTATCAAATACATTTCTGTTGGTGGTGGAGAATTTATTCTCTTAGCTTAATACCCTTCTCTGAGACGTACGAGCTCAGAGGTTATGTAGTTGATGGTTACTAGTGATATATTCCCAATTTGGTAATGTGGCCTGCTAAGTGTTGATATTTGTTGATCGAAGCATGGCTTTCGTGAAAAGCGTAGGTTTGTGGATGAGACTTCATCGAAACTCACATCTCGAAAATGGTAGAAACTAGAAAAGATGCAGCAAGGTCATGGGGGTTGCGCCCCTCAGGGTATGTACATTTCCTTCTGGATAAAACGTGGTATCTGGTACGGAGTCCAGATATTTAACTTGTGTGGATAAAAGTGGTATTCTTGTACGGAGCCCAAATTATTTACTTATGTGGTTGTTGGTTGTTGAGGCACCTCGATAAAGGTCGGCCTAGACCGAGGGTAGCATACTCATGACAGTTAGTTACCTAGTTACAGAGGTAACCCGGCCTTATGTTGGCAGAGATTCGGTTAGGTTCTCGGGGCGTCCCTCCAGAGGCGTACCCATTCTATGAAGGAAGTTCATTAGCTTTGACCATTTGTTGGAAATCCAATCACCAAATACGAGCCTGTACATTTTTAGTTGTAGAACCTGCCATTTAACATGGTAGCTATAGTAGGCATATTATAATGTTATGTATGCTGGCTAAGATTTATATTATACTTTCGAAATATTTTCCACACTATGTACTAATAATAAAATCAAAAATATTTTTGCGTATCACGCATGTTTGACTATCATAAGGAGAAATCTCCTCCAATTGTGCGATTGCATTGTGTGTATAGCAGGAGGCCTTATGGTAGCTTCATTTTCTAAAAGCATAGCGAATTTCTTTTCCTTTTCTTTTGTGCCAACAACTACTTTGAGATCTCACCCCAGTCCCATGGCAGATCTGAAGTTTATTGTTCCCTTTCTAAACTCTGGGTGTCCACAATTTTCCACACAGGTAGCCTAGAGTCAGGTTATCAGTTGTTCTGGAGCGAAGTCAGGAAAATATGTTGTGGAGATCAGGTAGCAAGCTGGATGGCAGGACGTATCACTTATATTATGTAGTATCCGCTGCGTATGGGTTGCTGCAAATTTAGTTTCATGTGAGCAAGTTATAATGGCTGCCAGTGTTATGTTTTGTTGATGTTGTACTCTGATAGTGTAATGTACAAACACATACAGTATTTTGTTTAAAGATTTTCATTTATCTATTATATATTGTTCCGCTACGAATGTGAGATTCTGGTATTATTTATGTTTTCTTCTTCTATCTTCTTCTTCTATAACCCTAACGGTTCGGTTTTCTGGCATTCGATTGTTCGACATTTGATACAGGGACGTATTGATGTCGACTTTCGGAAGTCGAAAAATCGGGTCGTTACAATATGGTATCAGAGCAATTGGTTAAGAGATAACCTTGGCTCTGTTGGGGGAATTATTCATTAGAGATAGAGTCAATAGTACTCTTGAATGAGTTTGAGAGTATTAATAGATATGAAAGCGTATTTGTTAGTGAATATAAAATTGTTTTATATTGTGTTGACTTATTGGTTGATTGTTTATAGATTCTGGTTGGTGTAGTTTGGCCAACTGTAACGATACGGGTTTCTAAACTCTTAAACAAGATAAACCAACACGGTATAGTTTTAAATTAAGGTAAATGAAATAATTTTACCCAAATTATTTTTTTATATAAAAGAAATAATCTTTGTAATTATTATAATTATACATAGTTGCTTGTTTATTAGGAAGTGATAGTATTAAATTATTATCATTTAAGTGTAGAAATTGAAGAAGAAATTGAAATCATAACCAAACGTTAAGAAATAAATTCATATACAAAAAGGATTTGTAAATGTAAATCGTAAATGTGATTTATAATTTGAAATAGAATTCTAGAGAAATATTTGAAAATAAATTGAAAGGATTTGAAATTTTGAGATTTGGAAATGATTAAATTCCTCTGGTTTGAAAATAGTTTTCAAAAGTTTTGGAGAAATAGTAGTGATATTTTTAAATTGGATTTGAAATCTGGTAAGGTTTGGAATTTAAAATATTTGGAAAAATATTTTCGAAGGGATGAAAGCACTAAACTCTTTGCGGTCACTGGAAAATAATTCCGATGATGATCGTGACATCATCGACGTTCATTTTTGAGTTTCCAAGGGAGGTATTGCTACCCAAATGTGTTGAATTGGGAACATTTGCGAAATTGAGTTTGATTGTGAAATAGTTAGATTTTGGATATAATTGATTTCAAAAATGATTTTGAAATACTTAAGTGATTATTTAAACTCTGGAATCTTATTTAAAAATTGGTTATGGAATGTTATAAGTTTAAAAACTTATATAAGTTTAGAAATTTCAATGGAGGTTGAGCGTAATTGAATTGAGTTAAATAAACTAAATGGAATTCAAGCTAAACATTGGAATTGAACTCAGAATCAGATTGAAAATTTGAGTCAAATAAAACGATGATATGGATTCAAATGAAATTGAAATGCAAGTTAATGAAATTGAAACTGAATGTTGAAGTTCATTTTGAATTTGTAAGTAAATTGAAACTAGTCAAGCGGACTAAAACAAAGGGTTGATGAGTAAGTAAATGAACTTAAATTGAATTCATATGGAGTTGAAGATCCAGTTTAAATATAAGTAGATATAAACCAAAGTGGTGAATTGAAAATAAATATAAGAAGTATATAGAATATTTATATTGAACTTAAGAAATAAATGGTGAAATTCTTAAGTAAAATTTGGAATTAAGGAAATATTCTAAGTTAATAAGTGAATGAACATTAAATTGGAAGTTGTAAATTGGTGATTGTGAATAAGTGGATAGAAATCAAAATAAATGTGAATAAAAGAAAAGAGAATTGATACAGTTCGAAATAAATACGTAGGATGTATGTTTATTATTATTTTCGCATAACGATTTGATCCAGAATTCGAGCACAGAGTTTCGAGATAGTTATATCGATCCGAGTTGGAATTTTTCACTCGATTTTCGATGTTGAACCCTAGATATGGATTTTTAGTTGATTCTGGAAATTCCCTATCATAGTTCGTGGCTATGCAAGGAGAACGACGGTTTTTGATCAAGAAACCAGATTTAAGTGTGCACTAAGAAGTCGGGTGGACGATACTAGTTCGGAAGTGAAATTGTGTGATCGAGTGAGCGATCGAATTTGATATTGCGTACGGATAATATACGGATATCATACGGACATGAATGAAATAGTGATTGAAACTTTTGTAAAGAAATGCGCAAAATGATTTTTGAATGTTGTAATTGGACATTATTGCTAGTAGGATATATAGGTACTATAATGGAAAAAAGGAATTGGATTTTTGATTTCGAAGATAATCTAAATTACTTGACAAAAGTATGTATTTAAAATTCTGTATGAAATTTTATGATTTTCTTATCTAGCCACTTGGCCTTTTGTTTTCTTTTTGAAATTTGGGGGCCCATTGTGGCATTTGGTAGTCTTACCGAGCTAACCGCTCAAAGGAGATGCTGGTGAAATTTTTCGAAACTTTAGGGAGTTAGAAAAATTCTGAGAAAATTTGGAGAATTTAAATTTTGAATTTAAATTTAAATTTAAATTGTTAAGGAGAATAATATTGTTTGCAAACTGTGGAAGATTTTAGAAAGTTAGTTGAAGTAATAATGGGTCTTTAATAAAAAGATTTGTTTTGGGAAGTGGTTAAACTAGTTGGTTTGGGAAAATGATGAGTGGGTTATGAATCATTCTTCTTAACTATTAATTTCGGGATGAAATTCTTTTAAGGGGAAAGAATGTGATGATCAGGAAATATTGAACGTTTGAAATTGAAAATATTTAATCGATTTTAAATTTTCGAAGTTAATTAAACTTGAATTTCAAAATATCATTGTTTGTTTGTGATAGTATATATGATAATTTAACTTGAATTAAATTATTAAATTTAATTATTGAAAGTTGGGTAAAAATTTGAATCTTCAATTTTAAACCTGTTAAAAATAATTTGAAGGCTTGGAAAATTGATATTGACGATACTGAAGGTAATAGAACTTTTAAAAGTTGAATTTAAAAATGTTTGTTCAGTTTTGAATTTATATCTGTTTAAATCGATATTTAAAAATAGCCTTCTGAGGCATAATCTTGGATTTCAATGAAAGCAGTTCCAGTGGATCCATAATATTTTATTATTATCGGATTTCAATTTCCGTAGTGTTAGGAGTGATTTTTTGGCCGTACGATAAGCAAATGCACTGAAATTCATATCGAAAATTTAATAACTAGGTTCAACAAGTTATCTTCTCCATACGACCAAATTTGGACTCGAAACCTTTTCTATTGCGTTCGCAATAGGGTTTAACATTATAAACGCCTGGTGGCATGCCTCGACAGGAGTTCAAAATTTTGAGTTGCAATTTCTAGACGATTTAAAATTTAAATTTAAATTTGAAAATAAATAACATAATCGAGCACTGTGCCAAGTTTTACACATACGGAAATTTTTAACGCGTGTTTGTTTTTCTCTGATCAACTTCACATGCGTCCTTTCAAACGAAATGATGATGAATATCTCAAACAAAAACCCTTCGTTCAAAATCAACGAAGGAAATAAAAAAATGGCCTCCTTAAATCCTCCAAATCGAATTCCCTTATGCTTTAAAAAAAAATTCGACTTCCTTTTACTGTTAGATGCCAAAAGCTTCCTCCTCTTCTAATTCAAATCGCGACAGTATAAAAAAAAGGAATTTCAATACGAGGAGAAGCTCGTGATTCGTCTATAGTGGAATCGAGTTCGACGATCTCGTCGAAGGTTGCTGGAGGTGGGCGAGCACGCACGCGCATGCGCACGCGAGGGCGACACGGCAACGTGGGTTCGATGTCTGGGTGAATTCTGGACATCAACGTTTGAGCGGCAGCAAAGGGTTGCTATCGAACGCTGGAAGGAGGAGACCCACGAGGTTAGGTCGGCACTGTCGCGTTCAATTTGAATTGAGTTAGGGTTTGTGATAGTTCGGGCCGAAGTCGAGGCCATAGTGGGTCTGGTCTTCGATGTTGGAGGCGAAGTTCGTCGTTCCTGTGAGGTAACGATTTCTCTTTATTAATTTAGTTGTATATATAAATGTTTATATATCTAATATATATATATATATATAATACAGTAAGTAAATTACTGTAGTTAAGTACAAGAAAAGAAAATAATTTTTTTAAGTAAAAATATATATATTCTTTAATATGTACAGAAAAATTGTAAATATGTGTGTATATATATAAGATTTTGGAAATGTAGAAAATTTTAAAGGTTGGAAGAATTTAAATAAGATAGGATTTGTATGAAATTCATATAGCTTATTTTTTTAGTTTCCAAATAAAGTAAATATACATATTTTAATTTACCTGTTTATTTTAAAATTTATTAGTTTAAATTTAAACCTACTAGTTTATTTTAAAATAACGTATTATGGAGATTAAATTGTTTAATCAACTTGTCTAAATTATTTTAGTTACTGAGAGAATTATTTAAAAGAAAATTAGTTAAAATTAAAATTAAAATAAATTTATTAAACGGTAATTAATTATTCGATCAATTCACATATTGATAAAGGGTATAAATGTTTATACAAGGTCTTGAATCGGGAAGAGAAAACCCAATTTGGATCGGATTTGCAAATTAAAAGCAAAGGTGAGATCTTCTTACACAATTGAAATTATTAGAATTTCAATTATTAATGGATTGTTTGGATGTGATAGTATATACAGTAGAGTGTGTGTGTCAATATATATATTGGAGTGATTAATTTCCTGCATTATATAGTGGATGAGACCTTATGCGGCGCATAATAGCGGATGATATGATATAATCCCATATATCGCGATATTCCACCTCGAAGTGTAATTGGTATTTAATTATTGTGCTAACATCTGTGATGCAGGGAAACAGGTTGGAGGGATCCAACTGGATTCCTCAAATATTTGAATTTATTTTCATGTTGTGATGTGATTATTGATAATCTGTGAATGGTTATATTGGCGATTGAAATTTATTGAAGCCTATGGTTTAGTCGAATATATTTTTGGTATCGTAGGATACCGGAAATATAAAATTGGATTTTTTTGGAAATTAAAGTAGAAAAGTTTATGTAAATTAATTTTAGAAATTGGAAAAATTTAAAAGAAGGAATTTTGAAGGTTAAAGATTTATTTTCGAAATCCTATTGAATAAATTCCAAAATATGGGGAAAATTTTTTAATAAATGGATTTTGAGTAATATTGTTTAGAAGTTGAAGAATTTATTTAAAATTCAGATTTTAAATAGTTTGGGAGAAATAAAGGATTTTAAAAGGGAGCAAATTTTGGAAATCAATTTGGAATTTGATTTAGGTGTTTGAAAATTAAATTTGGAAATCAATTTGGAAATTGATTTGGTGTTCAAAAATAAATTTTTGGAAATCAACTTGGAATTGGACTTGGTGTTTGAAAGTGAAAATTCTAGAAATCGATTTGAAAATTTTAAATCAGTGGTTATTTGGAAATTAAAATTCACAATGGGAATTTATAAAGAAATGGATAATTTTTAAAAAAAATTAAATATTGGTTTATTATTAAAAGTGCGGAAAGAAAATTTATGAATTTGGGATGTAAATTGAAATAAATCAAGAAGAGTTTGTTAATTGGTTTAAATGGACTATTTTGAAAAGGAAAGTGTATTTTCCCTGGAAAGCCGAGTATGTTGTCAAAAGTAGCTTTCAGATATAAATTAAAGGTTCTAAGTTGGTTTAAATGTTTGTGGAGAAATTATTTTCTTAAATTGTTTTTAAATCTTTAAAGTGAATATTTATTAAGTTAATTGTAGAAATGATTATTTTAATGATTTAATTGGTGTTTGATTTATAAAATGATTATTTAAATAGTTACACTCTATTTAATAATTTTATTTTTAAAATTTGTTTTGGACTTAAGTCTTATATGAAATATTAGTATAAAAATCTCATAACCAATATTTTAAATAAAGTGTTTAAAAATAGTTTTCAGTTTATGTGTTTCCAGGTATGTATTTTGGATAAGTGATTTAAATTATTTTAAAGTATTCGGACTCGGCAAATTTTCGCTGAAAATAAATAATATTTGGATTTTTATTCTACAAAAAGGGAAAGTGATTTGAAAATTGTTTTCAAAGGGTTGAAGTGTGAAAATATATCTTGCGAAGATATTTTAGAACAAATAATTTAAGGAAATTATTTAAATTGATGGTTGTTGTGAATGTTGTTTGATAGTAAAATAACCGACTTTCAATATTGGCCTTTAAACGGCATTTGAATTTCGATGCGACCGGGGGTCGGATTCCAAATGGTTATCCGAAAACCACATCGAATCTTAGTGATGAATCTTTTGTTTAAAAGATCAAAGTGGAAATTGTTGTGACTTACTTGAAATCTGAAGGTACCACTTATTTTTAAAATAAGCGCTCATTATTCAGATTAGCCGGGCGAGGACATTGAGTCATAAAACCCATTCCGAATAATGATACGATGAAATGAGATTGCATTAGAAGATGGTGTTGAAGACCGGGTATTTTGGAAAACGAAAGGATTACTTGTCGAATGTCTCTGCACCGAGTTGCTCCAGTATAGAGATTTATATCACCCTATGTGATGGGGAGTCCGGACGTGATTAGTGGATATCCGGATTTGCAAGCGCTTCTTTCCTTAATTGGAGGAAGTGCATTCGGTTTCGTTCGAACTCTGAACGGACTTGTATGGATGTATGTCTGACGTTACATTTTGAGATGTAAAGCAGGTTTCTATCAAATGCATTTCTGTTGGTGGCAGAGAATTTATTCTCTTCGCTTAACACCCTTCTCTGAAACGTACGAGCTCAAAGGTTATGTAGTTGATGGTTACTAGTGATATATTCCCAATTTGGTAATGTGGCATGCTAAGTGTTGATCATTTGTTGATTGAAGCATGGTTTTTGTGAAAAGCGTAACTTTGTGGACGAGACTTCGTCGAACCTCACACCCCGAAAATGGTTGAAACAGGAAAACATGCAACAAGGTTATGGAGGTCGCGCCCCTCAGGGTATGTACATTTCCTTCTGGATAAAAAGTAGTATCTGGTATGGACACCTCATATTCAAAAGCTTTTATTCTTGCTAATCCATCTTTTATAAAACATGATATTTTTCATTTTTCTTACACTTCCTGTCCTTGTCTTGGTTGTTCTTCAATCTTTTCCTAAAGCCTCATCTTGAGAAAAACGTAAGAATTAAATTTTGTTTATTTATTTTTTTAATGCATACTAATTTTTATTTTAATAATATTTCTTATAACATGAATATCTTTTTCATATAAACTTTGATTCATGCGCGATTTCTTCTGTTGGATTCATATTTAAATTCCAGACAGCATGAAATTGATTTAGTTGAGTTTAGAGATTGTTGAGTTTGGCGCCTCTATTTGGGTTTTAATGAGCTAAAATCAAAGGTGAGTGTTTCAACCCACTCACAACTTCTAAAATTTCTTATGTTTGTTAAAGTAATTTATGATGTGATTAGAAATCTATTTATGGATATTTGATATATTTTGAATCATCATCTCAGTTAATTTGAATTTATTTAAGTGAAATCATTATTTAATTCATTTTTAATATGAATTGCCTGTTAAATACTTATTATCGATTATCAGTTCTATATTGATATTTATTGATTGTTTGGATGATGAGTGTGATGGATGTTGATTGTTTATGTTGGTTGAATGGATGTCGTATTTTATATCGTTATGAACTGCAAGTTCGTTAAGGATTTTTATTTCATTCGGGATTTTGGTTTGAAATGATACATAATCGTAAAATATTAATTGCGGATTGAAATGATAAATATATGTACCACTTGACCCTAGGGTAGAAAATTATATATGGACACCGGATTGGTTAAATTAAATGAATTTAAAATCTTTAATTTTTAAATGGAATTAAATGAATAGTTTAATTGGATATAAATTCCGAACTTATATTTTAATATAAACTGTTTTAAAAGAATATATTATTTAAAATTTCTAAGTGTTCAGATTCTCAAATTTACTAAACTATTTAACTAATATTAACTATATAAAATTATTTTGATATGTTTTAAACCATTTTAATTTATTTTAAATATGATTAATTTATTTTACAGCTATTTCTATTTTAGTTATACTTAATCTAATTTAAATCCATTTTACTATCTTAAATCAATTTAAAAGTATTTTTTACCTATAATTAAACTATTTATAGCTATTTTAACTATTTATAATTATTTAAACTATTTCTAAATTTCCAGACTAAGTGAAGTGGAAGTGTTTAAATTCAATTCATTATTTTAAAAGAGAATAAATTAAAAACGCTGATTTTGAAGTGAGGTTGTGCCCTATTTTGGAAATATGACTATGGAAGAAATTATGACTTTTCTAAAGGAAATATAATTCCAAACTATGATTTTAAAGTGAATATGATTTCATAATGAGTATGATTTCAAGTGAATATGATTTGAAAGTAAATATGATTTGAAAGTGATATGGTTGAGAATATGATATTTTGATATCAATTATGAAATGATTTTGGAAAAGTAAAAAGAACCATCCAGTGTGCAATAAGCGATCGGTTGTTAAACAGACCAGGATCAGATATTGTCATACTCTGCCACCAAAAACCAATTTAATAACAGTGTACGTAGTGGAGATTCCAAAAATGAAGTAGGATGGTTTGGCGAATGGTTTCTATATAAGGTATGACGTGACCCTGACTACCATGAGTTGACTTAGATGTGATTAAAATAGGAGCTACATCTGGGCCAAGTGAGGTCATTCCTTCGATCGGACATGCTTCTTCGATACCTTATTATGGCATTTGTGATGATTTGGTGGCCATCCCTCGATTTTGATTTGGGAGTGTGTTCCGAGGTAGGTGGTAGTAGCTGATATGCATTACCACCAGCCCGGTCCTGCAATTGGTATATCTACCCTAGCATTGCCTTCTGCGTCGTGATCACATGCCCTAGCGCGCCTTCTACGAGTTTTTTTTATACATACATATGGAGTGCCCTCTAATAGCCCTTCGATTTATGGAGGAATTATGGTACTGTTTAACCTATGAGAATATATAAAAAGGTGTTAAGGGGGGATATGGGTAACGCCTTAACGTTATTTTAATACTTTACCTTTCAGTAGACATTATTATAATAGAGTATTGCACTACATAGTAGATAGTTTAACAGATCCTTAGGAGATGTGAATTCCAAACATCTCTTAAGTTACTGCACTCACGTTGGACACTGGATAAGAGATGTCAAACCCCGTAAACATCACTGATGTCGTTCCACCCATATTTTACCGTTGATTTAACTTACATAAGATCTTTTAGATTTGACTCGAGTGTTTTGTCTTTTCAATTCGCTTGGGTCAGCCTGAGCATTTCAAGATTTGAGGACCTTATTACTTAAGGATGAAGACGAAGATTGTATTATTATTATTTATTATATTTCACTACATCATGCATTCCACTGCATTATTTATTATTCTCTGGTATGTGTAACTCTGATCTGTGTTGTAAAAGTACAATCAAATGTTTTGCAAAACAGCCTCATGAACTGTTTATTTGATTATTATATTTTGTCATTCCGCTGCAAGATTTTGTTTAGTTTTTATTCTTTCTCTACATTTTCTTATTCACCCCAATAACAATATGCCCTTCTATATGGTTTGAGTCGGCATGTGTGTCTACATAAAACGTAAAAATAGGAGGGATGTTGCAAGTTATAAGCCTAGGTGGTTATTCATTTAAATAAATAGCGTCGAATTTGCATAGGAAAATTGGCGTTTGGCATAAACGAAAGTAAATAAAATTCCATGGATTAATAGAAGTGAATAAAATTGATTTTTAATCAATTTGAAATGGATATGGGTTGATTGATATAAGAATAAATTGAATGTAAGAAAATTTTGTTGTAAATCAATTGAATTGAATAAAATGATACGTGGATCGATTGGAAGTAATTAAATTAGAACCAGAACTTTATAATTGCTTAAAAATCTTGGTTGGCATGTTATTTATGAAATTCATATATTTAATTATTTAATTGAATGAAATGTTATTGAATTTACATATTTCAGAACTTACATATTTAAATTAAATAAGTACAGGTACCCGGAGGCTATTGGGGTAAAGCATGGTCGCGAAATTGCATAATTAAATAAGCCACTTGATTAAAAATGCTAAAAGAAGGCATGTTTTCGGATTAAATACAGCATATATATAAATATTGATATATATTTTTATTTTTCGAACCATGTGGGTGGATGTATATATATTTATCTCTCTTGTCATATTGCAAAAAGGCTCTCTGTACAGGAGAGACTCTACCAACATTTTTCAATAATTTAGGGTGTTAGAAAAATTTTGAATTTTTTTGCAAAATTTCTGTTAACAACGAATTAGTTTCAAATTGGAATTGAAATTGAAATAAGGGATTCTGGAATTTGAACTGAAAACTAATTGTTTTAGGCAAAACAAAAGATTAGAGAAGTGAATATCGGGTTTCGGCTAAGTGGGTTTCAATAAGTTAATGGTTTGGGGTATTTTTCTGCCTTAGCAATTTCGGGGATGAAATTCTTTTAAGGAGGGCAAAATGTAAAGACCAGGGTTTTTCGATGGTAAATTGTGAATATTTAAATGGTTTTAAATATTCAGTTTGAATTATAGATTGATTTTGAGTTTGGAAATTTTGATTTTTTATTATAAATAAATTTAGAATCTAAATACAGCAATTTATTAGAAAAATTAATTATTGAATTACAGTTGGATATTGGTTAAATTATTGTATCTTGAGTTTTAAGCTCGATAAAAATAATTTAAAGGCTTGTAAAATTTATATTGATAAAAATGAAGACAATAAAAGTTTTTAAATTGAATTTAAAGGTGATTTGTTCAATTTTAATAATATTTCGTTTAAATTGACATTTAAAAATAGTCTTCCGAGACATAGTCTCGAAATCGACGAAATCGGTTCCATTGGATCTGTAATATAGTATTATTATCGGATTTCAAATTTAATAGCTTTTGGAGTTATCATTTAGCCGTACGCGATGTGCTCAGAGGGAGTTCGAGTGTGCTGTGATGCGTTGGGGTGGGTAGCTGGGAACATGTCAGTGAAGGTGAAGGGTGAATGGAATGTGATTGCTTGCTTCTACTTGGCAGCTCTCTGGTGGTCATGCGAAGGCTGAGATTGGAGGATGATGAGGGAGTAAAAATTTTGTTACTGAATTTAATTTTATGTCTAGTTATTTAAAAAAATATTAAATTGATCTAGTTAATAAATTTAATAAAATTTGCATTAGAGGTCCGAATATAAATGAAATCAAGACGAGTTCCTATTCGTAGATGAGAATATACAAGCTGCAATTTAAAATTACATCAGTCAGCAAATTCAACAAAATAAAGGTGAGAATTTCTCACTCATTTAGATTACCGTTTTTAAATCTAAAATTTTGAATTTAAATTATTGGATGCATGATTGATTGATAAAATTTATAATTTTTCTGTGGATGGATATATATATGTAGTAGTATATATATTAGTATTGGAGTGATATTCTCACATATTATAGCAGATGAGATCCTATGCGCCTCGCATAATAGGGGATCACCCCATATACCGCGATATCCCCCTCAAAGTGGGATTGGTATTTCTATTGTTGTCTAACATCTGTGGATGCAGGAAAAGCTGGTGGGAGGGATCTAACTGGATTCCACAAATATATTTGTATTTTCATATATATATATATATGTGTGTGTGTGTGTCTGTGCGTGCGCTGTATTATTGTGAGTTTTATAATTTTAAATGATATGATGGCATGGAAATTAATTATGGAAATATTAAATACCATAAATATTATTTTAAATTTTAAGGAATTAAAGGAGATTTTTAAAATAAAAATTTGTATATCGAAATTTGGATTATTTAAAAGAGATTGGTTTAAATAAGAAATGGCAAAATTTTTGATTGTATTAAATAATAGGGAAAATATTTTAAATATAAAGTTTAAAAGAAACTATATAAAGGAATTTTTAAAGATTGGATTTAAAACTGATATTTGGGAAAAAGGGTTGAAATCGATATTGGAAATAGATCAGAAAAAATAAATGGATTTTTAAAGGAATTGAATTGAATTTATAAAATGGAATTTTATGAATGAGATTGTTTTTAGTGGAACTCAAAAGGAGTTATAAAAATTAATAAATGGAGTTCATAAATAATAGGGAAGTGATATTGGATGATAAGTTTGGAATATAAATTTATAAGGAGAATTTTATATTGGAATATGGGAGTAGGGTGTGAAAAATGTTAGATACTATTTTAAATTTATTTATAAACCTTCTCGGACGCCTAGGAATGGGTTATTCAATAAACATGGTTCTTAAGTAGAATTGTAAAGAAAGAGAAATTTTCGAAAAGGGTAAATAAAAGTGAACATCGAAGAATGAAATATAATTCATTAAAGAAGTTGAAACGGGGGTTGAGTTTGTAAGAAAGTGTAAACTGGTTTTGGAAATATTAAGGGAATTAATTAAGAAATTCTAGAATTTTTGGAATTAGTATGAAAAGAGCTTGGAAATTTTCAAATAGTTCTAAATGATTTTTGATAAAAGAAAAGGAAATAAAAGGATAAGTTTTCGAAGTGCTGAATATAGAATGAAGTGAAGAAAATATTCTAAGTAATGGGAAGGGTTGGAAATGTTTCGTGAAAAGAAAAAGATATGAAAACTATTTCAAATGTTGAGGAACTGAAAGTAATATCTTATAAAGATATTTTGTGATAAATTTTGAAAAAAAAAATTATAATAAGGCCTAATGATTGTGTACGAATGTGTATTGATAGTTAAATAACCGACTATCAATTTTAGCCAATTTCGTGAATCGTTTTGAAGAGACTAGGATCAGATTTAATTATCCGAAAACCACTTCGATTCAGTTTGAATGTTACGAATGACTATCATGAAGGTGATGAAGACGCTGATTCGGTTTGTCCAAACCCAGGACAACTTGTATGGACGATGCTATCAGAACATTGTTATCGGAGGACGATGAGCATTCTAAGTGAATATGTTCTTTAAAAGGTAACGCGTTGCCTTGAGCCTCATCAACCGGGAATGACCAAAATAGGGAAGATGCTGCAAGGCTAAGTGGGTCGCATCCAAGGTTACCCCTGTCTAGAGTCCCTTTATTTGGCTGTGTGGCGATAGCTGATCCCAACAATGGGGCAATCTTATTCGGTCTATCTAGGTTAGGGGTAGGCCGGTCTTGTGTAGTAGGGGATCCCGGAGTAGTCCTTAGTACATTGTTCTAGAGGTGTATTGTGACGGGCCGTACCCCAGTAGCCCAGTTATTTCATGGAATCCATTCTCCAATAAGCGTCGTATGGTTTTGATTATGCCCAACTATGCTGGAACATGAGATACAAGCATTTCAACTATTTTCTTTTCACTTTCTATAGACTCTATTATAATATCAGATGGATTTATTAAAAATTGTTTTGGTTACCGTAAGGTAAAAACCCATCATGTTTATTTATGACGTGGTCTTACGAGAAACCTTCGTTTTCAGAGGAATTTGAAAAGCTAATAATTCAATTTGAGTGTGTTTTCTCACGCTAGTTTTTCGAACTGACTCGGGTATTATTTTATTATAATGCTTGGGCCAGATCGAGTATTACAAATTCAGGATATGATGCTTTGGAGCTCTGAAGATGAGCTAGATGACGAGGAGTATTTCCGTAGATCCGCATTTCTGCCTGTGTAAGGATATGTTATTGAACTGTCAGATTCGATGTAATATTGAACTATCCAGATTTGATGTAATGATTGTGTACTCTGATGATAGTACGTATTTAACAGTTACAGATACTTTTGTATAAAAATCTGTTGTTATATATTATATTTTGTTCCCCTACGATTGTGAGATTCTGTGTTGTTCTGTTTCTTTTCTTCTACATTTTTCTTCTTCGCCCCTAATGAGTTGGTTTCCGGCACTCGACTTCTTGGCATTTTATACAGTGGATGTATTGATGTCTATTTTCGAGGTTCGAAAGTCCCCGTCCATTACATGAGGCGTGCCTTCTGGCGTTCCTAATATTTTACCATCATTCCAAGCACAAGGGAAGTAGTCTCAACGCCTAATTCCATCGTATGTAGAAGATAGCTTTTTAAAATCAATTAATTTTAGTCGAATTCCTTAAGTTAGTGTTTCAAGCTCGCACGGCCAAACAAGAAGTTTAATAGCGAAGAAACTTAAAATCCTACAATAGTTCACTATTATGGATCCGATGAAACTAGTTTCATCGAATTCCAAGACAGTGACCAAAATGGGTATTTTTCCTCGTTAATTAACATAAGTAAAAATTAATTTAATCACTTTAAATTCAATTTAAAAAGTTAACAATCTTCATTCATATTTAAATAAAATTTAAATCAACTTCTGATATCATTTTCATTCATATTAAATTCAGAATTCAGTTATTTAAACAATTCCCAATATTAAATTTAAAAAATATAATTATTCAATGAATCGAACTAATAAATCATTATATTTCAAATGAATTTTAATTATTAACAATTATTTTATTTTCATTCAAATAATTCAATATTTGTTATTCAATCCCAGATATTGATTATAAACACGGCCAATTGATAGAATCTCATTTTAATACTTGGTATCGCCAAATCTACGAAACTGTTTATTTCAAAATTTTATTATATTCAATAAACTACAATAATAAATCACTAAATTTCTACTTCTACCCATTTTTATTCAATAATCAAACTAAATTTAATAATTTGAAGTAGTTTAAAATACGGCTTGTTACAAAAGGCTTTGTAGATACCATGTGGAATTAAATCAATGTTGATGTTTGTTTATTTGATAGTTAATTAAATAACCGACTATCAAATCTGGATCTAAACATAACTTTGGAAATATCTAGGAGAAACACGTGAGTTATATGGCATAGTCATCCTCAATGATGTTGTACTGTGCGTACAAACTTAGTTTCATTCATTTAGGATAAATGATAAGGAAATCCGTCTACAAATGGTTAGGAGATGAACTCTGCTCTAATCATTTGTCTACTTATTTCTTAAAACCACTTCAATCCAACTCAAGAATTTCGAACTAAAGAGATCTTGAATAGGATTGAAGGCGGAGCCTTTGATGTTAACGGCTACTTGCTACTAATTCCAAGGGTGATTCCAAAATGGATGTGGTAGAGGAAGTGCCTACGGTTTGTTCAAATCTAGAACGAAATTGTATGGATGAATGCTGACATTGCAATCCTGCCAGAGGGTAGTGTTAGCATTCGAATATGGTTTGGTAAGAGAACAGATAAAAGCATTGCCCCAAGCTTCACAACCAGGGAAATGACTAAAATAGGGTAGATGTAGTAGGGCTGTATGGGTCGCTCCCATTAGGGTGTGTCCTTACCTTTCTAGATTATCACATTATGGATTTGGTTGTGCATGAGAGATATTGATAAAGGTTGGGAACAACCGGGGTGATGACATATTCAGTCCTATCTAAGTTCAGGGGTAGGTTGGTTCTATGTTGGTAGGGGTGGATCAAATCCAGCGTCTAACCCCATGTACATTTTATCTAGAGGTGTACTGTACGGAAGGCAGTCCCTTACCTTGCCATTGTTGGAACCAAATCTCCAATAAGTGTTGTGCGGACTTGATTGTATACCAATTATGCTAGAATTTAACAATGTAACAATTCCATCTATTTTAATATATTTATTTTTAATGCTTAGACATTATCATAATATCATTGAATTTTCTATAAAAAGCTTTGGTTATTTGTTGGTAAAAACTCGTCCATGTTTATGCGAGGCGTGGTCTTATGAGGTGCCTTTGATTTTTAAAGTATTTTATAAGTTATAATAAAGTTCCTTATAATTTGTCTTTCTCACGTTGGTTTTACCAGACTGACCCGGGAGTTATTTTCCTATAATGCTCGGTCAGCCCGAGTATATTTTCTAGATTTAGCTGGATTCTTTGGAGCTTTAAGGTGACGAGCTGGATTCTCCTAGACGTATTCACGTATCTTATATTCTTTCGCTGTTGATTTTGTTTTGTTCTTGTCTGCATTTGTCAGCAATTGTAAGGATAGGCTGTTATAACTGTCCAAGCTGATAATAGGTTAGTGTACTTTGATGTTGTGTATAATAAAGATGATTTCTTTTTGTAAAGACTACTTCATTTTATATATTACTCATCACGTTTTGTGAGATTTTTTTTTTTTTTTCTTCACACCAAATGACATGTCTTCAGGACACTTAAATGGTCGATAAATGAATATCGAGGATCTATTAAGGTGTAAGAAAGGCAGACTGTTACAAGTATATTCACCAAACACTATCGAAGATTCTCTTTTTATACAATTCTGAATCATTTATAAACTCAATTATAAATTTCTAAAACTATTTATACACTATTAATAAATTTCAGGAACCATTTATAAAACTCTTTTATACATTCCAAATACCATTTATTACCCTTTTATAATCCATAAAACCTTCCTAGACTCCTTTTATATATCTATAAATACATTTCTAGAATTCTTTTATAAATGTCTAACCATTTACAAAACTCTTTTACCTTGTAAAACCAAGGTTTAAGCCCTTAAACCATTTTATTAACTTCTCATTTAAAACCCAAGTCCGTTATAAAACTCTATTTATAAAGCTCAAACATTTATAAATAAATTCTAATCATTTATATTAAAACAGTATAAATTAATAGTAATTAACTTCAAACATCCAAAAGATAATAATTAATAATTTCAAAATATTCTTAATGAAACAATATAAGTATAAATAAACAACTTTAAAACAGAAATATACTTCCTTGATAAAAAACCATACATAAATTTTTAACATAATCATTTTCATATTTATAAAGTTATATTTGTAAATATCCTTCTATTTTATAACATATCGTCTAACATTTCCAAATCTATCCTCGCTTTCAATTTCCAAAAATAGAATCAACTATTTTTCTAAAACACCATCCCACGCATTATCATAAATCCCCAATTTGATTTATTTTCCCAATCTATCCAATGATAATAGTTTCCTTTTATTTATAAACACCGTTTATAAATCTATCCTTTTACTTGTAAAATATTATTCTACAAATCTTCATTTTATTAATAAAATGCCCTGTTTATACATTCTCATCTTTATAAACTTCCACTGTAACGAACAAGATTTTCGATCCTTAAAAATCAACATTAATTGTGTGCCAAACCATCAAGTGTCGGAAACACCATTCGTCGGGGGAAAAGAAAGGAGATAGAGACAGAAGAAATTAAACACAAACACGGAATCACACAATGCAACGGAATAAAAATATTAATCAACATAATCCTTTACAAAAACATTTTTAAATAAAACATAAGAGTTACACTAATACAATTTCTAACCTATGACAGTTATAATAGACAATCCTTATGCATCAAATAAAGTACACAATATACAACAGAAATAAAATAATAACTAACTATCGGTGAAGCCTCTTGCTCCAAGCTCCTCCCAAAATGCATCCGTAGAAAACCTAGACTACTTGGCTGCTCATAAAAATTTGAGCACCCAAGAGTTTTTAGGGAAAGAAAATAAAACTCTGGATCAGATATGGGTCTGGTGTGAGTAAACTCAAACAACTGAGTTATTATTTTTAAAAACTCTTTCAAAATCAAAGGTTGCTCGTAAGACCATGCCACACGTAAATACGGATAAGTTTTTACCTAACGATAACCAAAACACTTTTATATAAAATCCAGTGATATTACAATAATGTGTAAGGGTTCAAAATAAAATATTAAAATAGCTGGAATGCTTGCATCTCACATTTCAACATACTTAGACACAATCAGAACCGAACGGCGCTGATTGAAGAATGGATTCCATACAACGACTAGGAACTAGGGTACCACCTATCATGGTATACGTCTAGAAAATATACCAAAATCGAACCTATCGATCCCTTCCAACACAAGACCCGCCTACCTCCTACTGGATAGTACCGAATATGTCATCAATCTAGTTGCTTTGCAACCCTTTTTATCGATATTTCGTGCATAACCAATACAAAAATATGTAGATGTATGTAGAAGGGTGACAACATACCCTAAAAGGTGCGACCCACATAGCCTTGCTGCATTTTCCCTGCTTTACAGTCATTCTCGGTTGATGAGGCTTGAGGCTATGATTACCTTTTAAGGAATTTACATTTAGAATGCTCATTGCCCTCCAATGACAATGTGATGATAGCATTCATCCATACAAGTCCGTTCTGGGTCCGAACGAAACCGAATGCACTATTCCTACTACATCCATTTTAAAATCACCCTCAAGATTAGTAGTGATTAGCCCTTGCACTTCACATCTCAATCTTCGATTCTATTCTTTTCCAAATGTCCTCACTTCGAAATGCACGCGTTGGATCGAAATGGTTTTCGAATAACATATTCGATCCCGTTCTCTTCGAAACAATTATCGATAATTCTAGTAAACTCAACCCTAATTCTTTAGGAAATAGATAGAAAAATGACAAGAGCAGAGTTCACCTCCTAGCCGTTGGGGGACGGATTTCCTTATCATTTACCCTAGAAGAACTAAACGAGTTTATACGTAATGTATAGCACCTTCGATGATAATTGTACCATATAATCCTTTTGTTTCTCCTAGATATTTCCAAAGTTAAATTTCGATCCATAATTGAAAACCGGTTATTTAACCATCAAAGTTAACAAACAATCAAACATTGATTCAATCCCATACGGGATCCTCTAAGCCTTTATTAATTAAAATTTAATTAATAAAATCGCTTTATTAAACTTGATCAAAAGATTCTTTCAAAACTCTTTTCCTTAACATTCCCCTTTTTACTTGGAAACAATTTAAGTATTTACTAAAAAACATTTTGGAAAATTCTTTCTTTTCACATTCCACATTAAAAGGCTAAACAATTCCCCTTCAAAACATCACTTACTTTTAAATCCATTCACTATATAAAACCCATCCATTTATCCCTTATAAAAAAAATTTATAAGTTCACTTCACATTTCAAGCCTTTTTACAAATTTTCGGACTTGATTCAAAACTTCCCTCAAAAATCTCTAAAATGATTTATAAAATCTCTTTATATTTTTAAAACTACTTAAAATTTTCCTTCATAATTTCTTAACCGAATCCCGTATATGAAATTTCATTTCAAGATATCGTTTGTAAATATGTTTAGGTAAACCTTTTATTTGATATACCCTTTTTTTAAACAAGATATTATTTATAAACAGCTTTATAAAATAGTAGTATGACCTAAAAATCATTTATGAACTTTTAACTCTAAATTGATTTAAGAATTCAAAGTTAATTCAAAAACATACTTTCGTAATTCGAGAAGAGGCTTAGCAATCTCGGTGGTACTAATTTAAGTTACCATTTGTTAACGCTAACACCCCGGTGTATGAAGTGAGATCGTGAAAGCACCACCCGATAGCTCGGGAACAGATTATAAGCAGATAGTAGTGAAAAAACAGTAAACAACAGCAATTTTATAGTGGTTCGGCTTAAGAGATAGCCTACATTCACTTTGAATATCTTTATTGATAATTTGATTACAAGTCAATGCAGTTACACTTTGATTACAACACACTTTGAGTTTCGAGTGACTTAGAACAAGTAGTCTAAACTTCAATGTCGATCCAAATCTTTGAACATATGTTAGACATGTTTGATTTCTTCGTGAAGTTCCTTGAAGGTGTTGAGGTAGTTCAGAATGTGGCAGAGTAACGGCGCTTGAAATGAATGAGCCAAAAGTCCTTTGCTAGTTGAAACTAGGGTCGTATTTATAGGCATTTTTCGGAGTTAGGTCGTAGGTCGTGACCGACCTAAGCTAGGTCGTAGGTCGTGACTGACCTAAGATACACTGTCCTCTCTTTCACAAGAATACGCATTCTGATTTACCCAAGTTCTAGGTCGTGAGCGACCTTACTAGTAGCGGCATAGAAAAGGCGGTCTTCTAATGCAATGTCCTTAGGTCGTGAGCGACCTATCTTAGGTCGTGAGAGTTCTATAGGTCATAGAGTTCTGTAAGTCGCAGCTTCCCTTAGGTCGCAGCTACTTTTAGGTTACTTGATAAGTTAAGTCGCTAGGCTGCTCCATCTCTTAGGTCGCTAAGGACTAAAGGTACTAGGTCGCATAAAGACTTTAGATCGCTAGGTCGCATTAAGACTTTAGGTCGCTAGGTCGCATTATCCTTTAGGTCGCTAGGTCGCATTATCCTTTAGGTCGCTAGGTCGCATTATCCTTTAGGTCGCTAGGTCGCATTATCCTTTAGGTCACTAGGTCTCTTAGGTCGTTGGTCTAGTTAGGTCGTTGGTCTAGTTAGGTCGTTGATCTAGTTAGGTTGTTGGTCTAGTTAGGTCGCTCCACATTTTCCAGTTTCCAACGAAGAGGAGTTAACATTTTCCCCTCGAAGTACGTGCCTAGGTCATAGGTCGTGTGCTTCGATTCTCTTAACTCGAGCTCTGATGAGTTGTTAGGTCGCGAGCGACCTACCGAGAAAATTAGGTCGTGTGTGTCGATTCACATCTCACTTCCCTGGGGTATAAATGACATAGGTCGTTCCTCCTTCACTTCATCTGCTCTGAACTTCCTATTCAGCCATTATCAAGTTCTCAAGTTTTCGAAGGCAAATTCAACCCATTTAGCTGTCAATTTATCTTCACCAACGTAAGTGAATTCAATCTCTAACCCACGATAATCGCCATCCAATTGTGAATCTACGTTTTCCGCCTCGAGTCCAATTCATGTGTGGTGCCCTTATTTTGAATGATTATTACGATCGATCTTTGATCGCCGTTCGATATGTCATCGTTGTGATTCAAGAAGGCACGGTAACATTAATGGATCGGAGGTATTTGGATTTGATTCCTGGATGATTCGGTGGCATGTAGGAATGATGAATTTTTACGAAGGGGATGATCGACTTGCTCATGAGTGATAACGGGTTAATGGGTTAGTGGAGAAGAAGGTGATTGGTGGAGGAAAGCGAGGTTTTTCGCTTGAGCGGGAGCTTGCTAAAGATCCTATTAGAACCGACCCATGAACTTGTGCGACCTATAGAACCTCGCGACCTAGGACTTTCGCGACCTAGGACTTAGGCGAAAGCGCGTTGCTTTGAACTGCTGGGTTATTGGGTCTGGTGCAGAGAGGAAGTTAGGCGACTTAACATATTTGAGTGACAAAAAATGCTTCACGACCTTAGGGCCCTTGAGACCTAAAGAACATTTTCGACCTACGTTAGGTCGCTGAACGACCTAAAACTTGTACGATCTAATTTCTGCAGCATAGGTTTTTAGGTCGCAGCCGAGTTAGAACTTGATAAATTTGCATTGCTCTAGAACCCTTTCATTTGCACAGTGCGACCTAAAAGAGCTCTGACCTATACTAGGTCGTTGGTCGACCTAGGACTTGTGAAATTTTTGAGAGAATTTGATTGAACTGCTTGGACTTGAATCATTTGAAATTCATTACATTCCTTTGCAGATTTCCCTAACTTTTAATCTAACAACCTGTTTAAACATAACATTTGCAGGAAAATGGGACGAATATACTGTCACTGACCGCCCACATCGAATGACAGATTAGTCGATAAAGAATAATCAACTTAAATGAACTGTGTAAGTGAAATGCTATGAATCAACCGACTCAAATGAAGTGTTAAAGAAAAGCTAAAATTTTGTTTGAATTAACATTGCGCTTGAGTTTTAAATTAACAAGTCCTGAAATCTCACAATCGATCAGTTGTCAATTAGTTTAATTTCAGTTATTTCGCTTGTTATTTTTATTAGTTTTGCACAACACTTCACACTTTTAGGAAACATGCACCTTCACACCTGAACATCCAGTTACTCATGTAGATTGACGTCTCAACAAGAAGAGATGATAGAACACGTCGAAGGGGCTTTCCCGGTTGCTATTCCACTAGAGAACCCTCCGGAAAGAACTCCTACCCTTCTGAAACAGCGGGTGCTTAATCAATTATGCGTTCAATTTGGCATTGCCGAGGCAGAAGTTTTACTTCCTGGACCAAATGATTTTGCTGATAGACCACCTTCCGGTTTTGTTGCCATTAATCGCCAAATGTGCTTAAGTGGAGCAATTCCTCCCTTTAATGAATTTCTTCAACAAATCCTTCTTCGACTGACGATCTCTCCTTTCCAACTGCATCCTAATGGCTATGCTATTTTGATGGGATTGTGCGTTCTGTTCAGGAGAACTCTTGACCGTCTTTCGAGTTTTGAGGAAATCTGTTACCTGTGCACTTTTGCAAAGAACAAGGACCACCCTTCGATTGTACTTGTAAGAGGTGCGAGGAACCGTAAACTAATTTTGGATTTGCCGGAGAGTGCACATGGTTTTTTGAATCAATTCTTCTATATTCGTTGCCCCGCAGGATTTTACGCAGACTGGAGAATAGGAAGTGAGATCTTTTTTTCCTTCTCTCTTCAATTTCATCTTAAGTTTTTCATGGTTCGTATTGCTAGATGCTGATTCCATTCCTTATTTTTACAGCACTTCCTCCTCCCTCTAGAGATTCCAGTCATAAACCAGTCTTTGAAAGGCTAAGCATTGTGGCTGCTGAAGAAAGGAGCGCAAAATTTCTATTGACAGATGAACTTCTTCATCGGTTTGAGCTTTTACATTCTTCTCGTTCTACTCAACTTCATGAAGTTCCGACTGAAGTTCCCGATTCTCCGATGAAAACTCCTGATGCCCCGGTCTCTACTAAAGAGCACATGCAGGGAGGAACCTCTATAGAAACTTCACTAGTAAAGTGTTCAATTCCGAAGGATGTTGCGGGGCCGTCTGACAAGTCTGTACTTGCCCCCATAACTGAAGAAGAGGAGTCCCTTCCTCATACTGATAAGAACGTTGATCTTGGAGTTGATATTTTTGGGAGTTTAAGTGACATAATGGTCACTTCTCAAGAACTTTTTAGGGATGATGTTTCCAAAACTGTCTCTTCTGTAATTGAAGCGACATCTTCTCTACAACAAATGTCGACCCCTTCTACTCAAGTTATCACTACCTCTACTCCACAGAGTGGTCTGTAACTTGATGCATGTAGCTTACACGTTACACAACACTTAGGATTTTTCAGCACTTCTACGCATTCATCTTCTTATACTTTAAAGATTTCTAAAGCTTATTATTTTCATTCCAGATTCTCCAATGGGGCGCAGCAGTTCATATTATGATGATTTCCAGCGCTACGGGAGGCGTAGCCAATATGATTACAGGCGTCACCTCCCCTCTTACAGAGAATCGGATGAAGAGAGGGCCATCAGGAAAGCAGATGAGAAATGAGCATATGAAGAACGTCAACGAAGAGAACAAGAAAGACATGACCCTCCCCACAGAGATGATGATACCCAAAAAAGAAAGACTCACGATGAGAGAGGTAAAGGTCACATGGAAGATTCTTCTAGCAAGCGGGCTAAACTTACTGAAGAAACAATGCCGACAATTTCTCAAAATGTTCCTGCTTAATCTCCTGCCCCCGTTCGTTCCGACATTCAAACAATCATCAACCGGCCCGCATACCAAGTTGGGAAAGGTCCTCCCACTCTTCAAAGTCGATTCCCTCAGTGGTGCCTGAGAGGGGTTCGATTTGATCTCGACTTGGTTCCTCTCGACAAATCGGCTATGCTGCGAAATCTTGATACTGTCAGGACCGATATTGAAAGAATGTCGAACTGGCAAAAACTTGTCGACGAGCTTCAGAGGGTTAACCGAGCCAATCTCGAGGCCATGCTCACAATGGAGAACGATAAGGCTGAGTGACAGAAGACTCTCGAACAGCATGACGCCGAAATGAGAAGTATTGCTTCCTATAATGAAAAGCTGGAAGAGGAAGTAGAAAAGCTTAAAGAAGAATTAGCTACTTCGTCTACTCTCTATTCTCAAAAGGAGAGCATGCTTCAGCAACAAGTACGAGATGCGCATGCCAGTCAAAGGGCAGTCGAAGATAAGCTCACACACAAGGAGAAGGTCATAGAAGAATATCGCGCTGAAACTTTACAGCTGCGAGAACAGACCGGCTCTCAAAGCTTGGAGATAGAGATGTTAAAAGCTCGACTTGCTATGGCCGAAAAGGAGCGTGACGAGGTTGTTGCTGGTAAACTCGCGGCCGAAGAGGCCCATCAAGCAACCAAAGCTGACATTAGCTCCACATTATTTGATTTTTATCTGCACGGCATTTTGGGGCGTGGCAGCCTTGCCTTTCTAGGCCCTAAGTATGAAATTACATTAGCTGAAGTTTGGGAGGCAGCACTCGATATGCTTGGTGGTAAAGGTGCTGGCTACGCTGAGACAGCTCTTGAAGAGCATTATCTCGATGATAGTGCCCGCGCCGCTCTTGCCAAGGGAAAAGAGCAACTCGCCAGGGTACGGGCCGGAATGGCGGAAGGGGAACGTTCTGAGAAAGAAATACTACCTACCACTTCTGAACGTCCTTTAGTTTCTTCCGAAGTGGACATTACAGGTTGCAGTGCTCATTCGCTGCCTCCTACAAGAACCGGGATAATTACCCCTACTGATGATGAGGCTTTGGAGGATATCGGGGCTCAGAGTTATGAGATTGAACTAACGAAGCAAACATCTTCAGGTAATTTTGACATTGGTCCGATTCAAGTGGATCGCTTGCTTACTCCTCAAAAGTTTGATGAGCTTCTCGATTACTTCTTGAATCTCGACGAACCCATATCTCCCTTCTTTCGGGGAGATACTAATATTTTTAATTTCTCTTCTTCTGCAGTTGAAACACCAAGTGCTGTGCAGACTTCACTTCCTCCGGTTATCCCTCCTCCGTCTCTTCAGGTGACTCCTCCTTCTGCTTCACAGCCCGGGTCACAAGTGGAGCAGATTGAGGCTCTTCATGGCTTGGATGACCCTATCGCTTCGCAAGAGCAGAAATACGAGGGACTTGAAGGAGGAGAGATCTCTCCGGAGCGGACTCCTTCTGATGACGTAGTTTTGTCCACTCTTGTTACTCCAGGGAGTGAGTCTTCTTCGAAGAGAAGAAATAAGCACGGAACATCGAAGAGGAGGGGGAAGAAAATCATCACTACTGAAGAGGAACCGGAAGTTGCACCAGTCACACCTCCCTCTCCTTCTTCCCTTATGCCTATAGATAGACCTGAAAAACTAATCATTCGGCCAGGCAAAGGGTCCAAAGGTGGTAAGAAGAAGTGAAGAGTCGGACTTCAGGCTTTTTGATTCCTTTTTTGTGTAATGGTCGGATGCTGTGCAGGCACCGGCCCCTGCTTTTTTTATTTTGAAACCTATATCTGCAATTGAATAAAATGATCCTTTATTTGTACAGACTCTTGTTTGAATTTGAGAATGCATTTATTATTCATTTTTGCACAAGTTTATTTATATGATATTGCGGTGAACTTGTGGTATGTTGCTCGAGCGTATTTTACCGATATAGCTATACCATTTTGTATGTAACTATACCATGTTGCCCCCATACCATAAGCTCGCTGCAATATTTTATACTTTGAGGGGACTTGCACTCTTATTTTCTGAAGAGTAATTACTTCATTTTTGAAGAAATTTTTCGTAGAGTACGACTTCCTTCACATAAGTTTTTACGCTTTGTCCTTCGAAGAAATCACTTTTTTTTTTACTTATGTATGCATTTTGCCAAGTGAATTCTTCTATGTGGTAAAGCGGGCCTCTGAAGGGTACTTTAACTTTCTTCCTTTTTTTTTTAAGGAAGGTTATTTTCTAGAATGGGTAAATCACTCTTCCTTTGAAAGTTAAAGTATGCCCTTGATGAGGATATATATTTTCTTTTTTTGAAATAGAAATTTGTACTTCTGAGGAGGGATTTTTCACTTTTCAACACTTGGAAGTTTTATTTCAATCTTGGTGAAACGTGTACCTCCAAAGAATTGTGCCTTCGAAGAAAGCCTTTTCACGTTTCAACACTTGGAAGTTTTATTTCAATCTCCATGAAACGTGGGCTTCCGAAGAAGTCTTTCTTTTTGATTGTGTCCCCGGGAGGGGGTTGTACCTCTGAGGAGGGATTTTCCACGTTTCAACACTTGGAAGTTTTATTTCAATCTCGGCGAAACGTGTACCTCCAAAGAGTTGTGCCTTTGAAGAAAGCCTTTTCACGTTTCAACACTTGGAAGTTTTATTTCAATCTCGGTGAAACGTGGGCTTCCAGAAAGGTCTTTATTTTGTTTTGCATTTCAACTTTGGTGAAGTGAAATTCCGAAGAGCGGCTGTTACACTTCAACTCCTGGTGAAATGTGCCTCCGAAGAGGTCTTTATTTTGTTTGCATTTCAACTCTAGTGAAGTGAAATTCCGAAGAGCGGTCGTAACACTTGAACTCCTGGTGAAATTGGCCTCCGAAGAGGGCTTTTATTTTGTTTACATTTCAACTCTGGTGAAGTGAAATTCCGAAGAGCGGTTGTTACACTTCAACTCCTGGTGAAATGTGCCTCAGAGAGGGTTTTCATCGCCTGGAAGTTACTCTCTCATGGTTGGAGGGTCCTGACTCCTCCAATCTTTTTTTGTTGAGTAGAGAACTTTCTTTTTTGTGGCGTATGACCCATTAGAGGTCTTTATTCTCCGAATAGTTGTGCCTCCGAAGAGGATTTGTGCTGCCGATGATGGCTTTGGTTGTTCCCTTGTCCACTTGCTTATGCTTTTTCAGTGATCCCCCCCTTTTTTTTTACAAGTGACTTGTTTAATCCAAGGAAATGTTCTTCATTGTCAGCCAAGTTCGTGAGAACGAGCATCAGCTTCTTAATTGGATGTTTGTTTGTTCAAACGATCTCAATTTATTAGCAAAGGCTCGTTTCTGTCGAAATCATAGGCCGTTCAATTGAAGTACTTCCTATCTAGGATTTGAATTTGGAGCTTTTGTGACTTGAAATTTGGCGAGAATCACTGGGTCTTATTATGTGCAAGTTTCACTTCCATTGTCTGCAAAAATTTGAATCGACATTTCAGCAATACATTCTATGTACTTTTTATATCGAAAATAAAGCAAACATGTAATAATAATAAGGAACACAAGATTTATAGTGGTTCGGCCAGGAAATCGGGCCTACATCCACTTTATATTTTTTCATTATTTACTTGCATCGGTTTTACAATTGCCTTCAATTACAAGAATCATACATTCATAATTCTTTTTACAATATTTCAACAAAATTTTCAAGTAAAGTATGGACGCAAATGATTGCTGTTCCATGCCCTTGGAATTTGATCTCCTTCAACAGTAGTGAGTTTGAATGTGCCGTCAAGAAGCTTCTGACCTATGACATATGGTCCTTCCCAATTTGGCCCAAACACACCTGTCGCTGTCATAATTCTCTTCAGGACTAGGTCTCCAATCTCAAAGCTGCGTTGGCGAACTTTGGAATTGAATTGTCTGGTTATCCTTTGCTGATGAGCTGCAATTCTGAGATTAGCCTCATCTCTTTTTTCATCAAGGAGATCTAGCGCTTCAAGCTGTAGCTTTTCGTTTTCTACTTGATTGAAATGGATTCTTCTATGTGAAGGGACCTCTATTTCTACCAGAATCATTGCCTCTGACCCGTATGCTAATGAAAACGGGGTGCGCCCAGTCGTAGTTTTGTGAGTGGTTCTGTATGCCCATAGTGCCAGTGGTAGCTTATCGACCCAACCACCTTTTGCTCTTTCAAGTTGCTTTTTGATGGTTGACTTAATAATTTTGTTCACGGCTTCCACTTGCCCGTTTGCCTGCGGATGAGCCACTGCTGAGAATTTTTTTCGGATTTTGAATCGCTTGCAAAAATCTTGGAATTCTTCGCTTTCAAACTGAGTACCATTGTCTATAATTATTTTTTGAGGCACACCGTATCTGCAAATGATGTTTTTAGTCACAAAACTTATCATCTTCTTTGAGGTGATAGTAGCCAGTGATTCAGCTTCTGCCCACTTAGTAAAATAATCTACAGCAACAATGGCATATTTAATTCCAGATTTGGCAGTTGGTAACGGTCCTACAAGGTCTATCCCCCATATTGCAAACGGCCATGGACTGACCATCTGTGTGAGTTCAGTGGAAGGAGCTCTAGGAATTTTGGCGAATCTTTGGCATTTGTCACATTTTTGGGAATACTCTGCTGCATCTCGATTAATTTCTGGCCAAAAATATCCGTATCGGAGAATTTTCTTTGCTAATGTTTGGCCACCTGAATGATCACCACACTCTCCTCCGTGTACCTCTGCTAGGATTGCTTTGGACTCTTCCCTGGATACACATCGAAGTAATGGCATTGAGAATCCCCGTCTGTATAATCGGCCATCCTGGATTATGTATCGAGAGGCTTTTCTTAGTAGCTTTTGTCGTTCTTTTGAGTTCCCTAGTAGGGATCCATTGAGCAGATATTCTGTTATCGGAGTCATCCATGATTCTTGCTCTTGAGACATGCTCATGATCCAATCAACGTCCATCTCATCAATGCTAGGAGTCGATAGGACCTCCACTGGAGTTAACCCCAGAAATTGAGCTTCGCCGGTGCTAGAATACTTTGCGAGAGAATCTGCTTTCACGTTTTCTTCTCGAGGAATGTGACTTATCATGTAATGATCGAAATCACCCAGGAGTTCCCAAGCCTTTGACAAGTAGGCAGGCAGATTCCCCCCTTTTGCTTGGAATTCCTTTTTGACTTGGCATACAATAAGATGAGAATCACTGAATATCTGCAACGCTCGAATGTCTAATTCTTTAGCAATCCTTAAGCCAGCGATAAGGGCTTCGTATTCTGCTTCATTGTTTGTTGAAGGAAATTCCAATCTTAGTGTATAGCATAATGATCGGCCTTCAGGGGTCTCAAGTACAACTCCGGCTCCAGAACAGTAGTCGTTTCTCGCACCATCGACATATAACTTCCATTGGATTGGGGAATCGTCGACCGTTTTCTCCTCACTGTTACCCTTATCTGTGAATTCGGCGATGAAATCCACTAAAGCTTGTCCATTGATTGCTTTTCGGGGATGATAAGTGATGTCATACTGACTGAGTTCAATATTCCACTTTAGAAGACGACCCGAAGTCTCAGGGCGAAACAGGACTTGCTTTAAAGGTTGATCAGTGAGGACTCTGGTAGGATGAGCTTGAAAATATTGCCTCAACTTTCTAGATGCAATTAGTAGGCAATAGGCGAGTTTTTCCAACTTAGAGTAATTCATCTCTGCCCCAGTGAGTCTTTTGCTGACATAGTAAACTGGATGTTGAATCCTTTTGTCTTCTCGTATCAGCGCTGCACTTAAAGCATGAGATGATACTGCCAAGTATATAAGAAGATCCTCACCATCGCCAGGCCTAGAAAGTATTGGAGGCGTTTCCATATGCGAATCAATTCATCAAAGGCTTTTTGGCATTCGGGAGTCCAATCGAAGTTTTTCTTTCCTTTCTTTAGGGCGTCAAAGAATGGGATGCATTTATCTGTGGCTTTGGAAATGAACCGACTCAAGGCGGCGACTTTTCCATTGAGACTTTGCAATTCCTTCTTTGTTCTAGGGGCTTTGACTTCTTTTAATGCAGTAATTTGAGCTGGACTGGCCTCAATGCCCCTAGCGCTCACGATGAAACCTAAAAACTTGCCGGATTCCACTCCAAATGAACATTTCAAAGGATTGAGCTTCTTTCCGTATTTTCGGAGGACTGCGAACATGTCCGCTAAGTGTTCTATGTGATCCACTTCTTTCCTAGACTTTACTAACATGTCATCGACGTAGACTTCCATAGTCTTGCCTAATTGCTGTTTGAACATAGCATTAACAAGTCTTTGGTATGTTGCCCCTGCATTCTTTAGCCCGAAGGGCATAACTCTGTAGCAGTAAAGACCAATGTCGGTGATAAAGCTCGTGTCCTCCTGATCTGGCTCATGCATCATAATCTGGTTATATCCGGAGTAAGCATCCATAAAAGATAACAATTCGTGTCCTGCTGTCCCGTCTACCAGTTGATCGATTCTGGGTAATGGGAAGCAGTCTTTGGGGCAGGCCTTGTTTAGATCTGAAAAATCGATGCATACTCTCCATTTTCCGTTGGCTTTCTTAACCAGCACTGGATTTGAAACCCAATTCGGATAGGTAGATTCTTTGATAAAATTATTCTCCATGAGCCGATAAACTTCTTCTTTTAATGCCGCCGACCTTTCTGGACCTTGAGTTCTCCTCTTCTGTTTCACACGTGTAAATTTTGGATCAATATTTAGAGCATGCACTGCAACTTCTGGGGATATTCCGCACATATCGGCATGAGTCCAAGCAAAAACATCCAGATTTGCCTTTAAAAAAGATATTAAGATATTCTGAATTGACACATTAAGTTGTGAACCCACATTTAACACCTAGTTTGGGTCCTTTGGGTCAACAGGTATTGGTATTGTCGTTTCCACTGGTACCACTCTATTTTCCCCTGCAAAGACTTTTCTAGGGTCCATCTCTTTCCTTGCTCCGCTGTGCTCGCCAGTGCAGGGTCCGCCCTGTAATTGCTACAAGGCTGGTTCTTTGATGCGGACTGGGGCTGCCGCATTCTTTCCCATTTCTTTTTTTCTGGTTTCTCGTAGCTCTGTCAGATAACACTCTCGCCCAACATTTTGATCCCCTTTTATAACTCCTACTCCACTGTCTGTAGGGAATTTAATAGTGAGGCACCACGGGGCAAGAACAGCTTTAAACGCTGCCAGAGTTGGACGACCAAGGAAAGCATTGTAAGCAGAAAATTCGTCGACGATCACAAAAGTTTGCTTGCGGACCACTTTTCTCTCTCCTTCTCCAAGTTCCAAAAACAAATCAATGGTCCATACCGGCTGCTTTGGCTCCCCAGTGAAACCAGCAATTTTCTGTGATGAAGCTTGCACATAAGCCGTAGGGATCTTCATTTGGTTGAATGTTTTCTTGAAGAGGATATTGCAGGATGCGCCACAATCAATGAGAACTCTTCTGACAACAGCTGGCCCGATACCAGCCGAGATGACTAGAGGATCCAAGGTAGGAGCTTCAATACCTGCGGAATCCCTAGCTTTGAACACAATATCATCATCAAAAGTTCTTTGTTGCTTCAAGGGCGTAGCACCTTCCAAAACGAATACATCTTCCTCGGTCGGTACATACTTTAAAGCTCGGGTATACCTTTCCATCTCACCCCAGCTTCTGCCAGCTGGGTGAGGTCCTCCTGTAATGACATTGATAATGGGCCTTCCAGATTCATGCCCTGCAGCCTTCTCACTCGTCCTAGGCTGATGAGTAGGAGCCTGTTGCCCCTGACTAGATGAAGCAGGATTGTTGCTATTCTTTTTCACAAATTGCTGCAGTTTGTTTTCCCTTAGCAACTCTTCAATCAGATTTTTCAGCTGACGGCATTCGTCGGTCTCGTGACCGGGTTGATTATGGAAGGGGCAGAACTTCCCACTCTGTATAGCCTTTTTCCCGGTCCTTAGAGGAGGAGGTTTAGGAAAGTCAACAAAATCTTTAGTGGCAAGGTAGATACGCTCCGGCGTATCTGATAAAGGAGTATATTCTGATGGCTTGAAGGATCGGGGTTTCTTCAGATTACTGTGCTTCTTCCCATTGTTATTTTCCATTTTTTGCCCTACAGATTCATTCTTGCGTGGAACAACAGTGTTATCTTCGGCTTTTTCCAACACTGCCTTTACCAGTACGGGACGGCTTTCTAAGCGTATGAATTCATCTGCTTTTTTATAGAACTTTTCAAGGGAATTCGGTTCCTTCATGTTTAGTCATTTCCCAAATTCGCTCGACTTGTCAATACCCTTCATTAGATAAGTCAATATCATTCGCGGTTCTGCATTGTCCACCTCAGCTAGCGCTATATTAAAGCGGTTTAAAAAAGATCTGATAGTCTCTCCTGGATTCTGCTCCAAACTTGACAGTGACATGATATCCTTGGCTTTTGAGGCGTATAGTCTGAACTGCTCCTTGAACTTCCGGGTTAAGTCAGAAAACTGATCGATAGACCGGACTGGAAGTTTGGTGCACCAAAGCAGAGCTACACCTTCGAGATACACAGGAAAATATCGGCACTTTATTTCATCAGAGGCTCTGGCACCTGTCATGTGCAAATCATACTTGTATAAGAATTCGTTCGGATCACTTGTCCCCCTGTAAGCTGGAATGGTTGGAGGGACAAACTTCCTTGGGAATTCAGCCTTTAAGATTTTCTCAGTAAACGGAGTTTTACTTGGGGCGAAACCCCATTCTTTCTCGTCTTCAACCCTCTGCATACTCTCTTTCATGATTTGTCGGACCATTCCAGAAAGATACTCCTCATCATGTCGAGTTCTAGATCCACCAACCTCTGGAAGTGTTTGTTCAAAGGGGCTAGCAGCCCTTTCAGGGGCATTCCTCTCTTCAGCCTCATGAATGTTGCAAGAAAAATTCCTTTCATTACCTGCCGGTTGACGGTTTGCCCCAAGTAAATCGTTCAACCTATTCAGAATTAGGGCATTCTAGGCATTCTGAGCCTCGAATTGTGCATTTTGGGCATTTATCTGTTGGTTTAGCCCTAAGATTGCATCATCCAGCTCTGCCTTTGTCACTCCGACAGCTGGAGTGGCTTGATTCGATATAGGGGAAGCGGAGGTTCCCTCCTGAATATTCCCAGATCTGACAGATCTACTTTTCCTTTCAGGAGCCATAATCTCGGATAGACTTCTCGTTTTCAAGGAAATTCTCTCTACAAACCTCTGTGAAGCAATGATGATAATTCACCTGAGTTCAGTTCTCAGTGAAAGCACCAAAAATTTGAACGCTAACACCCCGGTGTATGAAGTGAGATCGTGAAAGCACCACCCGATAGCTCGGGAACAGATTATAAGCAGATAGTAGTGAAAAAACAGTAAACAACAGCAATTTTATAGTGGTTCGGCTTAAGAGATAGCCTACGTCCACTTTGAATATCTTTATTGATAATTTGATTACAAGTCAATGCAGTTACACTTTGATTACAACACACTTTGAGTTTCGAGTGACTTAGAACAAGTAGTCTAAACTTCAATGTCGATCCAAATCTTTGAACATATGTTAGACATGTTTGATTTCTTCGTGAAGTTCCTTGAAGGTGTTGAGGTAGTTCAGAATGCGGCAGAGTAACGGCGCTTGAAATGAATGAGCCAAAAGTCCTTTGCTAGTTGGAACTAGGGTCGTATTTATAGGCATTTTTCGGAGTTAGGTCGTAGGTCGTGACCGACCTAAGCTAGGTCGTAGGTCGTGACTGACCTAAGATACACTGTCCTCTCTTTCACAAGAATACACATGCTGATTTACACAAGTTCTAGGTCGTGAGCGACCTTACTAGTAGCGGCATAGAAAAGGCGGTCTTCTAATGCAATGTCCTTAGGTCGTGAGCAACCTATCTTAGGTCGTGAGAGTTCTATAGGTCGCAGAGTTCTGTAGGTCGCAGCTTCCCTTAGGTCGCAGCTACTTTTAGGTTACTCGATAAGTTAAGTCGCTAGGCCGCTCCATCTCTTAGGTCGCTAAGGACTAAAGGTACTAGGTCGCATAAAGACTTTAGATCGCTAGGTCGCATTAAGACTTTAGGTCGCATTATCCTTTAGGTCGCTAGGTCGCATTATCCTTTAGGTCGCTAGGTCGCGTTATCCTTTAGGTCGCTAGGTCTCTTAGGTCGTTGGTCTAGTTAGGTCGTTGGTCTAGTTAGGTCGTTGATCAAGTTAGGTCGTTGGTCTAGTTAGGTCGCTCCACATTTTCCAGTTTCCAACGAAGAGGAGTTAACACCATTCAATCTCAATTGAATTTCAACTCACTAAACGGTTATTTACATAGGTCAACATGTATATAAATATAACTCATTTCCAAATCAGGGAATAACATGTCAGTATAAGCTAACTAGCATATACATGTCCAAATAACATAATAGCAGGATGGTCTTTATCCTGTTAAACATATGTCCAAACAATTCAATAAATTAGTAGCTGAACAAGGATTTATTCTACTAACACATGTTCACACAAACAAACTAACAAACAATCAATTTATAGCAGAATGGGGATTTATTCTACTAACACATGTCCACACAAACAAACAAATAATTTATAGCAGAACCGAGATTTATTCTGCTAATACATGTCCAAATGACCCTACAATCTACATTACAACTCATTCATAATCATATGGTTCCTTAATGATATTGACATTTGAATCAACTGTATTCAAACTATCTTTGAAAAAGTAATACCTTTAAACAAATTTACTTTTGGAAACCAAAGGGTTTAAAACCTTTAAACCCTTTTTAAAATAATTAATTATAAGTTAAATCCATATTTGTATCATATAAACTTAATTGAGTCTTAAATTAATCTAATTAAATAGTTAAACAATAATTAACTATTAATTAAACCCAAATTAATATTTATTAATTGTTGAATAATTAGTTAAACCTTCGTTAATAATTAAATATTAATTAATCTCATTTAATTCATTATATAATCTTTACTTAAATTAAATAATAAGTTAAATCCTTCTAATTATAATTAATTGAAAATGTAAAATTAAAATTTTTGTTGAGTAATAAATAAATAAATAATTAACCTTTAAATAAAAATTAATTAAACAATCCAAGCTTTGATTAAATAATTAATTAAAATAATTAACTTGATTAAAATAAAAATTAATTAAATAATTACTTCTTAACTTAATTAATCATTAATTAAAACATTCTTAATTAATTAAAATTAATTTATTTTGTTAATTAATTCTTTAACTATAATTACTTAACTTAATTACTTAATTAATTAACCATTATCTGATTAATAAATTAATCAATTATTAAACTAATTACTTTGAAACAAATTTAGTTAAGTTACATTCTTACTAATTAAGTTTAAAATGGTTTTAAAAAACATTTTAAAAGAAAACTTCGAAAACTTGGAAATCGTAATTTCTGAATTACACTCATAGCGACTATCGCTATGAATATAATAACTTAGAATTTCTTTCCTAAATTACCACATAACGACATATCCAAGCCTATACAAATACAAATTATATCTTTAACACATCAAATCTTATGACTTTATATCCAAACATATCACACAAACCGTCGATTTCAAAGTCTAATGCTAAACTACAAGTTAGCACATACATTCACATCCAAACATACCATAAACCAAACACAACATTATATATATAACCATATGTCTAGAATAAATATATATAAAGTAAATTCTTCCCAAAGTTAAATAAATTTACTCACCTAAAATTCGACAAACTTTTGCAAAAACACTTAGGACTTAAAAAGCTTGGAAATCAACAAAACCAACTTGAAAATATATCGACTTGCTCTCTGTTTTCCGACCATTTCATCTCTAATTTTAGCAAAGCGGTAAAAAGTAAACTTTTAGATTTTTATTTCCTCTATTATTTAAGAAACAATTACTCAATTTGGAAAAATTTGAGGGAGTTATGGCCAAAACAATAAGGGGTATTTTCGGGCTTCAAAATCTAGGTTCAAAAACACTCTTTAAAAATGTTGATTTTTGAAGTATTTAAGTTCGAAACTAGAAAACTTGTTACACTAAAAAGTTACACCATTGAAATTCTATGAGGTTTTAAAGAAATTAAATATAGTTTTGGAGTGGTTGGTAAAAAGTGATGGCCGAAATCATTCCGAGTAAAAATGGAGAAATCGAGCTTAAAACAAGTGACTTAAACCAAGGTTTCAAAAGAATATTTGGAAATGCAAATCAAGTGTTTATAGCATGGAAGCCATTAACAAGATTTTCGAGCTTAGAAAATAAAATATAAGCTTAGGAAAAAATGAAAAACGAAATGAAAAATAGAAGAAAAGAAATAAGAAAATTGCTTTTACATAAATGAAATATGAAAAATTACCTAAATATCCTTGTACTTTACCCTCCTCTCCTTGAATGCCACCTCATCTTGCATGTTTTCTTGTCCCTCCATTAAGGAATTCAAAATTTATGTATGGAAAACATGAAAAGACACTTGATCGTACTCTTTTCTCCTTATGAAGTGACCCCTTTTCAATTTTTTTTATTATAGTTTTCGAAGTTTCACATCAACGATTATCTTAATTAACCAAATTTACTTAACTAAACCTAATTATGTTATCCTAACCCATATTATATAACTAGTCCATGCGTGCATTTATATAAGAAAGTGTGCACAACATTTCAGACAATTTTTATATAATGAAAAGTCGAAAATTCATAAAACAGTTTTCGGTCACATTTCTATTTTTTCATCGAACAATATATTTTTTTGTAAACAAATTTTAAAATCTATTTCACCATTATATTTATTATTAAAAAAATATTTTAATTATAAAACCTATATATCGAATATTTGAAATTAATTAAATATTCGCAAATCAAAGTTCCAGGTCGTTACATTCTTTCCCCTAAAAGAATTTCGTCCCCAAAATTACACCTCAACCTATCCCAGAAAACACTTAAAACAATACATCAGTCCATATGATGTACATAGATCATTCTTATATAAAATCTGATCCAACCACAACTCAAATACATAACTTCAATTCCGAACTAGTATCGCTCATCCAGTTTATAGTGCGGACTTCGATCGGGCTCCTTGATTCGGAATCTCGGTTCTCCTTACATAGTTGTAACTACGATAGAAAACTTTGGTCCCATACCAAAAAACTTCATCAAGTGTTCACCATCAAAAATCAAGTAATAAATCCTTGTTTGGCAATGGGGTGAAACACCTCAAGCCATGTACTTGAATCGTAGATCAACTATATGAAAAGAGAAATGATCTACATTCAACTTACGCACTTACTTAATTGCTCCCCCTAATACCAATTCTATTCGCACCAAATTATTTATGTAAAAATTCATAAACAACTCTTATTTTCAACTTGGATAATATTCCACTACAGCCTAAGAGTATATACCCTTATTTGATTCCACTATTCTAGTTTGAATTTTTCTCCTTAAGAAAACATGAGATCCAAATACCCAAGTTTTATTCGAATTTTTTTGAAATGAAACTATAATTCCAATCCTTTGAAAATTTACATATAGCACGAGTACCTCCAAAATGATGCTAAGGAAATGGGTATTACCAAAAAGGTATCATACATTCCCTTACCAAGAAGGGTAATACTCAAGAGACGTGTTTACCATCCAAACACATATCTTCCCCAATTTTATGCTATTTTCGAGCCACATGAACTAGTTAACTTAAAAATATTATTTTTATTTCAAATTCCCATTTCAAAAACAACACTTTACGTTTTCAAATAAAACTGTCATTAGTTCCTAAAATCTTGAAAATCATTTTCAAAAGCATCTGGATTTAGGTTCTCAAGTTTCAACCAAAATTGTTTTTAATTAAAATACACATCTTATTTAATCCATTTCCAAATATTTATTGCGAAAATATTCTATCTTTCTTTACATAAATCTTTCTTCAAGAATTATTTCAGAAATGTTTAAGTTTCCTTTATAATAAACTTCTTTTATAAAACCTTAAAACAACTAACTCTTATACTCAACATTTCCAAATATTATTTTAAAATATTCTAAATTTTCTTTTAAAACAACCCTTAAAAATCAAACTTTAATTCAACATTACTGATTAATGCCTTATATTTAAATTGTAAAATTTAATTCACAAGGTACTCGTTTCAATGCTCCTAAAATTCCTATCTACCCAATCCAGATTTCAAAAAGGAAGATTTAAGATAAATTAATGAATAATGGTCAATGCTCAGAAATAGGCGAGCACGGCCGGTCAAATCCTGGATGATGATAATAGAACATTATCAATTCCTAACAATTAAGAACAATCAGAATAACAGTAAAAAATTATTCTTTTGCATATAAAAATTATATTTCAAGGTAAAATTATTTCGCTTACCCATTTTAAAAGAATACTGTGTCAATTGGTCTTGTTCGAGAGTTTAGGAAATTCGTATCGTTAAAGTTGGCCAAACACATCAACCAGAATTCTTAAGCCACTCCACAGATCAAACAACACAATATAAAACAACGCAATATAAAAACATTTTTATATCACTTACAAATACGCGCTCTTATATATATATATATATATATATATATATATATATATATATATATAGGCACACACGCACACACACACACATATATATATAGACACATGCACACACTCTCAAACTCATCCTAGGGGTCTAACTTACCCTAGATCAAATGAGTCAATCCAACCAAGCCTATGTGTTTTCTCAACCTAAGCTCTGATACCACTGTAACGAACAAGATTTTTAACCCTTGAAAATCGACACAAATACAGCCACTGTATTACGTGCCGACCCGTCAAGTGTCAAAAACACTGTTCGTCATGGGGAAAAGAAAGGAGATAGAGACAGAAGAAACTAAAAGAAAACACAGAATCATGCAACGCAATGGAATAAAATATATTAATCAACATAATCCTTTACAAAGGCATTTCGAAATAATACATCAGAGTTACACCAATACAATTTCTAACCTAGGAAAATTATAACAACATGTCCTTATACATCAAATAGAGTACATAATATACAGAGAAAATAATATAATAACTAACTATCGGTGAAGCTTCCTGCTCCAAGCTCCTTCCAAAATGAATCCGTAGAAGACTGGACTACTTAGCCGCTCGTAAATTTGAGCATCCAAGAGTTTTAAGGAAAATAATAAAACTCCGAGTCAGATATGGGTCTAGTGTGAGCAAACAAAAAAACTGAATTATTATTTTTAAAAACACTTTTAAAATCAAAGGAATCACGTAAGACCACGTCACATATAAATATGGACTGGTTTGTCCTTACGATAACCAAAACACTTTTATATAAAATCCAGTGATATTATAATAATGTCTAAGGTTTCAAAGTGAAATATTAAAATAGCTAGAATGCTTGCATCTTAAATTTCAACATAATTTGGCACAATCAAAACCGTATGACGCTTATTGGAGAAAGGATTCCATACAATGACTAGGCACTGAGGTACCACTTATCACGGTATACGTCTAGAAACTATACCGAGATCGATCCTATCGATCCCTGCTAACACAAGACCGACCTACCCTTACTGGATAGTACCGAATATGTCATCACCATGGTTGGTTTGCAACCCTTTTTATCAAGATCTCATGCATAACCAATCCATAAATATGTAGATGTATCTAAGGTTGATAACATACCCTAATGAGTGCGACCCACTTAGCATTGCTGCATCTCCCTGATTTTTAGTCATTCCCAGTTGATGAGGCTTGAGGCTACGATTACCTTTCAAGAAATTTACACTTAGAATGCCCATTGCCCTCCAATGACAATGTGCTGATAACATTCATCCATACAAGTCAGTTCTAGGTCTGAACGAAACCAAAGGCACTATTCCTACTAGATCCATTTTGGAATCAACCTCAGGACTAGTAGCGATTAGCCATTGCACTACGCATCTCTGTCTTCGTTTCCGTGCTCTTGCCAATGTCTTCACTTCGAAACACATTCATAGGATCGAAGTGTTTTCGGATAACATATCCGATCCTACTCTCTTCGAAAAAACTATCGATAATTCGTGTAAACTCAACTCCGGTGCTTTATGAAATAAACAGACAAATGAGAGTTCACTACCTAAGTATTAGTGGACGGATTTCCTTATCATTTATACTAGAAGAACTAAACGAGTTTATACATAGTGTATAGCACCTTCGACAGTAACTGTTCCATATAAACTTGATCAAAAGATCCTTTTAAAATTATTTTCCTTAACATTCCTCTTTTTACTTGGAAACGGTTTAAGTATATACCGAAAACATTTTGGAAAATCCTTTCTTCTCACATTCCATATCAAATGGTTAAACAATTCTCCTTCAAAACATCACTTACTTTTAAAGTCAATCACTTTATAAAACCCATCCACTTATCCGTTATAAAATTCGTTTATAAGTTCACTTCATATTTCAAACCTTTTTACAAATTTTCAAAATTGATTCAAATCTTCCTTCAAAAATCTCAAAAATGATTTATAAAATTGCTTTATATTTTTAATACTATTTAAAAATCTTCCTTCATAATTCCTTCATGGAATCTCATTTATAAAATATCATTTCAAGATATCGTTTGTAAATCACTTTAGGTAAAACTTTTATTTAATAAACCTCATTTTTTAAACAAGATATTATTTATAAAGAGCTTTATAAAATAATAGTATAATCTGAAAATCATTTATAAACTTTTAACTCCAAATTGATTTAAGAATTTAAAGTTAGTTCAAAAATGTACTTTAGTAATTCGAAAAGAGGTTTACCAATCCCAATGGTACTAATTTAAGTTACCGTTCAATCTCAACTGAATTTCAATTCACTAAATGGTTATTTACATAAGTCAACATGTATGTAAATGCAACTCATATCCAAATAAGGGAATAACATATCAATATAAGCTAACTGGCATATACATGTCCAAATAACATAATCGCGGGATGGAGATTTGTCATGTTAAACATATGTCCAAACAATTCAATCAATTAATAGTAGAATGGGGATTTATTTTTCTAACACATGTCCACACAAACAAACTAACAACCAATCAATTTATAGCAGAATAGGGATTTATTCTCCTAAAATATGTGCACACAAACAAACAATCGATCAATCAATTTATAGTAGAACAGGGATTTATTCTGCTAACACATGGCTAAACAACCCAATAATCTACATTATAAGTCATTCATAGTTATATGGTTTCTTAATGGTATCGACAATTGAATAACTTGTATTCAAAACCATCTTTGAAAAAGAAATAGCTTTAAACAAATTTACTTTTGGAAAATAAAGGATTTAAAAACTTCAAACCCTTTTTGAAATAATTAATTATAAGCTAAATCCATATTTAAATCATAATTAAACTTAATTGAATCTTAACTTAATTCAATTAAATATTTAAACAATAATTAACTATTAATTAAACCCAAATTAATCATTTATTAATTATTAAACAATAAATTAAGCCTTCATTAATTAATTAACCATTATATTTGATCAATAAATTAATTATTAAACTAACTACCTTGAAATAAAATTAATTAAGTTACACTCTTACTAATTGAGTATAAAATGGTTTCCAAAACATTTAAAAGGAAACGTTAAAAACATGGAAATCGTAATTTTCGAACTGCACTTATAGCGACTATCGCTGTGAATGTAATAACTTAGAATTTCTTTCCTAAGTTACCATTCAACAACATATCCAAGCATATACAAATACAAACCATATCTTTAACACATAAAGCTCATGACTTATATCTAAACATATCACATAAACCATCGATTTCAAAGTCTAACGTTAAACTACAAGTTAGCACATACATTCACATGCAAACATACCATAAACCAAACACGACATTATATATTGTAACGACCCATAAATTTTTAATAATTTTAATTTTTTTATTTATATATTTAATTGAAATTTTATGAAATTTTAAATAATGAAATTTGGAAATAAAAATTTAGCATTTGGAATACGTTTAATTAAATATAGAAATTGGTAATTTTCATCTGGTAATATTGAAATTTATTTTCTGTGTAATTTTATTTCAATTTAAATCAGTTAATAACAGTTGAATTTAAAAGTGTTTCGAAACCTAAATATGTCAACATAAGAAAAAAATTTCGAACACTCTGAATAATGAAAGAGACGATGCAACAGGATCGTATGAAAAGAAATGCGTAGATAGCAGAATATTAACAATAAATAAAAGCGACACCAGAGATTTGTACTGGTTCGGACCGCTGTCTTACGTCCAGTCCCTAAGCTCCTCTTAGGATTTCACTAACAAAAAACAACCCTCTCTTTACCCGAAGGAATAAGTTTACAACTACCCGAACAGCCGAACGGGATTTCTTGCCTCGACTGCTGAAGAGGACTTTCATAATACAAAAGGTTTGTTGACTATTAGTGTTCTAAACAACACGGATATGTCAAATCAATGTACATCCTTCCTATAATCTTTCCTTGATGATAATAGTGTAGTTCGTGAAAGAGTATGGAAGATTTGAGAAGATTTGTATCTTTGAAAAATGAAAATAGAGAGCTTTTGTGAATATGAATGCCGTAGATAAGATAGAAAGAATTAGAGGAAGATTCAATGAAAAAAATATTTAATTAAGCCTCTATTTATAGTATACAAATAGTTGCAATTATTTACGAAGAGATTCAATGATTAGATGTGAATTAAGAGTTGTGTCTCTTTACTGAATAGTTGCGTCTATTCGTTTTCAGAAGTCTGAAATAAAATTATAGAAGTCTGCTTATAGTTAAATATATATACAGCAAGGAAATAGGAAAATCCGACCTATATTCAGACGTCTGAATATTTCAGAACAGACGTTTGAATATTTTGCTGAGTAAATTTTTGTTTCAGCAGACAGACGTCTGAATTAAAAATTTCAGACGTCTGTTTGTTGTGCCTTGTGCATGTTTTACAATAGTGCATGTGTGTGTGTCACCAAGGAAGATTTTAACAAATACTAATACACATAGACTCTAACTAAGCCCTTGAAATTTTCCTGTTGTAGAGTTTCTTCCTGCAAAACAAGGTTAATCGATACTAATATATATGTATAGTTATCATAATTAAAACGCTATAAAGCGAGATTCAGCATTCTCCACCATTTTTATAATGACAACTATATATGTGACTCCCCTTGTCGATATGCACATATTTTCTCCCCCTTTGTCATTGACAAAAAGGAGATAAATAAGTGAAAATATGCACAATGATATTCATAACATACAATAATACGCACAATATTTTCATACATACGAGTTCACTAACAAAGCAGACACATAGTAAAGTTTTGTGCCAAATAAAGCAGAGTACCAATAAAATATTACAAACCATAGTAGAGTTTTAGTTGCAAAAAGTATTATAAAGATCATACTGAGATTATCAACTTTCCGTGACCGTCAAGCTAGGGTTAATACTTACATCACCTCCTTTAGATCCATCATGTCCAGACCTTGAGTCTGGAGCTTCTTCATCGTTAGAACTCGAAGGCCATTGGAATGGAGCCGGATCATAATCTTGAGAAAATTGAGGTCCGATGCATGAAATTTTATCCCAAATTTTGTTAAGAAAGTTTCTTAAAGAATCAAATTTTTTATTGGTCTTATGCTCAAAACGTTTCAAATCTTTGTGAATTTTTGATTGATTGCGAGAGAGTACAGCCAATGCTTGCTTACGCGGAAGATCGGGAGAAACAATTTGAATATCTTCTTTCTCTTCTTCTTCTTGAAGAAAATGACGATGACGAGAAGATGATTCCGCTATTAGAGTTTTTGGCTGTGATGCGATATGTTCTTGCCAAGCTTGGAAAGACATATGTTCTAATGTTGATGGGTTCGGGTCAATGTCCATTAGCTTCAATGTTTTTGGTCCAATCTCTTTGACACTTAAGGTAGAAGTGTCGGGTATATCAATTTGACACTCAAGAAGAATACGTGTAATGTAAGCACCATAATGAATTGTCTTATACTTTCACTTATATGTAATATCCGCCCGTTCGTCAAGTATGATCTTAGCCCAATTGACTTGCATATTAGAATAAATAGCATATAAAGCTTGAAAATCCCGTTTATATACTTTTTCCTAACTTCATTTCCTTGGTTGAATTGTTCAGACTAAGATGCGATTTAGGAGACGTGCTTGTGGATGTAGATGTATGGAGGTAAGATTTTTCAAGGTAACTAAATTGTCGGACAAAAACTTATGAGGAACTTCATTACGTTCTTCAATGTTAACTTTTATAGCGTCAATATCTTGACTTTGCCACGTGCAACACAAAATTTGCCCTAGTCGTTGAATCGGAAGAAAAATACGCTTACCGCAAACTATAGACCATACGCAATCAGTTATATTCCTTGGTGTATGATGATCCAAGTTCAAATTAGCCAAGAAAAGTTTGACAAGCAAAGGGTAAATTTTGACATTGTTCATATTAAAATCTACTAAAGATTCAAAATTGAAGTGCCTAGCATATTGTTGAAGACGATATTTGTGAAAAGCATCAAATTTTACAAATGCCTCTTGAAAGAATTTCGAATTTTTCATAGCTTTATACCTTTCCTTTTCAATGTCATTCCATAGCCATCTTTGGATTTGATCTTCGGATGGAAGCTCGGATTCTTGTTGTCTTGAACGTTTTGGTCTATTTGCCATTGATTTTGGTTGGGTGGAAGTGTTGATTCTTGAATTTAAAAGAAAAAATAGAGGTTAGGTTTTTGTGTGGTAAAAAGGGGAAAGTAAAAAATGAATGGAGAAGATGAATTATTTGGGAAAGTAAAAGAGGACCTGGCTTTTATTAAAAAAATAACTCAGCGGAATTCAGGGGTCTGAAAATTTCAAAACAGACGTCTGTTTTGGAAAACTTTGAACCCATTCATTTTTACCCCTTTTAGACGTCTGTTTTTGGAAACCAGACGTCTAAATTATCTTCAAAATTTTGTTGGCTTCAGCGTTCAGACGTCTGTTTTAGTGGAAACAGACGTCTGTTTCCTAAAATTTTGCAATGCTTTACTTTTAGCAAATTTTATTAAAATAAATATATATTTTTATTAATACATATATATAAAAAATAAGCAGTATTACAAATAGTACAACATTAATTCTTTCGTGATGGTGTCTTCTTTAGTGTTAATTCTCTACATCTCTCATTAGCCATATAGTTCTTGTCCCATGAATTTGGGCTATATTGAGGTCTTTGTGGCGAGACCCAAGGATTTATTGGATCATTTGGTGTCTGATATGAGGAAGATGGATCAAACGGATTAACTGGCCGATGTAAGGGTTCACTCGCATCCTTTTTCTTTGAGCTACAAAATTTCAAACCAAATTGTTCAAGAAAGCTTAAGCGTTTAGCCGTTACTTTCTGTTTAAAATATAATTCACGTTGAAGGTCTATTTGCTGCTACTGATAATGATGAATTTCATCGATCTTTTTCTTCGTATCTAGAGAGATAAATAGCGCACGTTTGGCCTTCTTGGAATCTTGTGTAAACCCGGTTCGATAATTTTCCCATTTATAAATAGACTAGTGTTTTGGTGTTGGCATAGGAAGATGAGGTGATGCAGTTGAGCTATCGGTTGAGAAAGTTATGATGATGGGTGGGTTTGATTTGTTGGAGGACATTTTTCTACAAAATTTGAACTTTTTGTTTTGAAAAAGAATTTTTTGTATTTTATTTTAGTTTTTAACATGTATATATAGGTAAGAGTTTTAAGGAAAGTGTGGTGTAGAATCAATAGGAGTTTAGAGCCAGAAATTGAATTACCGGTTAATAATTGATTTTTAAATGAATGGTCTTAGTAGGATGTTTTTAGTTTATGTAATATTATGTAGCTAATTCAAGTACATAGCTCAAATGATTAAGTTATTAAACTTATTGTCAAGTGACCTAAGTTCAACTCTGACCTTTGTTGTGATGATAATTTTGATTTTAAAATTTTGTAATTTATTTTTATATTCTTCATTAAAAATTTAAATATCTTTTACTGACATTAAACCTAATTCTCGATGTAGTTTAACAAATGAATTTTCTAAAAGTGGTTTGGTAAATATATCAGCTATTTGATTTTCGGTTGAAATATGTTCTAGGTTGATAATTTCTTTTTCGATATTGTCTCGTAAGAAATGATGACGATTATCAATATGTTTAGTACGTGAGTGATTTATAGGATTTTTAGACATATTTATTGTGCTTGTATTGTCGTAGTAAATTATTTATTTTGATAAATTTATTCCAAAATATCTGAGTGTATGTTGCATATAAATCTCCTTTTTGTCAATGATAAAACCTTTTGAGTTATCTCCGAAGGTAACAGAGCCACCATCAAAGTATGAAATATTTGTGAGCATTTCTTTGTCTCCGGTCATGTGTTTTGAGCAACCACTATCCAAAATCCATTTTCTTTTCTTGAGTGGGATATCAAATTCTTGAGCCATGAAGCATACATTTTCTTGTTCATTGTTGCTATCACTGTCACTGTCTGATGAATCTGAATCTGAATCTGAATCGTCCCATGTGACAGAAAAAGCCTTCTTTCTAAATTTATCTTTCTTATTCTTGTTGTTGAAGCTTTTCTGATTCTCTTTCTTTAGCTCTGGACAGTCTTTTATCATATGACCTTTCTTGTGACAATTAAAACACTCTAAGTTTGAAGATGAAGGTTTATTTGAGGAATTCTTTTTGAAGCCACTCTTTCTGAATTTTAGAAATTTCTTAAAAAAATTGCAATAAATGCTAGATCCTCATCTTTTGATTATGATTCTTCTTTTTCCGCACGAAAAGCTATGTTCTTTTTTTCTTGTGCCTGGTCCTTTTTGGCTTGAAGATTTACTTCATCAGACATGAGATTACCTATTAGTTCTTCAGGTTTCATTGTTGATAAATTGTTGGCTTCCTTAATGGCTAAAACCTTCCTCTCACATTCGTCGGTCAAGGAGTTTAGTACCTTTGACACTATATTTTTCTCCTAACCCTATTAAAGCATGAAGTATGTCTTGAAATCTTGAGTACATGTCGTTGATGGTTTCATTTTGTGTCATTCTAAAATTTTGGAATTGGTTTTTGAGCATTAAGATTTTTGTTTGTTTGACCTTGTTTGTACCCATATGAATTGTTTTGAGTGTTGCCCATATCTGATGTGTAGTAGTACAGATACTAACTCGATTGAACTCATTTCTATCCCAAGCACAGAATAACATATTCATAGCTTTGGCATTTGCACTTGCTTCATTTTTTTGAGCAATTTTCCATGTAGAGTAATAAGTTGTAGGTGCTGTAAATTTTGTTTGAGTTGCATTCCAAGCATCAAAACCGGTTGCTTGCATATATATCCTCATTCTTGTTGCCCAATAATTGTAATGTAAACCATTGAACAATGGCGATCTTTGAGTAGATTGTCCTTCGGCAAATGTAGAGACGGTGGTTGTATTGGTACTTGCGTTACTTTCCATATTATCAAAATATCAAATAACGGTGTTACGGTTATTGGATGTCCTTGCTCTGATACCAATTGAAAGAGATGATGCAGCAGGATCGTATGAAAAGAAATGTGTAGATAGCAGAATATTAACGATAAATAAAAGCGACATCAGAGCTTTATACTGGTTCGAACCACTGTCCTACGTCTAGTCCCTAAGCTCCTCCTACGAATTTCACTAACAAAAAACAACCCTCTCTTTACCCGGAGGAATAGGTTTACAACTAACCGGACAGCCGAATGGGATTTCTTGCCTCGACTTCTGAAGAGGACTTTCACAATACAAAAGGTTTGTTGACTACTAGTGTTCTAAGTAACATGGATATGTCAAATCAATGTACACCCTTCCTATAATCTTTCCTTGATGATAATAGCGTAGTTCGTGAAAGAGTATGGAAGATTTGAGAAGATTTTTTATCTTTGAAAAATGAAAATAGAGAGCTTTTGTGAATATGAATGCTATAGATAAGATAGAAAGAATTATAGTAAGATTCAATGAAAAACATATTTGATTAAGCCTCTTTTTATAGTAAACAAATAGTTGCAATTATTTACGAAGAGATTCGATGATTAGATGTGAATCAAGAGTCGTGTCTCTTTGCTGAATAGTTGCATCTATTCGTTTTTAGAAGTCTGAAATAAAATTTCAGAAGTCTATTTATAGTTAAATATATATACAGCAAGGTAAAAGGCAAATTCGGCCTATATTCAGACGTCTGAATATTTCAGAACAGACGGCTGAATATTTTGCTGAGTAAATTTTTGTTTCAGCAGACAGACGTCTGAATTAAAAATTTCAGACGTCTGTTTGTTGTGCCTTATGCATGTTTTACAATTGCGCATGTGTGTGTATCACCAAGGAAGATTTTAACAAATACTAATACACATAGACTCTAACTAAGCCCTTGAAATTTTCCTGTTGTAGAGTTTCTTCCTACAAAACAAGGTTAGTCGATACTAATATATATATGTATAGTTATCATAATCAAAACGCTATAAAGCGAGATTCAACATTCTCCCGCTTTTTGATAATGACAACTATATATGTGACTCCCCCTGTCGATATGCACATATTTTCTCCCCATTTGTCATTGACAAAAAGGAGATAAATAAGTGAAAATATGCACAATAATATTCATAACATACAATAATATACATAATATTTTCATACATACGAGTTCACTACCAAAGCAGACACATAGTAGAGTTTTGTGCCAAATAAAGCAGAGTACCAAAAAAATATTACAAACCATAGTAGAGTTTTAGTTGCAAAATGTATTATAAAGATCATACCGAGATTACCAGCGTTCCGTGACCGTCAAGCTAGGGTCAATACTTACATCACCTCCTTTAGATCCATCATGTCCAGAGCTTGAGTCTGGGGCTTCTTCATCGTTAGAACTTGAAGGCCATTGGAATGGAGCCTGATCATAAGCTTGAGAAGATTGAGGTCCGATGCATGAAATTTTATCCTAAATTTTGTTAAGGAAGTTTCTTAAAGAATCAAACTTTTTATTGGTCTTATGCTCAAAACGCTTTAAATCTTTATGGATTTTTTATTGATTGCGAGAGAGTACAGCCAATGCTTGCTTAGGCGAAAGATCCGGAGAAACAATTTGAATATCTTCTTTCTCTTCTTCTTCTTGAAGAAAATGACGACGAGAAGATGATTCCGCTGTTGGAGTTTCTGGCTGTGATGCAATATGTTCTTGCCAAGCTTGGAAAGACATATGTTCTAATGTTGATGGGTTCGGGTCAATATCCATAAGCTTCAATGTCTTTGGTCCAATCTCTTTGACACTTAAGGTAGAAGTGTCGGGTATATCAATTTGACACTCAAGAAGAATACGTGTAATGTAAGCACCATAATGAATTGTCTTATACTTCCAATTATATGTAATATCCGCCCGTTCGTCAAGTATGATCTTAGCCTAATAGACTTCTGGTCGACCTTCCTCTCTTCGGCAAAGCTCTGGCCGAGCCTTCACGGCAGCATCCACCTGCATTTGAAGCTTGACCGAGCAGCCTGTCATCCACCTCAGGCCAAAGCCTACCACACGAGTTCCTTCGGCTTCTCCTTCCTGACACCTTATTCTGTTGAGTTTTAGACTAAGTTTATACAAGTTGAAGATAACTTGTTTGTTTATATGTGTATACCAAAGTTGTATAAGTTATATATATTTTATTTAAATTATTTACGGTCTGTTAGATATATATATAGGTACCAATATGTATATGTTTGTATTAAATTGCTTACAAAGTATCTCTGAGCCAATACATATCTTTTTGTTATATATTTTATGTATATAAACTGTGACTTGTTATATATGTACTTCTAACAGAGAACAAGTTTATTAAGTTTCCGTCTCATATATGTATATTATGTAAGTTGATATTTTTTATATAAACATATACTTATATGCTCTAATATTTTAATTGTATGTCTATTTATATTGAAGTGTGGGTATTGATATTTTATATCTTTTATTTTTAAAGTTTATAATACAGATGCGCAACCTGTTTGGCTATAATATAGTAATATACAAAATCTATGTTGTCTTCAATATATATACGTATGTATACAAGCTTTCTTTTGTTTATAAAGGAATAAATGTATATAGATTTAAATTATAAAGTTTACAAAAGTGAGTCTAAGCATAGAGTTTTATGATATGTTGGTTAGGTGCTGTGAATAATAGTTTATATGTATATATATTAACATGTTAAACTTAAATTGATTTTTAAATCTACATGTGTTTTAATGTAAACAATGATTTTGGAATATAAATATATATATTTAATTTAATATGTATTTAAATTTAGAATATGATTTTATATATATATAGTTATATATATGTTCACTCATACCAGTTTTATTCATCGATCTAGTTCTGATTTAATTTTGTCAATTTCCTACTTATCTGCTTCGTTCGTCAATTCGTGCCCATTTCACTTTGCTTTGGGATTCGCGCCTGGATTCGTAATTTACTTCGTCTTCGAATCTATCTAGCCTTGAAAGGTGAGAAATCACTCACGATTAACGTTCTTATATTTATTAGATTTAATTTCAATTGAAACAACAGTTGAAATGTGCTGATGTTAGTTATTTACATTGTTATATATATGCCATTATATGCTATCTTTTCACCTGTGATATCTGAAACCATTATCTACTATTTATATTAATGATATATGCCTATTATGTTATTATCATATCTGTTATCACTCTGCAAGCTCCTTGTTAGTATAGAATTCATTATGGGTTGAAATGATACATACCTGAACGATCTGTAGAATAGGAGAAAATCATTATGGGTTAAAATGATAAATCCAAGCGATTTTCTTTGTATTGAATTTGGGATTGCGGGTTGAAATGATATATACCCGTATATATTTAAATTATGAATTGAAATGATAAATATCTGTATCACTTAACCATATGATAGAAAATTATATACAAACACCGTTGGTCTATATATAAATATTTTGAAAATGATTTCTATGGTTTTGGAAAAAAATATATGGTTTAATAAGTATTTATTTTCGACATTATATAAATATTATTTTATATAAAGTTAAATCTTAAATTTAAGCTATGTATAAATCTATTGAATATAAAATAAGTTAAATATTAAAGTTTGGTTTTATTAAAATATAATATGGTTAAGTATTTATTTAAATTATATTTTATTATAAAGTTTATAATGATTTTAATAAATTAAGGTTGAGAAGATGGATTTGAAATTGATTGGAAATTGTATTTATTAAGAATTATATATAATTAAAATTGATTTGGAACTTATTGAATTTGAGATTTTAAAGGATATGATTTTATAACTTGATGTTGGTTTAAAGTGATTAATAAATATTTCAAGTTTGAGTTTTATTTAAATGATATTGAATTTATTAAATAAATATTTCAAAACTAAATAATACTAAATTGAATTAAGATATATATAAAATTATCACAATTAGTTTTGAAATTATAGAATATTTAAATCTTTCAAATATATATATCTGAAATGGTTTATTTGTGGTTCAAATCTGTAATTGAAATCGATATAATTTTGAATGCTTTATTTGACCTAACTTGGAATTAATGATTTAAGATCTGATTAAATTTGAATTTTTGGAATTCGAGTTGATTTGAAGTTAATTTGTGAAATTTGAGGAGAATAATTTTATTATATATTCTATTTTAATATTTAAATCGTTTAAGAGGGAAGTATTATGATTTCAAAGTATTATGTTTCGAAAGTGTTTTAATTTCAAATATTTAGTTTCGAAAGTGTTATAACTCTGAAGTGCTACAATTTTGGGAAAAGATATTTTTATGGAAATAATATCGTATTGATGTGGTTTTGAAATGGCAATGATATTTTGGTTTTGAAGTATAAACTATTTTGTAATGACCATGGTGTAATTATAACATTTAGTTGTTAAAGAGACCGGGATCAGAAATTGTCATATTCTCTACAAACTCCAAAATCCACTTTAACAACTGTGTGCGTGGTGGAGATTCCAGAATAAAGTAGGATGGTGGCGACGTTCTATTGAGGTATATACGTGGGCCAAACTCCCGTAAGTTAGCATAAGGTAGCTAAAACAAGAGCGATTTCGGGCCAATGAGGTAGCTCCTCTTATCGGACACACTCCTTCGTTACCATTCTATTGCTTTGTGATTGATTGGGTGCACCTTTGATTTTTGGGAGTGTGGCTCATGGTGGCCGATAGTGGCTGCTGTGCGTTACGATCAGTCCGGATGCGTAATTGGTATATCTAACCTGGCATTGCCTTGTTGTGCCGTGTCACCCACCCTAGCATGCCTTGTACGAGTTTGATTTGTGTCGTACCAATGGAGTATCCTCTGGTGGCTTCCCGATCAGGAGGACTACGGTACTGTATAGACCATTAGCACTATAAAATGTGTTAAGGGAGATATGGGTAACGCCTTAACGTTATTTTTAAATATATTATACTTTACTTTAGACATTAATATAATAGTGTATATTGCTACATAATAGATAGTTTGACGGATCCTTAGAGGATGGTTATCCCAAACATCCTTTGAGTTACTTGTATTTTAGTTGTTATTTCACTTGAGTTGGGTTTATTGATATAAGAATGTTAATCCTGACTCGAGTGTTTTGTGTTTTTCTTTACGCTCGGGTTAGAGTGAGTGATACATCTTTTGAGACTCACCTTTGGAGTTGAAGCTTCACTTGGAGATCCAGCTATCTATCCAGCTTTCAGGTATTCAGTTGATTCTAGTGATGTATTCTGATCTTGTATTTTGACTATCGTATTTGAAACTTGTATTGTAACTTATTTAACTCTGATATACATAGTAGCTTCATGAACTACTATTCATTTTGTTTCCATTGCATATTGTATGTTACTCTATGTCTATGATTCTATTGTCTATTTATTTACTGTATATGTTGAGTTTTTCCAAATATAAATTAACAATCTGGTATTTTAAGCAATTCAAATCCGACATGTGTGGATGCACATGGTTGAAAACATCGGGATGTTACATGTGGTATGAGAGCTTTGGCTTTAGGCAAAACCTAGCATATGTAGTAGATTTAATTACAGAATCACTTTCGTTCGAGCTTGAATTCCTTCTTCTTCGATTCGGTTTTCTTCGAATTTTGAAACGTTTCCCTCGGTTCCAAAATCCATTTTTGTCTCTCCTTATTCGTGTTCTTCGGATTCTGGAGCATCCTATAGCTCCACGGAATGATTTTTAAAGAGATGAAACTCCTTTACAATAGCCTTTAATTTACCGATGATTTCTAGATCCTCGGTTTATAATGCTATATATCTCCTACTATGCCTGAATTCTGTCTTATGCGATCGAATGTCAATTTGCCTCCGAATTCTGCATCGGTTCTATTCTTGAAGTCACGGTCGACCCGACTAAGGTTGGCCGCAATTCATATAAGCTTATCCATCTCCCGATTCTGATATTTAATCATCTTATCTTTGTTTCGAACCTATCTTCAAATCAAAATTCTCTTTGATTTGAGTCCATTAAATTTGAATCTCTATTCTTGAATAATCAAGTGAGGAAGTGTATTTGTAAATCTATATTTAAAATGTCTTATATATTGTGTGATTTGAGTTGTTTATGTTGATTTGGGTTTCTGATCGATTCGTCTCATCAATGTTATCGATAGGATCTCCAAAACACTTAAACAGAGCAAACTGACACAATATTGTTTTCAAATTTGGTAAATAAAATATTTTTGAATGATTATATTGTATATAATTATAAATTTTTCTGAAATTAAATTGTTAATGAATTTGTTGTCAGAAATGATAATACTTGATTTTCATTTATTGTTTTGTAAACCATTGATTTTACCAACATATAAATAAATGAATTTGTAAACTTGGTTATAATTTGATTTGGGATTTAAATGAATTTAAATTGAGAATTTAATTTTCAGTAATTTCAAACTTTGGTTTTAAAATTTTAAAGTGTATATTATTTACAAAAATCAAATAGAACTTGTTTCCAAAGAGTTTTTAAATTTTTTAAATCAGCGCTCTCCTCTTTTATCGCTGGAAAATAATTTCAGTGATGGCAGTCGCATTATCGACAATTATTTTCGAGTTTCGAAGTGGAGAAACCATTTAGTAGCTTCGCTACACTTTTTTTTAGAAATTAATTTGATTTGAATTTCTTAAGTAGGATTTTATTGATATATATATATATAGGTATATTATTTTAAATTTAATTTGACTTAATATATAGTATAAGTATATTTATCTCTAATTTATTTGAAGTTAATTGGGAATTTAATTCTTAAAGGATGATTTTAATTATAAAATAAAGCCAAAATTTTGAATAGATATTTATACTTGAAATAATTGAATTGGGGAAGTTTTATTTGTAAAATACTCAACTGCATTCCAATATAACTTACAATACTATTTAGAAGTTGAATATATAATTGGATAATATACAATATAAAGTAATTGTTTGCGCCAAAATTGGTCACAAACACCTGATATCGTGAAAGCACCCGTTTACGTACACAAGTCAATAATAATCAGCACCGAACTCAGATCTAAGCAACAACAATCGCAATAATTCACGAATAACAATCACAAACATAAGATTTATAGTGGTTCGACGATCGTGCCTACGTCCAGTTTGAAGTTGGTGACTTTATTGATTATCTCTTGATGATTACAGTTGATTATAGCGGATTACAGCGAGTTATATCTCCGATCCTTGATTAAAATGGTAGTAGTGAAATGCAAAGTAGAGTCTGGTAGAGTCTCGGCGCTTCCGAATCCAGATCCCCTTTCCTGAATGACCTGGGGCTCTATTTATAGCTGTAGGAGGCTGATATTTCTCCTAAAATTCCGGTAGACCGCTTCTGGCACGTGAAGGGGCCCACACGCCCGGATTCTGGAAATCCGGGCCCACTTTGGCATCGATTCGAAGTACGTTTGAATCAATCAGAAAATCATCCAATCGTGGTGAAATTTGGCGTGGACATTCTCTAACATGTATGCAAGCTTCTGTGAAAATTTCATGGCATTTGGATCAACGGTTTGGGAGATATGATCGATTCGAGTTGGTATGTTTCGGTTGGTTGTGGGGTTTGAATCGATCCACTTCGAACCGATCGAGTCAAATCGATGGCATCACGTGCCCAAGTGATGACGTGGTGCGCATTTCCAGTGTCAATCCACTTTTCATTCCGAGTTGGCTAGGTCGACTCCATCATTTTCGCCATTTGACTTGCTGGTTTCGAGGGAACGGATTCGAGGCTAGGTGCATTCATGGAGTCGAAGCAGGGGTGTCTTGGATGGATGCGAAGCTCAGCAACGCCTGTGGATTCGAAGCAGGGGGAACATGATGGATTCGATTATGTGTTACAGCGATGGATTCGAAGTATGGTTGCTTTACGGACCTGAGGTACTTTGCCCTGATGGATTCGAAGGAAGGCCGTGGGATGGATACGAGGCTTGGCTACCTGATGGATTCGAAGGAGAGGTGACTTGATGGACTCTTACATGTTGCTTCGGGTGATGGATATGAAGTGGGGTGATCCCATGGATTCGAAGTAAGAGGAGGCCGATGGATTCGAACTCATGATCTACTGATGGATTCGAAGGACTTCCAAGCTTGATGGATTCGAAGTAGATGGAATCGAACCGATGAATGCGAACATGACTTCTGGCCAACGATTTAAACTATGGGGTATCCTATGGATTCGAACCTAAGCAAGGGTTATCTCTCTCAAACTGAATCCATTATAACTTGAGCGTACGAACTCGGATTGACTTGAAACTTGAAATGTGGGCTTTCGTGGCTTTGCTAGCCATGTCCTATCAATTGTAGCCTGATCCGGGCTCGGTCAAAATTCATCGATATCCATTGTGAAGTAGTGTATAACCAATCTTTGAGACGAACTATCTTTCATTTCAGGTCGATCTTTTGGTATCACGACTTTGCCATAAAGCGGGATAACATTTGCCTCCCAAAACATGCCTTGCGGTAGGAAGGTGTGTTTTGTGATGCCATAAGCTGGATGTTCATATCCTACTGATGACCTGCAAAGGAACTGACAGCTTTATATGACCCCAAATGACGACCGTTCGGGATCGAACTATTTGCGATGAAGCGCGGTCGTTCATGGTCAAGCGCCTAACCTCAAATGACGATCGTTTGTGATCGAGTCATTTGAGGTGAAGTGCGACCGTGCGCGGTCAAGTGGCGGATCTCAAATGACGACCGTTCGATCGAGTCATTTGAGTTGAGTTGTGCCGTACGAGGCGAGTTGTGACCGTTCGAGGTCGGGTGCCGTTCGAGGCGAATTGTGACCATTCGAGGTCGAGTGCCGTTCGAGGCGAATTGTGACCGTTCGAGGTCGGGTGCCGTTCGAGGCAAATTGTGACCGTTCGCGGTCGGGTGCCGTTCGAGGCGAGAAAGTGTGCCCGGGAGGGCTTGGTGTTGTTGATACCAGGTTCACGTTCGAGTGGGTCCCTGGATCGTTTGTCCGGGCGGCATATCGCCATCTCAGAGCATGCCTAAGGACCGTTCGCGACCCCGTACACGTGTAAGTCATTTAGCCATTTAAGAATTATCAAAACCAAATATCTATTCAACAGATGAATTCCAAAATAGAAATGTCCAAACAAACGAACTCTAAATGTTCAAATCAAAATGAAACAGTAGCAAAGCAAGGATGTCAAAGTGTAAGTTCCCACTACGAAACGGTCAATGATCATTCAGAGCATGCCTGGGGATCGTTCGCGATCTTGTACATGTGTAAATGATTTAATTGTGTTAGTGGGAAGCTTATGACTTATTCATCGTTATTTCAATCAATTGATAATCAGACGGTGTCCCGGTTCAGGGCCACTTCTGGCTGATGTAGACGGTGGTCGCTCTGGTTCCACTGCTGGAGTTCACCCCCTCACATACTGCAGGAGCATACCGTTCCTGATATGCCTTTCCACCTCGTCCTTCAGATGCTTACAATCATTAGTGTTATGACCTTTCAATTCATGAAATACACAAAACTTATCTGATTTCCTTTCGTCATAGGTTGGATCCCTTCGCATCGGTCTACGATACGGAACCTGCTCCTTGGTGTCCTAATAAATCCATTCCAGACTTTCATTCAGCTCGATGTAAGTGGTGAATCGCGGCTCCCTCCGTTGCCTCTTTGACCTGTCCCCATCATTCTCAGTCTTATGTTTTCCTTCATCCCTTCCTGAGTCCTTTTCGAGAGGCTTTTTGTCTTTAAGCACATAAACTTCTATTCCCTCTCCTTCTTCTCTTTCTGCATTCGCATCCTCTAATCGTAAAAACTTTTCTGCCTCGTTGTAGAATTTCCCTAGATCCATAGGCGGATCTTTAGTCAAAGAATTCTTGAACTTTGTGCCGTCAGCTACTCCGGACACAGCTGCCATCACCACCATAGATGGATCTGCTCGATCCACCGAAGCTGCTGCTGCATTGAATCGCGTAAGATAACTCCTCAAAGTCTCTCTGGCTTTCTGCTTTAGGGTTGCCAGAGTCATCACATTCTTGGGTCTTGTAATGTGAACCTTGAATTGCCTCATAAATCTCTCAATTAAACCATTCCATGTTCCGATGGATCCACTCTCTAGTTGTCTAAACCATAATGCTGCAATATCCGTCAAGTACAATGGAAAGCACTGGGCCATAACCTCCTCTGATGCCCCCCAGCACTTCCATATACCTCATATACTTCGTCAGATGAACCGTGGGGTTCGTTCTCCCGTAATACATGTCCAATGATGGCAACTTGAAATCTAGTGGGTTTCTAGCTTGTCTGATTGCCGGAGTAAAAGGACTCCTATTAATATCCTCTAGATCTTTGTTCACCAAACCGCCTCTCAAAGCTCGCCTAACCATCTCTGCCAACTTGTCGTTGTCTCCAAGATGTAATCTTCGTTCATTATTTTCAACCTGCCCCCCGAGTTCACGAGGGAACACTGGGATCTGCCCGCTTGACTGAGCGTTCACTCCTTTACTACTCCCAGGTTGCGCAAATGCTCCTCTTTCTCTCTCCGAAATTGGATCATCGTTCTCCATGGGTGCGCCTCCTAATCTAGGTGCTATGCCGGATGGTCCTTCTCCGTTTTGGACTCCATTAGCTTCTCTATTCTATGCTCCAGGCTGTCCTATCTGTTGAAATAAACTCCGGATCAACTCCTCTTGTTTCTTCATCATTGTCTCCATTTCGTCCCTAGTGATGAAGATCGACGGTTGATTCTTTCCTGAGGAAGCCTCTTAACTTCCTTGGTGTTCCCTTCTCTCTGGCCTTTGTTTCTTACTTGTTTGTCTCGTCATGGTTCTTAGATCTAGATTCTTAAACCTTCAAATTCAAATTATCCAGAATCAGCCTTCTCAAGTGAAAGCACCAAAATGTTTGCGCCAAAATTGGTCACAAACACCTGATATCGTGAAAGCACCCGTTTACGTACACAAGTCAATAATAATCAGCACCGAACTCAGATCTAAGCAACAACAATCACAATAATTCACGAATAACAATCACAAACACAAGATTTATAGTGGTTCGACGGTCGTGCCTACGTCCACTTTGAAGTTGGTGACTTTATTGATAAACTCTTGATGATTACAGTTGATTATAGCGTATTACAGCAAGTTATAGCTCCGATCCTTGATTACAATGGTAGAAGTGAAATGAAAAGTAGAGTCTGGTAGAGTCTCGGTGCTTCTGAATCCAGATCCCCTTTCCTGAATGACCTGGGGCTCTATTTATAGCTGTAGGAGGCTGATATTTCTCTTAAAAATCCGGTAGACCGCTTCTGGCAAGTGAAGGGGCCCACAAGCCCGGATTCTGGAAATCCGGGCCCACTTTGGGATCGATTCGAAGTACGTTCGAATCGATCAGAAAATCATCCAATCGTGGTGAAATTTGGCGTGGACATTCTCTAACATGTATGCAAGCTTCTGTGAAAATTTCATGGCATTTGGATCAACGGTTTGGGAGATATGATCGATTCGAGTTGGTATGTTTCGGTTGGCTGTGGAGTTCGAATCGATCCACTTCGAACCGATCGAGTCAAATCGATGGCATCACGTGCCCAAGTGATGACGTGGTGCGCATTTCCAGGGTCAATCCACTTTTCATTCCGAGTTGGCTGGGTCGACTCCATCATTTTCGCCATTTGACTTGCTGGTTTCGAGGGAACGGATTCGAGGCTAGGTGCATTCATGGATTCGAAGCAGGGGTGTCTTGGATGGATGCGAAGCTCAGCAACGCCTATGGATTCGAAGCAGGGGGAACATGATGGATTCAATTATGTGTTACAGCGATGGATTCGAAGTATGGTTGCTTTACGAACCTGAGGTACTTTGCCCTGATGGATTCGAAGGAAGGCCGTGGGATGGATACGAGGCATGGCTACCTGATGAATTCGAAGGAGAGGTGACTTGATGGACTCTTACATGTTGCTTCGGGTGATGGATACGAAGTGGGGTGATCCCATGGATTCGAAGTAAGAGGAGGCCGATGGATTCGAACTCATGATCTTCTGATGGATTCGAAGGACTTCCAAGCTTGATGGATTCGAAGTATATGGAATCGAACCGATGGATGCGAACATGACTTCTGGCCATCGATTCGAACTATGGGGTATCCTATGGATTCGAACCTGAGCAAGGGCTATCTCTCTCAAACTGAATCCATCATAACTTGAGCGTACGAACTCGGATTGACTTGAAACTTGAAACATGGGCTTTCGTTCCTTTGCTAGCCATGTCCTATTAATTGTAGCCTGATCCGGGCTCGGTCATAATTCATCGATATCCATAGTGAAGTAGTGTATAACCAATCTTTGAGACGAACTATCTTTCATTTCAGGTCAATCTTTTAGTATCACGGCTTTGCCATAAAGCGTGATAACAATAATTTTATAAATAAAATTTGAGTGCTTATAATAAATGTTATACACTTAAATTTTAATTATAAAAATGTTAATAGAGTTTAGTAGAATAATAAGTTAATCGAATAATTGATGTGATTAATCAAATAAATTTTTGTTTTAAAATTTATTAAATTAGAAGTAAGTCAACTTAATGAAATACCTTGAATTAACATTCGATTATTAAATATTAATAAATTTAAATTGAAAGTTCTATGGTTTAAATTAATTGCTTTACTTCGTTTTTAAATCTGTTTTTTCTTGTTGTTTCCATTCTCCGACTTCCTTCCTTTTTTAGGATGAAAAGTTTTGAGTGGGAGAGAGTGTATCAACCCGTAAATTTTTAATAATTTTATTTTTTTATTTATATATTTAACTGAAATTTTGTGAAATTTTAAATAATAAAATTTGGAAATAAAAATTTAACATTTGGAATACATTTCATTAAACATAGAAATTGCTAAATTTTCATCTGGTAATATTGAAGTTTATTTTTTGTGTAATTTTATTTCAGTTTAAATCAGCTAATAATAGTTGAATTTAAATGTGTTTCGAAACCTAAATATGTCAACATCATAAAATTTATTTAGAGCACTCTGAATAAGACGGCTTAATTCGTTTCGCAAATTTCGAACGTTTCTTGCTCCGTTTGGATTTTTCTGTACGAAATAGCAATGTATATCAGTGTCCTTATCGACTTTTGGTAGGATGATCGTACCATTAATATCTGTACACCGTTTTGATCGTCTCATCGTGATGATCCCTGTGGTATATTCAATTCTGTGTTTTGAAGTCCGGTACACAGGAGAATCCACGAAACAGGTAACCGTATCGGTACCGGACCAGTGACCTGTTGTTTTCTCTTGAGTTAAAGAATTTGAACCTTTTGTTTTCCCCTCCCAATTAAATTATCTACGGTATTGTGTAATACCAATAGACATCCGTAATCAATATTTTCCGTTTTGACCGTCATTGCTCCACTATCCTAATTTATTTGTCGTGTGTCCTTTCATTTGAATAAAAATATATATAAAGAAATATATATATATATATATTATTAATGTTCCTTCCCTTCCCTGCCTATTTTTCAGCCTTCCCCACATCTTCTCATTCTCCCATCTTTTCATTTCCACACAGCGTCTTCCCTATTTCCATGTTTCTCTCTCATTTTCTCCCCCACCAATCTCATGTCTCAGCCTCACGCAACCCACAAACAGCACTTCTGGCCGACCTCCCTCTCTTCAGCAAAGCTCTTGCCGAGCCTTCACGACAGCATCCACCTGCATTTGAAGCTTGACCGAGCAGCCTGTCATCCACCTCAGGCCAAAGCCTACCACACGAGTTCCTTCGACTTCTCCTTCCTGACACCTTATTCTGTTGAGTTTTAGACTAAGTTTATACAAGTTGCCGATAACTTGTTTGTTTATATGTGTATACCTAAGTTGTATAAGTTATATATATTTTATTTAAATTATTTACGGTTTGTTAGTTATAAATATAGGTACCAATATGTATATGTTTGTATTAAATTGCTTATGAAGTACCTCTGAGCCAATACAAATCTTTGTTGTTATATATTTTATGTATATAAACTATGACTTGTTATATATGTACTTCTAACCGAGAACAAGTTTATTAAGTTTTTGTCTCATATATGTATATTATGTAAGTTGATATTTTTTATATAAACTTATATGTTCTAATGTTTTAATTGTCTGTCTATTTATATTGACGTGTGGGTATTGATATATATATATATATATGTATGTATATATGTATGTATGTATGTATGTATATATGTATATATATCTTTTATTTCTAAAGTTTATAATATAGATGTGCAACCTGTTTAGCTATAATATAGTATTATACAAAATCTGTGCTGTCTTTCAATATATATGTATGTATGTATGTATGTATGTATGTATGTATGTATGTATGTATGTATGTATGTATGTATACAGGCTTTCTTTTGTTTATAAAGGAATAAATGTATATAGATTTAAATTATAAAGTTTATAAAAGTGAGTCTAAGCATAGAGTTTTATGATATGTTGGTTGGGTGCTGTGAATATATAGTTTATATGTATATTTATATTAACCTGTTAAACTAAAATTAATTTTTAAATCTGCATGTCTTATAATGTAAACAATGATTTTGGAATATAAATATATATTTAATTTAATATGTGTTTAAATTTAGAATATGATTATATATATAGTTATATATATGTTCACTGATGCCAGTTTTATTCATCGATGCAGTTCTGATTTAATTTTGTCAATTTCCTACTTATCAGCTTTGTTCGTCAATTCGCGCCCATTTCACTTTGCTTCGGGATTCGCGTCTGGATTCATAATTTACTTCGTCGTCAAATCTATCTAGCCTTGAAAAGTGAGAAATCACTTACGATTAACGTTCTTATATTTGTTAAATTTAATTTCAATTGAAGCGACAGTTGAAATATGCTGCTGTTAGTTATTTACATTATTATATATATGCCTTTATATGCTATCTGTTCATCTGTGACATCGAGCACCATTATCTACTATTTATATTGATGATATATTCCTGTTATGTTATAATCATATCTATTATCACTCTGCAAGTTTCCTGCTAGTATAGAATTCACTATGGGTTGAAATGATACATACCCAAACGATCTGTAGAATAGGAGAAAATCATGGGTTAAAATGATCTTTTAAACCCAAGCGATTTTCATTGAATTGAATTTAGGATTGCGGGTTGAAATGATATATACCCATATATATTTAAATTACGAATTGAAATGTTAAATATCTATATCACTTGACCATAGGATAGAAAACTATATACAGACACCACTGGTCTATATATAAATATTATGAAAATGAATTCTATGGTTTTGGAAAGAAATATATGGTTTAATAATATATGAATATTATTTTATATATAGTTAAAATTTTAAATTTAAGCTATGTATAAATCTGTTTAATATAAAATAAGTTAAATAATAAAGTTTGATTTTATTAAAATATAATATGGTTAAGTATTTATTTAAATTATATTTTAATATAGAGCTTATAATGATTTTAATAAATTAAGGTTGAGAAGATAGATTTGAAATTGATTGGAAATTGTATTTAGTTAAGAATTATATTTGATTAAAATCAACTTGGAACTTATTGAATTTGAGATTTTAAAGGATATGATTTTATAACTTGATGTTGGTTTAAAGTGATTAATAAATATTTCAAGTTTGAGTTTTATTTAAATGGTATTGAATTTATTAAGTAAATATTTCAAAACTAAATAATAGTAAATTGAATTAAGATATATATAAAATTATCACATTTAGTTTTGAAATTATAGAATACTTTAAGCTTTGAAATATATATTTGAAATGGTTTATTTGTTGTTCGAATTTGTATTTGAAATTGATATAATTTTGAATGGTTTATTTAGAAGCTAACTTGAAATTAATGATTTGAGATCTGATTAAATTTGAATTTTTGGAATTCGAGTTAATTTGAAATTAATTTGCGTAATTTGAGGAGAACAATTTTATTATATATACTATTTTAATATTTAAATCAATTAAGTGGGAAGTATTATGATTTCAAAGTATTATGTTTCGAAATTATTTTAATTTCAAATGTTTAGTTTCGAAAGTGTTATAACTATGAAGTGCTACGATTTTGGAAAAGATAATTTTATGGAAATGATATCGTATTAATATGGTTTTGAAATGGCAATGATATTTTGGTTTTGAAGTATAAACTATTTTGAAATGACCACGGTGTAATAATAACATTTGGTTGTTAAAGGTACCGGGATCGGAAGTTGTCATAGTCTCTGCCAACTCCGAAAACCACTTTAACAACCGTATACGTGGTGGAGATTCCAGAATGAAGTAGGATGGTGGATACGTTTTATTGAGGTATATACATGGACCCGACTCCCGTGAGTTGGCATAAGGTGGCTAAAACAGGAGCGATTTCGGGCCAATGAGGTAGCTCCTCTTATCGGACACACTCCTTCGATACCATTCTATTACTTTGTGATTGATTGGGTGCACCTTTGATTTTTCGGAGTATGGCTCGAGGTGGGCGATGGTGGCTGCTATGCATTACTTCCTGTCCGGATGCCTAATTGATATATCTACCCTAGCTTTTCCTAGTTGTGTCGTGTAACCTACCCTAGCGTGCCCTGTACAAGTTTGATTTGTGTCGCACCTATGGAGTATCCTCTGGTGGCTTTCCGATCAGGAGGGACTACGACACTGTATAGACTACTGGCACTATAAAATGTGTTAAGGGGGGATATGGGTAACGCTGCTATTTTTAAATATATTATATTTTACTTTAGATATTATTATAATAGCGTATATTACTACATAGTAGATGGTTTAATGGATCCTTAGAGGATGGTTATGCCAAACATCCTTTGATTACTTGTATTTCAACTGTTATTTCACTTGGCTTGGATTTATTGATATAAGAATGTTAATCCTGACTCAAGTGTTTTGTAACAGCCCGATATTTTCAACCATTCGCATCCATACATGTCGGACTTGAATTGCTCAAAGTACAAGCTGAATACAACACTGGGATCAACAAGATAACTAGAAGTGAAATAGATAAAACTAGACAAGCAGATAATCTCCAGCGATTCAAATCTCTAGAAAGTGGAATCCAAATCTGTGAATACTTAAGCTGACCCGAGCGAAAATAAAAAATACAAACACTCGAGTCAGGACATACATACTTATATAATGTAAACCAACTCAAGTGAACTGTAGTAAAGGTACAGGTAACTAAAAGGATGCTTGGGACCGTCCATCCTCTAAGGATCCATTAAACTATTTACTATGTATTAATATTGCGCTATTATAATAATGTCTATAGTAAAATAAACTTACTTTAAAATAGCATCACGGGGTTACCCATATAGCCCCAGACACATAATAGTCCCAGTAGTCCATCCAATATCTGCATATCTCTTGATGGGGAGACTACGAGAAGATATGCATGGGCTACGAGAGAAAACCAAACTCGTAGAAAAGGCTCGATATGGTAGGTGACACGGCACAACGAGGTAATGCCAAGGTAGATACACCAATTACGCACACGGGCTGGTGGTAACGTAGCAGCCACATACGCCCACCTCGGAACATATTCCCAAATCCAGAGGGGTGCACCCAATCAATCACAAAATTAATAGAATAGTATCGAAGAAATGCGTCCGACCAGAGGAGCTACCCCTTTTGGCCGGAGATCGCTCCTGTTTTAGCCACCTTAAGCTAACTCATGGAAGTCTGATCCACGTAATATACCTCAGGAACGTCGCCACCATCCTACTTCATTCTGGAATCTCCACCGCGTACATGGTTGTCAAAGTGGTTTTCGGTATCCACAGAGAGTATGCCCATATCCAATCCCGGTCTCTTTGCCAACCAATCATTATCAAAACCCATGGTTATAATTTTAAAAAATAATATTTTTCACTTCAAAATAAAATATCAGTTCAAATCCAAATCTTAGTCAAAATAAAGATCAACATTTCAATATCAAAATATCATATCCTTTCAAAACTTCATTATCAAATCATTTCAATATATCAAAATATCATATCCTTTCAAAATTTCATTATCAAATCATTACTTGAATTCAAATTCAAATATCCAATTTAAATACCCTTTTAAATTCAAAGATAACATTCATTTATTTCAATTCAAATCATCTTTTAAAATGATTTATTTTACAATTAAATTTATTCATTTAAATCATTTAAAAGTGAAGTTATTATTCTTTCAAGTCAAGTCTTCAATTTCCAAAGTTTCAAACCATTCTGAACTCATTTACTTAGCTAAAAACCATAACATTTAAAATTTCAGCCTTTCGCAGCATTTAAAAAAAGATATTATAAGTTATACTTGAAAACATTTTAATTCGGCAAAGACAGCATTTAAAAACTGTTGTTAAAACTCAGTTTTAGTTGAAATTTTAGTTAAATTCAGCAAAAACAGCATTTCCAGAAATGTTGTAATAGCTCAGGTTTCAAATTTAAGGTTTTTATCAATTTCAGCAAAGACAGCAGACCACTACAGCATTTACAGAACTGCTGTAGTAAGCCTTTATTAAGTTTTAGCCTTCTAAATTTACTACAGCAACTACAACATTTCAGAACTGCTGTAATAGCCTCTTTTGTTCAGTTCTAATTCATCTACAGAAAACATAGCATTTCTGAACGCTATAACAAGTATTTTCCATATTTTAGTGTATTTCCAGCAAATAAATAACTTCAATTAAACCATTTAAACATTATAAAAATTGTATTTTAACATTAGAATGTTCATTTAAAATACTCTTTCAACTTATGATTTTTTTTATAAAGTAACATTTCATAATTAAATCAAATTTCAATAATTTACTAAATAAATTCAGGTGTAAATTTTCTAGCCTTCACATTTTAAATAAATAAACTTAACACTTAAATTTTATTACCATTTTTACAAATATAACTTAATTTCAATTTTTTTTATTTATATAACTCAAATTTCCTTTTTAAACCAAAAACCCAAATTCCCAAACTTAAGTTATATTTCAATAATTCAACCATTTAAACATTCTAAAAATTTTATTTTAACATTAGAATGTTCATTTAAAATACTCTTTCAACTTATGATTTTTTTTATAAAGTAACATTTCATAATTAAATCAAATTTCAATAATTTACTAAATAAATTCAGATGTAAATTTTCTAGCCTTCACATTTTAAATAAATAAACTTAACACTTAAATTTTATTACCATTTTTACAAATATAACTTAATTTCAATTTTTTTTATTTATATAACTCAAATTTCCTTTTTAAACCAAAAACCCAAATTCCCAAACTTAAGTTATATTTCAATAATTCAACCATTTAAACATTCTAAAAATTGTATTTTAACATTAGAATGTTCATTTAAAATACTCTTTCAACTTATGATTTTTTTTATAAAGTAACATTTCATAATTAAATCAAATTTCAATAATTTACTAAATAAATTCAGATGTAAATTTTCTAGCCTTCACATTTTAAATAAATAAACTTAACACTTAAATTTTATTACCATTTTTACAAATATAACTTAATTTCAATTTTTTTTATTTATATAACTCAAATTTCCTTTTTAAACCAAAAACCCAAATTTCCAAACTTAAGTTATATTTCAATAATTCAACTTAACCATTTATTTAACATTTTCCACTTATAGAAAAATCGTCAATCCTTTATTTAAAACACTTTATAATCTGTTTAAATCAAATTATCATAAATTTACATTTTAAACCACTGAAAATTTTATTTATCTAACTTAAATGTCATTTTAAAAACCAAAGTCCAAATTTCCAAATTTAAGTTATATTTCAAAAATTCAATTTAATCATTCAACATTTTAACTTACAGAAAAATCAAAATTTCTTTATTAAAACATTTAAAACTCAATTTAAATCAAATTTTCACAATTTTACACTTTTAAGAATACTTAAAATTATTCAAAATACTCTATAAAATAACCACGGGCCTGTATATGTTTTCTAACCTAGGTCAAGTGATACGGATATATATCATTTCAATCCGCAATTTATAAAGATAAATCTGGGTTCTATCATTTAAAACCCGTAGTCCCAAGTAAAATAAAGTAAATAAAACCGTCCAGGCCTATCATTTCAGCCCATAACGATTTTTTCCTATTCTAAAGTCCGTTCGGGTATGTACCATTTCAACCCATAGTTATTCCTAAACTAACAAGGACTGGCAATGATGAACAGATATAAATTGTAACAGTCCAAATTTTTAACAAGTATTTTTCACTTCTATTTTAAAAACTTTGGGGTTTATTTAAAGTGATTAAAAATAAAGATAAAAAACAATTGACCAAATTTTTAATTAAATAATAAGATCTCTGAAATTTTGACATGGTTAAGAATTAACTTTAATTTGGAAATTTGGGTTTTTGTCGAAGATGGTAAATAACTTAATTTCTAGCAAAATCAAGTTTTAATTAAGAAAACATTAATAGCTTTGGTGGTTAAGACATCTGGGCTATTCACGACAAGTCACGAGTTCGAGTCTCAACACGGTCAGAATTTCAATTTTTTTTTTAGTGTAAATGAACTGGGTAATTACGCGTTAAAAAGGGCGCGTAAATTTAGGGAATAAATACCGTATATGTGTGTGTGTGTATATATAAGAAAACGTATAGAATTGTAATCCGTTATTTCGGTATATTTTGGGCATAAAATATTATAGCTATGGTACACATTCTTAAAAATATGACCTTAGTGTAAATGAGTAAATTTATCAGTGGCATGTGTTTTAGAGGGAAGGAATATTCTAGCATTAAAATCAAATATGTTGCCTCTAAATTCAACGCATTACTTTAAAAATTTGATTTCCATAGATTTTTTTTCCATTCAACGAAATTTATTTCTTGCATTTTTCAAAACACAATTTTCTCCTAAATCTCATTCATGCGCAGTATCCATTCTCCTATCTGCTTGCTTATTTCATATGCGTTTTTCTCTTTACTCATATCTCTTACGTTATTTTTCTCTTTCCAGTAAAATTTACTTCCCAATTTATATATATTAATTTGATTAAATCATTTCCTAAAAGTCTAAACATAAACAGAAAGTTTTGAATTTTTTAAATTTTGTTAAAAGACAACTCAAATTCGCAATGTTAATAAAAAATGAATTTTTTATATTTAAAATACAAAAATTGTAAGCGAATTTAATTTAAGTAATAACTTTGTAAAATTCAGTGTTTTACAGAATGTTAAATTTCGCATTTAAAAAGGGCATGCATTGTAATGATATAAGTAACGTAAAAATGTATAAATTAAAAATGTTACTTTTGCATAAATTTTTAGGTGTATTGTAATGCGTCAGTTTGGCGTATTTTAAAAAATTATATTTATATCTATATGGATTAAAATATCAGCCAGTAGTTTTATAGTAAACGTTACCTTTTCCATAGCTTTCAATTGGGTTTTAACTTTTGTATATGACTTTCTCATTCCAAAATCTTTGCCAATTCTTGCCGTTTCATTTAATAAAGATCAAATTTTCATATAGCTGATCACGCAACTATTAAATGATATAAAATGTTGAAATCAAATTTTCATAAATTGGCAGCATAAATCACGCATATAAAATAACGTTCAAACTAAAGAAACTGGAAAGTAATCAACGCATGCATTCAAATCTGTCCTTGAAGTAGCATCAAAAGCAAATTAATACTTGCTGATTCTTTGTATATAAATCTCTCAGACTATAAAAATAGCACGCAACTTTTAATTGGAAAAATATATATAACGTTACAATCAATTTTCGTATAACCGGCAATAATAAATCACGCAACTTTCTGGTCTGCCTAAATGTTTATTATCACTTGCCATTCTTGCCTGCTTGTTTGGTCCCCTATATTTCGCAAGCCTTATCCATGAATACATAAGAAAGAATTTTATAAATTAAGAATCAATCTCTTGCCTAAATTCACGCATCATTCTAGGAATTCATTAAATCAATATTTTGTATAGCCGGGAGAATTTCAAATTTCATTCGAATTTGCCTATTCAGTTCAAAGCAAATTATATTTGATTACTGTTTTCCTATAATCACGCAAGCCTCCCATATATATTATTGTGCAACTCGCATCTCAGAAGATCTCACGTGCCTTCATAACTCTCAACTTGTTTTCTTATATATATATAAAGCCTCACACAAAAACTTTATATTGCATCTAAAATTTGCCTTCGTTCTTCTTGAGAAATTGCACAGGTATGGCCACATCTCCTTTTTCCCTCTCTGATCTATTTTGACATACATGTCAGATTGTTGTAGGAAGACAAGCTTAGTATCCTTCTTTTGAATTCTATAGAAAATGCATGCATTCCTGTAGTTGTGGCTACTTGAACTTCTTGCGTGATTCTTTTTTTTTATATGAATTGCTAAAGTGTGTCATCTTTGAAAAAAAATGGTAACAAACAAAACTAATATCCTTCATTTGCATACACTTACACGTGCAAAATCACGTTTATTTCAGCAGATAGGTAGAACTTTTTATTACCTAAATTATTTCCAAAATATGCCGTGACTTGTACATTTTGAGTGCATGCTTACGGGGTTTAAAATAGGCAAGCAGACCATGACATTTATTTAGTTTGTATCACCTTGTTTTGTGAATTCATGCATGAGTCATTTTAATAAAATGTTAAAAAAAAAATGCATGTTTTAAAAGATGAGGTAGGAGTGGTTGTGCTATGTTGCGTGTTCAAGTTTTGGGAACCAACATGCTTCACTTTTATTTAACGTGATTTTTTTTATACAGAGAAAGAAAAAAGAAAAAAAAAGAAGAAAAAAAAGGGAAAAATATATATATATATATATATATATATATATTAGTTGCAAATTTCACTATTTTCAATTTCTGAAGAATTTTAGTGTACGCCACCTGTTTGTAGAAAGGGAATAACGTATTGTGTCCACCTTTTTCTTTCCAGCTTTTGCCTAAAACTTTCCACTATAATTTTCATGGGTACGTAAATAGTTAAGATTTCACTGCCTGGCCTTGAGAACGTGGGCAAGTCGAGTAGTGGGAGTGGTCGAGTCAAGTCAAATTCTATTCGTTCCAGTGGTTTCAAAAATTTTGCTTTGGCCGTAATTTTAAAAGTCGCGTATTTGGTATTTGGATCTTATTTTAGATTTGAATCAAGGCGTGGCATCCGCGGAAACCTAATCGTGCCATTTGTACGATCCTTTATCATGTGGTAAAATCGTTTGAATCTGATTATCTGCAGTTTAAAGTGAGTATTTCTCACCAGACAAACATACCTATATTTCTGTGAATTATCGCAAGTGTATTTGTAAATTATTTATTAAATGTCATCTGCCTGTGATATAACGTATGATGTTAAACCCCATTTTAAATTGACACCTCATCAGTTGTTTATCTATTGTAATATTTTTGCAGTTATAATATGTAATTCTTATTTACTGATTAAATCATCACTGCAAGTTCCCTGTAAATTTGAGATCGTTATAGGCTGAAATGATAGGCCTGAACGATAATCATTTGTTCATTTATTTAATTGTTTAATTATTTATTTTTTTACTTGGGATTATGGGTTTGAAATGATAGAACCCGGGGTTTTGTAAATTGCGGATTGAAATGATATAAATCTGTTTCACTTGACCTAGGCCAGAAAACTATATACAGACCCGTGGTTTATATAATGTTTTTCTGAAATATTTTAAATTTATTTTAAAATGGAAGTTTATAATATTCTGGTTTAAATATATTAAAGGTTTTTTATAAGATTTATAATGATTTTGAAAGAGTTAAAAATATTAAATAAATAAATAAATGTTTAAATAAATTTTGGAATATAACTTATTTTGGGAATTTCTGAATTTTGTTAAAAATAAGGTTTCAGTTAAGTAAATAATTGATAAAAAGTTATATTTGGGAATTTAAAACTTGATGGTTAAGTTAAAAGTCTATTACAGCACTTAATTGTTGTCTTTTATAAACGAACTGTTTTAACCTATAGACTTTAGGTAGCATTTCATAAGTGCAACAGAAACTGGGATTTTGATTATTTAAAAATAAATTTATGGAAATAATCTTTGGGGAAATGGGTTTAAATTTTGGAAGTTAATATGTAATTAATAAAAATAAGGAATTGACTTTGAATGGTTTTAAATGGAAGAATTTAATTTTAAAAAAAAGGGTGAGAAAAAGGCAATCAATTCCTAAAATAAATTGAATAGATTTAAATGGACCATTTTATAAAATGACTAATGTTTAAAAACAATATTTTGACATTGAAGGTATTTGAAATTTATTTTGATTTCAAAATACAAATACCATTGTTAAAAAGTTGTAACCACGGGTTATAATAACGTTTGGTTGTTAAAGAGACCGGGATCGGATATCTGGCATACTCTCTGTCGATACCGAAAACCACTTTGACAACCGTGTACGTGGTGGAGATTCCAGAATGAAGTAGAATCGTGGTAACGTTTTCTTAAAGGTAAATACGTGGACCCGACTCCCGTGAGTTGGCATAAGGTGGCTAAAACAGGAGCGATTGACGGATTAATGAGGTAGCACCTCTGATCGGACGCACTTCTTCGTATGCAATTCTATTACTTTTGTGATTGTTTTGGTGCGCACCTTTGATTTGGGAGTGTTGTTCGAGGTGGGCGGTAGCTGCGGCTACGCGTTTCCATCGGTCCGGAAGCGTAATTGGTATATCTACCCTGGCATTGCCTAGTTGTGCCGTGTCATCTACCATAGCGAGCCTTGTACGTGTTTGGTTTTCTTTCGTAGCCCGTGTGGTATCCTCTGGTGGCTTCCCGATCAGGAGGGACAATGATATTGGATGGACTACTAGGACTATTACGTGTTAAGGTGGAAAATGTAAAGCCTTAACGCTATTTAAAAGTAAGTTTAGTTTACTAATAGACATTATTATAATAGCGAAATATTACTACATAGTAAATAGTTTAACGGATCCTTAGAGAATGGGCGGTCCCAAGCATTCTTTAAGTTACTTGCTTTATATTACAGTACACTTGAATTAGCTTACACTATATAAGTATGTATGTCCTGACTCGAGTGTTTATGTTTTATTTTACGCTCGGTTCATCCTGAGTTGCAGTTCAGTCATCATCCCGGAGCTAGGACTTCTGTAGATCCTTTCAAGTTGCTGGCTTCTTTCTGTCCGTTATCTTATTTATGAAGTCAAGACTTTGGGATTTCGGATTTTCTATTTGATGATTTAAACTATATTTGGGATGGAAGACTTTGTAAATTGTATTTGTTGAGACTATTTATAGTGGCTTCATGAACCACTAAGTATTTTTAAATTCCGTTGCGAGTATTCTGATTCTGTGTCTGTGATTCTGTGATTAATTATTTACTGTATATTTTGAAATTTGCCAAATTTTAAATTACAACGCGGTAATTTGAACAATTCAAGTCCGACATGAGCGGATGCGAATGGTTGAAAATACTGGGTCGTTACATTTGGTATCAGAGCTTTGGCTCTAGGCAAAACTTAGAATGTATGGTAAATTTGATTTACAGAATCACTTTCATTCGAGCTTGAATCTCTTCCTTTTGATTCGATTTCCTTTGAATTTTGGAACGTTCCCTGCGGTTCCGAAGTTCGTTCGGGTCCCTCACTATTCATTTTCTTTTGATTCTGGAGTATCCCATAACTCCACTTCGGATGATCTTTATAGTGAATTGGCGGTCTCGCCAATATTCTAATAAAGGGGTGAAACTCCTTTACAATTAGCATTGATTCACCAGAGATTTATATTTAACCTCGGTTTAGATGCTAGTATCTTTGGTTATTCCGAACTCTATCTCTTCGGATCGAATGGTAAATCTACATTCGATCTGACTCTTTAAGTCACGGTTGACCAGGTTAAGGTTGCCCGCGATTTATATAAACTTATCTGGTTCCTTATTCTGTTATTTAACCATCGGATCTTCTGATTCCAACTTATCTTTAAATCAAAATTCTCTTTAATTTGAGTCCTTCAAATTTGAATCTCTGTACTAGTTTTGAAAAAAAATTATTCTTATATTTGGGAAAAATCTAATATTATATATATAAGTATAATTTTCAGAATTTAACTAGTTGTTTAGAGATAATAGTGTTTGATTTTATTTATGGTTTTGTAAACCATTGGTTTTGTCTTATATAAATAATTGAACTATAAAACATGGTTATAAATTTATTTGGAAACAAAAATGAATTTAAAACAAGAATTTAAGAATTTAATTTCTGATATTTTCAAACCTTGTGTTTAAAGTCTTAAAAGGATATATTATTATTTAAATTATTTTCGAATAAAAATTTGTTTCCAAAGAATGTTAAAGTTTTAAAAATCAGTGCTCTTCTCTTTGTCGCTGGAAAATAATTTCGGTGATGACTACAACATCATCGACATTCATTTTCGAGTATCGAAGTAAAGAGACCACGTTGTAGTTTTGCTTCAAAAATTTAATTTATTTGAATTTCTAAATGTGACTTAATTTATAATATATATAGATATATGATTTAAATTTGATTTGACATATGCTATATGTATGTATTTATTTATCTCTAAAGGGTTTGAAGTTAATTGGAAATTTAATTCATAAATTTATGTTAAAAGGTGATTCTAATGATAAAATAAAGTCAAATTTGGAATGAATATTTAAACTTGAATAATATAGTTGGAAAATTTTACTTGTATAATTGCATGCCAATATAACTTACCTAAATCATTCAGAAATTAACTATGTAATTGGATAATGTATAATATAAAAGGATTTTATAAATAAAATTTGAGTGGTTATAATAAATGTTATACACTTAAAGTTTCAGTGACAACAAGACAAATAGAGGTAAATAGGAATAAAATAATAATTGAATAATATACAATATCAAATGGTGTTAAAGGAAATTTAAAAATATATTGGAATAGTTATATTAAATATAATCTACTTAATATGTGCGATAAGATATATTAAGTAGAATATATTTAATAATAATCTGGAATAAAGAAGAATTAAATTTGTTGAATAAAAGATGATTATTATAAATAACTATACAAATTTCTGATTTTAGAAATAATTGGATTATAAGATAATTAATTGGGAAATAGTTAAGATTGATTTAACTTCTGTAAAAATCAAATGAATTAAATCAATTATTGAATATTAATTAATTTAAATTGAATTTATATGGATTAGATATTGAGAAAAATATTTGACATAGATAAGAAAAATATTGAGAGAAATAAATTTAATTATAGTTTGGAATAAAGAAGAAACTAAATGGGGAATTTAGTTTATTTTGGGAAATGGTAAATTACCATTTCAAATTTGGACTAAAATTAAACATTTTAAATTAGAATGTTATAATACCTTGTGTAAAATTTCGATCAAAAAAAATGAATGTTTTTTTTAAGTGTAGGGATATTATACAAGTAAACATGTAAATAAATAAATGTTAAAATTTTAAGTATAAATAGATGAAATCAATGATTAATTTAAAATTGAATTTTTATTGTTTAGATTAATGATTCTAATTTAAGTTTCAATTTAGTTTTCTTTCAGGTTGTTTCTATTCCCCTACCTTCTTCCTTTTCGAGGACGAAAAGTTCTGAGTGGGGGAGAGTGTAACAGCCCAAATTTTAACAAGTATTTTTCACTTGTATTTTAAAAACTTTGGGGTTTATTTAAAGTGATTAAAAATAAAGATAAAAAACAATTGACCAAATTTTTAATTAAATAATAAGATCTCTGAAATTTTGACATGGTTAAGGATTAACTTTAATTTGGAAATTTGGGTTTTTGTCGAAGATGGTAAATAACTTAATTTCTAGCAAAATCAAGTTTTAACTAAGAAAACATTAATAGCTTAGGTGGTTAAGACATCTGGGCTATTCATGACTGGTTATGAGTTCGAGTCTCAGCACGGTCAGAATTTCAAATTTTTTTTTAGTGTAAATGAACTGGGTAATTACGCGTTAAAAAGAACGCGTAATTTTAGGGAATAAATACCGTATATGTGTGTGTGTGTCTATATATATATATATAAGAAAACGTATAGAATTTTAATCCGTTATTTCGGTATATTTTGGGCATAAAATATTATGGCTATGGTACACGTTCTTAAAAATATGACCTAGTGTAAATGAGTAAATTTATCAGTGGCATGTGTTTTAGAGGGAAGGAATATTCTAGCATTCAAATCAAATATGTTGCCTCTAAATTCAACGCATTACTTTAAAAATTTGATTTCCATAGATTTTTTTTCCATTCAACGAAATTTATTTCTTGCATTTTTCAAAACACAATTTTCTCCTAAATCTCATTCATGCGCAGTATCCATTCTCCTATCTGCTTGCCTATTTCATATGCGTTTTTCTCTTTACTCATATCTCTTACGTTATTTTTCTCTTCCCAGTAAAATTTACTTCCCAATTTATATACATTAATTTGATTAAACCATTTCCTAAAAGTCTAAACATAAACTGAAAGTTTTAAAGTTTTTAAATTTTGTTAAAAGACAACTCAAATTCGCAATGTTAATAAAAAATGAATTTTGTATATTTAAAATACAAAAATTGTAAGCGAATTTAATTTAAGTAATAACTTTGTAAAATTCAGTGTTTTACAGACTGTTAAATTTCGCATTTAAAAAGGGCATGCATTGTAATGATATAAGTAACGTAAAAATGTATAAATTAAAAATGTTACTTTTGCATAAATTTTTGGGTGTATTGTAATGCGTTAGTTTGGCATATTTTAAAAAATTATATTTATATCTATATGGATTAAAATATCAGCCAGTAGTTTTATAGTAAACGTTACCTTTTCCATAGCTTTCAATTGGGTTTTAATTTTTGTATATGACTTTGTCATTCCAAAATCTTTGCCAATTCTTGCCGTTTCATTTAATAAAGATCAAAATTTCATATAGCTGATCACGCAACTATTAAATGGTATAAAATGTTGAAATCAAATTTTCATAAATTGGCAACATAAATCACGCATATAAAATAACGTTCAAACTAAAGAAACTGGAAAGTAATCAACGCATGCATTCAAATCTGTCCTTGAAGTAGCATCCAAAGCAAATTAATACTTGCTGATTCTTTGTATATAAATCTCTCAGACTATAAAAATAGCACACAACTTCTAATTGGAAAAATAAATATAACGTTACAATCAATTTTCATATAACTGGCAATAATAAATCACGCAACTTTCTGGTCTGCCTAAATGTTTATTATCACTTGCCATTCTCGCCTGCTTGTTTGGTCCCCTATATTTCGCAAGCCTTATCCATGAATACATAAGAAAGAATTTTATAAATTAAGAATCAATCTCTTGCCTAAATTCACGCATCATTCTAGGAATTCATTAAATCAAAATTTTGTATAGCTGGGAGAATTTCAAATTTCATTCGAATTTGCCTATTCAGTTCAAAGCAAATTATATTTGATTACTATTTTCCTATAATCACGCAAGCCTCCCATATATATTATTATGCAACTCGCATCTCAGAAGATCTCACGTGCCTTCATAACTCTCAACTTGTTTTCTTATATATATATAAAGCCTCACACAAAAACTTTATATTGCATCTAAAATTTGCCTTCGTTCTTCTTGAGAAATTGCACAGGTATGGCCACACCTTGCTTTTATTTATTTTGTTCTTCTTTTTGTTTCATTTGGTCCCATGTCAACACTGCTCGGCTGCTCCACCACCTGTCCTTGCCACATCTCCTGTTTCCCTCTCAGATCTATTTTGACATACATGTTAGATTGTTGTAGGAAGACAAGCTTAGTATCCTTTTTGAATTCTATAGAAAATGCATGCATTCCTGTTGTTGTGGCCACTTGAACTTCTTGCGTGAGTCTTTTTTTGGTAGGAGTGGTTGTGCTATGTTGCGTGTTCAAGTTTTGGGAACCAACATGCTTCACTTTTATTTAACGTGATTTTTTTTTATACAGAGAAAGAAAAAAAGAAGAAAAAAAAGAAAAATATATATATATATATATATTAGTTGCAAATTTCACTGTTTTCACTGTTTTCAATTTCTGAATAATTTCTGAAAAAAATATATATATGTTGCGTGTACGCCACCTGTTTGTAGAAAGGGAATAACGTATTGTGTCCACCTTTTTCTTTCCAGCTTTTGCCTAAAACTTTCCACTATAATTTTCATGGGTACGTAAATAGTTAAGATTTCACTGCCTGGCCATGAGAACGTGGGCAAGTCGAGTAGTGGGAGTGGTCGAGTCAAGTCAAATTCTATTCGTTCCAGTGGTTTCGAAAATTTTGCTTTGGCCGTAATTTTAAAAGTCGCGTATTTGGTATTTGGATCTTATTTTAGATTTGAATCAAGGCGTGGCATCCGCGGAAACCTAATCGTGCCATTTGTACGATCCTTTATCATGTGGTAAAATCGTTTGAATCTGATTATCTGCAGTTTAAAGTGAGTATTTCTCACCAGACAAACATACCTATATTTCTGTGAATTATCGCAAGTGTATTTGTAAATTATTTATTAAATGTCATCTGCCTGTGATATAACGTATGATGTTAAACCCCATTTTAAATTGACACCTCATCAGTTGTTTATCTATTGTAATATTTTTGCAGTTATACTATGTAATTCTTATTTACTGATTAAATCATCAATGCAAGTTCCCTGTAAATTTGAGATCGTTATAGGCTGAAATGGTAGGCCTGAACGATAATCATTTGTTCATTTATTTAATTGTTTAATTATTTATTTTTTTACTTGGGATTACGGGTTTGAAATGATAGAACCCGGGGTTTTGTAAATTGCGGATTGAAATGATATAAATCCGTATCACTTGACCTAGGCTAGAAAACTATATACAGACCCGTGGTTTATATAATGTTTTTCTGAAATATTTTAAAATGGAAGTTTATAATATTCTGGTTTAAATATATTAAAGGATTTTTGTAAGATTTATAATGATTTTGAATGAGTTAAAAATGTTAAATAAATAAATAAATGTTTAAACAAATTTTGGAATATAACTTATTTTGGGAATTTCTGAATTTTGTTAAAAATAAGGTTTCAGTTAAGTAAATAATTGATAAAAAGTTATATTTGGGAATTTAAAACTTGATGGTTAAGTTAAAAGTCTATTACAGCACTTAATTGCTGTCTTTTATAAAACGAACTGTTTTAACCTATAGACTTTAGGTAGCATTTCATAAGTGCGACAGAAACTGGGATTTTGATTATTTAAAAATAAATTTATGGAAATAATCTTTGGGGTAATGGGTTTAAATATTGGAAGTTAATATGTAATTAATAAAAATAAGGAATTGACTTTGAATGGTGTTAAATGGAAGAATTTAATTTAAAAAAAAAGGGTGAGAAAAAGGCAATCAATTCCTAAAATAAATTGAATAGATTTAAATGGACCATTTTATAAAATGACTAATGTTTAAAAACAATATTTTGGTGTTGAAGGTATTTGAAATTTATTTTGATTTCAAAATATAAATACCATTGTTAAAAAGTTGTAACCACGGGTTATAATAACGTTTGGTTGTTAAAGAGACCGGGATCAGATATCTGGCATACTCTCTGTCGATACCGAAAACCACTTTGACAACCGTGTACGCGGTGGAGATTCCGGAATGAAGTAGGATGGTGGTGACGTTTTCTTTAAGGTAAATACGTGGACCCGACTCCCGTGAGTTGGCATAAGGTGGCTAAAACATGAGCGATTGACGGATTAATGAGGTAGCACCTCTGATCGTTCGCATTTCTTCGTATGCCATTCTATTACTTTTGTGATTTTTTTGGTGCGTACCTTTGATATGGGAGTGTTGTTCGAGGTGGGCGGTAGCTGCGGCTACGCGTTTCCATCGGTCCGGAAGCGTAATTGGTATATCTATCCTGGCATTGCCTAGTTGTGCCGTGTCACCTACCATAGCGAGCCTTGTACGAGTTTGGTTTTCTCCCGTAGCCCGTGCGGTATCTTATGGTGGCTTCCCGATCAGGAGGGACTATGATATTGGATGGACTACTGGGACTATTACGTGTTAAGGTGGAAAATGTAAAGCCTTAACGCTATTTAAAAGTAAGTTTGTTTTACTAATAGACATTATTATAATAGCGAAATATTACTACATAGTAAATAGTTTAACGGATCTGTTGGGCGAATTTTCACCCAGAAGATCTTGAGACCGAGAAGCGTCAGTTTAACCCGGACTCGCAACCTGCATTCCTTCCGGTTCCTAAGTCCATTCGGCGTTCCAAGCACAAGTTCATTCGGCAATTCAAGATATATACCATTCGGCCCATGCATACTTTCCTCCAAGAACATTCGGCACAAGGCCATGCCCCATTCGGTCAAACACATCCGGTCCTCCAATCTCACCGTGCTCCAACCTCCACCACCGGACCATTCATAGCCGGACCAACACCACCGAATCAACCCTACACCGGTCCATTGCCTACCGGACCAAACTCCCAGCCGAACCACACGTGTCCAACCTTCATGCCGAACCAACTTCCATCACCAACGACCACCGGTCCAAAGCTCCACCGATCCAACCTTCTCCAACCACTACCGAACCAAGCCTCGCCGAACCAGAACGCTGCCAGGCCAGATTGCTTCAGCCCAGGCCCACCAGCAGCTATATACATCCAAGACCCCTGCCCCCAACCTCACTCTATAAATAGAGGGGCAGGGGTACAACAATGGCAGACAAGTTTGAGAGCTCAAGCATGGAAGGAACTTTCAAACTACTTTCATATACTTGTACACAAAGCATTGTACTTGTAATCTGAAACAAAGAAGATAATAACATATAAAGTGGACGTAGGCACGTTCTGGCCGAACCACTATAAATCTGTGTGTCTTTTACATTTCAGCCCCTGCTTTTTTCATATTTACATAACTCATCTAAATCATTAAGAATCACATAAAATCAACTAAATCACACGACTTGGAGGTGTTTGCCCATTTTCTGCGCAAACATTTTTGGTGCTTTCACTGAGGAGGTTTGAACTCGAAGCTTCAGCTTCCCTCATTCAGCCTTCTTTCCCAATAGCACCCTTCATTGCCTAGGAAACATGACTTCCAGGCCAAGAAAAGACGCCAACAAGGGAAAGAACGTTGCAACTAGCAGCGCTCCAAATCCAGTGGACCCAGATCAAGAGAACCATCCCACTACAGCAGCAGTGCCACATGTAGATCAGGCAATTCCAACAGCCCCTGCCGCGGAACAACCGGCAGCAATCACTAGAGCAGACCTAGACAGAGTTGTGGTGGAAGTGACTAAACGCTTCGCATCCCAACAAGAAGCTTTGGTGAACCAACTCATGTCACGCTTGAGGGATGTCGAAGAATCCAACCGCAACACTGAATCATGGGATGAATCTCAATCTGGAGGGTCTCGGAGACAGCAAAGGTCTTCCCTCTTCGAGGAAGCCATCAACAGGAACAACAATGATAGGGGCCGCGCCCGGACTCAGCCCGAACTCCGACTCGAGGAAGCGCTTGGAACCGAATCCAGTGGGGGAGGCGCCAGGCGAGGGTCGGATGTAGCTGAGCCAGTCATGCCACCTAATCATAGAAACCCCGCTGAACGGAGCCGAGCTAGAACGCAGCCCGAAGTTGACCCCATGGAAATGCTCGAAACAGAACCCCACAGGGGAAGATCAAGGCAGGGGGCAACTGTAGCTGGTCCTAGCATGCATCCGAGCAGCCAGAGGCAACCACTGGATAACGTCAGAAGTGATAGACTATACCATCCCTACAGGTCATCTGGACGAGATCGATCCCGCAAGGAAGAACCAAGTTCATTTCTATCCGCTCCAAATTCTGATGAAAGAATGGCACGATTATTCGGAGAATGCGTCCAACGGGAGCTAAGGGAACGAGGAATAGGCGCTAGGGTCACCAGCCCCTTCACCCGTAATATCGAAACTGCCATCACCCCCCGGGAATGGAAAATGCCAACCATGGAACCTTACAAGGGAACTTCTGACCCCATCGTACACTTACAAAGATACACCCAGCATATGCTCATGAGCGGAGCAACAGAATGGGTGCTGTGTAAATGCTTTCCGCTATTCCTAACATATCTAGCTACCTCCTGGTTCTGCCATCTACCCCAAGGATCTATCAGCTCATGGGAGATGTTGAAAGAAAGGTTCATTAGCCAGTTCCGCATTCATGTAGAACAACCCAAGGATGCTTATTCTCTATCCAATGTCAAACAGAAATCCGGAGAGACACTGCAACAATATCTAACCCGGTTCAACGCCGCAGCGGCCGCAGTCCAAGATGCCGATGAGAAGCTCACCCTAATGGCCCTCTGTAGTGGTGTACACCCAGATACCAAGTTCGCTAGAAGACTAACTAAGGAAAAACCAGCTACTTTACCTGATTTCTTCCATGAAGTTGGAAAATATATGAGACTTGAAGACGCCGCCACTGAGAGGCAGTCAGGGCAAAAAGGTAAGACAACTTCGGACAAGGTTCCCGCTGCAGCTAAGGACACTCGAGGAAATGAATCTAGAGACAATGCTGGGGGCAGGAAGGTTGAAAAACGCCAATATCGACCAGGACCAAGATTTGACTCCTACACTCCTTTGAATGAAACAATCGAAAACATCTTTCCAGCCACCCAGGGCGAACTCGGATACAAGCGCCCCCCGCACAAGAAAGAATCTGATAACGCACTCAAGTCTGGAAAGTTCTGCTACTTCCACGAATCCCACGGACATGACATCAATGAATGCCACCATCTCCGGGACTTGATCGAAGAACACATCAGAAGAAGAAGGCTGGAATGCTATGTGAAAGGTCAGAACAGGACTCCAACTCCTGCCAATGAGAACTCAAAGCGACCCCTCCCAGAAGTAGGCGGAGGGAATCGCAACACCAGTGGCTCTAGTCAAGAGAAGATAGTGGTCCATACCATCTCGGGAGGACCACACATCGCCGACAGAAGCTGGGCAGAGATGGAAAGATACGGCAAGTCACTTAGAAATGCTGAAGGCTATGTTAACTCCATTATGGAAGAACGCCACCCCAAACGGAAAGAGAGTGACGACATCGTATTCAGTAGGCGTGATTTAGAAGGAAGACAGTATCCGCATATGGATCCCATGGTCATCTCTGCCTGGTTCGGTCCACCTAAAGTTTTCCGAATTCTAATAGACACAGGAATCTCCGTAAATATCCTATTCAAGCATGCTTTCGACAAAATGAAGCTGTCAATGAAGGATGTGTCTCCCTGCAATAAACCCCTGCATGGTTTCACTGGAGATGCGAAAATGCCCCTCGGGCAACTTGACCTCTTCGTCGAAATAGGAAGTCATCCCCGCTCCGTTGTGCGAAAACAAACGTTCGTACTAATAGAAACCACTCGGCCTACAACACCTTCTTGGGAAGACCAGCCTTATCTGACTTCCAAATTGTCCTAGCCCCGTGGTGCCTAAAGATGAAATTCCCAACAGATAACGGAATAGGAGAAGTTGAAGGAGATCAAGACGCCGCTCGAGATTGCTACGTAACTGAAACTTCGCAATAACCGTAGAAAGAATAAAGGGAAAGATGCAAAGACTACTCTCTGCATGAAAAGCTTGGAAGCATAGCAACTAAAGAAAGCCCCTCCTCTTCGATACACCAGCGATCCTTTCAATGAACTAGACCCCAGGGATAAGGAGGAGGAGGCTACCGCTGAGCCTGCAGAGGCCATGGAATTCGTATCTATAGAAAAACATGATTCAAGTAGACTATTAAAAATAGGATCTCAGCTAAAAACAGAATTGAAGGATCAACTCATTGACTTTCTCCGCCACAACTTAGATGTATTTGCGTGGACACATGCCGATATGACAGGAATCTCCCCAGACATAGCATGCCACATGCTGAACATCGATCCCATCAAGGTACCATAAAGTAGAAAAGGAGAAGCATGGGAGCAGAACGATCAGCAGCCCTCGATGAGGAAGTAAAGAACCTACTTGCTAATGACTTCATACGAGAAGCCATCTACCCAGAATGGATCGCTAACCCAGTACTAGTAAAGAAAGCTAATGGGAAGTGGCGAACATGCATTGATTTCTCCAACTTAAATGACGCTTGCCCGAAAGACTGCTTCCCGCTCCCCCGAATCGATCAACTTGTGGACAGCACTGCCGGGCACGAACTTTTATCTTTTATGGATGCATACTCCGGATACAACCAGATTCCCATGCACGCTCCCGATCAAGACCACACTAGCTTCATCACTGACCGGGGGTTATATTGTTACAAAGTCATGCCTTTTGGACTCAAAAATGCCGGAGCTACCTATCAGCGTCTCGTCAACAAGATGTTCGCGGAATTAATAGGACGAACTATGGAAGTATATGTGGATGACATGTTGGTAAAGTCCAGGAGAGCCGACGATCATGTAAGCCACCTGAGCGAGATGTTTCAGGTACTTCGCCGATATGGAATGAAGCCGAATCCTCTAAAGTGCTCCTTCGGAGTGTCATTAGGAAAATTCTTAGGATTCATCGTCCATGCCAGAGGAATTGACCCTGAACAAATCCGGGCTCTAAAAGAAATAAGGATACCTTCCACTCGAAAAGAAATGCAGAGCCTAAACGGTAAGGTGGCCGCCCTAAGCAGATTCATTTCCAAAGCAACTGACAAGTGCGTCCCTTTCTTCGAAGCACTCAAGAAAGACAAAGGAAAGTTCGAATGGACCGATGAATGCTTAAAAGCCTTCCTTAACCTGATCGAACACCTTCAGAAACCTCCAGTACTCTCAACTCCAAACGAAGGCGAAGAGCTATACTTATACCTCGCTGTATCATCTCATGCTCTAAGCGCTGCCCTGGTAAGAGAAGAAGACCGCACACAACGCCCGGTATACTTTATAAGTAAGAGATTTACATGGGCAGAAGCCAGATATCCTAAACTTGAGAAATTGGCATATTGTTTATTGATCGCGTCACGAAAACTGCGACACTACTTCCAATCTCACTCCATCAGAGTTCTAACCGATCAACCACTAAGACAGGTGCTCCATCGTCCCGACACTTCTGGACGACTCCTCAAATGGTGCATTGAACTAAGTCAGTATGACGTCACCTACCATCCTCGCACCGCTATCAAGGGGCAAGCCATGGCCGATTTCATTGCCGAATTCACTACCAACGAAGGCAAGGATCAGTTTGAAATAGCAAAAAATATCAAGTGGAACCTCTTTGTAGATGGAGCATCGAACGAACAAGGCTCGGGGGCAGGTATTGTGATAATCACCCCCAGGGGAAGAAAGCTGTACTATGCATTAAGGTTGGAATTCGCGGCCACTAACAACGATGCGGAGTATGAGGCAGTAATAGCGGGATTGGAGCTTGCCTTAGAAATTGGAGTCAATTCTTTATGTCTTCATAGTGATTCTCAACTTATCGTAAACCAAGTACTAGGAGAATTCCAGACACGAGGAGAACGACTCACAGCATATCTAAAGAAAACCAAACTGCTACTCGATCAATTGGACCATTATCTAATCAAACACATTCCTCGAGAAGATAACCAAGAGGCCGATGAACTAGCAAAGCAAGCTAGTATGAAGAATAGCACCATTTCCGGAGCACTAGCCATCTCAAGGCAGCTAGCCCCAAGTTTCGAACAAGTGAATCTGATAACTGCAATCGAAGAAGGAACTTGGATGACTCCTATCCGGAAATATTTGCAGGACGGCACACTACCAGACAAACGTGATGAAGTCAGGAGAATTTTGAGGAAAGCTCCCCACTACACAATACAAGAAGGCATCCTCTATCGGCGTGGCTTCTCTAGCCCCTTATTCAGATGCGTCGTTGGAAGGGAAGCCAAGGAAATCTTATTCAACATCCATCAAGGAAGTTGCGGAGATCACACTGGAGGGCAGACTCTGGCGAAAAAGATACTCCGATATGGATATTACTGGCCCACACTAAACAAAGACGCCTTAGACTTCGTCAAGAGATGCGACAGATGTCAGAAATTTTCCAAGATTCCTCGACTACCCACAAATGAGATTACTCAAATGACCAGCCCTTGGCCCTTTGCTGTATGGGGAATTGATTTAATTGGCGAACTGCCAACGGGCAGGGGCGGAGCCAAATATGCTATAGTGGCAGTCGATTATTTCACCAAATGGGTGGAAGCGGAACCCCTAAATAAAATATCTTCAGTAAAAGTTATCAACTTCTTGATCAAAAATATTCTGTGCAGGTACGGAGTACCACTCAAGATCATATCGGACAACGGACTCCAATTTGACAGCGAAGAATTCGCCGACTGGTGCAAAGAGCATGGAATTCATAAAAGCTTCTCATCAGTAGCTTATCCTCAGGCAAACGGACAAGTCGAAGCTGTCAACAAAATTCTCAAAACCCTAATCAAGAAGAAACTTGAAAAGTCAAAAGGCGCTTGGGTGGACGAACTTCCTACGGCACTTTGGGCCTACCGCACATCTTTCAGAACATCAACGGGACATACTCCTTTCTCTTTGGCATACGGATCGGAAGCAATGCTCCCTGTTGAGACTATTGTTCCTTCCCACCGTAGGATCCACTACAATCCAGAAGAAAACGAAGAACTCCTCCTCATGTCTTTGGATCTGATTGAGGAAAGGAGAAACGATGCAGCACTCAAAGCAGCAGCTCACAAACAAAAAGTGGCAGCACTATACAACTCCAAAGTCAAGCATCGCATCTTACAAGAATGAGATCTTGTCCTCAGGTGAATCTTTCCGCGCCCCGGGGCACTGGACCCCATCTGGGACGGACCATATGTAATTCGTAAAGATCTCCACAACAGAGCTTATATTTTGTCAACAGTGGACGGAGAGGTGTTCCAGAGGGCATGGAACATCCGACACCTCCGTCGATACTTTTCTTAACTTGTACTGCCCATATGAAGTGAATTAACAAAGAGAATCAGTGGATGTAGGCATTTTCATGCCGAACCACTTTAAAAAATCTTGTCTCTTTTTAACTTGTTCCTTTATATCTTGGCTGCTTGTTAAGCTTTATCCTTTTCTGTTGAACAAAATCCTATGGCATCTCCACTCAAGACGCACCACGGCTTCATCTGGACAAGGCCTAACATGTACGCTACGATTCTATGCACTCGCCAATGAGACTCTTTTGCTCCAGCATCCCTCTGCTGCGGGTTAACTCATTGCTCGCGACTGCCCTCAAAGCCAACTGTAATGAGCCGATTATAAGTCATCATAAAGGCCGACTATAGCCGATGGCAGCTCATTACGGCGTTCGGCTCGCCGGCAACTGTGAACCTACTTTAAGCCCCAACATAAGGTGTGGCCAGCCAGGGGTAGTTCACGGCCAACGGCACCCACGCCAGCCGGCCACGGTAAATCGAATAATACCCACGATTACGGACCATAATGGTTCGGGTAGTTACTGTGCGCGATCTCGGCTCCGGTGTGTCTTAAGTGCGGCTGTGGTAAAAAACAAAACTCCCCGCGGAGGCGTAAGATGGGTGACAAATGTCTCCAAGACCCACAGGTAGGGAAAGTGACTACAAAACCCGTTTGCCACGAACTTAAGCACATCGACGGCCTTCCGTGACTGGAAGTTTTACTTTTCCCATATTTCCATTTCATTTAAATACTTTTCTCCTATCCTGTATAACAAACTCTAAAGTACAGGAAACCAAATAGGGAGCATTCACTCATGAGAATCTAAGCCTGCGTACTGGGTGGCAAGGTACTCAGCTATATCCATGATCAGTTACACAAGACGCTCAAAGCTACCACCTGCAACTAAAACATGAAGGGCGGTACTCTCTTCTCTTGTACATAAATATGTAACCATAGTTTATTCATACATCACACCAACATTGCAAAACATGAAATTATACTTCAAGCAACAGCTTAACATCAAACACAACTAAAATCACAGGCATATGCATACTTCTCACACACCACATCAAAATGACAAACAACATTTAAACATAGCAAAATCAGCTTATGTCATAAAATCACATAAAGTTATTCTTTGCAAATAATATTATTACAGTCACATCAATGTTTTGGACTAACATAAACAGCGATAAAAGGAAATAAAAAGGTGGCCAAATCCGGACAAGTAACCAGCTGCATCCACACTTCGCTCTCATCCTACCAACTCCCCCAAGCCTACTTGGCCGCAGGGTCGGAGCTCCCAGCGTGTTGATCGGAAGTTCCACCTGTCTAATTCAGAAGAGGAATTCATTAAACAAACGATAAATGATCAAGTTATGGAAACTCAGAAAGAAAAGGAAAAGAGAAGAATAACTCACCAGCGTCCGCCGCTTGATCCTCATCCTCCAGTTGCACCCCCGCTTCCTCCGCAGCAAGCAACCGCATCCCCTCCGTCACCGCCGCTTGCTCCTCTTTCGAGAACTGAGCAATGACCACATCCAGACTAAAAGCCACCCCACCTTCCTTACCCGCATTGACCCTGGCCTCCTCTAAAGCCCGAAGATATATCTTGGCCATGACCCGGGGATAGTCATCCATCCAAGACAAGCTGCCCTCCTTCCAAGTGCGGAAGTACATGTCCTGCAGCATCTCGTCCATCATCCCCTCATTCTCCTCAAACTCCCTCACCCGGGACTCGGAAGCCTGCAACTTGGCGACAGCGACATCCCTCTCTGATCGGTATCTCAAGCGGTCAGCCTGGAGAGACCTCCTCATCTCCTCCATCTCCTCCTTTAACTTGACTTGAGCCATCTCCCGGCCTCAAGCCTCCCAGACAACTCCTCTACCTGCTCAAGATCCGCATTCCGAACCTCATCCACTGTCGCAATGGCCATGTCAATCCGCTCCTTACAGGTGGCCTCCATCTTCCATAGTTCTGCCTTACTAGCCTTTTCCATGGTCTCTTTCAGTCGCCTGGAGGCTTCCTCGTGCTGAGAAATCTGAACGGCTTGACCGGCAAGCTGTTTGGCCTGATCGGCAACCTTCAGCCGCAACCGAATATTAGCACTCCCAATCTCCTCCCCGGCCTTGACCAATTGAGCATGATACTTCATTAACTTCTTGGTTTCTTCGGCCACCCGATCGATATTAGCTTTGGCTTCGTCTCCCATGGTAACTACCTGAGTGGTAAGCAGATCAAGATCTAGGGACTTAGCCTCGTCTAGCACTCGTACCATGCGGTTGCGGGGAAGAAGGTGCTCACCCGTGGCCTCATCAAATGAAATATCCCGAGAGCTTGGATCTAAATCAGGATGACCGGCAAAGGGTTCGCGAGGCACGTCAGGACGCCTTATACGGATAACAGTGGGATTCTTAGAAGGAGGTGGAGGGGGGATAAACTCCGTGCACTCCTCCGTGGTATCACGAGGAGACTGAACAGGAAGCTGCGGACCAGGGGAAGGCTCAAATAAGGAACGACTCCTCTTCTTTTTCTGAATGCTCTCTTCAATGACCCCAAGAAGAGGACGGTATTTGACCACGTCCCCAGGACGACCAGTAAGAGGCTTCGGCTTATCAGAAGCTCTCATCAACTTGAACTGTTCAAGGCGGTGTCGAACGTCTGACGTCTTAGCCGCCTGGCCTGCCCCTGGAGTAAAAAACAAGTGTTATGAACGTACGACGACCCATAATTCAAGAAACATGTTAAGTTAAAAAGAAAGAAAAAGTAAGAATGCACATCTATTATACAAACCCTGCGGAGGAGTGGGATACTGCAATAAGTCCTAAATCTCATTCCAGGACGGAAGTGAACCATAAAATATTTCTAAGTCCCTATCGTAAATGGAATCGACAGAGGACAAAAGTTCGCCTTGCACCGCCGGAGTCACCCTGGCTGAGGAGCCCTTAGGGGATAGGTCGGCACCAGCCCCGACCTTGCCAGTCTCCTTCGCCTTCTCCGCTTCCGATTCTCCCTCCGATTCCCCGAAGGCCTGGCGGAGAGCCTCATCCAGTTCAGAGTCTTGCCCAGAGGTTAAGGCACCAGCACCACTACCACCCTGACCATCTCCATCTCCTCCGCCCTCCGACTCTCCTTCCATACCGCCTCCTTCGCCCTCTTCCACACCTTCCTCCTCCGGGATGATCGGGCAAGTACAAGGAGAGGGGCCCTCAGACTCCTTAAGCTTCTTGCCTCCCACGACGGGATGTTGTGCAAAGGGCTTCCTCTTGCCACTCTTCACCGTGGCCCCCTCCTTAGCTTTAGCGACCTTCTCCTCAGCTGTGTCCCTCTGCTTAACCACGGACTGGTGCGACTGGATCAAGTTGTACTCCAAGAGGGTAGCGTTCCTGATCAGGAACGAAGCCGACCTGTCCTGTGCGGGAATGGCCTTTATTTCAGCAGCCATCCGCGCCAAAGAATCATCTTCCACGACTGCAATGCCACCTGTCGCTAGCAAGAAATAGAAGCGTGTCAGAAGAAGCACTACAGTCAGAACATGGAAAATATAAATGAAATTCATCTTACAGCCGGAAGTGAAAAGGCGGAAAGAAACAGAATCGTCCTTGATAAAAAACCATTCTTTCTTGAACATGGTAAACTTTGAATATAAGTCCAAGACCGGTTTGAAGGGCACGGCCGCTTCTAGACTAATATACGGAGACCCCTTCTTGTAGCCTCTCAGGTTATACAAATATCGAATTTCCCGGTTAGAAGGAGGGAGCCCGTACCTCCTCTGGAAGATAACGAAAAGGCTCACCAGAATGGCATAAGAGTTCGGCTGGAGCTGGAATGGAGCCACCTTCAAATATGTGGTAAAGCTAACTATTTAGGCATTGATAGGAGGGATAGCACCACACATGCAATGATATCTGCTGTAAGCAAAGTAGCCTTCGGGGGGATTATACGGCATCACTCCATCTCCCGGCAACAGCATGTGAGCCTTGTCTATCCCGAAGGAACGGGATATAACATCAAGTTGCTCCTCCTTTAGGGAGCTAGGAAAGCAATCGGGAGGGGAGACCAGAAGTTCCTGGGGACCGTACCCGTCCACTAACGACCTCGGAGCAGGCCCATGTCGCACCATGCCCTGGTTGGGCTGGGGGCACGGAGGAAGATGACTCTCCTCTACCTTTAGACTTCTTTTTATCCGATCGGGTTTCCGCTTTGCGAGACATTTTCTGCAGCACAAGAAAAACATGGTGTTAGAACAAGAAGTGTAGGAACATGAACAAGCGAGTATCTAAAGCAAGCGTATAAAAGCCTAAGATTTCGCTCAAGATTCAAGTTCCCGAGTCTCATTCGGCATAAGCCCCATCCAGTATTGAAGGTGTGTGTTCATTCGGTGGCCAAGGTTTGCAATTCTCATTCGGTATATGCTTCATTCGGTAGTCCCATTCGGCATTGTAAGTTCATTCGGCTATGCAAACACACATCTTCATTCGGCAGTGAAAAAAAAAACCTTTCGTGTTTATTCGGCGAAAGGACATGCACCTGATACGAAGCTGATTCGGCAAGGGACTGATTCGGTATAGGATTGATTCGGCTCTCACTCTGATTCGGCAAAGGTTTGATTCGGTATAAGGTTGGTTCGGCTCTCGTTGGTTCGGTAAGGAATAACTAAGGGGGGTTTAGCCCCTATATATAGACGAGGGCAGAGGCACCGGACCAACCGGTTCAGCATACCGGACCAAACCAAAACCGAATGAAGCTACCGAACCGGCGAAGACCAGAAGCAGGGGGCATGCAAAGCGCCTCGCTCAGATAAGTACCGGACCCTAGGATCTACTGATAAAATAGAGATTCTGAAAACGATGAATAAGTAGTAAATTCTCACTAACATGGGTAAATCATTTACACATGTACGCGACCACGAACGGTCCACAGGCATGCTCTGAATGGCTATTGACCCTATCGTTGTGAGAATCTACACTTTGACATCCTTTCAAAATTCATCGGTTGGATGGATATTTAGATCTGCTAATTCTAAAATGGCTAAGCTACTTACACATGTACGGGGTTGCAAACGATCCTTAGGTATGCTCTGAGCTGACGATAAACCATCTTCGCAAACGATCCAGTGACCCACTCGAACGTAAACCTGGCATCAATAATGCTAAGCCCCCTCGGGGCACACCTACTCGCCTCAAACGGCACCCGACCTCGAACGGTCGCACTTCATCTCAAATATTTCGATCCTAAACGGTCATCATTTGATCACAAAAAACTGTAAATTCCTTTGCAGGACATCGATGGGACAGGAACATCCAGTTCATGGCACTACCAAACACGCCTTCCTACCGCAGGGAAACAAAGCGCGACACATGCAAGCACGTGTCCCACTTTGGGGGGCAAATGTTGGGCGAATTTTCACCCAGAAGATCTTGAGACCGAGAAGCGTCAGTTTAACCCGGACTCGCAACCTCCATTCCTTCCGGTTCCTAAATCCATTCGGCGTTCCAAGCACAAGTTCATACGGCAATTCAAGATATATACCATTCGGCCCATGCATACTTTCCTCCAAGAACATTCGGCACAAGGCCATGCCCCATTCGGTCAAACACATCCGGTCCTCCAATCTCACCGTGCTCCAACCTCCACCACCGGACCATTCATAGCCGGACCAACACCACCGAATCAACCCTACACCGGTCCATTGCCTACCGGACCAAACTCCCAGCCGAACCACACGTGTCCAACCTTCATGCCGAACCAACTTCCATCACCAACGACCACCGGTCCAAAGCCCCACCGATCCAACCTTCTCCAACCACTACCGAACCAAGCCTCGCCGAACCAGAACGCTGCCAGGCCAGATTGCTTCAGCCCAGGCCCACCAGCAACTATATACATCCAAGACCCCTGCCCCCAACCTCACTCTATAAATAGAGGGGCAGGGGTACAACAATGGCAGACAAGTTTGAGAGCTCAAGCACGGAAGGAACTTTCAAACTACTTCCATATACATGTACCCAAAGCATTGTACTTGTAATCTGAAACAAAGAAGATAATAACATATAAAGTGGACGTAGGCACGTTCTGGCCGAACCACTATAAATCTGTGTGTCTTTTACATTTCAGCCCCTGCTTTTTTCATATTTACATAACTCATCTTAATCATTAAGAATCACACAAAATCAACTAAATCACACGACTTGGAGGTGTTTGCCCATTTTCTACACAAACAGGATCCTTAGAGAATGGGCGGTCCCAAGCATTCTTTAAGTTACTTGCTTTATATTACAGTACACTTGAATTAGCTTACACTATATAAGCATGTATGTCCTGACTCGAGTGTTTATGTTTTATTTTACGCTCGGGTCAGCCTGAGTTGCAGTTCAGTCATCATCCCGGAGCTAGGACTTCTGTAGATCCTTTCAAGTTGCTGGCTTCTTTCTGTCCGTTATCTTATTTATGAAATCAAGACATTGGGATTTTGGATTTTCTATTTGATGATTTAAACTATATTTGGGATGGAAGACTTTGTAAATTGTATTTGTTGAGACTATTTATAGTGGCTTCATGAACCACTAAGTATTTTTAAATTCCGCTGTGAGTATTCTGATTCTGTGTCTGTGATTCTGTGATTAATTATTTATTGTATATTTTGAGATTTGCCAAATTTTAAATTACAACGCGGTAATTTGAACAATTCAAGTCCGACATGAGCGAATGCGAATGGTTGAAAATACTGGGTCGTTACATAAATGAACAGTTTATCAACAAATATCAATAACAGATGAGATGACAGGTAAAATAACAGGTTTAACATCATATAATTAATGATCACGGGCAGTTATAACATCATATATAATTCTACACATTCAATTTTTATCGCTTCACATTTGCATAAGTATAAATATCAGGTGAGATTACTCTCCTTTTTGTGCCGGAGTTATCAATTCAAATGACACAAGCGGATTCCAGAAAGCATGATGACATAAGAATAGATTCAAGTGGACGAGAACCAAGCTAATGATCTTGTCACAACCCATGAACAAAATCAAATAAAATTATAAATTCAATACAACATTGAATTGAAATAACTTTGAAATAAAAAGCAATATTGAAATGAATGCTTTTGCCTTGCTTTCTACACTCATATGCTCGGCCTAAGGGTTGATTTGGTTGGGTTTTGGCATGACTTTGGCTCAGGTTTGGGTTCAAAGAGGCACGGCTACAAGGCTAGAACATGGTGGAGGTTACAAGGCATGAGAAGGTCAAAAGGCAAGGCTATAAGTGGAATTTTGGTCAATGTATTGGCTCGGCCAAGGGAGTCTGGGCTCGGTCCTGACATGTTCAGGTCTGGTCAGTATAGGAGGTGATGTGTAGGGGTCATGGCAAGGTGGTGGCGGCGGCTATAGCAGTGGCCAAGGTGATGGATGGAGGTGTTGTTGCATGTAGTGGTCGGCTATGATGATTTCAAGGGATTTTTTCATTGTTTTTGTGTAGTTTTGTTCAAGAGGAGGTCATGGAACTTTTAGGTCAGAGGAGAGGGGTGGTTCGGCCGTGGATAATATGGGAAGAAGTGGTGGTGGTCGATGGTGGTGATGGAGAGGCTATAGCCGAGAAAACACATGAAGAAGTCAAGGCAATTTCAAGCAAAATTCCATGGAAACAAATGAAGAAAGTAGAAAAAAGAAGGAAGCCATTACCAAACTTTTCTTAGCTATGAATGAAATGAGGAATGATGGTTTCTCACGTGAAAAATGAATAAGAACTCATGGCCAACAAAGAAAATGCACGGTCAAAAGCTAGAGAAAGTGAAGAGCCAAGTAAAAGAAAAGACTTAGGAAAAGAAAGGTCACAAGTTATAAAGCTTTAGTCTCTTCAAATTTCCACTTTCTTTTAATTAAATAAAACAAATAAAATTTCAGTAAATGAATTTTAAAACTGAAACAAAGTAAAATAAAATAAAAATAAATAATAAATTTAAAAGAAAATGGAAAAAGAATTAAAGAAATTGCTTAAAATTCAAAACATGGTTCAAAAATTACAATTAAATCATCATTGGCTTTGGAAAAATATCTACTTCATTTTAAAAATATTCTAAAGAAAAATTTTGAAATATAATAATTTTTAAACATATTAAAAGTGAAATAAATAACTAAATTTGGAGAAAATAGAAAAACAATTAAAGAAATTGTCTAAAAATTGGAAACTAAACATGAAAATTTCAAATAAAATACCATTGGCTCTAGAAAACTTCTATTTCACTTCAAAACAAATAAAACGTCAAATAAATAAAATAAGTGAGGAAAAAATAAAGTGGGAATGAGAATAAAATAAGATCTCGAGAAAATAGAAAAATAAATAAAGAATTCCTTAAAGTAATTGAAGCTGGAAATTAGAAATTGTAAAAAAATAAAACATAGAACTGACACTGGAAAATGTCAATTAGACTTTCAAAAATGTTTTAAAACCAAAAATATGTACAATACATGTTATTTTATCCATATAAACATAAATTATAACATTACATGATCAAATAAAATATTATTTGTATAATTTAAAATAAACAATTTTGTCAAATACAACAAATTACATCCAATATTGCAAAAGGCATAACTTTCACAATATTAGTCAGATTTCAACGAAACGAAAAGCAATATTCTTAAAATTTTATTTAATTTCATAATAAAAAATAAACTTCAAAATTTCAAATTTTCAAATTTTCAATTTTAAAAGTCAAAGTTTGACCATATTGACCAAAATTCACTTTTTTGGAAAATATTCGATTTATTCATGTTTGGAATTCTAATTCACATAGAAATCAAAATTTATATTTAAAATAAAAAAAATATTCACTTTAATAAAAAATAAATTTTTTAAATCAGGAAATTCAATTAAAATAATTAAAATATACAATAAAAAAATCATAAGATATAGGGTTGTTACACTCTCCCTCACTCAAAACTTTTCGTCCCCGAAAAGGAATAAGGTACGAGTAAGCACAGAAAAGATAAAATGAAATAAGATTAAGACAAGATGACCAAAAGATTAAAATTATACCTGATAACTGTTATTATATGCAAGTTTAACAAGGTGGAGGTGATCTTCCCAAGATCCTCCAGAATTAAGAATACAAGCACGAAAGATCCTCTAGAATCTGATTCACCCTTTCCGCTTGATCGACGGTCTGTGAATGGCATGTAGTGCTCAGATTCAAAATGAGTACCAAAAATTATCAAAGATTATAGAAAGATTTCTAAACAGAAAGATTATAGAAAAATCTTACACCAATCTATAGCAAGATAAGGAAAATAAGGACAACAAAAAGATAGTTTGGAACACAAAACAAGATAATAAGTTTGAAACCATGGAAATTTCAACTTAAATTGATAATTAATTTTACACAAGTTAAATAAATCTTAACTATCTCTAATTTCATTATCTTATCATCCAATTTTCTTAAATTAACAATCCCTAAAATCATGGATTTGAAAAAAAAATCATTTATACTCATAATGTATTCAATAAATTTAGTTTTTCAATTTAAATTTTATTCCTCTCAATATATTTTTATCCTCTATGTTAAATATACTTACACTTATTATAACTGCTTTAATTTATTCTTAGTTCCTTTAACATCCTTTTATATTGTAAATTATTCAATTTACCTTTTATTCTATTTACCTCTGTTAATCTTTTTATAACTAAAATTCAAGTGTATAACATTTATTATAACCACTCAAATTTTATTTATAAATTTTTTTATATTGTATATTATCCAATTACATATTCAACTTCTAAAATTAAGGTAAGTTATATTGAAATGAAATGGTGTATTATACAAATAAAACTTCCAAATTCAATCATTTCAAGCTTGAATTCATCCAAATCTTGAAATTATAATTGAAATTATCTTTCAAAATAAAATTTAGGAAGTTAAATTTCCGATAAATTTCAAGCTATTGGAGATAAATAAATGCACATATACTCTATATATATATCCATTCAAATTTAAATCATATATCAGCATAAGTTATAAATCCAGTCTTATTTAGAAATTCAAATCTATTAAATTCCCCAAAACAAAGCTGTAGCAAGACTACATAATGGTCTCTTCACTTCGAAATTCAAAAATAAATGTCGATGATGCTGCGGTCATCACCGAAGTTATTTTTCAGCGACAAAGAGAAGAGCACAAATTTTTAAACTTTAAAATTCTTTGGAAACAAATTTCTATTCGAAAATACTTTATATAGTATATCCTTTTAAAACTTTGAACACAAGGTTTGAAACCATCAGAAATTAAATTCTCAAATTCTTATTTTAAATTCATTTTAAATTTCCAAATAAACTTATTAACATATTTTATCGTTTAATTATTTATACATGAAACAAGAGAAATGATATATAAAATCAAAATCAAATATTATTTCTTAACAACCAATTCAATAAAGATTCAGAAAAATTTATAATATAGTTACAAAATTTGTTTCATTACTAAATTTGAAAAAACATATTGTGTCAGTTTGCTCTGTTCAAGTACTTTGGAAATCTTATCGATAGCGTGGTCGGACGAATCAATCAGAAACTCAAATCAACATCAACATCTTAAACAACACAATATAAAACAAAACATTAATTATAGATTTACAAGCACAATTCAAAATGTCTGAAGATAGGTTGGAAACAAAAGACAAGATGATTAATTAACAAAATAGGGAGATGAATAAGCTTAAATAAATCACGGGCAACCTTAGCCAGGTCAACCGTGACTTAAAGAATAAGATCGATGTCGATTTTCTAGGGTAAATCTACATTGGATCTCAAGAGACAGAGTTTGGAATAACAAAAGATATTAGCATCTAAACCAAGGATAGATATAAATCTCTGGTGAATCGATGCTAATTGTAAAGGAGTTTCACCCCTTTACAAGCAAATTTGAGATAGGCGAGACTGCCGACTCACTATAAAGATCATTCGAAGTGGAGTTATGGGATACTCCAGAATCGAAAGAAGATGAATAGTGAGGGACAAGAATGGATTTTGGAATCGCAGGGAACCTTCCAAAATTCAAAGGAAATTCGAAACAAAGAGGAAAAGATTCAGACTCGAACGAAAGTGATTCTGTAAATAAATTTACCTTATATTCTAAGTTTTGCCTCAATGCCAAAGCTCTGATACCAAATGTAACAGCCCGATATTTTCAGCCATTCCGTCAGTGGGGTAACGCCCACCGTAGCATACATTGGTACCTGTGTTCTGCCTTTACGGCCAGCGTCTCGACTGCACCACCAACCCCCGCAGGGACATGTAGGGGTAAGAGTCATCCGCTCGCTACCAAACCAAATGCGAGAACCCCCTATCATGCTGCACCCTCCAAGTGCCTAGGCAGACACACATGTCGGACTTGAATTGCTCAAAATACCGCGTTGTAAATAAAATTAGGCAAATCTCAGAATATACGGTAAATAAATAATCACAAATCACAGATACGGAGTAATAATAATGCAGCAGAAGTAAAAGAAATAGTAGTTCATGAAGCTACTATATAAATATATCAGAGTTAAATAAGATACAACAGAAGTCTCAATACGATAACCAAGTACAAGCTGAATACAATACTGGGATCAACAGGATAACTAGAAGTGAAATAGATAAAACTAGACAAGCAGATAATCTCCAGCGATTCAAATCTCCAGAAAGTGGAATCCAAATCTATGAATACTTAGGCTGACCCGAGCGTAAACAAAAAATACAAACACTCGAGTCGGGACATACATAATTATACAATGTAAACCAACTCAAGTGAACTGTAGTAAAGGTACAAGAAACTTAAAGGATGCTTGAGACTGCCCATCCTCTAAGGATCTGTTAAACTATTTACTATGTAGTAATATTGCGCTATTATAATAACGTCTATAGTAAAATAAACTTACTTTAAAATAGCATCATGGGGTTACCCATATAGCCCCAGACACGTAATAGTCACAGTAGTCCATCCAATATCTGCATATCTCCTGATCGAGAGACAACGAGAAGATACGCATAGGCTACGAGAGAAAACCAAACTCGTAGTAAAGGCTCGATATGGTAGGTGACACGGCACAACGAGGCAATGCCAGGGTAGATATACCAATTACGCATACGGGCTGGTGGTAACGTAGCAGCCACATACGCCCACCTCGGAACACATTCCCAAATCCGGAGGGGTGCACCCAATCAATCACAAAAGTAACAGAATGAAATCGAAGAAATGCATCCGACCAGAGGAGCTACCCCTTTGGACCGAGATTGCTCCTGTTTTAGCCACCTTAAGCCAACTCACGGGAGTCGAGCCTACGTAATATACCTCAAGAACGTCACCACCATCCTACTTCATTCTGGAATCTCCACCGCATACACGGTTGTCAAAGTGGTTTTCGGTATCGACAGAGAGTATGCCTGTAACGACCCGTAAATTTTAGTGGTTTTATTTATCTAATTAATTGAAATTTTATGAAATTTTAAATAATTGAATTTTTAAATAAAATTTTGATATTTGGCATACGTCTAATTAAACATAGCAAACTGTAAATTTTCATCTAAAAATATGGAAGTTTATTTTATCGTGTAATTCTATTTCAATTTATATCAGTTAATATTTGATGATAATAATTTTTTTTGAAACCTGAATATTTTTATATAGAAAAATTGTAAATCATCTTCTAAGTAAGACGTCATTTTTCGTTTCTTCAAATTCAGACTTCTTTAGCTCCGTCGATCTTAATTTTCTGTGTTTTTGCTGCATTTTCCGCTAGTTGAAAATTCAAATTTTTATAATTCAATCGTACCACTGATATTTGTATACCGTTTTGATCGTCACGTCGTGGTGATCCCTGCGGTATATTCGTATGTTTGTTTCGACGTATGGTGAACGGCGAAATCTATAAACATTGAACCGTATCGGTACCATTTTAACCTTTTTGTTTTCTTGTCCTTTTGTTTTCCATCTGCTGAAACGAATCGCCGTAAACATTATTTATTTCAAAGATATCAATGTTTAACTTTCTCCGTTACCAACATTCAAGTTTATTTTGCGGGTTCAAATGAATGGTTATAACTTTTAATCTTCCAAGAAAATAGCAGTAACTTTTTATGACTTCCCACTTTTGCTTTTCACTAGTTCCAACGTTTATGTCGGTGGTTCATTTTTTTTTGTTTATGGATCTGCGTCGTGAGAAAAAAAGGGACACAATAGCTTTCATCACATTTTTTCGAACTTTTATTGGTTTATAACTGCTCATCTCCTCTTCTCTTCTTTATTGCATTTGCCCCTTCATTTTCCCAGCGTCTCCATCGCGTTGCTTCACGAAAAAAAATAACCAGTTCCGCATGAAACTGAAGCCCACCCTCACCTCCATATCTTTATCTTCCCAACCATCTCTTGTGCTGACGCCTGTTTTGCCAAACCCACCCTATCATCCGAGCCTCTCCGCCTTGCCCGTGTCCACCACTTCAAACCATTACTGGCCGAGCACCACCCTCCGCGCACCGGCAAGCATCTCCTCTTCCTCCACAAACCTTTGCCTTGCTCTAGAAATCACGTCACCCATTTCCCCGACCTTCCCCGTAGCCACCTCCCACGCTAGCAACCGCCTCCTCCTCATCCATCGCATGCAGCTACCCTGAACCCCACCGTTTCTTTCCCTTTGTCGACCATCTCCGATCTCCTCTCTGCACCTCCCCACAACCCTGTCGAGCTCCGCCCTGAGCATACCCATTGCTCATGCTCCGCTGCCACCTCAAATCACATGGCCATCTCCATTTTTCCCTGCCTGCTGTGCATAGATATTGATATAAACTTGTTTCCTCATCTACTGTTCTCATGCAATATCCTACAGTGTTTATATTATGTAAGTTCTTCTATCTCATGCTTGCCCTACAATCTGATTATTTATATACCAACGTATTCAGGGCATATATAACTTGTTTTTTTATCGTTGTATATATATATAGGTATAATGTTGAAATTATAGGTTACGTATATAGAGTTTTATATATTGTTAGTATATATATACGCATATATTTTGATAATTTTAAGGGAATTTATACAAAAGAATTTATATACATATTTTTTTTTGGATTGTGATTCTGTATAACAATTATGTGTTGGCCGTAGCAAATACTGCAGTAAGGGCATCTCCAATCGATTACGGGCTGAATATTCAGCGGGCTGAATATTCAGCCCGTAGTTGGGGCAAAATGCCCAATGGCCATGCGCCCATTTAATGGGCGCCTGAAGCTTAGGCGCCCATTTTATGGGCGCCTGAGGCCAGGCGCCCATAAAAGGGCACCGCCCCCTCTCCTCCCCTCATTCCTCCTCACTTTTCGTTTTGAAATTTTTTTGAAAATTAGAAAATTTATTCAAAATGCCGCCGCGTCCAACCAAAATCGCCCGAAGAACGGTTCATAGACATCCAGAGGAGCAAGCAGGACCATTACACGTTCCGCCACCGCCTGGAGTTTCACCAGACGATCTACGTGTTCTACATGAGCTGCCAGATGGTTATCGGCATAGAGCCGAAACCGCATTGACGACCATACAGGTATTAATGAACCCTTACTATAATTTGTTATTTTAATTTGTACATTACATACTCATATTGATCAACCCTTACGCTATAAAAAATTGTTGTTTCATTAACTATGTATAGGACCATTACATTCACTGTCGGGGTAGTTGGGCTAAGTGCATTACCCAGTTTTATGACTATCTTCCTGCTCCTATTATTGAGAGGCTACAGGCTAGCCCTTTTGGTCTATTTTTGTCGATTAGGCCTGTTCAGTCCTTTGATCGACCTCTCATCCAGGCATTAGCTGAGAGGTGGTGGCCCACCACGCATACGTTTCATTTTTCAGATTTTGAGCTTGGTATCACCCCAGTTGATTTCTACATGTTCACTGGGATTGAGATTGGACGACAGGGTCTTCGACCTTTTCCATTCGATGATTTATACGAGTCGCCGAATTTGTATACTGTTTTTTTACCACTGATAGATGTTACCCACGTCTCTAGTGGTTCTGTTAAGTTGACGTACCTGCAGCATTACATCACCAGTTATATAGCTAGAGCCGATATGATGGATGCAGTTACTAGAGCATTTTTGTTGTACCTGTTTGGTTCGACCTTTTTTTCGAACCAAAAAGGTACGGTTAGACTTGGCTATTTAGCTTCCCTTGCCCGATTAGACCATCTACATACCATCGACTGGGGCACGGCGATATTAGGTACCCTATATACTGCTCTAGATTCATTTGCGCTTGGCGATGTCAGGCAGATGTATGCTTTTTGGTATATTTTGCCGTTATGGTACTACGAGTACACGGCAAACATGCATCCCCGCATCCAGGACACGGCTAGTCAGGCTGCTGAGCATTACTTCCCTAGGATGAGACGATGGGAGACCATGCAGTACGTACATCATGTCCCCTTAGGTGTACGACATGACTTGATGGAGGCTAGGTCACAGCTGGATATGCGTAGTCGTGGTAACATCATTCGGACTCCTTGGGCCTCACATTGGACTCATCTAGCAGATGCTGGTCTTCTGGTGGACGACCATCCCTTGATGGTTGCGTATTCAGTATCTAGACGTAGGGTTGCTTTGCATACACCTGCATTTATGCCTATGTGGTATTTGGGAGAGAGATGTGCTTATCAGATTACGGGTGATCGTCGTATACCATACGATCCTTTATCCTGCGAGGACATGTTTGGTAGACATAGGGTGATCGGTGATCAGTACTTACATGCTCTACGACAGGCTGGATGGGTGGATAGTAGTACTTTTTTCATCGATGGGGATTACGATGCTTATTGGGCTAGAGTAGCACCCCGTAGATTCATCGTACCAGATTATGTTCGTGGGGTCAACTCTGATCATATAGGACCTCATCTGGCAGCCGGTAGAGTTCAGGTACCGCAGGTTTCATTTGACCCGATTCCGTCACAGTTCTCCCAGGCTCCCATGCAGTTGGAGCCTGATACCACTTTTAGAGCGTATGACTTGACAGGTACTTTGATTGAGCAGCCTTTAGTCTTTCCAGATCACCCCGACTATCCTGGTGTGCCTTCAGTCGGTTTATATCCTCCGTATGAGGTACGTTTGTTGTTTACTGTCATCTTTATGTAGTATGCTGTATATGAGCCTTTCGGATCACAAGGCGGAGGTGATGCTGGTCCCAGTGGGTATGGTGCTGGTGGTGTAGATGAGGACGATGGGGATGATGAGGACGAGGGGGATGATGGTGATGGGGATGACGAGGATGACGATGTAGACGATGATGATGATGATGGAGATGATGATGATGACGGTGACGGAGATGAGGATGATGACAGTGACGGAGATGATGATGACGGTGATGATGTTGACGATGACGACGCTGCCTCCCTTTAGTTGTATACTTTTTAGTTTATGTGTATGAGTATATGTACTTAGGTCATTGTTTCAGTATATTGTGTATTATTTATATGCTGTCACTTTCTTGGATTTTGGGTTATACATGTTGGTGTATATTATTATTTGTAGGTATATTGAGTACTGTGACTTATACATGTTGGTGTATATTATTAGTTGTAGGTATCCGTTTAAATACAAACTATATATGTTGGTGTACAATGTGAATACTTTTTGTTCGTTTAACTAGTTAATGATTCAAACATAGAACACTTATAAGAAACGACACAGTAATAATAGACTGCACATATGAAGAAACTGCAACTCATGATACATTAACGAACGTTACATAACCAACTATCAATACTGTCATCTTAAGGCCATCCAAATCTTTCTAGCCAGTTTTGACGTATGAAGTATGCATCATGGGCAATGAAGGGCGTGCCATATTTTAAATTGTATCGACCGTCATAAGTCGAACGTGTTGTCTCAAACACATTTTCCGATATTACCTCGTTAATAATCTTTGTGTAGCGCGTGCATGCCCTAGTAAAGTTTTTGTGCGCAGTCCTGACCTCTTGAGCCGTACGTCTGACTTGAGAGCCCACATCGTTGTTGTACATGTCAGCCAGAGTGTCCCAAAAATTAATTGCCATTGACTCCTGATTATCACACTTCTCATCGGTTTCAATGTAGTACTGCATAATCAACTTCAATTCATGAGACGTAAATGTCATGTTCGACATTGTAATTTGAATAATGTTAGGTTTGTAAATGATTTAAACGTATAAGGATTTGTGAATTTATATAATGGATTATGAGGAGAGAATCTTGACACACCCTCTATCCACTCATCGTAGCAGAGAATCTTGACCGGCAAACGAACGTGGCTACAGTACGTGATCCAACTTACGGTCCAGAGACATTTAGACGACGATTCAGAATGAGTCGACCATTATTCATAAGAATTCTCGAAAGTATTCAGCAGAATAATAATTATTTTGTTTTTAAGCAGGACGCTGCAAAAAAACATGGTTTGAGTGGGCATCAAAAGATGACTGCAGCTTTGAGAATGTTAGCATACGGTACACCCGCCGATGCCCTAGACGATGCATATCGTATTGCAGAGAGTACGGCATTGGAAAACCTAGATCACTTCTGCCAATCAGTTGTGGACATTTATGGGACGGAATATCTTCGATCTCCAAACAAGGCAGATGTAACTCGCTTGCGTGAAATGCATGAAAGCAAGGGCTGGCATGGAATGCTTGGAAGTCTAGATTGTATGCATTGGGAGTGGAAGAACTGTCCAAAAGCTTTTCACGGAGCATATAACGGCAAGGAAAAAAAACCAACAATCATCTTAGAAGCAGTTGCCTCTCATGATTTGTGGATCTGGCATGCTTTCTTTGGAATGCCAGGTTCTCTTAATGACTTAAACGTTGTCGAACGATCTCATTTGTTCAACGATTTGGCGCAAGGTAAGTCAACTCCCGTATCATTTACTCTTGGTCAGAACACATATGACCATGGATACTATTTAGGAGATGGAATTTATCCCAAATGGAGTACGATTGTGAAGACATTTGCAAACCCAATGACGGCAAAACAGAAACAATTTGCTGCGATGCAGGAAGGACAAAGGAAGGACGTAGAAAGGGCGTTTGGGGTCCTTCAAGCAAGATTTGCAATGGTAAGCAATCCATGTAGATTATGGAAGAGATCAAAAATGGCTACAATTATGTTTTGTTGTATAATTCTCCATAACATGATCATTGAAGATGAACGCGGTATGGATTATCCTGATTTCGAGTATGAGGGGGCAAGACAACCACCCGAATTGTTTCGCACAACCACGTTACGAAATGAAGAACAGTACGCAATTCATAACGATCATCATGAGGTATATCGTAATGCAGCTATTCATAATAGACTCCAAAGGGATTTAATGGAGCATATTTGGAATTCTCATGGAAATCAGTAGTTGAAGATGGTGGATCTTCGTTTAATTACATATGTTTGCCTTTTTTATTTCTATAACGAAGCGTGTAATGCTTCAATTATTATGTTTGTATTGTCATTTATGTTTGATGAAGTAAATCTATTACGGGCATATACACAATGCTTCGAAAAAATGATAAACCATTAAATATTGTTAAACCGAAAATAACACTTGATTACCTAAATGAACTGAAGGTACATGGAAATGCAAACTGCAATAACTAGAAATATCAAATTAATACGTCAACTACATATGTTTTGTTCCAGATCTACTCTCAACAATGCGCTGTTTGTACTCCATCCAATATTGCAATGTAATTGGATCCATTCCGGTGACATCCTTTTCCATTACTATGGTCTCTTGGCGTTGCCGCTCTAGCTCAAAACGACCCTTCTCAATCTCAGTCAATTCTTTTAACACGGCAAGCTTTTCTGCGCTTCCTTTTTGACGTTCTGCATTTTCTCTCGCATGTTTTTCATGCATTAGGGCTAAACGAGAATCGATTTGAGATTGAACAGCAATTTTCTTCTTAGCTGCTCGTTGACCCATCGGTCTAGCGTCCTCATCAAATGCGGGAACTACTTCTTCGTCTTCGATATCTTGGCATTCATTTGAGGCCATATGAGAAGAATTGCCTGGGCTAGAATTGTAAGTAGATCTACTTGCTTTTTTCTTCCCCTTTGACTTCGTCTGCACATCTCTTAAGCCTTTTGCGGTGTTTGAGTTCCATTTTTGTTGACTAACAAGCAAGTCATAGCAGTTTGCAAACTGATAGTAGTGGGGTTTTTTTGTACCATTTTCTCTTGGAAATAATTTCAAGAACTGATCGTTCGCCATTCTCTTCTACAAAAACAGAAAAACAAAATCAAATATTAACAAAGTGACTAGAAATGAGTGTAAATTAAAAATGTGATTTTACCAATTCAGCTTCGCCACCCATTCCACTTGGATTTGCTGTTCTTATTTTGTGGATCTGCGACTCGTAGAATTGTGTTTGTCGATTAATCTTCCCAAAACGACCCGTGATTGCAGACATTGATCTCGTCTTTTCAACATGTTTTTTATTGTACGCACTCATGACTTTTGCCCAAAACGCCTCTCCACTTTGGTCGTTCCCCTTTACCGAGTCATTAGAAAAATGACAATAAATATAACACAAATCCTTATCTTCATCGCCAGACCATGGAACAGAAGAATGGAACGATAGAGGGGGGTCGGTTTGGGGAATTCCATTTTGAAAGGGTTGAGAATCTAAATCCCAGCTATCCATATTCATCGCTTCGGTATATGATTGAAACGGATGAGACATACTTTCAATATTAAGGGATTGAGAATAAAATTGTAATAGAAGAAGAGATGTGTGTATTACAATCTGGATAACATTGTGATATATGTAGTGAAATCATAAATATGACCGTTTATAGCCGTTGTAATTTGAAATATGTCCGTTTATAGCCGTTGTAATTTGAAATATGACCGTTTATAGCCGTTGTAATTTGAAGTATGACCGTTTATAGCCGTTAGCGGAGAAGTATGGGGGGAATTTTTGGGGGGGGCTTGGGCGCCCATTTTATGGGCGCCCAAGCCCTGGCGCCCATTTTATGGGCGCCAGAGCTCTGGCGCCCATAAAATGGGCGCCAGGGCTTGGGCGCCCATAAAATGGGCGCCCAAGCCCCGTTCAGGATCCTGAACGCGATCCTGAACGTTAAGCTTAATATTAAGCTTGAATCGAACGATTGGAAAAAAATTTTCGCCGAATTCAGCAAATAATGTAACCATTGGAGATGCCCTAAGTTGTAGATTGGCATATATCAGTGGGGTATTATATTTTATTATAAAATATTATAGTATGGTAGATATTATTTTAAGTTGTAGCTCGTGTTGTACCTGTTGTATTTGTATATATACTTTATATTTTACTGTAATATGGTATTCGACACCTTTTAATAATTCACCCATATATCTATAATATAAAGGAATTTATATTTATATATATATATTACTATGTGTTATTATAAGTAAAAAAGTTTGTATAATTTGTTGTGTATACGTATATATTATTAAGTTATATAATTTGGTATGCAATATGCTGCTTTACACATAAGTTTCTATAAGCTATATTAGGTCAGTAAGTATACTTACCATATTTTAGTTTGGGACAGTGTTCCTATTCTTTCATACAGGTTACAGTAAATTGTATCATATATACACACGTTAGTTTGTGTTGAAGTATGTATATAGAGTTTATTTGATAAGTGATTCAATGTAAATTCTGATTTTAAAATAAAATATAATATAAGTTGATTATTTCGGATATGAGTTTAAACGTTTTATATTATGTTGTATATTGGGTGTTTAACTGTGTATAGTGCTTCTCCGGGTAAATATGTAATACATATGGTATGTCACATATATGGGCTGTTTATGTATATTAATTTATACGTAAGTATTTGTGAACTTAGATTTTCAAATATATATATATATAACATAATAATATTTCAATTTTGTTGTATGTGGGAAATATATTATATAAAAAACATTGATTTTAATTTAATATGATATTTAAATATTTGTTTAAAATTTAAAAATATATTTCATAATGATAATAATAATTGTTGTCTACATCGAACTGATTCTGATTCAGTTCATCAATTCTTATCTATCAGCTTGTCGAATTGGCTCTAGAAAAATAATTAAAGAAATTGTTTAAAAATTGGAAACAGGACATGAAAATTACAAATAAAATACCATTGGCTCTAGAAAATTTCTATTTCACTTTAAAACAAATAAAATGTCAAATAAATAAAATAAATGAGGAAAAAAATAAAGTGGGAATGAGAATAAAATAAGATCTTGAGTAAATAGAAAAATAAATAAAGAATTCCTCAAATTAATTGAAGCTGGAAATTAGAAATTGTAGAAAAAATACAATTGACGCTGGAAATTGTCAATCGCACTTTAAAAAATGTTTTAAAACCAAAAAAAATGCAGTACATGTTATTTTACCCATATAAACATAAATTAGAACATTACATGAATAAATAAAATATTATTTATATAATTTAAAATAAATAATTTTGTTAAATACAACAAATTACATCCAATATTGTAAAAGGCATAACTTTCACAGTATTTATCTGATTTCAATGAAATGAAAAGCAGTATTCTTAAAATTTTATTTACTTTCATAATAAAAAATAAAATTCATAATTTCATAATTTCATAATTTCAAAATTTTAATTTTAAAAGTCAAAGTTTGACCATATTGACCAAAATTCACTTTTCTGAAAAATATTCTATTTATTCATGTTTGGAATTCTAATTCACATAGAAATCAAAATTTATATTTAAAATAACAAAACTATTGACTTTAATAAAAAAAGGTTTTTAAATCTGGAAATTCAATTAAAATAATTAAAATATACAATAAAAAAATCACAAAATACAGGGTTGTTACATGTTTTGTGTTTTGCTTTGCGCTCGGGTTAAACTGAGTGATATAGCCTTTGAGACTCACCTTTGGAGTTAGAGCTACGTTTGGAGATCCAACTATCTATCCAGCTTTAGATATTCAGTTGATTCCAGTGATGTATTCTGATCTTATATTTTGACTATTATATTTGAAACTTCTATTGTAACTTATTTAACTCTGATATATATAGTAGCTTCATGAGCTACTATTCATTTTGTTTCCACGGCATATTGTATGTTACTTTGTGTCTGTGATTTTGTGATATATTTATTTACTGTATATGTTGAGTTTTGCCAAATATAAATTAACAATCTGGTATTTTGATCAGTTCAAATCCGACATGTGTGGATGCGAATGGTTGAAAATATCGGGATGTTACATATATAACAACATATCCAACATATATATATATATATATATATATATATATATATAAAGTAAATGCTTCTAAAGCTAAATAAATTTGCTCATCCAAAATTTAACGAACTTTTCTGAATATACTTAGGGCTTGTAAGCTTGGAAATCAACAAAACCAACTTGAAAATATGTCAACTTGCTCTCTGTTTTCTGACCCTTTCATCTCTGATTTTGGCAAAGTGGTCAAAAGTAAAGTTTTATAGTGTTCTTTCCTCTATCATTTAAAAAAATAATTACTCATTTTGGATAAATTTGAGGGAGGTATGGCCAAAATAGTAAGGGCTATTTTCGGACTTCAAAATTTGGGTTCAAAAACACTCTTTAAAAATGTGGATTTTTGGAGTTATTAAGCTTGAAATCGAAAAAAGTGATGCACTCCAAAGTTGCAGCCACTGAAATTTTACAAGGTTATAAAAAAAGAAAATCAAGTTTTGGAGTTGTGGGTAAGAAGTTATTTTCGTAACCAATTCATGTAAAAATGGAGAAATCGAGCTTAGAGCGACTGACTTAAACCAAGGTTTCAAAAGAATATTTAAAAATGAAAATCAAGTTTTTGTGTTTTTAAAAATAGCATGGAAGCCATTAGAAATATTTTAGAGCTTAGAAAATAATAAGGAAGCTTAGGAAAAAAATGGAAAAATAAATGAAAAATAGAAGAAAGAAGTAATGGAATTGCTTTTATATAAATGAAATATGCAAAATTACTTAAACACCCTTGTGCTTTTCCCTCCTCTCCTTGAATGACACCACATCTTGCATGTTTTCTTGTCCCCCCATAAGGAATTCAAAAATTACAGGAAGAAAACATGAATGGACACTTGATCGTACTCTTATCCCTTTATGAAGTGACCCCTTTTCCATTTTTTATTATAGTTGCAAAGTGTCACATCAATGATTATCTTAACTTAATTTAGTTAATTTACTTAATTAAACCTAACTACATTATCCTAAACTATACTATATAACTAGTCTGTGCGTGCATAAATATAAGAAACCGTGCGCAATGTTTCAAACAACTTTTATATGATGAAACTACGAAAATTCGAAAAACAGTTTCCAATCGCATTTTCTATTTTTCATGGAACTGTATACTTTTGTAAAAAAAAATTAAAAACTATCTCACGTTATATTTATTATTAGAAAGAGTTTTATTTTCATTTATATGTCGAGTAACTAAAATTAATAAAATATTCGCAAACTAAAGCAGTGAATTTCCGGGTCGTTACATCCACATTTATAAATAAATCTTAATATATTTGTATATATAATTATCACTTCATATGTGACGCCCCACTCCGAGAGCCTCGTTAACAAAGAGTATTACATAGATAATACTGTCGGCTAACGCGGACAATAGAGTATAATGGAAGCGACCATGTGTAATCTTACCTTAACTATTCACTAAATACGTCGAAAAGTAGAATCACATTAAAATTCGACCTATTCAATAAATATTTAAAGCAAAACTACAATGGCTATAGGATCTATCAGAAGAAAATATAACAACTCAAATGTAATTCACATCACAGAATAGTCGATCATAATATACACATAAACAGATACACAACAGAGTATACAAAATAATACATGTCAAGTGGTACAGGAGACCACAATCTACAGACGAGACAAAAAATAATATAAATATCAGAGTTACAATAGATAAGGACCACAAAAGACGCTATAACAAAATGAAGCTAGCGAATAGTCCATGCGGAAGCAAAATAGGCTAAGTCCAAAAGCACCTAACCTGAAACATCTCGGTCTGACCCTAGTATAAAATACACAGGTCAGTCTAGATAACAAATCAGTTAGATAAACTGAACAATAATAAACCTGCAAGGTCATACAGTATAACAAATATCTCTAGAGGAGATAACACAATCATCAACAAGAGATGAATCATATAGAACAAGCCTCATATCATCGGCAACATATAAGAACAAAGGATACAAATATCCCAAAACAAGCCAAAAGGCAAATAACAAATACCAATAAGGTATACAAGCTCCACAAGGTAATCGTTATACATCATGCGGCTCAAACAGACCAACACGATGGGTGATACCAAGGGAATATAATATCAATGAAACATACGATTGCTCGAGCTCAGTACTGTACAACAAGGATCCATAAGCCCGAAGGCTCCAAACCCAAGTATCACCCATGCGGCACATAAGGCCAACATCAGAGCGAAACTATATAGGGCAACAAACCCGGAGGCACACACCCGAAGGCAACATACCCAAAGGCAACAAACCTAGGGAGAAAGTCCGAAGACACCATCCCAGAGGCAACAAACCGTAGTGGTGAAGGTCGGAGACCCAGTACTGGACACCACTAACTGGCGGAATGTGTCACAACTCTCGAAAAGGAATCCGAACAATGTTAACGTGCGTCCCATAACCACTCGTTCGCACTAAACGGTTTACTATCCGTCAGTCACTTTCACACTCAAAGCAGTACAAATTTACCTCATATCATCGGTAAACTAAACCCGAAGGTCAAAACAATCAATCGAATAGGTCGGGGACTAATCGGAAAGATAAACGCACAGATTCATGGTCCGTGTTTTGCCCAACCATTTAATCACCCTTCCACTTCTCTCGAAGTGCGAAAGTGTGTGTTTTAAATAGAATTTATAAATTGGAGAAACGAGCTTTTAAATGCGATTTGAGAGATTATTTTATAAAAACCCGTGGATGAAGTCAAGAGTAAGTTATCAAAGCCAAATATGCAATAGCAACCATTAAAAAGCAACTTGAATCGATAAAATCCGGAAAATCAATCAAATATGCAAAATAGGCAAAACAGGCAGAACAGAGTAGGTCGGTCGACCGGACTACAGGGCTCGGTCGGCCGGCCAGATGCAGGAAACAAAATATGGCTCGGGGCAGCAGGTCGGTCGACCGGAGCCTGCGCTCGGTCGGCCGAAGGCTGTTTTCCAGCACTTCTTGCCCTTATCAAATGAATTCCAAATCTTTTTCAAATCAAAGCAATAGCACATGAATATTTGTTAGGAAATCATACCAACATCAATGATAGCAAGAAAGGTAGGTGTGAGTTAAAAACTCACCTTTTTACACAAAACAAAGAAGATGAAGAAGCACAAATGCAAGGAATCAACCAACTACACTCCACTTCATCACTACAAGCTTCAATCTAGAATCAAAGCAAGTATTTCCTAAGTTAGGGTTAGGAAATTACTGAAATTGAAGAGGAGAAGAGATGGAGAAGATGGAGATGAACTTACCAATGGGTTCTCTTTGATTTTGGAGCAAGAATCAAGTTTACAAGAAGAAACTAGGGCTTGCTAATTTCTATTTCCACTTCCTTTCCCCTATTTCAGTATTTAGCTTAAGAAATGAAATGAAATGAAGAGAGATGAGGGGAAGGGGCTGAAGTAGAAGGGTTAGTTAAACTAGTGGGCTGAACCCAAACCCAAAACCCAATAGAAAAAGGGTCAAAATTTCACAAACTCCAAACATATCAAAGATTATACTCAAAAAGATCGCAAACGCCATTTTGGAACCAATGGAGGTAGTTTCGAGTTCCAATTCGGCCATTTGCAAAAAGTAGCTTTTCGGACCAAAATCCGACTAACGACGCTATATTTAAATAAAACATTTTAAATATATAAGCGCTAAACATGCGGGTTGTTACAGATCTCCCCTCCTTACAAAATTGCGTCCTCGCAATTCCTAGAGACGATATTTGTAACAACTACATACATACAACATTCAAAAGAGAAGTAAACAAGTTAGAAACGAAAAGACATACTCACCGTTTCAAAGCAAAGAAAGAAAACACGGATAAGATCGCTCGATATACTCTCAGGTTTCCCAAGTACAGTCATTGGGATTAGCGGACCATTGAATTTTAATGAGCGGCACGTCCTTGTTCCGAAGGTGTCGCACCTCCGTGTCAAGCACGCGAATAGGTTGCTGTACAATAGATAAGTCCGGTGAGATCTCAAGCTCTTGCAAATCAGGAGAAGTAATAACAGAATCCGACTCCCGAAGGCACTTTCGAAGTTGCGAGACGTGAAACATGTTATGAATGCCAGATAGATGAGCTGGAAGTGAAACTCTATAAGCCACAGGGCCAGTACGTTCAGTAATATAAAACGGTCCTATATAACGAGGTGCCAATTTCCCAGTCGCACTGAAACGCATAACCCCTTTCAAAGGAGAAACACGATAAAAAACAAGTTCACCAATCGAGAACTCGAGAGGCTTCCTACGGTTGTCCGCGTAGGATTTCTGGCGACTCTGTGCCTCTTTCATTCTCAACCGGATAAGATCAGTCTTCTCGGAAGAATCACGAATAAAGTCCGGGCCAAGAATAAGCTTATCCCCAGATTCCAACCAACAAGAAGGTGATTGGCATGGCCTTCCGCATAAGGCTTCGAAAGGAGCCATACCAATACTAGACTGAAAACTATTGTTGTAGGAGAATTCTACAAGAGGTAGGTGATCCTCCCAACTACCACCGAAATCAAAGATACAAATACGAAGAAGATCTTCCAAGATACGATTTACCCGTTCAGTCTTTCCGTCAGACTGCGGATGATAAGCTGTACTAAAATTAAGCTTTGTTCCCAAAGCTTGCTGAAGACTCTTCCAAAAATGACTCGTAAATAAAGGATCACGGTCACTCATAATAGAACTAGGAACACCGTGAAGTCTCATGATTTCCTTGATGTACAACTTAGCCAAATGCGAAGCAGTCCTATTAGACTTAATAGGGACGAAATGAGCAGACTTAGAAAGGCGATCAACAATAACCCAAATGCTAGAATGGCCAGATCTCGAACGAGGTAGGCCGTCAATGAAATCCATAGAAATCTGATCCCATTTCCACAATGGAATCTCAAGAGGCTGAAGAAGACCTGAAGGACACTAATGTTCGGCCTTAAAACGCTGACAAGTTATGCAATTGCTCACATAACTCGTCACATCGCGCTTCATGCCTTCCCAATAGTAAAGGCGACGCATATCGGCATACATCTTACTACTACCGGGATGAATGGTATACCTAGAACGATGGCAATCATCAAGAATATCATGCCTAAGTACAGAATCAGAAGGCACAACAAGACGGTTCTTCTTACGAAGACACCCATGAGAATCAATGCTAAAATCCCGCAACGCCTCATCACGGGATTCAGTCTCACAAAGCAGAATAAGATGCAACAAGTTAGGATCACACCGCTGAGCATCGGCAATACGATCCAATAAAACAGGTCGAGCTCCCAAGCTAAATAATATAATAGGAGAATCAGAAGATGAACCTCGATCACGAATTTCACAAAAGATAGAGTTTCAAGAATATCCCATTCGGCAAACATCATAGAAATAACAACCGAATGTTTGCGACTAAGCGCATCTGCAACACGATTACCCTTACCAGGGGTATATTGGATATCAAAGTCATAAGAGGCAAGAAACTCGAGCCAACGTTGTTGTCTCATATTGAGTTCCTTCTGAGTGAACAAATACTTCAAAGATTTATGATCGGTATAAAGAATGAAGCGCTCGCCCAATAAATAATGTCGCCAAATCTTCAGGGCGAAGACAATGGCGGCTAACTCAAGATCATGAGTGGCATAGCGAACTTCATTCGGACGCAGTTGCCTAGAAGCATAAGCAACTACCCGATCCTTCTGCATAAGAACAGCACCGAGACCACTACCACAAGCATCGGTGTAGACAACAAAATCATGATTCCCGTCGGGAACCACAAGAATAGGAGCATTGGTGAGAAGTTCCTTCAATGCCTGAAAGGAAGCTTCACACTTGTCGGACCAAATAAAACGAATGCCTTTCCGAGTAAGGCAAGTGAGAGGAAGCACAACATAGGAAAAATCCTTACTGAACCGACGATGATAACCCGCCAATCCAAGGAAACTACGAATCTCATGAACAATCTCGGGCCTCTTCCAATTCTGGATGGCTTCGATCTTTGAGGGATCGACAGAAATGCCATCGGAAGATACAACATAGCCTAAGAACTTAACCTTATTCTCCCAAAAGTGGCACTTGGAGAATTTGGCTCTGAGCTGATGACGACGGAGAGTACTCAAGACAATCCTTAAGTGATTAGCATGCTCGGCTTCAGACTTAGAATAAATAAGGATATCATCAATGAACACAAGGACAAACTTATCGAGATATTCCCAGAATATTCGATTCATGAGATCGACAAAGAAAGCAGGAGCGTTCGTCAAACCGAACGGCATAACGAGCCACTCAAAAGAACCATAACGAGTGCGAAAAGCGGTAAGAGGTATGCTATCCTCCGCGACTCGTAATTGATGAAAACCTGTGGCAAGGTCTAGTTGAGAAAAGACCTTAGCACCACTCAATAGATCGAACATATCATCGATCCTAGGCAACGGATACCTATTCCTAATGGTCAACTCGTTAAGCTTGCGATAGTCAATGCAAAGCCTATGAGTTCCATCGGACTTCTTCACAAAGACGACCGCGGATCCCCACGGAGAAAAACTAGATTGAATCAGTTGCTTGGATTCAAGCTCTAAAAGCTGCTTCTTACGTTCCTCATTTTCCTTTGTAGACATCCTCGTGGGAGGATGACTAACTGGCTGTGCGCCTGGAATGAGATCAATGCGGAACTCAATTGCCCGCTTGGGTGGCATACCCGATACAGGCTCAAAAACATCAGAAAAGTCACAAGCAATAGGAATACGAGATATATCCTCGTCATCTCGCGAATCAAGAGAATATAAAGCCATCTCGGAATTATCCACATCCCGAAGAACAAGAGATAACTGAGAAGGCGAATCAGGATGACAAAGATATAAAATTCTCTCGGAACAAATAATCCTGGCATCGTACCTCACTAGCCAGTCCATACCAAAAATCATATCAAAACCCAAATGAGAAACAACGTGCAGATTCGCACGGAAAGAAAAGCCACATAAAACAATCTCGATATCATCACAAAACAAGCTAAGGGTCGCGGATCCCCTAATAGGATTCGCAATCCTTAAAGAAGTAACCATACAAGAAACATCCAAAGATAAATCATCTACAAGCTTCTTCGATACGAAAGAATGTGAAGCACCCGTATCGAAAAGAACTCGTATACTATGATCATGAAATAAAATTGAACCCTCCAAAATAGATGGAGACATACCTTTGGATTGAGATGAACCTCCAGAAGCATTAGCCACATTGAGCTTGCCAGATTTTGCCTTAGCAGGAGCAGTAGGACAAGCTGAAACATGATGACCTTCCTTCTTGCAATAGCGTCAGAAGAGAGGCTTTGGACAAGCTCGAATTATGTGGTCGGGAGAACCACAATTGAAACACTTCCGGATGAAAGGTGTTCCAGCAGACTGAGATTGAGGATTAGCACCAACAGTCTTCTTCTTCTTAGAAGGAAAAGACCTCTTTTGAAACGGAAACTGCTTCTTGTTGGGGTTCTTGGAAACCTCAACATCCTCACCACTCTCACACTCCTTCTCGACAACTTCGAGATGAAGTGCCGAATCAACCAATTCCTCGAAAGAAAGCTTAAGCTGGTGTAACAAGGACTTCTTAAGATATTTCTTAAGACCAGAGACAAACTTCAAATTCTTCTTGTAAGAAGTGCAAATGAATTCAAGACCATACTTAGATAAGGCCTCAAAAGATGCAACATACTCAGAAACAGAAGATTTCCCTTGCTTCAACTCAAGGAAGCGACGGGTCAATAAAACTTTTTCAGATTCAGGAACGAACTTGAGTTCAAATCGCTCCCGAAACTGAGTCCAAGAAAGGGTAGACTCATCAATCTCAGCTATAAGAAGCTCATACTAATCAAGAGCACGCTCTTGCAATAAGCTAGAAGTCACAAGAACTCGATCATGGTCAGAAAGATCCATGCGAGAAAAGATACGTTCGCATGTGCGAAACCAAGCTTGGACTTCAAGAACGGATTCGGAACACTTAAACGGTTTTCCTCCAAGATGAGAAAAATCACTGCACTGACGTGCAAAAGCAGACTTGCGAGGTGGAGACACTCGAGGAGGAACGGGAGGCTGAGTGCTCCTAAACAACTCCATAAACTGATCGGTAGACATATAAACGCCATCCGGATGTGAGCCGCTAGATTGCCCAGCATCCGAACGTCGACCTCTACCTCTTCCAGACATAAGCTGAAAGTCAAGATAAGGAAAAGATTATTCACAAGGTAGATATTTCAATATGGGATACTATGGAATAAAATACATTCCTAGAGGTATTCCCAAATACTATCTATCCTTGATGGGATAAAGAGACACGATGATTCAAGGATCTGTATCACTCATACACTTTGATGTATCGTAATATGTGCTCTATTCTGTGTTTATCATATTTTGTTCTGAACACAGCTCTGATACCACGCTGTGACGCCCCACTCCGAGAGCCTCGTTAACAAAGAGTATTACATAGATAATACTATCGGCTAACGCGGACAATAGAGTATAATGGAAGCGACCATGTGTAATCTTACCTTAACTATTCACTAAATACGTCGAAAAGTAGAATCACATTAAAATTTGACCTATTCAATAAATATTTAAAGCAAAACTACAATGGCTATAGGATCTATTAGAAGAAAATATAACAACTCAAATGTAATTCACATCACAGAATAGTCGATCATAATATACACATAAACAGATACACAACAGAGTATACAAAATAATACATGTCAAGTGGTACAGGAGACCACAATCTACAGACGAGACGAAAAAAAATATAAATATCAGAGTTACAACAGATAAGGACCACAAAAGACGCTATAACAAAATGAAGCTAGCGAATAGTCCATGCGGAAGCAAAATAGGCTAAGTCCAAAAGCACCTAACCTGAAACATCTTGGTCTGACCCGAGTATAAAATACACGGGTCAGTCTAGATAACAAATCAGTTAGATAAACTGAACAATAATAAACCTGCAAGGTCATACAGTATAACAAATATCTCTAGAGGAGATAACACAATCATCAACAAAAGATGAATCATATAGAACAAGCCTCATATCATCGGCAACATATAGGAACAAAGGATACAAATATCCCAAAACAAGCCAAAAGGCAAATAACAAATACCAATAAGGTATACAAGTTCCACAAGGTAATCGTTATACATCATGCGGCTCAAACAGACCAACACGATGGGCGATACCAAGGGAATATAATATCAATGAAACATATGATTGCTCGAGCTCAGTACTGTACAACAAGGATCCATAAGCCCGAAGGCTCCAAACCCAAGTATCACCCATGCGGCACATAAGGCCAACATCGGAGCGAAACTATATAGGGCAACAAACCCGAAGGCACACACCCGAAGGCAACATACCCGAAGGCAACAAACCAAGGGAGAAAGTCTGAAGACACCATCCTAGAGGCAACAAACTGTAGTGGTGAAGGTCGGAGACCCAGTACTGGACACCACTAACTGGCGGAATGTGTCACAACTCTCGAAAAGGAATCCGAACAGTGTTAACGTGCGTCCCATAACCACTCGTCGCACTAAACGGTTTACTATCCGTCAGTCACTTTCACACTCAAAGAGTACAAATTTACCTCATATCATCTGTAAACTAAACCCGAAGGTCAAAACAATCAATCGAATAGGTCGGGGACTAATCGGAAAGATAAACGCACAGATTCATGGTCCGTGTTTTGCCCAACCATTTAATCACCCTTCCACTTCGCTCGAAGTGCGAAAGTGTGTGTTTTAAATAGAATTTATAAATTGGAGAAACGAGCTTTTAAATGCGATTCGAGAGATTATTTTATAAAAACCCGTGGATGAAGTCAAGAGTAAGTTATCAAAGCCAAATATGCAATAACAACCATTAAAAAGCAACTTGAATCAATAAAATCCGGAAAATCAATCAAATATGCAAAATAGGCAAAACAGGCAGAACAGAGCAGATCGGTCGACCGGACTACAGGGCTCGGTCGGCCGGCCAGATGCAGGAAACAAAATATGGCTCGGGGCAGCAGGTCGGTCGACCGGAGCCTACGCTCGGTCGGCCGAAGGCTGTTTTCCAACACTTCTTGCCCTTATCAAATGAATTCCAAATCTTTTTCAAATCAAAGCAATAGCACATGAATATTTGTTAGGAAATCATACCCAACATCAATGATAGCAAGAAAGGTAGATGTGAGTTAAAAACTCACCTTTTTACACAAAACAAAGAAGATGAAGAAGTT